>FR997844.1:2664390-3996585 GCA_905475405.1 Schrankia costaestrigalis
AATAAGATCCTTTTGGAATTATAAACTGATCCAAACACGACACTTTTTGGAAAAAAAAAGCGATATTTTTAAAAACGCGGGAACATGTCCTTCACATTACTTTGTTTTGACAGTTTCTTATGATCGTAGGTAAGTTCAGGTTTTTTTATTTTACTTTATTTTAGATCTTTTAGATATTTTTTACTGAACCTTTAGGTTTTATTCATGTATAAAATGTTTTATAAGACTTATCTGACAATGGAAATGAACGTTATCTTGATTTTATGTTCATAAATGAGGTGCTGACATCTGGGTTCAATTTTTTTGCGAATTGCTAATTATCGGCACTGGTACTGTTACATGACAAAGTGGTATGTAAAATTGTTAATCCATATTTTTTATTGTAAAGCGTGATTATTTTATGCCTAGAATTCAATATTCTTGGAAAAAGTACTCTATGATTTCGGATTTCATATCCTGGCATGGTGCTGAAACTAACATTGCTAGTTACTTTCATAGTGTTGATATTATGATCAAAAGAATGTCTATTATTTTTTGGAATTTTTTATATTTATGTAATTATTTTTCTGAAACTTCGGTTGTTAGGCTAGGTATAAATAAAAGAGATTTTACTTTATACATTGAATTATTTCATTTATCTACCTAATTTTATGTCTAATTTTAAGGTGCTGATAATTGGCTCAGTCAATGCCAATAATTGGCGATGATGGTGCCAATAATTGGCGCCAGGGTCATTATTTAGTCAGACTCATCTAAATATAATGTGTATGAATAATAACTATTTTTTATAACAAAAATCAATTATTTATTAAATAATGAACCAAGAAAGCATATTGTTATAGTTGTTATCATTATCATTACTGTGATAAACGATGTTAAAGTAGGACTAACTCTTAAAGTGCTGATAATTGGTAGCATCACCCTATATAATATTTTTGTCTGTTGCAAGAAATAGCTTAATTATACGTCGACGACCTACAATAGTGTAGTGGTTATCGAACATGACTGCTACAGAGTGGTTTTGGTTTCCATCCTTACTCCATTCAAATCTTTGTATGGATTAATATTAATGTTTGGTTTAGGTGTTTTCTGTACCAATGTATTTAATAAACAGATACATGTACAAAAACAAGTTATATGTGTAAAACAGGTATGTTTTAGATATTAGGACCAAAGGAATATAATGAAATAAAAAGTCTTCTACAATATAAACAGATGATATAATTATTTTGACACTGTCAACTTATAAATATTACACAATATATTATAATAATAGGTACTAAAGTATTTTTACAACATGAAATAATCACTAAGTGACAATTTTTTTAATGAAAATTATACTGATTAGGCAAAGATTCAAATTAAAAGTGCCTAGTGATCCCGACAACCCGTTGGTGATAAAATGAAAATAAATGTTTAGTGAAAAATTGCAAAATTTACAAATAAAATAATATCAAAATTCTCTATTAGCAACATCGAATAACACTTAACTAAATAAAATAATAATAGCTACCGTCATTTTTGCAATTTTTCCCAAACAAAAAACCCCTTTTTTATAATATGATTAGCGTCAAAATCTAGTATCCAGTAGTACTGTGACTAGAAATAAATAATAAGAAAAAAGAAAAGCTTAAATAACTACGGAATGAATACTAATTATAAACACACATGAACATAAAAACTTGTCCACGTAAATATATGACAGCACAATATTATTATTTTATCAATTATTATAACTATTTAAATCTAAGTTTTCATTTCAACAATAGTTATTTTAGGAATATTATATACGGAAGAAAATAACTCCTAATAACTTTATAGTTGACTTATGGTTTAAGGCAGACAATTACAAAGGGCACGTAAATTAAAAATAATAATAAAAATAAAATGATTTAAATTTAAATGGTAATACGAGTTAAGAAAATAATATTTTTAAAAAAATCGTATTTACAAAATATATGAATTTTGAACAAAGTTGGTTAACATTTGTGAAAATTGAGTCTCCAAAAATGAAAAATGGGGTCTCCAAGAATCGAAAAAATGGGGTCACTAGGAATAAAATTAAAAAATCTGTGACCTTTACAAATTAATCAGAAATAATTGTGTATAGGTAGGTACTTCAAACAAGTATAGGATTATGAAATATCTATAATTGGTAACTTGTACTACTATAAAGCTATTAAATGTTATAATCATCACTCAAGAAAGTTATTCAAATGGAAGAAGATGGCTAGTAACAATCACCGTGTCAATTTCACGTTAAAACGATTGACATTTTTTTAATTCACAGTTTTTATTCTGCATTATTCATGTTTTAATTATTCTTCATACAGTTGCTTAGTTTTAATTATTTTTAATTCACAAAATAAATCTTCAAATGTATAAAAATGAAATGAAAAATGTAGTTCTTGTTTCTTTTCTATACAAAAAGTAATTATTTAGTAAAAAATGATTACTTTATTTGGGTGACATTTTTAATGTAAATGGGAGGCACTTGATGTCGAGACATCAATGAGGTTTATTGTTATCTCGATTTTACTTTATTGTAATGGCAACTTTCGACAGAATTTTATTATAGAAACTTAGACCAAACTACAGGCCCTCATATCAATAACATTCATAAAATAATAATAATTTTCATATAATATTCATTAAACTGGAATTATTATTATTTTACTACTTTACATACTTTTCACAAATAACTTCTAAAAAGTAATTTTAATGTAAATTTTCGCACGATTTTCGAGCCATCCTTAGTCCCAAAAAAATACCATAAGCTTTTACAATTTCAATTGACTACCTAAATAAGTTATTTGGGACGCGTTGACCCGAAAGGGCGCAAAAGGATTAGAGCATATTGTTTTGTATATTTACATAAAAGTTACTTTTCCGAAATGTTTGCATTTGTGTATCTAGTCAAACATTACTTTGTATAGTTTATCAAATAAATATTCATCGTTGTTATTGGCTAGTGAAAAATGCTCCACACATTCAAACCAATCAGAGCGCCGAGCGTATATCGATAAACCAGTACGGCAAAGACTCCATCAAGACACTCAAGTAAAAATACTAAACTAAGTCTACTTTGTAAAAGATTTTAGTTAACAGTCTACTTTTTTATTTTACTTCTTGTGTTCTAAAGGTCCTTATTGTCGATGTTCTAGTTTTTGTTAAGTGTAATAAAATTAAAATGTATTTAAAATTTTGGGGGTAGTTCTAAAAAATTAAATCTGTGAGTGAACTAACAATGTTTCGCTTTATTATTTCAACTCATATATTAAAATTGGAAAACAAATGCTTTCTTGTTTCAATTATAAATAAAATGTTACAACTACCCTCATTTTTAGAAAAAAAATAAAATACTTTACAGTCGTTTAAAAACTTTACACAGCACTAAAACAATATTACAAGCCTATTGTAACCACTGTGTGAAAATTTACAAATCAAAATCTGACCCCTATTGAAAACAAAATGTCGTAACTTGAAATGTACTATTTTGGTAACTTTGGGAGTTATCTTTTATTTAAAAGAAAAAAAAGGACTAATTACATGACAAAAAAAAATACATTAATAGTTAGGCCAGAAATTATTATTTTTATTTTTAACTACCCTCTTTTGATCACGTTATAAGTAAAAGCGGTGCGATAACTTAATGACCAAAGCAAACCTATCCGTTTTATGCACCGTCCAAATTAAATTAGTTCTTAGTAGGCACTTAATCCCAGAAAGATATGATATGATAAGGTTTATTTCGTTCACCACAATATGTAGGATATGTGTGAAATCTTATTTATTATTTATGTATGATTGGTACAACACAACGGATATGTAACAAGGCGATACTAATGGCACTCTAAACTAAAGAACATAAGTCTCTTATGTTAATATGTACCTTGCATAAGAAATATCTGTTAGATCAATATAAACATATCGCGGAAAACCCAAACGTATCCAAAATGTATCATCTGGCCTGCGCCTGTCCAGATAGCTACGTACTGGATTTTGTAACAAGGAAGTTTATAAGCAGATACCAAAAGAACCTTATAAAAGTTTTACGTCATGCTTAAGATGAATAAGGGTGTTGTATTTTTTTCTTCTTTTTATTAGAAATCTAATAGGATTTTTTGTATTGGTTGCTTCTTAAAACAAATGATTGGGAAGACAGTTTTGAGGTGAATTGAATTAGAGAACCCATATAATATCCTACAATTTTGTTCTGTCCCAATACTTGTATAGAAACTGACCTAAATTAGTATGTCTCATAAAAAGATCTTTGCAATGACCTAGGCTATAGACGCGAAGGTTAAAGGAGAATCTACTACGATCATCAAGATTTGGAATAAACTATTTCAGGAAACCGTTAAAGGTATAAGGTATTACGATTTCTTTAGTGCTTACTATGAGTCAGTGAGTAAAGTTAGAACGCCTATTTTTTTTAAACTTTGCAATATAACAAAGAACCATTCTATAAGAAAAATCGCAAAGTAATAAAAAACTACTTTCGAAAACGTTTTCTTTACTTAAAAAAAATGGTTTTTTTTATCGATAAGAGGCGCTGCACATTGCGTTTATGGCAAGCAATGGCTTTTAGATAAATAACTAGATAGCGCAAAAATTTTAACGACAATTATGTTTCCATCATTTTTTACTTTTTTTTTTCGTTTCGTTTCCAAGTCCATAAACCTCCATACTACACATAACACTTAGTATCTAATATTAGTGTTTCTACATAAATACATACAAAATGTCTAAGATTAAGTTTAGAAATGGATTGAAAAAAAAAATCACAGTCGTAAATTGTCTCTGCACTAACTGCACTTGAAAATGCTTCTATAATCGTTGGAAGATTTTTAGAAACATCTTTTTGTAGTAAAAATGATATAATTTCTAGATAATAACATTGCTGTTATTCTGAATATGTAACAAAGATAAGTATGAAATAGTATGAAACATCAAATATTATTTATGTGAAACCTCATTCTTGCATAACACCATCCAATAAATTTTTAAGTATGGAATGTGTCAAATTAGGCGAAAAATCTGGCTTAATTTAGTTATCTGGGGGCTTAAGGCCTATTATTCTTAATGTAACCATACAGTTCATCTAACATACGGACCATTTGACATACTTAATAAATGCTTAATTATTACTTTTTAAAACTGTCATTGGATAGTATTATGCAACATCTAACTATGATCAAAATGTCTCAACCACAATCCGAGCATTAACTTCACTATATGAACTAAACAATTATACATTTCATTTTCATTTAAATTATTATTTTCATCCCATTGTTTCTTACCATAATCCCTACAGGAAAGGAGATTAAGAAATATCTTTTTAATAACATTCCTTCTATAATAGCCTTTATCACTCTCAGTACATATGCGACAGTCACAATATCTACTAATTTCTAAATAATTGGAAGTATTTGATCTGGCTACACTAGTGTGTGTCAAATCAGCTTTGGATATGATGATTTTCGGCACGACTTTTTCGTCTTTAGCTAGTGATGACGTATGCAAGGAGTTGCCAGTGTCCTTGCAACTAAATCCTTTTGTAGAACCAGCTAGTTCAAAAGACCCGCGTTGCCTATCAAGGTTTTCGCAGCTCTTCAATTCAAGCTTTTCTAAAACACCTCTTCTTAAACTACCCTCCCTTCTGGTACGGATACCAGATTTATTCTTCGTTTCCTCATTCCCCATATTCCATTCTTTAGAAATACCTTTGTAAAACTGTTCTCTGGGTTCTCTACTCCCACCGCTTGCATGTAATGACTCTGCTGAACTTCTAAAACTGAAATTCCTTAGCCGTTGTATGTCCGGTGAAGTTGGACAGCTACTGCTGTTTTTTATTGGTATTATAACCCTTAATCTCTCACGATTATCATCGACTTTTCTTTCCTCATCATTCACATTTACATCCTCCGTACTTCCACCCTCCTTAACCGCATCGAAAGTATCAGAAAAAGTGAAACATCTTCGCAACTTTTTAATCTGCGGTGATACCAGTCCACTGCTATCATCTAACCCCTTGTACGAGTCTTTTAACACTGTCAGTGCTATATGACGCTCTGAGCTAGCTCCATTAATCCCAGTGGATGCTCGCCTACTTCTCATTTTATGCTGAGAAGCTGGGATATCCTCAAAACTCTTGAGTCTTTCAGTCAATTCATTGTACATATCCGAATCTTCTGTCTTGTCCGTCCAAATAGACCGAACGCTTTCCGACCAATCTGAACCGATGTTCTGCAAATAATTAAATATGTCGATACCACGATCCAAAGAGATAGATCGCTGCAAGGGAATGTCATTCACAAACCTTTCGTCATAAATGTCATTTTCGTACTCTTCATTTTCGTCGAATTTGTCTCCGATCCAGCTGTCGAATTCTTGAGTTCCGAGGTTTAAATTGAGTAGTTCTTGTCTAAGATCGAGTTTAGAAGGTACGGGGTGTCTCGTGTCTGAGTATCGTCGGTGTTTGGTATTGTGTGTGTTTGTGTGTGTGCTAGGTGGGATAGAGTGCCTACGCGGGAGGGGTGGGGGTCGCGGCGGAGGGGGGAGGGGGCGTGCGCCGCGCCAGTGACGACAGGGAGCGGCGCTGGAACCCGCCCACGCCGATATCAGACTCAGCAAAGAGCTTGCGAAAACTGAAACATATACATAACATATTAGAACATTAACAAAATGTCGAGGGGGTAGTAAATCAGGTACAGTTTATTGATGAGTTCTTGTAGTGAATGACTTAATGTGTCCATTTTGTTAGTTTTGATTCTTAAACTATAGTAAGTATAGAGCGTTTCTTGATCATTCACCAAATTATAAAAATATTACTTAAATGTTATAATTACTAATATGCTATCCTACCGTGTGTAAGTGATAGTAAAAAATGTGATAAAATGTAATTTTATATCATACATTAGTATCCAAAATATATTTTTAACTCAGTAATTCTTAGAATATGAATTTAATAATTGATAGGTAGATAAAATGATTTGGATACAAAATGTATTTTTAAAACTACAAAAGGGATCCTTTATAAAATTAAATGCTGATACCAAATTATTGTTAAATGACTGACAAACTCATTTTATTTTAAATTTATTTTCTTCTATCTGTTTATGCCCTGTGTCACGAGGATATTTGAAACATCAATTTTAACAGACATAAAGAACATCCAAGCTCTGGGCAACTATTTGTAAACCCCACAGACAATAGTTACTGTTGTCCTAAATGGGATTTAACTAGGGACTTCATGTTCGGAAGCCGGCACCTACGCGCCAATAAGAACTTTTAATTTACTATTGCATACTAGGGCATCACATGATAAGACTCTTTTGTACGGTCAGCGGCAAAGAAATCTAACCCCCTTTAAGAATATAACAGCGCGCTAAAGGGGTTAGATTTCTTTGCAGCTGACTGTACATTACGCAACTCTAAATTGGCCGCAAATGTCTGGCCCTTTTTTAATTTTTGGAACTAAATGACCGGAAGGGGTTCTTTCTTTCGTTCCTGTACATGCGCGAATTTCTCTGATAGCTAACTTCAAGCCGGCCAAATAAAAATGCTCGAACTGTAATTTTTAATCAGCACTTAACCTTACAAATAAACCCCGCGACATACCGAGCAGTATCTTCAATACCAAGGGCCGAAAGAGATTCGTGGCGGCGGCGACCGTCGGCCGGAGTCCCGTGACGTCAACGCCAGCCCGAATCTAACCGCGCGATGCAAGGGGTAAGGTTATAAACACAAAACGTTTAATCATAAAAAAAGGATAAAAAAATAAAAAGAGGGTGTGTAACATAAAAATATGGGAATAAAATTGTGGGTACCTAATTTTAAAAAAATAACGAGACGACTTATTTTTTTATTATCTTATATAAAATTTATCCATAAATGACAACATTAAATTGATAATGATTTACTTTATAAATATGAAATTGAAATTTTTGTAGATTAGGTAAATATAATTAAATGATCTCATGTATTTATACAAGTCGACATTAATGTATCATAAATATTTTTTAGCGTATTTTACAGCTTAAAAAATATTGATTTCGTATTAGCACAATACAAAAAAAAAAAAAAATAATTTAGTAGTTAAATGACAAAAGAGTAAAAATGTGATATAAAAATTCGGATATGTAAAAATGAGACGGTTAAACAAAAAAGAAAAGGGGTGTACAGGAATAAGAATTATGGTATGAAGGAATAGGAATTGGGGTAAGTAGGAATAGGAATTATGATAAAGCGTGAAGCGTCATGAATATAGTGTAATAATAATTATTTATTTATACATGCAACACCGTGCGGCGTGCTTCTCTTCTGTGCGCCATCTCTTTCGGCCCTGGTGACATTTTTCGACTAAAAATAACCTAAAAATAATAAACTTTTGAACATAACACCCAAAACCCGAAAGTCCCCCATACGCGTATTATTAAAAACAAATTTTGGCAATCTTTTATTACTGGCATAATTTTATTAGCGCCTGTTACATAATCCTAATAAGTATCCCCCTTACTCATAAACGCCCCTTAAATTTTATCACTGTTTAGCGAGATTTTTATTATGAAAATCAACCTTATACCATATAAAACCGTAAGAATTTAAGCTAATCAATTGAATATAATTTGAGAGTCGTTTATGAGTAAAGGGGTTAGTCTATAGAGGTAATAAAATTGTATAGACGAGTAATTTTTCCGATAACACCGAACATGCATAAATCTAAGCTACGGCGGTCTTATTTACAAATGTAATGTGTAAACCCAAATGTGTGTTTATTTACATTAGCTGCCTGAAAATCTTTATTATTAAGAGTTCATTGTTGGCTGTTAAATTCGAGGTATTTCAAAACGTTCTTCTTGAAAATTCAGAAGAAATGTACAACCACTTTTTTTTTGTTAACCATAAATGTAAAGATATACGTTAAATTAGAACTTTGCATGCAGTGTATGAGTACCTCCCGCAATTACTTTCGCGTATATCTTTAATGCTTACATGCAGCCAAGTACAGTCAGCATCATATTGATTGCAGCTGTTAAAATTCTCAAAAACATCTCAACAATAATAATTTAAATTTATTTCAGCAAACAATTATTTGTAATTTTTATTGAAGCAGCTAAATCGTCAAAAGCAACTCAGCAGTCACTTCAAATTTATTTACGCATTCAGTTGTTCAATTAGTTCATCACATCCAATAAATTAAATTTCACCGCATCCGATGTAGCAATATATCTATGCAGTCAAGGTGTTCAAAATGCTGACTGTACATACCAAAATGTATAAGTGTGTGTGTGTTCCTACAATAAATTGACCACACCAAAATAGTGTTATTTCTGTGAGTCTAATATGACCCTGACAGCTCCTACACGTCACGAAATCCTCTCATGAACTCAACACGTTAAAAAAAGGTTGAGTTAAATATATTGTCAGGCGGTAATAAAATTGAGAAGCCAGTAAACCAGTATTATTAAAAGACCAAAACTCTTAAAACTAAGTTTATCATGCTCAAAAAAACGAAAGAAAAACATGGATGTACCAGAACCAAAAAAAAGCCCATAAATGTTAGACGTTCACAATTTAAATACGAATAGTGCATAATGAGTACAATGAAAGCAAGACCTAAAACCTAATTAAATGCAACTTTTACTTGAGAATTTTATATTGAAACCACGCAATCAGAAACATTGGAGCAAACGTGTCCTAGAGTGGAGACCGCGACTCGGCAAACGTAGTGTAGGACGCCCCCCAGCTAGTTGGACCGACGACCTCATAAAGGTCTCTGGGTCGGACTGGATGCGGAAGGCGCAGGACCGAGTTCTGTGGCGTGTATTGGGAGAGGCCTATGTCCAGCAGTGGACTGCAATAGGCTAGTTGATTGATTGAATCAGAAACAAGCAAGCCCGGTTAAATGATTTATTAATCACATAAATAATTGTCAAACACAGGATCATTTCTTTGTTTAGTGACCAAAAAACTATTGTCCCGAGCCTTTTATCGCTTATATCCTGTTTGATTCTAACACAAAGACTGAATTTAGAGTAATATTCAACAAATAGAGCCATTTTCTGATTAGGACAAGTTCATCCAGAAACATAAATATATTTTTGGATGAACTTGCCCTATCTCCCATCCCATCTATAAATACTTTTTCATTGATAGCGTATCCATATTATTACAACGCGGTTTTAAACCGACAGCCAATTATAAAAAAAGCTATATAACCTTTCTTATATTCTATTTACATTAAGATTAACATGCAATACCAGTGCATTATCAAAATAATCTTCAATTATGAAAAAAAAAAATATGACAATGAAATATATTTCTACAAAGATTTGAATTAGGACCCTACTTAAATTCCATCCCAACACCTTTACCCATGCTTTTAAACAAAACTTACAGCACCATACTAAGAGTTATCAACTACTTACAACTTCCTTATGCCACTGTTTCTCTTCCACGGTGCATCGTCGGGTTCCGCCGGTAAAGGACCTTGAACCGGAGCGTCCTCCTCGGTGTGGTGTGGTATTGTGCTGGCTAACGGCGATGTGTCCGAACCACTGGAAGTTGGAGATGAGTATGTTAAAAATATTATTATTTGATTAAATATCCATAAGTTTATTTAAACTGAAAATACAATGGAAAAACTTGATAGCAATCTTCGGATACAGGTAAAGTTTCTAAATCGCGTATGTTCTAGTTTTGGCGAAGTTTATGTTTTCCCATTACTTTTCAGGTTAATAAATTAATTATTTCAATTAGCTTCAGATAAAAATAACATTGAGAAATATTTTAAGTATAAATAAAAACTGAATTAGGTAAAAACATGCGACAATAGGTTAAACACACAATAAACGAAAAGAATAATGACAAAATAAAAAATATAGTGGTTTTTTAATAAATCGCACGGACAGCAACAAAACAAGTTTTAAAATAAAACTTTGATTAATAAAAAAACAAAATATTTTAGGCTTTTCATCATCATTTTGACGACCTCTGTAGCGTAGTGGTTATATAACATGACTGCTACGCAGAGGTACTAATATCCTGTTACCCATAACACAAGCAGGTTAAGCTTAGCTTACTTTGGGAACAAATGGCACTGTGTAAAGATGTCCGTAAATATATTTTATGAGTTCTTTTAACAGTTTATATATTTTACCCAGCACCCAAACGTTCAAGCTGTAACGATCAACAGACAGCCCATTTAGCCGCGCTTGTTATTGGCCTGCACCGAGCATTTCACCAGAGACTCGTAAGCTCATATAATAAAAAGATGTAATGTTTTGGCAAAATAATATCAATTTCTTTTTGTTTTAGCAAGAAATAATAGAACAGAATAAAATAAACAAAAAACGTAAATAAAACGAAACAAGCAACTACACAATTCAGTAATAGGAATAGATAACGAATTCATTATTACAAAAAAAATATATAAAATTAATTTTACCTTAATAAGTAGTCTTGAATATGAATAAACAAAGCTATGGTGATATATTACTATTTAACTTAAATCGGTTGTTTGTTTAGAACACATCCTAATCTATTTTTTTGGCAACTGTACTTTTTGACTAAATATTTCTTATAAAACTATAGAAAACACGTTATCATCTGAGTACTCAAAAAAAGATAGAAGATGTCATATAAGAATAGAAGACCCGATATGGCTTTAAGACTCAGATGATAATGCAATATTTATAGGAAAATTGGATATTATAGGTATAGTCGACTATATAATTGCTTTACGACCTTTGAAGTAAATGTTAATTGCATATCATAAAACTATTAGATTCGATATCGTACAACAAAAATGTAACTAAAGCATGACGTTGCTTTGACATATCAGTTTAAATAACTACCTAGTATCTATAGTAATTAGAATATACGAAAAATTCTAATCATTTTTAATCAGAAAAGTCTAAGATTATAATAAGCAATTAATGTCTTTATTGTTAATTTATGTCTTTATTTAAGACAAACAATTTTGAAAATACACATTTTCGTTATCTATTCGTACTACACACAGTTGTCACAACATTTATATTCTAAAATCTCTTACCAAAAGCCTTTATAGTCGAAGAAGGAACGATATGTCTGAATCTACGAACAAATCTTCCACTTTACCGACCGTTACTTAATCACAGATCGTCAAAGTAAAAGATCGACCGTCTATTCGAACTTTTTTGAAGTATTTTCTTCGAAGTCACGAAGAATTATGCTTTTAATACAGTTTAAAATACACAAGAAGAAGTAAATTGGTTATAAAAAATTGGTGTACCTATTCGTGTAAGTTTACGGTTTGTAAATTTGCACATTTTTATTTATTAGCTCTTTTTCCATTTTCTAACAGCTGAATTAATAATTTTTGGTTTAAGTTTTCTTTATCTAGAATAACCATCATATGACAATATTTTAAGAATTTTAACCGACTTTTCTCAGGATAAAAATTTGAATGTATTATTTTTAAATGTTTCCCAACCTTTTTTTTGACGGATTAACTAGAAATCATCAAGATCGGCCAAATTTTTTTTTTCTTTTCTTAATTAAAAACGGTATGCAATATCTGTAAATCACTATCTAAACGCATTTATCGTGTTATAATCGGTATTAACACTTTGATTGGAGTCGGTTTGTTAAGTACAACATTTGTTACTGTATTCACCGTAAGGACTAAAAAATGTTGAATAACCTACAAGACATAATGTATTAATAATAGTTATTACAGTCACTAGTTGTGTAATATCATGCACACAAAACACATAGAAATACATTTTAAATCTTTATTAACCTTCAACTCTCCGTGATGATAGATCGATATCGACAGCCGAAATCTTCCACTTTGCCGACCGTACTTTACAAAACAGGCCGTCAAAGTAAAAGACTCGCTGTCGGTTCGAATACGTTGATAACTTCTATGCTGTCTTCATTAAATACATTATTATAGGTACACACAACAACACATCAAGTTAAACATTTTCATTTGAAATTGTGTCTTATTTCAAGGGATTAAGGTACATGAGTGTCTAGGTTGATTAGTTGCTGTGTGTACAACAAATGTAAAGTCTATAAGTACTATATAGGCAACATGCTAACATCTGAGTACGCCAAAAAGAGATAGAATATTATTTAAGAATAGAAGACCCGTAAGTGCAAGCGAGATAGATATAGAGAAATGATATGGCCCCAAGACTCAGATGATAACGCAATATCTATAGGAAAATTGGATATTATACACCTCAACAAATCTAAAAGATACAGTATGACGTTTCATATTTTTCAAACTGAAACAACTTTGTTCATGCGTACATTATTCAGTTTCGAAAACCTTTTTCGTAAAACCATGAATTTAGAAAGATTTTATTATTGTATCTAAAAATGTACAATTCTTAATCATATAAATTTAATTAAAAACGTTCAAACAACGCAAAATAACACATATTTACATAGTAAATAATATCTAATAGTTCTATTCTTGACCTCATTGCAAAGTCACGTAGTTAGGTTACTGCTCGTAGTGTTGCGACTCTTCGGATACACTTGTATGCAAGAAAATCGTTTACATATACGAAAAATCGTTATTATCGTTAGACACGTAACTAACTATTACTTATAACTAGTACTCGACGTGGTCGAAGGTGACGGGAGGCAACTTATTAAGGTCTTAGTAGTAAATAAAAAAAATCCTAAACATTACTTTTATTTAATTAATTATAATTTAAATAAAAGTAATGTTTGGATTTTTTTTTCTCTAAAAGTACTAGATCTAATAGTAAGTACCTACTGTTTATTTATTACGACTTGAATATAAAGGTAAACAACTATGGGGTCGTGTCAACCACAGACTAAAGACTGTATTTGACCTTTGAGAAATGGAATTAAAGACAAAATTCTAGAATCTACAAATTATGTCAAATGGTGAAATTTGACGTTGAAAAAATTACATATATTTAAAATATAAGAAAGATAGTGGTTTGATCAAAGTAATTTACGTGTTTTCTATTTCATAAACGTTTAATGCTATTTTCCAAGAATTTTCATCCATATCAAAGTGTGCAATTGATGTAAAAACCAGAGAATTTGCAATATGTGGTGTTTTTTTTACAAAAGGTTCTACTCTTTACTAATAATGAGATTAATTATTAAAGTGTCTTAAAAATCGGATATTATCGTAATCGATTTCTTAAATTTCGGATATTATAGTTATCGATTTTTTTATCCCAACCTTATTATTCAATTTGTCAGAACTGTCATACCGTACCTATTAGATTTGTTGGACTTTAGGTATAGTCGACTATATAATTTCTTTACGACCTTTAAATGCTAATTGCATATCATAAAACTATTAGATTCAATATTGTACAACAAAAATGTAATTAAAGCATGACGTTGCTTTGACATATCAGTTTAAATAATTATGGTATTTTTGCCAAAAGTGGTAAAGCAGTAATATTACTGCTCCACTCCATTAGTCATAGCGTAATACTATATAGCCTATCACACTCCCCGATAAATGGACTATTCAACATAGAAATATTTTTTTAAATCTGTTCATAAGATCCAGAGATTACCCCCTAAAACGTCACAAACTTTATCTCTTTATAATATTAGTATAGATTTGTAATAATGAAACGCGACAGTATATATAATTACCTGTCTGGTTGCTGTTCGACCTGCAACGCAGTCAGCTGTTCCTCAGCCCGGCTCAACTTGAGCTTGAGTTCGTTCCTTTCGTGTAAGATAGCTCGTAGCTCCCGCACGCTGAATGTAGGCTTCGACGATTGGTCGTCGTCTTCAACGCCATCTGGTGTCACCGCGCCGCATGACGGACACTTCTGGAAAAGTTATTTGGAAGCTGGTTTTCATAGGATTTATTATAAGAAACAGAACGATTTTGATAGGACCTGGACACAAGAAGGTATTTAGACTACTCGTCTATAAAATCAATACATCTTCTGTGGCGTAGTGGTAACATGACTGCTACGCAGAGGTCTCGGGTTCGATTCCCCCTCAATGGAAATCTTTGTGTGCATAAACATGATTGTTTGCATTGGTCTGGGTGGGTGCTGTCTATGTATAATATGTATTTACAACAAAAAATGTATTAAAGTATGTTTATCCGTGGTACAGTAACCCATAGTACAAGCTTTGCTTAGTTTGGGACTAGTTGGCGTTCTGTGAATGTGTGAGGAGTATTTATTTAACCAATCGTAAAATAAAAAAACACGTTATCATTATTAGCTATAACTCCTTCCATTCCAATAGCTTTTATGAAGAAGAAGCACTTTTTATAACTTAGCTTCTTCAAGAAAGAGGTTAAAAAAAGAGGAAGTGAAAATAGACATATATATTATCTCTTAAACGGATAGAATGTTTCTGTTTGTTTTGAAATTATGCCCACACTACCTTGTGTTAAAAACTAAGCGCCATATTACAGCTTGTATAATGTCCCTGCACATGTTTAGTTCTCCGTGTGGTGACGGAGTAAGAATACAATATGTCACCACCCCATCTCATCCCATGGGTGTCGTAAAACCGCTAAGGGACTAACCGTCAATATTATCTTTACGAAATAAAAAGGAGGAAATCTTGAAAATAAACCCTATACAAATCCGTCTGGCCAGCGTAGTATTAGTAGGCCAAGTATCACTCCGTCACGGGAGGCCCGTCCCTGAAGAGGGACATTAACGGGCTGTTATAATAATGTTTAGTATAGTCCCGACGTTTCCACGGTCAATATTGACTAAAACTGTTTTCTTGGCAGCTATAATTAGTACCAACAATCTATGAGCATATAAGACGCACCTTTTCTTGTGAGTTGTCCTGCTGCAGCACGGCGATATCCCTCTGCTGTGACTGTACTATGGCTGTCAGCTCTGATCGCTCCTCGCATACTAGACGCATCTGAAATTGTACCAATAAACATCTTGTTAGCTTTGAGATTAAATGAAAATAAAAAACATCGTTTATATTTTCTGACAGGAGGATTTTTTCTTTTTTAATCAGAACGTAGGTACCCTTTGATGTATGACTTTATGTTCTTACAGACTTCAATTTAATGGACGTCCATTAAATTGAATTTTGTAAGATCTAAATGTACTACATCTACTGTATTCAGTTTAGGCCCCTATATTCAACAACGGACAAGATTGTTAACTATGTCAGCATTAAGACTGTCGACTCGTTTGGAAACATTGTATTCCCCTGATGTCAAACTTCCCAGGCAGAGTAATAAATACAAGCTGATGTTTTGGTATTTAGACAAATAATTCTAATTGAGTGTTACCATCTCGGATTTTTATGGCAAAAATCGTATCTAACTGTCAGTATATACCGAGCGTATATACCGCTCCATCGACATAAGCACCGTATTCCTTACAACGAAACAAGAACAACAAACAGCAGCAACCTCACTCACGACAATTAAGGCAAAGCAGATCAAAGACAGATATCATAACACACGTTGACTTTCCTTGAAAACCAATCACCTAATTTAGCTACTAGGTCTTTATGATACCACTGCAAAGGAGCACACAGCCAAGATATTTCAGAGAAGGATTTAATTAAGAATGTTATATATTATGTTAACAGCACACATGAATGCATAATCATTTACCCGAAAAACAACAAGAAAACACACGATCAAGAACTAGCCCAGAGTTTACAAACAAGAAAAGCGTCTGCAATCAGCTTAACCAAGACAAACAAACAAATAACAACACACACAATGCAATACCACCCAAAACATCAAGCATTTTGAATCATTTGGTGAACCCGAAAAAAACTGCCAATTTGCGATACTGCTACTATTTGCGCTAGAACCTGGTCTTGCGGTACGTACATACCTCATTTTTGGGGTCTGTTGATAACGTATCCAACAGAATCCCGGAAAGTGCATGCTGTGTTTCTTCTACCGATTGCTGGAACATACAGCTAGTGTTACTCTAAACATGAAATTACTTTCTAATCGTATGATGAAAGGTTCTGGAATGGCGATTGTGTACCTAAAGATAGATCAGAGTGGGCAGAATTTCAACGAGATGGACTGACGACCAAGTTAAGGTGACAATTAACTCATGAATGGATGAGAAACAGGATAGAAATGGATACATTTCAACAAGGCCTACGTCCAGTGGACGTTGTAGGCTAAAATTAACAAGATTTCATGTAAATAGTCTTCGTCCCTCCATTGCATCTCCGAAACTTCGCAGATTAACTCTATTATCACCCATAAACTGATTAACCGCATTAAAGACTTAAGTAGCTGCGTAGTAAACGATAGCGCTAAGATGAGGGAAGGAACGTCATTACACAATGTAATTTCTGTATTAAAATCGTTATTTAAGCATAGCAAAACATACTTTAATCGACAGCAATGAGGCACATTTTTTAATGACAATATGGCGCTTAGCCGATGAAACTGACATACGATACATAGCTCAGTATCAAATATTGGCATATTTCGCTCACATTTTCACAACAGTCTGTGGTTTATCAAGTGACGTGTTTCGACATGTCTAGGAGCCGTCAAACTGGAATCGTACTGTGGTCTACGGTTAGGACAAAACAAACGTTGAATGTATAATGTATGAACAACATTGTCGATCTGACTGTGAGAGGAGTACGAACAAAGAACGCAATGCATCGACAACTATTGCACTGGCTGACAATTTTGAATGCTGAATTCATTTGATCTGGCGTAGAACAGCTTTACGCGTGCACTTACTATATTTTTATTTGCTCATAAAAGACGAAACATCTTGATGCTGATGATTATAAAGTTAACCTTATAAAACCACGCCAGTCAGAGGGTGAGTTTTTTCCTTTATTCCCATCTGCCACCTTCGAGTTTGCCACCGGGGTGGTGGTTGGCACTAATAGGTGGCGGTTGCCACCCCGGTGGTCAATGGAACCTATTTAGTTTCATCTGCCCCCTTCGTAGTTGTTATACAGGAGGTTTATTCTTATTTCGTTTAAGACATTATCAATGGAAATTGAAATAAGACACACTAGACATGAACATGAACTATAAAAATTATGTTAAACTCAAAAATCTTTTTTACATACGGTTATTTTCCGTATTTCCATTGGTCGTCCCATCGATGAGACGACGGAAAATAACAATTAACCGTAGTCCCATTATCTAATGGGACTATGGAAAATAGTTTTTACTTCACGATCACTTTTCCGTGATCCCATTAATAGAGATGTAACCATATGAAAAAAAATATGATTTAAATCTAACCTGTACGAGTCGTGGTACTCTCGAGTCAGGATGTTGAACATAATGATAATGATGATAATGTTTTATTGATAATGTTTTATTGATAATGTTTTATTGAATCTCTCACAATTTTTTCTTACTTAGTAGGTATATATCTTAGCATAAAGAGTTACAGAAAAATTGCGGGAGACTGATGCCTAAACGGGGCGCAAACCTGTATTTCAGGACATCAGGTCTCCCCTTCGGACAGTTAAAGTATGCTATGGATTTGTTTGTATTTTTACAAAAAGAAAAATCTGAGTGTGTCTGTAAGAGAGTATAAGGTGTGTGGTGTGTGTGTGAGTGAGCGTGTGAGTGTATTCGTGTGTGTGTGCATGTGTGTGTGTGTGCGTGCTTGTGTTTATGTGTGTGTCAGTGTATGTGCGTTTGCTGGGATGTATCATGTATATATGAATGGTCGAATTAAATTTGGTTTTATTTAAGGGGTTTTAAAAGGGCTTCAGTCTTGTCGTAGGCAAGAGTAAGGAGGAAGTCTATAATTTTCTTTTTCGCTTGGAATTTAGTAAGTGCGTAAATGTCCAGATATTTATTGAGATGATTGTAGAGGTAGCTACCTAGCCGAAAAACCTTTGAGCAAAGCTGGTCGACAAAGGCGTTAATTGGCGGGGAGCAGGGTTGAAGCGTCTGGTAACTATAATATCAGGTTTGGGAATGAAATTAAATTAAGGAGACGATGTTGTTTAAGGACGGTATATAGTATAAACAGCTGGCGAACTGTGACAATTTTAGTGGTCTAAAATTGTCACAGTTCGCCAGCGAGTGAGTAATGAGAAAATACTGTTGTGTGGGTACATGGTGTCTGTGATAAAACTATGTAAATAAAACCACAACAATTACTCATTTGTAATATTTCATCATAAACCGATACTTACAATATACGTTACAGAAACACATACTTATATTAAGTATCATCATAACAGCCCATTAATGTCCCACACCAGGGACGGGACTCCTCCCGTGACGGAGGGATACTTGTTATAGGGTTTAATTTCAAGTTTTCCTTCTTTTTTCTCGTAAAGACAATATTTAATATTTACGGTTAGTCCCTTAGTCGGTTTATACGACACCCATGGGATGAGATGGGGTGGTGACATATTGTAGTCTTACTCCGTCACCACACGGATATACTCCGTCACCACACGGATATTAAGTATGCAACTTGCAATTACTTAATTTCAAGCGAAAGATGACATAAACATGACACATTTTAAATGATATAAAAAATAATCACAATCCCGTAAAGAGATTTCATAACTTATTTAATAATCAAAAAGTATGTAAAGTAACAACAGAAATAGTATCAGTGTTATGGCGATCCTGCACAACTCTATTGTTTAATGGGATCACAGAAAAGCGATCGTGAAGTAAAAACTATTTTCCGTAGTCCCATTAGATAATGGGACTACGGTTAATGGTTATTTTCCGTCGTCCCATCGATGGGACGACCGATGGGACTACGGAAAATAACTCTTTACATACAATTATGATTGTACTACTTTATTCAAAGTAGTTGTTAAATGTTTTTTTAAGTCATCTAACACTACTTAACCTAAGTTTATAAGTATTTCAAAGTTTAGAAAACTTTACCAATTTATAAGGAAATAATTTTGAAAATCTTTCGTAATAAGTAAATTATAGAAACAGTTTACTTGGATACATAAGTAGGCACTCTTACAACAATCTAAGATGGGTCTGGGGTCTTGCTGTATATTATAGGCACCGAGTAAAGAAATAAATATTTTTTTATATTAATTTGATTTTTAATTTCTGTATCTACCTATTTAAATTTAGTTTTTCTATAATTATAAAAGAGTTCTGAAACTATTTGCCAATTATTATATTTAACATATTTTTATAGTTTATGTCTCTAGTGCGTGTCTTATTTCAATTTTCATTGATGTCATAAACGAATTAATCTTCGGCCGTTCAGAGAATGCGTTCCTGACACGTCGCGATTGAACTGACGCAGTAACTTTGTAATGGCGTTGCAGTTACGATAAAAATATTTTTGCTGGTTGTTTATCGTTTTAACTATTGATGAGCATTAAAACAACATTATTATATCAATAATTAATGAATGTTATAATGTTGTGTCAAACTGAGTGTCAAATAACTTGGTAAACAATATTTTTCTAAATCTACACTGCGCTATTACAAGGTTATGTCAGCGCTTTATATTTGTAGTGCTGTGCCAACAATAACAGTGAATAATAGTATCGTAATCTGTTCTTATCGATACAGTTATACTTTATAAAATAATACGTTTTGTTTTTCTTTTCAAGAATTTGAAAATAATGGACTTTAGAATAACTTTTATTAAATATAAAAATAAAAGTACATTAAATTACATTTAAGTACATTTACATAAGTAAGTACGTAAGTACTTTTACATTAAAGTACATTTCAATCAAAAACCACAAATGACTACCACGAGGAAATGAATGCCAGTACATTTAAAGAGTGGTTCCAGAACGTGCTTTTGCCAATAACGTCAATAATACGTTGATAATAATATAATTATACATGTAGGCGAAGATGATGATGAAGACACCACCTCCTCAAGCGAATCGGAGTCTGATTAATATTCTGTACGCACATTTAGTTCAATGTACTTTATTCCATAGAAATACAGATTGTAACTTTGTAAAAAATAATAAATAAAACAATTTTATTATATTAATATTCCCTTTTATTGTTTCCACGTAAAGAACTAAAATATAAATTTTAAATGATTCCGCCAATTTAAAACGGTCTAAATCTAATCATAAAAATAACGCGGCGGTTCATTTTGGAGTAACGGTAACGAACTCGGTATAATGTTGTGTCCATCACTAGTCGTGACTAACTGATAAGTGTCAGGAACGCATTCTCTGAACGGCCGGACATTAAGAATAAACCTCCTGTATAACATCTACGAAGGGGGCAGATGAAACTAAATAGGTTCCATTGACCACCGGGGTGGCAATCGCCACCTATTAGTGCCAACCACCACCCCGGTGGCAAACTCGAAGGGGGCAGATGGGATTAAACCAGTTTTTTTGCTATTTATTTTTGCTTAAGTAATGGTCCGATGGACAAACGATCTCACCAATATGTTGGAAAGTCGATGAATGAGGGAGCCACAGGACCGTTGAAGTTAAAAACATTATAAGAGAGGAAATTTGAAAATATTGTCTATCTTTTCAATCTTGGTCGGCCAGGCTTGGTTTTAGGTCATAGGACGGACCCATGACCACGGAGGTTTATCGTGACAAGAACATTGAAAAACTAAAATACCACTAACATAATTAAGTACAATAACAAAAATAGAATACGTGACTACATCAATAATCAGAACTATCACAAGACTATTAATCCATCCGAAATTGACCTCAAAAATACGTTCCACACTATGACTAATAAAATAATTAGATTATAAATTACCTGATTTTGTAGCGACTTATGTTTCCTCCGTAGATCACGGCTGACCTGCGCCAATTTCTCCACTTGATTCGACAACTGTGGACAATCCAAAATAGCCATTTTAATAAAATTTAAACTAAACTACAAAAAATAACTTATTTCTTTATATAACACGTGATTTCTTAAAGCATAACAAGACGTAAAAGATTATTTGTATTTTATTTTTTATCGAATCGAAATAGATAAGTATGGCGGATAATTGATTCGCTTTGATGATAAGATACTGTCAATAATAAGACAGATTCAGGGGGCTTGATCTTACGATGATATGAAACAAAAATAAATAAAAACCTTGAAATTATATTATTATGGATATCAGTCTGTAGGTATAGAACGAAATCAATCACTTATAAGTAAACTAATTTAAGTTTTTTAACCAGCCACTTAAGTTTTTTTAACAACCTTTTTGATGTCTCACTTCAGGGGCAAAGGATTTAATCCTCTCAGTTGCACAGATTTGCTATTATAGTCTGATACGTGTATGCATAGACAAACGAAATTAAATGTAAAAACTCGCCGCGTAATAAATTAATCAAAAATAGCCAGGCTACGTCTTCTTACATCTACACAGTGCACAACGAATGAATTTATTACAAAGTTTGTGCATTAAGTAAATTCAGTTAAGCATGAAGCAAAAACTTTAAATTACCGCATCAGATATTTTACATTTTTAACATTGACTAACTAAATAGTTAGTATTTTATTGCGTTACTACTTAGAATTACCTATATTAAAACCGTTCTTCTGTTGAATTTCATCTATACTAATATTATAAAGAGGTAAAGTTTGTGTGTTTGTGACGTTGTTGGGGGTTTATCTCTGGATCTACTAAACCGATTTTAAAAATTATTTCTGTGTTGAATAGACAATTTATCGGGGAGTGTCATAGGCTATATAATGTCACGCTATGACTAATAGGAGTAGAGCAGTAATGAAATAAGTATGTTTAAAAAAAGGGATGCGTTTTTTTCGCCGCCCAACGAAGTGGGCACGGGGCTAGTACTAAATAATTATACTTGTTCGCCGTTTTTGTTTTGTCTATAAGTGGACTAACAGCAACAGAAATAATAGTCAAGAAAATCCTAATGTAAAGACAATTGTTCCAAAAATAAACATAACATCACTCGTCAGTAAAGAGCCTATTATCGAGTCAAAATTAAGATAATATTTTATGAAGACACATAAGTACGCACTTCAAAGATAAAAGGAAAAGCGAAATATTTCGTTCGCAAGAGCAAATATATTTCGAGTATTTCCCCCCACACTCCACCATCGATTTCCTGATATTTCTATGGAGAAACAAAAGAGAATAAAAATGTAAAGAGCGGCCGCGTCTACTGAGCCGAGAAGTACTCATGATAATGAAACAATCTTTGCTTTAACAAATTTTTACAAAAGATATTTTCGAGTTGGATTGCAATCAACTGATTGATCTGATTTCTATGGGATGCAGACCACGTTATTATAGTAAGTAATATTTTAGAGTAACCCATAAAAGTACCGGAAAACGCAGGGTGGGGAGACCCCTCACACGGTGGACCGACGACCTTCTCGTAAGGACGGCGGGAAGCCGATGGATGAGGGAGGCATACGACCGCACAAGGTATCAATATTTGGAGGAGGCCTATGTCTAGCAGTGACGTCAATTGGCTGAGATGAATGAACCCATAAACAGCTGTGTTCATAAACTAAAACTCTGAATATATAACGACGGCGATGTCATTCCACAGATGGACACATCTGAGCAGGTTTTATCTGATTGTTTCCGTAATTCGGAGGGGAACGTGAAAAGTAGATTCCTGCTGTTGTAATAGTGGCTTGTACAGCTCTCGCCACTAGGTTGGCCGTTAACCAGACAATAAAAATAGCTGTGCAAGTCAAAAGTAGAGCGCCGATTACACTAGACTACATGTAGTCAACTACCATCTTGTAGGAGACTAGGAGAAATACTATGTAGTCTCGTTTAATATTAGTTGTTTGAATTTCTCCTACAAGATGTAGTCTCCCCACAAGATGTAGTTGACTACATGTAGTCTAGTGTAATCGGCGCTTAACATGATATCTTTTAAAAAAATCTGTGAGCTATTTTGTTCAGCAAAATGCAATTTCTAAGATACAATGAGATTGATGAAAGTGAGCGGGCGGTTGACGTTCGTTTGTTGTCTGTGTTGTGACGCACAAGAATACAAACTATTACCACCCCTACTAGTCCTGTGTAGGTGTCGGGAATGTGACTAAGGGACAAACTGATTAACAAGTTATCTTTAGCAATATATGCAACGTCCTTTGATTGATGTTAAAAATATATGAAGTGAAAAACATTACGACTGAAGGAGTAAGATACAAAAAGTGACCACCCTTTTCTGTCTTAGAGCCCTGTCAAAGACTACATAATGAAAAATGAAAATGAAAAATGAAAAAAATATTTTATTTCATATAAGTCAAATCAATGACACTTATGAACGTCGGAGTTTTTATAGTGATCACAGCACGTCTAACTTAACGGCTAAGTTTACTGAGGGTTCGGAACACTACCATGACAGAGAAGACACCCACAAGAAACTCTGCTGGGTTCCTATCGCTCTTTTAGGTGATCACTTCACAAATATTTTATTAAGAAAACAGGACAATTCAGATCCAGGCATTTTTATCGTTTAAGTAATCCTTTACACTGTAATATGATTTCAATATTAACTTATGTTTAATGAAAGATTTAAATTTATTAATTGACAATTCTTTAACTTCCATAGGGAGCTTATTATAAAAACGAATACCATTACCAGCGAAAGAATTACTTATTTTATGAAGCCTAGTGTGGAGAACAGCAAGTTTATTTTTATTTCTTGTATTAACATTGTGTATATCACTCATTTTTTTATATTTGTTTATATTTTTGTGTACATACATTAGATTTTCGAATATATACTGGCAATGCACAGTCATAATCTTAATCACTTTAAATTTGTCTCTAAGAGACTCTCTTGGGCCCATATTATATATACAACGTACCGCTCTTTTTTGCAATACAAATATTGTGTTGATATCAGCCGCACTACCCCACAACAGAATACCATACGACATAACACTATGAAAGTAGCTAAAATAAACTAGCCTAGCTGTTTCTATGTCTGTTAACTGACGTATTTTTTTCACTGCGTATGCTGCTGAAGAAAGCCTACCTGACAAGTTTTCAATATGGGGGCCCCATTGTAATTTACTATCTAAAGTAATACCTAGGAATACTGTAGTGTTAACGATTTCTAATTCCTCATCACTAATCTTAACAATTGGATTTATATTAAGTACGTTTGGCAAGGTAAATTTTACGCATTTTGTCTTGGTTTTATTTAATAACAAATTATTTGAATTGAACCAATACACTATTTCCAAAAGAGAATTATTTATGTAGTCTACCGCAGGTTGTCGTCTATTAATCTTAAAAATAAAGGATGTATCATCGGCAAACAAAATTATCTCGGGGTTCTTTTTAACTAAATATGGCAAATCGTTTATATATATGAGAAATAGAAATGGTCCTAGTACTGAGCCTTGGGGTACCCCCATTTTAACAACCGATCCAGGCGAACGCTTACCATTTACATCTACTTTTTGTACTCTATCGCTTAAATATGATCTAATAATACCTAAAGCATAATCCCTAACACCATAGTGACCTAGTTTTCCCAGTAATGTCTCGTGTTCGACACAGTCAAATGCCTTAGATAAATCGCAAAAAACGCCAAAAGCATCTTGTGATTCTTCCCAGGCCTCAAATATATGTTCTACTAAATTAGCTCCGGCATCGGTAGTTGAACGACCACGTGTAAATCCGAATTGCTTATCGTGAAGTAATTTATTCTCATTAAAATGACTAATTAATTGATTAAGAATTAGTTTTTCAAATATCTTACTAAACGTAGGCAACACAGATATTGGTCTAAAGTTTGTAGGATCTAGAGTACTACCTGATTTGAACAGAGGTGTTATTTTACTAGGTTTCATAAGATCAGGGAATATACCTAAGTCTACACTATTATTAAAGATGACAGCTAACTCTGGTGCAATAACATCTATCACTGTTTTTAAAATGCTAACAGAGATTCCCCATAGATCAGCTGTTTTCTTAACACTTATTGAATTAAAGATTTTAATAATCTCAAGTGGACTAACATGGCTAAATTTAAGAGTTTTGTTACATTCTGGTACATTTTCTGCTAAGAGAGTGATAGCTGCATTGGATGAGGAGTTCAAAGATTTAGTAATATCTATAGAAATATTTGTAAAATATCTTTCAAATGTATTCGCTATATCTAAATTAGAATCAATAATTTTATCTTCAATTTTTAATTTTAGGTCTTTGTGTTGTTGATTTTTCCGACCTGTTTCCTCATTTATTATATTCCAAGTAGTCTTAATTTTATTATTACTGTTTCTTATCTTAGAGGTTATAAATTGTGCTTTGGTATTTTTACAGTTGATTTTAAATTTTTTTGAAAACTCTTTTACATACTCTTTGAACTCATCACTAGTGTTAATTGATTTTTCTGCATATAAGTTATATAATAATTGCCTATCTTTGTGTAACTCTGCTGTTGCCCAGTCATTAAATACCAATGTATTAGTAACTGAAAATGTTTTAGAGGTAAAAATCTCACTAAATAATTTATGAAATGAAGTAAAAAAAGAGTTATACATTTCATTTGGATGTGATATATTTAATAAAAATGAATAATCAATACTAAGTAACTTTGTTTTCAAATTGTTCAAACGGTTTGCAGTTACCGGTACACAAGTAATATACTTCTTTGATATTATTTTATTAACATTATGGAATTGGATTAATTGTCCACTATGATCTGAATTTAATTTGTTAATAACACATTTCTGAATAGGAATTATATTTGTAAAAATATTATCTATACATGTTGCACTAGTTGACGTTATTCTAGTAGGTTCCATAAACATATTAAGTAAGTTGTATGATTTAAATAGATTTATCAATCTAAGACTCAATTTGCTACGTTCTAAAATATTAACATTAAAGTCTCCACATATAATAAGTTTCTTGTTAGATTTTGACAGTTTGAATAAAACCTCTTCCATTATTACTTCAAAAATATCAAAGGAACCCAATGGTGGTCTATATACTGACACTACTATGAATTGTCCTGTTTCCAATGATGCCAATTCAATTGTTCGTTCAACAGATAGATTTACTATGTCCTTACGCTCCTTAAATTTAAATTGTTTATTAATTATTATTAATGAACCTCCATGTATTGAATTTAACCTGGTGAATGAACTACCAACCTGGTGGCCACTGAAATTAAACATGAATTCAAAACTTTTTAACCAATGTTCAGTTAAACATAAAATACTAATATTACAACTATTCAAAAAAAGTTCTATTTCTAGCTCTTTATTTCTTAAACACTGAATATTCTGGTGCACCAAGTTGATATAATTGGCATTTTTCTTACAGTTATGAAAAGTATGCGTTTTTTCTAAACTAGAGTGAAACTCTACCTTCTTAATATCTCTATGAATATGCATCTCATTTAAAGATAAATCTAATTCTTTGCCAAAAGATCCTACAATATTTTGTTGTATATTATTCAAGAACAAAGAGTTCTTCTGTGTCCTTAAAACTAAGTCGCTAGAGTTTTCCCCTATTGTCCTACACTTAAATTTAAATGATGATTTGGAACAGATTCCAAAGTCGCTAAACTAAGATTTTGCTCAATAAAAGCAGGTTGGTTAGCCAAGTTCTTGGCTGACTGTCTAATACAATATGATAGCAAAGATGCTATCTGTCTCTTAAAAAATCTATTCAAATAGAATTTATCTTTCATCAATAATAATTTACTTTCTAAGTAAAAGTTTATGTCAATCAAATGGAACTTGTTTGAATTATTAAATGTTAATGTATGTAATGTTTGATTGAGCATATATCTTATATTGTTTTCTGCCTGTGACAAACTACGGCTATAAGGAAGTGTGAATAATATTATATTTTTAACATTTAATAAACTCAATGATTCAAAACAATTTATAAGTATATTTCTGTTTGCATTTCCTCTGTCTCCTACTAAAATTATAAGAGTACTGTTACTGTTTAAATTGTGATCCTTAACTTTTTCTATAATGGAACTATATGTTAACCCTGGCATACAATAATTAATTACATTTTGTTCTAAGTATGATCTTAGTGACTGTCCCATTGATTTTCCTAATTCATCACAAAACATAAATATATCAGATTGTGCATTATTTTGTTGTTGTTGTTGAGGGTAGGAGCTACTGGCTTTTTCATTTAACTCAAGTGAAGGGCTTTTGTGTGAAGTCAGTAAGGACTTACAGACTGACTGAGGACTGAGTAAATTATCTTTAGATGTTACTGAGGAACTTGAACACATCAAATCCTTCATAGCCAGAATGTATTCCTGATACTCACTTTTAACATTACTATATTTGTCTGTCATTGAGTCTAATGATTTTTTTAAAGTAGTAATTTCTGTCTCTAACTTTAAAATGTTACTATTATATTCTAAAAAGTTTTTTTCTATTAATATAGAGTACATATCAAGTTCATCACCTAGTTGCCTTCTCTCTTTAATATATTTGACTTTCTTGTATAAACTTTTTTCTCTTTTGATAAGTTTCTGTGTTTTTCTTATATATTTATTAATTTTTACATATTTCTTGAATTTGTTCCTACTGCACTCAACTATGCCCGTCTTGGAGTTGAAAGTATGATCTATTAAGGTGTTATCCTTTGTTAAGTCAATAGTAAATGTGGGATCTAAGTTAAGTTCAGTAGAAACAAGGCTGGGCACACTACCGACTAACTCTTCAAACAAGCTGTGGGTATGGGATACATCTTTTTCCTGTTTCTCCGCCTCAAGGTGGGTAATGTGGTGGTGGGCTTCTTGCAATTCCTGCTCTAAGACTGACATCCGCTTGAGGCCCTGTTCGTACTCTTCGCTGCACTCCCTAAACCCAGACACAATGTTGTGCAATCTGTCCCGCTCACCTAACACTAACTCATGCTCTGTGTGCAGCTCAGCCAACTGCTTTTTTATCAAATCATATTTCTTCAAAATATCCAGTAGCTCCCTCTCATTTTCATCTCTTTCTTTGTGCAATTGCTCAACCAGCCCTTTGGATATGTCTAATTCCTTTAACGTCAAATCAAGTTTTCTAATGATATTATCTACCTTAACTTCATCACGGCGTGCAGAAGACATGCTACGTGTGATTGGCATTTTGATTTTATAAATGATAAGCTAAATAAATACCAAAAGGCAGTTTGATCAATTCGTACCCACACAAATAAAATAAGTAACCTCAAAATGAAATAGATTAATGCTATATATCTAAAATAATATGAAAATTAGTACTTATTGGCACGATTACCTGAGTAAAATCACTGAAAATGAAAACTATTATGAAATAGAAATATGACAAAGTTCACCAACTAAACAAATTATTTTTTAAATATGCGGTGTCATTGAGCCGGTAAGCAAAATTAGAAGATTAGTAACTCGAAAATTAGTAAAAATTAGTAACTCGAAAGAAAACAATTGTACCACCCATATGGCATATCTCCGTGTGGTGACGTAGTAAGAATACAATATGTCTCCACCCCATCTCATCACATGGCTGGGTGTCGGAAAAACCGACTAAGGGACTATCCGTGAATATTAACTTTACGAAATAAAAAGAAAACTTGAAATTAAACCCTATACCAATCCGTCTGGCCAGCGTGGTATTTGTAGGCGTATAGGAGTATCCCTCCGTCACGGGAGGAGGCCCGTCCCTGCAGTGGGTCATTAATGGGCTGTTATGATGATGATGATATTTATTTATTTATTTGATTTACAGCAAACTTAACAGCTACTTAATGCTACTTTACAATTTTAAATTTAAAAACAGAATTAGCCAATAATAAAGTTTGTCACTTTACATTTTGTAGGATGAAACATTCAGCTATATAAAAAAAAACAGTAACTTATACAAAGAAAATTAATAAAATTAATTAGTAAAAAACCAAATTAAAAAACAACAAACAAACCAGGAAAGGCTTTAAATTATTATAAGAATGTGTGTGTATGTATCTGTGTGAGTGTGTGTGTGTATATAGGTGTGTGTTTACCTACTATGTTCTGCTCCTCGTCACCCCTCCACTGCTCTAGAGGGCAATGACTCCATCAATATCATCAAACAATTAACAAACATATCCCGATCCAATCCAAAAATATCTATGTGTTTAAATTTATTTTCATAAGCTACTACCGCTCTATGCATGACAGAATTTTTGGCGTAATTAGTGTGAACCCAGTCAACACACAAACAACGAGCGTGTCTAGTACGACGGGGCGCAGTGAAATAGCCTATTCGCTCTGTCAGATCTGGACAGTCCAAGCGCGAATTAACTACGTCGTACAAAAGTTTAATGTCATTAATAAGTCGCCTATCTTTGAGTGACATTAAGTGGAAGAAACTAAGTCTCTCCGGGTAATCGTCACGCACGCCCAGTCGGTATCCCAAACGTTTAGTAAAACCACGTTGAACTGACTCCAAACGAGCGATATGGGTAATATAGCTAGGAGACCAAATTGGAGAAGCATACTCCATAATACTACGTACATAAGCAAAATAAAGGATTTTTAACGAATTCACATTTTTAAATAATCTAAAGTGTCTATAAATAAAACCCAACATTCTATGAGCCTTCTGTGTTATATGTTCAAAATGTTCAGTATACAACAATTTACAATCTAACATCACACCGAGGTCGCGAACAAGCTCTACCCGTTGAATTGGAATCCCATTAAGGTTATATTTAAACTTTATTACGCTACGTTTTCTAGTATATGTAATTACTTGACATTTTTTAATGTTGAGATCCAATCTATTAACTATACAATATTCTGTGAGTCTGTCCAAGTCCGTCTGAAATCTAATGCAATCATTCTTGTCCTTTATAGCCGTGAATATTTTTTTGTCATCAGCGTACATTAATACTTTAGAATGCTTGAAACATTCCTCTATGTCGTACATGTAAATGTTAAATAAAAGAGGTCCCAAGTGGGAACCTTGGGGCACTCCAGAGGGAATTTTTTTGAAGGAAGATTTATGTACGCCGATCCTCACAGCCTGTGATCGATTCTCTAGGTAAGACGCTAACCATCTGAGGAGATCGCCATGCACACCAATAGCCCCAAGCTTAGAAATTAAGATTTTGTGATCTAAACGATCAAAACATTTGGAGTAATCAGTGTACACGACGTCCACCTGGCGTCCCCCGTCCATACTACTGGTGACACTCTCCGTAAAGACAGCAAGATTCGTGACAGTTGATCGCCCACGCATGAACCCATGCTGTGACACAGGAATGTATGCAGCTGCTACCGGATAGAGCTGGTCGTAAACGATGGACTCGAAAACCTTTCCTAACACAGGCAAAATTGAGACAGGTCTATAGTTCTCAACATTTTGTTTGGACTGTAACTCTGCTCTGACATGCTCTCTGCTTATGACAGTTATTCCTTAAAAGACATCACGGAAAGCTTTGCGGCAAAAAAAATAATCTATCTTCATCGCAAAGATTTTGAAACCATTAAAAATGTTACGTCTTAAGGTTTTTTTAATGACATCTGATTCTTGGGACAGGTATAATCATCTTACGAAGGATAAGATAAAATGAAAGGCGTTCTAAAACACTTTTTCTTATAATAATTTAACTGATAAAAAAAGTTATTATGGCGACTTTAATCATAATGAAAGCATTTAAGACAGAAAAAACAAATGAAATGTGTAATAAGGAAACGTAGTTCTGCAATGAACAACCCGCAATAAATTTCAGAAACAAAAGTCAAATAAAATTATGGTCACCCATTTTGACGAAATTATTTTTTGTAGAGGGTAATCTCTGGATCTTCAAAACCGATTTTAAAAATTCTTTCTGTGTAGTCCATTTATCGGGGAGTGTCATAGGGGTGCGCCAAAGTTCACCTAAAATTTCAACTCCTATAATTGGAAGTCCGAAAATGTTCTTCCTAACATTTTTCATCCTAACAATCGCAATTCCTAATTTTTTTGTCTCTAATGTTAATAATCCGAAGCATTCAACTTCATAATTTCAGTAGCAATAAACATCTATTATACTATTATTTGTTTTCCTATATTTTCTCAACATAACCATCATTTATACTATAATTTAAAGTCATATCTTTTTTGTTTAGATTTCTTTTTATTCATAATAATTAATATTATAATTATACATTAATTTTGCGTAACTTTGTTGACAACATGTAGGTGTAACATAATATACCAAAGATCAGAGCAAAACCAGAGTCCTTCTCCAATCATTCAGTCAAGATCCAGAAAAGAAATGGGTCCTATTTATAATTATTGGTTTAGGTTATGGTAGAACTGTGACCCTAACGCACGAGCCGAGCGAGCGCAGCGAGCGTGCCGCGGCAGCGGCCGGCGAAGTGCCAGAACCGAATTGGTCCTTTACTTATTGGTTTAGTTACGGTTACTGTAAACTCTCAGGCCATAAGCATAACCGTGAACGAGTCCTGTTTTATGGATTTCATTCATTTAAGACAAAAATATTCTAATAATTTTAATAAATAATAATTTAAAAAAAATGGTTTAATGTAAAAAGTTGTTTTGTAATCACAAGAAATAGTATAAAAACAAACCTTTTTATTACTTTCACTTGGTAAATATTTCTTTATGAGTATGAGAGAAAATATTATGGTGAAAATGATTAGGGATAAAAGCGTTATGATAAAAAACATTAGGAGTTTAAATATATTTACATAACGATATTATTAATAACGATTTTCGGAAACATGAGTGTTATGAACATCGCCGGTAGCAATACAAATATGTAGTATGAATGAAAACTTTAGGATTTAAAATTTTAGGAAGAGTGATCATTCGGATTACAAATCGTTAGGAAGAACATTTTCGGATGAAAAACTTTAGGTGAGCCAATATGGACCCGTGTCATAGGCTATATAGTATCACGCTATGACTAATAGCAGTGGAGCAGTAATGAAATATGTTTAAAAAAGAGACGCGTTTTTTTTTCCCGCCCAACGAACACCAAACAGGTAGGTATAAATATAATAAATACCTGATGTGATTATGTTTTTCATTTCATTCCACGTCAGCGTTCTTATAATTTCTCTGCGTAGGCCGTGAGGCTCACACCCACGCGCTCTTAGAAAAGCGATCGGCTTTCAACTTTTGTATTACAATAATATTTCGACACTTATCATTTTTGTATTGAGCCCTTACAAATATTTTTGTATAGGCAGCAAAGTAATACATTCGACATATTTTTTTCCTTTTCAACGAAATTTATTTTTGTGTGAAGTACGTTTTATATTTCATTGATAATGAGAATTAAAATATATTTAGCAAGGCTTCTTTTTATTTACGAAGAGTAAATATTTTTCCTCATCAAATTATAGAAACATGAAATGGATCTCCATGAAAAGATAGATTATGAGTAGGAGCTGACAAAAAGCTCTGATTTCCAGAAACCATTTTCTCAAAGTTATATAATAATTTTTAGTAATAAATTAGTTACGAATAATAAATATCTTTCATTGTTCAATGTGTTCTCTCTCCAGGCGTTGTAAGATGAGCTTTACCGCACCACATTTCCTACAAGCTATCTGATTTCCGTTTACTTCTCGCAAAAGCTCACCGAACCAAATTTATGGAGCAAATGTTCTCTAGGTACGTATTTCATTGATTCCCGGAAGAAAATGAACTGCAAGCGATCTAGTGAATGTAGTTTTCTTAAAGAAAACTCCCGTATAGAATTCGAAACAGTAGGAGGCATTTAAAAAAGCACTTTTTTTTAAAATCTTAGTTATAATACACCTAGTTCAAAGAAATAATAAACACCTTTTTCGAGCTTTGTAAGCTCCACTGCATCACATTTCCTTCAAGCCATACTATCTAAATTCCGTTTACTTCCGGCAAGCTCACCGAACCTAATTTATGAAGCATACCTATGTTCTTTCTGTTTGTATTTCATTGATTCCCAGAAGAAAATGAACTGTTGAACGATCTAGTTAAAGTCTAGTTGTTAAAATAGTGTGTTCGATATACTCAGGATCGTATTCTGTGGCGCGTGTTGGAAGAGGCCTATGTCCAGGTCCAGCACTGCGATAGGCTAGTTGATTGATCTGAGTCTTAATGTAAGTGTAATACTGGATATAATAAATAGTAAAAATATATTTGATCCATTTATTTTAACTTCTCCTAACGTTCGTGAACCGTGTTAAGAAGAACATCCCGACTAAGGACACACCACACGGAGATTTTCTTTTACATTCTTAGGCGAAATTAAGCGATACTTGTGATATGTATTTTAGAAAAACGGATAGACATAGGTACTACTTTTTCTTTTGTAATCCCGATATTTTGTAATCGTAATTTGTAAGCTGAGAAGTTTGGCGTTTTTTCTGTGTGTGTGTGTGTGTGTGTGTGTGTGTGTGTGTGTGTGTGTGTGTGGCTGTGGCATCGTAGCTGAATGACGAATTGATATTATATCATCTTTCAGTGACAAAGTTAAGCCTACTATTATACCACGCTGGTCAAACGGCTTTGAATAGAGTTGGAAGTCAAGTATTTCGTCTATTGTGTTTAATATCTGAGATAGTGGTATATCAGTCTAGATAGGGATTATTGCTTCTTTAGTAGTTTGTTATGATCCCTACAGAAAAATGATGACGGTTTGGTAATCTATACTAATATTATAAAGAGGTAAAGTTTGTGATTGTGTGTTTGTGACGTTGTAGGGGGTAATCTCTGGATCTACTGAATCGATTTTAAAAATTCTTTCTGTGTTGAATAGTCCATTTATCGGGGAGTGTCATAGGATATATAGTGTCACGCTATGACTAATAAGAGTGGAGCAGTAATGAAATATGTTTAAAAAAGGGACAGCTAGTCGTATATATAATGGCATATTATTATTACTTACATAAATAACTAAGATTACAAACAAAAGACGAAACAAAATTTATGAAAGGCTATATCGTTTAAAAGGCTTTGGCAACATGCATTTCCATTCCCTGAGAGCTTCCTCGTTACAATTCGTGAATAGCGAAAACGAGACTGCTTTTCCCGCCCTTTCATATTGAATGGAGATTCAGCGTACAATTATAATGTCTCTTTTAAGTTCCTTATTAAGGCCAAATAAGAAATATACTCTACATGTGATGATTGAGTAATATATATACTATATATATCATATATAGGCTATATAGTATCACGCTATGACTAATAGGAGCGGAGCAGTAATGAAATATGTTTAAAAAAGTAACGCGTTTTTTTCGCGGCCTAACGAAGTGGGCACGGGTCAGCTAGTTTATTATATTTTAACTCCATGTTACGTTTTCATTTCAATATTAAACATATTCCTTCAACTATATTAACATAAAAAAACTGAAATGCAAATCTTGGTAAAGCACGTCACTCGAAAGCGGTTGAACAAAGCCAACGTTTAAGTCCAAATCTTTTATTCATGTATTTTAAAAAAGAAACACTTATGAATGTCTAAATAGGTCTGGTCTATCAAATTATTGTTACCATAAACTTTGTTACTGCAAATGTAATAGGTAGGTTGGTAGGTTGTAATGGGACTATTATTAAAGCTAAAAAATATAATAATGATACTCATTACATATAGACGACCTCTGTGGCGTAGTGGTTATATAACATGACTGCTACGCAGAGGTCTCGGGTTTGATTCCCGCTCAATGCAAATCTTTGTGTGCATGAACATGATTATTTTCATTTGTGGTGGGTGTTTGTATGTATAATATTTATGTATTTACAAAAAAAAAGTATTTAAGTATGTTTATCCGTTGTCTAGTACCCGCAGTACAAGCTCTGCTTGCATATATTAATGTTTGAGCACATCAAAGTATTCCATTTAGCGGATATTCCAGGCTCAGTGTAGTAATAAAGAAAGAATACACGGGTCATTATCCTAAGATGTTGTCTTATCTCTACCTAAACCTTTATCTCAAAGCAATTGTCTGAAAACAATAAGATTTCCACAAAGAAACAGTCTCTTATAACAACCCATTAATGCTTTACATTCTAAACATAACTGCTACAATAACAGCAACAAGGCCTACTACTATCTTGTTGGCTAGATAAATTAAGACCTCTGTGGTTATATACCTAACATGACTGCTACGCAAAGATCTCGGGTTGTTTGCATTGGTCTGGGTGTTTTCTATGTGTAATACGTACGTATTTACAAAAAAATAAAAAGTATTTAAGTATGTTTATCCGTTGTCTAGTACCCATAGCACAAGCTTTGCTTAGTTTGGGACTAGGAATATTTATTTATTCATTAGTACAGGGTTGTATATAAGTTTTCCTCCTTTCTCAAACGGTAATATAATAATTTCTCCTCGCACGGTGGACCTCCCTGTCTAATTCTAGTACCCCTCATTCATGGCGGGAAACCGATGAACGAGGGAGACAAAGGAACGCGAAAGTTGGAAATATTTGCAGGAGGCTTATGTCCATTGGCTGATATGATGACGTCACCTTCAGAAAGATATTAGCAATGATAACATAACGTACCTACCTATCTTTATTCATTCACCGCACGGTTTTTTGTATTTAAAGAACGAAAAATGTTTAAATACCCTCAAATATTTCAGGCATACGGGCGGGTATTATGGGATTAAGCTTTTGAGTGCTGGAGTAAGGATTATACGATTTTATACATGGGTAAGCATACCGACATCAAAAATATTATAAAATTTTTTAGCAATGTAGGTACTTGATCTTTTAAGTATGTAAGTAATAGGTATTGGTTTACTTAAACGTAAATTTTGGGATTATTTTTTGTATAGGATAGGCTTATGTACGCCGACAAAATGTTTGGGAAACGAAGCTTTCTGCGATTTTACATTTAGGAACCAAAACATGGGTGAAAATGTTAATATACATTGATCTTTTTGACTGACAATTAGTTTAACGCAAAGCACGTACAAGTATATACATGTAAACTTGCCTCTAAAATCAAGTAATTGATACTTAAAAAGCACTACAATGAGATACAGAGAAAAAAAAAACTAAAAATGTTCTACGGAAAGACAAAAAAACTTCATAGAAAACTCAAAACGTGATGTAATAAATCAGTAAATTCGACATCTACCGAGATTCTGTGGTATCACTAGAGATTTCGTAAAATCCCGGGATTCCTCATTTCCCTGCGACGTCGACACATATAATAATATGTGTAGCTCACAATGCCTTAAACCAAATATTCCAACGTAGTAAACAACTCGAGTAAATAACCAAAACAGTTTCCTTAGATCAGATGCCAGTCCAAACTTCATAATTTACGGAAAGCCGGAGCCAATTTTGAAAACCAACAAAACATTATGGACCCTTCACATCATTATTAGGGATGAGAAAAGCTTTAGGTATAACTAGCAGATATCCGAATCTGTAACGGAATCAAAAATTGTGTATCGTTAAAATGGCGGAGAGGGAAAGTCACTTAAGTTTTGCAGATACCAAATTTTACTAAACTAGGAATAGGTTTAAGAAAACCTCCCTCTTAGCGTCGTAGCACATATAACGTAACGTAAACGGAACGTCACCGTATCAACTCGAGCCGTTCAGTACGCTTTGTATGAAACTCCTTACTGCAACGCACACTAATCGGAATCGTAACGTAATCGGATTTTTGACGTTTGACACTGAAGAAAAAGGCGAGGCGATTCCGATCCGTTTACGTTACGTTATGTGTGCTATGACCCTTAAACTGACACATGGGTCGTAAGTCCTAGACAGACACTATCTTATAAAAACCCAAATAGTAGAATTACAAATCAAGGAATTTAAAGTTGTCTACAAATGATCAAATCTAAGTTAGTAAGCTGCATACAATCAGACGCGGCGACGCAATCCGTAACCGTATCAGGAATCTATCTCCGCATATCCGTATTGAGATTCGAAAAACTTACACTCATAACATCCCTAATCATTATCTCCGAAATTCCGACAAGCTACGAGTGCGCTTTACAATATTCAAACGAATACCATAGCTGCATAACTTGAGTATAAGTCGGGCTTGCAACAAGCACTGCATTAACCTATTTTAAACACTCGACCTCAAAATATAGAGTCCATATCTGTTAAGCACAGTGACCGTACAAGTGTATGAGGGTGGCTTTCAACCCGATACTACTAAATAGGAAATTTTATGACGAGTGAATGATATTATGTATCTACTGTGAAGGGAAGGTTTTCTGCAGGTATGGAGAAAAGCTTAGCCAACTAATACACTGCTGCTGCAGGCACGTTGGTTTAAGGTTTGTTTCTAGTTTTTTTTTTTGTTGCAGTATGTTTTGCATGTCGACTTTTAATGAAGTCACGCGACGAAATGGAGTGGAGTCATTTAAAACCACATAGAAAATTTTTGTATATGGATACTTGACTTATGTTCCTAAGTCCCCTCGATGGGGCAGAGTCCACAGTGAGTCTCCATCCCGGTCGGTCTTGAGCTTCGCGCTTTATTTCGCTCCAGGTCTTCCCTATACCTTTTACTTCTGCAGCGACAGTCCGCCGCCAAGTCTGTTTTGGACGGCCACGTTTACGCCTTCCTTGGGTGTTCCAGTCTAGGGCTCGCCTCGGTATATGTTCCTGGTCCCTTCGGAGAGTGTGGCCAATCCAATTCCACTTGCGGCGTTTTATCTGCTGGTCGATCGGAGTCTCGCTGCAGCGCTCCCACAGGTCAAGGTTGGAGATTTTCACGGGCCAGTATATTCCGAGAATCCGGCGGAGGCATCGGTTCACAAAGACGTGTAGCTGGCGCGTGGTGTCCTTTGTGACCTTCCACGTCTCACACCCATACAGCAATACGGTTTTTACATTGGACCGGAATATCTTGAGCTTAACTCTCCGTGTCAATTTACGTGATTGCCATATCGGGCGGAGCTGCGCAAAGGTTGCTCGGGCTTTGGCGATCCTAGAAGCGATATCCTTTTCAGTTCCTCCAGTTTCCGACACGACGCTTCCGAGGTATGTGAATTTGTGGACTCGTTCCACAGCCTCAGTGCCAATGACAAGCAGCAAGGAACTTGTCGCTCCGCACCTCATTTCTTGAGTCTTCCGGATGTTAATTTTGAGTCCCATCTTCTTAGCCTCTCTCTGTAGGTCGTCCAGTTTCGTCTGCATATCAGCGCGAGTATGGCTCAGTAGGCATAGGTCATCGGCATAGTCCAGATCCTCCAGGACGTTGGAAAGTCCCCACTCTATGCCGCGGCGCTTAGTAGATATCGCGTGATGTAACACACCGTCCAGGGCGACGAGGAAGAGGAGAGGTGATAGAAGACATCCCTGGCGCACTCCTGCATGTACTGGTATGTCCTCCGAGACGAGGCCATTGTGCGTAACTCTACAAGAGTAGCTCCTGTAGATGGCCTTGATGATATTGATGATCTTCTCGAGGACTCCAATTTCGTGCAGGCGGTCCCAGATGCAAGTCCATCTCAGCGTATCAAAGGCTTTTTCAAAGTCCACAAAAGTCAAGTAAATCTATCTTTGCCATTCTGATGCCTGTTCTAGTATGATACGCAGAGTGTTGACTTGGTCCGTACACGATCGGTTGGGTCGAAATCCGGCTTGCTCACCACGGATAGATGGTTCTACGGCCTTCGACAGTCTATCCAGGATGACCTTGCAGAGCACCTTAGATGGGGCCGAAAGCAGGGTGATGCCTCTCCAGTTGCTACACTCACTGAGATCTCCCTTCTTTGGCACGGTGATGAGAAGGCCTCTGTTCCAGTCGTCCGGCAACTCTTCTGCTTGCCAGATGTTGGTAAGTAGCGGCGTTAGTGCTTTCACAGCAGTAGGTAGGTCTGCTTTAAGCATTTCCGCTGTGATCAGATCGGCACCCGGGGCTTTGCCGAGTTTCAGCGAGCATATAGCGTTCGCTACTTCCTCCTCTGTTGGCGAAGACACGTCGATGTCGAGGTCGGGCAGGGGCACGCCGGCTGCAGGTGGCGTGTAGTCAGTGGAATCGTTGGGGATCCGGAAGATTTCCTCAAAGTGCTCCCACCAGCGTTGAAGCTGTCCCTCTGATGTCACAATTAACTGGCCTTCCTTATTTTTCAGTGGCTTCTTCTTTCGGTTCTGTATTCCGGCCAAAGTCTTCGTCGCTTTGTACATCTCCCTGAGATTGCCGGAGTCGGCAGCACGTTGGGCGGTATCGGCAATACCATCCGTCCATACTCGTCGGTCACGGCGAGTACTTCGGTAAATGGTCTTCCGAATCAGACGGTATTGCATCCTCAGGTGGTCCAGTGTTTCTGCGTCACAGGTCGATAGAATCCTCAGGTGGAGCCCTCTCCGTTCTTCAATAAGGTCCCAAGTTTCTTGAGACATCCAGTCTTCACGTGAATGTGTTTTAAGTCCCAGGACGACGGAGCTGGTCTCTGTATAGGCCATTTTAATGCGGTTCCACTCCGCGTTGACTGTGGATGAGTCCGCATCGAGTCCCGAGAAGCGGTTCTGCAGCTCGATCTTAAAAGCTGCCTTGGTGTCAGGGTTTCTTAGTTTACCAACCTCAAATCGTTTGCCTATTTTGGTTTGGGCGGCAGTTCGAATCACGGCTACCTTGAGCCGCATCTCAACCACCACCAGGTGGTGATCACTATCAATATATATATATATATATATATATATATATAATATATAATATATAACCTCGTCGGTTGCGGACATCGGGCAGGGAAGAGCGCCATTTAGCGCTTATGGCAATGTGGTCTATTTGATTCTTGGTGACTCCATTGGGGTGATTCCAGGTGTATTTATGATGTTCTCCGTGGATAAATAAAGTCCCTCCGATGGTAAGATCGTAGTCCTGACAGAACTCCAGGAAACGCTCTCCATTGTCGTTGCGAACTCCCAACCCGTGCTTGCCCATGTGTCTTTGACAACCATCGTTATTCGCTCCAACCTTAGCGTTGAAGTCACCCATGACGATAACATGTCTTGCCTACGGATGTTCTTCATGGTTCTATTTAGTGCGCTATAGAAATCGTCCTTCGCTTCCTCTGGAGACAGTTCTGTGGGTGCGTAGCATTGAACGATGGTTATCTTTCGGGCTTTAGTGTTGAAACGGATAACGGATTGTATATGGATAAGTGTTTATTAAAGATCAAGAAGATATTGGTATAGCAATATGAAGCCAAACTGTCGTGGGGTGTTTTGGTGCAAGGTCTAAAAACTTGGCAACCCTTTACTGTAATAATACCACGTTAGGTAGATGAGTTGGTAAAGGGGAGACGGATCGATAGAAACGTCGGGATGTAAAAATGTTTTTTTTCACCATTTTTAGTTTTTAACGCGTATTCGACCCGTTTGATTGTTGTTGTTGATATTAAGGATTGGTATAGGGTTTTTATAATCAGACCATCTTGCATCTCCAGAAAAACTCTGGAGATCTCTGGTCGCGGTCGTGAACAGAGTCAATTACATTTTAATTATACTTCACAAGGAGTTAGACTAACCCCCGGTTGCTGAATGACTGATCAAGTAAAAATCAACTAATCAAGTGTCAAAACTATTATTTTCAGGAACTAAAATCACAGTTTTGACACTTGATTAGTTGATTTTTACTTGATCAGTCATTCAGCAACCGGGGGTAAGGCTTTTATAAACATTTCTATTTTCAGTCTTGTCGGATCTATTTTAAGTTTCGACAAAAAATGCACTATTTTAGAAGACAGCCGACACCGACCTAAAGCTAATAACATAAGTGTCCTCAAAATAGACTTCACTCTATCCTGCTCATTATCCACATATCGATCAGATTCTTTAAATAAAAATCAGGACATGCGCTTATACGATTTGTTTAAGATTGAGATGATTCTCAGAAATTCTATACCTATCTTTGTAGGTAAATAGCCAATTACTTAATTAATTATAATAAACTAAGTCCTTAATAAACCTTTAAAAAACTGTAATTAGATGGTGAAGAAATAATAGTCCTCACACATTCACACAACGCCATCTATTCCCAAACTAAGCAGAGCTTGTACTATGAGTACTAGACAACTGATAAACATACATAAATTTTTTTTTGACTGACTACTGTAGTACCAACCAATTCAAATCATCTTCCTATTTTGAAAGCCTGTGTTGTAAAAATGATCCACTAGAACGATATCAAACATAATGTAAACTTTCTCGTATAAATATTATTGACCTATATTAGTAAAACAAAGAAATCAATCAAACATCGGCTTATCGCTGTATTATCTGTGACAAAATAATCCATTTCTTTAGAAATTGTGGCGCATAACAAGTAAGCAAATAAGATTCAGAGAATAATATATTTTTATTATGAATTTTCTACCGCTCTCGCTAATAGAGCTTGCGGCACAGGACATGGCCGCAAGGTATTCAACGGACACAGAAAACATCAGGAAAATAATTTGAAGGAAGAACAACTAATTGTTTTGTAGGGACACTTTTGTATAACTGAATTAAATCTAATAGAAAGCGTGATTACTAAAGGCACAAGGCGTAAAGGCACGCCAAAGGCACGCCAAAACAGAGAGAACTCCCCCGCACACCTTCAATGGAAATTAGTACTTATCCCGTTTGCACCATTGGACTTCCTCGCGTTGAGCGACTACATTTCCCTATGAACATCACATTGCCTGATAATAATATCTGAAACTACGACGCCGCAGCTCGAACGGTTGTTATGCGTTTTCTTCATAAGTAAAAGAAAGTCTTAGAAGTCCACCAACAATTCTTATATTGATCTAATGTTACTCTTATCTATCTTATTAAAACATTATGGAACGCAATAAAATTATTGAGTGTTGAAAATACTGTATAAATAAACATCGTTTATAATAACCAAAACATAGCGAAAAAGATAAAATATACAAACACATATAAATTCCATTATCTATCGACATTAAAATCGACAGGGTGTGAATAGGGAAGTATCAAAAATGTCTTGGTTCTTACCAAAACAGTACTAAAATGTCCGAAGCGTCTTTCATTATTCATAGTCCGCGGAATTCGATGTGATATTTCAGACGGACGGAAAATGTTTTTCTCATTATTATCGTAAAGATTTATTCAAAATTTCTTGTCTATATTTATTTCGGGTTTTCCTTAACAACGGATACCAATGTTCAAATATTTTTGCTGACTTATTGCTAACTAGATGGCGCCTGCGACTTCGCTTCCAAGTATAATTATAGTTCTCGGAAACGCTGCCATACCCTATTGTATTTTTTTTACCCAGAAGCTTGTAGGTATATGAAATTTTATATTTGTCACTCGCAAAACAAAGAAGTTTCAAGTAAGAAGGAAAACTTGAGATTAAACCCTATACCAATCCGTCTGGCCAGCGTGGTAGTAGTAGGCCAAGTATCTCTCCGTCACGGAAGAGGCCCGTTACTGCAGTGGGACATTAATGGGCTGTTATGATGATGATACCCTTCCACCTACTCACAGTAACAATATCAAACTACATGCTTGAAGATCTATTAAGCGGGTGGTAGGTACTAACATAAACTAGCTTTGCTAACATACCTTTCACCAAAAAATCAGCATGATATTGTGATGTTTAATATAACTTTCAACCTTTTAATAATACCTAGTAACATTTAGGTTCTGCACAAGCAACTGCATAATTTAAAAAAACTAACCACCTACCCGTCTAATTAAAATTTAAAACAATTAACAAACAACCCGAGCAGAAACTAGAGCTATTTAAATACGTGCAATGCGAAGGTACAAAACGTTACTATTAAATTCTTCATTAAGTTTGCAGACCCAGTATTTTGACCAGTATTTATACTTTGTATATCATTACAGCCCATTAATGTCCCACTGCAGGGACGGGATTCCTTCCGTAACGGAGGGATACTCGGCCTACTAATACCACGCTGGCCAGACGAATTGGTATAGGGTTTAATTTCATGTTTTCCTTCTTTCTATGTAAAGGTAATATTCACAGATTGTCCCTTAGTCGGTTTCTACGACACCCATGGGATGAGATGGGGTGGTGACATATTGTATTCTTACTTCGTCACTACACGGAAATATTTCTTATTTGGCTTTAATAAGGAACTTAAAAGCAACATCATAATTGTACGCTGAATCTTCATTCAATATGAAAGGGCGGGAAAAGCAGTCTCGTTTTCGCTATTCACAAATTGTAACGAGGAAGCTCTCAGGGAATGGAAATGCATGTTGCCAAAGCCTTTTTAAACGATATAGCCTTTCATAAATTTTGTTTCGTATTTCGTTTGTAATCTTAGTTTTTTATGTAAGTAATAATAATATGTCATTATTTATACGAATACTATAAACTGAAAACTTGATGAACCTCATTACGAGAGTCATCTCAAGGCAGTTCCCTACGATCGTGACTGACGCTCATCCTCACGTTAGTCCTGACGCATGTCCTATCGCTCTTCTTTATATCTATATCGACCCCAGTCCTGACTCTCTTTTAGATGGTAAATTTGATGCATTTCCCGATACCCGTCCTGACGCACGTCTTAACTCATGACCTGACGCTCGTGTCGATGCACGTCCCGACGACGCTCGTCTATACGCCAGTCACGACGTTCGTATCTATGCTCTTCGCAATTCTGACGTTGGTCTTAATACACATCCTGGAGCTCGTCTCAATACGCTCGGTATCGCACAAACATTTTTTAAACATTCAGAATAAAAGAGAGAAATTGAGCTGCAGGAATTTTAAGCAGTTTAATTAGTTTATATTTCTGCTTATCTTGCCCAGCTTGACAGGTAGTCTTAAACATCCCTGGACTTTAATTTAAATGTTAACAACAATTTATTGTTAGTTTTTCACCAGTACCTAGATACAACATAATCTCTAACGCTCTAAACAAGGCCAACGGTATGTAAAACTTCAAACTAGATAAGCAACAGCGGGGTTTCTCTAATAATGCACCCGCTTAACCTTGTCACAAACTTACTTGTACTTTAAACCGATTTCAGAGAAGCGAGGTTATCAATTTGGTTGTATTTCGTTTATTCAACAAACCGTTTTGTTAACAGTTATTCGGCCGAGATAGACTACTGGTTGTACTGTGTCTCAACTATTCGCATACCAAATATTGTAGGTATAGATACAGTACACAAAATACAATACAGCACATTGAACATACCTTTAGGTAGGATAATAATTTTAATTAACAACATAAAGATAATCACCCTCTTCCGATCTTCATCCGATTAGGTTTTCATTCGTAAGACCAATTACAGCGTCGGCGTTTATAAATCGCGTCGACGTGTGAAGCTACTTACTTAAATAATTCGCATTTCTATAGATATCAGCAACGTTTTCCTTACAATACGACATCTAGTCCCAAACTAAGCAGAAAAGTAAACAACTGTTCAGACGAGTATATGATATAGACCAATGCAAACATTCATGTTCACAAAGATTTGCCTGTGGGAATCGAATTGGGCACAGCAATCAAGACAGCATCTTGTCGAAGAGACCTACCGAACCCTCTTAGAATAACAACGGAAAATTACAACTTACAATTGGCAAATTCCTTTCTAGTACAGTCAAATAAGGCTAAAATAGGGGCAAACCTCGAAACGGAAGCGAATAAGCTGTAAATTCGTATAATCCTTTGTTTTGATGTTCTGATGACTGGTGAAAAAGTCTCATATGATCACGTGTCTGCGTCATAAGTTATTTAAGGTCAAAGGTCACGAAAATCATTTTTTTCCAATTATCTCGTTTTCTATGGGAAATACGCCATTTACGTCATTATAAATACATATTGTAGATCACAAAATGGTCTACAATTTTTGTTCAAGACATTTTTCCGTATCACCTACCGTTTTCGAGATATAGCGCAACGAGTGGCGGGCGCGCATTCGTACAAAAATAAAAATAAACATTAAGTAAAAAAATAATAATAATAATAATTGTATCTTTATCCAAATATCAATTTTTCATAGTTAACTAATATCTCAACTATACAAACTAGCACCGCATTTCACATGATTTCTTTATGTACAGGTGCGTGCACTGTACTCTTTGAGCTATATCTCGAAAACGGTTCATGATACAAAATAATGCTTGATATAAAAAATGTAGACAATTTTATGATCTACAATATTTATAATGACATTAAATGGCCCATAGAAAGCGAGATAATTGGAAAAAACTAATTTTTCGTGAACTTTGACCTTGAATAACTTGTGACGCAGACACGTGATTATATGAGACTTTTCTACCAGTCATTAGTACACCAAAACAAAGGTTTATGCAAATTTACAGCTTATTCGCTTCCATTCCGAGGTTGAATGCTTATTTTACTGGAGTATTCATCTACATATACATCTAACAATACAAACAGCACATTCAATAAACACAACTCGACATAATCGTATCACTTGCTATCAGACGAATACATAAAAGACGCTATCTATTAGCGTAACAAGAATTTAGACTTTATGTGTGTAGACATAAGGGCATCGTAAATAACCTAATGTGTACAGTAACGTTTCATTTTAACGTTTTATGGACGAACACTGCGATTTATTACACCACTAAACTGAGCTTGAATTTGCAATCAAAATGTTACATAAACGACAATGTGAGAGCATAAAACAGATAATTTGGAGAAAGAAACTTAACTCTAGAGCAATTAATGTTATAAATTATCATCATCATTACAGCCCATTAATGTCCCACTGCAGGCCGGGTCTCATCCCGTGACGGCGGGATACTTGGCCTACCAATACCACACTGGCCAGACGTATTCGTACTCCGTCACCACACGCGAGAATGTTATAAAAATTAGAAGTTAACTAGAGATTAACGCGGTATGCTATCTAAGTTTATTTTGCTAGACGTTTCGAAAAATGTTCCATGCCGTGGTCTCAAGCAGTCAGCTTGTGATACGGGTTTTTCGATGTTTCCACCGAAACCTCAGGAAATAAAATGGCTTTGTTTTACTATTTCTAGATATACAACGCTTAATTAGCCCCTTTACTTGTAATGAAATTAGCCTAAAAAGAAAGACTAAAGAATGTAAGTTAATACACTAATAATAAGAGATTTAGGTGAAACATTAAAAACCTTTTACTATACAACAAGAAATATCTTAGTTAAATATATTTATATCGATAAAACATTATTGGTTACATATCGATTGCATGTGTGTTTCAAATACATAACATTAACATTTTAATATCCATTTTATTATCTTTACTAGCTGACCCGTGCCCACTTCGTTGGGTGGCGAAAAAAACGCGTCCCTTTTTAAAACATATTTCATTACTGCTCCACTCCTATTAGTCATAGCGTGATACTATAGCCTATGACACTTCCCGATAAATGGACTATTCAACACAGAAATATTTTTTTAAATCGGTTCAGTAGATCCAGTGATTACCCCCTACAACGTCACAAACACACAAACTTTACCTCTTCATAATATTAGTATAGATTAGCACGTCATAATATTTACTATTGTTGTTACTATTAAATAAAGGCGTATATTCATACTATTAGTAACATTTACACATGTGCCATGTGTTTAGACGGCGAGTACATTAGCTAGTTGCTATTATGAAACTTAATAACTTATGTTTTAGTTGCGAGAGCAGTGCAGCTCCCTAGTATGAGACACTTGAGATAAAACCAATATTGGTCACATAAAGTGTTCACCAAGGTTCCATACAGAGGACATTTTATTTTTGCAGGCTTTTACATTCTCAATAAAGTATCGGAGAATTGAGCAAATATTAAAACTAAAGACAAGATTATTTTTTATTTATTTTCACAAGATTTAACAAAAGAAAATAGGATTCTGATCAAGCTAAAATGAGTAAGGCGGGCTCACGCAAGAAAATGTTGGATTGTGCGGAGTGTAAAACTTGGCGATACACTTATTTTTCCCTGGTCGAAGATACAAAGGTAAGCTAACATAACCGAGTGAGACTCGAGACGAGATCGAGGATTTTTTTATTTCTTTTTTTTTTCTTTTTAAAAAAGACAACTCCCGCACTACCGACCTTTTACAAACATCAATTAACGGACACAAAGAACACCAGACCAGGACAATAATTTGTGGATCTCACAAATTATTGTCCTGCGTGGGGATCGAACCCACAACCTCTTGCACGGCATCCGCTTGCGCTACCGTCGCGCCGCCGAGGTCGTTTTATTCTAATTTAAAAAAGTAGAAGAATGAGAATTTTTGGAAGCAGATAGACACGCAATTCCATTTTTATTAATTGTCAAACCAGAGTCAATGTAAAATGAATCTTTGTTTTCTTTCAATCATTCTTTTTATAAAAAAATTTGAACAAATAGATAGATTATTGGCATGCTGAAACATATTGAGAAAAGATATTCGAATATTTAATATAGTGCCTACACCTACCTAAAAGGTAAAGGATCAGAAAACGATTAGAAGCACATGTGTTATAAGATTGGGTTCAGTAGATAATATCCCTACCTCACAAAATGCCAGATGTGTATGACTAATGATAAGAGAGGTAGTTCCTTCTAACGGAATCTAGGTTGTACCTTACTATTTGATGGTGTATTTTATACATCAACCCCCTTACTCATAAACGCTTCTTAAATTTAATCACTGTTTAGCGAGATTTTTATTAGCAAAACCAACCTTATACCAAAAAACAAAATCGTAAGAATTTAGGTTAATCAATTGACTACTATTTAAGACGAGTTTATAAGTAAGGGGGCAAAATGTAAGCAGGTACATTTTTATTAGTGAACTGAGAACTCGAAACAAACTAAATTTGAGATATGAAATAACTTATTTATTTGTGACATAACCTACAGACATATTAGGCACGCTTTATTTGGGCAATTCAGAACGCTATTTCGGATATCTTCACTTGTGATTCCATCAAAGAAGATACTTATTTGCCCTCTGGGTGACTGTTAGACTTCAAAGGACCAGTCAGTTATCACATCTATCCACCATACGTTTTCCAAGCAAAATACACGTCTTCAGACACTGTACAGATATATCTGTATATAAGGTACGATGTAACTTCCCGAATGCTAGTGCTGAAAACAAATGATCCTTCATTTGCTTGCCCAGTGTAGCGGAGCGAGGGTGAAACTAAGATATAGATCAATAGTACTGCCGCAAATATAAACCTTCTAGACCAAAGTTTTTAAAGGTTTGCTTTAAAACTTTCTATTTCTTAACCCTTTAACATTGCCGCCAGTAGACACAATAGTAAAACAATGCACGTGTACCATATACGGTATACTGCACTGGGAACGTATTTCACTATTTTAGAGCTTCGCCTTCGTACTACCGTTGCTTTTTAACAGAAAAGAAGCCTTAATTCAAAGTAAAACCTTATTTTTCATAACTTGGAAGTAAAACATAATTCAGTAATAAAAAGTTTATACAACTAAACAAAAATGAGTTTCGCAAGTACATATTTTTTATGAAAGACACCCACAGGACTACACGGAGCTAAATTAGACAACTTTTGCTCAAAACTTTTAATACTCGTAATCAAGAAATTTCACGATTCATAAATAAGTACTTTATTTCGCTATATTTTTTTTTTTTGATAGGAGGCAAACGAGCCTGCACGTCACCTGATGGTAAGTGATCACCGCCGCCCATGGACACCCGTAACACCAGAGGCATCACAGATGCGTTGCCGACCTTTAAAAAGGGAGTAGGTTCGTTCCTTGAAGCTCCCCAAGTCGTAACGGTCCGGAAATTTAAATGTCTTCTTTTTCTGGTTCTATGGTCTACTCTGAGCTTTCCGATAAACAGTTGCCTTTCCAGAACCTATTTGCACTGTCCTTTGCCTTCGTTAAAATCAGACCTTAACGACAAAATATTTCATGTTAATTCTAACATTTCGTTTATACAAAAGCTCCCAAATCTCTTTTATCACAAACACACAGCTAAAACAAACGTCACTCTTAATCTCGCTGTCAAAATTAGCGCGGAACACTAATTACGTACAAAATTTTCCGACACATACATATTAACAAATAATTAGTATTCGGTCAATCCATTTCATACGTTGGTGTTTCCTTTTTAATATAAAAGCGGTTTTATGCAAATTAATTGTGATTCGTTTATATGAACCCCGGGAGTTTGTTTAATTAAAACTGGATAAAGGATACGGTCTGTAATTTTGTATCTATTTAATTTTACTTAGTTACGTAAACGTCCTTTGTATTACGTAGATTAACATTTTCGATTTTAATAATCATATGAAAATTTAATCAAAAATTGGTGACAGATTACAAATCCAGTGTTGTCACCACCTCTTTGAGTGTCGTAAAAGTCGACAAATTTAATTAAGTTTTAAACCCAAAAATAAACTCTCACATTAAATAAAACTAATAATATTTTAAATCGTTAAGTACATATTTATGTAGACTGTCATAGAGAGAAACCTAACATTTCAGCATAGATCCATTTTGACTGAATTTGACCTAAATTAAATATTAGCCAATGAAAAAGATAAATGATATTAATAGATTAATATTCGATGAACACTAGGCTATGAAGGTAAATAAAAATTCGTAGTAGTTCAAAGACTAATTATTGTTGCACGTTTTATGGTAACGTTAATCTAAGTTGCGGCCCGGTTCCGTATATCAGCAATGGTTAAATTTGGTAGTCGTGACGGGTAGTCGGGTGACCTAGAGGTCACCTGAGTACCCGTCACAGTGGGCTCCGATTTCCTGCACAGATGTGCAGGAATCGGACACACAGTATAATGCTGAAGCACACCGAACAACACAGCTCAATCGCTCACAGCACTGATTTTAGTACATGACGTACAACAGTCTCCCTACCCCTAATGCAAAAAAGGCGTATGTATGTATTTATATAACTACTCACGCTATCAATAAGCTGCTGTTTCTCTTGCAGCTGCAGTTCTTGGTGACGTAAAGTGGCACGTTGCTTCTCCGCCGTGCTGCTTAATCGGGACAACACCTCCTGGTCGTGTTCACGTGCCGGGGATGGCGGTGCACTTGTGCCTGGGAAGAACAGCTGATTGTTATTACAGAATAAAATCTCTAACGGTAGATCGAGGACATAATTAAGGAAACCGAGGAATGACAGAGGCGAAAGACCGCACAAGATTATACCTGGAGGAAGTCTATATCCAGCAGTGGTGAACCTCGAAACACATGATTTTTCAAGACTCCTTACCCTTCATTAACCGACTTTAAAAAAAAGGAGGAGGTTCTCAATTCGGTTGTATTTTTTTTTGTGTTTGTTACCTGATTTCTCGAAAACCGCTAAACAGATTTGAAATTTTTATTCAAATTATTTTTATTTAAATTATATTCCATTTAGGATAACCTAATTGTCGGGTTCTATACCTGGCATAGAGCAGCAGTAGGCTGGATGGGTTTAGTCTCGGACCGTTAAATGCAAAACACAGAGGCTATAGTCCTTAATATTTATATTGCGTTAGAAAGTTTAAAATCATAAGTGCAAAATGTTTTATATTCCTATCCGAACATGAATATGCATCCAACGCGAATACGACCAATAAAGTGCAAGATTGTCATAACAGGCATTGGCGTCCAGCCAATACAAATAACGGTTAACGACCTTTAACGCTAGTCAAATTACAGGGCAATGGGATATAACAGCTTGTGTCCTGGGATAGGCAGAGACTTAGTTATTTGGTATTGAAAGAAATGCCAATCTTTGTGTGCATGAAAATGATTCTTTGCATTGGTCTGGGTGTTGTCTATGTATAATATGTATGTATTTACAAAAAAACAGTTTAGTTTGGGACTAGATGGCGTTGTGTGAATGTGTGAGGAATATTTAAAGAAAAAAACGAAATAATGGGGAGACCAAAAAGGGTACCCCCTGAATAGCTGACGCCCATGTGCGGGAGTTACTTTCAGGTATGCTTCTTTCTATTCTGCCCAATTAAAACAATTTAAAAAATACTTATCCCTGTGACGAACAAACAATACAGGTGTGTACAACAATCCAATTTATCCCAAAGGTATTTTTATCGTAAAAGGCAATTTACAGCATCTCTAGCAAAAAGGATTACATGTTCTTAGGAACGCTGTAATTCTTTCTAGGAATAAGTATTCCTAGACTCGGCACCAAAACCACTATTACTCTGGGCAGTGTGTATCTGTAGATAGTTCCTTTCGAAAATGGAGAAGGCTAGTCTAAGCAATGTGACATTCATGACATATGATGACGAATATATTGTATTAGAATGATGTAATTCATAATTATTTAGATGACATCATATTGTTGTAAAATATTTGTTTTCAATAATTACAAATGAATCATATAAGGATAGGTTAATCAAATCATACTAATTCACTGGTTTTGTCAACAAAAGGAGTACATTTTGCGAATGGGGTGCATTTTGCAAAAGGTACATTCCCTTAATGTGTCATCCCTTTAGTCCCTACTAAAGGGATTACACATGTACATTAATGTGTATATTGCCTAGATAGTGTAATACAACACAACGAATACGCATTTACACACGGTGTAAACATGAAATTTGATGTGAAATGAGAAATCTGCTTTATGATGCAGATCTATGCTCCTGTAAAAGCGTTCATGGCTCCGTCGCTACACCCCGCAGCGGGTAAATGTGTGAATCGGGTAATGGATTAGATAACATTATCATTTATCTCATACTTATGAGCTAACAATGTGTATTTTTTTTTATTTAAACTGTTCTATTTGTTGTTTTGCATCTACCAATTTACTTTTCTCTGCATCACCCAATGGTTAGCTGGAAGAGAATGCCTTAAGGCATGAAGCTTACCCTTGTACATTAATTTTATTGTGTGCATAAATTATAAAATAAATAAATAACACAAACGGCCATCTATTCCATTGTAATTTTTCTACTGTATATCTACCTAATCTATAACCTAACAATCTGGTATCTAAAGGGTCTACTACTCAGCATTAATTAATAAGCAACAGCATTAGTAGTCATCTTAATCCTAGTCACTTCCTCGTCTTCATATTTCATGAAGTTGTCTTTTTAACAAATAAAAGAATACAAAAAAGTCCTATACTGATTACAGTTTTGCAATTGTTTCTACATAATCTATCAGTCACCTATTCTGCATGTTCTAATAAGTCATTAGGTGCATATCAGTGTCATAAGTCATCATAATCTTAGTCATTCGCGTTTAAAACCACCGTAATGTTAAGTTAGCTATTGTTATTTAACGCGATAAGAACTATATTTAGAAACATTTTAACTAGGCTATGGTGTAAACGCGGTAATTACGAGTACCTCATTGCTCAAATGCCACTCGTTCTTCAACAAATTCTTTAGTTTTATAAATGAGCCCGTAAAACAAGGCATGTGGCAGTTAGTGATGAATTTTGGGCTATTATACAAAAGCATGCTTTATTGGTATAGTGTTTTAGATGTAGTGTACAGTTTTTACCTTTCCAGGAATACTAGGAAGTATAATTTAACGGGACATTAATCTATTTTTATCTGTGACACAGACTGATCTCCATTTACGATTTTAGCGCAGTTTCTAGTCATAACCGAAACTACATTGATTGATGGACAGGTTCATTTATAGTTCAAGATTTCGTTTTTGGAACCGGCTGAAGCAGACATTTTTGCAATTTGATGATACTGTTTATATTTTTTCAATACAAAAATGAAGATTTTTTAATTAATTAATCTCATCATTAGTAGGTTAAGTTTAGTAACCTAACCATTAATATGAGACAAACTTCTACACTACCTTCGTTTTAAAGTAGGCAAAAAACAAAAACACCTCTTGTTTTATTTCCATCAAAGTAATACTTGGAATTGTCAAAGAATAACAACTGTACGATATTACAGATTGCTTGTGGATTGAGCAAAGAAATACAACGATACTTAGAATTGCTGGGGGAATGAGAGAGCAATCTACTGAAACCTGATTCAGTAATAGTTAATTCAAGAAACCAATTTAGATCGCGACGCACCGACTGCCCCAGGGAAGTGTACCGGAATACACTAATTTGAAATGCTTCTACGTAATTTATCAAATCATGAAATATATACGTTTATATTTCTGAGTTTAAATGCTTCGGGCACCTTGTGCCACTGCTGTCTTACTGGGTTACCGAATCTCCATTTAACTGATATTTTGAAGGAAATCCTAATACCCTAATAGTGGTTAGACCCATCTTCCCCGACTTGCTATAGGGTCTGCATGTTATACCTACGCCATAAAAAATTTAAAAAATATTTTTTTCTTGATTAAACAGACACACTATTTCAACAAAAGTCACAATACCCAAACAGCGTAAGGCCTGGGGTTGAAACTGAGGGTTGAACATGGCACACAAACCCAAAAATCTGCCTTATCAATAATACTGTTTATGCTTTTGTTATAAATTTCGCACAAAGCTAATTTGTAAAAATATCCTTCAACTACCTTCAAAGCATACCACAGGGAGCTATAAACCATGGCAAACATTTCAAAACAGCAATACAAAATACGGCGCTTCAATTCCCTTCATCCCTTTGTTTAATTACTAAATATTTCATTCAAAATATTAATGAAAAACCTCGAAAGATTTATAAATACAAATGAGTCATTTATCTAAAGTATCTGTTAAGAAAATGGCGCTTTAAGACAACAACTAAAGTTATCTGTTAAGAAAACGGAACTTTGCTTCTAAATTGATACAATACATTACAGGTAGTAAAGAAATATTTATTAACATTTTCTTATATACTCTTTGAAAGTCGACTCTTTATAGAGCCTTAATAGACCAATCTCGAATATAAAGACGTGGGTCGCTCGAGTTTATACACGAACATTTTCTATAACCTTTACGAGATGGCCAGCAGTCGATTCACGTCTCACTCCTACCTTATTCATTCGCTATCGTTTAGACTACTTCCAGCGGCTTTAACAACAATTTGGACCATACTTTTCTATGTTAATAAAGTTTTATTTACAGGAAAAGTTACTGAATGATGTGAAACGGTTATGTATTAGGTTTTGTATTTGCATTTACTTAAACTGAAAGGATCAGTTGACTTAAATAAAAACGAATTTTTGCATGTGTGGCAACGAACTAAATACAATAAAAGGTGTATGAGAGTACCGAAAACCAAAAGAAAATCAACAAACAAAAGTATAATGGCAATAAACATATAATGCCATTGCCAGAGAAAGAAAGCTAGAAACAAATCCTGTACTAATTAGCCTGACCAGCATTGTTTAAGTAAGGCAAGTTTAACTAAGTTAGAAGAACAGATCCATCCCTACAAAGAGAATTTACGGAACAAAACTTTACTCTGAACCCTTTCATGACTGTGAAGGTCATGTATCCTTTGATAACTAAAAATGGACTATTGATTAACAGCTTATATAGAATTATACATCCTAATATTAGCAGTAGACGCCATAGTTAAATTATATCAATTTAACCCAAAAAAAAATTAAATCAGGACAAAATATATCGCGTTCGTCATATAAATGATAATTCCAGTAAACGCCGCAGACAGAAATATAAAAAAACCTACTTATCTAAACAAAATTCTTTACATTTGAAAAATAATACCTAATCTAATTTACATTCGTGTTTGTCTAGGCATAAAAGGACATCAAATAATCTCGTACGCTTGTCTTCACCCAAGTAATAAGATAACCTATTTTTACGTAGAACAAAAAAGTATGTAATCTAAAGTTGTTTCGCTAGCATATATAATACTAAACTTGAGATGTCCTTAGAGATATAGTCAAAAAAACATTTATCGAAAAGGGACGAGCGTGCCGACGGGAAATTACGCTTTGTTCTCTTTACATTTATTAGGAAAAATAAGAAATGTTGATGTTGAATGTTTGAAACTAAGTTTGAGAAGCAGAGTCCATTTGTACTTTTCAGATGTATATGTATTAATTGGAAAAGCTATAATTATTTTCTCCGTGTGGTGAAGGAGTAAGAATACAATATGTCACCACCCCATTTCATCCCATGGGTGTCGTAAAAACCGACTAAGGGACTATCCGTGAATATTATAGATAGATAGATAGATAGATAATACTTTATTGCACACCAACTTACATAAATACAGTATTATTATTATCTCTATGAAATAAAAAGAAGGAAAACTTGAAATTAAACCCTATACTAATCCGTCTGGCCAGCGTGGTATTAAGATAAGATAAAGATAAAAATTTTATTTAAAGGTCCACTTAAATCTAATTACATATTGCAGTGAGAGCCACACTAGGCGCAGCCTGTTTCGTGGCTTTCAAACTTACGAATTAAAGGACACAGGTACACAATGAACTTAGATTATACAAAAACAATCAAAAAACAAAAATAATTAAAACAAATAACTAAATAAATGTGAATCAATAGTGTTGTATGTGTGTGTGTGTGTATGTGTGTGTGTGAATGTGAGTGTGTGTGTATGTGTTTGTGTGTAAGTGTATAGGTATATTACGAAATAATTCTAAGCAGTCTTTCAGTCTCATTGTAATCTAAAGTAAGCAAAAAGTTATAAAATTTGGGTAGAGCCTCTCGCATTGTGTCATGTCTTACATTACATTTTTTTACTATTTGATTGTATAAATAAGGGAACATGTGTATTGGGAACCTGTGTGCAAATGAAGTATTTACGAAAGGGGTAGGTAATCTAAAAACTCTTAAACTCAACATGTGTGTGTAGTCAGGGGAAATTAAAACAAGTTTGTGAGTGTGACTTGCTGCTTTCAAAATGATAAAGCCTCTTGATAAAGATTTGTAGTTGGATACATAATTGGCTTTTTTAGCATAACTTTTAGTACTGCTCTTTGAGCTCTCTCTAAGACAATTAAATTTGAAGTTGATGCGCCACCCCACACACCTATGCAATACGTGAGCACAGATTGGCAAAGAGCTAAATATACGCTCTTTAAAAGATTTAAATCAGCGACTTCTCTTAGCTCCCTAAAGACGTAGATGAGTTTCCTAACCCTTGCCGATAATGCAGTAACGTGATCTTTAAAGGTGAGCCTCTCGTCAATCGTTATGCCTAAATACTTTACAGACTTAGCTCTTTGCATCAAATTACATTTGCAACCGGTATTCTCTTCGGTATTGAGGTTCCTATCGCAGGTATGAACGGGGATATCTTGACAAAATTTTGGGGTTGAAGCAATTGTTTTATGAAAGCACATAAACTTTGTCTTGTCCGAATTAAGGGTCAGCAAGTTTTGACGGAGCCATTTTGATATCATTGCCATTCCAAGTTCAGCTTTCCTAAAACAATCGCTCCAAGTACTGTCATTGAATATTACTGCTGTGTCATCTGCATAACAAATTATCTTAGCGCCAGGTAGAGTTAAGTTAGCTAGTTCATTGACGTAGAGCAAGAAAAGCGTTGGCCCCAGCACACTGCCCTGGGGCACACCAAAAGAGAGGGAGCTCATGGAACTTTTCCAGGAATCTACTTTTACGCATTGTTGTCTGCCTGTAAGAAAGCTCCGAAACCATTCCAGTGCCACTCCACGAATTCCAATGCTCTCTAAGCGCCTAATTAAGATGGGGAAAGCTACCGTATCAAAGGCTTTGGCTATGTCTAGGAAGGCTCCAATGCATGCACGTCCGTTGTCGAGATGTGTGACAATTTCACTAGTTAAAACGTTGATTGCGTCTTCAGTTGATTTCTTTTTTCGAAATCCGAATTGTGAACTTGATAGTATTTCATTCTGTTCTAAGTATTTCACTAAGCGCTTATTTACTGTTCGTTCTAGTATTTTTGCAAAAACCGGAAGCAAAGATATTGGTCGAAAATTGTTTGGTAAATTTGCTGGTCCACTTTTATGTATAGGGACTGTAACGGCAATTTTCCAGTTTTGTGGGATAACACCAGTAGCTAAACTTTTATTTATGATTGAAGTAAGAGGTTCTAGGATTAGATTTTTTATATTCTTAATTAAGCCACAAGTAATAAGTATTAGTAGGCCAAGTATCCCTCCGTCATGGGAGGAAGCCCGTCCCTGCAGTGGGACATTAATGGGCTGTTATGTAGATGAAGTACCCTTCCACCTTAAGACTGTCATTGTCACACTACTTCTTGAAGTTGGGATTACTACGGCATTAGTACCGTCTAAGACGGCCTCTCGCTGAAGAAACCTCATACCTGGTAAAATAATATTTGTAGTTCATGAACAGCTATAAGTAATTATGTCAACTAACCATCAGCAGGTGCATTAATAGTCCGCCTAAGTCTCTTGTTCTCATCCTGTAGTCGGGCCACTGCCGTGACTAGTTCTGCTGACTCCGTCCTCCATTGCTCTTCGATCGCTTCTATTTCCTGTCGAACAAAAATAATAGATCAATCTATTGAGCAAGTCCACAAAATAAATAATAATATGCTCCAACCATCTAGTCCCTGGAAATCTTACTGCGAAGAAGTCATCATCATCATAACACCCCATTAATATCCTGTATCTGTAGGGACGGGCCGCCTCCCGTGACCTAGGGATACTTGGCCTACTAATACCACGTTGGCCAGACGGATTGGTATAGGGTTTTATTTCAAGTTTTCCTTCTTTTAATTTCGTAAAGATAATATTCACGGATAGTCCCTTAGTCGGTTTGTACGACACCTATGGGATGAGATGGGATGGTGACAAACTGTATTCTAACTTCGTCACCACACGGAGAGCAAAGAAGTGCGGCAAACGAAAACAATAATTAGGTAGCCCTTCCATCTAACCCCATGTCTTACTGCAAAGAAGGGAGATGAGTGGTGAATAAAATTAAAATACTAATACTATTTGACAAGATGAGCGGTTAGTGACGTTTTGTTTCTAGTTTTCCTTCTTTTGTAACAAATATTAATAGTATGCTATGTTTATTTTACTTTTTGCAATAGGAACAAAGTCTATACTTTTCCACTTCAGTGACTTAGCACTGGTGTAGTGACATACTACAAAAAATGGTTCTTTTAAAATATTACCGAAATTGAAAAATATTTTGATTGTTAACATTCGTGTACAGAATATTTGCCCTTTTTTAATACAATAGCTGTTATCGAAATACGAATACTGATGATAGTCAATCCTAAGTTTAGGTTATCAATACATCAAAAGAGTACTATGATTTAGTGCTATAAGCTGTACACCTGTATCGTAGGATGATGTTATACAGCTTCAAACGAGACACACGACACTAATCTGTCTGACATGCACATACACGTGCTGAAATAGGTACTATACCTATTTGTAGAATAAATTTTCTACTTATACAAAAAAAAACCATATATGTCATTGACATGTAGGGTTATCACACCATTCTAAAATATTTGTATTTAAAAATGAGAATTTCATTAGTATTCCGTATTTTATGACATAATTTGGGATTATCTGCTATCAACACGATAGAAAGTAACTACGGCGCATGTGATGGGGTTTCGTATTTGCCCAGAAAAGAAGTCTTTTTTATAACAATGAACAACCCTAATTATTTTGCCTGTCAATGGTTGCTAAGCTTATGCTTGTTATTAAACATTTCACATCGACTTTGGCTTTAGTATAGTAAAGGTTGCCCGACCTTGCAAAAAGACAATTTAAGAGCAAACAGCAATTAAAATTCTGAAACATGACTCTCAAATTACGTAAATGAAAATGATTCACAGAAAATGAACCTGTTCTAAACAATTTCAAATCACAAAGAGTGCACAAACACAGGTCAGACTCTCGCAATGCCCTAGATACAATACAGTGACAGCTAGAAGAACAGACAGGTAGAAAACTAAACAAGATGCACTATCATAAATTAATTTCTACCTTTACATTTATACTCTATATAAATGAAAATTCATTTCTTAAATGTATTGTTAGCTTGTACGGATGAATAGTAATCGTGTCTTGTTATTCTGCAGGTGACAGGTCTTTGCGTACTCTTGTTGTGCCTGCTTAGCAAGTACATGTCACTGTGTTTAGAGATAAGAGTAGTAGCAATATTATATAAACAGAAGATGCTGTTTACCTTTTCTTTACTAGACGTTTCGGCACAGCATAACATTATTTTTACGTCTTATTTTCATTTATAGTATAACAGCAAAAGCTTTAAAACTAACTACCTTTAGGCATCAATTAAATCAAACTGTTACGAGTAAAAAATAAACAACAGCAAAATAAAACTGGTGCATACCATGAATCACACATGTTATGGGGATCTTAATTTCCTATTCATGTCCCCTCAACAATGTAAATCAGCTCACCGTATGCAATATCACGCCATGCCTACATAACATTCTTTACAAAAGCCCTCGTGTTTTTACACAAACATAAATTTTACATTTCACTGTAGGCCTTCTGACATCAGTTTAACATTCAGACATAAATTTGACCAATAAAGATAGCATCAAAGTTAATGTCAATGGCAGAACTGCTAATTATTGTCAAAGCGTTTTTAGAAGTAATAGGGGCGTAATTAATTTTATAGGTTTCCTTGAAATTTTGTTGCTATTTGTAGATGGCGATTAAGGTCTTGTCCTTACCGCTACGTTACGCAAAGCATACCGGACAATCTCCCTAAACTCGTCGCTTTTGCTGGCCGGACTTCTTCCACTTGACCTCCGTTTATGTATATAGTTTATGTATATAGTATATAGTCCTAGATAGTTTATTTGAGAGACAACACTAACTTAGTCCTTAATTATATGCCATGGTCTAGTTAGGTTTTATATCGACAAAAATCTGAATAAGGTTCACAAATAATCATGTCTGAAAATCGAGCACACAATAAACGTTGACCAGTAAACCCATTCAAAACGTACAAGTCAAAACACATATCAAACCCTTTCATCTCATCAAACAAGTACCGAAAAAAGGTCTTTTTTCCTTATTTTTTTGCTTTGTTATGGCAATATTCTACGATGTTACGTTAGAATTCTGAAATGGTACACAAACATTACTCAAATTGATTCCCCACGCGTATAAATGCATACAGAAGTGCAATTAATTTACGACCATTAACGCCTTTGACACAAGCCAGGTGTAATTTTACTGACGATTTAATAGACGTTCTGTAATTATTGACACTGCGTTAATTGCTTTTACATTCTGATTTTAACTGTTGTGTAAAGGCAACAATTCAGAATAGTTATGGTACAAAGATTCACAAAGGCATAAATGTCAGACAGTCAAATTCAGTCCTTGTTGAAACTGTGTGAGAGCAGAAGATAACGACTTTACACCTAGCAATTATCATTAGGTAGGCCAAGCTGCCTTGTTGGCCGGTCTGCCGACCTAAATTCGTGTGATTTTCTTGTCACCATTTTGCACATATTATCATCCGCAAGCAAAGGAATCAATTTTGGCTTTCTACTAATTATACGCAACTGATTCCGGGCAAGAAGTTTCCTCTTAAGGTTTCGAAGAATTCTGACTAAAGGGTATGTGGACATAACAACATGAAGCATCCTCGTCTTATAATCTTATGATATCCCTCGACAAAGAAAATCATTTAATTACAGTCGGAAAACGATACACAAACCACAATCTTTCCTATAACACTCCATCCCGTATTGTAATTTCATAATTAGCAAGGTCAAAAACGTGATAAATCGATTGGAGTTCTAACAGCGTCCCAAATATGAATTCAAAATAAAAATTAAACGAAGTTTTCAAATAATTAATAAATTGTATTTAGTTGGAATAGGTCATAATAATATTCAAATGTTCGTAATCAATAAGTCGATAAAGGTATAAATCCCCGGGAGACCAATACAATTAGTAGAATGAACTAGACCAAAGGTAGTCATGGTAACTGTTGCTACACACGATTGGGGCGTAACACCCGCCTCCCTAAAGTCAGATAAATGTCAGAATATAATGGAATGATGTCAGAAATATACACTTCACTGCTATACTTGATTAACCTGAATATAAAGGACTTGGACTGTTATATTATTTTACTCATTGGGAAATAATATCAAGAGGGATATCTCTTTATTATTATCCTTGTAGCATGTTTTCGTTACGTAACGATAAAATTATGACTTTTTACTAAGAAACAAGTTTTTGCGCGTATAATTAACAAAAACCAACTAAAACTAACTTCATTGATCCTAAGACTGCTGCTCGGGCATATTTCCAGTCAGGTGGTCAAACTGATTTTATTAGAAGAAAAGGTATTCATAAAAGACAATCAATCCATCATCCGAATAGTGGCTCTTATTTATCACCCCATATACGATAGTACCGTATAAGCCAAATATTAAGCAGTCAGTATCTCTATTCACAGATGACTTTGATGCCAAATCACCTCACCAGGGCAGCATTGTAAATAAGCCAAATACCGCACAGTAAGTAACCTTGTAGTAGGCGAATAGAATATGGATTGCGATGATATTAACTAAACCTTTGGGAAAAATAGAAATCTTTTCATTAATTTCGTATAATTAAATCGGTGTTTTTCCTTACAAGTTCCTTATAGAAACAAGGACAGAAAAGAAAATTGTGGGATGTCCCCAATTGATTGATTAAGATTACGTGACCACTGACAGATGTGACTCGCTCAAGAAGAAAGATAGATCAACCCAATGAATAACGCAATGGATAAATTTTCATTTATATTAAACTAGTTACAGATATTGGATAACCATCAAACTTAATATCGACGAGGAATATCTTCGAGCTGCGTTTCGTTCAGTATTTAAAAACGCTGATTTTGAAGACCAATATTGACCTCTATTACTAAATATTGAATCAGTTGTATGTTTGTATCTCGTCGAAGTCAGAACTTGTATCTGGGGACCACAGACCGAGGGGGGGGGGGCTGGTATTTCGCTCATAGCTGTTACTTTTCGTAAGTAAAAGACAGAGAAATACCCGGTTTACTGATGAAAATATAAACACAACAACAAGCAAAATTACAAATTGTACGCCCACAGGTCAAAAGATACACCGTGATATTATCATAAAATCACAAAGCTTTATTTTTGTAAAAAAGGTTTTTCACAACTTCAGTCGAAATGTATCAAGATCGGTTTAGATAAGGGTCAATTTATACTACAGCAGAGTCGAAGCGCATCGAAGCGTCAATCCAAAACTGAACATATCAAATTCAATCTTAACTCCACATTATAACGCACACATTACTTCTAAGATTGTGCGCGAAACCAATCAGCGTTTGTCAGGCGCAGACGCGCGAATTCGGAAGAATGCGCGCATCTTTTTAAAATCTCCGAAGTAATGTGTACGTTACGCTGTGCAGTTAAGGTTGAATTTGATATGTTCAGTTTTGGATTGACACTTCGATGCGCTTCGACTCTGCTGTAGTATAAATTGACCCTAACACTGTGAAAACTATCACTCAGTCACTTGCTGTTGCCGAAGATAGGCCTATTTTAGCCAAGATTGGAAAGATTTAGACTACAAATTGTGATTTGATGTCGTCACGTCGTTGTTAAGTTAGACGAGCATATTATATTATGTGATCACTATGAAACGACCTTCACAAGCGGTATTGTTATATCTTACGTGAATAAATGATTTTTCTTTCTTTCTAAGTTAAAGTAGCTACATTTCCCATGCAACGGCGCATAAATCTATAGACACGAAAATGTAAATCCTATATCAAAGCTCATGGACGTTCTTCCTTAAGAGTTTACAACGAATATCTACATCTAATACACATCATTTTTTATCATTAAAATACATATTATGGTAATGATGCATCAGTTGTAATGTATTTACTAAACGTAAAATATTTTCTTTGTCGGTGATGAAAACCTAGAAAACGTTGGCAAGAAAGCTCACTAAGAACTAGAATGGGGAAAGAAATGGTGAAAAGCCCCTGGAAAAATAAAAACCCATCACTACAAAGGCAATAAACAGCTTGTAAAATAGTTCATTACTTAGAATTAGTTACTAACGCTACATTCGATTCAATCTGGTCACCTAAACAAATGTTTTTAGTACGAGCAATCTAACCACGTTAATTTCATTTGCAACCAGTGCGTTAAGGCGAAGTATCTCCGTAAAAAATACATTTTTTCTTGTTTTAATCATTATTTCCAGACCAAGTGGGTAGCGATTAGTGTAGCTGCCTGCTAGGAAGCAAGTCGCGATCTCTTTACTAGTGAATTTGTACGTTTATCTTTTTTCTTTCTCTCACTCACAATTCGAAAGATTTTTTTTATGTGTCGGTAAATAAAGGGAGTCGATCGGGAGCTTACTAGTACCAGCATATATTAAATCTCTACTGGTTATATCAGACTCTTAGTGACTAAGCCTGCCTTTGTTATCTTGTTGCCTTGAAATGGCTATTTGACAGTTTCGAGGCTATTACACAGTATCTTACTGAGTTAGATAGTGCAATACAATAATACGTTTTAGGAAACCTAGCCTTAAATACTAAAATCGTTCGGGTAACATCGTTAATGGTCGTGAAACGCATACCTATCGAGATAACCTCATGTGGGCAATGTGCAAACCTGATGACCCATTTGTTGAATTTATTCATGCATATTCAATTCCCGCTGACTGCCCGTTTAATATTCATACCCTAACGTTTCGACACATTTATTATATTATCGGATGTTGAAGCTACGAATGAAAATTGAAAAGATAATTTACGATTTCGTCACATCTGGGAAAAACGTACGATGAATATTAAAGATATGTATAAAATTCTTATATAAAATTCGCTTGATATGTATCAAATAGCAGAGTATGAGTGGTCCATTGCAAGGATGACCACCTGCTCTCGTGCAGGGATATACGCTCGCCACTGGCACGCTGGTTAGGTATCGGGATTTGTGTCGAGATTCATTATTCGGATAAAGTTACCAACTAGTAAGTATTGCTATCCTTAGTCACATTCTGCGACCATAGAATCCAATAGCTAGTCCATACAAGTATATTAAGTACTATCATCTCCTAGTAGTATTTTATACTTGAATTGTTAACCAAACCAAAGGTACGCTAGGCCCCCGTTTGTCTATTAAAAACAGACATTTACAAGTACTTCCGACGGTTACACACGGTTGAAAACATAAATAATTACGGCATCCCTCTCTAGGGACAATTTTCAGCTGCGACCTAGTTCCGTAATGGCTGAGGAGTAAACACGGCGGATAAATGGCAATCAAATCAGCTACAAGCGGATAGGGATTGAAAATTTACAATCTTGATTACCCAATACTTGGATGAATTTTAGATTTAGCAGTGTTGCAGTGTTAATTATTTAAGGACTGCTGGAAGCACTATAGTTAAAGTTTACTGAATCTTTGTTAAGGTTTATTATCCGTTTGGTAACTGATTTGTCATATCGTCCGTCCTATTGTGACTACCCTATCTCGACCCGCATGCATCGTATCTTTACGAAGATCAATCAACAGTCACAAAGAACATTCAGACACGAACAATCATTCGTCGATCGTGAAACAATTGCCTTACATGGGATTTTAACCGACGAACCGTATAGCAAGAGTACCAAAACTTCAAACCTATACAAATATTAGTAACCAATCGTGCTTACTACCGTGGTATTAATAAACGAACAAAAAGATTTTCCGAAACTCTCTTTGAGGCGCACCTTTGTAATAAAACAATCAAGAACTCATGGTGACGGAGTAAGAATACAATATGTCACCACCCCATCTCGTCCCATGGGTGTCGTAAAAACCGACTAAGGGAATAACCGTAACTGCTATCTTTACGAAATAAAAAGAAGGAAAATTTGAAATTAAACCCTATACCAATCCGTCTGGCCAGCGTGGTATTAGTAGGCCAAGTAACCCTCCGTCACGGGAGGAGGATCGTCCCTGCAGCGGGACATTAATGGGCTGTTATGATGATGATGAATCAAGAACTCAAAAAAAATGGTCTAAAAGTACATCTATTTAAAAGAAGAGGTAGGGAAGTAGCCAACATATTAAAAAATATAGGATATAAAAGCTTCTTAGTTATTGGAGACCGTTAAATAAAAAAAAACTTAACCACAAAAGCGAATGCGTTCATCGTACTCTTACGTAAATAACATTAAATACTGTGTAATGGCGTGGTGAAGTAAAATGTGTAATGTCTTACAAAAATGGTGGCCTTGTCACTAATCATAATAGTAGTTATGAATTAGAGCCACCGGCGAAAATATTTCAAATATTTTGTAATAGGTGTAGGTTTTTTCTAATCTTGTACTATTGGCACCAGACGATCAACAAACGGGTTTATATTATTATGTTTTTGTGATTAAATGCATAAGTAATTAGGTAGAAAAAAAAAATACCCGTGCAAACATTCATGCTCATGCACACAATGATTTACACATTTTTGTCTCTTTTTATGAAAAGACAACTCCCGCACTAGTAATGACCTCGTCATTGGTAGGGATTTTTTTACATGAAATTAACGGATACAAAGACCATCCAGGTTCAGGACAAACATTTGTGGATCACAGAAATAATTCTTGCGTGTGATTCGCTAAGCCTTTGTATTATATCATTATTTTTATAAATTACTATTAAATGCGACGACTAAGTAGAAATTAAAAGCTTTTTAATTTAAATTGAAAAGGCGTTATGCTTATGACAGTGTTAGTGCTAAAAAAAATATTGTTATAATATTACATAATTTAACACTTTATATTTAAATTATTATATTAACTCAAAAATGCTTCATTATGTAAAGAGTACATAAAATTTTAAGAATTTTGGTAAGATACAATGATAAAATTTGCAGCTCCAGTTAGGCTTTCCACCTTTATCTTCTTCGTAAGCTTAGACATTGGACTAAATGTCAGTCATGGTCATAGATAATTGTATAATATAAAATCAATTATAACTTTTTTTACATTTTTAGTTCGGAAATATTGTACCCGAACTATTACCTATATTAAAAAAAACATATCATCATAAGATTCATAATCATCACCAAATCAACTGATTGACGGGCACTGCTGGACGTATGCGTTCTCCAAATAATTTCACTTTACGCGGCTCTGTGCCTGCCTTATCCTTTAGTTTCCCACCGTCCTTTCTTTCATTTCTATCTGTTCACTCCACCTTGCGTCTCTTTCTCCCTCGGCTGTAAGTTCTACACGCTATTGTAGATCAATTACTACTTTTTTATATTATTAATTTGGAAGCAATAAGTGCCATTTACTTAAAACACATTACTTATTACTAAAAGACTGCTTAGTTTATGCCTAGATGGCGTTTGCTCATATAAAAAATAAAACAATTTACTTTGCATACCACCACGGCTGAGCGAACAAGTACAGACTACAGACGTTAAGACCACAAAGTTTACGTAAGTGACATGAAACATTTTGTCAAGTAACATGTTCAGTTTATAATCGCAATGTTAACGCAACGATCTGCTCTCATAAACAAGTGGGTTCAGAGACAAATTTCATCGGAGATATGTATGGAGTAAATGAGCCTTCACTTTGGCAAGGTCAGTGTTTGTGGTTCAAGTTACTGGTGACTATTGACTCGTTAGCCGCTCGTGTGGTAGAGGAATTAGAGTCATCATCATAACAGCCCATTAATGTCCCACTGCAGGGACTCTGAATATTTTTTTTTAAACAATTCTTGTTATTTCTTTTAAATTTTATTTAATTTGTATGCTAATTAATTTTAAATTGTTTTTCTATTACATTTATTGTGTTTTTAATGTAAATGGTTTAAAGCATATTAACATAAGTAAATAAACACAAACCAAAAAAACTTTTTTTAAAACAATTATTTTTGTAGTTCAGGAAAGGTTTTAATTCCTGATGCCAAGTTTGTTGGAGTTCCGAAAGATGGAAGTATGGTTTTTTTTTTTTTTTTTTTTTTTCTTCTTTATTTGGATAAACAAACAGTGATAAATTACATATTAACTTTTTAACCTAGGTACATGTAGACTTAAATTTACCACCAACACCGTTTATCACGACATAATAAGAGTCATAAATTGTTCGTGACAGTAAGCTAAAACAATAATGAGTTGCAAGAAATTAAACAATACAATACATTTAAATACAAAAAAAAAACAAAAAATAAATAAATATAAAACAACAACATTGTATCCCACGACTACTATGATAGACCCGAGAAGATGGTCCTGAACCATTAAAGTTTTAAAAGGTCTATGACAGCTTTTTTAAATGCGTATGGGTTAGTTGCCGCAATATCAATAGCATTAAAGTCGTCATTGTAGGCTTGTACAAGGCAATACAACGGCGAGCGTTTACCAGCATTTGTACGACAAGTGATAGTTGAAAATATTTGTGGTAAGTGACGGGAATGAGTTCTCGTAGGAACCTTATAACACAACTTATTTATAATAGAAGTGCAATCATATTTATTGTTACACAAATCATATAACAACAAGGCCTGTAATTGGGTACGTCTTTTCTTTAAAGTTAAAAGATTGTATCTCTCTAGTAACATATCGTAGCTCAAATAATATCGACAGCACCTATAATGCATACCCCTCAGAAACCTTTTCTGCACGGCTTCAATGGCTTCTACGTACTTATTATAAAATGGATTCCAGATGGACACAGCATACTCAAGTTGTGGTCGAACAAGGGATTTATAAAGGTATAGATAAGAAGATGATTGAGTGAATTCAGTACTGGTGCGCATTATAAATCCGTATGTTCTAAGAGAATTGTTTATTATGTTATCTATATGTAAATCAAGATGTAATTTAGTATCTAACGTGACTCCCAGATCTTTTATACTGCTCACTGTGTCAAGATTGTTTGCACCTAACATATACTGGGCTGGTATGGTATTCTTTTTTTAGTAAATGTTATACTTTTACATTTGTCAACGTTAAGGTCGAGCTTATTTTTAATACAATAAGAAAATAGACGGTCAAGATCACACTGAAACTGAATGTGGTCATTGGCATTTTCAATTATATGATAAATTTTAAGATCATCAGCGTATAGTAGGAAACGACAGTACTTAAAACATAAATTAATATCGTTTATGAAGATAATAAATAAAAGAGGTCCCAAAATAGAACCTTGTGGCACCCCAGATGTGACAGAAACCACCTCAGATTCATACCCGTTGATGACAACCTTTTGATTACGATTGGTAATATATGATTTTACCCAACGCCATAAATTGCCACGTATGCCATTAAAAGCAAGCTTATCCAGCAATATTCTGTGATCTACACTATCGAAAGCCCTACGAAAGTCCGTATAAACGCTGTCAATTTGCTTATTATTGTCTAATCCTTCAAATAGGTAAGTTGTGTATATTAATAAGTTGGTAGTTGTTGATCTTTGTTTAACGAATCCGTGTTGTTCTGGCAATATAACGCTGTGTAACAATGGATATATGGCGTTGTGAACTATTCTTTCGAAAACTTTCGATAGTGTGGACAAAATAGATATTGGACGATAGTTTTCGACTAGAGTCCGTTCACCGCCCTTGTGTATAGGAACAATTCGAGCTGATTTCCAAATAGTGGGGACAGTACCTTCATTAAGACATGAGCAAAAGAGTTCATGCACAGGGGTACAAATGGTGTGAGCAGTCGCTTTGAGAAAACAGGGAGGTATGTTGACTGTAAGCTCGTTTAAAACGTTTTCTTTGGAGACATGGATCCTGTCAATAATAGTACTTGATGGTAGATCACTCTTTGATGTGTTACTGATATCATATGTGTTAGTTACAAATGTAGGCTTAAAAACTGATTTAAAAAACGACGAAAAGTGGTTGCAAATTTCAATTGGGTCTTGAGTTTCATGGTTGTTATATGAAATTTTATTAGGATAGTTATTTTTAGATTTTTTGTTATTCGCATATGTCCAAAAGTATTTAATATTGTCATGTATACTTGATTCTATTCTTTTTATATATTATCTCGTATAGCATCTGTGTGATTCTAATTTAAAACGTGTTCTATATATAGAAAATATTTCATAATCCGATTGATTTTTATATTTTTTCCATTTTACCCATGCCCTATTTTATATTAGACTAAGTGCCACAATATTCTACAACTAACATACGCCGCGGCTGTGGAAGCGGTACTCCGTTATTAACACGAGGAACTTTTAATTCAAATACCATGTTTCAGCTATTCCAAACTTTTATCATATAATTACTTTTGTATGTAGGAATCTGTGCAAAATTATTATAACAATATTAACGGGTAATAACGCGTAAAGATTTTAGGTAAACACATTAATTATTTACCTTGAGCCACTCAACGTTTCGGCCAGGTTACACCAGCCATGGTCACGAGCAGACTTGTGAGCAAAATGTCTATGTACGAACGTGGGGAGAACTCAGATCACATTGTATACATAAGCTAGAGCCTAGTTCAAATAGGGGTTGTATAGACTACCGATCGCCATGTACTACAATCTTTGCAAAACTGTTATGCTTCATTAACACACATACAAGCACAGCCGACTTTGTTACCAATGTGCCCTTTCTAAATCATGTCATCGATTAGGTTTATAAAAGTCCTCCGTCCGTCTTCTATTGAAGTTAACTATTACTTTCTAGGCAATTACTATATTGTTCATCAAACAAATATTAAATCTCTTATTACATTTTATTGCAACTTCAAAGAATATGGTATGCAATATTACTCAGAAATGCCATTTTGAAAAGATTCTATAAAAACTTGTTATTAAAAAATCTCTGACAACATTATTGAAAATATCAAGTATAAAAATACTTCCAAGAAAAATCTTCATACGACGCTGATGAAATTAAACTTCTTAGTTTTAATAAAATACTTGAACAGATAGGGTAATCTCGAAGGAAGATGTTACGTAATAAAAATACAGGGTGTCCCCAACCCATCTCATTCCTATTTCACCATAACAGCTCTTTAATGTCCCACTGCAGGGACGGGCCTCCTCCCGTGACGGAGGGATACCTGACCTACTAATACCACGCTGGCCAGACGGATTGGTATAGGTATGGTTTAATTTCAAGTTTTCCTTCTTTTTATTTCGTAAAGATAATATTCACGGATAGCCCCTTAGTCGGTTTTTACGACACCCAAGGGATAAGATGGGGTGGTGACATATTGTATTCTTACTCCGTCACCACACGGAGGATATTACTATTTACGTCACTAAAATCTACATTCTTTGTCAACTATCTGTTAAAGAAGACTTAACAATTTCAATATTAAATGTATTTCGAAGATCAATCATCTATATTAGACATTTTCCTTTTCGTTTCATCAATAATATCTTCAAGTAAGATATTTTTTATGGGTGCGCCAAAGTTCACCTAAAATTTCAACTCCTATAATTGGAAGTCCGAAAATGTTCTTCCTAACATTTTTCATCCTAACAATCGCAATTCCTAATTTTTTTGTCTCTAATGTTAATAATCCGAAGCATTCATCTTCATAATTTCAGTAGCAATAAACATCTATTATACTATTATTTGTTTTCCTATATTTTCTCAACATAACCATCTTTTATACTATAATTTAAAGTCATATCTTTTTTGTTTAGATTTCTTTTTATTCATAATAATTAATATTACCTATTATACATTAATTTTGCGTAACTTTGTTGACAACATGTAGGTATAACATGATATACCAAAGACCAGAGCAAAACCAGAATCCCGCTCCAATCATTCAGTCAAGATCCAGAAACAAAATGGGTCCTATTCATAATTATTGGTTTAGGTTATGGTAGAACTGTGACCCCAACGCACGAGCCGAGCGAGCGCAGCGAGCGTGCCGCGGCAGCGGCCGGCGAAGTGCCAGAACCGAATTGGTCCTTTACTTATTGGTTTAGTTACGGTTATGGTAAACTCTCAGGCCATAAGCATAACCGTGAACGAGTCATGTTTATGGATTTCATTCATTTAAGACAAAAATATTCTAATAATTTTAATAAACAATAATTTAAAAAAAATGGTTTAATGTAAAAATGTAAAAAGTTTTAAGTAAAATCACAAGAAATAGTATAAAAACAAACCTTTTTATTACTTTCACTTGGTAAATATTTCTTTCTGAGTATGAGAGAAAAAATTATGGTGAAAATGTTTAGGGATAAAAGCGTTATGACAAAAAACATTAGGAGTTTAAATATATTTACATAACGATATTATTAATAACGATTTTCGGAAACATGAGTGTTATGAACATCGTCGGTAGCAATACAAATAGTATGAATGAAAACTTTAGGATTTAAAATTTTAGGAAGAGTGATCATTCGGATTACAAATCGTTAGGAAGAACATTTTCGGAAGAAGAACTTTAGGTGAGCCAATATGGACCCATTTTTTATTATAAAGATCAAAGCTTTGAGAAATAAGTATTAAATCCAATTATATACGGCATTTGCTTATTTGCATTTTTTTTGTAATTATGAAAAAGCTTTTATTGGCCGTCTTTTTGGCGTAGGCTGGCTGTTGCGTCGCAGTAAAAAAAAAGAAAAAAATGCTATTTACCGTATAAAACCTACGGGTTTGTCTTAAGAAAGATAAGCTTACTTAAGCCCTATCGCGTGGGGGTCTGCCCACTTTTAAGCAACAGAAAGAAAGCGAACAGAGCACTATTTAGTTACTTAGCCGTATACCTAAGGGCCTTAGAAATATTCACTTCCATTCCCTAACCCCGAGGCCGAACAAGATGCTAATTACAGCGAGAAATTAAATAACTAATTGAAATCGATAAAGCTACTTAGTAATTACTCGCTCGAGTTGGAATCTGTCTAATAAACGTACATCCACTTGAAATTTGTAACGAGAGTAGGTAGTTAGGTACGTGAGGGAAAATGAAATTAGATTACCTACTTGATCCTGTCCATATCTAGGTTATAAATACTTATTAATATGATGTTAAGATCATGGTACGGTACATGGCCTGGCCTAGCTCATTATAGCAGCCTAGAATTTGCAGATACTGGATACTTTGGTTTACTAATACCATGCTAGATTGTGCTTTAAATATTGTTTTCCTTCTTTTGTTTTCTTAGAAATATTTGGAAACCTTTTAAGTACACTCTTTTTCTATGATTTAGAGGATTCGGTAACATTATGGGATGAATTAGAGTGGTACGCCATGTATTCTTGACCCATCGCTACACGGGTGCTGTATACGCATATTCTCGTTATATTTTCGTCAATGAGAATCTGATTATGCCACTGATACTACTATCCTCTAAGGGCCACGATGATCACTGTCCGATTACAACCTACTATCTGACAACCTTCAAATATAGTAACTAATAAAAACATACTTCTTTAAATTTCAGATTTCGAGCAAACACAGTCGAAGGTCCCCACGATTAACCCAATAACAACAGTTCACGAATAACCCAGATACAATAACTCATTCTAAATACACAAGCTTGCTTCATGCCAGCAAAATTATTATAAAAAGGGCATTAGGGGCTGGTCAGGGGGCGATAAATATCACCAAATTAGGTCGGCAGGTACAAAATATACCTAATACTTTTCGATTCAGAAGCGTCTGTCCGGATTCCGAATCGATAACAAATTGCGGATATCTCCATACGCATGCAGTAGAATTTAACCTTGGACGTAACAAACATTATAAACACGCTAACAATATACTGTGTAAAACTGCATTATCTTTAAATACAGGTTAACTGAATATTGATGCATTCATAAATATAAACCATCAGCTTGATGCACCAACAATACCACAATGCCATGTGTGTCTTAAGAGCCGGCTAAGGGTAAGCCTACGCCTACAATAATTTGTTCGAGAAATTATTTGAAAACAAGCCCTGTACAAACCTATCGGCATGGTACTACAGGTGAAATTCCTTACATAACTGGAGGCTCGTCTTTTAAAGCTAAAATGAAACCATTATATTTAGGCAAACATTTCTTGCAAGTATACTGCATAGGTGGAAAAAAATATTATTCTAATTCACACAACGCTGTCATTGTCACAAACTAATAAAAGCATTGCATCTAATTCTTAACTCATAATAGGTCGGGGAAAAAGTCTTTTCGCATAACGTTGGTATAAACTTATTATAAAATTTCTTTGACTGTACTACTTGTGTCTGGCTGGTTTTGGTAACATTAAAAAGGTTACATTATAAAGAAAAGAAAAAAATAAAAAAAAGTTGTTTCCCGCTATTTTTCATTTGTTTTTCTCTCCGTAAAAATGAGTGAATCTAATGAAGAAATTCGATACATTTTAAAATTTTATTATAAAAAAGGCAAAAATGCAACTCAAGCAGTGAAAAAAATTTGTGATGTTTATGGACCTGATGCAGTGTCAGTAAGAGTAGCACAAATTTGGTTCAAACGTTTTCAGTCCGGAAATTTTGATGTTAAAGATGCACCTCGCTCTGGTCGCCCTGTTACGAATAAAATGGACGCTATTTTTGAAAGAGTGGAGCAAGATCGGCTTATTAGTAGTTACGATGTAGCTGAAGAACTGGGAATTGACCACAAAACAGTTTTGACCCATTTGAAGAAAGCTGGTTATACAAAAAAGCTCGATATTTGGGTGCCACACGAGCTCACTCAAAGAAACTTAATGAACCGTGTACTCATTTGCGATTCATTATTGAGACGTAATGAAACCGAGCCGTTTTTGAAGAGATTGATAACTGGCGATGAAAAGTGGATCACGTACGACAAGAACTTGCGAAAAAGGTCGTGGTCGAAAGTTGGCCAGGCTTCACAGACTGTGGCCAAACCTGGCCTAACACGAAATAAGGTGATGCTGTGTGTATGGTGGGATTGGAAGGGCATTGTTCATTATGAGCTTTTACCGCCCGGCAAAACCATCGATTCTGATCTTTACTGCCAGCAACTGATGAGATTAAAGGAAGCAGTCGAGAGAAAACGGCCGGAATTGATCAACAGGAAGGGTGTGGTCTTTCATCACGATAACGCTAGACCACACACATCTTTAGCCACTCAGCAAAAATTAAGAGAGTTCGACTGGGAGGTCCTAGTGCATCCACCATATAGCCCTGACCGTGCGCCTTCAGATTTTCACCTGTTTCGGTCTCTTTAGAATTCTTTAGGTTCTGTAAGGTTGACCTCAAGAGAGGACTGCCAAAACTATTTGTCCCGTTTTTTTGATCAGAAGTCCCAAAGTTTCTACAGTAACGGGATAATGTCTCTGCCCACAAAATGGAAGAAAGTTGTTCAACAAAACGGTACATATATATATTGTAAATAAATGTAAATAAACTTTGAAAAAAATGTCTTGACTTTTCATACAAAAATACGAAAAGACTTTTTCCCCAACCTAATATATCATTATCATCATCATCATATCAGCCAATCGACGTCCACTGGTGGACATAGGCCTCCTCCAAGTATTGCCACCAACTCATATATACCTAACACTAATGACGGTCTCGTTTTTACCCTGAAATACTCGGTGTCATTTCAAAATATCTAATATTAGGATAAGCAGTTGCCAAATTTATTACATCACGTTTAGCTTTGAGAAATATTTTCAAAATCTAGTACTTTTCAGAATTACGAAATATCTTGATGAAAAATTTTACCCATTTATAAAGGAAAACGCAGGAACAGAGATTCCTAAGACAGGTTATAATAGCTTGAATTGAAGCTTAGATTTCTATTGATACTTTAATACCTACTACGACGTTTTTTTAATCAACGATTGAATACTAATAGCAATCGACGAATAATAATCAAGATTGTAGGCGCCTATACTGTTGGTGCAGGACCGAGTTCTGTTGCGCGTGTTGGGATAGGCCAACACGCGCAACAACAACAGTCTATTGCAGTCCAGCAGTGGACTGCAATAGGCTAGTTGATTGATATAGATTACTTCTAATTACACTCAGTTCGGTCGCAGTACCACATCTTATTATACTTTACTTTATTTATTTATTTGCAACAACATACATAAGTGTTATACATAATAACAATAACTCACTTAAGGTGAACTTAAAAATACTTAAACTAGACAGTTTGCAACGTCGACACTTGTACTAGTGATGAACACTGTATCACAAGTGTCTTATCTTATTTTATGTTCGTGCATGTACTAAATTATTCTACGTTGAAAGACCCAACCCTGTAACGCTTTGTGCTATGAATCTAGGACCTTATTTACATGTTACAACAACAAAGCTCCATCAATTCATCAGTCAGTGTGTCTTATCTCATCCTCACCAGACCAAATGGTGTAATAGGCTCAATTGCTATCCATTATAGGATGTTAGTAGCACACACACTCACGCCTTATCCCGTCGGCGGTAGCCAGAGACGACAGAACGCCACTTGTCACGATCCTGGCAAACAGATTGGACCTTGAATATTAAACAAATGAATAATGAATGTTAGTAGCGATTTCATTATTTACAGTATCTTTAAAGGGTTTAGTCCAGTAACTAAACCCTCTTCTTAATATGAGTAGAAATAGGGTACGTTTCCCTACAACAGGAAAATAGGCCTACAATGTCCCACATTAAAAGTATGACAAGAAAATATCGAGTGATTAGCATGATAATAAGGTAAGGAAGTCTCCAAGGCATGGTAATTATAATTAGTTATTATCAGCGAACGATAACAGGTTATAAGATATGGGACAATGACTCTGTAATTGATAAGTGATAGATAGAAGGTTAATAGGTAAGCTTGTTGTTCTTCCTGATGACGAAACACCAGTAAAGAAAATTGCAAAAATCAAATTAACTCTGTCTTTTAAATTCGTTATTTCACATGTGGACGTATCTGTGTGGTGACAGAGTAAGAATACAATATGTCACCACCCCATCTCATTCCATGTGTGTCGTAAAAACCGACTAAGGGAATAACCGTAACTACTATCTTTACGAAATAAAAAGAAGGAAAACTTGAAATTAAACCCTATACCAATCCGTCTGGCCATCGTGGTATTAGTAGGCCAAGTAACCCTCCGTCACTGGAGGAGGCCCGTCCCTGCAGTAGGACATTAATGGGCTGTTATGATGACATGTGGACGACAGCGTGAGAGGTCTACATGTGAAGTAAGAAAGAATTATGTATTCATTTTACATTTAAATGGCACACTGATTAGTGTATTTGCCAGTCACTTCGCAAAATTGTTGGTTCGACTTTCGCACTAAAGATTTTTATGGCAGGTGATCAATTTCTTGTGATTTTTTTCCAATAAAAGGGGTTAGTGTTACTCTTTATTCCTAATTAACTCACAGTTAATGTTTAATGTTACAATGCGTGTTTTAATGCATAATAATTTTTGTAAGGACAACATACAAACGTGTTAAACAATGAATAGAATAGATATATAGGGTATTAAGATAATAGTTTTATTCTTACAACATATTTACGCACACAAACTTTGATATCCTCATATTACTGAACAATTTCACCAACATAAGTATAAATTTCTATTCACACATTTCACATTCCCCAACGATTTGCCCTTTCGATGTTTACGACCAACAGCGGAATAAAATGGTAAAGTTCAACTATAAGCATAAAGTTCACGCTTATATAATTATATATGTCTCAGGGAAATGAGGATGACAGGGATTTCGCGAAATCCCCTGTATACTTATATATCATTAGGGTTAGGTTATGTTAATACAGCGAAAAGCAAGAAGGCCAGCGAGCCGGCGAGTCGCAATATGACTGTATTGAACCTAAGGGAAACTTCAAACGTCCTGCAGTTCAGGAATAAGAGTTACGGATAGTAGTCACAAAACGGCTTAATTCCTTCGCCATAATGTTGGCGGTTTGACTACGCTTATGCCACTGGATGTATATTAGCTGATTTCTGATTATGATATGCAAGTGCAAACTGTTTTGAAAGGGCTTATGACTGAAGTCGCTACCCAGGCGGCGAATAGTTAATCTGCCACCAAGCTCAAAAGTTAAAAAACGTACTATACGTTAAACCTATTACCACTCCCCCTGGTGGGGGCCGTTGTTGCATCACTAACTTTTTAGGTTTAATTACATTTTTGTGTGATTACTGAGTAGATATTTCGCGGACAAAATAATAATTGTATTATGAATTCTAAAGCAATGCATAAGTATATTGGTATGATCTATGATCTGTAAAATATTACCTAGTCCCTAAGCCGATAGCTCAGTGCAGAAACAAGATAAACTTTATAGCTTAAGCACCAGAATCTGTTGTATCTGATATAAACAAACATAGAGCCTACCGTTACGCTAGGGACTTGTTAATCCCTTCAAAAAGCTGAAAAAAAAACACGAACTAAAAGTGACTAGAGTTACAATACAAATTTAAACGGCATAAATTCCTCTGTTATTATAAACTTTACCAATTAAAGTATATTCTTACTATCTTTGTTATTAAATACTAGCTGAGCAAGCAAACTTCGTAGCGTCTCGGATTCTAATTAATTATAAGCTAGCCTTCTTCGTCTTTCAGTTCTTCCATGTTTATGAAAATAAATTCCGCACTAGGGATCGTGCTTTATGCGGGGACTTTTACGAAAGATAAATTTACAAGGCAACAAGGTTGCGCTCAAATCAGGCAAAGGTCATTGGTGTATCGCACGAACCATTGTCAAGCAAAGGGTTCGAACCTGCAATCTCGGGTACCGCAGTGGGACAAAACAATCGCTGTACTGATACCTTGCAGAACGGTACTTAACGTTCGGTGCCCTCTTTAAAATAAAAAAAACGTTTTATTGAAAAGGTCAAAAATTACTAAGTTATGCCGTAAAAAACATTTAAAAAATACTACCAAAATTATAACCTCTTCGTTTTATAGTCAGTTAAATATTAGATAACGGCAACACAAGTAGTATATAATTGCCTAGCTCTTCTAAATTACCTTGTGAGTGAAAGGTGAACTTTTATAATAGTGAAAGCTTTTGCGTTCATGTTTCTAGTAAAAGTACATTCGAAACTTATCCCCTGTACCATACATTTCAATGGGACTCATACAGCATCATCATCATCATAACAGCCCATTAATGCCCCACTGCAGGGACGGGCCTCCTCCAGCGACGGAGGGATACTTGGCCTACTAGTACCACGCTGGCCAAACGGATTGGTATAGGGTTTAATTTTAAGTTTTCCTTCTTTTTATTACGTAAAGATAATACTCACGCATACAACACATGACATGCAATTAAAACCATTCTGTAACAAACAAAGACTAACACAGACCACAGGCTTCCATTTGATTGAGAGGTCGCAATGATTCTTGTTATGATAATTGTTAGAAAGCATATTTATCTCACTGTCGAGCCATTAAATCTCAAACTTGGTTAATATCAAATTTGATACTTTAGTAACCAATAAGACTCTCCGTGTGGTGACGGAGTAAGAATACAATATGTCACCACCCCATCTCATCCCATGGGTGTCGTAGAAACCGACTAATGGACTATCCGTGAATATTATCTTTACGAAGTAAAAAGAAGGAAAACTTCAAATTAAACCCTATACCAATCCGTCTGGCCAGCGTGGTATTAGTAGGCCAAGTATCCCTCTGTCACGGGAGGAGGCCCGTCCCTGCAGTGAGACATTAACGGGCTGTTATGATGTTCTGAAGACAACGTCGAAAGTTAATTAAAACCTGTATAGATTGTATAGCCTGTTCTGAGAATAAACCATTTATTTATAAGAAGTATTCCACTACGCGTCCACGATCTAGACAAATTTGGTAAGATCCTCACTATGCCGTATTGGATATACGCGCAAATATTCGTAGTATTAACTGAAGTTCACGACATTCCTAGTTATTTTATGAGGTTTTAGGAGGATATAATAGCTATGAGTAAAGCTGTACTATATGACGTCATGAAAGGTTTTATGAAAATTTCCACACCAATGAACGTCGTTTCTATACGCATCGATGGGCAAATAATATTACAGGACTAAATTATCTAAAATAGTTATTACATAATAGGTTGTCATCTTGAAGATTTTAGGTTACAGTAATTCATGCTTAATAGTTTATATTCCCGTCTTTCTACATAGTTTATGTAATGCATACCTACTTATATACAGAATGATATTAAGAGTATAAACGAATTTTTTTCTTTTTCTTTAAAAGACAACTCCCGCACTAGGGATCATGCCCTGTGTCGCGGGGACCTTTTACAAACATCAATTAACGGACACAAGGAACACCCAGACCAGGACAATAATTTGTGGATCTCACAAATTCTTGTCCTGTGTGGGGATCAAACCCACAACCTCTTGCACGGCAGCCGTTTGCGCTACCGTCGCGCCACCGAGGTCGTCATGTCATGAATGTCACGCATAGTGTCATCACCAACCTATCACATCCTATTTGTATCTCGTAAGAACTGAAAAATTTAATCTGGACATAAATTCATAAAAAGCATAAGGGCAAACCTCAGTGGTTCATTTGTGCCTATTTTTCAACCAACTTAAAAAAAAAGAGGAGGTTCTCAATTAGGTTGTATTTTTTTTTTTTATAAAATATCTTAAAAAATCTAAGCTAATAAAAGCTTGCAGAACAGGCTTTACCAAAATATATTAGAACCTCGATGTAGCCAAGTTTCCTATCTTCAGTAGCGTGGGTATATGTCCCTGCAGTGCGGCCATTTAATTTAATTATTTGCTTGCCTCAGCAATTTTAGAGTTCCGAATTTTAAAAACTACGTTTATTTGTGTACTTTAGGGCTGTATATACGACTACAAGTTATATATCCTATCGTAATTATTTATTATTACTTATAAGTTTATGATATGAGACCCCTCACACGGTGGACCGACGATCTAGTTTGGACGGCGGAAAGCCGGTGGATGAGGGTGGCACAGGACCGCACAAGGTGGCAATACTTGGAGGGGGCCTATGTCTAGCACTGGACGTCGATTGGCTGATATGATGATGATGAGTTTATGATCAAAATAATAAAGAATTCTCGAATAATACGTTTAGTTTACCGAAACGACCACCTACCTAAAGACGAAGGATGGGGGACCCGCCACACGGAGGACGGACTACTTACTTAGGACGGTGGGACATCCAAAGATGAGGTTGACGCAGCAACACGAAAGGTGAAAGAATTTGTAAAAGGCCTATGAAAGCCTATGACCAGCAGTGGACGTCTATTTGCCGATATGCAGTTTAAGATAATCTTTAATCTGCGCTTTACATACTATGTCACAACAACCGTGAGAACTGTTATATTTTACGGAAATGTTGTCACGTAATGAGTTTCCGCAAAACATTTATGTCTAGGTATTACCGGCGAAGGTCTCAGGTACAGGTACCAAATGACGTAATGAGAAGCATATGTCGAGAAAAGTTTGATCAAATTCTAGTCTTCTGAATTTATATTACCTACTAAATAAACCTAGCAAACTGTTTTTTGGTATGTACCTAACACAGGATAGTATAAATATGATGGGTTTGGGACAAGCTCAAATGTCTAGAACCAGGAACACATTTAATCAGAAGGAAGTCGGAGGAATTGAAGAATCTCCTTTCAGGCAATACAGGATACTCAATACAATATGTGAATAGAAAATAGCCTACACCTGTACAGAATTATAAAGCTTTACAGAGTTACTGTATACTTAAAAAGATCTTATGTGGTATAGCAGTAACACATTAACACGTAATTCACACCAGATTATGACACCGCTACTAATGTTAACTGTTTAACATAATAATTTATGTTAATTTTACCAAAAAAACACTCTTAAACAATATGGATTGGATATGAATATGGATTGCTAATTTTTTTCAAGCAACGTGAAAAAGTGATTTGCCTATTTTTATGAAAAAGAAACGGTTATATTTGTCAAGCCCCTTATGAAACTGAGCAGCACTACATTACATTTCAACAACAAAAAAACATTTAGAAACACAACAACTTAAGCGCCGATTACACTAGCCTACATGTAGGACACTACATCTTGTAGGGCACTACATGTTGTCTAGTGTAATCACATGTAGGCTGTTAGGACACTACATATCGGAGATTGGCGAGTCCCAACCGCCCTACATCATGTAGTCTCCTACATGATCCGTCCTACAAGATCGGCGCTTAAGAAATGTAAAAAGACCCCTCTAACTTATACACCAATTAAAATTAAGATTATATCCAAATGACGTAAACTCTGTAATATCTAAAAATTAAACTAAAATACTGCCTGTGTTTTACACAACCTTGGCATAATAATACAAAAAACTGATGTCAGTTTAAAATTGTGAAGTGTTAAATTTTAACATAATACATCTTGTAAGACAGTATATTATTAAAAGTAATACAGTAAATTTTGATAAATTGATCAGCATAAAGTGGTCAAATTGTGAAAAGTGAATCTTCTTTATGCATTACTAGCTGATCCGAGCCCACTTCAAAAGAATGCATCACTTTTTTAAACATATTTAATTACAGCTCCACTCCTATTAGTCATAACGTGATACTACATAGCCTATGACACTCCCTGATAAATGGACTATTCAAAACAGAAAGAATTTTTGAAATCGGTTCAGTAGATCCAGAGATTACCCCCTACAACGTCACAAAGAAACACACAAACATACAAACTTTACCTCTTTATAATATTAGTATAGATACAGATATTTTGGAAGTGAAGGCACAAATTTAACACAACTTATAACTACTATTATGACGATTCAAATTAACCAAATAAAATGATGAGAAAACAAATTAACTACATTATATGGTAATTTGATACTATTAAGAGTGCTATTGTATTAGGTATTATTGTCTCTGAGTACAATAAAATTAATCTGTAATTACCTAAAAGTTAAATTATCTAAATGCCACTTCGTTATAAATATAGTAAGAAATTAACATTAAAATGTATTAAAACAGTTAATGAAAGTAGTTAATGTAAGAGGTTATTACATCACTCCAAATTATCTAGACATAACACTGTCTAGCAATTTATACAGTCTTCAATCAACTTAAGATAAAAGAAAGTAACCAATAGAAAGATTGACACAAAGATACAAAGGGGACATTGTACATGATTATGTCTCTTGAAGAAAAAGATAAGAAGATACAAAATGATTGGGTATGAGAATCTCAACTTAATACATAGGATTCAAATGAAGTATCGTAAGACTTTAAGAGATCCATGAGGATACCCTTATGGATCTCTTGAAAAAATAAGATAAGTAAAAGACAGACATACAAGACACAAAACATACTAATTGGTCATGAAAACTTTTTACACAAGGAAACTTGCATACATAAAAATGGCTTCAAATACAAATCCCTTCAAGAAAATACTAATCAATCACTATAACAGCTGATCAGTAATCCCATGAACATAATATTAAGATATGTAACAGGCAAATAACAGCCTGTTTGTTTAAGAATAATAATAAATTTTTACATTAATGTACATTGGAACAATAAGTGCGGTCTGACTGCCTTTGGCAGTCTGAATTAAAATTATTAGTACATGCTGAAAAACGTAACTAAAAAGAGAAAATAAAACTATTATTTAGGCGTACACACCTTCACCTAGGTTCAGTTTGTCGCGCAATAACATCGCTCATTCGTAGTTCGATTGCAACAGTAACCAATGCATTTTACACTGTCGAAACACCGAACATTTCGTGTGCTCGGTGTACAACACGCACACCGCGCTAACAAATAACAACTATTTACCTAACAATGACCTCTACCACCTACCTTCTCGAAACGTTGCCTGTATTCAGCCTTCTCTATCTTGTCGTTCTCTAACTGCGATATCTTCGCCGTCAGCTCTTGCAACGCCTGATTCTCCTTTTCATTTCTCACCGCCAAGTTCTCAAGCAACTCCAATGCATTTATCACTTTCGGAAGAAGCGCTGTAACGGCGTCAGGACCATATTTTTCGATAATTATCTCACATTCCTTGCCAATATCAGACGCCAAATCATATACATCAACGACAGTAACTTCGTCGTCGAAATCTGGCATCTTGGCTGAGAAACGCCTGCGATACGGCATTGAAAATCACTTTATTTTCACTTCACAGCACAATAAAAATAAATGTTACTGTAATCCAAACATCTTTCGCAAGTGCGCCATCATTACTGAAAAAGTGAAATGTCAAATCTAGATTCTAGGGTAGGGATGATAGACACGTACTTTATGACAGCCGCAGACAAAACAAAAACAAAAATATCTGCTTTACATAACGTTATATTTAACGTTACGTTATAGCATTTATAATTACGTTACCACTTCTAATAAATAAGAACATAATTTACAATAGGTCGTTGCAATAGGTTATTATTTGTAAGCCGTATATTCGTCTGCGCATATTCACCTGGGAGCGACATACCCTTGCTCGACACCAAGCGAAGCTACAAATTATGCCAAAAGCGTTTCTTCACAAAAAAGGTCAACACAGAATTCGACGTAAAAAAAGGCGTTTATGACTATTCTAGGCCATGGCCCAGGAAGAGTTATAAATAAAGTGACCCGCAAAAAAGTAAGGACTTGAAATAACATGCTTTATAGAAGTCCAAATATTAATAGTAAATCAAAACATTGACTACTAATCATTAGTGCAATAAATTGTTTACAAATTGTTACTAAATACTAGGTTATATTTTTATTTTTACGACAAATTACAATTATAACAATGCACAACAAAAGATACAGAGATAGGATCTAGATTGTAAGATTGTAACTCAATAATGTGTGTAACTAGCAAAACAAATGTATTAGACAAGGTAATTACATAAAATTTAGACGAAGCATATTACCAAGCTATGAGTAGATAAATAATACTTAACTTACGAATTAATAGAGCTATACCGTATTCATCCTTACTTGATTTATTTAGTAAACAAACACCACATTTTGCAAATTCACTAGTTTTTACATCAATTGCACACTTTGATATGGATGAAAATTTCTGGAAAGTAGCATTATATGTTTATGCAATAGAAAACACGTAAATTACTTTGATTTCACCACTATCTTTCTTATATTTTAAATAAATGTATTTTTTTCCAACGGCAAATTTCACAGATAAAAATTAATTTCATTATTTGACATTTGTACATTCTAGAAATTTCATAGATTCGTAGGGATGTGTAACAAAAGTGAATGAACGATTGGCATACGAATAAAAGGAGGTTGTTTAAATAAATCCTACTAATATTATAAATGCGAAATTTTTGTTACTTGTTGTTTGTTGTTACTCTTTTAGGCAAAAACTACTGAATGAATTATTCACTGCGAATTAAATCTCATTGAACTAATATGGGCACAATTAAAATCGCATGTGGGAAAAAATAATACAACATTTAAAATGGCTGAAATAAAAGAATTACTTATAGAAGGATTAAGTAAAATTGTCCGTACGGTGTCCAGCATGTCAATTCTCGTACCTTATAATCGTTAAAAATTCAGTTAAGTTAATTTTTGGTTGTCAAATTGTCTTGTTTTTGCTATTGCAATTGTAATCTTTTGCGGTCGTGTTAAAGTTTTATTTAGAATGTGACAATTTGACAACTAAAAGTTAACTTAACCGAATTTTGGTACGAGAATTGACATGCTGGTCAAAATTCATTGAACATGGTCATAAAAGATGAAGATAAAATGTTAAGACTAGATGGCATATTAGATACGGTCTCAGACGCACCGACCCAGAATTTTGTAATACATGTTCCGATTCCTGCACAGATGTGGCTTTATCATGATTTTTGTTTATACACTCTATTGCAAAAAAAACGGGCACTTTAGTTTTTTTTCTCTATTTCAATGAAGAAGAACAAGAAATATGTTTTGATAATTTGACGATGTATTGGTACGTTTTTTGAAGCATCTTGGCATGATTCTTTACGTTCCAAATTTACAATTTGAAATTATTAAAAGAAAAATAATGATTATTGTGGATTATTCTAAAATTGCTTTAGTAATGGCGCGAATTGCTGAAATGATTTTTAACTGATTACGATATTTTAAAACTTTTTGGATATTTTCTGCAAATTAAACAATTTAATCTTTCTTTTTACATTAAATACCACTTTTTGATATGAGTGATAAAGCGATAAGGGCCGGTAAAATTATAACCCTTCTTGAAGAAGGTTGTTCGCAAACTTCGTGTCTCAGCGGCTAAATGTGAACCGTTCAACTGTCCAGAGGACTTGGCAACGGTATCAAGAGACTGGTTCGGTCAAAAGAAGACCTGGTTCGGGAAGAAAACGATGCACAGAACCAAGAGATGACCACTTTTTGGTGAGTCAGGCGTTGCGTAATCGTAAAGCGTCAAGTGTAGACCTGAAGAAGAGCCTTGAAGAAGTAAGAGGAGTAGAAGTTAGCTTGTGGACGGTCAGGAGGAGGCTTTTGGCTGCCAATATCAAAAGTTACCGCCCAGCTCGGGGCCCTAAATAACTCCGTGAGCACCGTGTTGCTCGACTTCAGTTTGCTCGGAACTGTGCTTCATGGACTTTGGAGGACTGGAATAAAGTATTGTTTTCTGATGAAGCTAGAATCTCTTTGTGTGGAGAGGACCGACGCCGGCGTGTGCTGCGAAGACCACGGGAACGCTATGCGGAAGTGTGTTTCGAAGAAATCACTCCTTATGGCGGAGGCTCCGTTATGTTTTGGGCAGGAATTAATTCGACGGAACGTACGGAGTTAGTTTTCATAGAAAATAGAACATTAAATGCATACCGGTACATAATGGAAGTCCTAATTCCATATGCACAACCCACATTGACTGCACTTGGGGAAGATTCCATTTTTATGGACGATAATGCTCGCCCGCACCGTTCTGACGACGTGGAAGCGTACATGCAAGAAGTTGGGATCCGTCGTTTAGATTGGCCAGCTCGAAGTCCTGACCTCAATCCAATTGAGCATGTGTGGGATGTTCTAAAGAGACGGGTAAGATCAGTGCAACCTGCTCCACAAAACATCAGGGAGCTAAAAAGAGTCATTGCAGGAGAGTGGGAACGTATTTCTCAAAACGTTATTAAAAACATCGTGGAAAGCATGCCTAGAAGGATTCAAGCTGTGATTTTGGCAAGAGGAGGTCACACTCGTTATTAGGTTTTTACATTTGTAACTTTATTTAATTAAAAAAAGTAAAAAAAAACTAGTCTTTACTGCCGACCACTTCTTATAGTTTGGGCGTGTACATCGATTTTAAAGAATCCATCGTTTTTTTTTCTTTTAAATGCTATAATTCACTTCCGCGCATTAATTTACACGACTATAAGTATATAGACTACGTCAAAGAAATAAATTTCATTTAATTAACTAAAATCGACCCTAGAACGCAAATTTCCTTAGGTGCCCGTTTTTTTTGCAAAAGAGTGTATTCTTTATTTTTGTTTTATTTTTGTAATTGTCTATATTCTTACTGTACCCTTAAACTAAGAATAAATGTATTTACTTTCTCTTTTACAGATGCTTATACCTAAAATAATTTGTAAAACTAATAAATAAAAAATTTGTTTAATACTTTTAGTATTATTTACGACTTCACATTCCTATTGCGTAATTAGAATATTATGTAATTATATACCTACACTGTATAACGTATGTAGCTAAAAAAATTGCCATAAACCGTTCAGTACTAAAAGAACTATAAGTGAAGATTTCATGCATTCACATCAGTTACACATCTCTAGCTATCAGTACTCTTTAGTCTGCGGTTGACACGACGCCATATATGTTTACCATTTAGAGTAAGTCTGTTTAAATAGACAGTACACAGTTCAAAGACTTATTAATACGTTCCTCTCATCATCATAACAGCCCATTAATGTCCCACTGCAGGGACGGGCCTCCTCCAGTGACAAAGGGATACTTGGCCTACTAATACCACGCTGGCCAAACGGGTTGGTATAGGGTTTAATATCAAGTTTTCCTTCTTGTTACTTCGTAAAGATAATTCATAGATAATCCCTTACGTCGCACGAATGCTTAAGTGGCCAACCTCCATTTTCAACATTTTACACCAGAGACGTTTAATTGATTAGATTAAGCAAATGATATGATTTTATAAAACTATTATATTAAAAAATAGTTAATGTGTTGTCATTAACTATTATTTTAATATAATACTTTAAAAAAATCATATTATTTGCTTAATCTAATCAATTAAACGTCTCTGGTGTAACATGTTGAAAATGGAGGTTGGCCACTTAAGCATTGGTGCGACGCTTAGTCGATTTTTACGACACCCATGGGATGAGATGGGGTGGTGACATACTGTCTTATTCCGTCACCACACGGACGGATACGTTCCTCTAACCTACTACTTTTCTTCTTCAACTAATGGGTAACATAAACATTTTAATTTTCATTATACCGCCCTCCTTTCTCGCCAGTTGCATTATTTAGATAACCCGATAATGTCAATAATTGTCTTAGGTAAAATTTAATTGTTTATTATTTTCCATGTCATTTTGCCAATAATTTTGAAGAATAGATTAATAACCGTTATTATAACTGCTATTTTATTATAACAGTACAAATGCTATAGATTGTCGCACATCACTACAAAACATCGTAAGAGAGAGATAAAAATATTTCCGTTTCGTTTTGCGTTTGGATACATGTACAAAATTACGTGAAGAAAATTTTACTTTAAAAAAAATCATTTTAGATAAAAATATTAATTTACTTATTTACTTAATAAAAAAAATGCATTAAATCAAATTATTATACAATCAGACAATGTTCCCATCTATTAAAATACATTAAAATACATACTTATACAAAGAAATCTACAGTAGATTCAACAATTATTTTTTCTGTCCGGCTTCGATCTTGCAAATTAAAAAATGATGCTGTAACTAACTACCTAAATCATACAAATTATTGAAATAAGTACGAACATTATGAAATGCCTGTAGTACACAGATCGATTTTCCAAGCAATTAGTAAAGTATAAAATAAATATTTCTCATTTAATATCTATTTCACCAACACAAATTCATACTGAATGATGACCAAGTGTACTGAAAATGAATTTCTTTGAAAACAAAATTGAGTAGAAAACTTGAGATCGCTGTAGTACCTAGTTACATGAGATACCTACAATGTTTATCACACTGATAAAGGGCTGTCGTTCGTAACATGTTGTTAGTTTCAAGAGCGTTGTTAAAATATCGATTATTAGATGGCTCCACGCGAGAAGCAACAGTTGGACCGAATCAACAGGCGCGAACGCGCGCGACGCGTCTTTTTCCCGCGAATTCGAATATTTTCAAATCATTTTTTGTTTTATTTTTTATTTAGTGCAATGAATTATCAAAGTAAAGCAAATAAATATGTGTGTCCGAATGATCGGCAGTTATCGCTCAGAGCCAAGTAAGTAATTTATAAAGTTTGTTACACCAGCTGTTTTTGTTTATATTTTGGAGGTCTCTTTGAACCTTTGATTAAAAGTAATAAGAATAATTTTATGACTTACTAACTTTTTCGTTGTAAGTAGTTAGTAGATCATAGACTTAAGCTTTATGTAGGTACGCTTGAAAGACAATTTCTAATTTTTTTTTTATCAGAAACTTAATAATGATTGACATATTTTAGTAAAAAGAATTTAGGAATTTACTTAGACTCCACTAAGCAGGGAGTTAAAAACTACAAAACAATCGAAAGTAAATTGAATGGTCATTGGACACCTAAGACCTATACCCATTTTTGTTTTAAAAAACCTTATTCACAATACGTACCTATTAAAAATTTAATAGTTACGTACGTATAATACCTACTTTTATTACATAAATAAAAGTAGGTATTATAAATCTAGAAATAAAAGCCAGTACGTAGCAGATTTCTTCATCTACTCCGCAAAACCTTAATTCTCTTAAACACTGTTTATGTGCCTACTTAACTTAAATAACTACAAGATATTGTTATAAAACCTAAATGTTATAAACAAGTGTTTATTTAACATTTTATTAGTACTTATAAACTTTCACAGTTAATAACCCGGCTAATAAAAATAACCCGTGAATTCCTTCTTGATGGCTATGTTATCATCATAACAGCTCATTAATGTCCCAGTGGAGGGACTCGCCTTCTCCCGTGACGGAGCAATACTTGGCCTACTAATACCACGCTGAAGAGACGGATTGGTATAGGGTTTAATTTCAAGTTTTCCTTCTTTTTATTTCGTAAATTTAATATTTACGGTTAGTCCCTTAGTCACCCATGGGATGAGATGGGGTGGTGACATATTGTATTCTTATTCCGTCACCACACGGAAAGGCTATGTTATAGTTTATTTTTATTTTTCTTATCATTGGTTTGTATTTTCTATTTATGTAACTTTATTCTCATACCTACCACTTTCTTGTTCCAGGCGTAGATTCTTACTAGGTAGTTAACTTAGGAAATTTCGACATACTTATATAGGTGGTCATTAAGAAGAAAAACTCAACCAATTTTACTCGCCTTTCCAGCAAGGTAGTTTAAGTTTTCCTTAATTATCGCAAGAGGCCCGTCTTTGCTGTTGGTCTTGTACCTAAAAGCTAGTAAAAACAAGAAGTAAATATTGTGTGTAAGTAAATATACTCTACGACGATAATGAAGGATGGAGTCTAGCGTATAGGTAAGAAGGCTCGCTTGCAATTGATAGTTATGTTTAATTTACGGTCTCTTTATTCAGCTCATAAACAGAACATAACAGCCCATTAATGGCCCACTACAGGGACGGGCCTCCTCCGGTGACGGAGTGATACTTGGCCTACTACCTAATACCACGCTGGCCAGACGGATTGGTATAGGGTTTAATTTCAAGTTTTCCTTCTTCTTACTACGTAAAGATAATAGTCACGGATAGTCTCTTAGTCGGTTTTTACGACACCCATGGAATGAGATGGGGTTGTGACACACTGTATTCCTACTCCGTCACCTCACGGAGACATAAACAGATATAATAAACATATTTATACGGGCATGATTCAGTCATAACAGATTGTCAGTCCCAATGCAAGGACGTGTGTCCTCAAGTAACGTATCGAAACTTGCCCCACATAAACAATATAATAGTAATAATATTAAGTTTTAAAATGTCAACTTTTTAAATAATATTGTGCCCGACAGGGTATAAAATGTCGCCTTACAATATTGTTGTGCCCGACAGGGTCCATACGGAACTTAATGTACTCTGTACCTATATTCAACACATCCCAACTAGCAAAATACCCTTATAACAAACGGATTATACAGCTATAATACTTGTAGTTGTTATATAGTAGCAAAATTTACGACAATATACCATGTAAAGGCTTATTATAAGAGGGTTTGGCTATACTACTTTCATTCTTATAACTCAGTCATGTACACGTTTATAAAGCTGAATTATATGACAACTATAAAGCCTCGTACAGAAGTTACTCTTATAACTGTTTATTATATGGCTAAATGGTCATATAATATACAGAGTCATATAAAGGTTTAAATGAAGTCTTTTTAAGCTTATTATAGTGGTTTATATGATAATTATAAAGTTTGGAGTCTCATAAAAGCAGTTTGTACAGTTTTAATATAACAAATGCTTACTTGCTACATAAATGACCCGTAAAAGTGCATAAGTAATGTAAAGATCAATTATCTAGCCGCAATAAGAATATTACCCTAATAATTACTTTATTATTATGTTTTATATTACTTATGTGCGCCATTTTTAACAAGTGGAAGATTAGAAGTACCTAGTAATTATAATATTAATTCATAATAAACAAGAATGGCGGAAAAAATTTAAGCGAAGTAGAAAGAGGGTGGACAAAAAATATAAGGCTTTGACAAAAACGCGTACATTGCTTTTTCTACAATAGAAATTAATAAAGAGGAAAATATTAGTGGTTCCGTACCAAATTAAAATATAAGAGAAATGTTTAGTTTACCACAATACTCCTTTACACCAAAACTTGAACATGAATACAGTACGGCAGAGAATAATGAAAGTGATACTGCTAATGGCAGGAAAAATTATATTATAAAGCTAAATATAACTAAACTAAATATTGTACCAGTATCTGTTTTTATTCTTTTAACAAGTTACTAAATTTATTGTTATTATATTATATTTATATTATTATAAATTTAGTAACTAAGACGCAAAAAAATATTTGGGAGGCTTACAGCTATTTTAAAGATGGATTCAAAAATAGTTACTAAACGCCAATAACAAGCTTCCACAGATACAGATTTCTAAAAGATATAATTTTAAATAAAATGCCAACCACCAAACCACGATTTAAATAAAAGACATAATTTTAATCGAGATGTATTTATTTTAAACTTAAATATAACTATTTAACAATGAGGGGTACTTTTCAGACGTATCTATTTATTGAAGATCACTTTACATTAATATTATATAAGAAAAATTCACATTCGTCATCAGGGTAGTGATCATAAACTGTGTATTCACAGTCTTTAGACCAAAAAAAGTTCAATGTAATATAAGTCCCATTTCTTCAACATTGATGATGAAATGTAATGGTATGTTTGTGTAAGTAGAATGATCACAATTAAAGCATCTCTCTTAAAATAAAATAATTTTATAGCCAAGGCTATTTTTGACTGTTGCAGATTAAAATCATCTCTTTACGATCCACGTCCATGAAAACAACCATATTTACAGCGATTCTACTGAAAAAAAACGAAAGATGTGGTTATGGTTTTCTCAGCTACTTTAGGGAACTCCGAAATTACTCAATATGGACGACTTTAGCTTTATAAATTTACTTTTAAAATGATATTGGTTTTATAACCCCCTTGTAGGTGTTGTAAAAAATGCTTTTACACTTGTAACAGCGGTAACCAAGACATGACAAATAATTATATATTTTGAAATGCATATAAACGAATAATTCAATGGGCCCCTTAAAAATACATCAAATATCATACCACACTTTACCGTAAATAATAATTTCCATTAGTTTTTTACTACTTACTACCTAAAACCACCAACTCCAAGCATATTATATTATATGGTAGTACTTACTTTTGACAACTCAATTGCGAATAGAAATAAAATGTCTTCTAAAAATCCAGTTCAATCACTTGAACATAACAATATCAAAAAGCTGCGACGGCGACTGATAAGAGAATAATTTCTCCATAGATGAGTTAGATAATGCAGCTATAAGGATATTGATCTTGTAAAAGTCTTCTATGTAATCAATATAAGTGTAATAGATCTTGTAAGATGCTCTTATAAACCTTCTACAAGAAACATTTGCTTTTTATATGACCACAATATAGCTACTATAAGGTTTATATTCTTATAAACTGCGCCTAAACCCACGCTTATACACGTTTATATGACCTTTATAAGTCAATTTCTTTTGGCTTTATACACCTTAATAAGACAAGATTTTGCTACTTGGGATGTACCTACCTATGGAATGCAATAAACAATTTGAGTTTGAGTTTGAAACTATACTTACTGACCAGAAATATTTTATCTTTATTTTATTTTATTTTATTTATTTATTTAGGCTCACAATACACGTTACAAGCAGTGTAAACTGTTACATAAATTATGTCAAATAGGATCTGGCTTGGAACATAAATTTTGTGTGCACGGCAAAACAGTAACGTCGTGATTTTCTTCTTACAAGTCTACGAATGCTCTCAAATCATTAAATTTAATTTTAATCTTAATTTTTTTTTTTTTTTTTAATCTTTATCTTTATATGTAGGTATGTTGCAAGCCACATGCTCACACGATTTGTAATTATAGCAGTATTAACAATAATAACAATATTAACATGATCAACAACATCAACAATGGTGAAACATAGTTAAGATTGAAGGACATCTCTCAATTTACTGCAAAATGATGTTACATTTAAAAATATGTCCAAATCATTATTTTTCTTGACCAACTCATTATACTGTCTACACATTCTAGTTTTAGGATTAAAATAAGATGTATTATTCTTAAATGTGTGCAAGACAAATACACACATCAAAAAAGTCTAAGCAACATGCATGATATTACAAATTTACCATTTATATTAATTTATTTTACCATTTATTTTAATTATAACGTTGTATTTTATTTTTAAAATAATATTTTTAGGGTTCTATGATGTAAAAATAACAGCTGTTTTCTTTATAAGTTCTTTTAATAACAGAAATTAACAATATTAGAATATACAGGTACATAAGAAACTAAACTTTTTTTTTACAAATTGAAATTTCTTAAGAAAATGAATTTATTGTGAAAGAATAGGACAATTTAATACAAAGTATGGCCTCCTCTGCTATTCAGAACTTGTCGGCAACGATTATTCATTGAATTAATGAGACTGTTTATGTCATCTTGCGGTATTCGCTCCCAATGGAATTGTAGCAAATCCTTCAGCTGTTGGGTTGTTGTCACTCCGTCCAAGTCCTTCAAAACACGTCTCTGGAGCATGTCCCATGCGTGCTCGATGGGGTTGAGGTCTGGCGATTGTGCAGGCCAGGGCAATACCTGGATGTTCTCCGTTGCCAAGTATTCACTGGTTCGCCGAGCTGTATGTGAACGCGCATTGTCATGCATTAACGTAAAATCGGAGCCAAAGGTTTGTGCAAATGGATGGACATAAGGTCTGAGAATATCCTCAACGTAATTTTCAGCGTTCATGTTTCCATTTACAAAAACGAGCTCAGTTCGCCTGTTCTTCATAATACCCGCCCATACCATAACTGTTGAGCCGCTGTATGGATGAACTTCCTGAACGCACCTGAGTCTTTCAGTATTTCCGGGTCGACGGTACACTCGCACCCTTCTTGTATCAGGCCTAAACCCGAATCGCGACTCATCGGAAAACATAATTTTATCCCATTGTTCCTGGGTCCATGTTATGCGTTCTCTACACCATTCATTTCGACGAGCGCGATTCCCGTGACGTATCGGTGGGCACCTGATAGGGCGTCGAGCTCGTAGGCCGTACTCATGCAGTCGATTTCGCACAGTTTGGGGACTTACATCAACACCACTTGAATTTTGTAGCCTCAAACTTATCTCTCGAGCGGTTAACATCGGCTGGCGTCTTGCAGTCAGTTGTATGTACCGGTCTTGCCGAGTGGTTGTACTCCTTTTACGGCCTGGATGCTGTTCAGCGGGTTCCCCTGTATTATTGTAGCGCTGCCAAAGACGACAAATAACACTTCTATGAATACCAAAATGTCGAGATACCTGAGATTGATTACTTCCCGCTTGCAACATCCCTACAGCTCTTTGCATTTCATCTGCCGTCAAATGACGTCGCTCCATGACGTAAAGAATATCTAACAATTCAATTTTGTCGCCAACTGTATTTAAATGGTTGGTAAAATTATAAAATCAAGACTAAAACGTAGCAATTAACATGCACTCAAATTCAAACAAATTCGCAGTCATTTGAATTTTATGAAAAAAAACAAAACATAATCGAAATTTTTTTACCTATACACTTGAAGTTTACTTACCTATACACTTTGAGTGAGTAAATACTTAGAAATTAATTAATATAAATGGTAAATTTGTAATATCATGCATGTTGCTTAGACTTTTTTGATGTGTGTATATTGACCCGGTCAGATCTACGGGCACTAAATTTAATGTTGAAGGTGATTTGAGACAATAGATTAGATGAGTCCATTATTGAGTGAAGTATTTTGTACAAGTATAATAAATCAAAGTATATACGTCGCGTTTCCAATGATTGAACATTGTAAGTTATTAATCTATCCTCATAGTGAAGCCCTGAACGTCCAGGCTGTTGTCGGTAACTTATAAATCTAAGGCACTTCTTCTGGACTCTTTCTATCGTGTTGATATGTACTCTATAATTCGGAGACCAAACTTTTATCAAGTTATCCTTCACATTTTACAGTCATGATTACTATTTTCTTATTTCATCTACCTTTATATTTAAATTAAAACGTAAGCAATACTGTCAAAGCTCCTAAAATACAGATTGAAAAAAATACCGTACCTATCTACAGTAGAACCCGGTTAATACGATCACGCTTAATACGATTTCACGCATAATACGCCTTTTTACGCCGGTCCCTGCAATTTGAGACATATTTTCATACATTTCTTAACGCTTAATACGATTCGTCATCCCGTTTAATACGCCCGCGCTCAGGCCCTACAACCGCACTCGAGGCCAGCCGTGGGGCCCTTTTAAAGTTGTTTTAGGAAAGCCGGTTCTTGAAATAACGTGGTTGACGTCGTGCTGAAAGAAGAACTCGGGTGCTTCTTCCTGAGATCTCGGTAGTATCTCGTATATCTCCCTGCAGTATCTCGGGATACTGCAGGGTGGCTAATTATTCAGGCTGGATATTCTTCCCATTGATGTAATGTAGCACGAACGAAATTCAATTAATATCTTATTGAGGATGTGAATAACACACAAAACGAGGCCCCTGTGCCTAACTGATAATGATGAGGACGAAGATGAGTCAGGCATTATCGGCTATTAATGATTTAATGAATGAATAAGTTGCTTCTTTGGATGAAAGTGATGACGCGGTGCAAAAGTTGAAAATCCTGTAATTGCTAATGCATCAAAATCTTACTGTCAAACCAAAATAAGTGATTATTTTTAATAATGTATTGAATGTAGGTACATAATTTCAAATAATAAGAACAAAAAACATAATAAATGTAGCACATTTTTTTTTCCTATCCCGCTTAATACGCTTTCTCGCTTAGGACGCGTTTTTGGTGGGGTCCCTGGAAAATCGTCTTAAGCGGGTTATACTGTAGTTATCAGATTGGAAGGATGCGTAGGTATAGCTAAAAACTGTTGCATTTCATATTAACTACGTAATACGAGAGTTATTAAGGTAACGACGCACTAGAGTAACTTTATTCAATTCTGTCTTAATACTGACTGATTCTCTGAATCTCCGTGTGGTGACGGAGTAAGAATACAATATGTCACCACCCCATCTCATCCCATGGGTGTCGTAGAAACCGACTAAGGGACTATCCGTGAATATTATCTTTATAAAAAGAAGGAAAACTTGAAATTAAACCCTATACCAATCCGTCTGGCCAGCGTGTTATTAGTAGGCCAAGTATCCCTCCATCAAGGAAGGAGAGCTGTCCCTGCAGTGGGACATTAAAGAGCTGTTATGATGATATCAAAGCAGTAGAGTCAATTTTTTTATCACAAACGAGATTTAACAGCTTGTGTGTCAGGGTGATGAACACAGTGCAAAAGCACATTGAGCTACTTATTTTTAAATCACAGAGATCTTGCATCTTGTATTTATTTATTATCACACATACAACTATTATTACAGGTACTTATAGCCTAATGCAATAGCCTATGTACAAAAACAATTACAAAAAATATCAATAAATTACAACTTAAATAATAATTAATCTTTGTGTAAACACATAACACAATAAGCGACCCGTGTGAATTCGTTCAATGTACACGAGAAGAGATCTATCTCATGGGCCAACGTATTAACCGCTCGGTATCAACAAGTCCTGTTACTTAAAATTATTGCATAACAGGCGTAGACTCTAGTGTGTATAAAACCTTAACAAATATCTATTTCCCTAGAGGCCTCAGCTACAGTATCGTAACGTCTGCAGAATTATAAATAAGCTTCAAACGTATCGATCAAATAAATACAAATAAACTTATGAATTATGGATTCCTTTCTCATACATCCTGGGTTCAGGTTAATTGTAATTGGATAATCGAGTATCCATTGTCAATTACGGAATATAATTACAAATTACAGTATCTATAGGTACCAAGGTAACTTCCCTTTTAACATTTTTTTTTAAGTAAAAACCTATCTATCTTCTATCTTCTATCTATATATATTATATATATATATATAAAACTCAAAGGTGACTGACATAGTGATCTATCAACGCACAGCCCAAGCCACTGGTGGGATCTGGCTGAAATTTAGCATGCAGGTAGATGTTATGACGTAGGCATCCGCTAAGAAAGGATTATGATGAATTCTACCCCCAAGGGGATAAAATAGGGGATGAAAGTTTGTATGAAACTTTGTCAATTTCAAACCGATAGGCCTGAGACTTTGTATGCATATAGCTACTATGACGTTGGCACCCCCTTAGAAAGGACTTTGATAAATTCTACCCCCAAGAGGATAAAATATGGGATGAAAGTTAGCACGAAACTTCGTCAGTTTCAATACGATCGGGCTGAGACTTAGCATGCATATAGTTACTATGACGTTGGTACCCCTTTAGAAAGGACTTTGATAAATTCTAACCCCAAGGGGATAAAATAGGGGATGAAAGTTAGCACGATACTTTGTTAGTTTCAATACGATCGGGCTGAGACTTTGCATGAATATAGACATTATGACGTTGGCACCCCTTTAGGAAGGAATTTGATAAATTCTACCCCCAAGGGGAAAAAATAGGTGATGAAAGTTTGTATGAAACTTTGTCAGTTTCAATCTATATATATAAAACTCAAAGGTGACTGACATAGTGATCTATCAACGCACAGCCCAAGCCACTGGTGGGATCTGGCTGAAATTTAGCATGCAGGTAGATGTTATGACGTAGGCATCCGCTAAGAAAGGATTATGATGAATTCTACCCCCAAGGGGATAAAATAGGGGATGAAAGTTTGTATGAAACTTTGTCAATTTCAAACCGATAGGCCTGAGACTTTGTATGCATATAGCTACTATGACGTTGGCACCCCCTTAGAAAGGACTTTGATAAATTCTACCCCCAAGAGGATAAAATATGGGATGAAAGTTAGCACGAAACTTCGTCAGTTTCAATACGATCGGGCTGAGACTTAGCATGCATATAGTTACTATGACGTTGGTACCCCTTTAGAAAGGACTTTGATAAATTCTAACCCCAAGGGGATAAAATAGGGGATGAAAGTTAGCACGATACTTTGTTAGTTTCAATACGATCGGGCTGAGACTTTGCATGAATATAGACATTATGACGTTGGCACCCCTTTAGGAAGGAATTTGATAAATTCTACCCCCAAGGGGAAAAAATAGGTGATGAAAGTTTGTATGAAACTTTGTCAGTTTCAATACGATCGGGCTGAGACTTTGCATGCATATAGTTACTATAACGTTGTTACCCCCTTAGGAAGGAATTTGATAAATTCTACCCCCAAGGGGATAAAATATGGGATGAAAGTTAGCACGAAACTTTGTCAGTTTCAATCCGATCGGGCTGAGACTTTGCATGCATATAGATATTATGACGTTGGCACCCCCTTAGAAAGGTCTTTGATAAGTTCTACCCCCAAGGGGATAAAATATGGGATGAAAGTGAGCACGAAACTTTGTCAGTTTCAATCTGATCGGGCTGAGACTTTGCATGCATATAGATATTATGACTTTGGCACCCCCTTAGAAAGGACTTTGATAAATTCTACCCCCAAGGGGATAAAATAGGTGATTGAAGTTTGTATGAAACTTTGTCAGTTTCAATACGATCGGGGTGAGACTTCGCATGCATATAGCTACTATGACGTTGGTACCCCTTTAGGAAGGACTTTGATAAATTCTACCCCCAAGGGGATAAAATATTGGTTGAAAGTTTGTATGAAACTTTGTCAATTTCAAACCGATAGGCCTGAGACTTTGCATGCATATAGCTACTATGACGTTGGCACCCCCTTAGGAAGGAATTTGATAAATTCTACCCCCAAGGGGAAAAAATAGGTGAGGAAAGTTTGTATAAAACGTTGTCAGTTTCAATCCGATCGAGCTGAGACTTTGCATGCATATAGCTATTATGACGTTGACACCCCCTTAGAAAGGACTTTGATAAATTCTACCCCCAAGGGGATAAAATAGGTGATGAAAGTTTGTATGAAACTTTGTCAGTTTCAATACGATCGGGCTGAGACTTTGCATGCATATAGTTGATATGACGTTGGTACCCCCTAGAAAGGACTTTGATAAATTCTACCCACAAGGGGATAAAATAGGGGATTACAGTTAGTATGAAACTTAGCTTCTCTCATGGACTGCATGTTTTCTTCTTCTCTTTACTTCACTCTCAATAGCTTAATAGTTTTAGCGCCTAATGACAGATTAATTATTAAGAATATGTGTACAAAGAAGTTTTGTAGGCCCCATAATTTTACACACGCTAAACAAAAAATAAGCCTAATTAATCATAATACTTCTGAACGCGAGCTAAGCCACGGGCAACAGCTAGTACCTGTATATACCTAACTAACTTGTAAAACCTAATAATGTGAAATTAAATTATGGTAGGTACAGTTTTTTTAATTTTTTTTTAATAAAACACCTAATTCAATTCATAAACTTGATAGGGCATGACTCGTTCACTAATGATTTAACCGATTAGTATTGCATTCACTCACTAATGTTAAAGCTGCAAAGACTGGCCGCTAATAATGATGTCTATATTTTCAACCGACTTCAAAAAAAGGAGGAGGTTCTCAATTCGGTTGTATTTTTATTTTTTATTTTTTGTGTTTGTTACCTGATTTCTCGAAAACGGCTAGACCGATTTGAAAATTTTTTTTTTTGTTCGTATGGGTATGCTTGCCATTTGGTCCCATTGTCACCAGATCTGGATCTGGATGACGGGATCCCAGAGAAATCGAGGGCATCTCTTGAAAATTGTAGGGATGCATTGTGTAAAATCTTGTCATACATGTGCATCTCTGACGTCACTACCAAATAGTCATGAGTTAGAACTGGTCAGATCCTGGAGACCACAGAGAGTCGAGGGAACACCTCAATGGCATATAGCAGCTACCTTATGTTTGGGCTTATTTTAATTGTATTGATGAAAACTTTACAAAACTTAACACAAATATGATCTGATGATGGAGATGACAGAGACTAGAGGGAACTCCTCAACGGTATATAGCAGATACCTTGTGTTTGGGCTTATTTTATTCGTATTGATAAAAACTTTACACAACTTTACTAAACATGATCTGATGATAAGGAAGTTTGAGGGTCGAGGGAACTCCTCAACGGTATATACCAGCTACCTTGTGTTTGGGCTTATTATAATTGTATTGATCAAAACATTACACAAACATGATCTGATGATGGAGATGACAGAGACTAGAGGGAACTCCTCAACGGTATATAGCAGCTACCTTGTGTTTGGGCTTATTATATTCGTATTGATGAAAACTTTACACAAACGTGATTTGATGATGGAGATGACAGAGACTAGAGGGAACTCCTCAACGGTATATAGCAGCTACCTTGTAATTTATAAAAATAAGCGAATACGCTTATTTTATTAAATTGATAAAAACTTAACACTAACATTATGAATGTAATCGCAGGTATGGCTTAAGACTTGAATGAAGTTCTTATATAAAATAAAAAAAGGAATTAATAACGGATTATAAATAGACAAACAAATTGTTGAATTGCATTTAATTTATTGATAATAATAATTATTATATTTATTTGATTTATTTTTATTTTTTTAATTTTTATTACCAATTACTACGGTTGCTACGCTTTTCGATGTTCTCCCTATTTAAATCTTTTTGCATGTAGGTCCTTTTATGTAAAACTTGATTTATACGTTGTTCACTAGTCTCTTTTGAAATGACATTGGAGGTAGATTTCCTACATTAAAAGGCGTTTCTCCCTTTCTTCGTTTGTTTCATTCAACCGGCGCTGTCTCATATAAGCAGCGCGTTTCGTAGGTCTACCCGTATTCAGACAAAGTAATGTCCCACTGCAGGGACGGGCCTCCTCCTGTAACGGAGAGATACTTGGCCTACTAAAACCACGCTGGCCAGGCGGATTGATAATATCAAAGATAATATTCACGAATAGTCCCTTAGTCGGTTTTTACGACACCCATGGTGACATATTGTGTTCTCACTCCGTCACCACATGGATTTATAGAATTGGTATTCACTAAAAAATTAGAAATAAAATTAATTTTCACAAAAAAAAAGAACCGACTTCAAAGACAAAAATTGCACTTAAAAGTAATAAATAATTACTTGTATTTTGATTTTACAACATTAAATCAGCCATTCTTTTCACTTAATTTTAATCTAAAGAATAGGTTCTTTTCATTATTGATACTCATTTTCATTTTTATTTTTTTTGATATTTCATTGATATTGATTTTCATTATTGATTTTCATTATTGATGATAAGAATAGGTTCTTTTCATTATTGAACTATAATGTCGTCATTCCGTTTGCTTAGGTATTATTGTACTTATTTCGTTGGCTGACACCGACTCCAAAAATAACAATAATATTACATTACGAGCTGCTGTGCCCGCGACTTCGTTCGCGTGGCGGATGTTACTTACTTCGCAATTCGATTTAATACTGAAAAATCGTTTTTTAAACCTTATAACAAACAGATATACCTACAAACGAATTGTATAAAATAAACGAACGAACCAAAACCTTTTCAAAAACAGACCTTTACAAAGACAGATCTATGAAGACTGCGTCTAAACTTATACTGAAAGACATGAGCGAACCTCATTCTTTCAAGGAAAATCTTAACACCGCGGTACTGAAAATGACGTCACAGGCACAATGCCATCTGTTGTCAAATTTGTAAGTTAAAATAAATGACATCGCTTATTTCATCATATCAGCCCATTAATGTCCCACTGCAAGGACGCGCCTCCTCCCGTGACGGAGGGATACTTGGCCTACTAATACCACGCTGGCCAGTCGGATTGGTATAGGGTTTAATTTCAAGTTTTCCTTCATTTTTATTTCGTAAAGATAATATTCACCGATAGTCCCTTAGTCGGTTTTACGCCACCCATGGGATGAGATGGGGAGGTGACATATTGTATTCTTACTCCGTCACCACACGGATAACCGCTAATTAATTATGAATGAATACATTTGCACGCCACGTTATGGTGCGGCAGAATTACCTGCCTCGGTGGGGCGGGGCGGTCGCATTACATGGCTGGCGTGCATGAGGTCGCGGGTTCGATTCCCATGGAGGACAATTGTGATACACAAACTATTGTCCTTAGTCTGGATGTTCTTTGTGTCCGTTAAATTGATATTTTTAAAGGCTAGTGTGGGATTTGTCTTTTGTAAAAAAAATGCTGATATAAATTATTGTACCTAACACCTTTTTACCATCTAGCAAAAAATATTTGACTAAACTTAGACTCTACTATATTATTATTATTATCTATAGATAAACTGCGTGCAGTATTTTTGAATTACTTAATAAAATAAACACAAACACTTTGAATAATAATTTAATGTTTTGTGATTGTATTTCTATCTTTTATTGTCAGTTTTGTATTTTTATAATGTTGACAGATAGCAATAATGTGTAAAATGATTTTATAAAGAAAAAACGTGTTACTTATTATGTTGTTCTGTTATATTATACCCATATATTATTAATTATTAAATAGTTATATAAGTGTGTTATAATTGCAGTTATAATAAGATTGTGAGAAAAGAAATGTTATTTTAATTCAATTTAATATTTATGATTAAGTATAGGTATAGGTATAGTAAATGAAGTTTCTACGCCAATATTAGTAATACAGGGAAATACTATTTATTTTTGTCAGATGTTTTGTACCTGTGATTAACTAATAAAGGTTATTTGTTTTTGTATTTATTTACATTAATAAAAACAGGTGGAGTCTGTTGCATACTTTTACGTTGACCAGTAACTACTACAGTTTAAACTAAATTAATACCAAAAGAATAATTGATACTTTCGATTAATAGCTTACTAATACAATTTATATTTAATTAAATTGCGTTTCAATTACGAAAAACACAAAAATATAACAATCAAGTAAACTTATAATTGATTTAATTTAATAAGACTTATAATTGATATTACACATACGATTCATGGTTAATTTTATTAACATTTAAAAGGAATAACTTATTAATAGCACTTAATAATAAAATAGTTATAGATTATTTAAAAACTCATTTATTTTATGATTACTACTGGTAACGCCATCTCGTGAACAAAAGAAACGAAATTTATTCATTCAACATTGAACCAAATCCATTTTTCATGACCCCTGATTTGTATTGGACTGTTCTAATAAAGAGATCTAGCGATATCTCGAATAATACTTATCCGATTTTGATGAAACATACCTCAGTTTAAGCCTAATAAGAAAGGCTACAATACAATGTATTGATCTTAAGATTATATTTTAATTCGTTTTAAAGATGTGCGGTAACAAACAGACAGACAGACAGATAGACATTAATTCTAAAAATTGAAAATGTGTAGTGTTGTTGCTTTTTGTCTTTTTTTCTAGATTTTATAGATAATTTTTATCTGAATTTTCGAAAAGAACAGACATTTCGACTTCTACAGTTTTATTATATTATAGTATAGTATAGATAGATAGATAGATTACCTACTTTAAACTTAATACCTAAAAACTACGTATCTATGTATTTTAATATCTAAAGCGCGCTTATTCCGAGAAGAGTCAATAAGAACCACGTCCGTTCGCATTAAGAGTCAATGTGAATGAAAGTATATAGATGCACCGGTTGGCCGTTTCGGACTTTAAACAAAAATCAACCGTACAGCCGTACTCATACTGGCGCGGCGACATTTGGATTTTCTTTCGTCTATATCTTGTGTGTTTATAAACCGATTTCTATAATTTTTTTTAATGAATAAGATATTAAAGTGTACTTTTGAAATATGGGAGTTTGAAAAAGATATGTCTATGCAAATTACAATATATTTATGTATTTAATACACTTTGAAGAAAACCCTAACGATTAAACACGTTATTGTGGCTAATATATAAAAGATAGATATAAACTATGAAGGACTTTTTTGTACATCTTTTGAAGACCATTATTTTTGTAATACATATTTTTGGCGTATGATCAACGTATGCGATGATAAGAGCTCGAACGCGCGTTTTTTCAACCGACTTGCTTCAAATTTTTCGTCACTGCTCAGCTCCTATGTGTCTTATCGTTATGTTATATAGCCTATAACCTGCCCAGGAGTATGGACTACAATCGTACCAAGTTTGGTTAAAATCCCTTCAGTAGTTTTTGAGCCATGCGTGCACATACAGACAGACAGACAGACAGACAGACAGACAGACAGACAAAAAATTTATTGATTGCATTTTTGGCGTTAGTATCGATCACCATTCATCCTCCAATATTAATTTTTAACATATATTCAATGTACAGAATTGATCTCTCTACAGTTTTATTATAAGTATAGATATGTAAAAATTTGAATATCTTTTAAAGAATCTACAAATAAATATATTTACAGACTCTTCAAGAAATATACTTAGCAATACTTTTACAATAATGAAAAGAACCTATTCTTTAGATTAAAATTAAGTGAAAAGAATGGCTGATTTAATGTTGTAAAATCAAAATACAAGTAATTATTTATTACTTTTTAGTGCAATTTTTGTCTTTGAAGTCGGTTCTTTTTTTTTGTGAAAATTAATTTTATATGAGTTCATAATAGGTATTTACCTATGAAATTGCCGTTTTATTTCTGCGTAGTCTTTAGCCTCTACATTCTTTAAAAACGTTATTGTTTAAATTATATTTATTATTTAAGAAATATAGGATATTACCAACATCTAACTAATCTAATAAATAAAAATAATAATTATTTGTATTATTAATAAGCCTGTGAACATGGGTCTAATTTAAAACAGCGGATTTTCCCATTTGTTTAATTGTACCTTTTTTCTTGATACTTCTTTTTTCTTTGTTTTAAACACAATAGTAAGCTTAAATGTGCGCTATTACTCATACCAAATTTAATTTTATTATGTTTACTAATTATTGAAAAATCTAACTTCTGATAAAATCTTCATACAAAACGGCAATTTCATAGGTAAAGACCTAATAGGTATTATGTTGTAGATATTAACAAGTATTTTCTCCGTTTGTAATGAAACCTTAAATATTAATAACCAAATTGAATAAAAAAGCTATATCCAAGATCCGTGAGATATATACGTAAATTCAGAGATATTTTTGTAATTCATATTTTTTGTGTATTGTAAGACTTTCCCTCCTGGCGATTGTTTCCGGTAATATGTAGCAGAAACTCCTAAGCTCTCCGTAATTTACCTTAAAGGACACAACTAAACAAAGGACACACTAGTTATATAAATACTGTAATAAATATGTAGAGGTAGAGTAAAGTTCATATATATTATCAGGGTTATTTTCAAGTGCTGTTCTTTGTGCAGTTAAGTTATTTCGAAGTGTTATTAACTATTTATACTTATGCGTGTGGTGACGGAGTAAGAATACAATATGTCACTACCCCATCTCATCCCATAGGTGTCGTAAAAACCGACTAAGGGACTATCCATTAACATTATCTTTACGAAATAAAAAAGAGGAAAAACTGAAAATTAAACCCTATACCAATCCGTTAGGAGAAGTATCCCTCCGTCACGGGCGGAGGTCTGTCCTTGCAGTGGGACATTAATGGCCCTAGAATTCAGTACATTAAACGTCTCTTGCTAAGTTCTTTATTTTATGACCCTTGCCAAAGTGAGTGATTGTATAATGATGTATGATATAGATCATATTAAGAGTAATTATTATTTAAGTTGTATTTTATTGATATTTTTAGTAATTGTTTTTGTTTTTGTACATAGGCTATTGAATTAGGTTATAAGTACCTGTGATAATAGTTGTATGTGTGATAATAATAAATAAATAAATAAAAATATTAATGGTATCAAAATGTGGTTTTTGTTTACTAAATAAAAATAAGAACAAAAAATAATTACATATAAGTAAATCCTTCCTCTAATTAGGTACTCGCCCTCAACACCACAAAGTACGAAAGTAGTCCACAATACTGTCCTAAAATTTGAATTGCTAATTTTTGGACCCCTTTCCCACCTCTATGTAAATGTAAAACCGTAAAATTTTCAAAGAAAGAATTATTATAATTATGTACATAAGACCTTTTTCAATTTCTGAAGAATAAAATATTCTTTTTGATCTTTAAAATTAGAACGAGCAATGAATTTTAAAATAGGTACAGTCAGCCCCTAAAATCGCTTGTACAGTCATGGTATTTAAAGGTCCGCCACCTTAAGGCCTATTTTCGTGTGCTTATGCAGTATGAGCGATACTCTGCTTTACCAATTGAATATGACATAATATTGCAGTCAATGGTCGGCTGTCACTAGTAGGGATGACAATACAATATCGGTTACCTAGGATACAAAATTAGTCCTTCGTGAATGCTCGTGAATCGGAAATAATATTTATTATTATTTAATATTACTTATTTAATATTCAAGTTTTATATTCTGTGGCTATAGGTATAATAAATTATTATTTAAACAGTAATAAATAAACAGTAATAGACATTGACAATGAAACAGAGGATATCACAGCAAATTAAAAGTTTGTAATGACTAAACAGGCCTGTTGGCAGAATTATCGATTAATTTAGGAGCCATTATAAAAAAATAGAACAGAACAGACTAAATAGTTCATTAAAAAGGTTTGATGTTGACATGTAACTAGACGTAGACCAAAGGTGAAACTGAATTTGACCCTTATTATCATACTGTGTGAGTATAGTTTTATGTGTTTTGTCTATACAATGCTTTAGTTTCAAAAGGTACTAAGAGTTTTAGGCTTCACAAACGAATGAAAAGAAAACTGGCGGACGTTTTCGGTCACCCACTGTACATTGAAATATACATATTAGTCTGAACATTAAACATGCCTTAAGTCAGTGATGCAACAAAATTTCAAAATAAACTCATCATCACATATTTCCATAAAACAGTAACAGACATTTTTCAATTGTCACTTAACATCTCAATGTTTATCTCAATGTTGAAGTCGCTGATAGTTCTTTAATACAAAATTATATTAACAAATCATATTTGGAAAGTTTTGACTGTGGTTCTGTCGTGTGAATCTACTTTAGGCGATTGGAATGTTACATGATTTTGTATTTTATTGTTTGTGACACGAGGTATTGCGATATCTGTCTGTCAGCGTCACCATGGACGAAATGTCCAGATCTGCGTTGATGGCGCCCGGATCGTGGTAAAGGCCCAGGTGAAGTATCTGGGCCTTGTCCTGGACAGCAGATGGCGCTTCAGCCCACATTTTAGTGAGCTGTCGACGCGTCTGCTGAATATCGCAGGCGCCCTCTCGTGGTTAATGCCTAACCTTCGGCAGCACACGTTGCCGGCTATTATACGCCGGATATATCTATCTGGACTCTAAAAGAGGGAGAATTCATCCGTCCTTCGGGCGCCCCAAAGGGCCATTGCTCAGCGAGTAGTGCGGGCCTACCGCATAGTGGGTGTTGCGGCGGCGTGCGCTCTGGCGGGCACCCCTCCTTGGGAGCTCGGGGCATGGGACCAGAGTGTACAAATGGATGGTGTGCGAAGGGCGCTCGGAGAGCGTCCAGCTCCGGAAGAGTGGGAGGCCATCCGGCAGGGGGCGAGGAATGCCACCGTCCTTCACTTACTCTCACCGTCCTCACTACACGGACTTGCCTCCGCCGTGTTCGGGCGATGGACGCTGGACGCTCTCGGACCTGTCCTTCAAGATTGGCTGGAGCGGCGGCATGGCTTCCTCTCCTTCCGGATGGTGCAGATAATGTCGGGGCACGGGTGCTTCGGCTCATACCTGCACCGGATCGGAAGGGAGGAGGCACTATTGTGCAACGGTATGGGCGCGGCCGCGGACACGACGCAGCACACCCTGGAGGTGCGCCTGTTGTGGTCGGAGCCGCGCCTCTCGCGCCGCCACATCGGAGGAGGCGAGAGGGCATGAGTAGGCGGACGTACCGCACCCTCCTGCATCCCGGTGGTGAGCAGGGGTTACAGGTGCGGGGGCAGCTTTCATCCCATTGCACGACTTACCACCACCATCATGTGGGTGAGAACGGCCGGAGCACTTACGGCCGTTCTCAAGAAAAGTAGGGCTCGCCTGTAACAGCGGGGATCGCTGGAGGGGGACTGGACGCAAAGGCTCTGCCGGTTCCCCAGGCCCCCTCCAAGTAGGCGATGAAGGAGTGCCGCTGGGGACTTTTAGTGGGTACACTGGGGGGGTTGCCTAACCTCCTCGGAGCCCCACATATCCCTCCCGTCCCCCAAGGGAAGGGGATGCGTAAGCATTTTACCTCAGCGAAAAAAAAAAGAAAGGATTCACACGTAAGAACATTGCAAATACAGTAGAACCTCGATAAGTAAAAGTCCAAGGGAAACACAAAATATTTTGAGTTATAGAGGTTTTTAGTTATCGAGTTTTTAGTTACCAAGGGTTTAGGTTAATATGTATAGAGGTAGGTATGTACATGTGTATGTATGACCCCTTGTTCCTATTTTCCGCCACCGCAAAGCTTTAAAGAATTTCGAAGAATCAAACAATAAGTGGTGTAGAGGACCGAGTTCTGTGGCGTGTATTGGGAGAGGCCTATGTCCAGCAGTGGACTGCAGTAGGCTAGTTGATTGATTGAAACAATAGGTGACATATGTATTGTTTACGTTATCAATTTAATTATGTAGTGAACACGTGCAAGCCATAAATACCGAAAACGTTTGTTTTGCACAATGATCAAAAACTAAATGATTTAAGTAAGCCTTTGTCTTAAATCTAACCTCCGCCGCCGCAAAGCTTTAAAGAATTTCGAAGAAGCAAACAATAGGTGACATATGTATTGTTTACGTTATCAATTTAATTATGTAGTGAACACGTGCAAGCCATAAATACCGAAAACTTTTGTTTTGCACACTCATTGAAAATGACTCATTAATAAACAATTTTATGTTATAGAGGTTGTGGAAACATTTCTTTTAGTTACTGAGGGCCAATACAGAGATTACTTATTTGACTTATCGAGGTTGCGAATTTTGAGATATAGAGGTTTTGGGCTCTGAAGGGAAGGGAACATATATTTTTTTTAAGTTATAGAGGTTTTTGAGTTACCGAGGTTTGAGTTATCGAGGTTCTACTGTAATAACTTGTTAATCTACTTTTGTAACCAACGACTATCAACGACGTATGGTATGACTTATAGTGGTTAAAATACAAAAATCGATAAACATTATGAACGCCTAAAGTAGATTCACACCCGAGAACATTGAAAATATGATTTGTTAATAAAATTTTGTAAAGTATGACTATCAGCGACTTTTGATATTAATGATGTATAGGGACAAATGAAAGACGTCCTATCATCGTTTTATTACCATTTGTGATGTTTAGTTTATTTTGATATATTGTTACGAAACTGACTTATGGTACTTTGAATGTTAAGAAGTTTTGTTTTAAACACGTTAAGCGATTATTGGAGCTGACTGTACTTACTCACTTTGTCTTTGCTTTTAATTTTTTTTATGTATTATGGCAACTCTCAAGTTAAAGAGGATTAATTTAAAAGTCTTAAACTTTTTATGTTGACATTGTTGGCTGAATGAAAAATTAAGCTTTAAAGTTTAGTATTTTCATGCTATGTCGAAAATCGCGGGTCCTATCTTCTCACAAGTCAAATATTTATTTACAGGAAACTACTAAGAACCCATTAATGTCCCACTGCAGGGAAGGGCCTCCTCACGGAGGGATACTTGGCCTACTAATACCACGCTGGCCAGACGGATTGGTATTATAGGGTTTAATTTCAAGTTTCCCTTCTTTTTTTTTTCTACAGAAAAGAATAAGTATGCCTACTTGTAAAGACCACCTGGACGTTACTTTATAGTATAAACCAGTTTTATCTGTAGTATACTTATACCAATTTTGTCTATCGCCCTGATTACATGCGCCACGATTAACTACGAGTAGTTAGTCCAAGCTATTAGTCCAAGTTTTAAAAAAATATCAATATTCAACCCATTTTAGATTTTGACAAGCTTAAAATAGCTGATTTCGAAAACTTTTCTAAATTGACAAATTCGGACTAAGTTTTCCACCTATTGAATAGTTAAGTACAGTCAGCTGCAAAGAAATCTAACCCCTTTAGCGCGCTGTTATATTATATTCTTAAAGGGGGTTAGATTTCTTTGCAGCTTACCGTACCTACTCTGAAACCAATAATTTATTTTCAAATCAAAATGAAATAAACAAGTCTACTAACTTGTATAACTTAGCCACAGTTAAACTTTACTCATTACACATCAAACAAAGTGTGAAATCACTTAACTAACTTCATTTTAACTTTGTATAAATACAGTCTTCTTTGACTTGGTTTCTCTTTGACTTACTTACTGCAAGTATATAAACGTCTACTTATGTTATGTTATGCTGGGAGACCCTTCACACAGTGGACCGACATGACCTAGTTAACACATGCGGGAAACTGATGGATGAGGTACAGGACCGCACAAGCTGGAAATATTTGGAGGAGGTCTATGAGCAGCTGTGCTGGTTGTCTTAGCTGTCTTGACGTCCAATGAATCGTCGTAACAGCCCATTAATGTTCCACTGGGGATGTCCTTTGTCAGAATAAACACAAATATCGCGGTAATTCAGACAAACACATATGTTTATAAGCAAAGAGGTGCAACAACACAATCAATGGCGACCTTGCCGCTATCGCTTGTCATATCCGCTTCCGCTAGTCGACGGTAATTTATTTATAGATTCGTTTTGTTTACAGATAATATCTAACTTTATCACTTCATTAGTTGTAAATCTGTGTATTTGTTTAACTTTTCTTCCGTAGGTTAACTCTTTATTGAGGCAAATGCGTGGATTCAAATCTCACGCAATAATTATTTGTTTGTGCCAGAAATTATTGTGGTTCCACTATGGATGTTGTGCCCGTTAATTTATTTTTAAAGAAGGACTGCTTTGTTAAATATTTAATCCTGCTTTTTCAGAGAATACGCCTTTTACACCTTTTGGCCACGCGAGTCCTTGTATCGTTAACCAAATTAAATTGCATGTATCCGCCACTCCCCTTGCATATTTGCTACTTTCGTCAACTTTGCTTGTGGATAACTTGCTAGCGATTAAAGAAACAAGGTAAATGCAAATTAATCATCGCGCATAATGGATCTGCAAGCAATCAGAAGATTCCACAGACAGCAGCACAATCTCTCATTTATAGGTTTCACGCTCTCTTATAATTAAGTCCGTATATGTATATGTTATAGGCAATGTGTATAATGGAGGTATTCTATACAATACCTAGGCAATGTATAGAATACCGGGGTCGTTCAGGCAATGTATGAAATGAAATTCAATGCTGAAACTATTTTACACATTGCCTAGGAAATGTATTGAATACCTAGGCATTGTATAGAATACCGGTTGAAGCATAGGTAATGTATGTAATCTGCTTTTCTTCTCTATGATTTAGTTAGATTATATTTAGTTGCTACCAGAAAAGAGATGCTTTTATTTTTGGATGTAGGACAAAAAAACATCAACATTAAAACTTCTGTAGGTTAGGTTAGAACTGTGACCACCAATCACGAGGCGAGCGAGCGAAGCGAGCGTGCCGCGGTAGCAGCCGCCGAAGTGCCAGATTTAAATTGTGTACAAAAAAAATTCTAAATTGTTCTAAACAATGACATTATTAATTAAAGCAATAAGTACAATCATTGAAAGTTATGAAGAAAAAAGTTCTGAAAAGGAAAATTATGATTATAAACGTTTCTTGGTACAAACAGTATGAATAAAAAAATTATGATCACTAACGGTTATTAGCTCCGTTAATAGTAATAAAAATTTATGATTAAAAAAATTATGAAGATTGATTATTATGAACATAAAGCGCTAGTAAGACCAAAAATATAACTTCGAATTTTATGTACCTAAGCCAATGTGGACCCGTAAATAAGTATATTAAAAGCACTTATTCTGAACGTGATTGTCCATTATAACCATTGCCTGATGCGCTTCAGGCATTTAATACAATACCTAGGCAATGTATGAAATGAATCGTATTATACACATTGCCTGATCGTTTTAGGCATTGTATAGAATGACTAGGTATTCTATACAATGCCGGATTATACACATTGCCTATAACATATACACCGCGTGAGGTATCTGCCCAAATGTCTACCCTGCACCTTTCGGAAATCACAATTTTAAAACATGTTTATTCTTACTCCGTCACCACACGGAGACGGAGTAAGAATACAATTAATATGTCACCACCCCATCTCATCACATTGGTGTCGTAAAAACCGACTCAGGGACTATCCATGAATATTACCTTCACGAAATAAAAAGAAGGAAAACTTGAAATTAAACCCTACACCAATCCGTCTGGCCAGCGTGGTATTAGTAGACCAAGTATCCCTCCGTCCCTGGAGGAGGCCCGTCCCTGCAGTGGGACATTAATGGGCTGTTATGATGATGATGAAAACATTTTTGCCCTAACAGCCTTTGATTTTGCTCGCAATGTGCCATGCTCGCCGCTGCCATTTCCCTAAAAGCTATTAAAATGATTAAATCTATATTGTTATGTTCTTGTATTACGAAAAAAAATATAGGTAGTTATGCAATGTTTTCCTACGTAAAGTAATATCAAAGGGTTTTTTGTAAAGCAAACAGAGAATCCTATCGTTTTCGAAATAATAATTTGAAGTAGTGAGATCGTTTGCCCTCTTACAGTAATAAACAAATTAGATGCATTTAATTCATTACGTACTTATTCATTTGTTCGATATAGGTACCTAGTTCCTTTTGTTTCGTTATAGAATAAGAATATTGGCTGTTACCGCTCCTTCTTATCATTAATTTACCCAAAAGACGTTAAGCTGCCAGCATTCTCCTGTAGGTATAGGTAAGTATGATAAACAAGAAATACATAAAAAAAATACAACCGAATTGAGAACCTCCTCCTTTTTTTGAAGTCGGTTAAAATTCACACTTATTATCATAATATATAAGCTCTCGTATCAAATGTCGCATACGTTTACTCATTGACAACTGATATCTCCAATATAGTCAAGATATTGGTAGCATCGTTACTAGAACATGATTGATCTACTTCATTTTTCTACGATTTTTTTTTTTTCGGGGAGTAAGAATAGATGATGACATACAAGCTACAACTGTAACTATACACTTAATTTAGTTCACATTACATTTCTCTCTTTGCTACATCAAATTACGTATTTTTTTTATTCCAATCATTTTAACCATAAGACGTCTACGCTGGACCTGGACATAGGTTTTCTCCAAAAAATTCCACAACTGTGCCTCCTTCATCCATCAATTTCCCGCCTAAACAAGTCATCTGTCCATTACGTAACGGAACGAATGATAAATTTGTCATAGCATAACATAATTCCATTCATCTGTAACTATACACTTAATTTAGTTCACATTACATTTCTCTCTTTGCTACATCAAATTACAATATCAAAAGCTATGCTCGACGTAGTACTTAATTTACGTATTGCTAGAAACATAGTTAGATCTAACTAAAGTTAGTTTTACGTACGAAGGTTATTTTCCAACATAATGCGTTCAGCTATATGGATTAGTTTAAAGCTACTATGCACTATGCATTGCTTTAATCTAGGTATAGTAGCTTTATTCTTGTGCTTTTTTTGTAATTCTTATGAACCAATAGAAGTCCACTGCTGGACTTAAACCTTTTCCAAATATTTCTACTTTAAGCGGCCCTGTGACTCCTTTAGCCATCAATTTCCCGCCACCTTTAACAAGTCATTTGTCCATCATGTAATGGAACGAATGATGAATTTGTCATATCATTACATAATTCCATTCATCTGTAACTATAATATAGTTAATTTAGTTACAGTTCTCTCTTTGCTACATCAAATTACAATATCAAAAGCTATGCTCGACGTAGTAATTTACGTATATTGTGCTAGAACCATAGTTAGTTCTAACTAAAAGTGTAGTTACATAGTATGAAGGTAATTTTCTAGCACAATGCATTCTGCGCTGTATAGGATTACTAGAAAGCTGCTAGGCAATATATATTGCTTTAATCTAGGTATAGTAGCTTTATTCCTGCATCTTTATTTCATTTACACATCAATTAATAGACATCCACTGCTGAACATAGAACTCCTGTAATATTAAATGTTAATATAAGTATTCCTCACACATTCACACAACGCCATCTAGTCCACAACTAAGCAGAGCTTGTACTATGGATACTAGACAACGGATAAACATACTTAAATACTTTTTTTTTGTAAATACGTATATAATATACATAGAAAACTCCCAGACCAGTGCAAACAATCATGTTCATGCAAACAAAGATTTGCATTGAGCGGGAATCGAACCCTAGACCTCTGCGTAGCAGTCATGTTATATATAACCACTACGCCATAGAGGTCGTCAATAATGTTTTTAAGAATACACTTTACGCGGTCCTGTGGCTTCCTTGCAATGATCCACAATCCTCAGTAAATGCCATCAATACTTATTTTGCCAACGTAGGGGTTGATCTTGCCAAACAGGCCGCGATAAGGCAACGAACACTCAACTCGGACTTTAACTATACCTGTTTATCCAATCCAGCGGGCAACTCATTCGTTTTACTTCAGACTGACCACAATGAAATAGACAATTTAATTACAGGATTAAAATATAATAGTGCCGCAGGTTATGATGGCATACCGGCTTCTGTCAAAAAATCTGCTAAGCATATTCTTGTCCCTGTCATAAAATCTGCTAAGCATATTCTTGTCCCTGTTATAACTCATGTCTGCAACTTATGTATCTCAAATGGGACATTTCCTAACATGTTTAAAAAAGCTCTTGTGACCCCTATACATAAGGGTAGAGATGGAGACCTTATCGAAAACTACAGGCCGATATCGGTGCTAACGACTCTATCTAAAGTTATGGAAAAGCTTCTTAATACACGATTGCTCAGTTATCTTGAAAAAATAAAGTCCTGGCTTCAAATCAATATGGCTACAGAAAAGGAGTGTCAACAGAGGATGCTGTTCTTGAGCTTACAAATAAAATTGCCAAAAACCTTGATACCAAGAAAAAAACTATAGGTATATTTCTTGATTTATCAAAAGCTTTCGATACGGTCTCCACTTCTATCCTTTTGCGAGGACTGGAAGACATAGGAATACGGGGAGTCGGCCTAAAACTTTTCCACGATTACCTCACCAACCGCAGTCAGCGGGTAAAAGTGGAAAATTACGTAAGTGATGACAAATATTTAGAATCTGGTGTTCCTCAGGGCAGTGTGTTAGGACCGACACTCTTTTTAATTTACATCAATTGACTGTGTCAGTTGTCAATCCCAAATTGCGAAATTGTGATTTATGCTGATGACACAGCGCTTATTATAAGTGGCAATACATGGGAAGCTGCTCGTGCCTCTGCCGAGCATGCCCTTGACATAGTGACTAGCTGGTTATCATGTAACTTGCTAACACTTAATGTGTCAAAAACACATTTTATTCCCTTCACAGCTAACTCCGCTACCCAGCCCTAAATACTGGAGGTTAAGGTTCATAACTGTAGAAATACGCTAGATCCTTGTAGGTGCCCATCTGTAAACAGAAGCGGATGTGTAAAATATTTAGGTGTTTACATAGATAATGTGTTAGGTTGGCATGAACACATAAAAGAAACTGTGGCCCGTGTTCGTAAATTAATGTTCCCCATGAAGAGGCTGCGGGGAGTGGTTCCTGTGCCATTATTAAAAACCACATATTTTGCTTTGGCTCAATCTCTCCTGACCTATTGCATATGTGTCTGGGGTGGGACATTTAAAAACCACATGCTTCGCCTAGAGAGGGCTCAGAGAGCTGTATTAAAGGTCATGCTTGCACGCATATACCAAGATATATCAGTACTGACAGTAAGGCAACTCTGCGCGCTTAACATCGTCCTGCGTAAACACTCGTCAATAACATTTAACCCAGACATATTGAGAAACAAACGTCGAATGTCTTTAGTGTGTCCTCTGACTGCTATTAAAACAGCTCTAGCCGGTCGTCACTATGCAAGTCTTAGAAACCGCATTCATAATCACATGAACAAAGAGTGCAGGATTTATTCACTAACGAAATTTAGCTGTAAGAAAGTAGTAAGCGGTTATCTTCAGAGTATGACTTATGACGAGACGGAAAAATTGTTCTCTAAAAAACCAGCTTAACTTATAAACCACATACTCACTACACATTCACATCCTTCAACACAAACACACCCACACGCATAAACATACACACGTTATCTACACACAATAACATAACATGCCTTTCACGTTTTTACCATTTGCACAGTATTAAGTAACTTGTTAAGTTTTATTCTTTCCGATTTCACCTTTTTTTTTCTATGCTTATTTTTATTTCTAGTTCTTATTTTTTGTATTTAATTGAACTATTTGTTTTTCATTGATTTATGGTTAAGAGTCGTCATCAAAAAAATGTAACAAGAGGAAGGCGTCAGTGTCTGTAACACAGTTAATACTAGCACAGACACTGTCGAACTACTCTATCTCATAGTTAGTACATAAAATAAATTGTAATTTAGTTTGTAAATACCAGTGAGATGGATATATCTAATGATCTTTTCTTGGAAATAAACATTTTTTTTTTTCCTCATGGATCAGTTTTCGGGCTCTGATTGGTTCGTCCATTCACCGTGTGAGGAGTCTCCTCACCCAGCGTCTTTCGTGAAGCAGTTGCCATTCTGCCATAGCAATTTGAACAGTCCGGCCATGCCATCTGTGCAAGGTTTACCTATCGACCTATTATAGGGATAGATTTACGCGAATCTACAGAAAGCAGTCTGTGTAAGACTGTTGAGGCACTCTTGCGTTTATAAATAAACTAGCTGACCCGTGACCGTTTTATTTAACCGTTATTAAGCGCCCCTTTTTTAAACATATTGTATTACTGCTCCACTCCTATATGTTATAGCGAGGTAGTACATAGCCTATGACACTTCCCGATAAATGGACTATTCAACACAAAAAGAATTTTGAAAATCGGTTAAGTAGATCCAGAGATTACCCCCTACAACGTCACAAACACACAACCTTTACCTCTTTATAATATTATAGTATAATTAAAGAAAAATGTAAATAAAAAATGTAGATTCCTCTTTAATTTAAATCCGGACATAAATTAATCATGTTCAAAGTTCCTAAAATACGCAGCAATAATCAGATTTGATTCCATGTAATAGTTGATTAAAAGCAAGAGAAGTCGACATTTTCCAAGAAATCGCCTTCATGTTGTTTGTCAGACAGTTAAAGTAACAGTCCAGTACATTGAAAGTTAAAAAATAAATATTCCTGTTGCCCCCCCCCCCCACATCCCCCCCACTTCCCCCCACGCAGTTACTGACAGCCACTACGTCTGCTTCGCATAAGCATTATACTGATATCTGAATACTACTTACATTTTAAATAGAAAAGATACAGGCCAAGCTCGCTGAAGTAACGTGATTTTTTTTAAAAAATGTTGTTTTCCTAGTCTAAAGATTAGGAATAGCCGGGTCGATAGCCATCGGTTATGGCCTAGTTATAGCCTAAATGGAACGTCCAAAGCATTCAGGAAAAAGCAGAGTAGGCGCGGTAGATCGTCAACCTGATCAGAATGGTACCAGATCGTTGAATGTTGAAAAAGGCTTATGAAAAGAGCAGCAGAATATATTTCGACTGGTATAATAATGATAACTAATACAATTGTAGATGTCTGTATAGATTGTATTTGAATTTTAAAAAATAAACTAAACTAAAGGTAAGATAAACTTGATCTCCTAATACCACGCTTGTATAATTAGCGTGGTATTAGTATTTTACATAAGGATCTTTGCCAAGTTGTAAAACTTTTTATCGTTCTTTTACTTTTGGCTCATTACTCGCAACGTCACGATAGAGTAGGTACTAGGAATTACACATGAGACCGTGAGTCTATTGATTGCTAAAGCAAAAAACGAAATAATACGATACCCATAAAGTGAGATTCATTAAAAACATGCAGTATGTTTTTTAATTACTTTTTTTCCTATATTTGTTTTTCTTACTAAAAACAGCATTGAACTTGGCTGGCGACTCTATCGTGTACCTAAATAGTGTAAGCAAATAGACTGAGCTGTGCCGTTTTACGTAACATTTAATCTAAGTACAGGAATGAATACTGAAAAGATTTTCTTTAAATATGTAACTAAAAATAATTTAACATGATTTCTTGGTATCTGTAACGGGAAGATGGGCTATAAGTTTTTTAGCTTTTAGTAAGTATGGTCGACAGAATTAAGTTTTCTTTAAAGTGTTTCCTTAGTAGGTTTCTAAGAAAAGACTAGACTCAACTACAGCGCTACTATAATTATATTTCACCTACATAGTAATAAACAAAGTACCTTTCAATCGGTCTGTCCCTTTAAAATATTGTTAATGCTTTGCTTATTTACTTACAAAATAAATGTACGCACTGCTCGATCACCTATTGCAGAAATAAATCAACCTGAGTAGGTATATAATGTAAAATCGTAATTTGTCAGAGTTCCTAAGTTTAAAATATGTAGTGTTTGTTATTATTATTATTATCTGTGATATTTTACCATCACAGAAATTACAAAAAGTAAATGAATAAATAATTTTGTAAAGTACATAGTAACCTTAGTAATTCATACTCGTATAAAAAAATACGAAGCCCATTTTATTGAGGGCGTGTCGTGACTATTTCTGACATCAATTTAATAGCTCAATTTTTTTCAAACCTTGCAATAATTTGAGGATTGTCGCTTAACCCCTTCACAGTGCTAACAACAGACACAATAGTAAAACAATGCACGTGTACCACATATGGTACACTGCACTGGGAACGTGTTAACAACCTCCACGAACCCATAACCTCATGCAAAACAGCTGCAGTCCGCAGGAATAACGCAACCGAATCAAATATAATATATTTGATTGTATCTTAAATAATTATGATAGGGCCCAAAATCTTATATAAATATCTTTTGATGTTGTTGTGAGCCGGAGGCGATCTACTGTCCTCTTTCTATCTTTATTATTAGGTAAGTTGTACACTGAGTTAATTCTAATTTTCTTGTATAGCAAGCTAAGCAGATTTCGGAAATTCACCAAATGCATGTCCAGAAAAACCACAAAATAGGGTCTTAAAGCTCCTTATAAGCTTAATATGTATGTTTTGTTTTCACAACCATACAACCATGTTCATTATACCCCAAATAGTTTAGCATTCCCTGGTCTTAGGCCTTGTCGTTTTTAACGAAAGCTCATACTTTTGAAAAGATTTCATGATTGAATGCAGATCCTTAAAGCGGCAATTTTGTCTTGAAAAATGCATTATATACACACATACATACTAAGAACCCATGCACTGGCAAGTCTTTACTTATCATAGACAGAAGCTATTAAGTCTCAAAACCCTGTAATTTAATAAGCTGAATTGCTTCATTGCAGTTAGTTATATACTTATACATTATAAACTAGTACGCCATAATACAGTAAACGTTAATCATGTATTTTGCATACAATATCACAAAAAAACGGATCATTATAGTTTGATAACGACCCACTGTAGGAACGAGCTTCCTAGTGTGACGGAGGGTATCTTGGCTTACATAAAGTACCCAAAACAGATACGTCGATGGGAATAAGTTTTATATCAAGTTTTGCTTTTTTATTTATAATATTTGTAAATTTTTACAAACTCAGTTCTTACGACACCTCTGGGTAGAGATAGGGTGTCAATATTTCTGAATCCGTCATCAGACAGATACATGGAAATATAAAACTTCTACAAATAACTATACAAAAACGATATTAGATAGTTAGTTGGTCCTGGCTGCCGTCATTGACACAGTCGTTAAGCCACGTCAGAAGTCTATGGGAGGCTTGAACAACTCTTGACTCTATATTCGCCACTAACCAAACAATCAAGAAGAAGAATGTAGTGTGTAGCCAGCCTTAAAATTTTCTTAGTAGCTGCTTAAATACGTATCCCTTTCTATTTATACAATTAAACATCCTTGTGATCTTAAGCTACGCCCGTAACCTTCGTACCACAAATCGTAGAACATGATAATTCGTAGCATATTTTCATATTACCTACATTTTACTTGAAATTAAACCGTATATAAACGCAGTTAAGAAGCATTATTACTTGCTTCACAGTGTATTTTTTAGTCCTATAAATTATGGCTTGAACACAACCTGTGTGGAACAATTGTGTGGTTTTTTGGAAAGGGTACATAGATATTAATAAAAGTATTTTTGCAATAACATAAGATAATATGATTTTTTTGGTTTGTGAAGATCGTAGTATATTCTTAGTTTCTGCATACCCCCACGAGAACAAGACCTGAGCTTTTATTTGTATAGAAAATTATGCTACTCAAAGGGGTATCGGAGAATAAACATAAGCTGTCACAATCTCTTATCATCGCATAGGTGTCTTTAAAGTTATTCAAGGGTAAGTTCACCGATGTTATCTCCATAAAACAAAATAAGAAAAATGTACCTTTACCAATTCGGTATGTAAAGATTTGGGACACTGGGAATAGACCAGCATTCGTCACTTTGTTAATGATAAAACATTACGAATAGAAATAATAATAATTCATTCAGAAATAGAAATAGAAAGAAAATTGAACCGTAGTTCAATTCAGTATCTATTTTTCTTTCTATTTACGATTCATCTTAAAAATGATATTGGAACTTTATATTTTATTTTTTAATTTGAGCAGGAATAGTAGGAACTTCTTTAAGCTTACTTCAAGCTGAACTTATTACAATGCCTTTAGTGGGAAACTAACCAGAGTTTGAAACATATTTACTAAGTACTTATATTATTATTTTTAATTGCAAAAACATTATGGACATGCATGCTTATTTTGTGCAGCTATCGAAATAACCGCACTTTGCAAACCAGACACATATACCCATCAAAATCTGGTTATTTATTAATATTCTTATTTATTCAGTGCCATAGTAGGTACATCATCTGTAACTAGAGCGTGTTCAAGGTCCCTTGTTATTGGTAATCAAGTGGTATTACGTCATAACAGTGACGTCATACACTTATGCGTACGAGAGAACAAATGGCATTAGGTTTTATTGAGAGATTTGGGTAATTGTGTTACAGATTACTTATACACGTAACGACATTGAGTATAAAACTAAGGAGAGATTGTACAATGAGTTCTAGACAACTGATAAACATTCTTTTTTTACTATTTTTAACGGACTCCAAGACGAGATCTTTTTTAATTCGTTCTTGCTACTTACCGGAGAACATTTTAATTTTTTAAGCAATTTTAATAAAAGGGTGTTTTTTCGAAATTCGATTCTTTGTCTGATTCATATGGGCAAAGTTTTTTTTCACATTTTGGCTTATAAAACATGTTTTTGTCAAAGATGATAACCTACTATACAATGTCTGAAAAAGGCATACTTTTTTATGAAATGGTTTTCGAGATAATTTACTTAAAATTTTTTGAGGTCATATAAATCAGAATTAGGAACAAAAATGAAATTCTAGTTATAAAAATCAGTCATTTATTTATTAAAATCACAGTTAATAATCACAATGATTATCACCACACCTAAATCTAGTTATTAGAAGCATTGACAACTTGACAATATCAATCATTATCCGTGCCGCCATATTAACAATATGTGTGAAATTCTAATTAATATATTATTTTTTTTACCGTATGAATCAGGTACATATAAATCAAAATTTTGCCTTTTAACATCGGTTAATCACTACACGTATACAATTAAGGATTGCTATTTATACAGAGGCTTTTAGTCCCCAATTGAATTATATTTCCAACAGATTCAAGTTTGAAAACCATTTAAGTTAATTATAACAGCCAACATAGTAATCAGAAACACAGGTGAACCAAAGTAATATGAATCAGATATTTACATTTATAACTCCGCAAAAACACGAACCAGCCGCATGTAACGTCGTGACCACGTCAGCAGAGTCCCTGGCTACCACCAGCACTAGAAGGGATCTCCTGATGTTTCGTACTTAGCTAGGTACGTTCGAGTAAAGCGCGCGAATATGAATCAGACTTTTGTGCCGGACACACACAATTTATTTTTTTATTAAATATCGCAAATATTAGTACCATTTTTTTTTGTGTAAAGAAACAACTAATATTCTATCGTAATATTTATAACGCACATCGATTCGTTAATAAGAAAAAAATGTTACTGTTACTGACGTTCAAGAAACTGGGGTACGGACACACCATATTAATCAGAAGAACGCTTTCTAATATTTTTTTTTAAATATATAAAAAACTATTATTAAAAAACAATAACGTGTGCAAGATAGGTAACTGTCTATACTATGTTTAAAAAATAATTGCAGTTTGGTTGGTCTGTTAGTTACAAAGAAAAACCTCCAGACATCGAAAATGTTGGGCTCGAAGAATCACCCAAAACTATTATTCTTTAAAAGGGTATAATGTTAACGTAATTGCTTAAGTAGGTATTATAATTGTAATCGATAGTTTTTTTATTAGAAAATTCTTATTAATCATCACAACAGATTAACCAGCCCCATTGCAGGAATGCATGTAATTTTTTTTAAACTACCCTCTCAGCAATTTTCTTTAAGCAAATCTTTGGCTTGTGCGAGGATTACATATGGAGCTGAAACGTGGTCGGTGACTATGGGCCTTCTCAGAAGGCTTACCGTCACTCAGAGGGCAATGGAGAGAGCTATGTTGGGAGTTTCCCTGTGTGATCGTATCAGAAACGAGGAGATCCGCAGGAGAACTAAAGTGACCGACATAGCGCTCAGGATTGCCCGATTAAAGTGGTGGTGGGCAGGGCACATAGCGCGGAGAACAGATAGCCGTTGGCCTATGTCCAGCAGCGGACGTCCATATGGATGGTGCGAGGATTGATTCCACGACCTCCAGCGTAGCAGGCAGTTTAACCAGTACAATATTAATCAAGATGTTATTAGAAATATTTATTAAATTTATCAGTGAACTAAACCAAGAATCAGCTAAAATATTAAAAAAAAAATTAGTAAGATATTTTCAAAGGTAGGTAGCAGTTTGAAAAAAAATGCCCTTATTATTATATAGTGAGATTAGTTCTCGTTGCCAAAACAAGATAAAAACCAATACGTCAGATAAATTTACGTCATGACTCATAATTTGTTTTGTTGTAGTTACATGCACAAATATTTTGTGACGGATATGACGTATTACCTTGCCATTATTATCCCGTGGGTGCTATAAGAGTCTAGAGGAAAAGATACTATTTTGATTGTACTATTGTACCAAAGCGTGTAAACATATCCCGAGTGTAGGCCAAATTTACTCCATAATACAAGGTAGCCCACGCCCAGTAGTGGGAGGATTATGGATTGATATAGACGAGAAGGCTACCATCAATTTTACGACATTCGTGGGTGGGAGGCAAAGGGTACCACTCTTTTTCCTAGTCGGCTGGTCTTCAGGAGTGACAGAAAGAACTTTGTACACACATCAAAAAAGTCTAAGCAACATGCATGATATTACAAATTTACCATTTATATTAATTTATTTTACCATTTATTTTAATTATAACGTTGTATTTTATTTTTAAAATAATATTTTTAGGGTTCTATGATGTAAAAATAACAGCTGTTTCTTTATAAGTTCTTTTAATAACAGAAATTAACAATATTAGAATATACAGGTACATAAGAAACTAAACTTTTTTTTTACAAATTGAAATTTCTTAAGAAAATGAATTTATTGTGAAAGAATAGGACAATTTAATACAAAGTATGGCCTCCTCTGCTATTCAGAACTTGTCGGCAACGATTATTCATTGAATTAATGAGACTGTTTATGTCATCTTGCGGTATTCGCTCCCAATGGAATTGTAGCAAATCCTTCAGCTGTTGGGTTGTTGTCACTCCGTCCAAGTCCTTCAAAACACGTCTCTGGAGCATGTCCCATGCGTGCTCGATGGGGTTGAGGTCTGGCGATTGTGCAGGCCAGGGCAATACCTGGATGTTCTCCGTTGCCAAGTATTCACTGGTTCGCCGAGCTGTATGTGAACGCGCATTGTCATGCATTAACGTAAAATCGGAGCCAAAGGTTTGTGCAAATGGATGGACATAAGGTCTGAGAATATCCTCAACGTAATTTTCAGCGTTCATGTTTCCATTTACAAAAACGAGCTCAGTTCGCCTGTTCTTCATAATACCCGCCCATACCATAACTGTTGAGCCGCTGTATGGATGAACTTCCTGAACGCACCTGAGTCTTTCAGTATTTCCGGGTCGACGGTACACTCGCACCCTTCTTGTATCAGGCCTAAACCCGAATCGCGACTCATCGGAAAACATAATTTTATCCCATTGTTCCTGGGTCCATGTTATGCGTTCTCTACACCATTCATTTCGACGAGCGCGATTCCCGTGACGTATCGGTGGGCACCTGATAGGGCGTCGAGCTCGTAGGCCGTACTCATGCAGTCGATTTCGCACAGTTTGGGGACTTACATCAACACCACTTGAATTTTGTAGCCTCAAACTTATCTCTCGAGCGGTTAACATCGGCTGGCGTCTTGCAGTCAGTTGTATGTACCGGTCTTGCCGAGTGGTTGTACTCCTTTTACGGCCTGGATGCTGTTCAGCGGGTTCCCCTGTATTATTGTAGCGCTGCCAAAGACGACAAATAACACTTCTATGAATACCAAAATGTCGAGATACCTGAGATTGATTACTTCCCGCTTGCAACATCCCTACAGCTCTTTGCATTTCATCTGCCGTCAAATGACGTCGCTCCATGACGTAAAGAATATCTAACAATTCAATTTTGTCGCCAACTGTATTTAAATGGTTGGTAAAATTATAAAATCAAGACTAAAACGTAGCAATTAACATGCACTCAAATTCAAACAAATTCGCAGTCATTTGAATTTTATGAAAAAAAAACAAAACATAATCGAAATTTTTTTACCTATACACTTGAAGTTTACTTACCTATACACTTTGAGTGAGTAAATACTTAGAAATTAATTAATATAAATGGTAAATTTGTATATCATGCATGTTGCTTAGACTTTTTTGATGTGTGTAGTACTAGTATTCAAACGAATTCGGTATGTAAAGTAAAAGTTTACCTATGTTGATTCCAAAACCATTTAGAGATTTTAGATTGTTAGGTAAGGAACAAAATCATATTTTTAGCGCAAAAAACCGCAAGATTGTGTTTATTTTTACAATCAATTTACATGAATTATTTTGTCTTTCTTTGACCGATAAGTTTGTCTCTTCTTCGGCCTTCATTACTCAAGTAACTCGGCCGTGCGCATGACGTCATCACAAGTAAAACTTAAAATATTAATTAAAATAAACTATTGGTAGGAAACCAAAAATACTCAAATTACTTACTTGTTTATAATTAATAAACCTTTAAAATAAAAATATAAAAAAAAATACCCAAAAAAAATATTCGAGATAAAACCAATTTACTTAATCAATCAATTAAATGAGCGCCCTGACGAAGCTTAAATTGTCTAACCGGTTATTGATCAAATTTTTTGACTTCCTTCTAAATTGACGTAATGCTCCTTATTACTCCTTCGTGAACTGGATAAAGTAAGAACTGTAGAGAATAATTAATCATATACTTCATTAAGAAAAGGTTTACTTAAATTGGATTATAAAAACAATCATGTTTCTTTTTTATTTCCTAAGCTCCCTGAATCAAATTTATACTTTGTTTTTTCAATCCACATTTTTGTCAAATCAAATCAAACCATTTACTCATTTGAAATACACAGATCTACTTATGAAAGTTAAAAGTTTTGTCTGCAACCACCTGATTCGCAGATGAGAGAGTTTCGTCCAGATTTACGATTTACGTTAAGCAAGTTTTTTGTCGACTACCTACTTGTATAAGCATACTCCTTTCTAAAGAGCCAGCAATAGTTCTGGGTTTTTCCTGACGTACAAGTGGCTGAGATGGTGGTCGCTTACCATCGGACGACCCGGGCTGCGGCTAAACCTATACTAACATTTCCGTATGATGGGAATAACATCAAAACCAACATAATGTCCCCACTCCATCTTATCCCACGTGTGTGTACCCAAAAAGTAACAGAAAGATAACAGATAATGTCTACGAAAACTAAAGAAGGAATGTAACAAAAGTTTCAAATTCTCCTGCATCTAAGAAGAGGGCTCGTACCGGGAGTGGGACATTAATGCACTGTTAGGTATAATGATTTTTGACAAATAAAATATTATTCCAACGTAGACAGTTGCGGCCTTGTAAAGGAAAATTTTGTCGCAAATACCGTTTATTTTCATTAGACAGCAAGTCGAGCATAAAACACTAAAAGTTATAACAAAATAGGCTTATGACATAAGTAGATAAGAGTAGATAGTCACGAAATCAAATATTTAGTGATAGTACGAGTGCATTATCATACTGAACAGTGTGTGATCGCTGATCGATATTATAACATATGCTGGTGACATGTGTTGTCAAATAAAAAGTAAAAATACTATATGGTATTCCCACTGTATCTTGTCCTATGCCGATAAAATTCAATTAACAACAGCTGACTACGGAATAGGCCGTGAATATTCCCTTTGTCGCCTTTTAGACAATTACGTGACGAGAGATGGTGACTTTTTGTGGACTTGTCTGTAACCACACGGATATATTATTATATTTATGCACATAAGTATTTCACCTTCGTAAGAGCCTGTAAAAGGACTCGTCAAATCTACTACAAACAATTAAAACTACCTAGTGTGCAAAGAAATCCTATATGCATCTACAGTATAAGAGGTCGCGGTATCTCATGCAGGATAATTATTTGTTCGCTCTACTAATGACTGGGTGTATTTTGCTTCCGCTAATTGAAGGCCTGTAAAGGCTCCCCGAGACAAGTTTATATCCCTTGTGAGAGTCTTTAAAATACGAAGAATTTAAGAAATAGGTAAATGTTTTCTACATTTCCATCCATCCATTCATATCAGCCTATGGACGTCCACTGCTGGACATAGGCATCCTCCAAACGTTTCCACCCTGCGCGGTCTTGTGCCTCCCTCATCCAACGGCTTTCCACCGTCCTAACCAGGTCGTCGGTCCACGTTTTTAACGTATTTTGTTCGTTTTCTACGTTTACTTATAGTGTAATGTATTGTTCCAGGCTCCGTACAGGATGGTGTGCGGCTCGAAGTGAGCCACCGCTCACAAACACGGAGAGAGATGCCATCGCAGCAGTTGTCAAACGAGCTGAGAAGTTAGAAGAGGTTGAGGCCAAAAGGGTCGGCAGATTAGTCGCTAGATTAGAAGGTACTAAACATAATAAATTAGTTATAATAAATCTATATCTATACTAATATTAAAAGTGTGAGTTTGTGACATTGTAGGACCGATTTTTAAAATTCTTTCTGTGTTGAATAGACCATTTATCGAGGAGTGTCATAGGCTATATAATATCTCGCTATGACTAATAGGAGTGGAGCAGTAATGAAATATATTTTTTTCGCTGCCCAAAGAAGTAGGCACGCGTTAGCTAGTATTATCATAATAATATTAACGGGTATTAACGCGTAGGTATAGGTTTTGTTAAACACTTTAAATTGCCTTGATCAAAAATCTGCTTCTAAATAACTGTCGCAATGTTTATTTATAAAAATAGCAAAGATAGAAACTACTCAAGGAAATAAATCGGACACTCAAATATAATCTAAAATGACAGTAATCTAAAATACCTTTGATTCATATTTTTATTCCCAAGGGAGTTTGAACGTACAAAAACGAGGATTTTTCTCTGTTCATGAGAGAAAAATGCTTTCATTATGTTATTTGCAAAGTTAAGTATATTCTGTGTACAAATATGTTCACTTCTAACAGTAGTTACTTGATTGATAAAAGCTTTATTAACAGTAAGTTGTAGTCCCACTGAAGGCACAGGCTTTCTGTGGGTACACTTAACCTATTACCACACTGGCTATTATACAGATTGAAATAGGTCAAGTTTTTCTTCTTTTGCTTTTGATGAAGTACCTAGTTATTATTTGAAGGAGGCGCACTGGTTAGAGGAAGATTGAGAAGTTCCAAAGAGGCTTATGTCCAGTAGGAGACGTATTTTGACTTAGAGCTGATATTTATAATTGACTAGCGACCTGCCCCGGCTCCGCACGGGCACCTACTACAGAATGTCCTTAAACAACGTTTTAACACAGCTTCATTAGAAATCTCTAAATGTATATAGGTTTTTATTAGAGATGAAACGAATATATTCATATTAGGTAGGGATATTATAATACGACCTATTCATATTCATATTATGAATACACTAACGTAACATAGCAGTTACTCGATATATTAGTTTATATTAGTCAGAGTGAACATACGGCTACTTAATATGAATAAGGTACTTGCGGTAAATAAGGGCCACCTTAATCTAAACCTAAATAATTTCTATACATAAAGGAATATAATAAAATATTTAATATCATGGTAATGTTTATTTCAATATCTGCATCAGAAAGTACTATTACAAGTATTTTCATCTCAATTAGGCATAGTAATCATGATTTTAAAAAACCCTCTCTTTGGCCCTTAATAAACGTATGTAGTTTTATAAGGGCCAAATTTTAATTCAAATATTAAAAGAGTAATCAATTGAAAAAATATTGTTTTCGGTTTCATTTGACTTTAATTATCATTTGGCATTAAATCACGCTTTTAACATTACTTAATCAAAGGAAAAACTAGCAATGGCTCTTAATAAACTAACGTAGCAAAAACATGTCATAAAAACCTTTATCTATAACATATCGTCAAAATAATCACAGACGTAAACAATGAGTTTGTAATTTTTTAAATATTATCTATGGAAATTACAAAACTAAAACATTTTTTTTTTATAAATAAGTAGTACGGTATAAGACAGGCCACGTATGTGGCCCTTCTTATCCTTATTATAAAATCTATTGTTATCTAGATCAACAACTTGGACACTTTTAAGTTAATTAAAGATATTAGGGATGATTTATGATACAAAAATAATAACAAATACATGCTTAATAATAATAACTATGGTATGTATTAAAATAACGAAGTCTATTGAAATTTGTTATAATTAATTTACATTCTATATGTATAATAAGGGCCGGCCTATGTACCCGCCTCCAGCGTGGCCCGTATTAGCCCCTGATAATAGCATAATTGAAAACGGTAAAAAGTATTGTATTTATTAACAAAAATTTATAACTTATCTCCACGAGCCCACACTATTTGTATAACATTCACAATTAATTAACAAGATTTGAACAAACGGCTGTATTTTAGGTAAAAATAAAATTATTTTGGCAAGATAAAATTATAGTGGAGCTGCGTTGTCTATCACTCTCAACTGACTCGTGGCTACTGGTAAGATTGATGATCGTGCGACGACGCGAGCTCGGATCTTAGCTTTCCTATTGGTCATTTTTAAGCATGTGTAAATGTAGGGTGCTGTGATCATTAAAAGTGTCATTTTCAAGCAACGGCTCTTGATACCCACCGGCTCTTGTTACCCGCAGGTACCTTACACGAATACGAACGGAACGAGCCGACATAGTCGCCGGTCGCCGTCACTTGTCTCGCTCACTCTCTGTAGTCGTCGATATGCGGAAGCAAGATCAGGGATACATGTCCCTATGAGCTATTCAATTTGATATACATGACGGGCTTTGTATGAAAGTTGCGTATTTGATTAAATAATGAAAGAGCAATGGTATTAGAACAGTGAATATTCGTGAATATGAATATTCGTAATAGCATGTATTATGCTAATAAGCATGTCAATTCTCGTTCCTTAAAAACTTTAAAAATAAAGTTAATTTAACTTTTAGTTGTCAAATTGTGACACAATAGGTATTCTTGTATTTATAATTTAAAATCTTTTTAAAATCTTGTAATTTAATTAACGTCAAAACCTTTGCGTTTATTTTAGGAGCGGCAGTGCGCATGCGCGAGGGAAGCGTAACGAGCGGGAAAAACAAGTTAGGGATATCGCATTATTACATTCAAAGACCCTGATTTTCATATATTTTTTTCTTAGAATAGAAGTTTACGGAACTTATAATATTTTAATTTACCGAAGATAATTTCCTGTAGTTGATTTATATATTAATGTTTTATTTCTGTATATGGAGTCTTAGAAAATCTATTAAAATTTCCAATCTTTTAAATTGTAAACCGTAAACTGGCAACTCTGTTATTTAACTCTTTTTTGCCATTAACTTAATTTTAACTTTTTCTTTACCGGACAATAATACCACTGTGGATTAATTAAAAATAAAATTTAAAAAAATTAAAAATTAAGTTAAATTAAATACTATGTTTCGAGAATTGGCCTGCAGGTTATATTTGTTAGAATAGAGAATATTGATCTAACGTCTTAAGTGTCTTGTAATATTTGTTTTAATAGTGTGACCTTGTAACTTGCTGTATTGGATGCGTTGCGCGGTGCATATGTAGGGGTAATAATAATTATATTATTGAACATATACTTTTTCAGTGCAAATATATAATACTTATAGTAAATAGATTAATGAAGAAAACTTAAATATTAATTGTTAACTAACTTTTATCTGTAGAACTTTGTGGGAAACATTTTGAAGTGGTTTTTTTTGCGTACTTTCTTTATTAAGTACATCTGAGATGAAAAAAAAACAAAGGCTGCTTGAAACAAGCCCAGTATATTTTAATTGGATATATGATAATACACAATAACATTTTTTAATTTAGATAACAAATTGGAAGCTATATGTAGATATGCTATTATGTAATAAAAGCCACGCGGTACTACATACAGCACAGCATAATATTGAAATATTCCCTATTATTTGACTAATATCTAGTAATAGGTATGGTATTATAATATGACCTAACTAATATATTCGACATTAGGATTACTTGAAAACGATCCTAATATAACACCGCTAGTTTCTATACTATATTATGCATGTGTTATAACATATAAACCTTCCTCTTGAATCACTCTATCTATTAAATAAACCGCATCAAAATCCGTTGCGCAGTTTTAAAGATTTTAGCAAACAAAGGGACATAGGGACAGAAAAAGCGACTTCATTTTATACTATGTATAGTAGAACCACAAGAAAAACATACCTACTTACTTAATATTGAAAAGATGCTAAAGAAAATAAAATCAAAAACAAGAATATCTTAATTCAAATCTCAGTAATCTACCAGTTTAAAGTTCAAAGCTTGAATAAGTTTGTGTAGGATAGTTAAACAGAGTCTTACTTTAAGTAAAGTGTTTAAGTCGGTTAAGTTTAAATGAGGTTAACTGTTAAGTAATGTATAAATACTTTGTTTATTCTTGTATTTTGATGTCTTGGTATGCCAATGGTTTCTTGCATGAGATAAAAACATGATGATAGAACGGAAGAATAAAAAAATGTTTGTTTGGTCTAACATAGCATGGGGCGATCAATATATGTTATAGTCAAAACTCATAACCGGTCAAAACTACTTTTGACCGAAAAAATCAGTCAATAGTGGTTTTGACCGACGTGCTTAGTCAAAACCCTAATTGACTGTTTTTTGCAGTCAAAAGTGGTTTTGACCATCGATGTTAGTCAAAACTCATTGAAAATTGATCTTTAATACATATTAAGGTAAAAGTCCGAAACAGTTGGTTAGGTTAGGTTAGTATGGTGACCAAGCGTGCCGCGGTAGCGGCCGGCGAGTGCTAGAATATAATAATACTATTGTAGTTTTACATTAAAAAAAATGTTTCTAGCACTCGCCGGCCGCTACCGCGGCACGCTCGCTTCGCTCGCTCGGCTCGTGCGTCCTTTGGTCACCATACTAACCTAACCTAACCAACTGTTTCTGACTTTTACCTTAATATGACTGTATTAAAGATCAATTTTCAATGAGTTTTGACTAACATCGATGGTCAAAACCACTTTTGACTGCAAAAAACAGTCAATAAGGGTTTTGACTAAGCACGTCGGTCAAAACCACTATTGACTGTTTTATGCAGTTAAAAAGGGTTTTGACCGGCCATGAGTTTTGACTGTAACATATATATTAATACTTATCACTAAGTATAATATAGCCTCTGTAGACAAAACAGGACCTTACTCAACGATTGGTAACAGCATCACAGACGCTGCAGCACTGTTATTCGGCCCTCATTCAGAGGATGTTCCACACCATGCGGAGCAGCAGGTTCATTCATTGAGTCCGGCAAATTTTTTAGTTGCCTTTGTGACGCATTAGTGGTAGTCTTTCTTTCTTCTTATCGGGATGTGCACGAACATATTTTTATGTACTGGTGTGGATTTTTCTGAGAATAATGATGTATCTATGTATGAACAAAAAAATTGTATTCGTAGAAAAAGATCTGATCTTTAATAACATGATATGATTAGGTGCTATTTAACGTAATAATTTAACATAACATTAACCTTTACCTTTAGAATTACAAGCGTCCCTACTGTGATATGGGTGCTCCTATTTTTAGCTAACAACCTACCTTTATAAATATTTTCATATTCATTATAACAGCCTTAATGTCCTACTATGTACAAAAATTTAGTTAAGGCATGAGAAAAATCAAATCAACTAAAGAGACCACAGATATCTGAAAAAAGGAGATGAGCCCTGAATGTCATTTTGTATGGAAACCTAATGTCGCCAGTTTTATTAACACACACAGCAATAGAATATACGAATAGACTACTGTTCTCAGTTACATCTAGATTATCAATGAACGCAATACTCTGTCTCGTTTTTCCTTGAAATATCTCCCTTACACGGTGTCACAGCGAACCAATCAGCGCTACTATATATATACAACTAAAACAAACTTCAAAAAATTTAGATAGAAGAACTACTACAATTTAAAACTACTACATTCAAAAAAATTACATTTATGCTAGGCGTTGACCTTATCGATAAATAATTAATAAAATTTATCGATAGACAAGACTTATATTATTATTAAAAGTTAAATACTTATTATCATATACTTAAATAATAATTACTTTTATATAAATATGTATTATATAATAATATATAATTGTACAATACTTTTGTAAAATAATATTCACGACAGTTTGTGTAAGATCGTACATGTCGTGAAACAAATTAATCCGTGAACTGATGTCGTAATATCGCAGGTTGAAGGAACTCAAGCGTCATACTTCTTTTGCGTCCTTATTGTCGCAGCAGCTTGTAACATTTTGACTGTTGTCATAAAAGTAACGCACCTGTGAGGGAGAGCTAGCGATAATTTAGCGACTGTCGGTAAAACCTAGCCGACTTTAAAACACGACTTTTTCCGCACGTGCTTGTCATGCATGATCTACTTTTCATCGCCAATTATCAATCTCTTCAAAAAGCGCTTTGTTTAATTACATCATGGTTCATTAAATTTCTTTGAGTGAGCTTGTGTGGTCCATATATTGAGCTTTGGGCCAAAACTGTTTTGTAGTCAATTACAACTTATAGATGTCAATTTTTGGATAGTTGTATAATATAAGACTAAGTATACAGATTATTTTTTGAAGCAGGTAACAGCGTGTACAGTTCATTTATTCAAGCATGTGCATGCGCATGCCAAAATGCGCGAGCAATATTGCGCCTAGATAAAATTAAAACAATAGCATGAATATAGGAATTGATAGATGAGCATTTAGACTGATTTTAAGCAAATCTGATAAAACCAGTTAAAAGCACGTGTGTGCTAATAAATGGATGAGCGTTTAAAAAAAACTTTTAAAACCACTCTAATCAACATTTTAAACCTTTATGTTCTAGAGTACTTACTCCACCTTTGATTTAGGATATTATTTCAACATTGTAATACTTATATTGAAATTACATAATTGAAACAGCGTAACACAACATTTAAAAAAAAAAATCTCATTTAACTTAATAAAACTTTTACAATTTAAAATTCCTACAATACACGACTTTTTATCGAAAACGATAGATAGTCGTAGTCATGAACGGATCGTCACTATTGTTTGGTTGTTAGAGCGATCACGGTTAGCAACCACTTGTCATACGTAATATCGTTGAGCGAATAGTTCATTGCTTCATACATCATTGAATGACTAGTTTAGACAGCATTAGAGAAGCAATGTATATGTTACAAAAATATTATAGTACTTAATTGTCCGAACATGAAAATAACATAGTGAGGACATTAAAGATTATTTTTTCATGATTTTAGAGGTAAATACAATAAAATACATGTACTAGCATACGGTAAGTGATTCCATTATTAATAAAGATTTTTTTATTGCTCTTAATTTTACAGGCAACCACTGAACAACTCGGCATTTTATATGTTATCTCGGTCGTTGTCAAAACACAGCTAAACCTAGGTGACAGCCATTTTTAGCTATATAATCGGTCTAATCATATTGCGTTGACAAGAAAACCCCGTCATACCACTTCTCCTTTTATTTAGATTTCTGTGAAAGAGACTGATATAGCACTCAGTATTGCTAATTTAAAGTTAAAGTTGCGGTGGGCAGCAGGGAACATAGAGCAAAGAACCGTCGGTTACCGATTTCTAAACTATGTTTCTACGTGTGCAAAGCACCAGAAAACCTTCCTGGAGTCCTGAAATACAGGGTTTCCCTAGCTTAGGCTCCAGTCCACCCTTAAATTGTCAACAACATAAACATATTGTTAACTATATTGTGGAAAATAAACATATTTTTATTTATTTATTTTATAGAAAACGAATTAACTGAAAATTTTAAACAATGTAATGCGTAAGCTTCATTGGTAATATACATTTAACTAATGGTTGTCCTTTTGCAACAGGCATGCGTCGTTCAGCACAAGGGCCAGCTCCTCGCACGTGTCTACTGTGTGGTGAGACCGCTCGTCTACTGGCACCACTCAGGACCTGCTCCATATGTCGACACACAGCATGTTCCAAATGTGTTATAGATACGCCTCCACACAGGTAAGAACTGGGAACTTGTTTTAATTCCACACTAGCCGGATAACGGATGATGGAGCCTTCATCATCATCATATCAGCCAATAGACGTCCACTGCTGGACATAGTCCTGCCTAGTGTGAAGCCGATGGATCATCATCCTCACATCAGTCAATGAACGGCCTCTGCTGGACTTAGCCCTTCCCCAAATATTTCTACCTTGCTTTGGGGCTCCGTCTGACCTCTGTTAATGGATACTTTGTATAAATTGTAGTGTTTTTATTTTATCCGTAGATCACCATTATATTCAAGAGAAGCCTACATGTGTAACCTATGCGCTGAGACGCGGGAGATGTGGAAGAAGTCTGGAGCTTGGTTCTTCAAGTCATTACCGAAGTACATCCTACCTGATAGAAGAAATATGGGGAAATATAACGACACGGAGCTGGCCAGGTCTTTGCAGGTTTGTTTTACTTAATTATTATTTTTGTACTAATAAATGCAGTGGAAGTAGAAGACATGCTCGGCCGACACGAAAGGAAAAATAATACAAATTGGGATAAGGGCAGGGGAATGATGATATGACTAATAAATGCACAAAGGCGAACTTTGGCCCTTGATTCCATATGGGATAAACATTAATAGCTACATTATGTGTATAACTTTATATCACGTGGAAATAGGTGCGATCTGTAATGAAACTGCCTGGGTTGCAACTAAATCGAAACTGCCTAAAATAACTAGGACTACCAAGAACTTAGTAAGTTCTCTACCACCACGTATGTCCAAAACGGCATTGTCAAGATGGCACCAAATTTGGCGAGGTAGAGAAACAAGGCAGACAGTGAAGGTGACCGCTAACGCGTCCTAAAAATGCCTTAAGCTTACATGGGTGCAATATTTTCCAAATATCAATGTTTACAATATTCAATCGCTTTACAATAGAAACAGGAAGCTAAATGAATTTATTCTGCTATCCAATGCCCGTCAAAGTCGATAACAATTTCTCTTATTTAGGATTACCTGCCCCGGGGATTATAATACCTAGAGTACGAACCAATCAAATTTTATCAATCGGTTATAGGAATTCGATATTACAGGGAATCTGGTGCAGCTACAATGCCAATGATTGTTTGATCCATATTTATTGATCCATAAATGTTACCTTACATACTATATAATCCATCCGTGTGGTGACGGAGTAAGAATACAATATGTCACCACCCCATCTCATCCCATGGGTGTCTTAAAAACCGACTAAGGGACTATCCGTGAATATTATCTTTACGAAATAAAAAGAAGCAAAACTTAAAATTAAACCCTATACCAATCCGTCTGGCCAGCGTAGTATTAGTAGGCCAAGTGGATACTTGGCCTACGATCATCCGTCATAGGAGGAAGCCCGTCCCTGCAGAGGGACATTAATGGGCTGTTATGATGAAGCAAAGACTACTGAGAGCCATGTTATACAATCTGCTTTTACTGGAACCATGGAATGAGATATGGTGATCACACTGTCTCCTTAAATACTTAATCACCATAGAGTGTGATTAACATTGATAGCAACATTTTTTTGTGTACAAAAGAGAAATATTGTATTTTATAGGGAGTCTTATATGGCCGATTTACACATCGACAAGTACAGTAGCGAGTTAAGTAGTATTTTAAGATTAAGTTGATTTAAATAGATCTCCATCCTATTTTTTGGCAAGTTAAGTTAGTAATGATCACACGTCCTCCCCGGCGCGGGGTGGCGAGCGGTCGGGGTGGCGGGTGGCGAGATCACAAGTTCTGCCAGGTGGTGACGACGAGCACGTTGGTGTCGAGCGCGCGCGCTATACGCTCGTGCAGACCGATTGCCCGATTTACACATCGACAAGTACAGTAGCGAGTTAAGTAGTATTTTAAGATTATGTTGATTTAAATAGAGTTCCATCCTATTTTTTGGCGAGTTAAGTACGAAGTAGCCCCCTCTCTCGCGTCTCGCCAAATCAACTCACTACTTAACTCGCTACTGTACTTACTTGTCGATGTGTAAATCGGGCTTAAAAGCTAACTTCTTGCCGGCCAAGTAAAATGACGCGATGCGATTTGTAGTCACATTAGTTTGTTGGTATAATTCATGTACTTTTTAATCTCCACCACAGGAAGCAGGTAACAGCAGTAACGAGGGCAAGACGGACTCAGAACCTGGATCTCCGCTCAGCGTCCACGCTCCAACGTTCTCACGGCAGGCGAGCAATACTGACAGTAGAAAGTCTATCACATCACCAATGGTGAGTTGCTTATCTTTTTAATTCTATTTGTTATTTGTCCTAAGCATAGTTATCATAACCTTGAAACGAATTTAAAGTTTAACCCCCTTACTCATAAACGCCTCTTAAATTTTAGTCAATTGATTAATTAGCTAAAACTCTTACATTGTTTGGTATAAGGTTGGTTTTCGTAATAAAAATCTCGCTAAACAGTGATTAAATTTAAGAGGCGTTTATGAGTAAGGGGGTAAATGTATTTACTTATCGAGTTTAATTTACAAAAAAGTATTGAAGCAACAGGCATTTCATTTTATCTTTATCTTTATCATAGAACTACATAGCTGACCCGTGCCCACTTCGTTAGGCGGCAAAAAAAATCGCGTCCCTTTTTTAAACATATTTTATTACTGCTCCACTCCTATTAGTCATAGCGTGATACTATATAGGGAGTGTCATACTCCCCGATAAATGGACTATTCAACACAGAAAGAATTTTTAAAATCGGTTCATTAGATCCAGAGATTAGGTACCCCCTACAACGTCACAAACACACAAACTTTACCTCTTTATAATATTAGTATAGATTAATCCAACAACTCATTTACGTAACGTAACATAATGAGATCATTACACAGATTACCGTGTCGCCTCTAGCTCGGTCACAATACGTACTGTTGTAAGATAAGCGGATTACAACTGTCTTTTGTAGAAACGTGGCCTACATAGAGTACCTAAGCCTTTTTGTAAACAAAAGCTTTTTAATTACAGCTGCATATTTATACTGACTGTTATCTTGTTGTATTAGGGTTTTACCTAGGGTAGTGGTCACTTTTGCTAGAGTTTTTGGATGAAAGAGGGGTTTTCGATGATCTTCTATATGTTTATCTACTATCTAATAGCTACTAATTGTACATGATTTGCCAAGTTTTGGACTAGATAGCATTGTGTGAATGTGTGAGAAAATCTGCATGCACCATTATAAACGATTAATCCAACAACTCACGTAACACGTAACATAATGAGATCATTACACAGATTACCGTGTCGCCTCTAGCTCGGTCACAATACGTACTGTTGTAAGATAAGCGGATTACAACTGTCTTTTGTAGAAACGTGGCCTACATAGAGTACCTAAGCCTTTTTGTAAACAAAAGCTTTTTAATTACAGCTGCATAGACTCACTGTTTATCTTGTTGTATTAGGGTTTTACCTAAGGTTGTGGTCACTTTTGCTAGAGTTTTTGGATGAAAGAGAGGATTTCGATGATCTTCTATATGTTTATATCTGCTGTGTAGTAGGTAGGTACTAATTGTACATGATTTGCCAAGTTTTCGACTAGATAGCATTGTGTAAATGTGTGAGAAATTCTGTTATTATTATTTTACTGCGTTTTTACTAGCGTATATTTACTTAATTAAATAAATGCCAAATGCACCATTATTAACGATTACTCCGACAACTCATTTACGTAACGTAACATAATGAGATCATTACACAGATTACCGTGTCGCCTCTAGCTCGGTCACAATACGTACTGTTGTAAGATAAGCGTGGCCTACATCGTCTACCTAAGCCTTTTTGTAAACAAAAGCTTTTTAATTACAGCTGCATAGACTCACTGTTTATCTTGTCGTTTTCGCATTTACTAAAGGTTGTGGTCAGTTTTGTTAGAATATGCGGTTTTGGATTAAGTATACTTAGCGGTTAAAAAGATGGAAAACTTGAAATTAAACCCTATACCAATCCGTCTGGCCAGCGTGGTATTAGTAGGCCAAGTATCCCTCCGTCCCGGGAGGAGGTCCGTCCCTGCAGTGGGACATTAATGGGCTGTTATGATGATGATGATACTTAGCGGTTCATCTAGCAAGTGCATTGACTGTGATTTCATTTATGTTTATTCGCTGTCAAGTATAAGCTATGCTTAGTTTAAGACTAGATAGACAAGTTCGGTGCACGATCCCCGCAAAACCCTGCGAGCCAGCGCACGATCTTGATATCCGGGAGTTGTCTTTAAAAGAATACTCTTATTTACTGCAGCAAATATAAGACACTAGATAAAAAAAAATTTAATAACTCGAAGTAAATAAATGTACTCAAATGAATATCTATAATTATTAATTATAAAGGTTTGTATAAGAAACTCTTAAAAAACTCTTCGTGTGGTGACGGAGTAAGAATACAATATGTCACCATCACCACCCCATCCCATCCCATGGGTGTCGTAAAATCCGACTAAGGGAATATCCGTGAATATTATCTTTACGTAATAAAAAGAAGGGAAATTTGAAATCAAACCCTATGCCAATCCGTTTGGCCAGCGTGGTATTAGTAGGCCAAGTAGCCCTCCGTCACGGGAGGAGGCCCGTCCCTGCAGTGGGACATTAGTGGGCTGTTATGATAATGATGTACCTACTAAAATTAATTTCTATAATTAAAAAGGTTTGTATAAGAAACGTGAGATTAAAGCCTAAGTAAACATTTGATCAATATGTTTAGTAAAAGCTACATGAGAAGTAAATACCTATTACGTACCTACTATATACTCGATAATGGAAGCCTTTTGATATAACTTGAGTGCCACAAAATAAAGCTGTGTTGTTTTCGGTAGTGCTATTTCATCGTAATCATTTTATTTACTTACAATACGCTGTAAGAGCAAGGTCAACTTATGAAGAAAGTGATTTAAGCACTTTTAGTAAGAAGAATAAGGTAATACTCGAATGAATTTAATTATGACGCAATTGAATATGATTAAGTTTCGACTTACATGATCATTATAACAACCAGTCGATGCTGCTGGACATAGGCCTCCTCCAAGTATTGCCACCTTGTGCGGTCCTGTGCTTCCCTCATCCATCGGCTTCCCGCCGGCCTAACTAGGTCGTCGGTTCACCGCGTAAGGTGTATCCCCACCCTGCGCTTTCCGGTACGCGGTCGCCATGCCAGAACCTTTCTGCCCCAACGGCTGTCGGTTCTCCTCGCTATGATATATCCTTACATATTTTTGGTTAACTACTTATTACACTAAGAAGTTGCAGGCACCAGCTAATACTTAAGTATTCTATATAAGATTCCACAAATTAATAAAGAAGTTAATAAAAACAGATCAAAAAGGTCATGCTGCCAAAAGATTGAAATTCGAAATCAAGTTATTCCTCAAACTTTATCCAAACAATTCAAAGAGATTCCTAGAAGAAGACTTGTGCGTGGAAAGGCACACAACGGTAAAGAAAACAATACTTATCTGTTTAAGGGCCTACGCAGACCGGGACGGCATGGCAAGGGATTTTAATTTTTGACATTCAACCGTACTGTTGCAGAAGTACGACATAAATTGCTATGCTTTAAAATGATGCCGTGGCATTGAAAGGGATTTTATCGCACGGCATTAAAAGACGCGCCACAGGCTCCCATGGCGGGATGCCGTGGCAAACTGCGGTAGGCAACGGCATGCCACGGACTCACACACGCGATCAAACGCAACGCACGCCGTGGCATGCCGCGGCATCTAAGCGGCCAGTGTGCGCTGACTCACGGCAAAATCCCTTGCCATGCCGTCCTGGTCTGCGTAGGCCTTTACGCATTCATCGATACCATTCCATTAAACCTCATTAGGATAAACCTTCTCCTGTGACGTAAACCAACTTGTCCTACTTTTGCCAAGCTGCTGGGTGCACGCAGGGTTTTACGTCAATTTGTCCTTGCTTAGATTTGGTATTCATAATAATATTATAAAGTGTGTCTGTTTGTCTTTCTCTCACGGCAAAACAGAGCGACGAATTGACATAATTTTTTAAGTGGAGCTAGTTGAAGCGATGGAGAGTAACATTTTTTATCTAAACCAACGATGACACTGGCTCAGAAAGGATTTGTAGATTACTCTCTAAGGGATTGTAAATGCGTTTGAAATATACATTTAGGCCTAAACTAACACTTGTTTAATTAGATTCTTTGTCGTGGAAGGAACAATGTATAAATAGTATTAAACGGTTACATAAGTCGTTAATGCCCGATTTACACATCGACAAGTACAGTGGCGAGTTAAGTAGTATTTTAAGATTAAGTTGATTTAAATAGATCTCCATCCTATTTTTTGGCGAGTTAAGTACGAAGTAGCCCCCTCTCTCGCGTCTCGCCAACTTAACTTGCCAAAAAATAGGATGGAGATCTATTTAAATCAACTTAATCAGCAACTTACTACTTAACTCGCTACTGTACTTGTCGATGTGTAAATCGGGCTTAAGAGTAATGTGTTTCCTTTTCATGATTTACAATATTTTTAACTGCCTCGGTGGCGCGACGGTAACGCAAGCGACTGGTGTGCACAAGTTTCGATTCCCACGCAGGAAAAATATTTGTACGCTTCACAAATTATTGTCCTGAGTCTGTATGTTCTTTGCATCCTTTAAATTGATGGTAAATTATGTTTGTTTGTAAAAGTCCCCGCGAGACAGGGCAGTTGTCTTTTAAAAAGAATAGAAAAAAAGAATACTGTTTATTTTTAAAGATGACTCCCGCACAAGGGATAATATACTGTATCGCAGGGGGGTCCATATTGGCTCACCTAAAGTTGTTCTTCCGATAATGTTCTTCCTAACGATTTGTAATCCGAATGATCACTCTTCCTAAAATTTTTAATCCTAAAGTTTTCATTCATACTATTTGTATTGCTACCGGCGATGTTCATAACACTCATGTTTCCGAAAGTCGTTGTTAATAATATTGTTATGTAAATATATTTAAACTCCTAATGTTTTTTATCATAACGCTTTTATCCCTAAACATTTTCACCATAATATTTTCTCTCATACTTAGAAAGAAATATTTACCAAGTGAAAGTAATAAAAGGTTTTGTTTTTATACTATTTCTTGTGATTACAAAACAACTTTTTACATTTTTACATTAAACCATTTTTTTTTAAATTATTGTTTATTAAAATTATTAGAATATTTTTGTCTTAAATGAATGAAATCCATAAAACAGAACTCGTTCACGGTTATGCTTATGGCCTGAGAGTTTACCGTAACCGTAACTAAACCAATAAGTAAAGGACCAATTCGGTTCTGGCACTTCGCCGGCCGCTGCCGCGGCACGCGCGACCTCGTGTTCGGTAGCCAAAACCGCGACTGTCGCGCTACTAAGACAGTTCAGTCAAAGACACGGCAATATGACCTATATGATAACCTGATGGAAAACGTTAATACAATCCAGAAATGAATGCAATGAATAGTAGTGAGAGCATTTGCGTGTAATGTAACATTATAGATTCGAATTTGAGCATTACATTCCAATACTACCTCCCTAACTGACGAACATTCGCGTATATATGCAATATTTAGTATAGATTTGAATTTGGGAGCATTCTGATTTAGTGTTACATTACAAGGTGCGCATTTTAATGCTCGGTTCTCCTCCTTCACTGATGTAAACTCGTGTTTGTATTACAGTTTGTGCACTCTACAGTTCTCCTCCCTCATTGATGTAATGCTTGGCACTGTAACTTTACATTACACGCGAATGCTTCCGGTGAGGGAGCACCTTTAAAACAACTTCACTCCGCCGTCATTGCCTTACCTGTACAAATGGTTCTTCACAATACGTTTAAAGGACCCGATATCATACGATAGAGGAAACATATGAGTAAGAAGTTTGCATCTTAATGGTTCGGCATAGTAAAGAATTACCTATTGTTAACTATCATCATCATCATATCAGCCAATCGACGTCCACTGCTCCTCCAAGTATTGCCACCTTGTGCGGTCCTGTGCCTCCCTCATCCATCGGCTTCCCGCCGTCCTAACTAGGTCGCCGGTCCACCGAGTGAGGGGTCTCCCCACCCTGCGCTTTCCGGTACGATACTGTATGTTTGTTAAGGTTACCTATTTTAATCCCAAATTTTAATATTCCGAATATCAAAATCCAGAAAACGTTTGGACATTTCGTCATTATCCCATTTTTTTAAATTTCGAAGTATTATTTGCCATATAATCGCAACTCCGAATTTCATTTGCCCATTTATTTATTTGTACATCAAATGAACACATCAAACATCTATACATCAAATGAAAGTACTTGAAAAGTGAAGCATTTTATTGTATGAAACTAATATAATATAAAGAAAACTGTCATACAATAAAATGCTTCACTTTTCAAAGGCTTTCATTTGATGTATAGCTGAAAGTGTTACAAGGGTGGGGACGTTTTGCCCATTGTTCTTTATCTGGAATATGATTATATGGGAACCAAATAAAAAGATTATGAAAATTTGGTAATAGTTTATCTGGAAAGTTGTACGATGGGAACCAAAAAAAGTATTCTGAGAATCTGGTATAGCTAAATCTGGATTATAAGAATATGGGAAACAAAAAAATACTATTTGAAAATTTGGTTTTAGTGCATCTGGAAATCATCTAGGAAATTAAAAACGGAATTTTAAAAAGTTGTCATTCATTACATCTGTCTTTTAAAAGTTCCACCAACTGTTTTCTGGGTTTTAAGATTCGGGTAACAGAAATTCGAGGTTTCAATAGGTTACCGTTTGTTAACTATAGTTATAAATAATATAAGAAATGAGACCTTGAACCTAATGCTATTTTAGGAAGAAGTACTTTTGTTTATATCAACGATTAGAATAGGACCTTCATTAAGGGTTTTCCTTGACACTATTCGACACTATTTATTAAGGTCAGATGTTACGATGTGTTGGACGGTACTTATGTGTCTTCAATGAGGTGGAAAAGGGACATTTTTGTTTAGTATGAGTATTTTTAACCGACGCCGAAAAAAATGAGGAGTGTTTTCAATTTATTTTTATTGCTTTAATAAACACAGAGAGTTCTCAGACATAATATAAAAACGTTTAACTTTATCTAGAACGCTTAGTTTAATCCAATTTATTGTATTAGTTGTAATAAGGTCGTTCTCGAGAATAAAAAATACGTAACATAATAAAAATAGTAAATCATCAAGTTGAATGTATTAACTTAAACTTCAAGTGAACATTATGTTGAGTTGTGAATGTAAGTGCTGTGGTGGTAGAATAATACACACTATAGAATACATATTTTGACCACCCCATCTCATCGACTTTCGGCCGACTTGCAACGACCCTAGCAAGTCGGCCGATGGAAAAACCATCTATGGGCCATGGTCTAAATAGTCGCGGAGGGAAAAGCATTATTAGGTATTTATTAAATTAATATCTAGTTAATGAGAGCCGAAAAGTTTTAAATCTATTATGTGCATGTGCCAGCAGCTAAAATTTTGTAAATACGATATAGAACTTCTACAAATTATACTACATTATCTTCACCAACATCAAATGCTGCTCCTTACCTTTGTAGGTTGTTGGGACACAAACCATGACTAACAGATACTTAGCAGCGAATTATCATTAAAATTCCTTCAGAGCCAGTGACATAATTGGTTTAGATTGTTAAATGAGTCTCAAAAAAATTAATTTAAGGTAATTTAATGCAATGTACTTTTTATTATATTGTTATTTATAATATTAAAATTAATCATAACAAATATTATATTAAATTGTCAGTAATTTGTCGTTAAAATACTATTTATATTCAGTTTAACACTTTTTACCTACCCCATGTATTTACCAAGAACTAAAAAATGTTCACAGCCCTGACAATAGGTAATAGACCGCGTGCCCGCCTCTGTGCGTCCCACTCTCTACAATCACTGACCCGGGAAATTCACTAATTAGTTTGCCTGTTAACTTTCATAATAAGTTCGCCCTCATTTTATTTACACAATATTTCGTTCAAATAATAACCTTTATTATCAAATTGGTGCATAAAGTTAATTTTATAGACATTTCCCTTTCTAGAAATCAAGCCAAACCAGCCTGTGAATTTGTGAAGAATCATCATTATCAGCCAATTGAAGTCCAGTGCTGGACATAAAATATTTCCACCCTTCGCAGTTTTGGGCTTCCCTTGCTTGTGAGGAATATTATATTATTGATCAATATATATATTTTTTTGCTCATCGATTCCTTCCTTCCTTAGCGATTATTCGTTGCGATTGCGTATATGTCATTCGCAACATCATGGATAGTTAATTAATCTTTCCTCAAACAGACTACGGGAGTAACTTAAGTGTATTAATTAATCTGCTAAAGCCAGTCTACATAAATAAACGCCAGTAATGCTAATAGACCTTTTTACTGAGAAGAGTTTTATTAATTACCAGGATGAAGTGGCCTACTACTGGAATAGGTTTGCTACTAGGATATAAACTTAACCACGCTACCCAGACAGATAACATGTTGTTCATAAAGGTGATATTCGCGTTATGTATTACCTATGCCCTCAGCGACAAGTTACGCGTACCTGCGCGTATTAGTGACACACTTACCACGCTACTTAGCACTTCCACTTGATTCTTTCTTCCGTGGATAGGGGTTATAAATTTATTTTAATTTATCGATGTACTACTGGAACCGATACTTAGTTAAAGATAACGTTACTAAGTTAATATTTCCTACACATTCCTACACACAACATATTCATTTAATCAATAGCTATTTGGTAATCATGAAATCGACATATTGTATTCTTGCTATCTCGGTTTACTACCACAACATAAAGCTTCTTACAGTATATTGTTTGGCATCTAATCAAAATGAAGCTACTTACGAAAAATTAGCTTGATAGTAATCACTTAGCAAAAATGTACTCTCGATCCTGGACAATTTATATTGTTGTTCAGATATTAATAAAGATATCTTCACTTAAGTATTAGTATTAGTAAATATTAGTACTAAGTCTCCGTGTGGTGACGGAGTAAGAATTACAATGTCACCACCCCATCTCATCCCATGGGTGTCGTAAAAACCGACTAAGGGACTATCCGTGAATATTATCTTTACGAAATAAAAAGAAGAAAAACTTAAAATTAAACCCTATACCAATCCGTCTGAGTCGACGCCAAACGCCAGGTCTCGAGATAATGTGACCGGGTATATAGTAAGTACCTATCTTCTTTTATTGCAGGTCTTAGGGCGCCTTCAAATTTGCCGCTAAGTGTCGCGCGGAGGCAGCGCGACTGCAGCGCTGCGGTCGCGCTGTTTTGTAAATTCATAGAGATAAAAAACGCGCGACTGCAGCGCTACGCCCGCGCTGCGTCCCCGCATTCGTTCATCGATCGACTAGTGTTGTTTAGAATACTTTTTCTTTTTAATAGTAACACTAAGAGCAGTGTATTTTCGTCTGAGTCCATCGTAAAACTAAAACACAACACTACCATTCTCAAACCTAGCGAGACGGCAGCGCGACCGCAGCGCTGCAGTCGCGCTGCCTCCGCGCGACACTTAGCGGCAAATTTGAAGGCGCCCTTATAGTCATACAAGACGAATCAACAATACATATGGAGTATAAAAACATCGAGGCATACATCACGTTATAAAGCAAACTTTCCAATAATATGATTTGAGTAAAGGTATTGAATATCAAATCAATCTGTTTAGTAGAGGCACACCCAACAAAAAAAAACTTATACAAATTTATTTATACTCAGTTTACATAAATTTTATTTCAAACACAGTTTAAAGTGTTTTAAAATGTTATACCTTTTTAGATTTTAGTACAAATTGTTATTTTTACAAGCAAGTAGTTTTGTTTCAACTATTTACAGTTTATATTCTCTTTTGTATCAATAGTATTATGATAACTTCTTAATAATATAGATTTTATCGCGGTTATTGTAAACCTTTAAATTTAAGCGGATTATTGTTCGCCGAGTTGTTGTCAGATCAAGCCAAGCTACGCATTTGGCTCTTTTCTAAGGACGTTTTGTCACTAATCGTCCTTGGCGGGCGGTATGTCTAAGTAGTTTAGTTATGATAAGTAAAATATTTATTGTAACTTATATTAATTTTGTTTACGAAAGATAGATGGCGTTGTTAAGTAAAACCACATCTCGATATGGTTTCGTTACATGTAGTAACACAAGTCAAAACCAATAGAAAATTAAATTGTCTCTAGATCAGAACTCAAGGTCGTTTTATTTCTTATGCATAAAACCCTTAGTGCTTCGCAATATTGTGGGAGACCAAACAGCTGGACATACCCTCTTCCAAATACTGCCACCTTGTGAGGTCCTGCGCCTCCCTCATCCATCGGTTTCCCGCCGTCCTAACTAGGTCGTCGGTCCACCGTGTGAGGGGACTCCCCACCCTGCGCTTTCCGGTACGGGTCGTAATTCCAGAACCTTTCTGCCTCAACGGCTGTCGATTTTTCGCGCTATGTGCTCTGCCCACTGTTGTGTGAACCAGTGAGGATTATTATATATTTATTATATTTATTTTTTATCTTTTTTTTTATTTTATATTTTTTTTATCTCGGATATACATTTTATTACTTTACTTACACAGTATTAACTAATTGAATGTGGGTGTATACGAATATAAAGCGTTATTAAGGTATTATGGCAAGATGGTAAGGTATTAAAAATCAGATTGTAAAAGCTCTGCTCGCGTGGGCGCCGCTTATTACGAGAGCTTATTAACAGCCTTTTAAGACCCTACTGCAGGAACCTCCCCTTAAAGTAAAGGAGGGAAACGAAGGCCTACTAGTACAACGCTAGTGACAGACTGGTTGATTCGATAAGAAGAAAGATAATGGAAAAAATTGGTACTCGAGGCGGGACTCGAACCCGCGTCTCTGGACTATATACGTCCATCGCCATGACCACTAGGCCACCCGAGCATCCGCTCGACGACATTGCACTATACGACCTAAGCTTGGTAGGTAAAAAAATATATGTAACTTATAGGGTTTCACAAGTTATTCTTCTTTTAAGTTAAAATAAGTCTGCTATTTTCACATAGTTGGCATTTACGACATCCATATGATGACTCAGGGTGGTAACTCCGTGTATTCATTCTCCGTCATCATACGAAGAAATAGTCTCAACACCAATTATTTATTACTTTTTAAACAAAAGAATTTCTCCGTGTGGTGACGGAGTAAGAATACAATATGTCACCACCCCATCTCATCCCATGGGTGTCGTAAAAACCGACTAAGGGACTATCCGTGAATATTATCTTTACGAAATAAAAAGAAGGAAAACTTAAAATGAAACCCTATACCAATCCGTCTTGCCAGCGTGGTATTAGTAGGCCAAGTATCCCTCCGTCATAGGAGGAGGCGCGTCCCTGCACTGGGACATTAAATGGGCTGTTATGATGATGAAATAAAACAAGATTTTATATTTTTAAGGTGTCAACACATCACTTAGACCTTATTATAATACCGCATCAAAGAACTCTTCCTTCTTGTTGGAAACAAAAGAAAGCCTTTAAAATCTTATTAAAATTAATTTACTTTCGTTTCTTTAACTTTTTGCTTAAAATAGAAATTTTGATTTTCAATGAAAAACCTGACTCTAAATCCACGTTATAGGTACAGAAAAGTACTTCGCGTAGCAATTTCGTTTGCACGAATAACTGACAGAAATTGAGTATTATTTTTTCAATAAAACCTTAATTAGTTAATCAGTGTAATTAATTTTTAATGGCACCAACATTCAATTTGTTTTGACAGATTGACTTTTTCACTTTTGTCCCGTAGCCTATGATAATCCTGGGAATAAAAACACAAAACTAATAGCGTATCAACCTTCAAAATCGGTCAAGCTATTTAGGCTACAGAACGTCACAAACAAACAGACATACACACATTACTAACAAAAGTCTCCGTCAGTCTGATAATGCTTGTATTTTCTTATAGTGTCAGTACATAAGCGCCGATTACACTACCCTACATGTAGGGCCCTATATCGTGTAGGGCACTACATGAGGTAGTGCACTACATGAGATAGTGCACTACATGAGGTAGTGCACTAAATGAGGTAGAGCACTACATGAGGTAGTGCACTACATGAGTTAGGGCACTACATGAGGTAGTGCACTAAATGAGGTAGAGCACTACATGAGGTAGTGCACTACATGAGCTAGGGCACTACATGAGGTAGTGCACTAAATGAGGTAGAGCACTACATGAGGTAGTGCACTACATGAGCTAGGGCACTACATGAGGTAGTGCACTAAATGAGGTAGAGCACTACATGAGGTAGTGCACTACATGAGCTAGGTCACTACATGAGGTAGTGCACTAAATGAGGTAGAGCACTACATGAGGTAGAGCACTACATGAGCTAGGGCACTACATGAGGTAGTGCACTACATCGTGTAGGGCGGTCGGGAGTCGCGGATATGTAGTGTCCATCCAGATCCAAACAGAGCTAACTCAAAAATTGACGTTTTTGACTTTTACACACAGTCGAATTCCTTGATTCGTTACGCATCGACCACGAAAACAGATTTAAATATATCAACACTACACGACGCTAGATGTCGTAAGGAGTCTTTTTTGTTGGATGAACGGACTCCGCTCCTCGGAGTTATTTTGATTTTACTGACTATATCTGACATTTTTCGTAATTTTATTTTGAGTTGTCTCTATTTTATCGATTAATTTCGAGTGTCTATATTAAACATTTTGAGTTAAACTTGTATTGCTGGTCTACATCTAGCGTCGTGTAGTGTAGACTCGTATATTTAAATCTGCATGTCAATTCTCGTTCCTTAAAAACGTTAAAAATAAAGTTAATTTAACTTTTAGTTGTCAAATTGTGACACAATAGGTATTCTTGTATTTATAATTTAAAATCTTTTTAAAATCTTTTTAAAATCTTGTAATTTTCGCGCTAAAATGAGTATTTTTGTCATTATGAAACGTCAAAACCTTTGCGTTTATATTAGGAGCGGCAGTGCGCATGCGCGAGGGAAGCGTAACGAGCGGGAAAAACAAGTTGGGGATATCGCAACATTCAAAGACCCTGATTTTCATATATTTTTTTCTTAGAATAGAAGTTTACGGAACTTATAATATTTTAATTTACCGAAGATAATTTCCTGTAGTTGATTTATATATTAATGTTTTATTTCTGTCTAAGGAGTCTTAGAAAATCTATTAAAATTTCCAATCTTTTAAATTGTAAACCGTAAACTGGCAACTCTGTTATTTAACTCTTTTTTGCCATTTAACTTAATTTTAACTTTTTCTTTACCGGACAAGAATACCACTTTGGATTAATTAAAAATAAAATTTAAAAAAATTAAAAATTAAGTTAAATTAAATACTATGTTTCGAGAATTGGCCTGCTGTTTTCGTGGTCGATGCGTAACGAATCAAGGAATTCGACGACCTTGGTGGCGCGACAGTAGCGCAAGCGGTTGCCGTGCAAGAGGTTGTGGGTTCGATCCCCACGCAGGACAATAATTTGTGAGATCCACAAATTATTATTATCCTGGTCTGGGTGTTCTTTGTGTCCGTTAATTGATGTTTGTAAAAGGTCCCCGCGACACAGGGCATAATCCCTAGTGTGGGAGTTGTCTTTTTAAAAAAAAAACAAAAAAAAACTGTGTGTAAAAGTCAAAAACGTCAATTTTTGAGTTAGCTCTGTTTAGATCTGGATGGACACTACATATCGGAGATTGGCGACTCCCGACCGCCCTACACGATGTAGTGCACTACCTCATGTAGTGCTCTACCTCATTTAGTGCACTACCTCATGTAGTGCCCTAGCTCATGTAGTGCTCTACCTCATGTAGTGCTCTACCTCATTTAGTGCACTACCTCATGTAGTGCCCTAGCTCATGTAGTGCACTACCTCATGTAGTGCTCTACCTCATTTAGTGCACTACCTCATGTAGTGCCCTAGCTCATGTAGTGCTCTTCCTCATGTAGTGCTCTACCTCATTTAGTGCACTACCTCATGTAGTGCCCTAGCTCATGTAGTGCACTACCTCATGTAGTGCTCTACCTCATTTAGTGCACTACCTCATGTAGTGCCCTAGCTCATGTAGTGCTCTTCCTCATGTAGTGCTCTACCTCATTTAGTGCACTACCTCATGTAGTGCCCTAGCTCATGTAGTGCCCTAGCTCATGTAGTGCACTACCTCATGTAGTGCTCTACCTCATTTAGTGCACTACCTCATGTAGTGCCCTAGCTCATGTAGTGCACTACCTCATGTAGTGCTCTACCTCATTTAGTGCACTACCTCATGTAGTGCCCTAGCTCATGTAGTGCTCTTCCTCATGTAGTGCTCTACCTCATTTAGTGCACTACCTCATGTAGTGCCCTAGCTCATGTAGTGCACTACCTCATGTAGTGCTCTACCTCATTTAGTGTACTACCTCATGTAGTGCCCTAGCTCATGTAGTGCACTATCTCATGTAGTGCACTACCTCATGTAGTGCCCTACACGATGTAGGGCCCTACATTTAGGGTAGTGTAATCGGCGCTATACATAGTAAAGTATAGGTAAATTATCTCAGAGAGATTTTTGCATTTGTAGTTGTGTACGGTCAGCACATAAGGAAATAAATAATTGAGAACTTTTATATTTTTTATACTTTTTATAGTCAGTTACACCAACTGCATCAAATAACATTAAACAATGATAAGCTAGAGACTAAAATAGTTAACAATCATTACCATAATATTTAATTCTAATCTTCTTCAACTCCAGACATTTCACTCTCGTTTTCATCCCCACTTTCATCAGATGAAATATTTGTGTTAACAATAATTCGTTCTGATATTATATCTAAAGCCTATACATATTAGGTACTACAGCTGCAAAAATCTCTCGAAACTAATTTTACCATACGATGCCAAAGTTTACCTCGGGCATATATCATCATCGGAACATTTTTATTTAACAATGTTAAAATAATAAAATATTGATCAAAAAATATTACACAAAATAAATACTTAAATAATAAAAATGTGACAGGCCTTATTTGCTGACCGTATAGTGGAATTTAAATTTAAAATTTTGAATCCGTGTACTTATACGATCACTACTACAAATGCAAAAATCTCTCTAAGATAATTTACCTATACAACCATTACAAAGTTTACAGCCGACCCCCGACAGATGTCGTGACGCACGCATCACACAATGACGTCGATCAGACTCATACCTATAGACAATATAAATCGGACTCATTACACTTCAATCATTTTATCGCGAATAGGCTGTTGAATTTCGTATTTCAGTAGGTAAATCTGATCCTCTGTGGTATAGTGGTTACTGTGCAACGCAGAGGTATTGCAGTTCTTTTTGTGCAATAAACATTGGTAAGAGTATTTTCTGTGTATAATAAATGCCTTTTTTTTCCTACCACCGACATATCAGCCTTGGACGTCCACTGCTGGTCATAGGCCTCCTCCAAAATTTTCCACGCTGCGCGGTCTTGTGCCTCCCTCATGCATCGGCTTCCCGCCGTTCTAACCAGGTCGTTGGTCCACCGTGTGAGGGGTCTCCCCACCCTGCGCCTTCCGGTGCGCGGCCGCCATTCCAGAACTTTTCTGCCACAACGGCTATCAGTTCTCCGAGCTATTTTTTTCCTACTATTATTAAAAATGCTATAAGAAGTAAAGAAATTTAGAAAAACCTCGGTAGTCCAGATCGCTTCTAAAAAGCGGACATGCTAATTTTATTCCCGCCAGCTAAACGATATTAAAAGTACTTAGGTACCTACCACGCTGGCTTGACAGACCCGCACCTAAAGGGTTTTTAGTTTTCCTTGGGTTTGAGTTGGTTGTCGATGGCCGATCATTACGCGGCCACTCCAAAGGCCATTGAAGTGGCCGCTCACTATTCAAAAAATGTTTGAGTTCCAGACCATTGACACGAGAGAAGAAGAAGTTTTCCAACTTTTGTTAAATATGTGAAGGTTTTCCCTTTTACATGCTTTGACTACCTGCAAGCTTTTAAGACACGTAATGAGATGAAAATAAATAAATTAAAACTTAATAAAATTAACAAAATTTTAAGTTTTGTCTAGATTTCTTACTCAAGACACTACGTCTTGAGTCACTAAGTCAAGGCATATAGTTATATATTCTAATGTAATGAACAAGTAAATCACATGATTCGTATAACAGCGCACTCAAGAGATCTCAATTGTGTCTGATTCTACTTGTTCAGTGACCGTATTAAGCGACAATACGTCACTTATGCGTCATATCTATTTACTTAATAGGTACATAAGCAGTGAATAATATTATGTTATGTTTATATATGTTATAAGTCTGATTGGTGATAGAGTAAGAATACATGGTGTTATCAACCTATCAAATCCCATGGATGTCGTAAATGTTAACTATGGGAAAGTTCGCATGTAATCCAAAAACTCCAAACTGGTCTCTTCCTAATCAAGTTTCAATCCATTTAATCAGCATTATATAACATAGTTATACTTATTGACGTCAACTTTAAGATGTCTAATCTAAGTTTTCTTAACCTAATTTTCTTCAAACTTTACTAGCTCCTTGGAAGCGGTGGTCCAAGGAGCTAGTAGTGGAGAAGCGGCGTAACATTTGTGCATTTGTGAGCATTTAACAAACTCTACAGCAAATCTAATAGGTTTTGTGTCAAGTTTTTCTCCTTTGCATTCGTCGGTGGTTTTTTATGGTTTCATCATAACACCCCATTAATCTCCCACTCCAGGGACGAGCCTCCTCCCGTGACGGAGGGATACTTGGCCTACTAATACCACGCTGGAGTCACCACACGGAGGGTTTAAAGATATGAAAAATCGGCTCTCCTATTTGTAAGAGGTACCTAAATGCTGCTCATAGATCTCAGCAATGTCAATATGCAGCCAAGCTCCTCTCTGCCCTAAAAATTGTTAAGCCTCAAGTCTCTGTAATTTCACTAGCGACTCTACCCTTCCACCTAAACACAGTTACATTACACACTACTGCTTAGAGGCAGTGGTAACGACAACTTATCAGCATATATATTTTTTTGCACTCCATATGTGTATTACAAAAGGATGTTGCTTAAAATATCACAGATCTATACAACATGGACCCTGTTGGGTATTGCAGTTTAGAAGAGAGGAGGATGCTACATTTTAAGTAATAATATATTTATATGGAAAAGCATCAAATTAGCATACTTTAGAGTATTATATTTTTAAAGTGTGAGAGACACTTTAATTAATTACCTTCAAACACACAATAATTAACAAATCAAAGCGACTCAATGCTGCAAAGCAAACATGCTAACCTCTTCACTATCTACACATCATACGAAAGATAAACATAAAAATATCAATTACCTAAAGCAATTAAGAATCAGATCAATAAATTATGATTACTTAATAAATAACAAAAATGGAAAATGATTTCTCTGTATAACGAATTGTTTGTTCATGTATTAACTGAGATAATAGATAACAAAACCATTAATATACTCGCTTTCTCGTGAGTTAAGGGTGGCTGGACAATTGGAGATGAACCGTTTTTTATTGATTTAGGTTTAATTGAGTTCCACATTGTTTGTGAAGGATAATTCTAGTAATAAATGATTGATTTGATTGTCGACTTTTGTGGGGTAGTTCTTATAGTAAACAACCCACACTAACGTTTTATTTTCATACTCCGTAAAAGTACTTCTTATAATAAAGATGAAACTGAAATCTTGAAATGGTTAGTTTAAAAAACAAATTTTAAAACTTGCATTTATACTAGCTGCTTCACCCACATTGTATGAGTAGTTTAAATGTTTTTCTAAACCCTAAATTACCTATATACCAAATTTCATCAAAATCCATTCAGTAGTTTTTGCGTGAAAGAGTTACAAACATCTATAAATCCTTCCATCCATCCATTCATCCTCACAAATAATATTAGTAGTATAGGATATTAAGACACACAGTAAATCTAAGTTTTGACACTAGTTTCTGCAAGAATAAATACCTACGCGTAAAGCCTTGGCAACTTGGAAAACCTATGGCAACATTTTATTCCCACAGTAGCCCTAATGAGAAGTAGCCCAAAAGAGAAGTAGCCCTAATGAGAATTAGCCATAATGAGAAGTAGCCCAAAAGAGAAGTAGCCCTAATCAGAATTAGCCATAATGAGAAGTAGCCCATTTGCGAGTCGGTTGCCATAATGAGAATTAGCCCAAATGCGCCTAAACCCTTTAACGATAATGGAATATTTATTGCGATATTAAATGCAAGGACTAGGAAATGGTAATAAGTAATAAAACTTTCAGAGCAGACCATTTTCTGTAAGGGAAAATAAAGAGGTATGTACAATACATAGGTGACGACCTTTGTGGCGTAGTATATTACAATTACAAGGCTGCTACGCAGAGGTCTCGGGTTCGATTCCCGCTTAATGCAAATCTTTGTGTGCATGAACATGATTGTTTGCATTGGTCTGAGTGTTTCTATGTATAATATGTATTCATTTACAAAAAAAAAGTATTTAAGTATGTTTATCCGTTGTCTAGTATCCATAGTACAAGCTCTGCTTAGTTTGGGACTAGATGGCGATGTGTGAATGTGTGAGGAATATTTATTTATTATATACTTCAACTAAGAAATTTTCTTCTTTTCTCATGAATGACGAACCAATCTACTTGTCAAAGAATCTCCAGTAAAGGAGGGAACCTGGATCTAATATACACATTGGTCAGACTGATTTACATTGAGTTTTACGCTAAGTTTTCGCTAGTATGTTTTCGTATACCTACGTACCTAAACGTTATTTAATTTTGCAGTGAAAGGGCAAAGATTTCCATAGTCGCCTATAACGACACCTAATTTGCAATTTTTTTTGACATCTCCACATCTCACAGCGCCATCTGTTTCCAAACTAAGCTAGGTTTAACCTGCTTGTGTTATGGGTCACAGAACAACGGATATTAGTACTTATATAATTTTTTTTTTGTAAATACATACATACTATACATAGAAACACTCAGGCCAATGCAAATAATCATGTTCATGCACACAAATATTTGCATTGAGCGGGAATTGAACCCGAGACCTCTGCGTAGCAGTCATGTTACATAACCACGCCGCCACAGAGGTCGTTATAAGATAAGATGGGGTGAAAACAGCACGTAACATACTCTGTCACCAAACGGAAAAAAGCAAGTTTCTAATCTTGAATTTTTTTGAAACCACTCCCGCACTAGGAATCATTCCTGCTGTGTCGCAGGGATTTAAAAAAACATTTGTTTAATGGACATAAAGAATATCCAAATTCATGACCATAATTAACGTATCACGCAAAGAATTATCGTGCTTGGGATTCAAACACGCGACCTCATGCACCTAAGCCATCATCGCGCCACTGAGCCAGTTATTGTTTTCCCTTATATACTTAGTCAGTTTGAAAATTGAAATTCATGTTTGGCTTCCCGATGTTTGCTTTCTGAACTTGAGAACAATGCCCTTTTGTGTTGTTTGTTTGTTAAAAGAAATAATAAATAAATCAATGTTATTTGTACAATTCAGAAGGTTTTGTGGACTTTGTAAGGATTTAATAAAATTCGGGATTATATTTATGTTTTTTGTTTTTTATGTTTTTACAATCTCACAGAGATTATAAAAACCATAGCGTTTAATAACTGCTACGCAAATATCTCGGCTTCGATTCCCTTCTTTGTTAAACCAGACCAAAACAAATATTGTACACAATTCAAGACTTTGTATGTCATTTACACAAAGTTTTACATAGCGCGGGAATCAAATCCGAGACCTCTACCCACCAGCCTCCTAACAGGATTCTATCTAATACGTTATAGAGGTCGCAAAATATACCTAAACGGTATGTTGACAGTATTATCATACAGTTCATATACTACGCCTCTCTGTGTGGTGACGGACTAAGAATACAATATGTCACCACCCCATCTCATCCCATGGGTGTCGTAAAAACCGACTAAGGGACTATCCGTGAAAATTATCTTTACGAAATAAAAAGAAGGAAAACTTGAAATTAAACCCTATACCAATCCGTCTAGCCAGCGTGGTATTAGTAGGCCAAGTATCCCTCCGTCACGGGAGGAGACCCGTCCCCGCAGTGAGACATTAGTGGGCTGTTATGATGATACTACGCCTATGACTCCATACTCAGGAATCGTTAGACTAAATAAAATGTGTTAAGCACTTAAAGCGTCTATTGTTTTACGAGCCCTCTCAAAGGCGAGTGTCTACTATAAAATGTGGATCATAAACGTATTATGTACGAAAGGGTGGCTGTAAATTCTATTTATATAATCAGATTATGCTGAAGCAGCCGTTACGGATTTAAAATTACATCCCAATCGTGGTGGACACCTTACGATTACCGTCTTTTGTTTTGGTTGAGAGAATTTGTTGAAGATTTTTTACGTCATCACCATCTTGAATGCCTACTCTGATTAGCAGTAATAACGATTTCAGAAGTAACTTTTGTGCATTTGCAATAAATAATGTATATACAAGTATTACTGTGTACACAGCTAGCTATAGTGACATTACACAGCTATGAAATTTAACAGCTTGTGTCCCAAAGTGACCAGAACGCTATAGAGGCTCTTTAAATTTTAATTTTGTAAAGCACAGAGAACTTCTACTTCCGGTATCATCAGGCAAAACACTCTTTCGTCTTGTCACTATATCGCGCATAAAAACAGTTAAATGGACATAACTCTTTGTTACAGGACACACATTACGAATGGAACGAAACCGACATTTTAACACACGGATTTAGCGGTCTAAGTCTCCACCGAGCCGATAGTCTAACACAGCGCCCTCTAGCATCACTAAAACGCACCAGCTCAAAAGGCAGTGCCTACAGTCTTCGCAGTATAAGGAAAGACCAGAAACCAGTACAGGAAAGACCTCCTGCTATACCAGATTCTGGTTTTGGGACGTTGGAAGTCAAGTTGGCTTATGATAATTCTACGTCTTCGTTGGCTGTTACTGTTTTAAGAGCTAGGGGATTGATTGGAATGGATATGACGGGGTTGTCTGATCCGTTTTGCAGGCTTGAAGTTTCTCCTAAAGGTAAATAAGCATCATACCAGCCCTTTAATGTCCCACTGCAGGGACGGGCCTCCTTCCGGGACGGAGAGATACTTGGCCTACTAATACCACGCTGGCCAGACGGATTGCTATAGGGTTTGATTTCAAGTTTTCCTTCTTTTTATTTCGTAAAGATAATATTTACGAATAGTCCCTTAGTCGGTTTACGACACCCATGGGATGAGAAGGGATGGTGACAAATTGTATTCTTACTCCGTCACCACACGGAGTGTATCACATATTGGACATAATGGACAATTCATTATGACTTTCAGCGGGTAATCATTATATCATAATTACTTATCAACTATCTCTATTCACCAACGCGTACAGTTGTGATCCCAACTAGTTCAATCAATAGAACCTAATTAAACCTTGTTATTTTCAGAAGGTACCTATTCAAACAGATTAAGAACGAAGACGGTGCACAAAACGAAGAATCCAGAATTTAATGAGACGCTTCATTTCTTCGGCTTAACAGAGTCCGATCTCGCTATTAAGTCGCTGGAAATTGTATTATTTGATGACGACAGGTTAGTTATAAACGTCATTCTATTTTTTCCATTGTCTTTCTTCTTTTTAAATACGTCATGTAAAAAAAGACTTGTGTGTAGCATTTTTAATCAACAAGAATTAACCGCTGATAGCAGTTGTTAGTATCCGTCAGAATGGCGGGTGTGTGGCTTCAAAATAGGTTAAAAATTAAAGTCAAATAAAAAAAAATAGCTGAAAGTAATGTTTATTACGCTTACAGAAACGTACATTTATGCATATTTGAGTACAAAAACGTACATTTTTCGTACATTAATATAGTTCATTTTTGACCTATTCCGAAGCCACACACCTGCCATCCTGACGGATACAGTTGTTACGCCTAAATTTTAAATAAAAAGGGTCATCATACTTTCTAGGGTCATAATAATAGTAATATATAGAAATATCTTTAGTATTAACTAAATAATTTTAACGATAATTAGAAGCGATTTAGCATTTAGGAATGACTGCGAACGACCCTCATCAATTATATTGTCAATGACAGGAAAAAGTTTTAGATATCTGTCGTTTACATTCACATCATAAGTGGGTTATATTTAGAACTGGTATTTTAATTTACATAGAAAAGAGATCGGATAGCGTTTCCGTATTGTTTGTACAGGAAATAGTTAAGTAGATTTCGTAAGGTTTTATTTTTAGTTAATTATTTTTTTAGTAGCTATAGTTGGGTTTTCAATACTTTAAACTCTCCGAGCGAAACACGGCAGTAGACAAAACTCCTTCTTTTCATCGGTTTTTTGTAATTAATTAAGGTTTGGACAGCCCTGTCAGCCCCATTCATGTTGTAAACAACGTCACTCTACCACTTAATAAAGTAATATTCACTTCAAAACCCTATACAATTTTTTCCCTACTAGTATTATAAAAGACCATGTTTTCGCCAATGGCTGCAGGAACGTACTCTATTTTCATGTCAAGTTTATAAGCTAAAAAAACATTAGCTTTATCATTAAGTTCATCAATTTAAAACATGTTAAACAAACTGCTATTTTCCTCCACAGATACGGATGTGACGAAATGGGCTCAGCAACGGTAGCTCTCCGAGAATGTTCTAGATCCCCCACACAGCTACGCTTGGCTCTCTCTGGTTCTAACAGCACAGAGACTACAGGACCAAGGATACTCCTTGCTCTATGCTACAGCACTAAGAGAAGGGCTCTGGTGGTCACGATATGTAGAGGAGCTGATCTGCCGCCACAAGATAGTAATGGCTATTCAGATCCGTTTGTTAAACTGTAAGTATTTTAAAAATACATAAGTATTAAAAATAACTCTACTATTTAATATGTAAAGCCCATTTCGGAAATTATTCTGATTTTATGCCATGGGAGAAGCATTTTGCTTCAATGTCATTTTACGGTGTAGACATTGTGATCATATTTCAAATAAAAAGGTATGACATGGTTTAAAAAAAAAGACGGTTTGCACAATACCTACAGGTCTAACCGTAGCAGGGCTTTCAGGGCACAAATTTGACGACGCGGCGCGGAGTAAATTTGACGAAGATCATAAATGGGTAATCATTATTTTGCATTGTTCGCAGACACTTAGATCCAGATCCCTACCACAAGAAACATAAAACATCGATAAAATGGCGAAATTTAAATCCTGTATGGAACGAAGAATTTCTTTTTGAAACACGTCCAACCGAACTTTCGCGCCAAAATTTGACATTGACAGTTTGGGATAAAGACTATGGCAAGCCAAACGACTTCCTTGGTAGTCTTGTCTTGGGTGCCAGTAGCAAAGGAAAGAGGTTGAAACACTGGATGGATTGCATTAAATTTCCTGATCATCGTCACGAATCCTGGCACGCCCTGACAGATACGCAACATCTGTAGTTATAGTACATTTATTAGCAAATATAAGTTGTTACGTAGGTATACGACGAAAGCCATTAATAGAAAGTTAGTTTAACTCTCCAGCATCTGAATTAAATATTATAATTATAACCAAATCGTTTATATGAAAATCAGTTTTACTAGCCTATTCAGTCCCACTCAACATACTTATCAACCTCCATTCATTGTTTCTGTATTCTTGTACTCTGGAAATTAGTTATAATTATTATCAAAGTATGTTTTTAGCCTTTCAAGCACTACGGACAACTTGTAAAGTAAGAAATATAAAACCTCTAAAGAGCTGGCCTTTTTTCAAAACTGTAACCTTGAAAAATAAAGTACTCTACCTATTACTTCAAAAATACCAGTAACTTTTGAAAAGTATAACCAAAGTATATTGTTATTAAATTAGACAAACGAAAATAAAATATATAATGCCGTTGTTACATTGTTAAATAAATTATTCATATTATATCGAACTTATTCTTAAAGGCCTGGGCACACCGGGACGGCATGGCAAGGGATTTTGCCGTGAGTCAGCGCACACTGGCCGCTTAGATGCCGCGGCATGCCATGGCGCGCCACGGCATTCCACAGCGCGCCGCGGGACGGCATGGCAAGGGATTTTGCCGTGAGTCAGCGCTCGGTCGCGGTAGGCACCGGCATGCCGTTGCCTACCGCGGTATGCCGCGGCGTCCCACCACGGCAGCCTGTGGCGCGTCTTTTAGCGCCGGAGTCCGTGGCACTCGGTCGCGGTAGGCAACGGGATGCCGTTGCCTACCGCGGTATGGCGCGGCGGGCGTCCCGCCACGGCAGCCTGTGGCGCGTCTTTTGATGCCGTGCGATAAAATCCCTTTCAATGCCACGGCATCATTTTAAAGCATAGCAATTTATGTCGTATTTCTGTAACATTACTGTTGAATTTCCATTAGTAAAAATTAAAATCCCTTGCCATGCCGTCCCGGTCTGCGTAGGCCTTAATACGGCATTTTCACAGGAATTACCGTGAAACTACTTTCAACCTTTTTATCATCATTAGCAAAAATAATAAGCTTTTACGTTGGTTTCATAGTGATATGAATCTAAGATCTCCTTAGCAGCCTGAAATTACCTATCGGATAACTTCCTGCCGCCAGCTTTTGTTTCGGTTTGTCACAGTATGCTCGCTAAAAAGATACCACTGAGTTACGCATACGCTGACGCAGGGCGGACGCGAGACGTGAGTGTCGCTCATTATGCCCAACATACGGTCATGTCATGCCCCTAACACCCCTGCCTGTAATATTATTTTTAAAAGACCACATTTTTGTGTAAATGTCGTATTAGTAGATGCGTTATACTGATAGAAATTAAAAATCATGTATAAAAAACATAACTAAATATTTATTTACCTTGCTGCGAATGTAAATCATAATATCTAACAAATCTACGTAACAGTTAGGTTTAAAATATACAACATTATATAAATTTTATTGTTGTTATTATTGTATCTGTATTTTTGTACATTAATAATGTCAAATTCCATTTTATTTGTGCCAAAATGTATCAATCCTATGTAGCATGTAAGTCGACGACTGCCTTTATATCATGTATGTACCTACATTATAATGTGAATAAACATTTTTCAATAACTATTTGTAATTTAATTAACGAGGTGAAAATGAGACCGTTCGTCTTAGAGTTAGACCGTTATGTGACATGCAACATTCTCATCTGAGAGCATTCTAACTAACGAGACGAGCACGATGAAAGGATCGCCGTTTGTTTTATGCTCTCAATGGGGAGAAAGGAATGTAACAGAGGACAACATGAAATGTATTTGCAAGCCCTGCCTGCATCTTAAACGCTTATTACACTACACGATTTCAGAGGACCCAACCTCTAACATAGTGTGGTGTAATAAGACTTAGGGGTGATCGGGTCGACCCGAATTTGAACGTTTAGGGCGGTTAGGGAGCTCAGTTGCCAGTTGAAAAATAATAATAATAAATCATCATCATTTTTATATTTATATTTAAAAATGTAAATTAATGTGAAAAATGTAAATAAAGAGATAATATAATAAAATAACAGTTTAATCATAAGATTATACACTTCTATATCGGGTTAGTATGCCCGTATTGCAATGCCCGACAGGGTCCTTAATGATCTAATATTATTTTTTAAGTTACCACTTATATAAACATTGAGAAATGCAATAAATATATTGAGTATTGAGAACTTATAAGAATTTAGACGAACACGCTACCGTAAAAACAATAAAAAAGAAGATTGAAAATATGCGTACGAGGGAAAAGAATTTAAATACGTATATCTCTCTAGAAATTCGTGTATTAACTGAGTTAGGGCCCGATACTTAGGGAAGTGTAATAAGTGCCGCACTAAGCAGGGCACACGCCCACCCTAACTTAGGGTCCCTTGAAATCGTGTAGTGTAATAAGCGTTTTAGTCGTGCCGTCATATCATCCATGATTCTCTCGTCATAGTAGAGTGTATTTAGATCGCACACTAACTCAAAGGTCTAACCCCCAGCCGTATACAACGTTATTTATTTCGCATCGTATATCGACGTTTTACTTCCTGAGGAGGGAATGCAGCTTTCTTACTTCTAACTCAAAATAAACGTTTAGGTGTAATATTTTCTGCATAAATTACCATATTTGTAATGATGTTTATTTTTAATCTTTTTCGCATACTCTTTTCAATAAAGAAAGTATTTTTATTTTAAACGATTTATATCTCTAATGTTTCTTCCAAAGCACAAAACGCATTCGTTGAGGTCGCAATAAGCACGAACAAAACGCTTGAAAAAAGTTGTTTTGTGAACTTTTTTGACATGTAGGAAATCGTGAGAAAATCGAATTATTCTATAAAATAAGTAGAATCAATGCGACATTGACTTTAATTAGGTAGTAATGTGTTAGCAAGTTAATAAATCATGGCTTTTCTGTGTCCAGTCAGGATTAGAAGGGGCAAGAAGAAGAAATGTAAGTAGAACTTTCATTTGGAACTTTTCATGTCAATGACCTCATACTTTCTATATAATTATAAATATATAAAACTAGTAATTTCATCCTGTTTCACATAACAACCTGTATTCCCAATACCCTTGACCGTGAGAAATACATTATAAATGCAATTAATAGCTTAACCACACTTGTCAAATTTTGTTAAAACTTTTTAAAAGTTTGAAACAATCTCAAACTTTTATTCCAATTAATCAATTGGTTAATAAGGAAGTTAAAATTTAATAAGCCCATATTAATTATACATAGTAAGTATTTATATAGGTATCGCAATTGTTAAAATACTAGCTAACTCTACTTGTTTGGACTTGAATAAACTTTGACAATGTTTTACAAAATTAATATTAAGAAAGTTTATTCATTTTAAGCTTCTAAAAGCTGGAGTCGTCTTAAATATATAAAGAGGGCCTTTGCCAATAACACAATATAAATAAGAGTTTCTGAAATGAAGTTGCTTTATGTAATTTCTCTACATATGCTTTTAAGTTTAATATTGATACTAAAAATTATTATAGTGGTCCACAAATATGATTGTCTAAGAATTGATTTATACTATAATATTAGTTTTCTAGTTATTTACATATTTAAAGTAAAATAAGGTAAATTTAGTCTATATAAAGCAGTATGTCTATACCATACTTTATATTTATGTCCACTGTTATTTGAAATGTCTGTAAAACCTTTACACATTGATATTACAGCAAGCAGTGGAGACTCAGACAAAGACCTCTCCCGGCCAGGCTCAGGCCTCAGTCCTGGTATGGGAAGGATCACAGGTTCAGCAAGCATAGAGACATTAGTTAGAGTGGGCATAGAGAAGGAACATGGCCTTAGCCCAGATTCTAAGATGGTGGTGTTACATGATTTCGCTCCATGTGTCGATGATGAATTAGAGGTAAATTAAGTGTTATGTTTTTAGCTATGCATCATGTTTTCATCTTAGATTTTTAACCTGTAAAATTAGTATTTTAAACAATGGCCTCCTCCCGTGACGGAGGGTTATGTGCCTAATAATAAGTATCAATTCAAGATGCAAAAAAGCTACATTCTTTACAATTATAATCTTTAGAGTCTATATGCACTATGCTCATAGCAGAAGCTCTTTAGTTCGAAAAGCCCTGGTAACATTTGAATAAATAATCTACTACTTAAATAATCAAGAGTACACAAACCGCAGTGGTGACAACCTAGATTGCTGAACAAATCTATCATTGATATTATTTTTCAAGAAACAAGCATACTCCCTTTTTAAAGGTTGGCAACGCATCTGTGATTCCTCTGGTGTTGCGGGTGTCCATGGGCGGCGGTGATTCCTTACCATCTGGTGACCTACTGGCTCGTTTGCCTCCCATTATATAAATTACTAGCTGACCCATGCCCACTTTGTAAGGCGGCGAAAAAAACGCGTCACTTTTTTAAACATATTTCATTACTGCTAGTCATAGCGTGATACTATATAGCCTATGACACTGACACCCCGGTAAATGGACTATTCAACACTGAAATAATTTTTAAATTCGGTTCAGTAGATCCAGAGATTACCCCCTACAACGTCACAAAGACATAAACATACAAACACACAAACTTTACCTCTTTATAATATTGGTATAGATATAAAAATATTGTTACATTGCAGGTTAAGCGAGGTCAGATAGTAAATGTTCTATATAGAGAAAACGACTGGGTGTACGTAATAGTAGCAGAAACTCGACGGGAAGGGTTCATACCACACTCGTACTGTGCACCCTGTGAACACGACTTGAAGAAGAAATTACCTAGGAGTAGATCTCCCGCGGATATTCAACAAAGAGATGTATCACAGTAAGTATATTTATTTTTGATTTTTAAAGACCTCTGTGGCATAGTGGTTATATTACATGGCTGCTACGCAGAAGTCTTGGGTTTGCTTCCTGCTCAATGCAAATCTTTGTGTGCATGAACATGATTGTTTACATTGGTCTGATGTTGTGTTTTCTATGTATAATTACAAAAGAAAAGTAAATAAGTATTAATATCCATTACACCATGTTACCCATAACACAAGCGGTTAAGCCTAGCTTACTATGGGAACAGGTGGCGCTATGTAGATATGTCTGTGAATATTCATTTATTTATTGAATATTTATTTATCTAATTACTACCATCTACTGAATATGTCTAAATTTTATTTGTTATACACACGAACATTTGGATTTTAATATAGTTTAATTATAGTACACCTCAATCTCTCACATCAGGAACCTCTAGGGTCGAAGGGCATCTTTAGTGATAGAAAATTTTGTTGTGGTCTGATAGATCTGATCAGTGTGGGGGTCTTATGTTAAGTTTTTCATATTTCGTCACATCCAAGTGGTGTGCCTGGATGTTCTTCGTTTTTGTTAATTATTTTAAGTTTGTATATCTAAATAGTCCATGTGGTGACAGAGTAAGAATACAATATGTCACCACCCCATCTCAACCCATGGGTGTCGTAAAAACCGACTAAAGGACTATCCGTGAATATTATCTTTACGAACTAAAAAGAAGGAAAACTTGAAATTAAACCCTATACCAATCTGTCTGACCAGCGTGGTATTAGTAGGCCAAGTATCCCTCCGTCATAGGAGGAGGCCCGTCCCTGCAGTGGGACATTAATGGGCTGTTATGATGATGATGATATCTAAATAAGTTAGTTGTAATAAGAATCATGCATTCCCATAGCCTCTAGTCTACGTGAGAGTTGACACTCGAGGGTGTTTTAGTCAGTAGAAGTCTGACAGACAACTTTGCCCGCCCGAGTAACTCTAACTATTTTCCCCTAGTGAAACATTTGTGTTTTAAAAATTGTTACTATTATAATGAACTAGCTGACCCGTGCCCACTTCGTTGGGCGGCGATAGAAACGCGTCCCTTTTTTAAACATATTTCATTACTGCTCCACTCCTATTAGTCATAGCGTGATACTATATAGCCTGACACTCCCCGATAAATGGACTATTCAACACAGAAAGATTTTTTTAAATCGGTCCATTAGATGCAGAGATTACCCCCTACAAACTCACAAACACACAAACTTTACTTCTTTATAATATTAGTATAGATGTTACAGTCAAAACTCATGGCCGGTCAAAACCCTTTTTAACTGCATAAAACAGTCAATAGTGGTTTTGACCGACGTGCTTAGTCAAAACCCCTATTGATTGTTTTTTGCAGTCAAAAGTGGTTTTGACCATCGATGTTACTCAAAACTCATTGAAAATTGATCTTTAATACATATTAAGGTAAAAGTCCGAAACAGTTGGTTAGGTTAGGTTAGTATGGTGACCAAAGGACGCACGAGCCGAGCGAGCGTGCCGCGGTAGCGGCTGGCGAGTGCTAGAAACATTTTTTTTTATGTAAAACTAGAATATAGTATTATTATATTCTAGCACTCGCCGGCCGCTACCGCGGCACACTCGCTTCGCTCGCTCGGCTCGTGCGTCCTGTATTAAACATCAATTTTCAATGAGTTTTGACTAACATCGATGGTCAAAACCACTTTTGACTGCAATAAACAGTCAATAAGGGTTTTGACTAAGCACATCGGTCAAAACCACTATTGACTGATTTTTTCGGTCAAAAGTGGTTTTGACCAGTTATGAGTTTTGACTATAACATAGATACAGATTACAATGACTACTATCTACTGAATTAGTGTTTGCCTGTGTCTAAATTTTGAAATTTGTTGTTACACACATGAACATTTGGATTTTAATATAATTTAATTATAGTACACCTCAATCTCTCAAATCCTAAACCTCTAGGGTCCAAGGACATTTTTAATGACCGAAAATTTTGGAAACTCTAGGGTGTTTTAGTCAGTAGAAGTCTGACAGATAACTTTGCCCTCCCAAGTAACTCTGACTATTTTTCCCTAGTGAAGCACTTGTGTTTTAAAAATTGATACAAATACATATAATGAACTAGCTGACCCGTGCCCACTATTCAACACACAAAGATTTTTTTAAATCAGTCCATTAGATGCAGAGATTACCCCTTACAACGACACAAACACACAAACTTTACCTCTTTATAATATTAGTATAGATTACTATAATGTAAATACTTTTTCACAGATTATCAGTATCAGACGGGGTAACAAACGACGGGCACAGTGAGCTGGGCAGCGAAGGAGAAGCCTGTCCCTTCAGCAAGGACCCCTCAGGGAGATACGTAGTACTGTACACGTTCACGGCTAGAGATGAAAATGATGTCGATGTGGAGAGGGGGGAATTTGTTACTGGTGAGTAAAAACAACTATATATTTTAGTTTTAGTACTTAATTACTTCTTAAACATAACTGAAGAGTCCCTCACTTTGTAAAAACTGTAAATGTAGTTAATAAAGAAAGTTTTGATTTAGATTTTTGGTTCTGGAGAACACATTTAGCTTGCCACCATTCCATTTCATTCCATGGTTATCGTTAGAGTCGCAGATACGTAGATATTATTTATTTTAATTTTATTTTTCTTTAGTAATTTAATCTAATAATTTTTCTTTTTATTATCTCTGAAAATAAAGCAAAAGTTGGCCAAGTTTCATATCAATTTTGCCTATACTTATAAAAAAAATGTTGTTGATACAGGCCGTTGTTATATTTTTTTTCCTTTACTAAGAGCGCGTTCCCACTATGTCGTAACGATTAATTTATTGTTCGACGACTGTCGTCTCTACCTGTTCCCATTATAACAATTGTTTGACAAAGTGTCGTCACTGCAAAAAATGTCGTAGACGACAGTCAATTGTGTCGTTCTAAATGTGAACACCTCCATTTAAACATATAAGCCACGACACTTAAAACAACACGATTATCTGTCGTCACGACATAGTGGGAACGCGCCCTAAGATGATGTCCTGATCATTTTACACAATTCTTTAGTATTCAAGTTACTTTAATAAGTTTCAGATATAAATATCTATATTCCCAGATAAGACGTAAACATTTTGCTCTGCCAATTAATGCCAATAACTCAATGTATTTCAGTGTTAAACAGAGAAGACCCAGACTGGTACTGGATAGTACGTAGCGATGGACAAGAAGGTTTTATACCTTCAGGATTTGTGTACCCAGCTGTTGTACCAGGTAACATTATTAGTTTTGTAACAGTTTATCACCGTGGCCAAGTTCTGGGCTGATTGCATTTGACCACCGATGGTACTGCATTGTATACAACTCGAGAGAAGAAGAACTCTTTAATTTTAAAAAGAAAAGTAAATTAAAGTATTATTATTCAATAACTGTTTACTACTTACTGAATCTTGTGTTTTTTTTTTTACTTAAATGACAAACACCTATAGTAGTACTCAGTAAAAAAACAAATACAAATTGTCCTTCGTGGGATTTCAACCCCCGAACTTGTGTACTACCGCTAACGCCGCGCCACCGAAGCAGTCAATATTATTAACAATTTATAATTTTAATTAAAACATGTGCGGCCTTATTATAAAATACGGTCTAACTATAAACCACGATTTATTACATCACAAAACCACTGATTTTGAAATTTGTTTTTCCAAAATCAGTCTTAACGCTAAAGTGTTAAAACTGATTTTGTATTAAAAAAAATATGATTTTGTATTTATTAATACAAAATCAGTTTGCACAAATTTCAAAAACAGTGGTTTTGTGACGTAATAAATCGTGGTTTATAGTTAGACCGTATTTTGTAATAAGGCCGAAAGTATTTATGAAACATTTATAATAACCAAGAAATTGAATATTTCTTTGTTATAAAAATCATTAATTAGAATATTTATAAATTGAATCAACTACTATTGCCTCTATTCCAAGTAAACTCATCATACTTAACAATTTAGAATAATTAATGTTAATTTAAAAAAGAAACAGTCTACCCATTGACTGGATTACTGTTATAAGGCCACTAAAACATTCAGCAGACCTTAGAATCATTTTATCAATAAAATATTTTATTTAACATTTCAGCCGCCCAACAAGAGAATAATCAACCGATATTGTCACCGGCTCCGGTCAACAATATGTCGAATAGCAATGTGAACACCGCGCCACTTGACAGCGACGGGCGATACCACGGCACTGAACTAGTCATGCTTTATGATTATAAGGTACTGCACAGAACATTATAAATTACGTTAATTTACATGTAGCGCGGAGAACCGACAGCCGTTGGGGCAGAAAGGTTCTGGAATGGCGACCGCGTACCGGAAAACGCAGGGTGGGGAGACCCCTCACACGGTGGACCGACGACCTGGTTAGAACGGCGGGAAGCCGATGGATGAGGGAGGCACAGGACCGCACAAGGTGGCAATACTTGGAGATGGCCCAGCAGTGGACGTCGATTGGCTGATATGATGATGATGATGGGTACATGTAATTTAATGCAAAAAAATTCACTATTACAATACAAACTCTTCATTTGCAACATGGAAAGTTTACAGCTGTTGTGTCTAGATGGCGTTATTAAAGTTGGGTGTTTCGTTAACAAAATTAGATCATTACTTTATACAGAGATATATCATAACAGCCTATTATGTCCCACTGCAGAAACGGGCCTCCTCCTGTGATCAGGGATACTTGGCCTACTAATATCACGCTGGCCAGACGGATTGGTATAGGGTTTAATTTTCAGTTTTCCTTCTTTTTCTTTTGTAAAGATACTATTCACGCATGTTCCCTTAGTCGGTTTTTACGACACCCATGGAATGAGATGGGGTGGTGACATACGGTATCCATAGTACGTCACCATACGAATAAATTGCATACCGTATAATTACAAAGAGATAAAACCTCAGTAAATGAACATACTACTTATGTATATAATTGCAGGCACAAGCCCCAGACGACCTCTCAGTGAAGCGTGGAGAGTGGGTGTACGCAGACCTCACGCAACAGACGGTGGAGGGCTGGCTGTGGGCACACGCGCCCAAGTACCATCGCTCCGGGTTCATACCCACCGCGTATGCGCGGGCACCGCATACTACTAGCCTTTAGACCAATAAACTGCGAGGTTGCGGGTTCGAATCTGGAAAATTCTTTTTGCTACCCACACATAATGCTGTGAGTCTAGTGACAAAAGGGTATAAGTCCATTTTTTTATAAAAACTAATTAATTATGAAAAATGTTATTTTTAGACACAAATTAAATCTGTTTACACCAATTAATTTTTGTGAATATTTTTATACTATAAGTTAGTTTTTAATTGGGCTTATACCTTTTTTTAAAAAAATTTCCTGAGTGTACTTTGTGTCGATTAAATTGATTTTTGTAAAAGTTCTCACAACAAGGCACAATATGTGCCTAAATAGATTTGTTTATACTGATTTGAATGAATAGATATTAAATATACTTGGTTGGTCAGATAGTTTGTCTAAACATATTTTAGTAATCATGGTCACTATCGGATACAGAATTTTATTTACTTTCACTTTTCATACCTACTGTGGCTCTCTTTAATAATGAAGTTACTATTATGAAAACAAAAACACGACTGCATAAAAATAATGAACTATTTAATTACAATTAAATTTGGCGTTTTTCTACACCACTTAATGAAATTCATGGAAACCATTAAGGCCGCAGAGAAGTATTTTTTTTCTATTGCATTTATGCTCGCATTGCTCTTAACAAGTCCAAGATATTGTATGCGTCAGAGGCGTCCCTACTAACTTTAAATATGAAATTCTGTACCTATCTACTTTTGTGCCCTGGTTAGTCTGCAGCCATATATTATGTAAATTTTATAATAATAAGCTCAGTCTTCCTTATAAATAAGTATTTCATTTACCTAATATCTGCTATTTTTTACATAATTAAAGTTAAATGTTTTTGTTATGTAAAATAAACTCCGTCCAAATTTTGACTGATTTTGACATTACGCTTTTTTTTACTATCGTTAATTTTAAGTGTATGTAATTTTTGTACTAAATAAATTGGTTCAAAACTGTATATTTTGTTGTTATTTTCAACCCTAACTTTGTGGAGAATATGGGTTTTAAGGATACATGATGGTAAGACCAAGGAACTTACACTCTAACTGGAATGCTTACGGTCACAAAAAATCCGTTCCTAATTTACAGCTGTATGAGTAGAGTGTGTCCCTGTCATGAGTAACCAACATTTAACTTACAGTTGCAAGAGAGAGATGCAATCCCCCTTTGTCGTTGGAGGATTTTTCCCTTTCATGTTATATAAACAAATATAAACCTTATATTGTCAGTAGTAATGTACGATTTCATTTGTCTAAATTTGCTTCGTAAGCATTCCTGTTAGATTGTAAGTTCCTTGAGTAAGACGAACAAATCGTTAGTTAACATCACACTTGTCAAGTTAAAAATATAAAGTGTAACATGCCTCTGTACTGCACTCGTCGCCATGTGAATTAATCCCGACTCACAACACTAATGAACTACGCTGCTGATGTAGCTATTAAAAGGAAGATGAGCTTTGGGTACGTATTCCAAAGAGAAGAGAGAGAGATAGAACGCCAGTGGGCGGAGCCTACAAAATTGTTGTTTCACTGAACGTACTGTCTATTTAAACGGACTTGCTTTAAAACGTAAACATATATGGCGTCGTGTCAACCACAGACTAAAGACTTTAGTCTTTGATCTTTGAAAAATGTATAGGAATCAAGGACAAAATTCTATAATCTACAAATGTCAAATGGTAAAATTAATTTTATCTGTGAAATTACACGCTGGAAAAAATTGTATTTATTTAAAATTTAAGAAAGATAGTGGTGAAATCAAAGTGATTTACGTGTTTTCTATTGCATAAACGTTTAATGCTACTTTCCAGAAATTTTCATCCATATCAAAGTGTGCGATTGATGTAAAACTAGTGAATTTCCAATATGTGGTGTTTGTTTACTAAATAAATCAGGTAAGGATGAATACGGTATAGTGTGTGAAAGACTTGCATATTACATTTTTAGTGTTCAGATGTTTTGGAAGTTTGAATTGAATGTGTTCAGTTACTTTTGGATCTGACTGTACCTTACTCAGATGTAATCAATGGATACCATAAAGTGAGCTGAGATACATTAATTTATTATGTTTCGTTGCGGGGCAACTGTCGCCTTTAAAGATAAAATTGTTCTATTGAAAAAATATTTTGAAGGCGTGTGGTGTTCAAAATATTTTACAATAGAACAATTTTATCTGTTACTGGTGCAGAATTGAAAAAGAAATGTGTATCAAGCTTAAATGAGTGTTTCAAATCGATGAATTTTATTATTAGTATGCGCAATATAGGTAACTTGGACGGCGGCATAAACCGCCAGCCAAATTAACTAATAAATCCCGTTATCGCTATTTAGTTCTAAAAGGGACATCTGCGCAACCACAGCAACTTCAACCTGGCCAACTTACATTGCGCATATAGCAAAGATTCTGGGAAAATAAATAAAATTACAGCAATAATAATTTACACAATTATTTTATTAGCTACAATCTAAAATAACGCTACACTTCAACTCAAATCAATAACACTGCGCTTTCTCTTCTTAGCTTTCTGTTTAATTTCATCATTAATTGTCCATTCCTCTAACATTTTCTCCACCTTATTAATATATTGTTCGTTCACAGTAACTGGTAATTCCAGTTCTATTTGCTCATTTCTTATAAATTTCAAAGTTTCAAGTTTTTCCTTTAAGTAAGGACCTTGTTGACTTTCTAATAAGTTACGGTATTCGTCCAACTTTTTTTGACGGATGTCTTCACAGTGCATTCTTGTTAGTTCTCGAAGTGATTCCTTTCTTGATAGTTTGTGAGACGATCTGTAATTATGAGAGTACAGTTTTTACTTTATTTATTTTTACAGAAATGAAACTACTGAACACAAAGTCTCCGTGTGGTGACGGAGTAAGAATACATTATGTCACCACCCCATCTCATCCCATGGGTGTCGTAAAAACCGACTAAGGGACTATCCGTTAATATTATCTTTACGAAATAAAAAGAAGGAAAACTTGAAATTAAACCCTGTACCAATCCGGTACTCTGGCCAGCATGGTATTAGGAGGCCAAGTATCCCTCCGTCATGGGGGGAGCCCCGTCCCTGCAGTGGAAAATTAATGGGCTGTTATGATGAACTCAAAGTGCAAACAGACACAAGACTCATTTGTGAAAATAAATTATTTTGCATGGGATTAGACCATCAACCTCGTTCACGGCTTAACAGCAAGCGGTTGTGTATGCTGCAAACCCACTTTTATTATTTCAACACAAATTAAGAAATACATTACAGTTTTAGAAAATATGAAATATTAGAGCTCCGGAGGTTCGCCTACTTGCTATTTTCACATACCGGCGCGATTCGCCAACTTAGTTTCGCCTACTAGCGGCTTTTACCAAAGTATGCTATTTTCACTTATATATTTTAAACTGTGTAACTGTACGCCTGGACACGCCCCCGCCCGCCTGGACACGCCCCGCCCACCAAGACACGCCCCCGCCCTGGAATTCCGGAAAGAGGTTCCCACGGGAATACTAGGAAGACCGGGAATAGCGTCCCTAGGGAATTCGCCCCGAAGACCGGGAGTAGGGTCCCGAGGGAATTCGCCCCGCCCACTTAGACACGCCCCCTGGACCGGGCGGGTCCAGGTTGGTGGGGGGGCAACCCTGGAATTTCGGGAAGAGGTTCCCAAGGGAATACTGAGAAGACAGGGAATAGGTTCCCGAGCTTTTTCCGGGAAGAGGTTCCCGAGGGAATATCGGGAAGAGGTTCCCGAGGGAATACCGGAAGAGGTTCCCGAGGGAATACCGGGAAGACCGGGAATAGGGTCCCGAGGGAATTCCGGAAAGAGGTTCCCGAGGGAATTCCTGGAAGACCGGTAATAGGGCCCGAGGGAATTCCGGGAAGAGGTTCCCGAGGGAATTCCGGGAAAATGTTCCCGATGGAATACCGGCAATTCCGGGAAGAGGTTCCCGAGGGAATATCGGGAAAATGTTCCCGAGGGAATAACGGGAAGGGGGTCCCGAGAGAATTCCAGGAAGAGGTTCCTGAGTGTATACCGGGAAGACAGGGAACAGGATCTCGAGGGAATTCCGGGCAGAGGTTCCCGAGGAAATACCGGAAAGAGGTTCCCATGGGAAGAGCGGGAAGAGGTTCCCATGGGAAGAGCGGGAAGAGGTTCCCGAGGGAAGAGCGGGGCGTATTCATTTGCTTACGGTATGTCGGTCACGTCTGAAACCAAGGCGATTTTTAACTGTGTTCTTATTAATAATTTTTATTAGCAAAACCAACCTTATGCCAAACAAAACCGTCAGAGTTTAAGCTAATCAATTGACTGAAATTTAAGAGGCGTTTATGAGGGAATACTCTACAGTTATTATAAGTGGAATAAGTAAGTATGTGTTTATGTGTTACTATCGCGTGTTATTTTGATACAAAAAATATTTTATCATTTTATAGCTCAGTACTTTTGACCTGCAAACAATTATAATGAAAAATAAAATTCTTCATAGTAAAGAAAGCTAGGTAAACATGTTTATAAATGCTAGTCGCAACATGTTACAAAGGTTGGGACGCACCTCATATAAAATGCCCATTCTCCTTTGGTAGGAACTTAACAATGCCGTTTTGGACATTCGTGATAGTAGCGAGTTTACTGAAGTTCTCGGCAGTCCTAGTTCTTTTAATAGGTTGTAGAGGAATTTAGCTGGTGTACTCGCACCTATTTCCACGGCATATAGAGTAACCCTAATGCCATTTCTGGTTATCTCATTTGTCAAGTCAAAGTGTTTGTTTGTCTTTAGGGATGTTAGTTTCCCATGGTACCGAGAGCTCAATAAGTACTACACGCTCTTTCAATTTTGAGTAGACGAATATGTCTGGTCTCAACGGCGTCACGCAGATATCCTCCGGGATTTTGTAGTGTGTTTCATACGTGTCAACCAGTAGTCCAATCGTCTGCCGGACTCAGGACTGAAAAAGGCTTGTAGGTGGTCTTTTTAGTAGTGCCTTCCTTAACAAATTGGATGTTTTGTCTTTCATTTGTAGTCAGTGCTTTTCTAGCTCTAGCAATCGACAGACCCACAGCCTCGCATTGATACGATTGTTCATACAATCGTATCAATGCAATGTAATGTAATGTAAGATGTTACAGACATCATTGTCTGTAACATCTTACTTGTTCACGTTTCATTATAAGTAGTAATCCTGTTTTAACTTTTGTAGTTAAATGTACGTAGTTTTGTATGTAAACACAATAGTATACAATTCACTAAGTTGACAAATAGCTAACATTGACTAAAGCCGCTAGTAGGCGAAACCAAATTGGCGAATCGCGCCGGTATGTGAAATGAACTAGTGAGCAAAACACTCGAACTCCGAAATATTTAGTAAAAATTTGATGGTCAATTTTAATTGCAGCTGTAGTATACTTACTAAAAACCGACTAAGGGACTAATCGTAAATATTATCTTTACGAAAAAAAAAAAGAAGGTAAACTTGAAATTAAACCTTATACCAATCCGTCTGGCCAGCGTGGTATATAGTAGGCCAAGTATCCTTCCATCATGAGAGGAGGCACGTCCCTGCAGTGGGACATTAATGGGCTGTTATGATGATGATGATGATACTTACTCAGGGTGTGCCTTATACTCAATGTTCAGTTTCTCAAGTAACCATTCAAATTTCTTGTAATCATATTGACGTAAGAATTTCAAAAGTTTCTTTCTTCTGTCTATGCGTTCTTGAACCAATTGCTAAAATCAAACAGTACATTACACACATACATACATAAACTCACACCTTATCCCGGCCGGGGTAGGCAGAGACGACAGAAACGCCACTTGTCGCAATCCTATTCTCATTCTTATAAGATATTTTATTACTTAGCCCTATATTACTTTGGCCAAATTATTTATGACTATAGTAAGTCTAATTACAAGGAAGCATTATTTTCAGGATTATGTTTGTGGTTAAAATAAAATATAGAACATGTACCTTCATTACGGCATTTCTTGGGAATTTGTCCATGGTTTCTTGTAGGTAGCGTATTTGTGCAGTGAGCCAGGCAACTGAAACATTTAATTATCACAACTTAGATATACATGCTCACTATTATTATTTAATTATAGAATAGTAAATTTCATTTAAAACATAATTTTAAAACACAAACATGTTTTGTTGTTTATGTAATATTATGTGTTAAACATTCTCAAATTTTATAAGTAGTAGTAGTGTTAGATAATAATAATTGTGTTAATAAATAATCACTTGAAAAATTTATCTCAAAAATTGGTTGAGTCAACAATATTTGACTATGTATGGATATAGTATGTAGCCTTTGTGTCATATCTAAATTTTTAAAAAAAGCTTATGACACAGTGCTTTAATGCTACAGTAAGTGTTGGGTTTTCTTCCATCAACAAATGAGTATAGAACATAAATCTACATACTTTTAGCTTCGGCTGTGCTGTGATCATATTGGTGCCTCCTGACCCTGTCTTTTAGTTCTTGTTTGACCAAGTTGTGATACGCATTACGACCTAAATGGGCCACCGAAAAAATCTTCTTTACAGAATCTGGAGCGCTGGCGAGTTAAAACATGAAATTAGTTTCATAAAATAAATGAAATCATTTATTTATAAAATATAGTTTTAAAGTATTCTTACTCTTTAATTTCTTCAGTCAAAGCGTATTCCAAACCTAAAGCACTCTCAGGAATAGCAGGCATTCCTTCTAAATCACCAGACTTTTCAGGTTTATACGCAGGTACGTAATCTGGTCGTACCCATTTTATATTTGCAGTATGTTTTATTCCACGGGACTGAACTACGGTAGATACCAGTCGCCGTAACATTTTACTTTCTTTTATTTTATCATCAAAATTATAATATAAAAATAACCTCAAATTACTGCCTGACAATTTGACAATACAAATGTCAACTGACATAAATGGCAGCTTATCTACAACAAGCAGAGAGTTGCGTTTTAAGCATTTAATAAAACGAGTTTTTAAAATTTAACACATAAGCTCACTTTAAATTAAAAGCAGATAGCGTTATTAGCTTTTTTAAATCAACAAGTACTAAAATAAGATGAAATGGTTGAAAGATAGTTGAAATAACTTTTTATTAATTAAAGTCCTTTGATATTGTACAACATAACTGAAAAACATCGTTAGATACTATATTTTTGCCAACAATATTATAAAATAAAACGAAATAAGCAGTTATTAAGTATAAGTGCGTTTTTTTTTAATTTTAAGTCGGTATTTACATATTTGGCTGCAAGGTTACGGCCACAGAGGATTGTATAGCAAAAAAGTGTAATCCACAGATGCAACAAAATCTATTTTCGAGAAAACTTGGTATTATAGTGTGACCACAGGAGCTGTGCACCCCCTGAGGTATGCGCGGCGAGGTGGGGGACGAAGAAAAAATAGTAGCGTATACGTGATAGTTCTGATAGAAAGGGAACTTTTCATTTGATAAATTCTTTATGTAAAAATAATGCGTGAAATTCTGACTCAATTAGTGTAGGTAAATGCTATAAGCGAATTCACAGTGGAATATGTCAAAAATCCATGTTAATTTATGTTCATAGTACTGGTACAGATAATATGCTCACAAGTGATTTGAATATCTCGAGAACTACAAAACATAGGTACAGTAATTCTATTAATACAATAGAAATGTAACCCTGAAATAACGCCTGTGTAACACTTTATTTCAATACAAAATTCAATATTATCGGAGATATTAACGGTTCTTAGAGGCTGGGCTAGAGTTATTTCATTACGCTATAATATTAAAACTACAACAACTATTTGTTTAAATGTAGGTACAGTCTGTCTATAAAGTCCTGACAAAAATTAGGGCGCCACTGTGCTACACGTAGCAACCCTATTTAGTCTGACAAAATAGTTTTCAAAACAATTATGTTCAAATAACACTACACTGTTAGAGCACTTATAATACTAGGGCATTTCTTGTAGGTAAGGATTTGGTAAGTATTCATTTAAAGAGTTGCGTAAGTAGTAGGCATTTCTTGTAGGTAAGGATTTCATTTAAAGATTTGCGTAGAACTTCAAGACTACAATTAAAATCCATCTCAGTTCTAGCTATCATCTGCAATTTTCTGAGGGTTGGAACCCGACATTTTACAAAAGTTATGTAAATTGAACATTTGATTATACCTACAATAAATTCAGGCATAACTAGAAACAAAATACAGGTAAAAGAAAAAAAATGATAAATACCTGTTTTTTACTGTGGAATTTAATTGTATTTTTTGGGGGAGAGCAGAAATATTGAAACATCCATTTCTTTCTTTGCCCGACCTTGCCTGTGTTTACCAGGAGTGTCAAGCCTTTCATTATTTTTAAATCTGTTTCTTCATTTACTATGTGCCTAAACGTGCTCTTTGATTTTCCTAAAAAAAAGTAAATTTTAATAATTCTAATGGAATGGAAAGAATAACTACAATTTATTCAGTGTTAAATATTAACCAAGAAGATATCATTTAACATGGATTTACTAAGAGCTAAATGATAAAAAATTTAATAAAATATTGCAATTAATTATTTTTTGTAGACAGACCAGTCGATGCGAAAGTGACATAGTTTAGTTTGTTTTTATATTTCATGGACGTTCATCAAATTTTCAAATATATACTGGCAATGGGCTAAATTTATATTATTATTTATTTTATGCATTAATGGGCTGTTATGACGATGATGATGATACTGGCAATGCAGTCATTATACTCATTTTTTCACTGCTTATGCTGCTGAAGAAAGCCTACCTGACAATCTTTCAATTTGGGTGCCCCATTGTAATTTACTGTCTAAAGTAATTCCTAGGAATACTGTAGTGTTAACGATTTCTAATTTCTAATCATTAATCTTAACACTTGGATTTTTTTTATTTTTATTTATGCAGTGTTTTTTGGCATAGTAACCAACTCGATATAGCCCTTGAGTATGCTACCATAACGGACACCTACCTGCCGTCACGAGTTGTGTCGAGGCAGTGTCATAACAATTCGAACATTATATTTTTCTTTACAAATTTCATGTTCTTAGTGTATTTGAAACATTCCGCTAAATGTCATTTTTCTCAAAGTTACATTATAAAAACACTAATAATGTTCCAATTACGCTTAAAACTATACAATAATGTAAATACTTTCTTGGAGTTTAAAATGACTGTCTTTTAATAGGAAACTGCTACAGCCGCTCGTGTAGCGACCCGTACCAGCCAAATAACTTAAGTATATTGCGTCAGATGTCGCTAGTAGCTACGTCATAGACTGTTTATTCTATACCAGTAGGTATATAACATGTACTCTATCACCCTTATTAATAAAAATCGCTTACTCCTAGCATAGTCCAGACTTATACTGACTTGGACTAGTTAATACCGGTGTAACGAAGTATTATCTTCGGACTAACTCTGTTATTAATAAACTTGGAGTAACCGCGGATTAACAATACCACACTTACACCAGAATTAGCGCGTGTGCTATGGCAACCCTGATACGTGAGAAGGTAAAAAGAGTGAGCTGAATGACTGAAATATCATTTTGATAGATTGCTAATGTCGAATTTGAATTGTTTGATTTATTATTGTGTGTGTATTTTATTTTGTCGTCATATTGTAATTTATCCAAGTTAATAAAATAATACAATAATAATAGTTAATACAGCAAAATGTTAAAAGATGAGGAACATTTGAGACAGATGGAAATGGCTGAGGAAGAACATTCAATTAAAATGGCAATTCACAAGGAAAAATTGAAAATGTGTTACATTGGAACGGGAAATTCTTAAGCTAAAGAAAGCTAAAATGTTAAATTATGTAATTATTCTTTAGAATAAACCATTATTATATTAAAATATTTGTCTTACTCATTAGTACTAGAAGTAATAATCTTAATAAGTAATTTATTTTATACTGAGGGGTGCTGGTAAAGTATGAATAAACTCAAAATTTGAATTTAAAAGTCTTTATTTAAAAAAATCATTAATAAATGCCGTCCGGGCTGAATTTCCTCTAAGCTAGTTACTTAATGTATGTGTTACTGGAACATCATCATCTTCTACATGCTCAATCAAATCTTGCTGTTGTATTGCAATATTATGCAATATAGCCGGTGCAACTATGTAAAGCTTTATGTTTTCTAATTTTGTACGAAAGCTTCTTAATAAACACTGAAACCTTTGCTTCCATACTCCAAAGCACCGTTCAACAGTATTACGTGTCCTAATGTGAGCTTGTAACACAGAACATTTATACTCAAAGGAGAAGAATGTCAACTTCATATAAAATTCGTGAGGAAACTTTTCCTAAGCGTGTGGCGCCATCTATTGGCACCCCTCCTAAAACTACGGTTAATGTCAGCAGCGTGGGAAATTCAAATTGATGGTTATTTTAATTATTATTAACAAAAAAATAAATCTTAACGCCCTACGTAGGGCATTAGATATATCTCTTTGTTTATTTTGTTGAAGGTTTAAATTAGGATGACTGTATTTGGAGTTGGATTTGATAATAAAAAACTTCATTTCTTTTACAATTTATTTATGTAAACAATATTCATAATAAAAAATATTCACATTCTTCATTGAAACATTCTTTTTTACATTGAAACTCATTGTAACATAACAAAAACCCTATAGGAGTCACTCTCTCAGAACTGGAGTCAATAACGTTCAATTTCACAAAAACACTTTAATTATGGAATAGGATGCTCGTGCAACGTTTTTAATGCAGGATAAACTTGTTATTTATCGAGATTTTTTATTTATTTACAAGATATTTAGGAATTTACAAAATAAACGGTTTCTTTTCTTGTAGTGTTGACTGTTGACAGCTCCATATAAAAAAGTATTAGGTGGTTGCTAGGAAATGACATGACATTTTCTATTTCATCTTTTCTCTCTGTCGTACATAACAGCCCTAATAGAAACATTGTGTAGAACAGAGTTGACTCCCCCTGGCTTGTAAGCTGTAGTTATATGCCGCTTGTATCACCAGCTAAATGATTTTTCAACATGTCAATGATGAAAAGAGCAGTAGATCGGGAAAATCTGTACTTAGATTTAAACTCGGCTTCTTGTAGTTCTTCCAACGGATTCTTTCGAATTTTATAGAATTTCACTTGTCTAATCAATGGAACCACATCTTCAATCTCATCTATTTCATATAATATCCGTAAATCTTGAACAAAATAGTCTCTATTCATCTTATTCAATCACAGGATTATATTTTTGAAGGATAAAAATAAATAACACGTCAAAGTAACACTAATGAGTCTGCACCTCCTTTGAGTATAAATGTTCTGTGGTCTGCACTAATCCACCCTTAAACTAGGTCTTGGTACGGAATAACTTTTACGCCAAGAGTAAAGCGGTATTAGCTTACTCCTTCTTTACTTCGCGTTTATTAATACAAAAATTAATAATTTGACACTTAAACCATGGAGTAAAGTTAATCTTGCGTTAGTCTATGTTTATTAATAAGACAGTATATGTCCACCCCCCTCACGCCGCGCGCATACCTCAGGGGGTGCACAGCTCCTGTGGTCACACTATAGTTTTGTGTATCAACTCTTTTCTCTGCACAAGATGCCAATACTTGAAGGAGGCCTATGTTCCGCAGTGCACGTCGATTGGGTGATATGATGATGATGAAAGTATTATGTATTTACTATTTATATTTGAGTATTTCTTATAAAAGCACGCATTTAGTGCAAAAACTCACATGTGCGAGTCCAACATTTACCGTGTACAAGCTACGGTAAATGTTGGGGACGCAATAGAGAAGTAAACACAATAGAGGTATCGTAAAAAACTGCTGAGCAATATTTTATCTATTACCTCTCGAGGGCAAAGGCGCCCGTCGTATCATGAGCTTGCATACTTACTCAACAGCTGTTTTGATATCCTGGAAGTCACGATGCAGGATATAGTTATTTACAGAGTACACAAAGGACTTTGGTTTCATATTATGTATTTTTGGTAATAAAAAATATAAGATACAATTCTACCGTATTTTATATGAGGAATAATCATCATAACAGCCCATTAATGTCCCACTGCAGGGACGAGCCTCCTCCCAGGACGGAAGGATACTTGGCCTACCAATACCACGCTTGCCAGACGGATTGGTATAGGGTTTAATTTCAAGTTTTCCTTCTTTAAATTACGTAAAGATAATATTCACATATAGTCCTTTAATCGGTTTTTACCTACGACACCCATGGGATGAGATGGGGTGGTGACATATTGCATTCAATAAGAAATAATATATAAAACAAAATATACCGTGAACATTCATTTATTGCTTTGTGAGTGAAACTTCAAACTTACAAAAAAATAAGCAATATTTTGTACTAATGTACATTACTACACAACTGTACATACTACTAATAAGTATAATATTATATTACTATATATACAATTCTAAACAAAAAAAAACAATTTAAAACATTCCGTGTATTAATTACATGAGAAAAAAAATACGTCTTTTTTATAGGTAGTAACTGCTTTTGGCAGTATACAATAAAACTATTTGCTTGACACAGTCAATGCTTTTGATGACAACAAAAAAAAACAAATAGCGCTATTTTAATTGCTACCATTAAAATAGCTGTATGTTTAATTGATATAATTTGTTTGTATTCTTGCTTAATAAGCTATTTATATTTCTTCCATAAATTAACAGCACAAACACCCTGAACAAAGTGGAATTGTTTTTGATATTGCCTTTGATTTACAAAACACAGTTCACATTTGCTAGATATGTACAAAAAAAAAATACAATGCATATTCCGAAAACAATAAATACATAACACGGTGGAATGTAAATATAAGAATTATTTTAGTAAATACATAATATAAACAGACACTTAAACTTTTTATATGAGGGTAGTTTTATAAATAAGTTCCCTGTCTTGAGACACATTGTACAGATTTGTATTAAACATTCTTGGCTTGAGCCAAGAATGTTTAATACAAATCTGTAAATGAATTTAAGCCTTAATGACATGGGCATAGGCTTGACATTTCTTAGAGAAAGTGCCATTGAGTAGATAGCCAACAAGGCGATTACAAAAGAGAATGAATATTAAAACAGTCTACAAGGATGTGCAAAAATATATGTATTTAAATGAATGTCACTAGTTTATTCTAGGCCCAAATTGTGCTAACTTTGAATACAATGTTATAAGCTAAAGTATATAGTTTATATTATATAATTTGGCACCATTGTGGTATCTACTATTTAAAATAAATGATCTTTTTATTATTAAAATTATGTTATTGCTATTTTTATCGTGACCATTATTTAATTATTCTAAAATTAAGCATAATTTGGAACCCACATTTATCTAATCACAATACTACAGTTTATTCACTCTGCTATTTTATAATCATAAATTACCCACAATATAATTTAGTTTTTGTAAAATGCAGATGTCGGTTTTAAAATAACTAAAGTAAGCTCACGCTATGAAGAAGATATTAGAGCTTTTTCAAGAGAGAAAATGTTTCTACATTACTTTTCGTACTCTATATCAGGTGTGCTATTTACGTGGTAGCTAGTAAATATTTTAACAAAATCGACTAAAAACAATAAGTCGTAACTTCAAATCTGCATTTTACATAAACCAATTTGATTATAATTTCAAATAATTAAAGTATAACATTTATAATTTCAAACTGTCTACACAATAAGGAATGCTAATCATTGAAAATAATTAATCTTAAAAACAATGTACCATTCCTATAATAATACAGAAAGAAAAATGAAACCTTAACATTAATACTGGACTTTATTTACCTACTTAGCATAAATTCCCTTTTTACTATTTTTATTTTACAAGAGATACAAAAATGTCTTTCATCCATAAATTCTTATAACTAGCCCAAATAAACTAGACATAATATAATAATCAAAATAAATAACGTTATTACAATACAAATCACATTATCTTAAAATTATAATATACTCCATTACCAAGATAACATTTAATAAAACTGTTCACACTACATATCATTTGTATTCATTGTTACAATTTGTATTCAATGAATGATTTGATGTTAAATTAAATGAACATTTTAATAAATAAATTAGTTTGCGCTATTGAGTTATATGACTGATGTTATATCTTATTTAAATATTATAAAATACTATATATTTTGTAAATACATAAACGTATATTATGCCAGTTTTTAGATGTTCAACAAAAGTAAATAAAAACTTTTTTGTCTATCACGGTAGCGTATCGGGACAGGTATTAATTAAAAGGCTGGTTTAGGTTGTGCAAAAAAAAATGTTTTCGTCTTCTCTCTTTAAAAATTAAAAGCGAAAAGGTAAATATTGGAGAATGAATATAAGATAGTTTGCATTATTGTGTTAAACAAAAAAAAAAAGATGAATAACGTAAATAATAAATAGTAACATAACAATTTATACCTTGGACTAGGTAAAGAAGCAACTTAATAATTAAAAAAAAAAAGTGTTATCGAAAAACAATATTAGGAACAGCACCAAACGATTTCTATTTGGAATTTTCTATAATCACAATGAAATAAAAATTTGGTATTTAATAATAATGTAACCTTTGCATTATCTTAATATTAAAATTTGAACCATATCTTTAAGCTCTTTTATCATTATTAAGCTTTATAAAATGATCGAGAATGTATTCCATATTTTTTTGTTCTGGCAATACAATGAAGATTGACGTATAGTGTATCTGTCAAAATAGTATAACATGACAATTTTGTGTACCTGTCATTATGACAATAACAGTGTGCGTGATTAATATGTAGAACATTGCTTATAATTATCAAAAGCACGCTTTATATTCAAATTATATTGTACACGCACACAGAGAACAAACGAGAATGTGGCTTGAATTTTGTATTTAACGAAATAAGAATGTATTGGACTTTTGTTGAATATTAAAAATAAATTATAAAAATTTATATTGTTGTTGAATTCAAAATAAACATTCAAAATTTTGCTTAAAAACATTGTGAGCCCAACATTTATACTCCTAACTATATACTTATTCACTCAATCTAAACTCCACTATTACCACACGTTAGTCGATTAACTAAAATCAACTATTATAGTCAACTATTTAGTCTTACCTAAGCACTCGCGGCGCGTAACTACTAACTGTACATTATTTTTAGTAAAGGCAAGATACATTGGTCGGGTTATAGCTGATATTTACGAGTCTTTTATATTTGTGGTTCTCTTGTACACACAGCAACTAATCAAGCTAGACACTCATGTACCTTAATCCCTTGAAATAAGACACAATTTTGAATGAAAATGTCTAACTTGATGTGTTGCTGTGTGTACCTTTGACTTTAGTGCAGTGGGAGCTTATTATGAGATAAGCTACTTGAGTAGTGAACATGGTTAACCCTTTCCCTTGTATCATACTTGATACATTGTTTCATTATTGTGTATCTAAACAGGTAACCTGTTTTAATTTAGTTACATTTCTGGATCATTCTCTTACAGTCTAATTTTATATCTATATTTCAGTAGAGATGATCAGGTATGGTCTATCTCACTCGCACTTGCATATACTTGTATTTTACATCTCATTCTCGCTTCTTCTCTTTCTAAACTAGTAAGTGAGAGTGAGATGCACATATAAAGGACCAATGGTAACGCTGAAATATTGTTTATAGCAACCACCTTGACAATAATAATAATACCAATTATTTTACATTCATATTGCAGATTTCAGTATTATTAGTTTCATGAGATTTACATGAGATATTTGAATTAATTTTGTTTTATTCATAACTTTATGAATAGGGAACGATCACCTCTTTGTAAAATTACAATACATTGTACGATAAATTAAATGAGCGAAAGTAATGACTAATGAATCGGTAAGTAATCTAAATAATGAATGAATCCATGAACGAAATAAATCCACGATTGAGTGAATGATGAATGCTCTAATTCAAGGCATGAATGACTAAAAATTTAATGAAATTAATGAATATTGGTGTAAGAGAAACAATAATTTCTTTTGGTGGAGGAACCTTTAGAGGAGGCCTATGTCCAGCAGTAGACGACTTTTGGTTGATATGATGACTTTATGATAAGTGACTGTTGATAAGGTTCTCTAATTCATAAAGTTATAAAACAAAATTATTCAAATACAAGTTTCATTCCGAGTTACTACATAATTGCATGCACCACATATACATTGGCTGTTGATTCATTCACTCCCGTAGAGGTACATTATTACTCTAGTTTTTTTTAAATAAGTGGCAATAACCGATCTTTGTATCTGAATATGAGTGTCATCGCTAGATGAAGCTCTAATGTCTAGATTGACAGATATAATAAAGTTTATGTAGATTTGTGTCTGTATGCCTGTGGCATTGTAGCTCCTAAACTTTATTTATTACCGATGTTTTTTTTAAATTTAGTTAAGGCAACACTAAGTGAGATTTGCAGAAACGTATATTGCGGATCCTTTATAACAAAGTAAGTTAAATTACTACACTCACATGATTAACTAGCATTTGTCGACTGGCAACATTACTAGTTTTTACCCCTATGAGGGTAATTAAATCAACAGCCAATATAATAAGTAACCCACCGTCACGGGAGGAGGCCCGTCCCTGCAGTGGGACATTAATGGGCTGTTATGATGATGAAAGCTCTTTTTAGTGTAGTATGTTAAAGCAAGTATTATGTTTGTCGTATATATTGTAGTAGTTAATGTGTAACGTTGAGGCGCCAGGCGTCCTCCAGAGTGCGCCGCGTCGCTACCGGGGACCACGACGACGAGCTGCGGATCACATAACATGCTTGGAGTACCATAAGATATTACGTAGCTTACAAAGAAAAAAAAATATATAAAAACTATTCCACTATAAATAAATATTTCTCACACTTTCACACAACGCCATCTAGTCCCAAACTAAGCAAAGCTTTTACTATGGCTTACATTTCTTTTTTTTTTTTGTAAATACATACATATTATACATAGCACATATACAGACCAATGCAAACAATCATGTTCATGCACACAAAGATTTGCATTGAGCGGGAATCGAACCCGAGACCTCTGCGATATACCTATAAGTGTGAGTGAGATGTCTGATTAAAATGATTTCGTCTTAGTTCGCACGTTTGTAATGGCCCAAGTATCGTTTAATTTCACTTAGTCAAATAGTATGACCTCCCTGGAACATGTCAATATTACAGGGCTAAGTCAATTAACATTAACAATCTAAGAATTAAACAAACAGCGGTGTTACCAACCTAAATATGGCTTCCTACTAATATTATAAATGCGAAATTTTGTGAGGATTGATGGATGGATGTTTGTTACTCGTTCACGCAAAAAACTACTGAACGGATTTTGATGAAATTTAGAATATAGGTAGTTTAGGGTGTAGAATAACATGTAGGCTACCTATACCACGCGGGTCAAGCCACGGGCATTAGCTAGTAGACCTATATATTTTATTCTTTAAAAAGACAACTCCCGCACTTAGGATTATGCCCTGTGTCGCGGGGAACTTTTACAAACATCAATTAACAGACACAAAGAACACCCAGACCAGGACAATAATTTGTGGATCTCAAAAATTATAGCCTCTATTAAAAAAAGCTCAAAACAAACTTACCAATTTCACCGATAGCTTCAGCAGGCGTTCTCAATCCCTATTCCCGTTTCTTGCCCTTCTTCTTGCCCATGCGTTTACTATAATTCTGTGCCAAAGCATTAACTATCGACACAACGAAGTACACTACCATCGCTAAAACAAACTTCTCTAGCAGGTTGGACAACATAGACCCTTGGTTCTCCACGGGAATCGAACCTGCTTCGTTTTTATGTAGACGTGTCTTCTGATTTCTGAGGAATTCCAGCATAGGAGCTTCGAGTTTTGGTCCTATGTATGGTATCCTTTCTACCCAGGAAAGGACTTGCCTGTAATGGTTAGGGAATTTTTGTTAATATAAAATTAATTTTTTCTTTATTTTTCACATTTTATTACATTTTTTAATATGATAATAAAAATAAAAACATTTAAAAATATAAAAAAAAGGTAGACCCACCAGCATCGGCTACAAGGACCAAGCTACTGGTGGTTAGGGCTCCAGAGATAGGAACTTTCTCACAATGCGTGCCGTGTCAAGCAGTACTGCCTTCATATTAATTTTTATTGTTGATATTTTACTACTAGTAAGTACAAGAGCCTCTGACATAAAAAGTTCATTTAAGTTCACAGGTAACATTATCAAGGTTTTATTTGTCTGTCTGTTTGTGCAGGATAATATCCGAAACGGCTGGACCAATTTTAATGGGACTTTCACGGGCACATTATTCATTTTACAGCACGTAACTTAGGCTACTCACTTTTCGAAAAAGATTTAAAATTTCAAATATTGGATATGGAATTTCTTTCTTTTCTTTCTTTCTTCTTTGAAACTAAGTACTTACCCGACTAGCGTCTCATTAAACGCAATAATGACAAACATCTTCTGTATATGCATCTTGACTACAGCCTTGCCCAGCAGTGTGGCGCCGAAGAAAGTGGGGAACGGCACCAGGAAGTGCCCACACGTGAGCCCAGCTAAGTCGAACAGTGGGTTGGGCACTGAAGCACAAGCTAGAATGCCCATGAAGCCCACGCGTGATACTAGTCGCTGGATCGCTTGTTGGGCTCTGTGGGGCAAATAGATGAGCGTTATAATACTAATAATTCTCACAAATATGATATAAATAGACTTTATGTATCTACATTACACATAGAAAATTAAAAAAATGTAAGATCTTTATAAAATACTAGCTGACCCGCGCCCACTTCGTTGGGCGGCGAAAAAACGCGTCCGTTTTTTTATAATTAGATTTTATTTTAATATAGATTTCTTGTAAAAATAAAAACAGCCGAATTTTTATTTCAGTTTGTAGCTATATCACAGAAACGGATAAACCAACAGTAATATATAAAATATACGTTATCTTTATAATCTTCACTTCACTCGTTTCAATTGGTTTAATAACGAAAAAAGATTAAAACAATTGAAAATTGATATTTTTTTTGTAGTAAACTTAAAAGTAGGCCAAGTGTCCCTCCGTCACGGGAGGAGGCCCGTTCCTGCAGTGGGACATTAATGGGCTGTTATGATAATGATGAAACTTAAAATTATGTTAAACAATGCGTTATTTATAATATTTATACAGAATGTATATAAATATCAAAAAAATACAATAAATTGTACCTCCCAGTCCTAGAGTCATCATTGGTCGCCAGCTCAGCGACTCCGCCCCCGGACAGCCTGGCAGCCCGCGCCATGAAGTACGGAGGTAACTCTCCCAGAGCTGTGCCGATGCCCCACATCATAGACTCGATGCGTACCTTCGACATTATGTTCCATATTGACACCGTGAAGTTTGGGTCTATCTCTGCTGGACACATTATTCTGAAATTGTAGATTTATATTCGTGTTAACTTGTGAATAAATTTACTTGTGGTGACGGAGTAAGAATACAATATGTCATCTCATCCCATGGGTGTCGTAAAAACTAACTAAGGGACTATCCTTGAATATTATCTTTACGTAATAAAAAAAAGGAAAACTTGAAATTAAACCCTATACCAATCCATTTGGCCAGCGTGGTATTAGTATGCCAAGTATCCCTCCGTCACGGAGGGGACATTAATGGGCTGTTATAATAGTCTCTAATACTAACTCTAATAGGTGAAATTTGACAGTTGATTTGAGGTTTCGTTCTATAGTTTTTATTTTTTTATTTTGGTACTGTTACTATTATCGCTCCGGTTGAAACCTTTTAATTGTAAGGAGGCTATCTCTACTTGATTACAGATTTGTTTTGAAAAATGCAAAACACACCCAGTTAAAGTCTTGGACGGATGATACTGCGTCTCAAATCACGACCTTTTTACAAATTTTTGACAGATTCAAAAATTCGAGGGAGTCACGACTTGTGACATCATAGAATTTTGGCGGCTAAATAATTTTTGACAGATGAATCGTGACATCACAGAATTTTTGACAGATGAATCGTGACGTAATAGAACTTTTTTGATTTTTTGTATCTGAGTTGTGATGTGACATCATAGTTTAATAATATTATTGAAAATATTATTTGACAGGTGAGTCGTGACGTCATAGAATTTTGGCGAGAAAATAGTTCTTGACGATTGAGTCGTAATGTCATAGAATTTTTGACAGCTGAGTCTTGACGTGATAGAAGTTTTGACAGATGAGTCGTGACCATGACGTCGACCGATAACCTTCATGTTATTTTAGTTTTTTTAATTTGGTAGTTCTCGGTCCTCGGGCATACCATAGCATCTTTCTGAAAAGTAGTATTATAATTAAAATAAAGTTACTCACTCGTTAGGGTATGGCGGCTGCGGGAAGTTGAGCGCGCCGCACTCGTAGGCGGCGAGCGTGACGGCGGCGATGTGCGGGCCCAGGTACAGCAGGAACGTGTGCAGCCCCGTGCCCAGCCCCACACTGCTGCACACGCCCAGCGTCACCCACCAGCCGCACCACGCCAGCTGACGGACTAACTCCTGTGTAACACATATATACTCTATTAGATTGCATGAAGACAATTCCCATACTATAGTACGAGCCCTGTGTTGCGAACGTTTACAAAATATATGAAATTAACTGAAACAAAGAACATCCAAACTCAAGACAATAATTGTGGATTTCGAAAAAAAGAAGGGCAATTGAAAAACCTGAACCAACGTTAAAATTAGACCATTACTTTATACGGAGCTATTAGCCCTCGTGATTTATAATCCAACTATAACAACGCCATCTAGGCGCAACAGTCGTAAACTTTCATTGTTGAACGTCGCGTGTTGTGTGACGCGTGAGCAGCGTGACGTGCGACGTAACATGGCGCTTAACCCCTTCAATCAAATCGTTTTAGAAACCTTGCTGTGACTGACCAAAACTGTAGCAGGCTACGATGGGGCGGGTATGCTCGCTTTGGGGTATATATCCCGAATTGCCTTGTATCAAATTATTTAATAGATACAGTCAAAATTTTAAACCCTTAAACGGGCCCTCCCTGAGCGGTAGTACTTTATTTACTTAGTTAATTAAATATGTAGTAGTAAATGAGCAATGAATTATTTAATATTTAAGAGCTAACCTGTACAAAAGCTTGATGTGGCCCACTGACGTAGTACGACGTAGCTGTGGCTAATATTGCTATAATTATCGTAAGTGCTAACAATTTATATGCTAATAACCTGAAACAAACAATATTCACTTAAATCATGTGACGTACGTAATTTTAATAATTATTTAATTTAATTTTAAAAAGCTCCACGTGTTGTATGTACACAGGGTTCATCCAGACTTACGCAAATAATTTAATAAGAGACTATTGCAATACCTATTATGTGTTTCTTTTTTGGTCTATTTTCTTTTCGGATTTTTCTAGTTATACCTAAGCTTTATAGGTAAAAAAATATATATTTTGTAATTTGAACGGTTTCTTGTTGAACCCTACAGTTGACAACTTTCTAAGGTGGAAACAGTACATGCATTTGTTCTATATATTGTTGTATTATTGTTCTAGCCATCTGTGTCAGGCAGTCAGAATATTATAGACACCTTTCGCATCTAGTCCTCAGCAGTCCTTTTAGGGTCAACCTAGCTGGAGACCTACACTACGTTAGATAATATCGAACAGAAACATAATAAATGAAATGGGATGAACTCACCTCTGTAGTCCGGTGGAGATTAATATAATAAGTTCTCTGAAGAAGTATTCGAGTGTAGTGAACGGACGCCGCCATAGCACTAAGCTATCAGTGTCGGTTGGTGTCATTTTGTTTCTTCTGGAATAATATAAAAAAATCCATAATAATAATGCGTATAAATACCTCTTCGTGTGGTGACGGAGTAAGAATACAATATGTCACCACCCCATCTCATCCCATGGGTGTCGTAAAAACCGACCAAGGGACTATTCGTGAATATTATCTTTACGAAATAAAAAGAAGGAAAACTTGAAATCCAACCCTATACCAATCCGTATGGCCAGCGTGGTATTAGTAGGCCAAGTACCCCTCCGTCCTGGGAGGAGGCCCGTCCCTGCAGTGGGACATTAATGGGCTGTTATGATGTTGATGATACCTAGCTTTGGAGACATTGGACAAAACTCGTGCAAAACATCGGCCAATTATTATATTTCAGCGATTCTTACATGAAGTCAGAAAACACATACACAGCATCACATTTTCATTCGAAAATGAGTCTTATTAAAACGCAATAAGGTACACGAGGATCTAGATTGATAAGTTTCTGTTTCGTTAGACCCTGCAAGCTCTGCTAGAGGCGAAGTCCAAGAGCTGATTTTTAAACAAAAGAAATTGAAACAACTAATGTGAAATTACGTATCAATGTCTCTTAAACGTGATACGATCACGTTAATAGTAAACTCGTACTAGACATAACACTGAAAAACGCATATTGCCTAGCTAATGCCATATTGTCTAGCGTAAACGATAATAAATCATTACGTTAACGACTTTCTGTAATTAATCTAGTGTGAAAACATTAATAACTGTGATGACAACTATAAAAACATTAAATAAAACATGGGGTACTGGTTAATTGCCTGTTTTATGGAGACCTTTATTTACTTCCTATATTGATGTCTAATGCACACTATATTTGTGGAACAAGCTCGCTGCGGCAGATATCTCCCGACCGTTACGACTTGGGGAGCTTTAAGAAACGAGCGTACTCCCTTTTTAAAGGTCGGCAACGCATCTGTGATTCCTCTGGTGTTGCGGGTGTCCATGGGCGGCGGTGATCACTTACCATCAGGTGACCTGCAGGCTCGTTTGCCCCCCATTATATAAAAAAAAATCTATCGCTGTCACTATGTACAAACAGTTTTTATTATTTGTATACATAATCCACATAATAATTACCTACAGACATTACTCTTTAGAAAGTTAAAACGTATTCTGAATCTAAAAGAAACACTTTCTATTATAATCTGAGCGTCTAATTGTTGAAGACAGCCAACTATACATAATAATACCTCCTACATACATTAGAAATGTAAGTAATTAGAGTAAAATTGTATGTGTTTCTATATACGTCTGCTTTCTTTGTTTCTTTTATAATTACTGCTATACATGTACAGACATGGTCACTGGCTATGGGCATTTTTAGTAGGCTTAAGTGGAAGGGGACTTTCCTGCATGATTGATTTGGAAACAAGATCCGCAGGAAAACTAAAGTGACGTTGGAGCAGTGTGGTAAAACCCCTCACATGGAAGACAAACGACCTAGTTATGGCAGCGGAAAGCCGATAGGTGATGAAAACACATGACCATAAAAGGTGAAAATATTAGGAGGAGGCCAGTAACTAGCCTCAGGATGATATGATGATGTATACGTCTTTGGAATGGCGACCGAAAGGCGCAAAGTAATGCCTAATTTTCCGAGTGTTGCCACTACCCCAAGGTAATCACATCTTACTGGTCATCAGGTGATATCCTTTTACTAATTCGCCCTCTATACATATAAATTTAAAACTTGCTAATAATTTGACTTCTCCGTGTGGTAACGGAGTAAGAATATAATAATAATATGTCATCACCCCATCTCATCCCATGGGTGTCGTAAAACCGACTAAGGGACTATTCGTGAATATTATCTTTACGTAATAAAAATAAGGAAAACTTGTAATTAAACGCTATACCAATCCGTCTGGCCAGCGTGGTATTGGTAGGCCAAGTATCCCTTCTTCACGGGGGGAGGCCCGTCCCTGCAGTGGAACATTGATGGGCTGTTACGATATGATTATGATGAACAAATAGACTTGCCTGATCTCTTTCGGATGTGGATGGTGTAATCCGTTGCGCGTGCGCTCGGTGTCAGCCTGTACCGCGGCCGCCAGTTTGTAATACCCGAGACGGGCGAGCTGAAAAAACAAAATTGATTTGTTAATTTAAATTTGTTACATATGACAACACTTTATTTTCTTTTCTTTTTGCCGTAAGACCTTGTTGTAATAAGGCAAAGCGACAGAAAAACGTAGGTACAATTTGTATGTGTTTATCTTTTGCTGTGTTTGGATGTAAGTTTGATGTGTTCGTGCGCAACTCATAATTGTACCTAATATGCAAAACGTACCTATATGTGTAGTTCGGTACAAACTCTACGTGAAGGAGGATAATGTGTTTGTTTTTAAATATTTAACAATATATTTTATTAAATAAATTTATCGTATTTAAGTTAGTAAATATTCATACACAAAATTATTCATTAACGTCGTTAATTTTTCACCTTTCCTTTTGGAACGCAGTAAAATTTATTGTAGTAAGTAAATTAAACACTCGAAATAAAATTGTCAAAAAAAGCGTGACAAAACATATTTTAAATTACAATGCTACTTCACACACAAAAAAAAAACAGTTTTCACAAAAACTACTACTTACAAAACAAGACATGTATATTAAATCGTCCAAATAATCTTGATTGGTAATTTGTATCTTGTAAGGCAGCGCTGTAGGAAGCTAGTTATTTATTTCTTTATTGCTATGTGGCAAACGAGCAAGTGGTGCATTTTGTGCAATGCCAGGGTATAGTCAAGTCGCTGCCTACCTATCTACATACAGTACCCGGCCGTAAATATTACACATCGACTTTTGTAAAGAGACAATCGGCATATTTTGGCTTCGTAGAGCATCATCTCTGTCGCACGAAATACAAACAGTCTGGTTTCTATTAGCAACTGTTAAGGGTGCGCATTCCACAGACACGAACTTGCTAGTGGGCGGAGCCTTAAAGATTGTTGTCAAAAACGTGCACGCTAAAATTTCCCAAAATAACTTTGGGGAAAGGGTATTACGTACAAATAATATTAACATATTAATAAATACTATTTGATAATAAATAATTAAATGAAGGAGCAATTAACTTTTTCCGTTTATATCAAACGTCAAAAATCCAATTACGTTATTATTCCGATTAGTGTGCGTTGCAGTAAGGAGTTTCATGCAAATATTACTGAACCGCTCGAGTTGATACGGTGACGATCCCTTTAAGTTTTGATATAATGTGCTACGACCCCAAGTTGGCAAGCGGTGGTGCCGACTTAAACAGCATCTTGCTAAAGAGACCTAGCAACTTCAAAGTTTTCCATTATAGGACGTACCAATTCAAATTTTATAGGTCGAAATTGAATATTGGAGTAGAAAAATTAATAAACTTAATGTGATTTGAATAAATAAATAATTATTAATATATTATTTGATTGTAATTTTGTCCATAAGTCAAATCTAATTATATTATTACATATTATGCAGCCACTTCCAATTTCCATTAAATAATAATGAAGAAAAACATCCGATGAGTCTGTTAGGGTAAGCCTAAAGGTAGCCTAAGGGTAGCCCAAGGAAAATGTGTGTTCTCTACATAATACATAACCCACATCAGACGCCTATCGCTGCTCTTAATAAACTGACTCTACGAGACTTGCGCGAGTCACCGACTACATTGTTACTTTATTTAATCTTGTAACACACAAGTGTCAATTTTTCCAATTGGTAATCCATACGGAAATAACGCAACTGGCCCTCGAGATACATAAGTGTAGATAATATATGTTATCATCATAAATCAATATATGAATGAGGTACTCTAAATTAATTAAATACTACTACAAACACTTCAACGTAGTGACACATAGAAATTTATGTACCTACCTATTCTACGAATATTAATGTTAACGTTTATGTTTGCTTTTAATTTTTAAAAGACTAGATGGACTATAATTCAAAGGTGCAGTTATCTGTGTTAGTTATAAATTGACGCATAGTAGACTATTAAGCAATGAATAAAAATATGTTGTTGTAACTGTAATTCACGCATTAATATAGTTACCTACTTACCCCCTTACTCATAAATGCCTCTTAAATTTTAGTCAATTGATTAGCTTAAATTCTTACGGTTTTGTTTGGCATAAGGCTGGTTTTCCTAATAAAAATCTCGCTAAACAGTGATTAAATTTAAGAGGCGTTTATGAGTAAGGGGGTTAGTTGTTTATTTTAAGTACAAAAAATTACCACAGTTCCGATCCTGCATTTATTTAAGTAGGGGAGCGAGGGGCTTGTTGTAACAGGGGTAAGTAGTAACAGGCTCTTTTCACTAGGATCTTAAACGCAATTGACCTACTTCTTTGACTAGATTTAACCTATAAACCACGCCGTATCATGTTACCATAGATAGTGTCCTGCCCGGCTGGCGCAATGGGTGGAAGTGTGCATGCGCTTCATTTTTGCCAGGTGACATAAAATTGTACTGTCGTACAATTTCGGTTTGCGTTATTATTATCGACTAATTTCAAATTTTCTGTGTCTTATTTGCATTCAAATTGATTAATCTCTGATAATGTGTAACAGTTTTTATGATTGCTAAATTCTTTAAATAGTTATCTTGATAAATGTTAAAAATCATATCATGGGGTTAGTTGTAACAAAATTCGGGGGCTTGTTGTAACATGTTAAATGTATGAGGAAAAGATGAAATAAAAAAAAAGATGTCAAAATTAAAGAAAAAGTCAAAGGAAAGGGGTAGGGAAGGGTAAGTTAACAAAAAATAAAGATTTCAAAGTGCCATGATGATTAAAAGTAGTGATTAACTAAATAAGACTGCTAATTATTTAAGTTTTAAGTGTTGATTACTAAAAAAGTGTATTTACGTTGATTTTTGATAAGAATTATACAATACTTACTTTAGAGAGATGTAAATTTTGTTAAAAACAAGCAAATAATAAATGATTAGAGGTATTATTGTCGGTTTTTTTTGGCGTTACTACTTGCCCCTGTAGATGTTACAACTTGCCCCAAGCACGAGGTAAGTTGTAACACCGCACTTCTTCCAGAAAATAATTTATTGTAAAATAATGAAGAATAGTTATGGTATTATTTTTACTTGATTCAGTTCAGGAAGAGTTACAGCATCCATCCATATTTATTTAGTAGACATTTAATCAATAGATCTCAAGATATATTAGTTTTAATGAAAACTGTTACAACAAGCCCCTCGCTCCCCTACTTACCTCAAAATCTTAATCTTTTAATAAATATGATAAAAGTTTAGTATCGTAACGACTTATTGTATTTCAGGTTAAGCCTTTAGATTCTCAACGACAACTTCCTAAAACGCTAACTCTCTCAAAATGTCTATTTGTCCAAATGTTACTTCGACCACTTTCGAACTGTTTGTTACCTTAATTGGCTATTTCCTACTTCCCTAACACGACTACAACTAAATCTACAAAACGAACTTCACTGACTATTTTATTCATACTTAATAATATTTTTTCGACTTCAAACTAGGGAGTTGATAGCGATTATACGTAATTTTTTTGAGTTCTGTGACGCGTGTTGGGATAGGCCTATGTCCAGCAGTGGACTGCAATAGGCTAGTTGATTGATTGATTGATTGATTGATTGATTGATTGATACGTAATTTTGTTTACTTGGATGATTCGATTAATTACTTTAGCAATTAGGTTACTATGTCATACATAATTTATTACTGAATTACATATTTATGACATAGAAACCTAATTACTGAACTAATTATCATAATACTTCTGATTTATTTATTTATTTATTTAAATTAAATTTCACGGCATGACAGAGCCGAGGCGCCAATGCGCCGTGAAACAATGGTTTATTGTACGCGCAGGTACAAACGTGTACTTAAAATAAAAGGAATCAATTCTAAATAAATTAAATTAATATTATAAACAGATATTTCAACGATCATCCATCCGCTCACAGAACGTCAAACACTCACGATACACACACGCCCACTCACTCCCCATCAAATCACACTCTGGCGCTGATTCAAGGAGAACATTGAGCATACGCAACACTCGAAGTAATGGTGAGTTTTCGCGCGACACGGTGCGCACCACCGGCACAGCCAGCAGCGGGTGGGTGCGTGGCCGAAGCTCGTATGCAGGCACAGTGGGGACGAACAGTCTCACCAGCAACATCACTAGCTCAGGGCAATCCGACTCTCCACGGAGTGTGCGGCAAGCGTGTGCATACCAAGTAAATCCGATTTATACACATCACATCTTTGCCTACTCCTTTGAGTTCGTCCCAATCTTAATATTTAGCCGTATTCTGTTATTAGAGTACCCAATAGATCCGAAAACATCTATTGTAAATCGAAGTTAAATCACTGTACTAAATATAATTACTTTAATAAAAAAATTATATGTAAAAAAAAAAGACTTGAGTTCAGGGTAACAAATATTAAACTAAATGAAAATTAACACGTTCTCAGTCCAGTGTACCATATATGGTACACGTGCATTGTTTTACTATTGTGTCTGCTGGCGGCATTGTGAAAGACTAAATAAATAAAAAATTTTGAATATTCTAATCCTATCTTTGGAGTTTGTTACTAAACCTTAAATTAAACCTTATAGGGTTCTAGTATACCGAATACAAAAAGTATAGAGGACTATAAAAATAGCTTATTAAAAACTACACGGGTATTAACAGGATTAAATTTTGGTAAATATTAAATTATTTACCTTTGAGGCTCTCGACGTTTCGGTTAGGTTGCACCAGCCATGGTCACGAGATGACTCATTGACGATAAATAATTTAATACATATTTACCACAATTTAATCGTGGTAATACCCGTGTAGTTAATAATAAGTTCTAATGAAACACAAAAGTTTTAAAGTTAATATAAAAATAGCAGCAAAAAATGTAACGTTTAAAAGTCTCTTGACCCGAATGATGATGAACACAAACCGTGCCTAAATGTTAAATTCCATCTTCATTATAATATTTTATGATTCATCAACGAGTACAAACAGTTGGCCAGTAAGGAAAATAAAAAAGAAGAAAAAAAAGTTTGTAATTTGGCTCTTTGCCCACAAATAGTATAATAATGCAAACACTTTATCTTTACTTTTAAATTTAGAATAAGATAAACTGTGTTTAGATTTTTGTTTTAATCTAATTTAGTTTTTTTTTAAATTTAAAATTAGAACATGAACTTAGTGCAGTAGAGTACTATGGTTAAGGTAATAAAAAGAGCATGTAAGAAAAATTGCTAAAGAAGTAGCTGGAGGGACAGAAGGATGAAACAATTCAAAAACCACATCCACAAATATTCTGATTATAATTACACGTTTTATCACATTGATCAAAACAAAACAGCTGTGTAGTTAATAAACGAAATCTGTGTTTTACGATTATGTAGAAAAATCTAATACCTAGCGATAATATTTTTATACCAAGCCATAATATTTTAAACGATAGCAACGTTTTCTACGCACAATGTTTACTACGTTTATCAGTAGGAAGATAGAAAAATATACAAATTTGTAAACAGACTGGACATAGCATATTGAATACTATCAAGGACAGTAAACGATACACAATAGAATCTATTTCGTTATCACAGCTAAGTGTAATGCTCAGTACTCACATACTGTATTACTCGATGGTTTTACTTGAAAACGAGTAAAACTCAACGTGTTGACCATAAAACCACAACTCGAAGGGCTCGCACCGAGCCGTCTCGATGGAATTATATATAAACTTCGGAGAGGATATTTCTTAGATGGGCGAGGCTCAGAGGTAACTATTTAATCTGACCATCTCCGCAATTAAATAAAACATTTAAAAAAATACTACATACTAAAATAAATACCTAATTAATATAATGACAGGCCAATGGCCATTCTTGAAAAACAGACCACCACGCTATAAATAATTACAAAGAGACCATTAATGTAAAGATCATAAAAAAAGGTTTTAATTAACTTGGCATACGGCACAGAAACTCCTTAGTGTCAATCACAATGATAAAGCGTTTATTTAACCTAACAACTGTGTAAATAATTCATATCAGCAGACTTCCCATTATTGTCCGACTGCAGGGACGAAGTTTGGCCTATTGATCACACCGGCCAGACGAACTCGTATAGTGCTTCATATCAAGTTTTCCTTTTTTAATTTTCTTAGAAGATATTATCTACAAAATTTAATACTTTTACGACACCCAAAGTCAGTAAAAAATATACCCAGTATTACCATCTAATCTCAGAAGATGAAGTGGTAACTCTCGGTATATTTACAACGTCACCACATTTACAAATAAAATTACACGTAATATTAAATAATCAAAAACAAATATATACCTAGTAAAACTTCTTTGTCATTCAAGAAACACTTGTTTTAAACACACACATGCACACAAACACATAAAAACGTAGATGTTATTTAAATATTTTTATATAACTTCTCGTATAACAACGTGGATAACTTGTTTATTGCGAAGTCGTGAGTGAAATGTCTGACATCACGCCACTACCGAAACAAATTTCACTTTCAATGGGCAACCACTCTCTCTCTCATTTCACTTATCACTATCGTTTGAATAAACGACCAATGAAAATATTACAGATCGCTACAACATCCTATTTGAAAGTCATGTAGCAGGCCGTTACTAATGAAAATTCGATTTTCAAACGAATACTGTTCGATTTTTAATTTACACACGTTATTTTAATTTTTGATTTTTAAAACACGCACCTTTTATTTTTTAAAGTTCCATTTTTAAATAACGCACATTTTATTTTAAAGGTTCGATATTTAAAATACGCACTTTTTTATTAAGAAATACAATGGTTTGTTTTACTATAGGTGTGATCCTAACGGTTGTCGTAAGTACACTGAATCAGATTGCTCGATTAAAAATTTACACGCATATAAATTTATACACATCCGTAGAACTAATAAATTAGGATTGCAAACACAATAGGATTTTTAGCATCTAAACAAATTAATTTTTATTTATAATTTAATTTTAATAAGAGTCCAAAATAAAGAAAATAATAAACAGCTGACAAATATGTTTCCTTATGCTCAAATTCATTGTTGAAAACATGGCTTGCTTCCAAAAATACAAAATTATTCAACTTAGCGCTCTACACCTTAGAAATTAAACATATTCTGATTCGTAATCGGAGGATGTTAACTTTTTAATTTTCATAACAAAGAAAGACCGATACATTGTTGCAAAGTAATTACGACTTTATCAACCTTGAATTAGAGTTGTAAATTGAACGTATGTAGTAAAATTTACGGAAATAAATACAGTGGCGTGATCAACGTGTGTTATACGATGCGCCTGCGCTGCGCAGGTCCACTGACCCGTATACTGTTGATTATGATGATTGAGTTGTCATCCATACCGGTTTCACAATATCTTTGTAGGTTAAACATGACTTGCAATCTACATAATACGATTTAAATTAGTAATTCAGATTGTTATAACATTTTTTGTTTAGATTACGTTGCTTTACTTAGCGTTCTTTTGCTGAAATTGCACAATTATGTTTCCCAAAAAGGTGCAAGTTTTGCCACATACTTTTTTAATTCTAATGGTGATAATAAGTATTCATTCAAAGGTACTATAGAAAGAATAAATGCATACTTCGAAGAATTTGCTCCTATTCTATGTGCTGATTGTTAAAATAACCATTTATTCTCCCAGCGCTGGGCAAAGGTTTCTATAGCATACACAGCTTCTTAGTTTGTTACCACCCACTAAACGCTAACAAAAACATGACTTCGCTTTCAAATATTCACGAAAGAAATAAAAATAAAACACCGTTTTTCAATACTACATTAAAAGTAGAATTTCTATTGTTGGCGTCCTAAATTTAGTTATCAATTGATTGTTATATTCAACAGTAGCGAGTGTGCCCCTATGAATAATAAGTATAGAGTTAATAAATCGGTTCTAGGGGCTATATTTGGGGGAGGTGTAAGTAGCTAGATGCACAGTAATCTTACAGAGAGTTGGGGACAAATATACAACAGTAAAATGGGCATCAGTCCTGCTAACAGTAAATAATAAATTTGTTCCTTATCTAATCTCTAGTAGTGTCCGTTTTATTACGCGTCCGATTATTATTGTATTAATATTACTCACACATTCACATAACGCCATCTAGTTCAAAACTAAGCAAAGCTATGGGTACCAGACAACGGATAAACATACTTAAATATTTCTTTTTTGTAAAAACATACATATTATACATAGAAAACACCCAGACCAATGCAAACAATCATGTTTAAGCACACAAAGATTTGCATTGAGCGGGAATCGAACCCGAGACTCTGCGTAGCAGTCATGTTATATAACCACTACGCCACAGAGGTCGTCAAGATTCATTGCCTATTACCCCTATATCCTCAAATTTGTAGAGAGAGCTATGATGAACTATGTGCCACCAATCACTACCATATTTTAGAAAGGAGTTTTGACCATTAAAGGACAACTAGGTATTTATGCAGGAACTCTTCGGTTAAAGCCGATAATAGCCCACGAAACAATAACATAAAAATGTTACTGTTTTAAATGAAAGGGTATAATTACACAGTTAATAGACAAAACGAAAAATTAAACCCAGAGGTCTTCCATATTGCGGAACGTGCGTTTGTGAAGGAAGAGTCCTTCAATTAGCGAAAGTTAGTCTATTAGACTTCCACAAGCTTCCTGGACACGTTATACCACGACCTTTACAACATCCACAAAAAGTACGACTTTTATTCATCAACAATACAGACTCTACTTAGTTTAGGACTAGATGGCGTTTTACTAATAAGTATTACACAAATTCTCCCTGTGGTGACGGAGTAAGAATACAATATGTCACCACCCCATCTCATCCTTCGAGTGTCGTAAAAACCGACAAAGTCGTGTCGAAAAAACTTGAAATTAAGCCCTATACCAATCCGTCTGGCCAGCGTGGTATTAGTAGACCAAGTATCCCTCCGTCACGGTAGGAGGCCCGTCCCTGCAGTGGGACTTTAATGAGCTGTTATGATGATTACACAAACTAATGATCCAAAACATTGCATGTACAAAACGATATTAATGCGAAAGTGGGTGGGTACATTTTTTTCAATCAATTAATCGCTAACAAATCATTAGCATGTAAAACACGATAATCATCATATAAGACAATCTTCCTTGCATGACAAATATACATGTCATGCAATACTATCTAACAATTACTCATGGCGTGATATTGGGCAAAGTCTGTCGTAATAATAAATAAATAATCCTCGTGAATGTATATTCACACAACGCCCTCTAGGTCCAAACTAAGCTGAGCTTGTACTATGGGTACTAGACAACGGATAAACATACATAAATACTTATTAATACTCTTTGTAAAAAAATTAATAAATCTGCATATGCATTATATAAATTGTCAGCAACAGTAGATATAGAGGCGCTCCTTACTGCTTACTACGGTATAGCAGAAACCCACCTCCGGTATGGAATTATTTTCTGGGGAAATTCTACTGAAAGAGAAACAGCTTTTAAGGGCTTAAAAAAGCTGTATAAGGGCTATGTTCAAACTCGAACCGATTGATAGTTGCCTGCCATATTTTAAAAAACATAGAATTTTAACACTACCTTGTTTATACATATTAGAAGTTGCTTTATTTGTAAAATTAAATCCTAATCGATTTACACGTTTGGACGAAGTTGTGCAACGCCAAAGACGAGACAACATGCGTCTTTGTTTGAAGGCTGCTAAAACTACCCTACTCCGTAAAAGTATATACTGCATGGCCCCAATTATGTATAATAATCTACCAAAGAGTGTAAGGGAATTACCAATGCCATCTTTTAAAAAGGTAATAAAGAATGAATTAATAAGTAAGGCATATTATAATGTCACCGAATTCCTTACTGACAAAAAGTTTTTACATGAAGAATGTATTAGTTTAGTAAACCTATTAGTATTAGTTTCCATTATTTGATTTTATTTTATTTATTAATTTATTTTACTTCTTAATTGACTTTGGTTCTGTACATTTTAAAAAAACTTTTGCAAAGTAACTTTTTAATTTATTTTCCTAACTATAATATGTTAAATTTTGCATGCCTACAAAAGGTAAAATATAGCTGAACTATATTTATGTTTATTTTTAATATCTTTAAATGTATTTTATACCTACCTATATTTGCAAAATAAATAAATATTCTATTCTATACTTTTATTTGTAAATACATATAATTTACATATATATTATAGAAACACCCAGACAAATGCAAATAATCATGTTCATGCACACAAAGATTTGCATTGAGCGGGAATCGAACCACTACGCCACTGAGGTCGTAAATACATATTTGACTGAATGCGGGAAGTAGCCCAGGAAATTTTACCAGCTTGGGTTAATCAACTTCCTACTTATGCAATTGGGAATCCTAATAATTTGCAATTAAAACTAAATGGATTTTTCCAAAAAATATTTTTCAACTTGGACCCTACATGACAATATTTGTAGGAGGCCTATGTGTAGCTGTAGAGGTCAATTGGCTGATAAGATGATGATGATACAATAAATCCAACGGTTCCTTTTTTCTCAAGTTAATTTCTATGCTAGTCTCAATATGTTTTAGTTTTATCCCCGATTATGATCATTATGTATAGCTAACTGCTTTTTGAAGATCGCTTAGTAGATTCTGTCTTACAGAACTTGCAATTGTAGAATAAGTTAGTCTAAAAATATTCTAAATGCTTACAAGATTCTTTCCTTTAACCAGCAGAGGACTTAAACTAAGCTGTATTGTTGATAGAGATGTATAAAATATTTTACGACGACTTTAACGTTCACTAAATTGTAAACTAAATTCGCGAGACCCACTCAATAAATTTTGCAAGTAATTACTGAAAAGAACAAAGACACTCATAAACTAGGTTTTTCACACTGTCGTTTTCAGATTGATTTAATATGTTTTTCGAAGTTTAAGACTTTCTTTTCGATAAACACCTACATGTAAGACAATCGTCTGTGGAGTGTGCAAATGATGGGCTGGACTTGGAAGTAATTAAAGGATGACAACACCCTCAAAATAAATGCCAAAAAAAAGAAATTGACGTAACGCTATGGTATTGTCTGGCCAACGTGGCATACATAGGTTTGCCTCCTTAACTGGAGGATGACCGTGCAAGGAGCATTAATGGGCTGTTATGACGTCATAACACTTCAAGGCAGACAATAGAAATGTCAGATTAAAGTAGGCGTCATGAGACACGTCATCGCATTACACATTCTATGACGTGGACTTTTAATGGCACTTACTGTCGCTTTTAGACGTTTATTATTTTTCTAACAACAACTGAAGTGACAGACATTGTTTTTTTTTTTTTAAAGACAACTCCCGCACTAGGGATCATGCCCTGTGTCGCGGGAACCTTTTACAAACATCAATTAACGGATACAAAGAACACCCAGACCAGGACAATAATTTGTGGATCTCACAAATTATATTATTGTCCTGCGTGGGGATCGAACCCACAACCTCTTGCATTGCAGCCGCTTGCGCTACCGTCGCGCCACCGAGGTCGTCTAATTTTGTAGGTCTAAGTATAATATGCTACTTCCATTACTGGACCTGACTAAGAGCCATCTTCAAAATGGTACCTAACATTATGCCATTATATATCTTTCTTGGACCTATAACCGTTTACCTTGACCTTGTGTTAGATTGTCTGCATGCAAAGCAAATAGCAAACCTATGGGCTAAACCACGCGACAACGGTCAATAACACCGAAACATTATTGAAATCAGTTGAGTTTTTTTTTAAATTAATGCGGATGAAGTAGGTAATTAATTCATAGCATCCAATTATTGACCCACAACACGTATGGACTTCCGCCATTAACAAAAGGAAACTCTACTAATACCACTCTAGCCAGATGGATTGGTATATTTTATTTCAAGTTTACTTTTTTTTTGTATTCGTTGAGAATATGTAAAGTATTTTTTTTATAATATAAAAAAAACATATTATGATGGGAGGCAAACGAGCCAGCAGGTCACCTGATGGTAAGTGATCACCGCCGCCCATGGACACCCGCAACAACAGAGGAATCACAGATGCGTTGCCGACCTTTAACAAGGGAGTACGCTCGTTTCTTGAAGTGTGAACATTCCCTGCATTTAATTAAAACAGTCATCTTGTCTCATACATAGATACCGCGTTCCAGAATATGCCTACATACTGCAGTAATTGAACTTGGTATGAACCATTTGTCTTCATTACCTTACAATCGTAGTGATTTTATCTGTGTGATAACTGGCGTGTTTACAAACACACAATTGTTAAATACCTATGTATAGACTAGTTTACACATTGATAAGTATTTAACTTCTTAGCGTTGCTACTAAAACATTTGAAATACGGAAATAGTGACAAGACCTTGATTAACACTGACTCGAGATAAAAATAAAAGATTTATCTTTTACTCTATAATAGGTCTTCTGATAAATTACCGCTATTTGTGGACAGTATTTCCGTGTGGTGACGGAGTAAGAATACAATATATCACCACCCCATCTCATCCCATGGGTGTCGTAGAAACCGACTAAGGGACTATCCGTGAATATTATCTTTAAATAAACTTGAAATTAAACCCTTTACCAATCGCCTGGCCACCTAGTATACTTGGCCTACTAATACTTACCACGCTGGTATTAGTAGGCCAAGTATTCCTCCGTCACGGGAGGGGGCCCGTCCCTTCAGTGAGACATTAATGGGCTGTTATGATGATTTGTGAACAGAAGACAAAATTTATTTGCCTTGGGGCAATTTATTAGCCTGCAATGGGAATAATAATAGAACATTAAACTCTTTCAATAAATCTGGCACAAACTTCGTTTGCGTTTACGTGAATCCGTTTTATAATCAGCGTTTCATGGAATTGAGATAAAAGTATGTAGGTACTGATTGTTAATTACCACATCGACCGGTTGTATTTTGGTTTTCTATATTATTTAAGTAATTTTATATTATGAACATTTAAAAAAAAGTATTTAAGTATGTTTATCTGTTGTCTAGTACATGGGGTACTATTAGGTACTATGGAGTACAAGCTTTGCCTAGTTTGGGACTAGATGGCGTTGTGTGAATGTGTGAGGAATATTTATTTATTTATTCTTACATTGTGCTATACTTAGGTATTAAAAATAAAAATAACTATTAGATCATTTAAATAATTAGTTAATAAGTAAATTAAGGGCTCCTTTGTTTGCATTTGTGCTTAAAAGAAATCAATTTCATGAAATTCATTAATTAAAAACAAAACCAGATATTTACGTATAGAACAAACATCGATTGTGCAGTCCAGATTAACTCTCATTGTGTCGTTAATTATAGATTCCGATGCCTTCATTCATTACTGAGGTATGGTCGGAAACCAATGGCGGAATGCAAACAAATGGAAAATTAATTAATGTAAAGTAAAAGTACATAAGATTCTACGTGTGGCGAGAAAGACAAAAAAACACAATGTCAATATTCTTATGTCATGTGTGGCATAAAGGGTTTAAGTTCAAGATCTTTTAGCTACGAAAAAAAAGCATATTTTACAAAAAATACTACTCCAATCCGTACAAAAAAGGGCCTTCTCCAGTGCTAGACGGAAACTTAACCTACTATCTTCATAACAGCCCATTAATGTCCCACTGCAGGGACGGGCCTTCGCCTACTAATACCACGCTGGCCAGACGGATTGGTATAAGGTTAAATTTCAAGTTTTCCTAATTTTTATTTCGTAAAGATATTCAGGGATAGTCTCTTAGTCGGTTTTTACGACACCCATGGGATGAGATGGGGAGGTGACATATTTAATTGTATTCTTACTCCGTCACCTTGTCGTCTCTGCCTACCCCGGCCGGGATAAGGCGTGAGTTTATGTATGTATGTATGTACTCCGTCACCACACAAACATACCCTACTATAATATTTTACCCTTTTTCTTTATTTTACCCTATTTATATATTTGCGAATACCTGTTAATAGCTGTGTATAAGTATATTTATGTATTAACTGATTGTAAATTATGCTGTTGGTGTTCCGAAGAAAATAAAATAAAATAAATAAATAACTAAGTGAAACGGATCGGCTTCAAGGCAAATTCTTTTGTTTTATAGAATCTTTATGACTCTTCGTCAGATGGGGCATTGCCACCATGTATTTAAACTCCAGTTGCACCACATGAAGAAGTTAATAATAATGATTATTATAACGGAATAATTACGGTAAGTAAGTAATATAATTAAGGTAACTACTTAATTTTTCATGAATTAGTAACTACTTTTATATCACTTCAAATAAACGTGAACAGTGTCATTGAACCGTCTCAAATTACCTATCATACAACTAGCTGAACCGTGCCCACTTCGTTGGGCGGCGAAAAAACGCGTTCCTTTTTTAAACATATATCATTACTGCTCCACTCCTATTAGTCATAGCGTGATACTATAGCTTATGACACTCCCCGATGATAAATGGACTGTTCAACACAGAAAGAATTTTTAAAATCGGTTTAGTAGACCCAGAGTAACTACTTTTATATCACTTCAAATAAACGTGAACAGTGTCATTGAACCGTCTCAAATTACTTTATCATCAATACTCAATGGATACGTTTGTTTATAAAAGATTTGCTTTGAACTTTTCTTAGTTATTAACTTAATGAAAGGTCAATTAGTAATCTGAAGCACAATCCGCGTTTATCAGTCTCGTGAATGTAGACATAACATCATGTTTTGGTTAAAAAAAAGGCAATTCCCGTTACTTGGGCTTTTACTAGTATCAATTTAATCGACATGTAGTATAACTAAGAATTTGTGTATTACGAAAACAATTGCCTCGAGTTTGATTCGAACCCGCGGCCCCGTGTATGTCCTACGCATATTGCAACCGCAAAAAATTCAGTTTGCTACTCAGCTCCAATATTACAATACTACAGTTCAACAAATCTAAAAGATACAGTATGACGTTTCATATTTTTCAAACTGAAACAACTTTGTTCATGCGTACATTATTCAGTTTCGAAAACCTTTTTCGTAAAACCATGAATTTAGAAAGATTTTATTATTGTATCTAAAACTGTACAATTCTTAATATATAAATTTAATTGAAAACTTTCAAACAAAGCAAAATAACACATATTTACATAGTAAATAATATCTTATAGTTCTATTCTTGACCTCATTGCAAAGTCACGTAGTTAGGTTACTGCTCGTAGTGTTGCGACTCTTCGGATACACTTGTATAACACATGAATTGGCATGACAAATGAATTGATAAGTCAACACGCATCTTCCTTATTCAATGATACATTGAATGTGGGTACCAAACAATAAATTAACCTACATACAAAATATCAATAGTGCTTGCCAAGACAATAAAAGCTAGCCAAAAGGACAGCTGTTGCTGGTTTTTATTTTTACAAATTTTGTTTAAGAATTTCTTGATTAAATGCGTTCTTTTGATTACGGAGAAATAGCTTTGTAAATTTATAAAATTACATTTAATTCAAGTGGTGTCTTTCGCTAACTACTTTTTAACCGACTTCAAAAAAAGGAGGAAGTTCTCAATTCGGTTGTATTTTTTTTTTTTTTTTTTTGTGTTTGTTACCTGATTTCTCGAAAACGGCTGGACCTAATTGAAACATTTTTAATGCCTTTTTAACCCGTGGCCGTGTGTAGGCCCGGAGCTACTGTATCGAAATCCCAATAGATAGGTTTACCAATTAAAAGCACCGGTATTTTCCTCATTATATTAATCAGTGTTACAAGAGTATAATTATAGGCTTTTCAAACCCTTTTGGTATGTGACATTATGTAATTAGTTAGCCACCAAGCAGCTAGAGATTAAACTGCGAAAACTTTATGGTTAGTTTTGGTAGGAAATGAAGGGATTACACCAAAACACTTCTAATTATTACGTTTTTCTGATTGACTTTGGCCTTTCTATCTTGACAATTTCTTTTTACGACATTCTACGTGTATGCAGTTCCGTCCTTCCGTACTGTTGACTTCAAAGGCCGATTCACACATATCAGTGAAGTCACAGTTCCGTCAAAGTGTTCGCTCAGTTCAGTATCAGTACTACAGAGCTGCGTCATTTATAAGCAGATTGCTCATGAGTCATGACCAAATGGAACAAAAACCAGTTTAAAATACAGATGTATTGAATGTATAAGAAAATGGATTTAACAATTTTAATGTAATAGAAACGAATAATGCTTACAAATAATAAAACAACTAATCTATTAAACTTTCGCGAAACTCTGTTATTCGACGTGTCTGCCGAATTAAAAGGAGGGAGAGACTGACAGCAGTACCATATACCTTGTATTAATATCTACCGCGAATAAAACCGATTTATAAAAATGTATGAATAAAGTAAATACTTTTCAGAACTGATTGTATATTGTTAGTCTATACCTATCTATACTCATATTATAAAGAGGTAAAGTTTGTGTGTTTGTAATGTTGTAGGGGGTAATCTCTAAATCTAAAAACCGATTTTAAAAATTGTTTCTGTGTTGAATAGTCCATTTATCGAGGAGTGTCATAGGCTATATAGTATCACGCTATGATTAATAGGAGTGAAGCAATAATTAAATATGATTAAAAAAGGACGCGTTTTTTTTCGCCACTCAACAAAGTGGGCACGGGTCAGCTAGTAATAAATATATTGCATCTTTAATGCAAATAATGATGTGTTAATATCACCATTGATTTACCAGATCTATTAAAATTACATTTAGTAAACTATTATTTAACTTTTCAACCTTTAAGTTACAGCATACCAGACTGTACAAATAAAATAAAAAAATTTAAAAGGAATATACACTTAACACAGTCTAGAAAGACACTAGACAATTTAAAATGTAACCTATTTTCAGACAATCTGTAACTTTAAACACAATCTTCTGTTTAAAATAAAATTTGGCTTATACGGATTTAGGTATATGCATGTTATATGTCTTATAAGAATTGATACCTATTTTAAAATTACCTTAAATCTATTTCTAAAGCTGTGACATGCCACTAAACAATAATTCATTATACTAATTGACATTTACAAAATAGAATAGCCGTGGCAAAGGTGCAAAAGAAACAAATACAGCAACGTCAACTTAATGTTCAACCAACATATACAATGCATAAATAATATATTAAATACCTACTAATATAGTTTATATATTTGTATGTATATAATCACTAATGTACATAAATATAGTGCAATATATAAAATAATAAACTTTGTAATTAACTAACACTGATTACTATTAATCTACAAAAACAAAAATAGATAAGCTTCACGAAACAGCCTGCAAATAAATAATAATAATAAAGCACAGACACAAACTCAAACAGCTCTGTACCAGCTCATTTTTGTTGCCTGTAGCCCGTTGACGCCTTTTCCTGCATTCAGCACGTAGTTGTTCCTTATTCATGGCCGCTAATGCCTCAGGACTTAAATTCTGACGAGTCCTTCCGTTGTCAGAAACTGAGTTCTGACGTGGTATTATCAAAGAGTTTGCATTATTGCGTGCACGTCTTGTGCCGGCCATATTCAATTATTATAATTTATCCTTGTTATTTTTTAATATTTATTTTGAGTCTTCTAGTTATTAATGTTATCCTTCGTCTTCTTTCCTTGCAGAATTGTGGAAAATTTATGATGTAATAAATAGAAATTTATTATAAAAATAATATATATAATAAATTAGCATTACATCTACATAAAAAATATATTTATTAATTGAACATAATATAATAATACAATATAAATGACAAATAAATAAATGGAATAATTTTAATAATGTTATGCATAATAATATGCCTTACATACATGTAATAAAAGAATATACTGTAAGCTGACTATAATTATACTGTTACTGTAACTTTTTATTTAATTAATGTGAGTAAGATGTTATTATGACTGTAATGATATCATTTTATAATATGTAGGTATGTTTATTCTGTAACTAATCTATTTACATGTAAATATGAATTCAATAAGTACGCAAAATATACAGTATATATTATTGCTAATTTAAAGGTCATTTTTCGCGTTATTATTTGCCTCAGAACGCGAAATTAGCCTCTTCGCATTGTTATTGATTATTTTAGTTCAGTGAAGCGTAACATAATCGTATGATGAAACACTTAGATTCCGTACATGTGCGACGGTTGGTAGCGTATAAAAATTAAAAAAGCCATGATCAGCCCCTAGTAAATTAAGCATAAATTTTAACATATCGGAAAAATGATTAGGGACAGTCAGCGAAACTTAGAACTAACATCTAACCTAACATAACATTAAAAACATAAACGAAAATAATACTCACATCCGTATTAACTCAATACTAGATGAGACAGTAATCTCCAGTCAGTATTTCATTCAATTTCAAATTGTTCGAATAAAAATTAAATATTTTCACACAATACCTCTTCATGAAAAGCAAATTGTTGATTGAAGTTTGAAATATTGTTGCCACTTCCTAAATTTTCTTTACTTCTATAACACTGTGTACTAAACATGAAATCAGAATAATTCTTTAACTTCATGTCAATCCTTTACAAAAAATCTACTTTGAAACTATAATGAAATAAAACTTTTGTATACTTTAATTGATAAGGTAGACAACTAGACATTTAATTTATTGTATAATTGCTTGAAGCCTTCCAAATTTCCTTAGTTATTGCGTTGACAACACTAAACTTGTTCAACTGACGTGTTTCTTTTCAAAGACATATTTATGGGAAAATTAAGTGTTGTACTCAAAATATATTTTTGAATAGTTGATTTTTGTATAAAATTGAAATAAAGTTCTTTGGTATGACGAAATAACATTTTGCAATAGAGATATACAACTCTTCTGATCACCAGCATTAATGTTTGTTACTAGAATTTGATGTCAATGTTTGAATGTATTTTCTTAACTCCAAATGTGACTTTCCGAAAATTAGTGGGAAAAGTTGAAAAAATCTGTACGAATATGCCAAGCTCCTAATTTGTAAGTTATATGAACCTCTATGGTGATTTTCACCTTAAGAATCCACTTGATGAATCCACAGGATGCCGGATGGACAGTAGGTACTTATTTTAAAAAGAAACGAAAATTAAGCTGCTTTGAATTTTTTTTTGTACCCTTTTAATTAATGTTTGTAATAAACAACAGAGGTCAACTCATGATACCAAGGTACCTACTTTTCTAAAAATGATTTTGTTTTAGTACGTGGAGTAATCTACTTACTGTATCAAATAATTCCCTTTTTAAAATTGGACAACACTACAACTTTCAAGTTTCGACATGCTCAGTCAAAGTTCATATGACATGACATGTGATGTGACATGTTGTTATTGTTGTGACATCGTATATTGCTCACGCAATTTCAAAGTAGGTACACAATATTGTATGTTTTTAAAATAATATTTAGAGCAGGAAATGAATGAGGAAGATATAAATGACTACGTACCGTCTATATTAAACCCGAGAGGAGTCAGAAAGCTTAACTGTGATGGTTCTTTAACTCAAGTAAGAATCATTATTTTTTTATTAAAAGTATCTAAAATCTATCGAATGAGAAAAATATATTTTTTGTATTTATTAATAAGCATAAATAATATTTTAAATTACAGGCGTCATTTATCAGCAGATCTTCGTTATCATTGAGACGACATCGTGCTTCAAAATCTGGACTAACACCTAAATCTAAGGTACAGTACCTATAATAAGAAAAATGTTATTAAATAAATACTTAATATTATTGTTACTATTAATAAATGAAATTAGCTTTGAATTAAAGATAAATACACATTACATTAAAATACAAAAGAAACTATTCTGACATTGTGAAATACTAGAACATATCTGACCTTAGCATAGACACATTAAAGACACTTTAAAGATCGGAGCTATATTTTATAAAAATAGCTTTTCTAAGTTCAACATCAGTTAATTTTGACTTATAAAGATCATTTTTTTCTTCACACATTCACACAACACCATCTAGTCAATTTATTTATTTTAATTCATTTCAATACTTCCCAACTCTAAAGTTTTGTTAGTTATAATTATAACAATGTTAATATCATATTTAAAAAACAAGACAATTAATTCCAAAACAAGTGTTTATTTTACTGTCTGGGGCTGTCTCAATTTGTAAAATAATTTTTATATTTCTCATTAAACATTATTTTACTAATTTTGTTCGGTGATTAAAGGTATTTCCACTACTAATTCATAAATAATAAGGTAAGTTTAGCGACATTGTTGGCAAGGTGAATTGCATAGATGGGTGACCACTCTACACCCTTAGCCTCTTTAAGACAATCGGACTCCAAAAGCAAGTTTAGTCAGGCAGAGTTCGATATCACTAGCATTGACTTAATCTATGTAGAGTCCCCAACTCCCCTTTCTTAGTTACCGAAAAGGTACCTGTGCGTCAGGCGATAATCAATTTCCCGATTTTCCCTGGGAAACGAACTTAGGTTTTACTAATATATATTATCTATATTAGGTATACTAATATTATAAAGAGGTAAAGTTTGCGACGTTGTAGGGGGTAATCTCTGGATCTACTGAACAGATTTTAAAAATTCTTTCTGTGTTAAATAGTCCATTTATCGGGGAGTGTCATAGGCTGTATAGTATCACGCTATGACTAATAGGAGTGGATCAGTAATGAAATATGTTTAAAAAAAAAGGAACGCGCTTTTTTCGCCTCCCAACGAAGTGGGCACGGGTCAGCTAGTAATTTATATACGTTAAAATAGTATACTTACTTATAATTATAATAATGTATAGTGATTATAATTAGGTAATGTCCGTATCTATCTCCGTCCTTGTTAAATTTACGGTTCGTATAAAGTCGCCTCTACACATAGTCCAGCGCATTCTCCAACGCTCCAACGCTTGTGAGCAATCCACACATTGGGAGGTCGTTCAGTATGGTTTGGTTGGGCCAATGTGCGGACGTATTCAAAATGAATGTTGAGTCGCTAACAGCTGCAGCTGTACCTATATTTATTCCTCCGGGCAAACTGATCGCGCGGCCAATGTGTGGATAGTGCGCCAAGCTTGCGACAAGTGTCCTTTGATGTTGCGGACACAAGGCAAGCTCGCAAGCGCGCCGGCCAACGTTCAAATATCTACTGTCAATGCGCCAACGCCCGTTCTACACATTGGGCCAGTGACTACGCCAACGCGCTTGCCAACGTGTTGGCTTTTGTGTGGCCCCGGTATAAAATGAACGCTGTAACATTGCTCACGGGTCACATCGTCTTATAAATCCGAATACCTATTGACCTAAAGACACTATAAACTTTTTAACATGAGCGGATTATTGTAGCTTCATTTATTATACATAATTACTAGCGTCTCTCTTACTTTAAAGGGTTAAAGTAAAAATAACGTAATGTATTTTATTACAGCTTCCGCAGGTAAACAAGGAAAATTCTCAAAATGTACGTAATGTTAACCCACCAACTATTCCTAAATTAAAAAGTAATGAAAAGAAAATAGTAAAAGATAGTTCGGGGTATTCTGCTACTGAAGATATCCCTAAAGTAGATAACGATTGTAATGACGTTAATTTAGAAAATGCCTCTGAAATACCTCATAATAAAATACAACCCAAGCCCCTCTCTGTAAAAAATAAAAAGAAAGAACGTATTTTATCTGTGTCATCTCACACAGACTTATACCGTCCTCTGGATGCAACCAGCGACTCAACAATTTATATCAGTGATGACGAAAATCCTACCATATTAATATCTTTTGGCGTTGACCAAATAGAAGATCTGAATATAACTTCCAAAAAGAGTAACATAAAAAGTATAAGATTTTCCCGAAACGATGAACATACTTTAGTCGATTGTGTAATTCAAGAAGATTCGAAAGCAAGCTCAGAAAGTGACCTCGAGGAAAACATGAGCGTCAACGAACCTCTTACGCCAAACTCCTTAAAGAGATCCGGTATTACTGTCAATTTGGAAATAAAAAGAAAAAAACCGTCAATTGAGACAGCAGAAAACGCAAAAGTTCTAATTTTAAACACAAGTGCAGTCGAGAAGATATCTCATGTCATCGTCCAGCCACCAAATTATAAATTAATTCACGAAAAAATTTCGGATCAAAGTAAAATTAAAAGCGTTTCTAAAACAACACCTTTTAGATTAAACTGCAATAATGGGGTCGCAAATGGTCGCTTAACGCAGAAACATATTGACAGCTTTTTTAGTAAGCGTTGTAAAGTTCTAGACAAGGGTAGTCCAGAAGGGTCAGAGCTTTCCAAGCTTGCTGAAGCCAACAATGATTATAAGGAGGAGATGAGCAAAAAATCGGGTGTTGCTGAGAAAAGTGGTCATAGATCGTCTTGTTTAGTAAACAACAAAGGGGGAGATAATGAGGCAACAACTTTATCTGCCAGACCGACTTCTTGTAAAAAATTCAACTCGCGACTGCCCGAGTCGTCGTGCTCGTCACCAGTGGGCGGCAAGAATGATGCCGGGAATCTGTCAGCGCGAAGAAATGACTTTCAATTCAGTATACCATCCAAAACTGTGTCGGGACGGAAACCATCTTCAGCTAAGGCTATTCCGCACCATAAAATCGTTTCAGGTAACTTTATTTTTAATAATTTTATACTTATTACCAAAATTTAGTATTGTTTAACTTTTAAACGGAATATTGGATAAGTTGCAGTAAAATAAAAATAAAAAAGTTGTTTATTGTCTAAGGCCAGGCGCGCACTACGAGTTTTTCGCCGCGCGTCAGAAAAATCTGCTACATTGTACCGTACGGCAAAACAAATAAAAATCTGTTAACGCGCGCACTACGGTTTACTGCCCCGTCAAAACTATCATTTTTAAAATGGATTTAGTAGAAACAACTTGTATTTGCGCTCTGATAATTAAAGCTTGAAAAAAAAACTATTTTGGATTCATCCTCTTATTCGTAATCGTTTAAACAACGGACAGTTTTCTAAAATATTTGCCGAACTTAATGATTATCCCACACATTATTCTGACACACTTCTCCACACAATCGCTGTTTAATACTTCTATCACTGTATTATTTTGAAGTTATGTCATACAATGGTGGTCTTTTCTCAACTTCACAAATAAGCATTTCAATATTGAACTCTTCATCAAGATCATTAGAATTAATTGACGTAGCCATTTTCGAAATGCAATACAAAATAAACAAATCAGCGGCAAAACGTCGTGTAGTGCGTGCATTTAAAGCTATTCAAATATGTTACAAAAAGATGATGAACCACCGCGCCGCAAACGAGTTGTAACTTGTCACACACCTTTCGCCGCTGCGGTGCGGTGGGTCTGCCGTCAAGTGCGCGCAATACAATTTAAAACTGTTTGGTACATTATTATTTATTACAGTGCGACATTATACCGCTGATCTTTTCTGCCGTGCGGCGAAAAACTCGTAGTGCGCGCCTGGCCTAAGAACATAATTTTACATATTTAAGACCACTTATTTACTACCATGTAGGCCGCTTGCTCGTCGACCGTCTTATGTCAGCAAAAAAACATACATATCACACAATGTTGTCAACAATTGTCCTGTGCGAGATTAAAACCCTGGACCTCCAAACAGGTGTAATGATATCGCGATATTTTAACACTTTCACTGTCCTAAGACAATTATCAGTATCAATATTGCAAGTCCAAAAGTGCGTTATATACAATGCACGGACGTAATAGTGTATTGTATGTCATGCACGGACGTACGGAGCTAACTTAAATAACATGTAATGCACGGACAGTGAAAGTGTTAACTTAGAATTCCAATATTTATAGGAACCCAGTTCGCTGTAGACGCATTCTCTTACGGTGACATACAGAACGTGAAACATTACTTCCTAACGCACTTTCATTCTGACCACTATTCTGGGCTAAAGAAAACTTTTAATAAACAGCTGTTCTGCTCCAAAATTACTGGTAAGTTTTACACTAATAAGTTAGTTTTAAGTAGCTTTGGATTAGCAGGGTGTAGTTTTAGGGGCGCTAAGGCGTTCAGGACGTGTTTTAATTGTAATAAAATTTATAGAACGCATAAAAGTAAAACTAAAATCATCTGAGCGCTTTTCGGCTCCACGTCCTAGTTTTAATTAAAATTCCGTTCAAAGGATTTTTCTACTATGAAGGCGTTCAGGACTTTAAAAAAAAATTAAAACTAAGTCCTGAACGCCTCAGCGCCCGTAAAGACACACTGAACCAGTAGCACCGGTGGATGAAGGAGGGCAGCATAGAAAGTTGGAAGAAGGCCTATGTCCAGCAGCAGTGGACGTCATTTTGCTGAGATGAAGGAACTTTAAGATAAGACTGCGGCGTGATTGTTATAGGTCATGACTGCTACGCAGAGGTGTCAGGTTCGATTCCCACTCAATCTAAACCTTTATGTGCATGAACAGGAATGTTTGCGTTAATCTTGGTGTTTCCCACGAACAATTTTTTTTTAATGTATTTAAGTACGTTTATTGTTTTTCTAAATTAAAACTAATCTACTGATTACTGATTTTTCTAACGGTTTAGGATCGTGGCAAACATTATGCATATTTAACATTTCTATTAGATTTTTTCTTAGTCGTACCCATGTCTAAGATATTTTGACCTTTCGCCACATTTACAATTTCTTTTTTTGCGTAAATTATTAATTTATTTTTGTGTAAATTTCAGCGGATCTGTGCACATCGCGGATAGGGGTTAGCTCGAAGTGTATTCGCATTTTGGAAATTGATGAAACTATCAAGGTGGACGATGTCGAAGTGACTGCTGTGGAGGCCAATCAGTATGTATATTTATTTACGAGTACAAAATGTCACTAATACCTTCTTGTGTTTGTCGAATAAGGTTTGCAAAACATACGGAATGAACGTAGAGACAGAAAAAGTCCAAAAACAAAAAAACGAAAAAAAGGCGGAAAAGTTTCCGTATACTAAACCAGTGCACAGTCGTATCCACTGTGGAAAGAGCCTTGCTCGGGTTCTTCGTGAAGTAATTCATGGTGAAAGAGGCCCGACAAAAAAAAAAGATCGCTGATCTTCTTAAAACTAGGCCTCAAACTCCGTCAATTCATTACGATTTGGTACAAGTAGCTCATTTTTTTCTTTCGTGTCTGTAATAGACTAATCCCAACGCGTATTTCCCTTTCCGTGTTCAGTTGGCGACTAAAACCAGCACGGTTTTGTATTACTAACCAACTCGACAAACCCGTGCTGAATTGGCGTCAACTGAGCACGCTTTTGCGATCAAGCAACATTATAAACGTTTTACAAAACAGCGTACGGCTGAATCAAACACGGTTTTTTATTAAGTATGGAATTCAACTACTCCGTGTTCAATTCGCATCAACTGTCTTTGTAACGAGTGGCGCTAGGTGATGTTTTACAAATTAGTGTGTAGTTGAACTGAATACAGCAAGGGTAAGGGTAAAGGGTAAGGAATGAATTTTTTTTGTTTATTTATAAATATGTACTCTATCCTAATTTGTATATTTATATAAGTATTTATACCTTCTTATCTATACTAATATTATAAAGAGGTAAAGTTTGTGTTTGTGTGATAGTGTGTTTGTGACGTTGTAGGGGGTGATCTCTGGATCTACTGAACCGATTTTAAAAATTCTTTCTGTGTTTGATAGTCCATTTATCGGGGAGTGTCATAGGCTATATAGTATCACGCTATGCCTAATAGGAGTAGAGCAGTAATGAAATATGTTTATAAAAGGGACACTTAAAAACGTTTATTTTGCTTCTGCTGCTTAAACGTCTGGAGATATACTAAAATGATGTATTAGAGAATTGTACCTTTAAAAGAGTTTTACAATTAAGTCAACGATAGCATATATCTATCTTCTAAGGTTAACTCACTAAGACCTTTTTTATAATAATCAAATTTTATTTAAAGAAATGCATTGTTTGGAAAGGTATTTTGTGTACATGGTATCGACCCTTATCAAAATAAATACGTTAATCATTATATTTATTTAATTTTAAACATAATTGACCTTTACAGCGATGAGATCCGATTATTAGTTTGAAAGATATCTCAGTTTTAAAATAATACGCGAATAACGTAAAATATCTGTCTAACGCGATGTTAGTAAGTATAGATGAATTTTCTTAGTATCAACATTTTGGTTGGAGTAAGATTTTTATTTTAATTTTAAATACCTGTCATCATCATAACAGCCCATTAATGTCCCACTGCAGGGACGGGCCTCCTCCCGTGAAGGAGGGATACTTGGCCTACTAATACGTATAACTATCACTAGACTTCCCATCATAGCTAAGTATTTCAAAATCTTTGGTAATTTCGCTAAAAATCCTTTTAAACTCTTCCATTATGCACTAGTGCACTACCAATGAAAACAATATCAAACACGTAAGCGTTGACAAACGGGTTCATACGCGATGCGCGCCAAATGCCGGCTAGCCTAAGTACCTACTTCGCGTGCCGCGATTTATTGCGAACATTTCCGAACATTTTCTTCGGATTGTTCGGGAATGTTCGGAAATGTTCGCACACGATTTTGTAAAACGTTTGGTAACGTTGCTTGATCGCAAAATCGTGTTCAGTTGGCGCCAATTCAGCACGGGTTTGTCGAGTTGGTTAGTAATACAAAACCGTGCTGGTTTTAGTCGCCAACTGAACACGGAAAGGGAAATACGCAATCCCAACAGGGGGCCATCTCAGTTTTAAATTATTAGAGGGTTGGTTTCCTCACTTAGTCCCTGAGGTGGACCATTGTGCGTGAGGGGCACTCGTCATTTCAGCCTGCCCACCTCCCTTCAGAAACGTGTGAGGTTACTGATTTTGTTCAGGCATTCCGTGATAGATTTCAGGGTAGATAGATGCAGTGGGCCATTAATGTATTGTTATATTCCAGCTGCCCAGGCGCAATAATGCTAGTATTCACTCTACCGAACGGCAAGACGTTGCTACACACGGGCGACTTCCGCGCGTCTTGTATGATGGAGTCTTACCCTGTGTTCTGGAATAAAGATATTCATACTATCTATTTGGATACTACGTGAGTTGCTATTTTGACTTAACATAACGTAAGAAAACATATGTCACCACCCCATCTCATGTCATGGGTGTCGTAACAAGCGACTAAGGGACTCTCCGTCAATATTAACTTTACGAAATAAAAAGAAGGAAAACTTGAAATTAAACCATCTACCAATCCTTCTGGCCAGCGTGGTATTAGTAGGCCAAGTATACCTCCGTCACGGGAGGAGGCCCGTCCCTGCAACAGGAAATGAATGGGCTGTTATGATAATGTGTATTAGGGTCGAACAGAAATACAAAAATATTGTTTTTTTTGCTTCTAGATACTGTAACCCTCGCTACGATTTTCCTACACAAGAGCAAAGTCTAGAGATGGCCCTGTTTATCTTGCGACAAAAGAAGCAGACTTTGGAGCAAGCCGGCAAGAAGTTCTCTAGCGTACTTATTGTTTGTGGTACTTATACTATAGGTAAGTTATTACTACTACTGGTATTGCTTATTTAAAACTTTTTGATCAAGCTGTTGTGGTACTAAAGACGAGAAGAAAAGATAACATTTTGGCTTACAGCTAATCTAAGTCCGAAAATTTCAAGTCATGCCTTCGATTCTATAGGCCGACCGTTTAACTCAGACCCCGCCTGCGGTAATAGGGGTGCGCGGGGGGCGAGGACAAAGGAGAGAGCTATCTCTTGATTTTTTGGCAAAACGGCGCCATCTAGATACTCTGACATGAACTACATCACATCACAACACAGCTCTAATTTTTAGCTAGCTTATTTTTATGTAATAAAAAGAAGGAAATATTGAAATTATACCCTAAAACCCATCGAAATATCTGGAGAGGTTTTTTTATTTTTCTGGTCAGGCTTTAAATTGTGTAATAATTTAGATTGCATTATTTTCTCTAAGAAAGTACGAGTTTAAATGGCAAGATGACGCCACCATCTTTGAAATTTGTAAATTGTTTAAAAGACGAACTAGCTTACTGCACTAGTGTCATACTGACATACTGACTTGGTGTCTGTTATGGTAGTGTGTAAAAATAAAAAAAGCTCTTATTATTGTTCTTATTATCTGTAAATATTTTCTAAGATTGATTCCTACAAATTAATATGTTTAAATCATACCTGTTTTAATGTATATATGAGTCATATAATTTCAAAACCCCCTAACCTAAAGTGCTTTTTCTTAAATGTCGACAATTCATGAAAAACGTCTTAAACTTACTAACAACCTTAATTCTGTACGATTTTAACATTATATTATTATTGTAATCTAGCAATCCCAACAAACATCGTTTTTTAATAAAAACAATTTGAAAAACTAGGTTATTTGCAAAAATAGATTCGTTTTAGGGGACTTAGAAGTTAACTTTAGGTTTTAGTGAAATTTGAAAGTAACCGATACCGTTTTAGAGGGTTTTGAAGCAATCACTATTTTGAACTAGGAAGGTGTTATGCAATAAAATTGTAAATAAGACACAAAATAAAAAAGGCAATTACATATTTTTAAAATTATTTTATTTCAAACGAAATGGTTTTTCATTTTTATGTAATAATGAAATAATAATTATGTAATATTATTGTTATTTTTGGAGTCGGTGTCAGCCAACGAAATACGATAATACATAAGCAAATGGAATGGCGGCCACGAATTACAGATTATATTATTATATGACTTCGACATTATGACATTAAGTTGTTGATTGTTTATGGATTAGTTTAAAAATTAATCAAATATTAAATAACTATTTTTATCATATTTAAAATTAATATATTTTAAAACACCTGTGTCACGTTCAAACGTTTTAATATACCTATTAAGTAACTGATTAAAACTTTCCATAACTTTGGGCGTTTATATAGGTTTAACCAGCACCGTCAATTGAAAAAAATCGTAATTCGCAAATAGGATCAATAATGCAAAATGTTGTCTACAAAGTCGTTAGAAAAGGCAATAAAGTTTTGTATAACACATTCTGATCACTTTAAATGGTTTTTAATTTTAAGTAATTGTCTTTGATTCGTAGTACTTTCTCATCTTAGTCTTTAGTCTGTGTATAACACAACGCCATATTTCTTTAAATTTTAAGTCAGGAATATAAAATAGAATATAATTATCGTGGCTGACACCGACTCCAAAAATAACAATAATATTACATTATTTGTAATAATTTGATTATATTTTAAAGAATCTACAAATAAATATATTTGTAGACTCTTCAAGAAATATCCTTAACAATACTTTTTACAATAATTAAAAGAACCTATTCTTTAGATTATAACTAGCTGACCCGTGCCCACTTCGTTGGGCGGCAATAAAACGCTTCCCTTTTTTAAACATATTTTATTACTGCTCCTCATCGGATCTCATCGCTGTAAAGGTCAATTATGTTTAAAATTAAATGAATGTAATGATAAACGTATTTATTTTGATAAGGGTCGATATATACACAAAATACAAACAATGCATTTCTTTAAATCAAATTTGATTATTATAAAAAAGGTCGTAGTGAGTCAACCTTAGAAGATAGATATATGCTATCGTTGACTTAATTGTAAAACTTTTTTAAAGGTACAATTCTCTAATACATCATTTCAGTAAATGTCCAGACGTTTAAGCAGCAGAAGCAAAATAAACGTTTTTAAGCGTCCCTTTTATAAACATATTTCATTACTGCTCCGCTCCTAATAGTCATAGCGTGATACTATATAGCCTATGACACTCCCCGATAAATGTAATAACCAACACAGAAAGAATTTTTAAAATCGGTTCAGTAGATCCAGAGATTACCCCCTACAACGTCACAAACACACAAACAAACAAACACACAAACACACAAACTTTACCTCTTTATAATATTAGTATAGAAGTATAGATATAGATTAAGTAAAAAGAATGTCTGATTTAATGTTGCAAAACCAAAATACAACTAATTATTTTTTAATTTTTAGTGCAATTTTTGTCTTTGAAGTCGGTTTTTTTTTGTAAAAACTTATTTTATTTGGCATAGCAACCAACTCGATATAGCTCTTGTGTACGCTACCATAACGGACACCGCTACCCCGCCCCCTCGTCCCTTTCATACCGCAGGCGGGGACTGAGATAAATGGTCGGCCTATAGCTAATCTAAAGTCCAAAAGTCGAGCCTTAATTTCGAAGCAATATTTGGATAACCAAGCCTGGTTTTGTTCACAAAATATTTTCAATTGACTTCAGGAAAGGAGAAGTTCTTCCTGGGCATGGCACGTCGCGTGGGCTGCACGGTGTGGGCGTGTCCGGAGAAGGACCGCGTGCTGCAGGCCGTGGAGGGGCGGAGCTTCTGTCAGGCGCCGCCCCACGCCTGCCAGCTGCATGTCGTGCCCATGAGGGACCTCACGCATGAGGTATGTTAGCATTAAAAAGTACTAATTTGGTACTAAAAGGTACTAATATGGTACTAAAAGGTACTAATATGGTACTAATATGGTACTAAAAGGTACTAACATGGTACTAACATGGTACTAAAAGGTACTAACATGGTACTAAAAGGTACTAACATGGTACTAAAAGGTACTAACATGGTACTAAAAGGTACTAACATGGTACTAAAAGGTACTAACATGGTACTAAAAGGTACTAAAATGGTATTAACAGGTACTAAAAGATACGAATATGGTACTAAAAGATACTACTATGGTACTAAATAATACTAATATGGTACTAATATGGAACTACAAGGTACTGATATTGAACTAACTAAAAGGTACTAATATGTTCACTATCCAACATGCAAAATTTTGACTTCGCTCCGTGGTCCTAACGTTCATTCGTTTACCCGTTTCTCTGATTCCGACAATCGCGAAGTTAAAGGCTCGAGGCCGGCCAAGTTATTTAGCGAGTACAGAAACTACTTCACCATAAAGTTTGTCAAGGTAAAGGTCCTTGAGGAAATTAATTCAGGGAACTTAACATGCCGGGGAACTTAACATGCCGGGGAACGTGATATTTTGGTAACTTTACATGCCGGGAACGTGATATCTCGGGAACTGACATGCCGGGAACGTGATATCTCGGGAACTGACATGCCGGGAACGTGATATGTCGGGAACTTGAAATGCCTGGTACGTGATATTTCGGGAACTTGACACTCCGGGAACGTGGTATTTCGGGAACTTGACATTCCGAGAACGTGATATTTCGGGAACTTGACGGAATGTCAATGGAATGGAAACGTGATATTTCGAGAAATAGACATGCCGGGAACTTGACATGCCGGAAACTTGACAAATATGACATTCCGGGAACTTGACAATTATGACGTTCCGGGAACTTGACATGCCGGGAAGAGCTCTGCTTAGTTTGGGACTAGATGGGGTTGTGTAAATGTGTAAAAAAAGTTATGAGGTCTTACATTTTCCGCCAGAAACTCCGCTCGTATTTGGACAGTTTGAAGGGTGCGTTTACGGAGGTGGTGGCGTTCAAGCCGAGCGGCTGGGAGAACACTAAGAACGTTGTCGTCGAAAAGGACTTGGTTACAATACATGGTGAGTTTAACTTTATTTATGTTAGTGTTTTATCAATAGCAACTGTTAGGCTCTAAAGATGAAGATAATAATCACTGATTTTGACAGGGTCTCACTTGTTGTACTACCCGGTCACATTAATTCTAGACGTGACGTCGATGACGTCACGTCGCGTCGGACGTATCACTGATGCGCCCGTGGCGAGCGCGGGGGTTGAAAGGAGAACGGGACGCGAGGTTCGCATTTCAGCGAGTTGTCTAGATAATGTGACTGTGTAATACAAAATTATATACTTTACTTAAAAAACAATATGACATGGCTAATATGTCAAAATGCTAAAGATGTGTGTGTGTCTAGATAAAAAATGAAATTATCTGCATAGCAGAGGAAAATTTGAATGTGGAATAGTTAGTTCAGAAAGTTATTTTATACCTACTGTCCTTTTCTTAAATTCTTTAAAATATGCAATAAAATTACTGAAATGAATTTGAAATACAATAAGTAAATAATTAATTTAAAGCTTTTTTTTGTATTTCAATTTATTATTTTGCCACGTTTTTTAATTAATGAACTCAGTCCAAGGGTACTGGTAACCTGAAGTGGTGAGCTCCATAGGGCCCATAGCTTGGATTTGAAGTAATTTGTCTATTTTTGATAATATTTTTTTAAGTTTATTTTTATGTATTCCACAGGCATACCCTACAGCGAGCACTCTAGTTTCTCCGAGCTGATTCGTTTCGTGACGTTCCTAAAACCGAAGCAAGTCGTACCCACCGTCGAGATATCCGGGGGAATTCGGACTGTACAGGTAAATAAGTCAATAATAAGGTAACTAAGTCAAATAAGTAATTTTGACGACCTTTGTGGTGTAGTGGTTATATAACATGACTGCTACGCAGAGGTCTCGGGTTCGATTCCTGCTCAATGCAAATCTTTGTGTGCATGAACATGATTATTTGCATTGGTCTGAGTGTTTCTATGGCGCTGTGTAAAGATTTCCGTTAATATTTATTTAAGTCAATACTTACTTATTTCTTATTTTACTTTATACTATTTTAAATTAAAGATTTCTTAGTGTAAACTGATAACTATGCAGAGGTCAGGGTCAATTCCCAATGCTCAATGCGTATATTTATGTTAAAATTTTATGAAGCCGTGTGGTGACGGAGTAAGAATACAATATGTCACCACCCTATCTCATCATATGGGTGTCTTAAAAACCGACTAAGGTACTATCTGTGAATATTATCTTTACGAAATAAAAAGATGGAAAACTTGAAATTAAATCCTATACCAATCCGTCTGGCCAGCGTGGCATTAGTAGGCCAAGTATCCCTCCATCAAGGGAGGAGGCCCGTCCCTGCAGTGGGATATTAATGGGCTTTCATGATGAAGCCGTGTGCGATAGCTTATTTCATAAGTGGGTGGTAATGTTCCAGAAATACTTCCCGTGTCCATTGGTGAAGGAAGAGCTATACTGTCAGAGCAAATTGTCTGATTTCTTCAGCATACAGAACCGACAACAAGTGCCCGCTGTGACCTGAAGTTGTGGTAAATATTACAGCTTTATTTTTAGGATCGTTTTAAGACTAAAAATCTTCATTTTATATCTTAACACTCGATATTTTATTGCGTTAGATAGGATATGAAAGAAATGGGAGTGAATAATGATATGATGGCTATCATTCTAATGATGGACTCAAAATTTTCTTACTGCTTATAAGAATATTAGTGATAACTCGAGAGGTGATATTAATGACCTAATTGAATAGATTTTACATTCTGGTGATGACTCGACTTTTTTCATTCCGATGATGACTCCATTTTTCATCCCGAGTTGACAATCTGGTGATGACTTAAGATTCAACATTTTTAGAATCCAACATTTTAAGATTCAATACGCATCATTAATCATAAACTCATTTTAGTCATGGACACATTTTTTACTTCTAGTCATGGCATTTATTTTGCTACACCTGCTAGCTTCTTACTCACTGGTATTTGATCATTAATGTTCTTATTTATTTAATTTCAGATGGATCCTGAATGAAAATACAGTAAGCTGCCATTTATTTAACCTGTCTGTGATTATTTTTTTTGATATTATTATACTAGGATACTAAAAAAATGGTTGATTTGTATTAAATTATTTTTAATTATTCTAGTTTTTTAATTAATCCCATATTTTTCCGATTCTTCCTCATTGTCAAACTGGTTTGACTAAGAGGAACTACGTTTCCTTGTAGTCACGCTAATTTTAATAAGGAAACATAAAATTGACAATCGATTTTGATGCGATCGAATGTATATTTCACTCGAATCAAGGCTGTTTTCTCGTTGCATTTTATAATCTACCAACCCATTGTCTTTCTATTAATCGATAATTTAATGTAATTCTCTCTCTCTTGGTCCGACCGAGTCGTACAGTAAGCATCATATAGATTGCAGCTGTAAAAACGATCGCAGGAACCACGGACAAAAAAGGAAGGTTAAAATCCTCAAAACAATCTCAACATTAAGAATTTATATTTATTTTAGCAAACAATTGGTAATTTTTATTGAAGCAGCCAAACCGCCAAAAGTAACTCAGCAGGCACTACAAATTTATTTGGGTTCTTCCTCGTGGTCAAACTATTTTGTCTAACTAGTTTGACCACGAGGAATTTTGACAATTCCTCGTGGTCAAACTTCCTATCTATTTAAAACGAACACCATGTGTCTAGTTTTGAAATGAAATTGTACAGGTATATTCAAAAGCTTTCTTACTCATAGTCAAACTAGTTTAATTTGTTTTAAGTCAAACTAGTTTGACTATAAGGAATTGCGTTTTTTCTCCCTTTTATCGCATAAGGACAGATTCTCATATAGACAGATTCTCAAAAAGACAGAAATGGTATACACACTTTCATGCAAATTCTTAGGACATAAAAGTGAGTCTCGCTGTAATAGAATTAAAGGAACTTTGACAAAACAAATTAACGTCGACTAAACAAAAGATGAATTAAAACAAATAAAAATTAATTATAATTTATAATATTTTTTTTTCATAAAAAGTTTATTTATAGGTACTTAAGTCTATTTTTCTGTAGGTTTTCCAATAACATTATTTTCATCAACAAACCTGTATTGCGGTCAAGCAAAGTCTTTCACGATGACCCAAAAATGTTTTAATTTTACGAAGCGTCTTTGCCAAATTTTCACTATTTTTAAAGTGAATTTTAATGATTTTAATGCGTTGTTTAGGTGTATATCGTTCTATTTTCATTAATGGCATACTTTTCATATCATTCAAAATACAGCTTCAAATTATTTTTCTTGTCCTAACTTAAGTAGGTAATCAAATTTATTTACAAAATTGGTCTGGCAAGTTGTGTCAGTGTTCCTTTTTTACGCTTTATAAATTTTATGTCCATATTTAATGCACTAAGTGTAGCTCTCTAATTATTTAAACAAGAAAAAGCAAAGGCAAATAAAAACGGGAAAATAATACAAGTGACATGGACATACAAATTGTCAATTTTTTTTTATTTATACCTGTACTATTATATTTCATAGCATACAGTATGTTCTGTAAAAAGGTTATGCTAGTTTGACCACGAGGAATTGTCAAAATTCCTCGTGGTCAAACTAGTTAGACAAAATAGTTTGACCACGAGGAAGAACCCATTTATTTAAGCATTCAAAGTGTTCAACTAGTTTTTCACATCCAATAAACCAATTATCACCGCATCCAATGTAGCAATATATCTGAGATTGTTTTCAGGATTTTAACAGGTTCAATCTATATGATGCTGACTGTACATACGTAACAAGAATAAGAAAAATACCTATGTAACAATAAAGGCGTGTCCAGACATAGCGCGGCGAGTGCGCGGCAGCATCACGCGGCATTCGTAAGACACATTTCTGCCGCGTTCTAGTTTGGACAAAGCCAACTAATGTTTGCGCTGCAGTACTGCGCACATACAGTCGCCGGCGAATGAACAATGATAACGTTCGCGCGCGGCAGCCGCGCTCGATTGCCGCTCAATGTTTGGACACACCTTTATGATGCCAATTTAAATCGTTTTGTACGATAATGTCCACTTCTCAAATGGACTACACCAGATCGTTCACTATCTGTTATGACCACTCTCTCTCATATTGTCCACTTCCCACATGGTCCATTTCCTAACACGACCACTTTCCACGCGGTCCACTGCCCAATATCTGGCTATTCCTTTTATCCCACCTAGGTGGGAAGAGTGGAAAAAATATAAATACAAATAAATACTCCTAAAGATAATAACAGATAATAACTAAGTACAAGTCACCCAATAATCCTCCTCTCTCCACTTCAAAGGCTGGCAACGCGTACGTAGCTCGTCTGAGGTTGCGGATGTCAGTAACACGAATGGTATACCTATTACTATTTACTTCTGCCCAATGTGGAAATCAGTCCTATATGGAATCCGACCAACATGGAATCCGTCCTAAATAGCCAGAAGGGTAGTGGTCATTTTAGGAAGTGGACGATATGGGAAGTAGACAACGTGGGAATTGGACATTCTGGGATGTTGTCTATTTGAGAAGTGGACATTATGGTACAAAAGGATCAATTCCTCTAATTGGTCATTTTCCCTAACTAGTCAGTTTTTTGGATTTATTTAAGTGGTCAGTTTCGCTATCTCGTCAGTCTCCCTAAATAGTTAGTTTTCTTAACTAGTCACTTTCCTTGATTCGTTGACCAATGAGACAGTGACGGGTATACGTTGTGCAATAAGAGAGCGGAACAGCAGGATCAGGTAAATTTGAAATAAAATAAAAAACAAAAAATGCGTTAAGTGGAATGCCATTTATTAAGTCTAAAAATACAATCTACATATTAGTAGTGGGTACATTAAATAATTTGGTAATAATTGTTTTAGTAAGTATAATATAATTACACAATAAAAGGTTGGTCGCATTCTTTGGCGCCAACACAATGCACCATGTTGGACATAACCACTTTGTACCAATGTTTGACGGCGGGAAATACTTCATCAACAGCATTGTATAGCTCATACGGATCTTTGTTTAAGTTGTATACTTCTACGAATTTCTGGAAAATAAAAAATAAATAATTTTTTTATTAAAATAAATATTAGTACGAATTTCTGTAACAGAAAAAAACAATTTTTATTTAAAATTTTAATGTTTTTTTTATTAAAATTAAATAAGTAACATAATATAAGGTAAGTATTTGCTTTTCTTTTTCACGTTTGCAATTAAAAGATCACATTTGACTTTACAGAAAAATGTAAACGTCGCGACGCCTCTCTTATAATAAAGAGCGTCTCGACGCCTCACTTGCAGAGCTATGGGACACCTATCTTACAGCGTCGCGACCTCAGTCATAGAGCGTTACGACGCTTCTCTTACAGAGCGTCGCGACGCCCTTTTTATATCGGCATGACGTCTGTCATGCATGAAGCGTCTCGACGACTGTCTTAAAGCGTCGTGACATTTCTCCTATAGCGTCATAATATTTTGTAACCCATTTCTCGAGTATGAGACATTTATTCTTCTATTTAAATTTACGAACTCGTGCTATAGCCAGATACAGTCACGCTAAGTTAAAAGTGAATATTATACATAAAAAAAATCTTTATTTTCTCAATATACAGTCACCATCAGATATATCGTAGCAGACAAGGTTATCAAATACTTCTGAACAATTAAAAATTTCAATAAGTTCAACTAATAATGATTAAGTCTCTCAAAATTATTCAATGGAATTGTAATGGATTACTTCAACACCAAAAAGAACTTCAAGTAATCCTGGACACAGAAAACATTGATATTTGCCTTATATCAGAGTCACACTTCACAACACATTCCTTTGTCACTTTTAAAGGCTATAAGGTATACAACGCAACGCATCCGAATAACTGCGCAAGAGGAGGTAGTGCAATTATAATCAAGGAATCCATCCGCCATTATGAATTCATGAAAGTAGAAAGCCAGGCATTCCAAGCAGTTGGCGTATGCGTTACCACAAAACGCTACCCAGTAACAATAGCTGCAATATATTGCCCACCAAGATATCAGTCGAAGAAAGAGGACTATTTGAGACTCATAAACCAATTAGGAACTAGGTTCTTACTTGGCGGAGACTTCAATGCAAAGAATACCTTCTGGGGATCGAGACTAACAACTACTAAAGGAAGAGAACTATTGAATGCACTAACTGACACAAAATGTGACGTGATTTCTACAGGCACACCTACCTATTGGCCTACTGATCCTAGCAAAACTCCAGATCTCATAGATTTCTTTATTTATAAAAACATTTCAAGAAATTACTTAGAAATAAAAGAATGTCATAACATGAACTCCGATCATTCTCCAATAATATTAACGTTATCTAATACTATACTAAAAACAGAGAACTCTCCCAGTCTAACCAACAAGTTTACAGACTGGAGCAGTTTTAAACTAGATCTAGAAAATAGAATCAACCTTAAAGTGCCAATAAAAACTTCCCAACAACTAAACCTGGAAGTCGCTAAATTTGTCAATGATATTCAACATGCTGCTTGGACAAATACTCCCGCAATCACGAAAAAACATAAGGGACCATCATATCCTTCAGACATTATTGACTTATTGCGCACAAAGAGAAAGCAGAGAAAAATCTGGCATCAAACAAGATCCCCACTAGACAAAAGGTTACTCAACAACTTAACTAAGTTACTAACTCGAAAAATTAAACATTACACCGACACCCAAACAAATAACCATTTACAATCGCTAACTGCAGATAAAAGTACAAATTTCTCTTTATGGAAAGCAGTTAAGAAAGTAAATAAAAGAATTGATCAAATTCCTCCGATTAAAGATAAAAATGGCAAATGGGCAAGTAATAATGATCAAAAAGCAAAAATATTTGCAGAATACCTAGCAAATACATCTCAGCCATTAGAAGCTCAAGAAGATGATTTGTCACCCAGCTATATAGTAATCCAAGATGACGAAGATATAAAACTTGTTACTCCAAAAGAAGTCACAAAGGAAATACAAACAAATATTAATGCAAAAAAGTCACCTGGATATGAACTTATCACTGGTGAAGTGCTTAAAAATCTTCCACGGAAAGCAATAGTTAAGCTTACAACTATAATAAATGCTACATTTAGACTTAAGCATGCTTAAGTCTAAATGTAGCCGGGACATGTCCCGGATTTGTGGAAAGTTGCAGAAGTAATTATGATAGCAAAACCAGGGAAACCTCCTCATGAAGTTAACTCTTATAGACCTATATCACTGCTTCCAGTTATATCTAAGCTCTTTGAAAAACTTCTGTTAAAGCGTCTGATTCCTATAATAGAAAAGAAAAAAATAATTCCAGACCACCAATTTGGGTTTAGAGAAAAACACTCAACTATTGATCAAGTGCACCGAATAGTAACAGTCATAGAAAAAGCTCTTGAAGAAAAGAAAGTATGTACTGCTGTATTTCTTGACGTTGCACAAGCATTCGATAAAGTTTGGCATGACGGCCTTATACTGAAGCTAGAAAATTGTTTGCCAAAACAATACTCTGATTTACTTACGTCTTATCTTTCTAACAGAACCTTTCGAATAAGGCAGCAAGATGCTTACTCTGAAATTAAAGAAATAAAAGCAGGTGTTCCACAAGGAAGCGTCTTAGGTCCTGTGCTGTACTTACTATTTACTAGTGATATTCCAGAACTCAATAATAATACTATGGCTACTTTTGCCGATGATACTGCAATTCTGGCTGTTGCTGAAACCCATCAACAAGCTGCAAAAAAAATGCAAGTCTCTGTTAATAATGTTCTAAAATGGACAAAAAAATGGAGAATAAAACTAAATGAATCTAAATCTGTTCACGTTGATTTCACAAACAAAGATTCGAAAACCGCGCACCAGGTATATATAAACAACAATCAAGTACCATATGCTAATACGGCTAAGTATCTAGGAATGACCTTAGATGCAAAGCTACGCTGGAAAGCTCACATAAAGAAGAAGAAAGATTATTTGGACTTAAGATATAGAGAAATGTATCACCTTATAGGCAGGAATTCAACCCTGTCTATCCAAAACAAGCTTCTTATATACAACCAAATCTTGAAACCAATTTGGACCTATGGTATACAACTATGGGGATGCGCCAAAAAAAAGTAACGTTCAAATAATCCAAAGATTTCAAAACAAGCTGCTGAGGAGCATAGTAAATGCGCCTTGGTATGTCAGAAACTGCGATATTCATAGGGATCTCAAGGTGGATACCGTCGATAAAGTCATTTCAAAGTTTGCTACAGCCCACGAGTGGAGGCTTCATCACCACGTGAATGTCGAGGCTATCCAGCTCCTCGATAACACGGGACTGGTGAGAAGGCTTAAAAGGACTAAACCGTTCGAGTTAGTGTAGTGATTTTAGTGTTAGTGAAATAAGTGTTTAGTATAAGTACTAAACTATCGGACACAAGAACAAAGTGCTTCCCCTTAATAATAAACTCTAAGATGACGTCAATGGATAATCACTTAGTTGTAACATATTGTAAACGTTTAAGTTAAATTAAAATTACTTATTAGTCTTAAGACTAGATTGTAATATTAGTATTGTATTTTATTCTTTTTAAATAAAATGACAATAAATATACAAAAAAAAAAAAAAAAAAAAATAAGTTCAACACGCATAAGTGACCATTAATATCTGAACGATCATTGTTTATAAGTCAAACAGGCCAAATTTGTTTAATGTTCAGATATTATTAGTCACTTGTATAGCATAAAACTTATTTACATTTTGAATTGTTCAGAAGTAAATGATCACCTTGTCTGCTACAATGAGAACGTGACAATTTGAGATCGTGACATTATGCAAACGTGATATTATGAGAACGCCGTTTTCTAACGTGACATTATGCGAACGTGACATTAATCTGACGCTAACTGTACAAGTATTTATTTAGTATGTAAAGTATGTAGTATGTACTTACTTGTTGATCATGAAACTGGCAATACTTCATGTTGACATTGTTGGCGAAGTGCCTGACGCAAGCATAAGTGTTGTTCACTGAATCCTGACATTTACAATCGTACTCCGGGTAACACTCCTGGAAAATATACAGTCATTTATTTCCCTGACATTAAAATACTAAGCCTATTTGATTGACCCCACGTTTGTAACCATTGTACATTGACTTATACCATTGAGCTTATTACATGTTTAAAGAATCAACAAAATTCGTCCCACAGAAATCTAGATATCAGCTGTTCAAAAAATTAAAAGCCCTGTGGCACTCCAAGCAGTTATCTACTAAAAAGTCAGTCTGTCCCCAGGTACCAACTAGGTTCATTACAAAGATTGATACGTAAGCAACATTTTCTTCTATGGAATCTACAAAATTCGCCCCACAGAAATCTAGATATCAGCTGTTCAAAAAATTAAAAGCCCTGTGGTACTCAATGCAAAAGTTATTTACTAAAAAGCCAGTCTGTCCTCAGGTCACCAACTAGGTCTATTACAAAGATTGATACGTAAACAACATTTTCTTCTACGGAACCAACAAAATTCGTCCCACAGAAATCTAGATATCAGCTGTTCAAAAAACTAAAAGCCCTGTGGCACTCCATGCAAAAGTTATTTTCTAAAAAGCCAGTCTGTCCCCAGGTCACCAACTAGGTCTATTACAAAGATTGATACGTAAACAACATTTTCTTCTATGGAACCAACAAAATTCGTCCCACAGAAATCTAGATATCAGCTGTTCAAAAAACTAAAAGCCCTGTGGCACTCCATGCAAAAGTTATTTTCTAAAAAGCCAGTCTGTCCCCAGGTCACCAACTAGGTCTATTACAAAGATTGATACGTAAACAACATTTTCTTCTATGGAACCAACAAAATTCGTCCCACAGAAATCTAGATATCAGCTGTTCAAAAAATTAAAAGCCCTGTGGCACTCCAAGCAGTTATCTACTAAAAAGTCAGTCTGTCCCCAGGTACCAACTAGGTTCATTACAAAGATTGATACGTAAGCAACATTTTCTTCTATGGAATCTACAAAATTCGCCCCACAGAAATCTAGATATCAGCTGTTCAAAAAATTAAAAGCCCTGTGGTACTCAATGCAAAAGTTATTTACTAAAAAGCCAGTCTGTCCTCAGGTCACCAACTAGGTCTATTACAAAGATTGATACGTAAACAACATTTTCTTCTACGGAACCAACAAAATTCGTCCCACAGAAATCTAGATATCAGCTGTTCAAAAAACTAAAAGCCCTGGGGCACTCCATGCAAAAGTTATTTTCTAAAAAGCCAGTCTGTCCCCAGGTCACCAACTAGGTCTATTACAAAGATTGATACGTAAATAACATTTTCTTCTATGGAACCAACAAAATTCGTCCCACAGAAATCTAGATATCAGCTGTTCAAAAAACTAAAAGCCCTGGGGCACTCCATGCAAAAGTTATTTTCTAAAAAGCCAGTCTGTCCCCAGGTCACCAACTAGGTCTATTACAAAGTTTGATACGTAAATAACATTTTCTTCTATGGAACCAACAAAATTCGTCCCACAGAAATCTAGATATCAGCTGTTCAAAAAACTAAAAGCCCTGTGGTAATCAATGCAAAAGTTATTTACTAAAAAGCCAGTTTGTCCCCAGGTCACCAACTAGGTCTATTACAAAGATTGATACGTAAACAACATTTTCTTCAAAGGAATCAACAAAATTTGCCCTACAGAAATCTAGATATCAGCTGTTCAAAAAATAAAAGCCCTGTGGCACTCCAAGCAGTTATCTACTAGTCAGTCTATGTCGCAGGGAAATGAGGAAACCGGGTATTTCACGAAATCACCAGGGTTATGACGAAATCCCGTTTCTACCAGAATATAAATGCTCATATTTTTGTTTGTAGGTTAAAAATCACAAGGATTCCTTCTGTAGGTTAGGTTAGAACTGTGACCATAATGCACCAGGCAAGCAAGCGAAGCGAAAGTGCCGCGGTAGCGGCCTTCGAAGTGCAAGAAATTTTCGACATTTACCGGGATTTCGTGGTATCCCTAGTGATTTCGTGAAATCCCCGGTTTCCTCATTTCCTCATATACAGGGTGTACATGAGTATGGCGCATACATTTAAACACGAGGTAGGGCATAATATTACTGAGCAAGAACAAAAAAAAGATATTAACATCCGTTTAGGAGATTAAAAAAAAATTAATATTCACTTTTTTTTATCTCTTTATTTCGTGTATTAGAAGGAGTAGGTACATTTTACGATTATAAGGTTAAGGTATAAGGTTTAGTATTCTTACTCCATCACCACACGGAGAGTTATATGAATGCCGTGTATTAAAATATTTGCGCTATACTAGTTTTCACTCTGTGTTCTATCTAAAAATACCAACATTCTATCACTTATCATAAAAAGCAAAGTAAACTTACAGCCAAATGATTCCCATCATATTTCCACGGACACTCTTCAGCTACGGAACCAGATCTACCTTCCCCATGGTACTCCACCAGCATGAACCTCTCAGGAGTCACTTCTGGTACAAAGTTGATGGGTCTACCGTCCATACCTTCAGGGACTAAACCAGCTAGCTCAATGATTGTAGGTCCAATGTCTATGTTTAAGACTGGGTTATGGTTCGTGGAGTTAGGTTTGATTCCAGGGCCTTTTATTATGAGTGGTACTTTTATGTCTGTTTCGTATGGTTGACGTTTGTCGTATACTTGAGAAAACTGGCCTGTAACAATAAAAAAAAATATTAAATAAATAAATATTCCTCACACATTCACACAACGCCATCTAGTCCCAAACTAAGCAGAGCTTGTACTATGGGTACTAGACAACGGATAAACATACTTAAATACTTTTTTTTGTAAATACATACATATTATACATAGAAAACATTCAGACCAATGCAAACAATCATGTTCATGCACACAAAGATTTGCATTGAGCAGGAATCAAACCCGAGACCTCTTCGTAGCAGTCTTCTTATATAACCACTACGCCACAGAGGTCGTCAGAAATATAAATATTATTTTTTAAAAAGAGATACTTTTAGATAAAATGATAATTCCCGCATCGGGTTTGAGCCTTATGTCTCAGTCTTTTAATAAAAGATAAACAAACTTTTTTTTTTTTTTTAAAAACAGCTCTTAAGATAAAAAAAATAAATATGCACAACAGCTTCACATTGCTCAATTGTAGAGTTTGTGGAGATTCTGAGCCCATATTAACTAAAACTCAAGTATTATTTATAACTATACGGGTATTAACACGATTAATTGTGGTAAATATTAAGTCATTTCGTGACCATGGCTGGTGTAACCTGGCCGAAACGTCGAGTGCCTCAAAGGCTCACAATTAATCGTGTTAATACCCGTTTTGTTATTAATAATATGTTATTGTGAGCCCAGGCTACGTCCAGGCTGAAAATAATAATTAGTGAATCGCACAACAAATTATCTTGCGTGCGATTCGAACCGGCTTATATACATTAGCCATAATTACTTACCAATATGATATCCATTGTCCGAAGTGTAGATAACATAAGTATTCTCCAGCAGCTGGTTAGAATCCAGCAGATTGATCACATCGGCCACCATTTCGTCCACAGCGAGTAGGGACTCCCAGCGCGAACGATACACGCGGTCTAGTTCTGATAGCATCTCTTCGGGTAGAGGTGATGGCTGCATGCCGAGTAGCCAGTGTTTGTCCTGCAACATATTTAATTAAAAATCAAGATATTTTTGTTTTTAGTTCCTTAAGGGTCGTAGCACATAAAACGAAACGTAAAAGGAGTGGCACGTATCAACTCCAGTCGTTCACTATTATTTGTATGAAACTCCTTACTGCAACACACACTAATCGGAATCGTAACGTAATCGGATTTTTGACGTTTGACACCGAGGAAAAAGGCGAGGCGGTGCCGATCCGTTTACGTTTCGTTATTATGTGCTACGACCCTTAAACTTCTCCCGCACTATCATTTCCTGTGTCTCTTTGTAAATCGTAAAAATTGTCTCTCTTGGAATTCGAATCCACGCCCTGTAGCACGCATTCCTTTACGTTCAATAACTAAGAGCGTATGGGCAAAGCTCGCAGACATGAAAACAAGAGAAGGAAACTTAACATAAAATCAATTAACGCGCTTAAGCCAGCTTTGTATTAGAAGGCCTAGTTTTCTCTGCAAACAGAGTAAAGGGACCTGCAGTGGCACATAAATAGGCTGTTTTGATGTTAAAACATAAGAGACCAATTTCTCGCCCTTTTTGGAGAAAATTTTGCGTCAGTTTTGACGTAATTTAACCAGCATTATCTTTTACTAGCTGATCCGTGCCCACTTCGTTGGGCGGCGAAAAAGACGCGTCCCTTTTTTAAACATATTTAGTTACTGCTCCACTCCTATTAGTCATAGCGTGATACTATATAGCCTATGACACTCCCCGATAAAGGGACTATCCAACACAGAAATAATTTTTAAAATCGGTTAAGTAGATCCAGATTACTTCCTACTACGTCACAAACACACAAACTTTACCTCTTTATAATATTAGTATAGAAAAAACAGTGACTGCAACTGACTCGTAAACATATCGACACATTATACAGACAGAGGTGCTAAAGACAAAAGGCCCATAATGATAAAAACACATCCTTACGGACGTCTAAAAGAACAAGATAATTAGTAGAATACCTATAACAATATAACAGTAACAAAACAAAATATCATAATATTTTGTAACAAAATTGTTGGTACATAATAAAACATTATTGCGTATTAAGGTGGAACTAAATCTAAACTAATATTATAAAGAGGTAAAGTTTGTGTGTTTGTGATGTTGTAGGGGGTAATCTCTGGATCTAATGAACCGATTTTAAAAATTCTTTCTGTGTTGAATAGTCCATTTATCGGGGAGTGTCATAGGCTATATAGTATCACGCTATGACTAATAGGAGTGGAACAGTAATGAAATATGTATTAATAAGGGACGCGTTTTTTTCGCCGCCTAACAAAGTGGGCACGGGTCAGCTAGTCTAAAATAAACTTCCTACTTTAATTATAGTATAAGTCTCACCTCCACAGCAATATTGAAGTTAGGATCTCTAACAGCAGTGACATTGCCGAACCTCCCCTCGTGTCGTCGTGCTGGCGTGAAGGGCTGGTGTGGCGCGGGAGGGGCCAGCACCATCAGGAAAGGACTGACCTCTGTCTGGTTCTCTATGTAGCTTACTGCTAGGATACGCTGGAATATTATAAGAAAATTAAAATTTACGCTGGAAAATTATCCGTGTGGTGACGGAGTAAGAATAGAATATGTCACCACCCCATCTCATCCCATGGGTGTCGTAGAAACCGACTAAGGGGAATCTGTGAATATTACCTTTACATAGAAAGAAGAAAAAACTTGAAATTAAACCCTATACTTAGCCGTCTGTGGCCAGCGTAGTATTAGTAGGCCAAGTATCCCTCCGTCACGGGAGGAGCCCCGTCCCTGCAGTGGGACATTAATGGGCTGTTATGATGATGATGATTAAGTATAAGAAATTAACTTAAAATATTTATAAAATTTAAGTCCACACGACGCGATCTAACGGCCAAAATAAAACGAGTTTAGATAATGGCCATTGATTAGGACTGAACAACTAATAATATACTTTTGTATTAGTAAATGTACGATTTCATGTGCCGTAAAACAAAACTACCAGTGAAAGTCTTATAGAAATCGGTCCAACCGTTTCGTATATTATTCGAAACAAAGGGGCAGACAAACTTTTTTTTTTTACTTTTTTGTGCATAGTGTACTTTGGGTTTGAATCTGGTTTGACCTCCAGACCAATTTAGCGGAAATTGGACAGCACGGAGTGTGTCAAATAGTAAAGTACATATAAATCATCATAACAGCCCATCAATGTCCTACTGCAGGGACGGGCCTCCTCCCGTGACGGAGGGATACTTGGCCTACTACCACGCTGGCCAGACGGATTGGTACAGGGTTTAATTTCAAGTTTTCCTTCTTTTTATTTCGTTAAGATGATAGTCCCTTAGTCGGTTTCTACGACACCCATGAGATAAGATGGGGTGGTGACATATTGTTCTTACTCCGTGACCACAAGGAGAACATATAAATAAATAAATATAAATACTTACAATAATATCTGTGAGATACTGATCACTGGAGAACGTAGGTACACCGTTGTTAGATATAGTGTAGTTGTAGTAGGCAGAGTTACCGACAAGACCGTGCCACTCTGACCAGCCAGGGGGTACCAGTTCTGGTCCACCAGCTTTAGGAGAACCGTACTGTAAAAAAGAAAAATATTATGAAGAATTTTTGAACTGGAAATATTTGTCTTGTGAGCTTGTGATATGATGTGACTTTTCAAATAATAAAACCAATTTACTACTCCAATCTACTTGTCTGTCTGTGTTGATCCATAAATTCCATTTTGAGTAAACATCTCATACCCGATTGGCAATTAGACTATTTTGCTTTGTTATTCATTTTGCTTTACAAAGATTTTGAGGAGATATTCAATATTCAATTCAGTTCTCGTAAACTTTTGAGCTGCATGTCAATTCTCGTTCCTAAAATTCGTTTAAGTTAACTTTTAGTTGTCATGTTTTTGCTATTGCAATTGTAATCTTTTGTGGTCGTGTTAAAGTTTTATTTAGAGTGTGACAATTTGAAAACTAAAAGTTAACTTAACCGAATTTTAGGTACGTGAATTGACTTGCTGGTAGGTAATTGAAAGGATGTAACCATAACAAGTGGTAGACTGAGCATGCGGGATCAGTTGACAGGTGAGTGAGCTGAGTCACCCCTAAAAAAACTAACGTGGTCAAAAGAGCACGCGGGCTCAGGGCTCAGTTGCATTTGAGCTCAGTTGACCATGAAAGATATTTAACAATATCGAGCCGTTGCCTCAGGATCTGTCGTTGGATCAGGGTCTGTCTGTCAATTTTCTATTTTTTAAAGTAACCGACATAACTAATATTATCGTAAGTTGCGTAATTATCTAGGAATAGTAGCGTAAGTGACTTTACTTGCTATCCCAACCGACACTGCTCATCAAAATTTTGTCACTTACTATAAACACAGCATTTTTACTGTTTTAAATAAAGCTTCAAAAAACATTACTATATTAAATTTCAGTACGATATCTCCATTATTGGTGAAGATATTTAAAAAAAACCTTCTCCTGTCAAATTTAGTTTTTGTCGGTTACGATAAGTCGGCGGTAATGGCTCGATATTAAAAAAAACCGCAAACCTCATTTAAATATTTCCCAGCATAAAACGTATTGTAGCCAGCATCCTTCAAGACCGTAGCAAAGGTATGTTTCTGCAGACTGTGCCTCCAATGATCTCCGTAACAGCCTCCGTGCAGAGAATTGTTCACTGTTTTGTGATTGTGGACGTACAGCCCGGTGAGGAGACTCGCACGACTGGGACAGCATATCGGTGATGTTACGTACTAGAAATTATGGAAAATAAAATCTTTTTAAGTAATAAGTTTGTTTTTTAAGTATGTAAATATAAAATAAATATTCCTTACACATTCACACAACGCCATCTAGTCCCAAACTAAGCAGAGCTTGTACTATGGATACTAGACGACGGCTAAACATACTTTCTTTTTTTGTTTATACATACATAGAAAACACCCAGACAATCATGTTCATGTACACAAAGATTTGCATTGAGCGGGAATCGAACCCGAGACCTCTGCGTAGCAGTCATGTTATATAACCACTACGCCATAGAGGTCGTACATTATTTATTTATTTATTTATTATAATTGTAGGAGTATACATAATACTGTTTTTTATTTCTTTTTACATCTATATCAGTCTATGGACGTCCACTGCTGGACATAGGCATCCTCCAAAAGCTTCCACTCTGCGCGGTCTTGTGCCTCCCTCATCCATCGGCTTCCCGCCGTCCTAACCAGGTCGTCGGTCCACTGTGTGAGGGGTCTCCCCACCCTGCGCTTTCCGGTGCGCGGTCGCCATTCGAGAACTTTTCTGCCCGAACGGCTATCTGTTCTCCGCGCTATGTGCCCTGCCCACCGCCACTTTAACCGGGCAACCCTGAGCGCTATGTCGGTCACTTTAGTTCTCCTGCGGATCTCCTCGTTTCTGATACGATCACGCAGGGAAACTCCCAACATAGCTCTCTCCATTGCCCTCTGAGTGACGGTAAGCCTTCTGAGAAGGCCCATAATCAGCGACCACGTTTCAGCTCCATATGTCATCGCTGGCAACACACATTGGTCGAAGACCTTTGTCTTCAGACACTGCGGTAATGTGGACGAGAAGATACGTTTTAGCTTCCCGAACGCTGCCCATCCTAGTTGGATTCGACGAGTGACCTCCTTCTCGAAGTTGGACCTACCCAGCTGGACTGACTGTCCCAGGTAAATATACTCGTCGACAACTTCGAGTGTAGAGCCTCCAACCGTGATTGGAGTGGGTGCAACATGGATATTTGCCATGATCTTGGTCTTGTCCATGTTCATTTTAAGACCCACTTGTTGAGAGACTACTGAGGCCATCGAGCATTGTGTTGAGGTCCTCCATGGTCTCAGCCATGACCACGATATCGTCAGCAAATCGAAGGTGCGTAATATACTCGCCATTTATGTTGATGCCGAGTCCGTCCCAGTCTAAAAGCCTAAAAGCATCTTCCAGTGCAGCGGTAAACAATTTCGGTGATATGACATCACCTTGTCTTACTCCTCGCTGCAACTGGATAGGGCCTGATAATCCACCCTGGAGACGAACCGACATGGTGGCGTTTTCGTATAAGCACCGCAGCACTTCGATATACCGTTGGTCAACTTGGCACCGTTGGAGAGACTGCAACACTGCCCATGTCTCGATCCAATCAAAGGTTTTTTTTTTTAAAGTAAACACGGCAATATGACTATATCGAGCCTGATGGAAAGCGCGAGTACAGTCCACAAATGAAGCCAACGGATAGAAGTCCAAAAACAACTTCAATCCGTCGTCATCATCTTGCCGGTTTGGCCAAATGCTTCTTCACACTGCGTTTGAAGGACCCAATGTCATATGATGGAGGAAATACGTGATCCGGAAGCTGGTTCCACAACTTAATGGTGCGGCATAAGAAGGCTTTCTCATAGTCCACAAACGCTAAGCATAGGGGCCGGTTATACTCGTTGGATTTTTGTATAACCTGCCGCAGCGTATGAATGTGGTCTACGGTACTATAACCTTTTCGGAAACCGGCTTGTTCGGGAGGCTGGAAGTCGTCCAGTCTGCGTTCGAGACGATTCGTGATGACTCTCGAGAACAATTTGTAGACATGGCTCAGAAGAGTGATGGGTCTGTAATTCTGAAGGAGCGTTTTATCGCCTTTCTTGAAGAACAGTACCACCACACCTCTGTGCCATGCCTGTGGCGTTTTTCCCTCAAGTATAACGGAATTGAATAGCCTCTGAAGAGTCTTGAGAATGGGTTCTCCACCGGCCTTCAGTAGCTCGTTTGTGATTCCGTCATACCCCGGTGCCTTGTTGTTCTTAAGTTGTCGGAGAGCATCACTAATCTCACACAGACTGACGTTCGAGATTTCTTCGGTATGGTGTCGCGTAAGTCTAGCTCTAGGATCGACGACTAGATCACTAGGTGGCTGTGTTGTAGTATATAACTGTCCGTAAAACTTCTCAATCTCCTCTAGAAGCTCAGGCTTGGACGTCACTATTCTGCCATCTCCAGTCTTGAGCCTAGATAGTTGACTCTGGCCTAGAGACAGATCTCTGGCGAACACTTTTGAGCCCTTGTTTCGCTCAATGGCTTCTTTAATACAGACTGTATTAAAGTGCCGAAGGTCGCGAGTTAGTGACTTAGAGATCTGTCTATTGAGCCTCCTATACTGTTCGGCGTCGTCTGGAGACTGCAGTGCCATCTTACGCCTTTGCTCCATGAGCGAGAGAGTATCGTCGGAGATCTTTCTTGATCTTCTCCGGTGCTGGGTCTTAAAAGCACACTTTTCTTTTTACATAATATAACTTAATTCTAATAATATAAAGTAGAGTTTAGGTTAAGCTTATGAATGACTAAGGCCACGTGAGAGTTGTATCTAGCTTCCAATGTAGATCAACTAGAGTGCACGTAAAACCACCGCTTCATTCGCAGAGACGGTTCTTACAGTAAGAAAGCGGCAGTAAGGGATTTGGGGCTGTGTGCCACTCTGAAGGGCTTTCGGGCGGCAAACTTTGGCAGTGCCTTATAACCCGACTACAGCCTTTTGAGTTTTACCTAGGTATATTATGTCACCACCCCATCTCATCTCATGGGTGTCGTAAAAACCGACTAAGTGACTATCCGTAAAAATTATTTTTACGAAAAAAAAAGAAGAAAAACTTGAAATTAAACCCCGTCTGGCCAGCGTGGTATTAGTAGGCCAAGTATCCCTCCGTCACGGGAGGAGGCCCGTCCCTGCAGTGGGACATTAATTGGGTGTTATGATATTATCGCAAAACATGTTAAGAACTTGTAACTTTTTAACTTAACCTTCTTGTTCTATGGACATCGTGGTATTAATAATCCAAGTACCCATCTCTACAGCAATTTATTTATCACTGCAGTACAATTTATGTGAGTCTAAGGAAGTTATTACACAGGCTTTTTAAGCTGTATTCCTACAGTCAACAAAGTTGGTGGTTTACCAACACAGAAACCGCTTAATCGCTATCGAGCTTTTGTTGAAAGAACTATTATTTTCTTCGTGTGGTGACTAGGGAATGCAAATCCGTTCTGTTTTAAAATCCGGATTTTTAAGAACGGATTTTTGGTCCGATCCGGATTATCCGGATTTTACGGATTTTTTATAAAAATAAACTAATCCACTTAAATCAGTTTCTAAATGTGATGTTTCTTATACTTGTGTAAATGGATTAAAATGAAAACACTGGAAAATCAAAAAATATTTATATAATCGATTTTTATTTTGATTTTTTTTATTTGTAATTATTCAATTTCAAATCAAAATAATAAGTACAAATTAAATTAAAACTTTGGAGATCAAAAATAAGACTATCAAACTTCTCCTCAAATTAATAAAGATTACACACGGAAATAATCCGCATTTACACTATATTCACTGCAGACTTACCACAAACACCAGGAGTCTCCATTGCAACGTATGCTGATGACACAGCTATACTAGCCTCTAGTAAATGTCCAATGGAAGCCTCCAATATATTGCAGAAAAGCTTAAACGACATTAACGAATGGCTTGACAAGTGGAGAATCAAAGCGAGCCCAAATAAGTCAGTCCAAGTGACCTTTACATTACGAAGAGAAACTTGTCCCCCTGTGAATCTTGGCGGCAAAGAACTCCCTCACAATGACACAGTCAAATACCTAGGGCTACACTTGGATCGCCGACTGACATGGCGCAAACATATCGAGACTAAACGAAATGAGATCAACTTAAAATACAGAGGTTTATACTGGCTGCTAGGCAGAAACTCTAAACTGTCCGTTGATAACAAGCTCTTGATCTACAAGACCATAATAAAACCAATCTGGACCTATGGTATGGAGTTGTGGGGAGCGACATGTAACTCCAACATAGATAAAATCCAAAGAACTCAGAACTTCATACTAAAACAAATTGGCAATACACCCTGGTTCATAAGAAACACGGAGATTCATGAACACCTGAATATGCGGACAGTAAAAGAAGAAATCAAGGGATGCCTTGTAAAATACAAAACCAGATTGGAAAATCATCCTAACCAGTTGGCAGTCCAGCTCACACTACCTGATTGCATTAACCGGTTGAAACGACGCAGAATCCTTAAACTCGGCAACACCAACTAAGCCACTGTTATTTAAGAAGGCAAAAATTTCCTGATGAGGAATGCCTTCCCCTGCCACGCCCATTCCTACATCACATCTGCTCATAGTCCTTAAGACTGATTGCAAGATCTTTTAAAAAAAAAAAAAAAATCCGCATTATTAAAATAATCTGTGTATAATTCGTGAACTGCCAGCTGAGGAACGTTACTAAAACAATTAATAGTTAAAATAAATAAAAATTTAGGTAGGTAAACATAAATAATTGACTTCTTGAAAAATTTATAACATAAAAAAGTAACAAAATAATTTAACCTCTTTTTATTTAACTTAATTTTAAAAAGACTGTTATTTTATGAGACATAAAATCGATGGCGGCCAAGTTAATGCGGACAACTACATTTCTGCAAATATCTTTGTTTTACGAAAATTACCCTTATATTAGGTCTTTACCTATGAAATTGCCATTTTGTATAAACAAAATTAAACGATTTTTTTTTAAGTATTTTTTATTTGTATTAATCGAAGTAGTCACCCATGCAATCAATGCATCTTTGCCAAAGCAGTGGCAGTTTATTAATGCCCTTCTAAAAAAAATCAGCTGGACGGAAGGCAACCAATTCTTCAAAGGCATTTTGTACTGCCTCTTGGATATTGAATTTTTTTCCAGCCAAAAGGTTATCCAAATTTTGGAAAAAGTAGTAGTCTGTAGGCGCAAGGTCTGGTGGATGACGGAGAGCTTCCAACCCTAGTTCTTGCAACTTGGAGATCGTCTGCTGTGCAGTATAAAGTCGCGCCTTGTCGTGCAGTAGCAGCGAAGACGAGCGATTGACCAATGCTGGATGGAGATGATTATTGTGTTCAGTTCTTCACAGTACACATCCGCAGTAATGCTCACCCCGTTTTGTAAGAAGCTGTGATGAATCACACCGGCGCTAGACCACCAAACAGTGACCATCACTTTTCTAAGGGTAAGTTTTCGTTTAGGGTATTGTTTTGGTGCTGAACCAGGATCCAACCAACTTGCTGAGCGCTTACGCTTATTATCAAACAAAATCCATTTTTCGTCGCTAGTAATAAAGCTGTTCAAAATTCCTTCATTTGTGTGTCTGTTGAGCAGTGCAAGGCATGTCTCGACGCGTACCTCGCGCTGGCAATCATTTAGTTCGTGGGGCACCCATTTGTCAAGCTTTTTTACCTTGCCAATTTGACGCAAACGGACCAATATTGTTTTGACGTTAACGTCGAAAGCTGCTGCTAATTCAGCCGTAGATTGTGTATCATCGGCTTCCACAATCGCCTTTAATTCGTTATTGTCGACCAAAGTCTTCGGACGACTACGAGGTTCTTTTTCAGGTCAACATTTCCAGAAGGGAAGCGAGCAAACCAATAACAAGCGGTGCGTTTGTTTGTAGTGTTAGCTCCGTAAACGTCGTTGATGATGCGTGCCGCTTGTGCCGCGTTGCTGCCACGACGAGACTCATATTCCAAAAGTACTCGATTTTTTAACGTATCCATAACAACGAAAAGGATTGAATTGCGATGAAAACGTAACACTAATCAATAAACAAATGACTACTTTTGGAAAAAGAATTCCATGTTTTTAAAATGAAATTGATTTAAAATATTTTGATTTGAAATGCCCAGTAGGTACTAAAAAAGGGCAATTTCATAGGTAAAGACCTATTATAACCTTACCTAAAGTTCTGCATTAAACTTATTTTGTTTAAAGATCTTACTTACCTAAGTACCTACTTTACATAAATATAAATGTTATAAATATGCAATGTAAATGAAGACATCTACAATATTTTTGTTGACAAATTTAATATTGTTTTGTTTTAGAACATCAATGGAATGTTTATGTCGCTTTTATAACATTAAATATCCATAAAAGAAAGTCTCAGAACTTATTACTCAGTTTATATTATAATATTTTATATCGAAATGACCTCTTTTGTGGCGACTAATGACGTATGTACGATTATTAGGTAGATGCCTTCTTCCACGTAAGATATCTTTCTATGTATAAAAAGACATATATCCTATTCTATAGAATGCAGTGACAGCCCCGCCGTCTAACCAATAAAATCTTTTAAAATTCAATTAATTTGTATTATAAAAGATTTGATTGGTTAGACGGCGGGGCTAGGTCGGTGGACAATGACAACTCACTGCATTCTAAACGCGAATAGAATATAGGTACATTATCTTAGTAAAATGACAACATAGGGATAAAACTCTTTATACAATAGGTATATAAAAAAGGTTATTTTAATTCATTCTGCCAACTTTAATTTCAACTGGTTCATTATTCTCAAAATAGTAACTTTTTTTACTAAAAGTGCTCTCCTGTAAAGTTGCTATGTTGTAGATGTCTGTATTAACTTTGCTGCGATCAAAATGTGACCTCAAAAATAATAAATCATCTAAAGTTGAGTAACCTGCTGCGAATTCGGTTACACATAATTCCTGCTGTAGAAAAAGCACGCTCTGTTTCAACGCTTGTAGGGGGAATGCATTGAAGATGCTTGTAAACGGCCTCCTAATAACGTCCTGGTGAACCAATATCCTCGAATAACGCCATATCCACTCTAACATTACAATTTCTTATTATACAGAAAATCCGCGGATTTCATTTTCGAATCCGGATTTACAATCCGAGTAAAAATGGGCGGATATCCGGATTTTTCGGATTACGGATAGTCCGGATTGCATTCGCTAGTGGTGACGGAGTAAGAATATAATACGCCACCACCCTATCTCATCCCATGGGTGTCGTAAAAACCGACTAAGGGATCATCTTAACGAAATAAATAGAAGGAAAACTTGAAATTAAACCCTGTACCAATCCGCCTGGCCAGCGTGGTATTAGTAGGCTAAAAATTTGCATCTTACGACTATCGTTCATGGAAGAGAATACCGACTGTGAACTGGCAATACTTTAGTCCTATCTCGATTTTGACAACCCCCACCGGCGATTTACAGCAGGCCCCTCATGCCTTCCCCTAATAGGGAGGGGGCCTTATAATGGACGGAGCACAGGGGTGAGATCGTGTGATTCAGGCAGTGGCGCCCCCGCGCCTGTTGATCAACCTACCCTAACCTAATTAGAGTCGTAGATTTTCAAAACGCATAACGTAGTAAGCTAAAATCAATTATGAACGATTATAATTGATTACGAGCGACATAGTCAAATTGTGACAAAGATTTAAAAATAATTGAATACCATGTATAATTAGTTCATCCGTTACTAAAATAAAGACAAAAATCTGTTGAATGAAGAAAACAGTTGAAATAAAACCCTATACCAATCCGTCTGGCCAGCGTGGTATTAGTAGGCCAAGTATCCCTCCGTCACGGGAGAAGGCCCGTCCCTGCATTAGGACATTAATGGGCTGTATAATGATGATGGTATAAAGTAGCCCAACATTGATTTGTTTAGTTTTTATTCAGTTTGGTGAAAGGAAGCTTCCTTGCGATTAATCCAGGTGTAGTAAACGCCGAGCATTTATCATCATTCCTGACTCTTTAATCATTTTTTTGTTTGTATTGAAATACTTTGACTTGTCAAATGAGATAACTAAAAATGGCTACAAGGTTACTCTACATGCCGTGGAAATAGGTGCGAGAGCTACTCCAGCTAAATCCCTCTACAGCTTATTAAAGCACTAGGACTGCCGAACTTCACTAAGCTCTACTATCACTAATGTCCATAACGGCCTTGTTAGTTTCTTACCAAATTTGGATAGGTAGAGGACGGAACATAGCAGACAGTGAAGGGGACTAACACGTTGTAAGGGGGCCTCCTTAAACCTACATCTGGGTCGTAAGTCCCAGACGCTGTTACGCCAGTGTTCCGTCCTCTATCACGCGATGGACCCGGCAACCGCACGGAGAATCCATGGAATGCTAAGATTAAGTCTTGTAGACTCCCAAAATTACTGAACCGATTTTACCAACTCTTTCGTCAATATAAGGATACAATATTTGCAAGTAACATAGGCTACATAACATGTTACAATAACGGAGAAAAAATACTACTTTCGTAAGCTTACATTTTGTGTGCTGTGCAAATGGTTAGTTACACAAAATATATGAACTACGGAATAATTGTTCTTAAAAAGATTTCAAAATAGTCCATGGTAGAATATAATATTTATTTGTTTAATGACAGTGGCGAGTAACTTTTACAAGCGGGCGAAGTAGACCTTAGTATACTTATATAAAACACAGGTACCAAATCAAGCACTATCTTTACACACACAAATGTTTGACACATGGTCGAATCGAACCCGCGACCTCTTTGTACCAGTCAATTACTCTAACCACTAAGTCAATGTCGTCTTTAAGCAGTAGTTAACTATATAATAATTATTATAGTATCATAGTACCACAGCATACTGTCTAAAAAAAATAGTCCTATTAGTACTCTTAACTCAAGAGAATAGGCAGATTCAAACTTCTTGCTTATTAAAAAAACTGCGAGAATGCAAAATAACATAATTGTTTCCTTACTAATTTCTTATTAGGTTTATTGAACACGCAACAAACTTTATAAAGTTATTAAAAAAATACTTTACTTACCGAATTAGTAAATGTGACGCCTTCATTCGTAATGAAATTCTGCACGCTCTTCATTGGAGTCTGAAATAAATACAAAAAATAAAACAACAATATATTCAACTATATCATTTATTTCACTTTTCTATTAGTAACTACTAACCATTCCGCCAAGAACTACATCTTGATCATCAGTTAAAACCAAGACAAAATTAGGTCTTTTCCCCAAACAAACATTATTCCCGACAAGGAAAATTAACAATAAATAATTTAACATGTTGATATTGATAATTCTTAATATTATTATATTGCAAATCACTTATTTTACTGTGGCATCGGAGGCATTATCTCTAGGCCTGAACTCTTGCTTGCGATTACAACGCCCACTGCGAAAATGCCTACACTTTTTATAAGTGCCCTGAAACAATAAAAATATACTTATCTCAAATATTTTCATAAGAAATGTGTTGTTATCACTTGAAACAAAGTAAATGGTATTTAGGTTTACTTTTAAGTATCGTAATTTTATAGTAGGCAATGCATATATTCAACATATCAAAGGTTTTTAAATTATTTACGGGAAAATTTTTGAAAGGACTTAATTTTATAGCTAATAACCAACTGCAAAACCAGAGCATTGATAAATACTAATAAGCAAATTAAGTTAAGGTAGTCTGCTCACAGTAATTCCATTATAATTGAGATAAAAACCAAAAGAAATCAACCAATTTTGATGAAATTTCAATGGGACCTATTTAATGGAATAACTACAGAAAAAACACTTACAAAATACCTGATCTCCTTTTTAAAACAGATTTTCTGAACAGAAAAAAGGATTAACAATTTAAAAATAACGACAAAGATTTATCTGCTTACCGGCCAGAGCTTTGTGTGATTACTGATTTATAAATGCAACATGCTACATGATATTGAAACCAATTAACTGGGAGATAAAATGTCAATGTAATATGTATACTGATGATAACCAATGTTTACAGTATATATTTATATTATTACATGCTTTGAGGAGACCCACTTTCTCCCAAACTTTTTAATTGCGCAATTGAAGAAATTTTTAAAAGATTAGAGTCTGATTGGAAAGGAAGGGGTATTGAAGTTGGTAAAAAGCGGTTAACAAACCTACGCTTTGCTGACGATATAGTCCTTTTTTCTACCACTGCTAAAGAACTAGAGTCAATGATACAACAACTCAGTGATGCAAGTCTCGGGGTTGGACTAAGGATGAACATGTCCAAGACCAAAATAATGACAAACAGCACAGAAAACAAGCTTCAATTAAATGGAGAAGAAGTCCAGTATGTCCATGAGTACATCTACTTAGGCCAGTTAATCTCTTTCCAGGCTCGACAAGATAAGGAAGTCGAAAGACGAACCGGTAACGCCTGGAAGGGTTTCTGGAGCCTAAAGGAACAAATGAAAGGAGAACTCCCGCTAACACTAAAGCGAAAACTTATGGACATGTGTATTTTACCCATATTGACGTACGGAGCTCAAACTTGGTCTTTGACTAACATCCAAAAGTCCAAACTCGGGGTTTGCCAACGAGCCATGGAACGTAGTATATTAGGTGTCAAATTAACGGACAGAGTCCGAAACACTACACTGCGTTCCAAGACACAGATCACTGATGTTGCCTACAAAGCGGCCAAACTAAAGTGGGACTGGGCTGGCCACATTTGCCGCATGCCTGACCATCTATGGGCTAGAATTACCACCGAATGGTGCCCAGATGCTTCAAATCGGCGTCGCGGCAGACCACGTAGGAGGTGGCGAGATGAGCTAGATAGGGCACAAAAACACTGGCCTTCATTGGCCAAGGACCGACAGTTGTGGAAATCAAAGGGAGAGGCCTTTGCCCAGCAGTGGGATGATAAGGGCTGATACGATACGATACGATACGATTGGATATTTACACAGCAGTTTCTATATGAGTTTTATTTTCTCACAGACTATCTATAACTTGACTTTAAAAAGAATATACACCTGTTATGACTAATGTGCCCCGTGTGGTAACAGATTAAGAATACAATATGTCACCACCCCATCGCATCCCATGGGTGTCGTAAAAACCGATTAAGGGACTATCTGTGAATATTATCTTTATGAAACAAAAAAAAAAAGGAAAACCTTGAAATTAAACCCTATACCAATCCGTTTGGCCAGGGTGGTATTAGTAGGCTAAGTATCCCTCCGTCATAGGAGGAGGCCCGTCCCTGCAGTGGGACATTAATGGGCTGTTATGATGATAACTAAATGTAATAATTGACAGTAAGCACCAAGTAACTGAATTTAGCAATTTTATTATCTTTAAGACCCTCTGTACCACCACCACAGAAAGAAACACCACTATGTCATATGTCTACAGAAACAGCTAACTTCAAGAGCAATCAACGCCTAACTAGTAGCACCCAAGATAAAAAGCAGGGAGTGGCGACTAGAGCACACATCTTCTATTGGATAAATTAGGGACACGAAAGACAGCAAATAGTGGAAACGTAAGTATACATAATACTAAATGGCACCTGCTGTGTGTGTCACATCTTGCTATAGGCAAGTTGATGTGTGTGTCACATCTTGCTATAGGCAAGTTGATAAAGAAAAATTTTATGAATATCAACCTAATAAAAAACTTTTTGGAAGGCCAACCATTCTCCTCAGAGCTTAGGCATTAGTAAGAAATATAACTTATTTTAATTTACAATTTTCCAACCAAATACCAACCACTATCAACTATAGTAAAAATTTGTTTTGTTTTCAAAGAAAATCTGTTAGCAATATTGTTGGTTTAGATTTAAAAACCATCACTCTTTCATACAACTGTATGAGGTCCCTGCTTATTAAATGTTTAATTTAATAGACTTAAAAACTTACCTAAGTAATAGATATATTCATTTTTACAAACTATTAGTCACTGATACAAATTTTTAATGAGATAAAAAGTAAAGACATACACAAAATAGTGTCATGTTATCTTCAACTACTATAAGAGCTCTTTTATCTTCAAGATGTGTACACCAAATGAATTAACAAACATAACAACAGACCAAGGAATCCATAAATGTATAAAATGAGAAAAATGACATATTTTAATAAACAGTAATTTCAGAATGTGACAATGGCCTTGTATTTGAAAACAATAAAGTTTATTGTTTATTTTTTTCAATGGCATTTTAGTACTATTGTGCTTATGCTAATGAATGTTGGGATTACAAATATAAATAATGCATCATCTCTGGACTAAGGACATAAATATTTATGACACACTAGCTGACCCTAACCACTTCATAGAGTGGCGAAAAAAACGCATCTCTTTTTTAAACATATTTCATTAGTGCTCCACTCCCATTAGTCATAGTGTGATACTATATAGCCTATGACACTCCCCAATAAATGTGCTATTCAACACAGAAATAATTTTTTAAATCAGTTCATTAGATCCAGATATTACCCCCTACAACGTCACAAACTTTACCTCTTTATAATATTAGCATAGATACAGAGCATAAGGGGAGGCTCACTCACAACATGAAATGAAGTAGATAGAGAGGAAAGCCACCAGTGAAAATGTTTAGAAGAGGATATATCTAATAGTGCATGTCATTTGGCTGACATAATGATGATGAAGAAATCAATCAGGAACCATAGTCATTTTGGTGAATCAATTTAAAAAAAATCATTGTTGTGATACAGTTTGAATATAGAATCTCACAGTCCCATCTCTGATAACAAAGAGGTTTAGTATCAAAGAGTGTTTAATATTTAAAAACAAAATCTAGTAAGAAACCCTAACAGTTATGTTCATAGAGTGATAAAGAAATGCTTACACTCCCAAATGTAGGTGAATTAAAAATGGAATATGCTACAATCTCTACTTCTCTCAAGAGTAGCATTGGACTACTGTATTAGGAATAAGTGATAACTTCTGTGGCATATCAATTTCAAAATTCCGGTAAATGGTTTCTATATAAGATTTGTAATAAAATGCCAATGAAAGTATTTACTTGCACAAAAATAATAACTAAACTAATTGTGGTGAAAGGAACCATTGATAGATACTAGAGTTCTACACACTTTAAAAAACATACAACCAAAATTAAAGACTTTCTTCTCTGTTTGGTCAGTTAAAAAAAATCCCATAGACATTACATGGCCTAAAACATAGGTACAGTAAGTACTGACTGATTTGGAAACTCTAAATTGATTTTTGTATGAAATATTGAAGTAGTTATTCCACAGGGAATTAACTAGCTGCTGCTAATTTTATTTTGGCAGAGGGGCAGTACTTTTTTGGCGGTTTACAGAACAAGTTAGGTCTTTGGTAACACTTTTTTTATTTGTAAGATATGTGATTATTGATTCATATGACTGACATTTGCACCACTAGGTTTTAGCTGAGGATTCTGCTATGTTAAGATATACATAATTAATTATGGTACAAGATAGCAATATCCCCTGTATTTTTTTCGGTAATAAAGCAAATTCATCAAAGTTGAAACGTAAAAATACAGCTATCACGCTTTTATTATAGGTTATGTTAAACTTACCACTTGAAGGGATCGTAATAGAAGTCCTTGACGAATGAAACGATACCTTTTTTGGCCATGATATATTTCGAAAATGAATAATTTATTAAATACAATGAGTAATCTATTAAAATCAATATCCAGGGGAGGCCAAGAACTAGAAAAATCTACAATCACCACAACAGACAATGGACCATAGGTAAAATCTAATCAAAGTCAAACAAATGACAATGACAGCAAATGTCATTTGCCCAGGAGGGCAATGGTGCCGAATACCATATTAGATTATTATACTCTATGATGCCGAACAAAACGTAGACGCTCAATTTTGGACTTTTATACTAATTCCACCTCTACCAATATCATCGTAATCGTAAATAAATAAATATTATAAATATTTTCTTACACATTTACACAACGCCATCCAGTCCCAAACTAAGCAGAGCATATACTATGGGTACTAAAACACGGTTAAACATTCAATATATTTCTTTTGTAAATCTTTCTTTTAGTCAATACATAGGTATGTCGGAAACAGTACTTAATTTGATTCATAAACAAAGCGCAGCACGAATTCAGGTAGAGGCGACACTGTCGCAATGACGTGTATAGCTAGCTTCGTGCTGAATCGTGCTACAACGGAGCATATGTGGGGCGCGCCGGAGGGAGACGCCCCAGTCAGTTACAGTTTGACTTCGGTCGTGATCGGTGCTCCTTACTAGGAACCGTTACCCGTTTTGTTTAAGTAGTGTTATTTCGAATATGGTGTAGTGTTCAGTGTAGTTAAAGTGTTACGTGTATTAAAAGTGTTACTTCGAGTTGACCGATCTATCGTAGAACGTGCCATTATAACCCTTAATTACTCGCACCTAAAAAGTTTCACTTACACTCGCATGGGGTATATATAACCCCAATCTCAAAGTTAAAATAAAAAACATTCCCAACCACTTTTAGTTATATTTACTATAAAAATTAGAAACATTTAACTTTGTACTAATTGTTAATAGTAATTGTTATTAGTAATAAACATTTTTTTTAAGGTCTAATGAGATCAATTGTTGTTATCTACTTTTCAATCAGTACATTCATCACATGTCATGGTAGAATTGTCATTACAGACATGCTGATGGCATTTGAAGCATAAAAATCTATTTATATTATCTTTTGATCATGGATCTTGTGACATCTTTCATAAGATGTACATGGACCGCTTCTGGAAGTAGAACCAGCATCGTGAACTTCTGAAACTATCTTTAAACGTTTTTTTACGACGCGTAGCATTTGTGGTATTGCTAAACGAGATTGTTGGTGGGCTTTCGTCAAATAAACCGCAAGATGTTTTAGAAGCTCTCTTCTTCTATGCCGTGGTCAATTTTATTTTTATAAATCACGCAAGCATTCATACCTGCGACGCGACGTTCAGAAGGTGATAGAATAACCATAGGCCACTTTTTGCCTTCTAATGTTTTAATTGGCATACATTTAAAGTGTCATTAGGTAACTGATACGGACCCTCAGTTTGTACTCCTGCATAAATTTAAAATTTTAGGAGGTAAAATGTTGCAGAATCGACCATTGGTAATGTTTTATGCCATCTAAGTATGGCATATAAAAGTCTCACTACAACTCGCATGGGGCAATATATACCCCAGACGCGCTCTCCAGACAGAACTAGGCCGTAGGAAGCGGCGTTTACGCCTGAATCAGGGCGGGGGGTGATAGTTAGGCAGCTACCTATACTTATGCTGAGACAGTATTTTCGAAAATGGCGGAATTAAAACGCTTCAAAATCGTGGTGGGGCAATATATACCCCATGCGAGTAATTAAGAGATAAGCTAACGCCGACAGGTAGGTACCTACATAATTATACTTACAAAACACCCAGACCAATGCAAACGATTATATGCACACAAACATTTGCATTGAGCGGGAGTCGAACCTGAGACCTCTGCGTAGCAGTCATGTAATATAACGACTACGCCACAGAGGTCATCAAAGCTCAGTAGTATTTTATATTATATTATATTATATTCATTAGAATCCTTTTATAAAAAACATTGGTAAATATTCGTAATAGATTTGATTTTTCATAAACGAATAGGATATAATTATTCACGATAAAAACATTAAAATTAAACAATGTTTAATGATAATGATTAATAATAGATGTAGTGTATTGTTGGCTCTTAGACGCGCGTGCCCTCTCACTTCCGTCGCTCACAGTCACCAACTCACAGAACATTTATACTCAAAGGAGAAGAATGTCAACTTCATATAAAATTCGTGAGGAAACTTTTCCTAAGCGTGTGGCGCCATCTATTGGCACCCCTCCTAAAACTACGGTTAATGTCAGCAGCGTGGGAAATTCAAATTGATGGTTATTTTAATTATTACAAAAAAATAAATCTTAACGCCCTACGTAGGGCATTAGATATATCCCTTTGTTTATTTTGTTGAAGGTTTAAATTAGGATGACTGTATTTGGAGTTGGATTTGATAATAAAAAACTTCATTTCTTTTACAATTTATTTATGTAAATAATATTCATAATAAAAAATATTCACATTCTTCATTGAAACATTCTTTTCTACATTGAAACTCATTGTAACATAACAAAAACCCTATAGGAGTCACTCTCTCAGAACTGGAGTCAATAACGTTCAATTTCACAAAAACACTTTAACTAAGGAATAGGATGCTCGTGCAACGTTTTTAATGCAGGATAAACTTGTTATTTATCGAGATTTTTTATTTATTTACAAGATATTTAGGAATTTACAAAATAAACGGTTTCTTTTCTTGTAGTGTTGACAGCTCCATATAAACAAGTATTAGGTGGTTGCTAGGAAATGACATGACATTTTCTATTTCATCTTTTCTCTCTGTCGTACATAACAGCCCTAATAGAAACATTGTGTAGAACAGAGTTGACTCCCCCTGCACCAACTGCTCTACGATCGCACATGCGAAAGAGACAACAGTAAAGCTTCCTTCTCTTTCACTCACATATACTACAAACTACAATAGACCAAATGAAAGACAAAATATTAAGTCTCTTTTATTATTTACTACTACTTAACATAATATATATCACTTACAAGATCATTTATTGTTATTTACAATACTAACAATCCAATTAGTGTAATGAGAAATTTTAGTATAAACTCCGGGAAAATAGTGATGTCCACATGAGTATCCAAAAGAGACTAATCCCACCACAAGCCCTTTATAAATTAAAGGGCCTCCGGAGTCGCCGAAGCACCCGTCAGGGCCGACTGAGTCCAAATGTCCGGCACACATCATAGAATCTTTGACATCAGCTCCGATTGTATTATAACGTTGTTTGCATACTCTTTGGTCTATAGTATTTAATGTTGTATGTTGCAGTTGGTCCGGTTGAACTCCATCGGGCTATAAAATAATAGTCATTTTAGTAACAGATTATGGCTTCACGTGCCCGGTATCGATATCTCAAGAACTGCATTCGAAATTCTTGAAGATTGATTAAATACACGTCTCGTTACCATCAGTTGCTGTAAGAGCGGGTTGGCCTGATTGGAACTGGTCCTAACAATGGTTTTGGTTAAAATATTGTGTCCACATTTTAAATGGAGCAATCTACGTTACAAGTTTAAAAAATATGTTAAAAAAAAGTATATTACCTCCAGCAATCCCCATCCAACAATTTGGCAAAGAGAACCAGGTTTAATTTCTACTCCTTGCTTTATAATAGTACTTTGTCTTACGTTATTAGTAAATGTAAAATGAGAGGCCACAACGATTATGGCTATGTCATTTGTATAAAAGTGTTTATCGAAGTCAGGATGTGGTATGATTGTTTTTAAGTTGTGTATTACACCTCCTTTTGTACGATAGGATGAACCTACACGGATTCTCCAGTGACTTGGTAGAGCGTAACTGAAATAAAAAATTGGAATTCTTAAATTTATTTTTTTTAAATACAATTCTTGCACTAGATGATATTGAGCATCGTTTCGCAGGGACTATTACAAATATGAATTTAACGGACACAAAGAACATCCAGACTCAAGACAATACCTAATTTGTGAATCACACTTGACAAATAACCACCTATTTTGCGTGGAATTCGAGCCCGCAACCTATACACTATTGCTATGCCACCGACGATTAAATTACTTAGTTAATTATTATTTAAAAACACGCTACGTGTTGTCACTTTGTCACCACGGAAAAAATATAATAACACCATCTTATGTTCTCCCTTGGGTGCTAATTAGAACAGCTAACCACGTAAGAAGCTGTAAGTATATTATTATTATATGTTACGGCTATCTCTAGTCTATGCCTAGGAAAAAAACCCAGTAGACACTAATCCGCCTAGATGTGGTAAGTATTGCTATGCTATACATTGTAAAATAAAATAAAATGCCATGAAAGATGACGAAACACAGCTAAATAATACAGAAGAAAGAAACAAATAGGTACATTTATTTAAATTAAGAGATCACTTGTGAGTTTACACGCGAAATGTGACTTAGAAGAACGCATTATATTTCAAGAAAAAAATTGTTTAACATCTACTTACTTTTTCTGTGTATTAGCATTATACTGAAAGCAATGAGCAGCTGAAACAACATGCCGTGACGTCAATATTATCCCAGCACAATGCTGTGCGAAGTCTTGTGTCCCCCAGGCATCAAGTAACAATTGAGCTAATATTGGATACTTCGATATTGTAATAGGGCTTCCTTGGATCACTCTGTGGAAATAGTAGACGCTGTTAGCTGCAAAGAAGTTTATGTTTAATTAAATACTCATTGGTTGATATTAAGACCTACTTACTTTAAATATGGAAGAAAGTTTTTCAGATCATAGACTTTAATATATAATAAAAAATTACCTCGTTAAATTTTATCGGTTTACTTATGTTTTTTAATTACTTTATTTTTGACTGATAGCCGTTGAGGCAGAAAAGTTCTGGAATGGCGACCGCGCACCGGAAGGCGCAGGTTGGGGAGACCCCTCACACGGTGGACCGACGACCTGGTTAGGACAGCGGGAAGCCGATGGATGAGGGAGGCACAAGACCGCGCAGAGTGGAAACTTTTGGAGGAGGCCTATGACTAGCAGTGGACGTCCATAGGCTGATATGGATGGATGATGTTTTTTAATTAAATAAAAATTTAAGCACTAGAAAAAATACCACGCACGGCTTTTTCAAAATATATTTTTATTGAACACAAAGAACAATAACTATCTAGGCGTGGGGTTTGAAGCCGCCACCTCGCGAACAGCAGCCGAGATATTGAGACTTAAATGAAGATTTATTTTTTCCGATTAATGAAAATATTACCTTGTCACCACACAGTATCACGCCAAGCGTGTATAAACTTCTCCGTAGTTACTACTTAAGTCAAGAACAGATAACTTGATACAAAATCTTAAACCAAGCCCTTTAGCCGGGGATATTTTGCAGGCCAAGATTACCTTTCATAAGCCCGATTTACACATCGACAAGTACAGTAGCGAGAGTAATAAGTAAGTTGGCAAAACGCGAAAGAGGGGGCTACTTCGTACTTCGGGTCATTATTGTGCAGAGATGCATAGATATAATACCTATAGGTAGGTATTTAATAGTGGTTGCTGTACTCACCTTGCAAAAAGAATAGCGACATTAATATTCCGATCAATGTATATCTCATTTTAGCTATTTTAGCACTATCTGGACACTATCACGTCTTAAAAGCACAAACTGTACTGATACAAGCTTTGAAATTATTCTTTCTTGTTAAGAAAGTAATGATGAGCTTTCTGTATAGCGCGCGTATATGATCTTGATACTGAAGTTTTAATTAAATCAGACAAAAGGTTCTTAAAACTGCCTTAGCGGCAAAGCGGTGGTGGTCGTGTAAGCGGTTGGCTGCACGCTAATGCGGGTTCGAATCCCAACGATTTATCAGTTAACATAATTAAAATCTTGAAATAAAAAATATGGGTTGGTACCTATCTCTAAAATATTTATTAAAAAAAGTATTAAGTATGATTTATTTATTCGAATACATACATGTATGCATATAGGTACATAAACTCAAACTCAAATTCTTTATTGCATTCTATTGCATTTGTTAATTTTGTTATGTTATCAAATGCGATCAATCGCAAAATAAACAAACATTCATCGCAAAAATTGTTATTCTGTTCAGGACTCGAATCCGCGAGCTCATGCACGACAACCTTATCCATTGTTTCAATCAACCAACCAGACGTTGTCACATAGGCCTCTCCCAACACGCGCCACACAGAACCCGGTCCTGCGCCTTCCGCATCCTGTCGTACCCTAAGTTAACCGTGATCATATTCAAGTATCAAGGTGTTTTTAACTACATTGCTAGTAAAATGCAAATAGTAGGTATGTACCAACTCATTCATATCCCATCAATCATGCTGAGAGGAGCTTCAAGATTATAAACAAGTAATTAGTAGGTAGGTAGTTCATCTTGCTATTTGAACTTCAACATAATTACTGTAAAAAACCGGCACAAGTCCGAGACAGCTATGGCTTTTTAATGTGTTATTGCGATGATCTATGTATAAAATTGTAAGAAATATTAAACTTATTTTTCTTCACTTCGTATGTTTATTTTAATATATTAATTTTAATTTTATTTTGTCGTTGCCTGAGCATTAATGTGGACAGTTAGAAAACCGTTAGAAAAAAGTACCCACAGGACTAGGACAGGCTTGCCTAGTGTGGGGCCACTGTAACCTCTATTTTGTAAACTTTATGGCAATACTTAAACAATTTTTTTTTTAATAGTTTTTTTTATTCACGTTTTTTATAATCGTCGGAAACCTTATCAAGGCCTTTAACCCACCTATCGTTGACTAAGGCTGCTGTCTATCAGTCCCGAATAAATGTGATTTACGCACGGTCTACCTGTTTTAAATGCTCTCTCACCCATATATTGCCAGGGAGGCGGATAGATACTTCTTGTCAACGAGGCCGATTGATAACCTTTTTTAATCGTTTTAGTCTGATTTTTAATCAGAATCTCGAAAGATGGTTATACGCGGTTTCTGGCTAAAACCCACGGTGTTCCTCCCTCACCCATAAGTAGCCAGGACAGCAAGAAGACTAGTATTACTCGAGCCGTCTCGCAGGATTAATTACCTACCATTATACCTGTACCGTCCCTTGGATTGCCCAGGTCCTCTGTCCTCAATTTTTGTTTATAAGTACATCTATGTACCTAATACCTGTACCGCGCGTCCCTTTGATTGCCCAGGTACTCTGTCTTCAAATTTTTTTGTACAACTAAACTGGCAGACAGTCCCAATAGTAGTCCACGTTCGGTCTTCGTCGATCCTAAAAAAAATACTTTCACTCCAATTTGGAAAGAAACTCATGATTTTTTGAATAATCCAGGGTGATACATTCCAGTCTAATAGAAAAGAAAAAAATAATTTATAACCGCATAGTATGTGATACCAAAGTGGAAGAAAAAAATTCAGTCCAATGGCCAAAGGTGCGATGATAAAATAGGATGGAGGTGAAAATAAATAAGAGTTTGCCAGTCCATTATATCTTTATCACATCAGCCAACAGTTGTCCACTAGGACATAAGCTGTTTCTCCAAATATATACCCAATCTGTTTGCAAGGATAGGACCCCAGATGGGATAAAGCGTGAGTTAATGTATGTATACTGCCACTTTCTGACTGATATTAAGTAAATAAAAGAAAAAATAAAGTAACAATAATATATTTTTCTCAACTTTTTGTATTCTTATATTAATATATTTTTAAAATAGTCAATTTTATTAACAATATTTTATGATTAGGTACATATTATTAGACATTCTAAGTTGTTCACACTTCTATCTAGCACACAGTCATTATAAAAGACCTGATAATTATCTGATAATTCCTTTACTTCTTATAGAAGCTTTAATTTGATTATCTATGCTTGTATAATATTTCATAACACCTAGTAATTTTATCACTGCCTTTAAGTCACCATCAAAAAATGCTTTAGAAACTTTTTTTTGAAGACTTTTGATAAGAGTTTGATTTTCTTTATTTAATTCCATTATTTCCTCATTTGTATTAGCATTTTCTACTTCTTCATTCTTTTCCATTATTTTCATTAGAAACTCTTGATCAACTTCTGTATTTTCTGGTATCTCTTTTCCTTGCAGACTCAGCATGTATATCCCTGAAAAATAAGTAAATCATAAGCAGGTCTTACTAAATGAAGCTAATATCGTCATTAAACTGTTGTCTGTTAAACCCTAATGTGTTAGCCTTAAGACACAGTTAAAAATTGTTGCAAATTACTACTGCACAGAGGAAATAGGAGCGTAGTGAAACAGAAACAGTGTTTCTTGAGTTCCTGTGCATGCTACAAACTTTTAGCAGGCTAAGTACGATTGGGCAACCTTTACTTAATATAGTAAAGAAAGGACTCCTTTATGTTGTGTCCAAAAAAAACATAAACGCTTACCTCTAGCCAAGGGTTCCAATAAAACTTTGTAAGCTTCATTAACAAGTGAAGAGTACTCAGCTGATATCTCTTGTTCTTTCTGCTCTCTGAGAAAATAAAAGGATTTCATAAGAAATTGATATTAAAACAATTATAACATGTCTTCCAGTGGAAACAATTCAAAAATATATATACATACATTACTCTAGGTGTTTTAAAAGCAAGGGATATTTGCATATAACATTTTTGTGACAACAAAAGGAGGAAAATTTAACTTAAAACCCTCTAAGTACCAGTTAGTTTACCCCATTAGTAGTTTTAGTAATTTTTTTTTTAATACTAGAATATGTTACACATTGTACAATACACTATGCACTACCGGCAACCATTGGAGAAGGAAGGTACAGGACAGAACTAGATAGTAGATATATTTGAAAGAGGTCTCTATCCAAAAAATGTTTTGTTACTACTGTAATGAACTAGGTATGTGATGAACAAATACTTTTAAGACAAAAAAGTTGTTTTACCTGTTTGCGTATTTATCTGGATGTAAATACTTTTGTAATTCTTTATATTTCTTAGCTAATTCGGTCTCATCTAGATCGTAAGATTCCGTAACTCCCATGATTTTGAAATAATTGGCTTTACCCTCGGGCTTCTGTAACGCATTGCAACTTGTACAAAAGAGGTTTAAATCTTTTGGTTTTACGTCTTTGCCACAGGACCAGCATGATTTAAAACGATTTTGTATTGATATGGAATTTTTTGTTGTGTAATTACAAATAAGACGACGTAAACTCATGATTTTGATTCACGTACTGTAATATCTTTCTGACAATACAAATACAAGGTCGTAGCAAGTTTAGCACATTTCAATTTATTGATTTAATATAAGTACCTACGTAATATTTCAGAAATACAAAACAAAAATTACTTTTTTTTTTTTTTTTTTATGGCGATTCTAAGATTACGCCAATGACCAGTTAAAATAGTACTTTTAGTAGACGAGCAAGGTAATCAAAATTTGTTGTTATACATAAATACGTGTTATTCTGTGCTGTACTAAAAAGGCAGATATTAATTTAAGAATATAAACAAGAACAAAGAATAAAAATGACAAAACCATTACAGTTTTATGTTGTTTATCTCTATATAGTTACATAAAACATATATAAACGGTGAATTAGAATACGTAAGAATATTATTAAAATTAACAGGACGAGGTATACGAGAGGGAATGTAATCATAGAATGAAGAGCGCATTAACGGACATTGGAAAAAAATATGATCAGGGGAACCTTCATCCAAACCACACTCACACATCGAGCTGTCTTTGATCCGTAATTTAGCAAGATGAACGTTGGTACAAGCATGACCTAACCTCAATCTACACACAACTGATGTAGATGTTTTATTAGCTTCTCTAAATTTATAAAACCAAGGCTTCATTGGTATGTCCTGCTGGATGGAAGCATAGTGTCGACCTTTATGTATCTGAGTTTTAACCCACACAGCTTTCCATTGAGATGTTAACCTTAATTTTGATAGATTTACAAGATCTTGTGGGTAAGTCTTATATTGACTGAGACAGCCCAACGCAACAGCGTCTTTTGCAAAGGAATCAGCAATTTCATTACCAGTAATGCCCTTATGACTAGGTATCCATACTAAAACAATCTGCTGATTGTTTAAAGCACATCTCCAAAGAATATGCCTAATATTTAAAATTAAAGGTGATACATTTTTTGCACGAATTAAGTTTGAGAGAACAGACAATAAGCAGCTTTTCGAGTCAGTAAAGACAACGGCTTTGTTGATATTATGCGATTCGATATAAAGTAAAGCCTCTAAAATGGCTATTGCTTCGCCCGTGAAAATAGAATTAACACAAGGACTTTTAAAGTTTAAAATGATCTTATATTTTGGAATCCACACCGCAGATCCAACGTTTTCATTATCTGACATTTTACAGGCATCAGTGTAAAAAATGAGACTATCATTCCATGTTTCACTAATTATTTTAAGGAGTTGGATATTGATGAGAAGGGGATCATCACTTAGATTTAGATTAAAAACTATATTTGGTTGATACAAAATGGCTTCAAAAGGAATTTCATAAATAGGTAACATTTTAGATGTAAAGTTTTCAAAAGGCAGGCTTAAATAAAAAGAAAAACTATTAAATAAGGGAGGATAGTTCTTACGCACCCAATATCCACCTGCAGAGATACAATCCGCAAGACAGTGTAATCTCGCGATGAGCGGGTGATTAATATTATAAGTTAATTTAAGAAAAAACCTATCAGCTAAGTACTGTCTTCTTAACGATAAAGGAGGGTCAACACACTCTACTTGAAGACCATTAATAGGAGAAGATTTCATGGCACCAATAATTAATCGCAAACACTTTGCTTGAATTTTATCTAACAACATCAATCCAGATTTGTTACAAGGTTCTAGTAAAAAGCTACCATAGTCCAAATGACTTCTAACTATAGCGTTGTATAACAATTTTTGAAAGTAAGGGTGAGCACCCCACCAAACACCAGAAAGAGATCGTAAAATATTTATACTTTTTTCACACTTTTGAACAACATATTGAATGTGATCAACACCCGAAAGTTTAGAGTCTAAAATAAAACCTAGAAATTTAATTTTTTCTTTAACAGGAATAGTTTGATTCCCAAGAGATATAGTGATAGCTGGGACAGTTCGTCGACGGCTAAAAATAACAACTGAACTCTTAGGAATGGACAGTTCTAAGCCATTGCCTAGAAGCCATTCTTGAAGATAATGTAGAGCAGAATTTAGTCTAGATACAGCTTCAGACAATTTATCAGCCAGAACATACAGACTCAGATCATCAGCAAATTGTAGAATCTGACAGAAAGAATTCACGGACAATTCTAAATCATAAGTATATAAATTATATAAAAGGGGACTAAGAACTGACCCTTGAGGAAGGCCCCTCCAAACCCGTCGAGCTGGGAGACAACCATTATTAAAAGAATTGACAATAATAGACCTGCCACAAAATAAATTAAAAATATAGTTGGCTATTTTCATTGGGATGTTCAGTCGTAGTAATTTCTGACGTAAAACTGACAATAATACATTATCATAAGCTGCTGCGACATCCAAAAATACCCCAACGCAATACTGATTATTGGACATTGCTACGCGTATATCAGACGTGATAATACTAAGACTATCCATTGTACCCATGCCTTTACGAAATCCAAACTGAAATTTTGATAGTAAACCCTGACTTTCCAAAATATATTCTAGTCTATTTTTAATCAAATGTTCCATAATTTTGCCCATTGTACATGACAAAGCTATGGGACGGTAGCTTGCAGGATTCAACTTTGGTTTACCGGGTTTCAATATAGGGACTACTATGTGGGATTTCCAGTCCTCTGGAGGGGTGCCAGAGTCGAAAATCAAATTAATAATGTTTAAAAAGTATGATTTTGTTTTTGATCCAGCCTTTACCATAAAAGAGTAAGGGATGCCGTCAATGCCAGGGGAAGAGTCCTTTAAGTAATTTAAAACTTGCGAGAGCTCATCAGAAGTAAAAGGACCGCTAAAGGGACCCGAAGAAAAAGGATCATCCGAAGTAAAAACTGTTGCCTCATACAGCGATGGAGCTATGGGAGGGGCAAGCCTTTGTGAAAATTCATGAATCCATATATTGTCATCTTGTGATGGATATGGATGTAATGGAGCCATGACTTTGCGAAATCTTTTAATATTGTTCCAAACAAGGGACACTGGAGTGCGTGGGCTAATATTCTCACAAAATTTACGCCATCCATCTTTTTTTTTCTTGGCCAATAACTGTACTGTCTGCACAGCAACTTTTTGATATTTTAAAAAATTATCCAGGGACATAGTAGAGGAATATGCCTTTTCAGCCTGTTTTCTCTCTATACAAGCATTAGAACACTGTTGATCCCACCATGGAGGAAAATATAATTTCTTCCTTGGGGGTTTTTTACGAGGAATACTCCTTTCAGCTGAAGAAATAAGAGCATTTTTAAGAGAGGTATATGAATTATCTACATTTGATGGATAAGGTATGGGAAGATTACTGATTTCTTGATCAGTAAAGACTGAATACATTGGCCAATTTGCTTTATTTACATTATATTTAAGTCTAGGGTTGAATGTGAGTTGAGAATAGCAGAATGAATTAGAAGAGTGGATGAAAATAGGAAAATGATCACTACCAAAGGTGAACGGCAAAGTTTGCCAACTAATTAGGGAAGAAAAATTAGGCGAACACAGAGAAATATCAACGGCACTAGCAATATTGCAAGTAGGACGCACTCTTCGAGTGGGAGAGCCGTCATTTAAAACGCAAAGGTTAAGTGAATCAATTATTTCAAGAAGTCGTACCGAAAGTGAGTCAGATATGTGCGACCCCCACATTTCGTTATGGATATTAAAATCCCCCAAAATTACGATGGGGCTTTGAATGTTGGAAAAAAGATTATATAAAACATTTAAAATATGCAAAGAAGGTTTGGGAATATATACAGAGACGAATGAAATACCCATGACTTGAACCGCAATGATATTAAATTCACTACAATTATGTGTCAAAGGTATGTGAGAACAGGAGACAGACCTTGAAACCAAGAGACAGACTCCTGCATGACCATCATCCCTATCATCCCGGAAACAAGCAAAACCAGGAACTCTAAATAAAGAACCAGGCTTAAGCCATGTTTCCTGGATTGCGATGACGGAAGGCATGTATTTATTTACTAAATATATAAGTTCCGATTTTTTATGTTTAATGCTACGACAGTTCCATTGAACTATTCTTGGAAACGAGAATGTTAAAAGGCGTCAAAAGCTGAGTAATTTGAGACCTGAAGTGGTCTGAGAGCTGAGAGTCATTTAAAAGAGGAAGAATTTTCGTTAAAATAGATAATAAGCTATGAAGAAGATTATTAGTATCAGAATTTTGATCTATTGGAGGATAACATGACCCATTATTAAAAGAAGACGTAGGAGTTTGTGTGATGTTATTATGAGCTATTCTATCAAACCCATGAGTAGATGCTGGAGAAGGAGGGGACCGAGTAATGAAGGAAGTTTTTCTGTAAGAAGAAGTTATAGGGCTTGAGCGAGGGGAAGACGAGTTTACAAAGTTTGAAGAAGTTTGAATTGGCGATCTTGTGACATCAGCAAAAGACTTCCTTACTTGAGGAAGCCTAGCCGATGCCTCCAAATATGATATATTGTCTTGAGACATAACAATTTTGATTGACTTTTGTCTAGAATGTTCAGGACAAGAAGGATCTTTAGAAGTGTGCGGTCCTAAACATAAGAGACAGGTAGGGGGACTTTTAGAACAAGTATTTCCCTCATGGGCTTGAGCACATATGTAACAGCGCGGACTTGAACGACACTGTGCAGTGACATGGCCAAACCTACAGCACTTAAGGCACTGAATAGTAGGTAATATATATTTTTCAATTGGCATAGAATTAAAAAAACAGTAAATATTGTTAGGCAACCTTTGGCCACTAAATGTGAGAATTACTGTAGAGGTAGGAGTATAAACTGGAGATCCTTCTCTTGTAGATCGTCGTGAAATTCTTCGCGCCTTTATAACATTACCAAACCCCTGAGGAACCTCGATGGCTTAGACGAATTCTTCCAGGGACCACTCCGTAGGGACATGCCTCACCACTCCCATGCGAGAACTCGAAAAACTTGGAATAATAGCCTTAAATTTTTGAATAGTAAGGGCCGGGTGCACTAAAAAATTGTTTGCCGCATTGGCAGTTTTAAATTGAATGGATATGCGGTTCCTTCCTACGCGTTTTAGACCATCTTTACAAATTTCCTTAACTTTATTACCAAATAAGAATTTTCCAAAGGTTACTGGCTTTAAAACTGCTGAAATATCCTCAGAAGCCTTGGATACATGCACAATAAAAGGACCTAAATCAGTGTCCGAATATGTGAGTGGGTTTTGTTCGAAGTTAGGATGTATATAATAATTTTGAATTGAAGAAGAAGGAGAAGAGATTAATTTTTTAGACGGAGATGATGAATCATCACAAGATTCCGCCTCAATATTCCTCTTACGTGTCGTCGTAGTCGAAGGTTGGTTAGAAGAACCTCCCCCCCCCGGGTCGGGGTCGTTCATTGCGTCGAAATACACTATGAAACAAAGTTAAAAAAACTTACTCAGTGCAGGGAAAAATACTCTGAACCTTTTAAGTAAAAAATTAGCACAAACAACACGAAAAATTCAATAATTTAAATGTCAATTTAAATTCAAATGAAAAAACGCTTGTGTCGCCACCAGTCGAATCCAAAAATTTGATTTGTCCAAAAATTACTTTGAATTTGAACTTATTGCGTCAGTCAGTATTGTCAGTAGTGTCAAAGTCGAATGCTGATCAGCTGATTAACTTCCTATCATTTTCATAAAAATTATCTCAATTATCTTATACAAATAAATAAATGTGTAATTTATCGAGATATTATCTAGATTAAATTAATAAAATAAATTAGCCTTTATTTATTAAAACAAAGTATTAATTCTAAGGCACATTAAAATAAGTATAGTTTCAAATGAAATACCTCATTTTAATATACTTTTTGTTCATCAAAAATTTACAAAACTTGTAGAATTTTTGCGGGGGTTCTAGATTATTTGGTTCTCTATAGTTCTGTTAGAAAAATCCACGAACGTATAAGTAAATCATCTCTAGTAAATCATCTCTAATTATAGGTCCTTTATTTTTTATTGGCGGTACACAAAATATCTCTTGTCCTTTAGGCCAGGCGCGCACTACGAGTTTTTCACCGCGCGGCAGAAAAGCGCAGCGGTATAATGTCGCACAGTAATACTGGTGGGCTGCGGTGGCTCTGCCGTCAAGTGCGCGCAATACAATGTAAAACTGTTTGGTACAGTATTACAGTGCGACATTATACCGCTGCGCTTTTCTGCCGCGCGGCGAAAAACTCGTAGTGCGCGCCTGGCCTTAGTTTCTTAACTCTAATGGCTAACGCAGACCTGGACGGCATGGCAAAGTATTTTAATTTTTACTAATGGAAAATGATGCCGCGGCATTGAAAAATCCCTTTCAATGCCGCGGCATCATTTTAAAGCATAGCAATTTATGTCGTATTTCTGTAACAGTACGGTTGAATTTCCATTAGTAAAAATTAAAATACTTTGCCATGCCGTCCAGGTCTGCGTTAGCCATAAGTTTTCTTTAATTTTGACATTACAACTAATGTCAAAATGACAACTCATTGGATAGTAACAAATTTAAAAAAAAAAAAAAAAAGATGTAACAAATTTGACAGCTACATAAAACACGAATGATTTGCGTTTTGTTTTGAACATAAAAAGTTATTATTATTGTGAAATAGTGAATTAAAATTATCAACAAACATGGTGTCGTATTTTGCATTAGATGCCACTGGAGAAGTGACTAACTTCCAAAAAGAAATTTCTAACATGATGCACGGCTTCGGCGATAATCCCAACCCGAATGCAGCTACTGTTGTTTTAGTTGAATTTATTGTTCACCAGCAGCTTAAAACTATGGTACAGGAAGCTCTACAGTGTTCAATATTGAGAGGAAGCAAAGCTATAACTAATTATGATATTATATTTCAAATGCGAAAGAATATTTTAAAGTTGAGAAGATTGTACAATTACCAATTAAAATTAGATATGATTGATAAAAGATGCCAGTTAAATATACCTGCTACAAATGAGCATAATAATCCTATTATATCTGGGATTATTCTAGAAGATGGTAATGATCCGACAATTAAAAAGAGAAGAACACACATAGACTGTATTCGAGAAATTGACGAGTGGGATGAAGTGAGCGCTATTACATATGATTCCATAGACTTTTTAAGAAAAGTGAGAGCAGCGAAAATAACAGAATCTATGTCTTTTGAGAAGTATGAGGCTTATCATAAAGCTAGATGTGCTTCATTCAGGTCTGGTTATGGTCTTGGAAAAGGCTATGTGAAGTTGGAGCGTTGGATAAATCCTACAAAGGAGTTTAAGCTAACACATTCAGCACTAGAAGTACTTTGCTTCATTGCTTATGAAATCATTGCAGAGATTGTTGATGGAGTATTCTTAATAAGGCAGGATGGTAAGAAAAAGAGTGGAGATCCATTTAGCAAGTTTGAAGGCGGATATTTTTGTAACCCGGTCAGCTTGAATAATGCTGTCTATATAAAGTCTGGTTATGAGAGTGTGCCCGTTATAACTGTGCCGGAAATAAGAGAAGTGTTAAGAAGATATTACTCTCCGAGGACTGGGATGAACGGTTTGTTTTATCGGAATATGGGAATGGATCTTCCTACCAGATTTATATCACACTAAAATATAACTTGTTAAGAATAATAACCAGGTTAAAACTAAATATATATTTTATGTAGTAATGATGACCTATTGAAGTTTTTTAATGGACTAAGAAAATTAAATGGAGGGATTATAACTGTTGATAAATCAAGATAAAAAAATATCCATTATTGACATCTCTGGTAGACTGATATATTTTATTGGGTTCATATGTTAAGTGAATGTTTTAGATTAAATGTCTAATCTAGTGAATGTATTAAAAATAATTGTTTCAAAAATAAACATAGTTTTATTTGTTGTTTTCATGACTATAAAAAAGAAAAGTATGACTTATGCTTTTGTGTAAAAAGAAAAGTTTGAATTTACTAGCCTGTCCTATTTGCCTGATTTAATTTTATATAATTTTTAAAGTATACTATTTTTAAAGAAATATAGTTTTTTTTTGGAGTTTTACATGGAAATGTGGCAACAGACTAAGAATGCAGGGGGTCACCACCCTATTACATATGGCAGGTACTGTAAAAGGCTGCTTAGGATTAAGGGTTAAAGTTAAAAAGTTAATATAACTAGCAAAATTATGACAATAATGTTTTAGTAGGTTTTCGGCAGTAAAATACACTACATGGTCAAGGCAACTTTGAAGCTGAAACCTGTTGCATGCAAACATCAACAATTTTCAAGACCTACTAAAGTTTATATGTATTATGATTTGGGAACCAGTTTCTTGCCATCTTGTAGCCACGAACTGAATTAGGAATAACAAAGGTCCCCTTTAGAACATAGTTAATGAAACGATTTTCCATAGATGGCGTTAGTAGGTTTGTTTTGATGTGTTTTGAAGTTGTTTTGATTACTCAAAGAGAGAGTCTCACACGGTGGACAACTTGGTTATGACGGCGGAAGGACGATGTGGGAGGCACAGAAAAAGGTGAAAATTACGAACACAGGTCCATTGGGCTATAATGCTATGTTGATTACATTGATAACTAAATAAATTTTACAATATACCTGTTTACACAATTTACAGTATTACTTTAGTTGTGGTCCTTTCACTCTACCACACTTCGCGTAACAGGCCCTACCTACCTACTGTACAAGAGAAGTGCCTCTCAGAATATCGACGTAAAATTCTTGTTCGTTCATAGAGTAAAAGTGATAGAGACTAAACACATACCCCCTTACTCTTATACGCCTCTTAAATGTAATTACTGTTTAGCGAGATTTTTATTAGTAAAATCAACCTTATATTACCTTATTGCTCTGAGTGTTATTAACTATGTATAATATGTATGTATTTAAAAAAAAAAATGTATTTAAGTATGTTTATCCGATGTCTAGTACCCATAGTACAAGCTTTGCTTAGTTTGGGACTAGGTGGCGATGTGTGAATGTGTGAGGATTATTTATTTATTTATTATACTAAACAAAACCGTGAGGATTTAAGCTAATCAATTGACTAAAATTTAAGTATGCATAGGTGCCTACAATCAAGTGACTGAAACTTTGAATCCCAACTGCTGACAAATTATTATAACTTCAAAACCCTTTCAAATAATATCACAAAGACGAAGGAAAATTTCAAAAGTAAATAAACTGCCAACTGCGGAATTTTCTCAGACGAGGACGCCCCGGCAATGCACCTAACAATTATTACGTGAACAGTCTTAGCTTTTTGAGAATGGTTACTTGCAAATTTAATTTTGTCTAGCTGAGTTATAGCTTGCTTTATTGGATGGGGACTCGAGACGCCTTGAATTAATAATGTCCTTACGTACGGGGGAAGCATTTCCATTGAGTCAATACTTGGGAGTTATGTTGTCAATGTAAATATAAAAGTTTGTGACTTAGTTGCACTTTAGTACAGATGAGTTTGTTTAAGTTTGAATTTTTGATTCACACAATGTCAGGCACAACTACACAGTAGTGAATATAGTCAGTTTATTGGGTCACCGGTGTTTACTCATCGAGAAACGTGGCTTCGACACGGCCTTCTATTGACACTCTCTTCAAACTCAGGCTTCTAATGTTTGAGGTGTCAGGATGTGAAGGAATTTACCTAGGTATTAACAAAAAAGAGTGATTTTTCTCTGCTAAAATATCTGTAAAATACAAAATCCTTCTAATATTGTAAATGGGAAAGATTGTGAGGATGTTTGGATGGATGAATGTTTGTTAATCTTTTACGCAAAAAGTAGTTTTTGGATGATTTTGATTTGGTATTAATTTTAAAAAGCTCCCCTTTTCGCGGACATAATATCTTTAGTATGACTTTAATCTTTAAAGAGGCATAAATATTTATAACAGAAACACTTTATTTTATACTAAACTGTATAGTATTGTCGAAAATTCAACTCCTCTTACTGAATCAGAATGAATTATGAGTGGAATAAACGCGAGGGTTGCCCATTATCACGTCAGGGCAATAAACTGCTTCTGAAAGTCATTTAGACATCCTCCATCTATTTCCTTAGTATACAGGGCTGTAACATCGTTTATATTTACTCTCTGAAATAATTAAATTGTTCCTGATTAGCTTTCTTGATAAATTCATTCGTAAATAAACTCCTCTTTAGTCGATCGATAACTTAATAATAATATGATCTTTTTCTGTACTGAAATGGTCTACACTCGAGCCGTTCAGTATTCATCATCATAACTGCCCATTAATGCCCCACTGCAGGGACGGGCCTCCTCCTGTGACGGAGGGATTCTTGCCCTACTAATACCACACTGGCCAAACGAATTGGTATAGGGTTTAATTTCAAGCTTTCCTTCTTTTTATTTCGTAAGAATAATATTCACGGATAGTCCCTTAGTCGGTTTTTACGACACCCATGGAATGAAATGGGGTAGTGACATATTGTATTCTTACTCCTTCACCACACGGATCTTAATAACGGGTATTAACATCCGTGTAACGAACTGTGAAGAACTTCACTCAAAATTTCTATACACGTCACGTGACTTAGGTATATTAGTAGGCTTAATTTCCCGACATCACAAGAGGGTGATATTACTATGAATGGGGTGATATACGTTAACATAACTTTAAGATAAAGTAGGTACAAAAAAACTGTATCCCATTTTACAGTTAAGTTTTACATCACCCCTACTAAACTACTTAAAGTCGAAGGGTTATTTATTTAGTGTTAGCAGTGGCCAGTATACCCGTTGTTAACTCTTGTAATAGTGACGTCCTTACACCCGTATTCACTTTGATTAGTCTTGTAATGATGTTGTACTGTTTTATTGGGAAATTTGCTGTTTTAGTTTTATTTTTAATTTTCTAATTGAGGACATGGTTTGATTGTGATGTGAACTGTAAAACATAGTTTAAGAATTAGTAGAAATTTTTAGAGAGGTAGAGACAGAGAGTAGGGCAAAGAAGTTTACATTTATATGAAAATATGTTTTAGTTATGATTTGTATGATTTTTTTGTACCTTATAGGTCCAAAATCCATATACATACTTAGTATAGATTCATTGTTTCACATCAGCCGGACAGACTTCTAGGTCAACCGAGCTGTTAAAAGATTGTTGTGAAAACGTTAAAGATGAAAGCACATTTTGTCCATAAATTCTCATAGGTTAAATAGTTTAGTTCGTTTGGTCTTAGCATCGGCAGCATTATACAGTCATAATTTAAAAATATATATACTTACATGAGCTTAATACAAACATTAAAACTCTTTAATATATTCACAAAAAAAAAAAACATTCAAAGTTACATCATACTCAAAAAGGTAACGAGTGATGGGGGCTTGTTATTACAAACATAATAACGATCCCTGACCCCTTATTATTGGTCGCACACGGCTATCGCCCTGCTGACCCCGCAATGAAACAGGAAATATAATAATACACGCGATAAAATAACACTTGCTTTTAAATGAGAAGCCAGTTGCATCGTCAAGAGTTAGACGTAAGGAGGTTTTAATTAGGTTGTGTTGTTTTTTAGCTCTAGTCTATTCTCAAACTTTCTTTCGATCAGGCCATTCATAAATTCTTTATCATCATTTATCACAGGAGATGGTATTACTAATCCTGATTATGCCCTGTCGGTTTGAAAGTTTTAGAATACTTTCAAAATTAGTTTTAAAAGTTTAGTATTTTATTTACTTAAATATGTAATTCGTTTAAAATAAAATAAAAGATTATGTTAAAAAAGTCAAGATTAGAATTAAGTAAATTTATTTACAGAAGCGTGGTATTAGTAGGCCAAGTATCCGTCCGTCATGGGAGAAGGCCCGTCCCTGCAGTGGGACATTAATGGGTTGTTATGATGATGATTTACAGAAGAAAATCTTTTTTGTATTGACATACTGGGACGAAGAGTCTAAAAAATTGAAAAAGGTTTATTAAATAAAACCACCAGACGATTTATTCTCTATTTTACGCACCACTTTTTCGACAACAGCAACATTATTTATATATAGTGTAGAAATGCACAGCCCCCATGATATATGGTCTCTCAACATACGATATAAGTCATAAACAACTACGGTAACTGACTCGCACAAATTCTGGTAAGTATGTAGGTATACATATTATGTAGAGTAAAACATCTGATGTTTCGATGTTTTTCCTTATGGGGCTTACTATTGTAAGCGACGTAGTTTCTAGTTACAGTTAGTTGTCTACAACAGGTAGTCTAGTTACAGTTATAATAATATATAAAAACTATCATGATAACATTTATCGACGATCTAGTTAGGACGGCGGGAAGCCGATGGATGAAGGAGGCGCAGGACCGCACAAGGTGGCAGTACTTGGAGGAGGCCTATTTCCAGCAGTGGACGTCGATTGGCTGATATGATAATGACGATGATAATTTGGTATATTGGTATAATAATTTGCCTCGATAATAAAGTGATTTGTGTGGTTCACTAAGTGTCCTGAGCCTGGATGGCCTTAATGGCCAATTATTTTTATAGGCCTAAAAATCTAGCTCATTGCCTCGGTAATGATGCAGGTATGTTACAGCTACATAGATACCGTGAAGTCGTGGCTGTGAATCCCATGCAAAATAATTATTTCTGCGTTCTACAAAATGATTGAGAATTTTGATGATTTAATATGTGTTATAGACCCAGCGACACAGGCCGCGATTCATTTAAAAAAGTATTTTTAATGAAAAAATAATTTAGATTGTTACTTGTAATGTCAAAAGCTGCAATCTAAGAATCGTTTACTTATAGATTTATTTGCTTTGAATTTCCTGATCCTATCCTGTCCTAAATATGTACTAAAGTAAATATAATAACTATACTAAGTAACTAGTAAATATATTTTGTTAGTATACTAGGTAACGTAAATAACTGTATAACAACAAAATAGTTTCATTATACCATTGATTACTGATAATGAAAACGTAAAACTACACATAATCCAAGACTTCCATAAACCTTAATCCTTTGTAATAAAACACATTTTAGAATGAAAATGTTTCAATTCATGTGCTTTTGAACGTTCATATTTGTTTGTCGAAAGCATCTATTAAATTAAATTAATCTAATTAAAATATTGTTATTACCTAACCGTTGCTATGTTAAATATTGTTTAGTAAATATTTCCATTCGTAGAGCTCGGATTGATTATATTGAACCAATCAGGGTCTTGAATAGTGTGTGCACAAAGCAATTCCTGAGATATTTTAGTAACCTAACGTTATCATGAGTATATTTTCTAAATGTTATTTATTTTAACGATTTCTCCGGTGTAGTAATTATTGGCTGCTACGCGAATGTCTTGGGTTCGATTTCTGATCAATAAAATCTTTGTGTGTCATCATCATCATATCATAATTATAGCACTCAGAAGTCTCTACCTACGTCTATAGGAATAAGTCGTAAGTTTATCTATACTAATATTATAAAGAGGTAAAGTTTGTGTGTTTGTGACGTTGTAGGGGGTAATCTCTGGATCTACAAAACCGATTTTAAAAATTCTTTCTGTGTTGAATAGTCCATTTATCGGGGAATGTCATAGGCTATATATTATCACGTTATGACTAATAGGAGTGGAGCAGTAATGAAATATGTTTAAAAAATGGACGCATTTTTTTCGCCGCTTAACGAAGTGGGCACAGGTCTGCTAGTATAAGTAATTATAAAAATAAAACAAAAAATAACCTTTAGTTGTAGGCAAGTAGTTATACCCCAAGAGCAAGGTAATAATATTTAATGCATTATCCCTTGTGCAAGAAAGGCGTAAGTGAGAGGGATAAAAACAGTCCTGGCTAGTTCTGCCGCTTGATATATTGTGTGACTGGTTCGCTTAGTGATGGCGTGTGAAATAACACAGCCGTACCTTTATTGTAAGCATTGAGATTAGTTGGGGAATAAAATATTATGTGTATACGTAGCAAAACTAGGTTTACCGTAGTAAGTATTTTAATTAAAAAAACTGACTTCAAAATGAGAGATTATAATACTTGTGTATCCGTGAATATATCTTTACGAAATAAAAAGAAGGTAAACTTGAAATTAATCCCTATACCAATCCGTCTGGCCAGCGTGGTATTAGAAGGCCAAGTATCCCTCCGTCACGGGAGGAGGCCCGTCCCTGCAGTGGGACATTAATGGGCTGGTATGATGACAATGAAAGCTTATTGGATGATTTATACGAATTGCGTATTGTCTTAGATAAGAACAAGTAAACTATTTAGTCAATTTTGATAAAATTTCTAAGGGAACAAACGTGGAAGAAGACCATTTCAACAGACTGCTGTGTTGTGTGTAAATAAAATTATTTTCTTTCTTTGTTTATTTATTTCAATAATATTTTTATCGGTAAATTAATTATAGAATTCTGAGTTAACAAACAATAAATCGATGGATGAACATACTAAAATACTTTCTTTTAATATGTAAGTTACCTAGTAAGTTATTTAATGAATATAACACCCAGACTAATGCAAATATTTGCATGAATGTGCACACCGATTTGCATTAAGCGGGAAATCAACTTGAAGCCTCTGAGTATTCATATCAAAGTATTTTATCAGAGCGTCTCCGTGCTTCGGAGGACAGATAAAAGGTAAAGGCTGTCGACGTAACTAAGCTTAAAAAGAATTTTTTTTAAGTTCATTCATTCATTATTTTCAGTTCATGTAATCTTCTCCAATTAAGAAATGTCAAACTTGACGTTTATTTTGTCATTAACTGTATTCTAAACGAAATTTTTAAGGACCAAAAAGTGGTATACTTATGGATTAATCAAAACTAAAAAATTAAAAAAAAGTTAAAATTAAGTTAAATTAAATTGTATGTTACCAGAATTGACCTGCTGGTTGAACACGACACCAAACAATAAAGAACAAAAAATCTTAGAAATTATCTTCATACGACGATTTTGCTCCAAATGCTGTTATTTGTGAAGTATTTTTATACTTATTTTATACTAGCTGATGCCCGCGGCTTCAGTCGCGATGTATAAGTAGCTTATATCGCACGCTATAAATAAAAGGGTATTAAGTCTGAAAAACCGTTTTTTTTTTATTTTGAATTCGGAAACCTAATTTTTTTCTCTATAAATTGGTAAGAAAATAGTATTTAAATTCCAAATACTTTTTGAAATATAACGATACAATTCTTTCTTGACTATTTATGCACCCTATTTTCGAGATAGGTAAGACAGTCGCATCTTAGTTGATTCAGTAGCCGGGCATCGTTCGTGGCCGTCGCACGTATCTTTCTGAGTTACAACCCGTCCAGTCGTCAATATGGAATCAATCTATAAAGTTGTAAGTATTCTAAACAGTATTATGTAAAGTTAATACCTTATTGCTTGTTAAAATTTATACTAGTTTCATGTTTTATTTTAAATAATACTGTCTTGCCTGTTCAATATAATATAATTTGGTAATTTTAACGAAATAATATTAAAATAATACTTTATAGCTCCCGATTTGCTTGAGATAATTCTGTACATCTTGTCAATTGTATTTTATGGTTGCAAGTTTCAAGTAAAATACTACCTTTTAAGTTGTTATTATATTTTGTCTTTTTTAAATTTTAGTTATAATCAAAACAATGAAGCGAAGTAGGAAGGCTGGTTTAATAATGAAAGCAATCAGCAATCGCCTAAGTACACCGGACAGTTCTTAAAATGAAGAAAACAAAGACCCATTTGCTCATCATCATCATTTCCCTGCCCTTATTCCAATTTTATTTGGGGTCGGCGCAGCATATTTTTTTCTTCCATACTGTCCTATCGGACGTCATCTCACTAGTAACACTCTTCGCAGCCATATAGCTTTTCACACAATCCATCCATCGTTTCTTTGGTCGTCCTCTTCCCCAATATCCATCCACACACATGTTCACCACCTTCCTCACTACATGACTCTCATTTCTCCGCATAACATGCCCATACCATGACAGCCGGCTGCCACGTAATTTTTCTGCCACCGGTGCCACTTTCAAATCTTCTTACATACTCATTTCTTACTCTATCTACTCTCGTAACACCACACAGATTGTCTTTCATTCATCTCTTTTCTGGCCAACTCTCTGATCCATACAGGACGGCAGGTGTAATCATAGTTTTATAGATCTTCCCCTTAAATTAAGGGGACTGTGGGGGTCACAGATGGTTCCCGTGAAGCAATGACCTGCTGCCATTTCATCCATCCTATGTTAACTCGGTTCTTGACCGCCCGATCTACTACGCCATCGCTTTGAATGAAAGAACCGAGATACCGGAAGACAGAGAAGACTAGAAGGCGCATGCCGTTAAGCGCTATGGCTTCAGGACTGCCAACGCTCTAATCTGCTCTGGATCTTAGGTCCATCCTCCCCAACCAGAACAATGTAATCGGCAAACACTGCACCAGGGTGCCATTTCCTGTATGCCCGCCGTCAAGGCGTCCATAGTCAGTAAGAGGTAAGGACTTAAAGCCGACCCTTGGTGCAAGCCTACCGCCACACTGAACTGGTTGGAGTTGCAAGACGATCGGACGTATAACTGGTTTGTCTTTACATAGCACGAATTAACTTCACATACTTCCCAGGTACAACTTTCTCTTTCATGGCCCACTTCAATACTTCTACGAAGACCCATTTGCTGACAGTGACAACAGGGATCTAACGTATGTCCCCAAAGTATCACATTTGATTTAGTTTTGTTACTGTAGGTACCTACATAATGTTGTTAAATTATGTTTCTTTCATATTGAGTTTCTTTTTTATTATAACTAATTATGACACTAAAACAAATAGAATTTCTAGATTTTTTAGATGCAATCAGTATTTAATTTATTATAATACCAAGCAAAAAATATAAACCAGAAACAACTTGGTCAAACGCCTAACTTCTGCGTCTTGGGGGGCAGCCCCACATGTTGTCAGGACTACGGGTCTGGCATTGTCCTACACGGCAGGAGAGTATGCGTCCGCGGTATGGCACCGTTCAGCTCACGCAGGTATGATCGACTCTGCCCTGAATGAAACATATAATAACTGGCTGCTTGAAACCTACCCCATTGGTCAAATTATACTCATTGGCCGCCATTGCTCGACCTGGTGTTCGCCGTCAGGTCATTTGCGAAAGTGAAAGGAAAAACAAGAGACCGACCCTCGTCATCCACTTTACTCGCACAATATACCCAGGGCACGCCTCAAAAGTCGTAAGAGTTTTTTGCGACACACACGTGCACTGTGCGGTGACCCCAGTAAGGCTAGACTGGACGGGTGGGCCTCAAACTTTGCACCACCGGCGGACTTCATTCCACCCGCCGAACATCTTCCACCTGGTTTCGAGGAGCAGTGGCCGATCTGGAGGTCGCTCAATAGGCTACGTACCCAAGTAGGCCGCTGTAACTCTAACCGGACTAAATGGGGTTATCTGAACCCCTCCTATAGTGGATGTGGGTGCGGTTCTCTCGTCCAGGACATGGAACACTTCCTATCATGCCCAATGTGCCCTGCCACCTGCACACCAGAAGACCTAAAGAGTGCCAACGATAATGCTGTTGCTGTCGCTGGTTTTTGGGCAAAACACATCTAAAATATATTTGAAATTAGACTTATTGCCGTCGAAACGAAGAAGAAGAAGAATTATAATCCCTTAGCCATGTAGGCAAAAGATAATTTCTGTGCTGCTTAATATAGTATCAATATTAATTACAACTGGTTATCGAAATAATTTGGTAAATTTTGGTTAAGCTAGAGAGTAGCAAGTTAAACTTAAGAGCTATTTGGACTGCTTAAAGGGTATCATCTTTTTCTGTTCCCATAAAACTATTAATATAAAAAAACTGTTATAGATACACAAACTAAACTTAACCAGCATAAAGAAGGATAGTGTACTTTTAAATCTAGAGATAATTTTAAATATTTGAGTAAGTAGTTCCGAATCTATGATTTTTTAAAACTTCAATACGCGATATCTCAAAACAACGTTTTCGAAATAATACCCTTTTGTTTGTGACGTGCGATATGTTATTCTACACCCTAAACTACCTATATTCCAAATTTCATCAAACATCCATTCATCCATACATCCTCACAAACTTTCGCATTTATATTATTAGTTTAGTAGGACTTATTTTATATTCTTTGGGTTAGAGGTAGTGGCTATAAAATGTTAATTAGTGTTGTACCTTTAGTATATAGTGATTGCCGATATCGATAACAAATATATAACAAAAGAAATGTCCTAATTAATTATGAATCTGTCGACACGTCCAAACGTTGTCGTAAAAATTTTATTAAAGTAGTTCCCTTTTATTATTCACTACTTGAAGGTACTACGTAGGATCTTGTTTTTGATGAAGATAATTTATATGTTGAGGTATATAAAAAGTTTGGAAATCATTGTGGGAGTCTTTGAGGGAGCCAGTTGAGGGAATAAAAAAAAAAATTAAAACAATTTTCTGTGGGGGAACGAAAAAGGTAAGACAATGTGGTGTCACCAGCCCCATCTCATCTCGTTATGCAGGGAGAGTTAGCCTCTTAACATTATCTTTACAAAACCATTACAGCTTAATCTCACGCTCACGAGATGGTTAAGTTTTCCTTTATATCTTCTTGTGTGGTGACGGAGTAAGAATACAAAATGTCATCACCCCATTTCATCCTATGGGTGTCGTAAAAACAGACTAAGCCACTATTCGTGAATATTATCTTTACGTAATAAAGAGAAGGAAAACTTGAAAGTAAACCCTATACCAATCCGTCTGGCCAGCGTGGTATTAGTAGGCCAAGTATCCCTCCGTCACGTGAGGAGGCCCGTCCCTGCAGTGGGCCATTAATGGGCTGTTATAATGATGATGATATCTTCTTGTAAAGAATATTTGCGCACATTTCTTAGGTATTAATCTTAAATATAATCTTACTAAGTCACCATACACACAATAATATCATTGTGTACAATAGTACAAATTACGATGCCACCGATGTAAGAGGTGTTGAGTTGAGACCGGGTACAGAAAGACTGGCCTTCATAAGCCATGAACTGAGACATGTGGAATTCAAGAGAAGATACCTATGCCCAACAGTGGGATGATACATACTAAGACTAACTAACTAACAATACTACTAATACTAAGTTACGCGATGTATTCTAAACATATAATTATACACTAGGAAAGCTCCCGAGGGAGTAGAACAGTAAATTGTAACGGTTTACTCGTACATTTAGCTTAGTTAGAATAGTTTACATGTACATTACCTCGGAGAATCATATATTGACACTAACGTTGAATACTAAACACGTAATGGATGTATGTATTACAAGTACTAGTTGATGTATGAAACTTTGTGTGCTGTAAAAGGAATATTTGACGATCTGTTAATGTATCTGTCTAATAGAGTCAATAATTTGGTTTCGGTTTACATTTTATATTTATCATTAAAAAACCGGCCAAGTGCGTGTCGGACTCACGTAAAAAGGGTTCCGTACCATTGATTTGATTTATTTAAGTTATTTGTATGATTACAATTACGGTTTACAATTTACGAGGTATTAAAATAAACTTCTTACTAACAATTTTTGTTGGTAGTTTTTATAGTAATGTATATCATGTTTTTTTAGATTTTTCATTTTCTTTTTTTAGTAGATGGAGTGGGGGGGGGGGGGGCAACTTTTTTCCACTTTGGAAACGCAAACTATTCGGTTTAGAAAAAAATATTTCAGAAACCTTGATATCATTTTTTAAGACCTATCCATAGATAACCCACACTGTGTGTTTGATGAAAAAAAAATCTACATGTTTCTAAGGATGATTCACAGAAAATTCATGTGTTTTTTTCTCTACTAGCGATTTGGATGCGGAAGGCGCAGGACCGAGTTCTGTGGCGTATATTGGGAGGGGCCTATGTCCAGCAGTGAACTGCAATAGACTAGTTGATTGATATAGTTTAAAGGACGTCAAAAAATATAAAATGAAAATTGTATTTATTTTGATTAAAGCGTTTTTGACTTTTTCAAATGACAGTACTTAATCAATTACGATGAAATTTTTAAGGGACTAACTTTAAAATAATATACCCTTTCTAAGTAGAAACAGCTTAAATTGGAGTCGGTTAAAATATTTCTTTAGAAATTTTATTTATTGTCAATGTGTCAAGCCTGTTTTCCCAATATTGACAACTATTCTGACGTTCGTCTAATCTGGTTTTTACAAAAAAACCTTTTAAAGTTTTAGCTAGAGCTAGCATATCAAAGTATCCCTTAAGCCCAATTTACAAATCGACAAGTACATTAGCGAGTTAAGCTGTTGATTGAGTTGATTTAAATAGATCTCCATCCTATTTTTTGGCGAGTTATGTTGGCGAGACGCGAGAGAGGGGGCTACTTCGTACTTACTCGTAACTCGCCAAAAACTAGGATGGAGATCTATTTAAATCAACTCAATCAACAACTTACTAAGTACTTAACTCGCTATTGTACTTGTCGATGTTTAAATTGGGCTTTAATCATACAAGAGGCCTATCCCTGTTGCAAAAATGTTAATGCTATCTTTCACGATAAAACATAAACGTAGTATGAAAATAGAAAATTAATGTTCAAAACACGGCTTCATTAAAGCCAGTCTCGAAGAAAAACAAAGATATACTAAGATATATATAGCAGCATCTTATTTAGTACAAACTCATATTGTATGTCACTTAGCCGGATAATTAAGATTGCCTTTAATATTCTCATGAGAGAAACTGTACATGGGATAACGAAATTCTAATCTGAGATCAAAGATGCTGTTCTATTTTGTAGATTATTATGTTGAGATGTATATTGTTATAAATATCGTTTATAGTTTAAATCTCCGTGTGGTGACGGAGTAAGAATACAATATGTCACCACCCCATCTCATCAAATGGGTGTCGTAAAAACCGACTAAGGGACTCTCCGTCAATATTAACTTTACGAAATAAAAAGAAGGAAAACTTGAAATTAAACCCTATACCAATCCGTCTGGCCAGCGTGGTATTAGTATGCCCAGTATTACTCCGTCACGGGAGGAGGCCCGTCCCTGCAGTGGGACATTGATGGGCTGTTATGATATACATGGGATAACGAAATTCTAATCTGAGATCAAAGATGCTGTTCTATTTTCTAGATTGTTATGTTGAGATGTATATTGTTATAAATATTGTTGATAGTTTAAATGTATTGTGAAGACGGATAAAAATACTTAAATACTTTTTTTTTTGTAAAGAAATACATATTATACATAGAAAACACCCAGGCCAATGCAAACAATCATGCTCATGCACACAAAGATTTGCATTAAACAGGATTCATCATCATCATCATAACAGTCCATCAATGTCCCACTGCAAGGGCGGGCCTCCCTGTGACGGAGGGATACTTGGCCTACTAATACCACGCAATACATAAACTTAACAATTTTCTTTAAAACCCTTCATCACAGTTGCATATAATCTACAAAAATGCGCCTGTCCCAAACACTCAAAAGAGATGAAAACAACAAGAAATTTTACATACTTTTCTGACAAGCGTTAACAGGAACCAAAATTAGTGAAACATATATTATACATAAACATATCAGTTAAAACAAATACCGACTTTAATTTCCTCAATCAAGGGTTTAGAATAAATATTTAATACACATAAATTGTTCTGACATAAATAAACTGTTATATTTACCTGTTTTTTAAATTATTTTTAAAAGACAATAACTGCTTTAGTAATTAAAAATACGTATTTAAACACAACCGGATAATAACTTGTGAATCGCACAAACTTGTTAAGTATTCGAAGCCACGACCCACAGCCGTCTCTACCAGACAATTCACCAAAGCCACGGGAGTGTAACACTTAAACTTAACAATTTTCATTAAAATACTTCACTACAGTTGCATTTCTTCACAAAAAAAACCCGCCTATTCCAAACACTCAAAACATTAAACCCACTTTTACTAACAAGCGCTAACAAGAACCAAAATTAAACATACATTTACTTAAACAAATGACGACTTTTATTTCCATGTAACAAATTTTCACTCCTTCATCACAACGTCATATAATCATGTTTATTAACGATTTTTAATTGCGAAATTCTTTAACCCTCTAGCTCCTTCGCGTGTGAAAGAGAGAGTCTAATATTCTGTCGGCAAAGTTCGTACTAGTCAGGCAGTATGCCGCCTTCAGGCTGTATGTTCGAACGTATCTTTGTCGCGCGGAAAAAGGTATTTCCACTTTCATAATTTTACGTTTTAAGTGTGTGCTGTGTTAAGTGTGTAGGATTAAATAAGTGGTTGTGATAATACTTTCAAAAATAATATTATATTTGTGTTGAATTAGTATTTTGACGTGACGTGTGTGTTATGTTTTTTTGAAGTTATTGTGTATTGTGGTTTTGAGCAGGTAAGATTTTAATTATTGTAAAGTGATGTAGGTTAAGTATGTTTTATTTTAGTGCTCATAAACTAATAGTTTCCGCCAAAACCGTTCCTCATAATATTTACAAAATTATTATAACTTTGTAAATATCATTTTTATTTTTTGTGGAAATAACATAGAAACTAAAATAATACTATACTCTTGAGAGTCTTAGAAATGGGGTCAAAATAAAGTGCGGTACTAATAAAATCAATTTCGAATTTATATTTCAAGGAAGCTTTTAACTCTTTGCAAAAGATATTCTACTTTCTTTTTTTTATAGAAAAAGCACAATAAAGCTTTTAACGCCTTTTTAATATTCAATACAAAAGGGCACTTTGATTCAACTTGGCTCTACATTATAGTTAAAAAAACGTACAAACTTTTTTTCCTTTTTTTTCCTAATCGCAAAGAGTAATTAATAGAATGTGTCAAGAGATGACTGGCTGTTTGCGAAATTGCAAGCACATCGTCAGGATTAAAGATGTTATTCGGATCAAATTAAACCATGCCACTATCTCTACAAGCAGTAAAATAATAATATAATAACAGCCCATTAATGTCTCACTGCTGGGACGGGCCTCCTCCAGTGACGGAGGGCTACTTGGCCTACTAATACCACGCTGGCCAAACGGATTGGTATAGGGTTTAATTTCAAGATTTCCTTCTTTTTATTACTTACGTAAAGATAATATTCACGGATAGTCCCTTAGTCGGTTTTTACGGCACCCATGGGATGAGATGGGGCGGTGACATATTGTATTCTTACTCCGTCACCACACGGAGACTACAAGCAGTATTATTTTAATATTAAGTTATATTCTCCGTGTGGTGACGGAGTAAGAATACAATAATGTCACCACCTCATCTCATCCCATAGGTGTCGTAAAAATCTACTTAGGGACTATCCGTGAATATTATCTTTACGAAATAAAAAAAAGGAAATGATATATGATATGAGTTATGATGATGATGATTAACTTAGGATACAAAGTAGCTACTTATAAACGCGAAAAGAAATATATAGTTGCCTAACTTACTAACACTTTGATAGATGACTTTAGTAGAGCTTATAAACGAACTCAATAACATACCTATTCGTCTTTAATTTAAATGTATTACAGTGATGTATATGATCTTGATTTAAATGATATCGTAAAAGCATTGATTTACAAAAAACCAAAGATACACACTCCACTTCCCAAAAACGTCCGCAACAAATGGGCGCATTGTGCACTCTTTTCAAATTAGTATCGCGTTGTTCTACCGGCAAACGTCAATCATTAAATTTTATTGCTTTATGTGCATTACTTTTTAAATACAACTTTATGTCATGCGTGTAAGATTGAATTTGAAAAAAGAAATATGTTTACGATATTACTATACGTATTTATTGCGTATGTTTAATTTGGTGACACTTTTGGCTGTTAGTTTTGTTTGAAAATGTGCATCTAGGGTTTTTTATAAATCAATGCGTAAAAGTCCAATTTTTAATATTGTCTTCTTAACCCTGTCAAAGTCCGGTTATAAAATGAAACTTACTAGTAAAATTAGGAAACAAGGCTTGAATTTACATGTATAGGTACCAAAGCCCGATGTACACATCGACAAGTACAGTAGCGAGTTAAGTAATAAGTTGTTGATTAAGTTGATTTGAATAGATTTCCATCCTATTTTTTGGCGAGTTAAGTCCAGTGTCATTCAAGTAAACGAAATTGCGTAATATAATCGGTAACGACGTTGTGGTCTAAGAGTAGTTCTTTTATCATAACAGCCCATTAATGTTCTACTGCAGGAACGGGCCTCCTCCCGTGACGGAGGGATACTTTGCCTACTAATACCACGCTAGCCAGACGGATTGGTATAGGGTTAAATTTCAAGTTTTCCTTCTTGTTAGTTTGTAGAGATAATATTCACGAATAGTCCCTTAGTCGGTTTTTACGACACCCATGGGATGAGATGGGGTGGTGACATATTGTATTCTTACTCCATCACCACACGGATAAGTGAGAAAAGAGTGGTTCTTTACAAAATATATTATTAAAACTAAGAACTAAATAAAAGATCTCTCACTCTACACAATTTTCATTACACGTTCATATAAAGGTTATCATAGAACAAACACATCTCTATCTACTCCCAAAGGATAGCAAGATTGATGTATAACAATATAAATAATATTACATACCTTACTATAGCAAACTAGGTGGGGTATTGCCACCACATAACCCGCTCTTCATTCCCCATGGGATCGCTATATCCTAAGGGATTTTCCACCTTCGAAACAAAAAGAAAAAAAGGTTATAAGAAAGGTATAAACTAAATCGTTTTATTTCTCCCCTTCTTAATTATATTAAGGCTGTACAAAGTAAGGCTACATTTACATACCGTGTCCTAATTTTGTACGGAATCGGCTTATCGTATCGTAAACGGTGTTTTATAATGATTATACGGGCCTTCGCTGTTCAAGGAATAAGAGTCTGTAGCGTAGTGGTTAAATTCCACGGCTGTTATGTCGTCTTGTGTTTGAATCCCGCTTAATGCAAATTTTGAAGCATGTTAACATGAAGGTTTTCATTGTTTTAGATACTATCTTTGTATATACAATACAGTATATAGGTATGTATTTATAAAATAATTATACAATTATGTTCATCCGTAGTCTTGTGCCTAAACTACAAGCTCTGCTTAGTTTAAGACATGATGGGATTGTGGACACATTATTAAAATATTATTAGTCTATACCATGCTGATCAGACAGATTGGTACAGGGTCCTACGACGAAGATTTCTCGGGTTCGATTGCCGCTCAATGCAAATCCTTGTGTGCATGAACATGATTGTTTGCATTGGTCTGAGTGTTTTCTATGTGTAATATGTATGTATTTACAACAAAAACAAAGTATTTAAGTATGTTTATCCGTTGTCTAGTACCCATAGTACAAGCTCTGCTTAGTTTAGGACTAGATGGCGTTGTGTGAATGTGTGAGGAATATTTATTTATTTATTCAAGTTTAATGAACATTTAAGCGAATAAAACAGCATTGTATACAAGCATAAGTAGTCTATCAGTCGAGCCTTACAATTATTTACTTGAAAATGAGGTCGGTAGCTATGCGTTCTCTTTGGTCGCAACCTCTTTTCCTATTCACTAGTACTAGGTACTATATTGACACATTTTTTCTTGTTGCATTACGTGTGTTGCGTAGAAAATATGCGTGTTTTAAAATGTGAATATTTTCCGTACTTATAATCCTTAACTCTTCACCATCTCTTAATAGCGAAGTATGTGAAGTAGTAGAGGACATACAGCATATTCTGTTGGAATGTGTTAGGACCGAGCTATGTAGGGAACGTTTATTTAATTTTAATAGTGATACTTACAATGTTGGTAAATGTAATATTATCTTAGCTAATCCTGAATCAGAGCTAGCTAAAAGTCTGTATAACTTATATCTCTCTAGTGTTTAAAATGTAGTTAAAAATATTTGTATACGTAATATAAATATATAATGTGGCTATGACGGAGCGACAAATTGTGACAAAGCTCCTTAAAAAAAGATTAAAAAAAAACCTTAACTCTACTCGTTTCAATACATTTTATGGTAAAAATAGGTTTAAGAAATTAAATTTAAAGGGTCATAACTCCTAAATTGATGGCGCTATTTTTCAATTATGTCATTTCTGTATAGGTTTTCTACTACGTTACATTCTATACTAATTCATAACAGAATACAATATTTTGTGAATTGGACGATAGAGTGTTTTACGTAATCAAACGAAAGAACTTGTTTAATTTTATATACTTAATACCCGCGCTTAATACAATAATTGTTTTACCTAATTAACAAAAGATGGCACTGTACCGGTTTAATAGGTCTAGCTATAGTTTCGTTACCTGAGCAAGTGTAAGTATTATTGTCTTTTTTTTTAAATAATTTTGTCTCATCTTGAAAATACCTAAGTGTTATTCAGAACTAGTACACAATATCCACAAATGATACCACTATGGCAGTTATTAAAAATATTAATACGAAAAAGAACAGTCTAAATTTTTAGCTACCGATAATTTAATTCAATACCGTTCCCCATGAGTCTTACCTTGAAAGTAATTAATAACAGAACGTAGCTGAACATCTTAGACGCGAGTATTTACGTACATATTATATTATGTTGAGGTTAATTTGATACAAGTGGAGCACATACTTCACTACGCAATAACCACGGGGACATTTTAATTTTGTGTAAAACGTTACTGGAAGGTATCTTTGACTCATAACAACCAGGAATTCTGGGACATCATATCAAATCGATATTCAAACGTCATTTTTTTTAATTATTCGAACACCTTATGTCTGTTTTTGTAAAGAAGTAAACAGTTATTAATTGACATTCTATAGTTTATTCCAAGATCCCAGAAGTGCCAGACATCACTCATTTTGTGATGGATTAAATGTACATTTAATCCATCAGAAAATAAGTGATGTCTGGCACTTCTGGGATCTTGGAATATTTGTAAAGCAAAGAATTCTACTGTATCTAGTATAGCTAAGCGTAGAACATAACCATAGCGGAGCGGCTTGCTTATCTTGTCTCAAATAATAAAATATTTACACTTACCGTATGGCTACCTTGGTATTTGAAAACCATACTTCATCACTGAAGGAGGCCCTGTCCCTGCAGTGGAACATTACTGTGTATAATAATAGTACTTCAAAAGGTTATATAAAAGTCAAAATTAAAATGGTATTGTTAAATAAAATGTCAGAAACAGTTGTTTAGCTTATGAAAAATTACAGGCGAGTGGTCACGGAATTATGTTAGAACAAAAGATGGCATTATAACGCAAAGGTCAGGGTTCAAGGTTGAATGATAATACAACGAACAATATAGAGTTATTGTGTTGTAATAATATGTATTGCCTCGGTGCCATCCGTGTGGTGACGGCATCCGTGTGACCCATGAGCCCATTAATGTCCCACTGCAGGGACGGGCCTTTTCCCGTGACGGAAGGATACTTGGCCTACTAATACCACGCTGGCAAGACGGATTGGTATAGGGTTTAATTTCAAGTTTGCCTTCTTTTTATTTCGTAAATTAATATTATTATTTATTAGTCCCTTAGTCAGTTTCTACGAGAACCATGGGATGAGATGGGGTGGTGACGTATTGTATTCTTACTCCGTCACCACACGGAGAGCATATGAAATTATTACATTTTAATTTGTAATAACATATTAAATTATTAGTTAGCCGTAAGATGGAGTAGGGACAATTTTGTATTTTTACTCTATCACCACACTATAATAAAATAATTATGATACTAAAATTAATACGTAAGTTAAACGGCCTAAACTGTACAAAGAGGTTTTGAAAACGATCTTTCATTAATTAACTTTTGATCTCAAATAGAAAGATATTATTATAATAGTTTAATGGGTGCTACGTAGTAGCTACGAAGTCTCTACGAAAATGCTACGAAAGCTCTACGAAAATGCTACGACGCTGTTAAATGTTTTGTCGAATAATTTTAACCTAGTCTGACTTTAGGGACGTTTTATGTATGCCTGTCTTTTTCTTTTTATTTGAGATAGAAAAAGATAGCAGATACTTTTACAGGTTATCTGATTGTTAAGTGAGAATTTAAGTGTGAAGAAAATTCTGTTCAATTTAAGCAGTACTGTTATTTTATTTATTTTTTTCTTTTTACGTGATCAAAAAGGGGAGATTCTCAATTATGCTGTATTTTTTTTATTGTTTGTTTGTTACTTCATAACTTCAACAATTATAAACTGAATTAAAAAATACTTTTTTGTTTGAAAGAGCCGAATCCCATATAGATTTAAACTAACTATAACTATTTATCCGTAAAAAGGAAAACTTGAAATTAAACCCTATACCAATCCGTCTGGCTAGCGTGGTATTAGTAGGCCAAGTACCCCTCCGTCCCTGTAGTTGGACATTAATGGGCTGTTATGATGATAACTATTTAATTGTAATTGTTTTAGTAATTTAGCTTTGCAATGCAAACGAAATCGCGTAATTATTACAATCAAGTTTCTAGTTAGAGTCAGTTTTTTAATCATACAATTATAAATAGAAGCCTTTTGCTATTAAGAAACGGAACGCCTCAGTAGGTAAGTATTACAGGGACTATGTACTATACATAGTACAAAAGTGTTTGTAGGACGAACACATAGGATTTGGTAGTACCTACTAGTTTTATACTAAAACCTTTGAGTGTTAAACCCACGTCCCCACATAAGCCTTTTTAAGGTCTAAGAGGCTTTCATTATATATTTATAAAAGGTTTAAAGTGATAAAAGGACAAAAATAATAATATTCACACTATTTAATGTATATCTTATAATTTATTGCTTCATAACAGCCCATTAATTCAACCCACTGCACTGCAGGGACGGGCACATTACTCCGTCACTGCAGGAAGACGGAGGAAAAATCCAATATTACAGATAGGCTGTTCGATTTTGTCCCGCCAGATTTATAGATTGTTAAACAATTGCTAATTAACGACCCCGTCCTAGGTTCAAATCCCATACATGACAATTATTTTTGCGATCCTCAAATAATTGTACTGGGTCTTGTGTAAGCTGTTTATATGCACTTGTGTAACTGTTTTGTGGAACAAGCTCGCTGCGGCGATATATCCGTTACGACTTGGAGCTTTAAGAATCGAGCGTACTCCCTTTTTAAAGGCCGGCAACGCATCTGTGATTCCTCTGTTGTTGCGGGTGTCCATGGGTGACGGTGATCACTTACCATCAGGTGACTTGCTGGCTCGTTTGCCTCCAATACATAAAAAAAATATGTCAAATTCCCCACGATACAGGAGTACTAGGAATTACTCCTGTAGGAATTGTCTTTTTAAAAATCAAGTAACCGTTTCTGAAATCAAAATTGAAATGAATAATACAGTAAATTAAATAATTAAAACACTTTATATAATAAGTTGATATTAAAACTTAAAATATGAATATAAATTAACAGGTTTTCTGTCCCGCTAGTAAAACAATGTGAATGTGTTATAACATCGGACAGGGAAAGGGTTAAATCATAAAATAAGACATTAATTAAAATTCAAGCATAATATTATATTAAACATTAAAGTATAGTTTTATAGACTACCCTGCAATTTATTTTAAACCTAGTGAGCGTCTTCGCTTGTGTACATTATTATGCATGTATAAAGCTTCCTCTTGAATTACTCTAAGAAAAAAAGGGGCCGGATTTACTTATTATAATAATACTATCGGGTATTAACGCGTATAGATTTTTTGGTAAACACTTAAATTATTTACCTTGAGCCGCTCGACGTTTCGGCCAGGTAACACCAGCCATGGTCACGAGTAGACGGATCACGGATTTACTTGTACTTGAAATGAGTATAGATTTGTTACAGGTACAATTGGTTTGCTTAAAGTTTTCATATAAAAGGTAAACTCAAAACAATCCTTAACATAATTCAAACTATCTGCTCATTTTTCTTTAATCAACATTTACTACTTTCCTGTGACGATAAAAAAGTGGCATCATTAATTAGTTTGTAGGAACATAACGTGACAAATGCTTTTAAGTATCAAACTTCAAAAATGTACATGTCGCAGGGAAATGAGGAAACCAGGGATTTCACGAAATCCCTAGGGATATGACGAAATCTCGTTTCTACCAGAAAATAAATGCTTATATTTTTGTTTGTAGGTTAAAAAACACAAGGATTCCAACTTCTGTAGGTTAGGTTGGATTAGAAGTGTGACCATAACGCATTGCAAGGCACTTTCGATATTTACGGGGATTTCGTTATATCCCTAGTGATTTCGTGAAATCCCTGGTTTCCTCATTTCCCTGCGACATATATACAATTTTTATTTTGTATTCGACTAACGACTGCTGCAGCTTATCTATTGAAAATGGAAAATGTCAATAGCGCGATCTACATCAGAAGCTTTGATGGAATTAAACTGTTATTTATTTGTTTTGGAAAGTGTTAGCTTTTTTTTTGTTTAAATTTTAAAGTTTATTTTGTAAATGCATGTTTAAATATGATAATCCTCACATATTCACGTTACGCCACCTAATCATGCTAAACAATATAATATGTATGTTTTTTTAATGTACTTGAGCATTTTATTCATTGTCTAACCACGATAGAAAAAGTTCTGCTAAGTTTGGGCCACAATTTATGAATTTTTGAAAAATATAAAATTTATGGGACCAAAATTTTAAAATTGTATGTAAAAAGGTTTAATCAATCAATTAATGAGCTTATCGCAGTCCATTGCTGGACATATCCCAACACGCACCACAGAAAACGGTCCTGCGCCTTCCGCATCCAGTATGGATGGTTTATTGATTTCAGAAAGTTTATTTAATTTTAGTAAAGTTATTTGTTTTAAAAATAATGCTCTATTCTTATATACACCCTACACCTGTATAGAATGATGATGGTAAATAAATCTAAAGCATTAGTCTCCTCAGTGTCACAAAGAGAATCTCATTTATATATAAACACCATTACACGGAAATCTAATTTAACATTGTAAACAAAAAGCGCGTGTGTGGTTAACAACACAAAACAATTGTATGCCTTCACATATATTTACTGACAGGGACTTTGCATCTTATATTTAACACGAAATATAATTAGGAATATTTATTATATCAACAAAGACAAAATAAGGAGGCCCAGATACGCGTAAAGTGAATATATTTTTGACGACCTCTGTGGCGTAGTGGTTGTATTACATGGTTGCTACGCAGAGGTCTCGGATTCGATTCCCACTCAATGCAAATCTTTGTATAAATGTCTATGTTATGTATGTATTTACAAAAAAAAAGTATAAAAGTATTACCTAATATCCGTAGTTCTGTTACCCAGAACACAAGCAGGTTAAGCCTAGCTTACTTTGGGAACAGATGGCGCTGTGTAGAGATGTCCGTGAATATTTATTATTATTCAATATTTAAAGCAGGCCTATGTCCAGTTACTTGTGGACATTGTCCTTACAATTCACCTGTATCCTAACATAACCTAATGAGCTATCTTAGTCATGTAACAGCGGATCCGAGTGGGGACCTGGTGACCTGTAACACAGGTATTACTATACCTACATCAGGCACCAGCAATCCACAACCGGAATATTTGTTTTCTTAGCTTAAGCTTATTTTGTAATTATTGTTTCTACTGTTTCGGTTTTGGTGAGAAATAAAGGAATATATTATATATTATTATTATTGGTTAGTTGATATGATTATGATCATCTTCATCATATCAGCCTATTGACATCCACTGTTGGACATAGGTCCGCTTTAAATATTGCTGATATTATACAATATCAGCAATATTTACACAATTATGATAATTAATCCGTGATGATAATAAGTCCGTGTGGTGACGGAGTAAGAATATGTCACAACCCCATCTCATTCCATGGGTGTCGTAAAAACCGACTAAGGGACTAACCGTAATTATTATCTTTACGAAATAAAAAGAAGGAAAACTTGAAATTAAACACTAGACCAATACGTCTGGCCAGCGTGGTATTAGTAGGCCAAGTATCCCTCCGTCAGCAATGGGACATTAATGGGCTGTAATGATGTTCATCATAATCATAACAGCCCAATAATGTCCCACTGCAGGGACGAGCCCCCTGTCGTGACGGAGGGTTACTTGGCCTACTAATACCACGCTGGCCAGACGGATTGGTATAGGGTTTAATTTCAAGTTTTCCTTCTTTATATTTCGTAAAGATAGTAGTTACGGTTATTCCCTTAGTCGGTTTTTACGACACCCATGGGATGAGATGGGGTGGTAACATATTGTATTCTTACTCCGTCACCACACGGATAGTAATGATGTTATGATGATGTAATTCTTACGCATGGTATTCAAACCCGCGACCCCTTACACAGCAACCTTATACACAACTGCTGCGCTATGACATTTAAGTAATAAATAACATTTTGGTGACATAATACGTAACAAGTATCATACAAAATATATCATTACTCTTAATGATTAATTACGTACGTGTGCACTTCATTATGATATATCATTAGTATAGAAGTAGGAGTACTGATAGCAGTGATGACTGTACTGTAAGGAGATCGCGAGTTCGAATCCCGCACAAGACAAAATAATATCACTTTTACACAGTATGTAAAAGTCGATGGCTCTGTCTGACCGTCCATAAACAAGCTTAAATCTTTGAAACTATACACAACGGATTTTAAATGGTTTTTTCTCGGGGCGGACTCGTGGTCACACCAGGTTGTCACACCAGTTAAACAAAATACTCTATTAAGTCAGCGACAAGATGTCACCAAGTCAAGTAATTACGTAATGAGATAACCATGAATCTTCCACTTCAGATACTTTCCAGTGACAGAAGAAATTTAACCCTACATCTAACATTCTGCCCAGTGTCTGGAACTGGGGTATTCTTAATACCCCAGTTTTCATAATCAAAACTAACAAATTTTATGTCATCTACGGTATGAAAGAGGTTGTGAATATTTCATACGTATATTTCATTTTAATATCTATAATTAGTATTAGGTTATAAATATTTGATTGGTATAAGGTAAGAAAGGTAGACAAAGTATGTTTAATAAACAAAACGACTTTTTTACACATGTTTTTTTTCTTGTCTTTTTTGACAACGCACTGTTAAATTCCTAATAATTCCTGTGTCGCGGGAACTTTTACATACATTTCAAAAAAAGTACTAAGTACATTCAGAGTCAAAACAATAATTTGTGAATCACACAAGTAATTCTCCTGCGTGGAATTAGAACCCACGACCTCGTCCACGGCAGCCAATTGCACTACCGCCGAGCTAACGAGGCTGTCCTTGTCCTGAGGCACTTACCCGTTTAAACTTCCCCTGATTCTTAAAACCACTAATTTATATCACTATGTATATAATCTATTTCCTGCACAGGTGTGACGACACGATACAATGCTCTTTTTCTTTTGTTTTTTTTGTATTAATTATTGTATTATCTGTGTAAGAAATAAAACGTTTTTTTTAATCCCAGCTTTTAACTAAACAATTTCTCTTAACGCCTACCCATCACTACATGCTAAGTAAAATGACATAAGCTCCCATGGGAGCATAAGTTTTATCAACACATTAAAGTTTTCCATCAACTTAAACTTGTAACATCTAGTTTTAAGTAGGTATGTCAATGTTTGCCAGAGGTGAATGACATTGTGAGCGAATGTTTTGGCACTTACGTACACTAAAGTGTCACTGTAACACTATAAGTGTCACTATATAGCACTAATTTACATTCCATTAATGTCTTAGTAAGGACAGCTTCTTCTAGTGACGCGACGGATGGAAACTTGGGTTTACTTGTACCACACTGGCCAAAAGGATTGGCATTAACTTTGATGTCGAGTTTTTTCTTTTGATTTTCAAGAGATAATGTTATCTGGGAAAACCCGGTGGCAAAGCGGACGTGTATGTCCAGGTAGACAATTATTTATTTATTTATGATAGGTACACAAACAGATTACAGTCCTTACATGTAATACTTAAGTGAAACCTTATTATATAAATAAACTAGACAGTAATCCTAAGGCAGTGTACACAATACGATAATATTAACAACGAATACGCAAAAAATGCATTGTTACGTGTAACCGGTAAGTAAATATGTAACAGTACATTTTCAAGCGTGTAGACAAAGTAATATAAAATTGAGTATAATTATATTTTCACGTACAATAGTGGATCATGCATTGTAGTCACTATAGTTAAAAATTAGCCGGGAACTTCCCAGAATTAAGTGTAACTGTAATGATCTTTTTATATTTAGAAAATCTTTCGAAATTCTTTGTGTGATCCACAAATTGTTCTCCTGAGTCTGTATATTCTTTGTGTCCGTTAATGTCATATTTGTAAAAGTCATTGCGACCAACGGGACAATTCTTATAGTTAGAAAGTTGCCTTTAAAAAATAATGAAATAGTACTGGCCGAATGAATAGGTATTTGGGTTTGATGGTACGAGTTTTTCTTCTTTTGATTTTCTAGTGATAAAATCTGCTAAATCGTAGACATGTTTTATAATGCGAACAAGTGGGATTATATTATATGCTATGCTATTATTATCCGCGATTGCGATCAAAATGGAAGCATATGTAGTGACGCCATTGTCCATTTACCGTCACCCCTCAAAGAATACCACACAAAAACTGACTTTTTATACACCTAAATACAAAAGAAAAAGTACCCAATAAACCTTTTCCCTAATTAAATTAGGCAGCCTTCCATAAGATACGTAAACTTATGTATAAGATTTATTCTCCTGTGATTTGAGAAAAGGAAACTACAATATATTCTGTGTATTATGGTCGATAAGCTGCGATAATGTAACACACAGAGTATCCTGTGTTGCCAGGATAATAATCTTTATTAATAATATAAAGTACATTAGTTTTGTGGCTGCTTTTAGAAGATACTTTTTGCTAATTATATAGCGTATATTTTTCATCGTCTTATAACAGAGTAGACATAAATAATAAATAAATAATCCTCACACATTCACACATCGCCACCTAGTCCCAAACTAAGCAAAGCTTGTTTGGGACTAGGTGATGAAAATACTTTTTTTTTGCAAATACATACATATTATACATAGAAAACACTCAGACCAATGGTTCATGCACACAAAAATTTGCATTGAGCGAGAATCGCACCCGAGATTTCTGCGTAGCAGCCATGTAATATACCGACTGCGCCACAGAGGTAGTCATTTCAGCTCGTCTGTGTCTCCGTCTGTGTTCTGAACAACTTTGTGAAAAGTCAGACTTTGTTTGACTTTCAGAGTGCAAATATTAGTGTATTTATATGAAAAGATAGCTAAACTCTATTCATCTGGGCGTGAGAAATTAGGTAAACAAACCAAAAATGGGTCTTTTTGATGTCACAATTATTCATTCATACATAAAATCTATGGTCACGATGAAGACTTAAATATTATTATGAAAAAAATATTAATAAGCCAACGACTTAATAATAAGAATAGATTTTTCATTAGTATTTTTAATTAATTTGAACATTATTTTTATTATATTTTAATTTGTTCATCAAGTATTCAGTTAATTATGTTTTTCCTTTTTAAAATATTACATACTCCATAATTGACATGGTAAAGAACCTGAAATAGTTAGTACTGTTTGTCAAACTTGTTTTGCATTAATATACCTAGTCATGACAGCTGAAAAAAAATAACATTACAAATTGATGTATTGTATTGTATTTCTTTATTATTGGCCTCATGAACATAGTTACATATTTGCCAGTGTCACGTAAGAGATATTACAATCAGTATGAGTAAAAGTAACATATAAAAAACACATTAAAAAGTCTATGCTTCACTTTTAATTGTCGTCCAGGAGAACTTCACGGGAACGCGTATAACGGAGACAGGAACAGCCGGACCTCGATACCACCAGGTATTCACCAATCACTTGCATATTTAATCAGATTTATTTACTGACGTCGAACTTACAAAGCAAAACCGCATCTCTTCTGCATCACAAAATCTTCGAAAAATCAATGTGTTGAATATTTATAATATTACAATATTAAGTATAACTTCCCAAATGTCGCAAGTTAGATCAATGATACAAGACTAACTCGTATGTGGTATATTTAACTATAATCCCCAATGTATTGTAACACGAAGATTAGGACTCTTATAACTAGTTACATACAACCTTCTAACACACACTTGTATGAGGCTTATAGAGTAAGTTGTATACAATTGTATTGTATACAAGTTGTATACTGGTCTCCACGACACAGGGAATCCTAGTGTGGAGACCAGAGATGTATCTCAATTATGTAATACTGTTTTTTGAAAAATAAAGAGAAAAATAAAATAAAAAAAAATACTTTGTTAGACTTCTCTTGAGATGAAGTAGTAATCGAATATAAATCAAATCAAAAAGTAATCGAATGTAAAACAAACAAATAACCTGTAAAGCAATGGATGTGGTGACGGAGTAAGAATATAATATGTCACCACCCCATCTCATTCCATGGGTGTCGTAAAAAACCGACTAAGGGACTATCAGTGAATATTATCTTTACGAAGTTAAAAGAAGGAAAACTTGAAATTAAACCCTATACCAATCCGTCTGGCCAGCGTGGTATGAGTAGGCCAAGTATCCCTCCGTCACGGGAGGAGGCCCGTCCCTGCAGCGGGACATTGGGCTGTTATCATGATTGTAAATTAATCATAAATTGATATAAATTTTCGTTATCGTCTTATAAGCGCTCCTTTGGGTCTTGTTCCCTACTGTAAAGGAGAACTTTTGGCCTGTCCTATCCATGTCATACTTTTTACATTACCCATGGGACTAAAACTGGTAAAATATGTATTTTTAATATGTAACTAAAGTACTATTTTTAATTCTTCGTTATAAATGACATGACAACCTCAATGGCGTGGTAGCGATAGTGCATGATAGCTACGTAATGGTCTCGGGTTCGATTCCCGTTTAGTCAAATTATTGTGTGCATAAATATCAATGTTCGAATCTAGGTGTTTTCGATGTATAATACGGAATAGCAAAACTACTGACAAACCAACTTATAAACTGCTTTTTCTACATACGAGTACATAATGTAGAAATAAATAGTGTGGATTATATAGTTAAATTAGTAGTGAATTTGGAATGTAAAGTAAAAGTTTACCTATGTCGAATCCAAAACTATTTAGAGATTTTAGATCGGTAAGTAATAAAATTATATTTTTTGCGCAAAAAACCGCAAGATTGTGTTCATTTTTCCAATTAAATGAATTACTGACATTATGTGTCCGGCCGAACGGAAGTTTGTCTCTGTCTTCATTGCTTAAGTAATACAGCCGTATGTATGACGTCATCAAAGTAAAACTTAAAATATTCATTAAAAATAAACTATATGCAGGAAAGCAAAAATACTCAAATTAGTTGTTTATAATTAATAAACCCTTAAAATAGAAATATAAAAAAAATACAAATAAAAAAGCTTTACATACCGAATTGCACTGATGATGTCAGTTACATCTAAATAGATTCAGTAGTTTCCGAGATTATAGCTTATTCATCAGCTGAGCTTTCTATAAGCCATCTAGTACATACGCAAAACCATGAAAGCGAAGCTAAAATTACAAATAAAAACTATAATTATACGTAAAAGTTTAAGAAAAGAAGTTCATATTTCAATAAAAACTTTATTAACGGCCAGTATTTAAGTTTGACACTAAAAACCGTTTTTCAATTAGTGACATTTGAATTTGTAAAGTCATTCGAAAGTGTCAAAGTTATTAAGGTAACTATTGTTATTAATATAAGTTTCACAAAGGAATAATCAACGAAGGAGTTAATTGTTCTTTGAAATTAAAACTAAAGTAACGAAATAATAAAACTTATTTTACTTCTTAATTTACCTTTTGGGAGTTTCGATTGCATTTTATTTTGTTTAATAAAATTCTAATTAAAAAACAAACAGCTATATACCAGATCATGTATACTTACTAATGTTATAAAGAGGTAAAGTTTGTGTGTTTGTGACGTTGTAGGGGGTAATCTCTGGATATACTAAACCGATTTTAAAAATTCTTTCTGTATTGAATAGACCATTTATCGGGGAGTGTCATAGGCTATATAGTATCACGCTATGACTAAAAGGAGTGGAGCAGTAATGAAATATGTTTAAAAAAGTGACGCGTTTTTTTGCCGCCTAATGAAGTGGACACGGGTCAGCTAGTTACATAATATATTTTCATTTGTGAGAGTTTTTTTAGACACGTACTACATAAACCAATACTATTTAAATGTAATCTGTTATGAATAGCTAAAGCTAACATCAAAGCATGTTTTACTATTTGTCTAGCGATTTTTTTAATTTTTTTTTATACAATACACGGCAATATGACTATATCGAACCTGATAGAAAGCGATGGAACAGTCCACAAATGAAGCCAACGAATAGTCGTCTACAAAAACTTTAAGCCGTCGTCATTATCTTGCCGGTTTGTAAACATAAAACTGACACATGCAAACTAACAAACATTTAAACACTACTATAAACTAAAACATAAAATCCACAGCACAATGTATTCTACTTATTACTTCCAGCACAAAACTTATCACGAACGTTACCCTACTTCTGTAAAGAGAAACATTTTGTGCATATTTAATCTGCAGACCGTACAAACTTAGTAAGGCGAAGTGACAAACGTTGCTGCATCTTACGCCTACATTAAGTTTATTGTATTCTTATTATATTGTTGTTGTAACAATATGAAAACATCTCTAACTTCAATGCGAACGTTTTGTTATTTATTCACAAAATTGTGACTATTGTTGTGTGGTGGAATTTGAAAACATGTGCACTTTGAAAAGTTTGTCTTATTTTTGCTGTTTGACAAATACTATGGGTGTACTATTGTGGTAGGATTCATAATAACAATTTATTTATACATTAAGCCCCTTACTCATAGACGCATCTTAATTTTTAGTCAATTGACTAACTCAAATACATACGATTTTACTTAGAAAAATCTCGCTAAACATTGATTAAACTTAAAAGGCATTTATGAGTACCACCAGAGCTCAGCTAAGCTACTCCATACATTAAGATACAAGGTATTATATCTTTTAGCCCTGTAATTTCACTAGATAGAGCTACTGTAACCTTCCACTGAAGCACAGTCACATTTAAACACTACTACATGGAACTACAAAAAACAAACATTTACCCAATATAAATCTATTTATATAATAAAGAGTACTTCTACTAAACGTTTATATTTAGACAACTCATGTATATAATGTTGGAGACATTTTTAGTGATAGTTTACGCCTTCACACTTCCTCCATGTAAATATAACTTGAGTTATCGGATGTTGGCGCTTGTTATCTACCATGTCTAGAAATAGATTTAACTATAAGTGTTACATTGAACATCATTATAGAGAAGTTATTGGAATATGAAAGAAATATACATTATATTGCCTTGTACAATTCTATATTATGATTCACAAACTATTGTCATAAGTTATTTCTGGACCGTTACGACTAGGGGAGCTTTAAGAAACAAGCGTACTCCCATTTTAAAGGTTGGCAACGCATCTGTGATTCCTCTGGTGTCCATGGGCGGCGGTGATCACTTACCATCAGGTGACCTGCTGGCTCATTTGCCTCCTATTACATAAAAAAAAAAGTTGTTCTTTGTGCCTGTGTATTTAATGTTTGTAAGGTCCCCGAGACAGACCGTGACAGCACCGTGTACTGTGGCGCGTGGGATGCCAATGTCCAGCAGTGGACTGCTATAGGCTAGTTGATTGATGGAAGGTCCTCGCGACACAGGGCATTATCAATTGCAGGTCTTTTTTACCATAAAGTGAGCAGGTGATTCTATTATTTCTACGCTGGTAAAATCGCAATCAAGCGCATTTGAATCAGCTTAACAAAATGTAAATGCTTACAACAAATATCCAAAGTGAGTCGTGCGTACACAATATTACTTGTTCTACAAACTTCACAAACATTCATCTACAAGCTTTAATACTAATAGAGATATTTACATTGTTACAAGATATAAATATTTGATTGTTAATAATAATACCAGATAACCCAAATATTTAGTACGCCTTGGATACTAAAGGTTGTATTAAATACATAACTAAACGGTAGCCAAGCTAACAGTCGGAAACGAGAATCGAATGAGGTAAATGCTTTCCATTCCAAATTCAAATTTTTAAAATTTGGAGTACGAAATTTAAAAATGCGAAATTTACCGTTACTGCACGCTGCATTATAAATGTAAGTTCGTGTTATTTGAAATATGATTGGAATAGCTTTTAAATTTTTATATTTTTTTCTATTGAGGTTTTCTAGTTAATTCCTGTTAATTTTTTCCCTTAAATGTTTTTAATTTATTTCTTTGTGATGAGAGCATGCCGACTAGGATAAAATCGCTAATGTTTAGATAACTATGTATGATTTTCGTAGCGTATTGGCAAAATATTATCTGGAGTTAGGATGTCTTTTATGTCCGTTTAATTGGATTGTTTGTAAAAATCCGTGCGATGCAGTTTTTGTTTCATTAATGAATTAGTTTTCTTACCCTTGTAGGTACGCGCTAAGAATACAAAATGTCTTGTACACCAGACTGTCTCGTGCCGAAAGCATCAGCTTATATCACTAATTCATAGAGACATAAAACTTTTTCAACCTTTATTTTGAGTAAAAGCATAAAAAATACAGCAAAATCTATTTAATAAATTGTAGAGCACAAACCATAATGGTTCAACAAATTCATGTTCAATCGGTACCATATTGTAATGGAAAATTAATAGTCGACTAAAGCTTATTCGACTGAATCTATTCAAGATAATGGCTGATAATAAAAAATCACGAAGTATTCACAAAGTCCGATAAAAGAACAAAAAAAAACTTAAATGCACCGCAGAATTTGAATTCGGAACAAGCGCTATCAATATTTTTGAACGAAAAACTTTGAAACGGTACAAAGCGTTCTATCGTTCCCAATTCAAATTCTTGTGAACGAACGAACGAATTGGTTTATGTTCGAATCTATTCGAATCGTTCGAGTGAGTGACGTCTTAAATCTATAACGTATGGCTTTATTCGCGTTCCAGTTTTCTGGAATAAGCAAACTTACACGCGGTTGTATTAAACTGTTCTCTATTTGAATTTCTGGGCGTAACCGTCAAGTGCCATCCAAATTTACGACTAAATTCGAGAAATTCGATTTGCTATATTTTATAATGTGCGGTTTTTTTGTTTGTGATGACAGGGGAAATGCAACTGCAGTCTTTACAACAGAGCCAGTTTCTAAATAGGGCAAACTATTATACTCATTATAACTTCACGGTGCCTTCTCGTTCTACATACTACAACTTATTATACCTATTCGACTGCATATGTAGGAGGAACGCTTTACCTACTTATACTTTTTCTTTTTTTTCTACGGGTCTTATCGTATGTCATAGTTGTGGTAATGTAGGTGAGTTTAAAACAATTTCTAGAAAAGTATATTTTTGACATTAACATAACGAAACCTAGTCTCAAAAAAACAGAGGCTGTATATTGCTAGATAACGGTTTTTGATTTGCGGCAAATTAGATATAAGTTATTGTAGCTACTAAGTATTTCATTTTTGTATGTTTTGCTGCAAATAAATGATTTTTCTATTTCTATTTTACATAATTTTATTATGTTTTTTTTGTACCTACATATTATACATACATACACTCCGACATGTGCATGTTGTTCATAATAAATCACGATGACATTACAAATCCCAGCAGTGGGACTATTAAAAGCAAAAATAAATGATAGTAAACAAATTCTTATATAATAAATCGACGTACTTAGTACTCGTATTCAGTTCATTTATTACATTCATCTCGGAAACATTGAGAATATTCTTGTATTCGTTGATTTATGCCTCTTCCCCGGCCTAAAAGCATTTTGTATACAGGTAAGTTCGGCGTAATGGACAGGAAAACACACCCTGTATAGCTTAGCGGAGATACAGAGTGGTTTTAAAAGTTATATACGGCTTATACAGGGTGTCGTTATCGATGAGTTGATATTCGATTTAGATATGTTTTGAAGTAACGGTAATGGGTGAGGTTAGAAAGTGTTTCCTACGTAATCTAATGTTTTACTTTAGTGTAATAGCTGCTTAGTGTCTCACTGCTGAGATTAACATACTAAAATATATAAAAGACTGGTTCCAGTTTTTGCACCTCACGTGACTTATGCACCTACTGTTAACTACCTATGTTTAAATGTAAGGAACAAAAATAAAACTTATTTTATTTATTTATTTATTTAAAAATGTAATATTACTCATACTTACATGTATTAAGAGCACAATCTATTTCTACTTTTAAAGTGGCGGAATGCCCTTATTTTAGAGGGCGTCGTTTAAGCCATACATAATAGTCAAGATGGTGAGTTAATTTTCTCATAACTTTAATAATTAAGAATTGTAATAAGTAACAGTTAATAATTGTATCCGTGAATGTTATAATGAAACTTAAAATTAAACCCTATCCCTCCGCACGGGAGGAGGCCCGTCCCTGCAGTGGGACATTAATGGGCTGTTATGATGATGATGAATAATTGTATTAGTAGAAATTAAACCGGTCTACTGATACTATACCACGGTGTTCCCAGTTGCTCAGTATACCGTTTCCCCTAAGTCTCCGACACATCAGTCCATTAAGACTAAGTCGGATGAAATTCAAAAGGATCCAAAGTAAAAAGAAAATAGAAATACGTTAAAGCTATGAACGAACGCCTGGTGTGCTATTAAATAGTTAAAAAGATAACACAACAACAAAATGTAATATAAAAACAACATTAGTCGTTAGAAATAGGCGAAGTTAAATCGTTAACAACTTTTTATTTAATACTTGGATGATTTAAGCTCTCAGATAGACTCTCAAATGTTTGTTTACATTGTGGTGTTGTTATAAATATATTTAAATTGAATAAGTCACAACAAACAGTTTAAAATATTTGTATTCTGTGTAGTCTGTGTCGATCTATAATTTAAACTGTAGCTTTAATTTTAAGTAAATTGTAGACGAACGATTTCAAACAATTTGCGATAAATTTTATGAAATAAAGCATTTTGAATTTTGAAAATTTAAATTAATTAGGTACTTAACATATTTTTCATTTTAAAAGACAACTCTCGCACTAGGGATCATGCCATGTATCGCGGGAATTTTTATAAACGTTAATTTAACGGACACAAAGAACATCAAGATTCAGGAAAATAACTTGTGGATCGCACTAAGAACTGTTCCGTGTCGCGTTTGGGAATCGAACTCGCGACCTTGTAGACTACAACCGCTACCGTAACCACGGAGGTAGTTATCTATCTATACTAATATTATAAAGAGGTAAAGTTTGTGAGTTTGTGTGTTTGTAACGTTGTAGGGGGTAATCTCTCAATCAATCAATCAAATCAAATTTCTTTATTTTCTCTCCACAATGATACAACTAATAAAATATACATAAATGCTAAAATGTAATAACCATTGTGAAGAGACTGGTGCCTGAAATAGGTTTAGTAAAAAAACCTGTGTTACAGGTCACCAGAAACCTTCCAATGATAAAAGCACATGCAAGGTGATCGGAGATAACAATATTAAAATTGAACAATCAAAAAAACCACTTACAATAGCAACATAATAAGAATAATAACTATGTAAGTACATAAAGAGATTTCTAAGCCAGAGTGAAGTTGTGTGTGAGAGAAAGGGAATGTAAGAGTGAATGTGTGTGATGTTGTGTAAGTTTGAGTGAGTGTGTGTATACAATATATTATACCAGTTAGCGAAGCGGTGTTAATATTTTTTCTGTCTCATCATAGTCGAGTGATTTTAGGTATATGGTAACGATATTTTTACATTTAGTGTGGTTTAGAGAGTAAATATTTGAAATAGTATTTAGTTTATTGTAAAGGTAAGGCCCAAGGAAGTTGAAAAACCTGTGAGAAAGAGACGAGTTAAAAGTGTTTTGATCACAAACCTTACCCTTACGCCGTTTGTCTTTTTTTAAATGCTGATCATACTGTAGAAGGGAATGCTGCTTTAAAATAGTATGCAAGATTAGTGACTTCCTGACAGTGAGATCTCTGGATCTAATAAACCGATTTTAAAAATTCTTTCTGTATTGAATAGTCTATTTATCGGGGAGTATCATAGGCTATATAGTATCACGCTATAGCTAATAGAAGTGGAGCAGTAATGAAATATGTTTAAAAAAGGGACGCGTTTTTTTCGCCGCCCAACGAAGTGGGCACGGGTCAGCTAGTATTGAATAAGTCTGTGTGGTGATGGAGTGTATACAGCAGTCACCGATCTCAGTCTGTACCGTGTTCGATTCCGTAGCAATCAGTATTTTACGCAATTACAATATATTACTTAATCAAAAGCAGTATACAAATACATTAAGCATTGTCGATCGGTTAACCCTAACAAGTGTGGTAATATACACAATATTAATTATCATTATCATTAAAGTGATGTGATATTATCATTTTAATGTCAGGTAAATTTCACAAAAAGGTTAAAATTAAATCAAATAATAAACTAATTTGTATTTCTTTTAAGTTTTACCGTACACAGCCCAGAAACTAATTTCATAATTCTCGCGAAGGTGTCTTAAGATAATGCTCTAAATTTTTAGCGTTACAGGTTAGGCAGTCTAAGCTGATTCCATCATCAAATATGCTGAAATCAGGTAACCTTTTCCTCGTCGAGGTCATCTACCCACCTTTGTTCCCCTGTCATCATACAAGGAACCTTGATATTTGGTCCGCTCAAATTTAACATAAATTTCAAAAATATGTGGAAGTATATGTGGATTAAGACTGATAGATAGAGTAAGGAATGATGAGATAAGAATACGTTGCGACCTGAAAGATGATATAGTGACCAAAATCGAGAAAGGAATGTTTCGTTGGTTTGGTCACATTGAGAGAATGAACGATGAGCGTTTGACGAAACAAGTATACAGGCTAGTGTGAAAGGGCTTGTCGGTCCGGAAAACATATTTACGTTAAACATAGGTTGCATATTGGAGAAGGGCCAAATAAAGAGCACTCGTGACCAACGCGCATGTAAGACTCGCTTAATGAAGGTGGACGAGGCCCAATCTGTTTGGCAGGATCGTGACAAGTGGCGTTCTGTCGTCTTTGCCTACCCCGGAGGGGATAAGGCGTGAGCTTATGTATGTATGTATAATTTCAAAAATCTTGTATGAGTAAAAAAATATATATTGCAATGTTATTTTATTTTCAACCTCAAAACAGTAACGGGATGTAAGTGCGTGGCTTTTTAAACATTTCGTGATAGTACCAAATATTTCCAGACATTTTTTTTCTCACAAAGGTAGAGCTCAAACAAATGAGTGCCATCAAATATTCAGTCTCAAAACCTCTATAGACAAAGAAAAGCTAAAAAAAATTAGAAAAAATAGTTATAATATTTTTGTGTTTTTTTTCTACAAAAAAACCTCATGTTTCATGAATTTTAATGTGTTCTCTGTTATTGTATGCATGGAGCATTTCTGTTTAAATCCACAGAGTATAAATTACAGCTTCAGTTCTCGTATTGTGGTTAAGTACTGGACTTAATTTTTTTTCTGGCGATTACTGTTGTATATGCGTTTTTTTTTTATTTTAATCTGTAGCTTAGTATCGATTTTGGCGCGATGCTTTGGAGTATTTTTAATGTTTTTGTAAAAAGAGTTGTTGGATACTTAGTTGTAAGTGTCTATGTTATTTTGTTTTTATGTCTGTTAGTGTATATCTGAAGGCATAAAAGTACCCAAAATTGCATGCAATTTTCTAGTTAACTGTGGAAATTTTTTATTTTATGATTATACGGCAATAAACGACTGCATCGATATGCAATATGTAAAAGGCACGGAATAATTTAACTAGCTATAGCATTTACAATGATTGTGTACACTAAAGAGATTTTATTAAAACCATAATAAGTAAATGTAGATTTTGAAATTAATATATTGGTATTGTTTTTATGCAAAAAGATCATCTACAATGAAACGAATAAAGATGTTTTTAACTCAGCAAAATAGTGGCCGAAAGCTAGTATATTACCGACTGAAAACTAACGCAAATGGCCGAAAATCGGCGAAATCGCCTATTTAATTTATGTAAATTATTGCATTAAAGTATCCAAAAAAGTGACAACCTATCTGGAATCTATATTAAATATCGAGTTTGTAAATATTTTCATAACAAAGTTTTGGTTAATTTATCATGTAAAATTATTATGTTGAAGTCAAAAATTTGCTTAACTGGCCGAAAACCGGCCAAGTTACCCTACTAGTTATTAAAAAAAATACTTAAAACACAGCTACAAGCTATTGTGTTTAAAAAAAACCCTTCATTATTTATTTAGTAAAGCAACACAATATCTAACATAGGCTCTGTTACATAGATATCGAGGCACGTACTACCAATTTTCGCCATACCCGCACTGGTTTACTGCCCTCATTTCCGTAGGGAAGGAACGAACGGTCCGCTATTGTACACCTTCCTTCGTAGTATATGTTTTTGATAGAAACAGTAATTTTATTGATTTGTCTTACTGTTAAAATATTTGTTACTTATTACTTTAATTAATTAGGGTTTGGGGAACTAGGGATTTATTTAGCACAAGGTTGCAGGTTTGCTTATCCGTGTGGTGACGGAGTAAGAATACATTATGTCACCACCCCATCTCATCCCATGAGTGTCGTAGAAACCGACCAAGGGACTATCTGTGAATATTATCTTTACGAAATAAAAAGAAGGAAAACTTGAAATTAAACCCTATACCAATCCGTCTGCCCAGCGTGGTATTAGTAGGCTAAGTATCCCTCCGTCACGGGAGGAGGCCCGTGCCTGCAGTGGGACATAAATGGGCTGTTATGAAGGTTGCAGGTTCAATTTACAAGCTAGACATCTTTGTGCGAATCACAATTTTTATTGTATTGACTGTATGTTCTTTGTGTGCTTTAAGTAATTTAATTTTTGTATGAGATTCCGTGACGCTTGATCCCATGATTAAATTATCTGATAAATATGTTTTTTTTTGTATGAAAATCGGTATAATTTACATAGAAACCACCGGAAAAAATAGCCATATTCATGCCCAGTGTTTGAATTGACACGGGATCGAACCGTGACCTCCAGTATGACTACTCTATCGAGTAGTCAAAGAATAAAGATTTTCTTTTTTAATTTCTTCATTATAGAAAGGTTTAATAACTAATGATTATCCCTCCTAAAGACTTATTCACGACATTAAATAATATAAAAACCCCCCAAGGGAGATGGCAAAGATAAGTAATTTTAATGTGCCATTTAAATAGGCGTCGCGGGCGCCATCTAAAGTATTCTTGTGTTAAACATGTTCAAACGAATAGCTTAAACGACCCACTTGGATGTAAAGTTTATAACATTAATGTACGATATGTATATGCTTACCTTTAAAACTTTTAACTGTATTTATTATATTATGTTTCGTAAATACTTTGCTATAAAGTTTAATCATATTTTGTATTATGGTAATTCAGGATTTGTTATCTCTCTTTGAATTTAACTGTGTAGTTTTGTTTGTGCGATTCACAAAAGATTAAGCTGATTCTTCGATATTATTGCCTGCTACGTAGAGCATAGTCCCTATTATGAGAGTTGTCTATTTTTTTTATAAGGGACGCCGCAATGTCTGTTTGCCAGGATCGTTACAAGTGGCGTTCTGTCGTATCTGCCTACCCCGGCCGGGATAAGGCGTCAGTTTTTGTATGTATGTATGGACACCGCAATGGGACCATATCAAACCTAATGAAAAGCGAGAGTACAGTCCAGGAATGCAGGCAACAGATAGTAGTCAAAATGACTTAAAAAGGATAATTTTCTGTGTGCCAGATTTAAAACTCTTAGAGGTCCTTGGTCTATATCTCTGGAGCCCAAATAACCAACAATTTGGTTTTTGTAGTCTGTATGCTAGGCCTAACATGAATCACTTGTATTTTAATGTTAACTTTTTTAATAGTAGTATAGGAAAGTTTTGTTAAATACCTCCACCCGACTTAATCTATATGATGTATGGCTATTTTAAATAAACGAGATAAAAAAAAAATACCTCCAAGGAAAACAATAAGCAGATTTTATATTTTGTAACATAAAAAAAAATACAAAACAGCTAACTAAACAAAACCTAGTGCCTTTAAATTCCCTGCTTAGTTAAAACGAGCATTCGTAACGTAAACAGGCCGGCTCGAGCCATTTATACTCAAGTCAAAGCCTACTCGAGAAGACTCGAGCTAAGCGCTTTTCAATGAACATCTACTTTTGAGAAAAAAAAAGGTTTTGTTTATGTTTTCTTTATGTACGTATGTTGTGTAAATATAACAGAATGTAAAATGTAACAGAAGTATGGCTATTGTTTCGTGAACTTTAGCAGAACAAATATGAGAAATCTCTTTTCTTGAAATGAAATCTTTATTCGTTTAGAAATGTTGCGTATACAATGATGATTTGATTGTTAGTTGCGCGTCACATTTCACCTTTATAAGGCATACGAATCTTATATTACATAGTACTTAATTTATATAATATTTGATAATCAGCAATATTTTTAAGCGTATTCTATATTTTATATAATATTATTCTATATTCTTTAATTTAAACATTTTATTTATCTTGTTTGCTTATATACATCCCTTGTTTCCCTGTGGGTAGGTAGAGATTACGAGATGTCATGAACATTTAGTTGTACGTCTTTTACGTCTTAATTTATACGATCTAGACTTAAAGGCAATATGCTTTAAGTTATAGGATTACGTCACTTACATTCACTTACAACATGATTTTATGCTTTATACTAATTCTTCGTGTGGTGATGGAGTAAGAATACAATATGTCACCACCCCATCTCATCCCATGGGTGTGGTAAAAACCGACTAAGGAACTATCCGTAAATATTAACTTTACGAAATATAAAGGTATATTAAATGGCTGCTACGCAGAGGTCTCGGGTTCGATTCGCGCTCAATGCAAATCTTTGTGTGCATGAACATGATTGCTTGCATTGGTCTGAGTGTTTTCTATGTATATTATGTATGTGTTTAAAAAAAAGTACTCAAGTATGTATATCCGTTGTCTGGTACCCATAGTACAAGCTTTGCTTAGTTTGGGACTAGGTGGCGATGTGTGAATGTGTGAGGATTATTTATTTATTTAACTCTACTCGTTCCAACCAAGTGTTAAAATAAATATACGAGTACATATGCCTTAATCATGTATACCCCACCCCGTATATTCCTTTTATATGCCAATAACTTCTCTATAATGATGTTCAATATAACGCCAATAGTTAAATCTATTCTTAGAATCGTAGATAACAAGCGCCAACATCCGATAACTCAAGTTATATTTACGTAGAGGAAGTGTGAAGGTGTAAACTGTCACTAAAAATGTATCTGACATAATATTTATGACTTGGCTATATATAAACGTTTAGTAGAACTTGTAAGTAAGTAGATAGAAGAACTTGTAATTGTGTTGTTGTGGGAAAATGTATTCAATTTTCCTTGCGTCTAAATAAATCTTAAAATAAAAATTTTCATCGTCATAACAGTCATAATCTCTTTCCGTGACGGAGGGATACTTAGCCTACTAATACCACGCTGGCCAGACGGATTGGTATAGGGTTTAATTTCATGTTTTCCTTCTTTCTATGTAAAGGTAATAATCACAGATAGTTCCTTAGTCGGTTTTTACGACACCTATGGGATGAGATGTGGTGGTGACATATTGTATTTTTACTCCGTCACCACACGGAGTTGTGCTTAACCGTTATTTATTTTGACTAACTGTTAGCACCTCAAGGACAACATGAAGTTATTAACATACTCGTAGTAGTATGTTGATATAAATTAAGAATATAGATAACGATATCAAAATCAAAATTGCTTTATTTCGTTATTACACTTATAGTACAGTCAGCAGCAAATAGATAGCGACATTCAAGGCTGTCAAATAGTTAGATACAGCCAAAGTGGTCAATAACTTCGATACACCCGAGACGCTCACATAGATAGAGACATTTCATTCTTCAACAGTAACGGAACGCGCATGTTACCAATTATATAACCGTGGGTGCACTCAATAAATTGACCACTTTGGCTGTATCGATGCTATTGACCACTTTGGCTGTATCTAACTATTTGACAGCCTTGAATGTCGCTATCTATTTGCTGCTGACTGTACACAATAAACAGTTGGTGGTGTCTCCTTTTATGCATATAGATGCCTGTGCCAGGAGACGCCGCCCGCTCTTTAAATCTCACGATGTTACAATGTATTAAAGTGCATCAAAAGAAAATTAAACATTAACAAACATTTCTTTTTTTTTATGTAGTATATTATACATAATCTCATAATTTTACATTACACCCTACTAATACAAGGTATGACCTTTTTACATAAACAGAAAGAGACAGGTATATAGTTATCATGGCGTCTTGATTACAGTTCACAAAGGGGACGTTGTATTGTCTTTTACAAAAGACGTTGATGACAGGCACTGCCGTATTGTATGGCACCTACGTTTTCGAGGAAATGATATTTTAAAAATTCGCGTGGGTGTAATTTTTAAAGGTCATATTTTTACAGGCTGAATTTTTCAATTATATACCTGGTTGGCAAAGCGATCCTGAAAGCTCTGGGCAATCGTAGACCAGAGAGAATATTAAGAAAACAATCATCATCATCAACTAGCCTATTGCAGTCCACTGCTGGACATAGGCCTCTCCCAACACGCGCCACAGAACTCGGTCCTGCGCCTTCCGCATCCAGTCCCACCCTGAGACCTTTCGGAAGTCGTCGGTTTTCATCGTAAAAATTCAAAGTATTCTTTAATCCAGTGTGGCATTATAATAGTAGCCCAAGTTAATTTTATAAATGAGAGAGCTATACTTAAAAATAAAAGAAAATGAAAAAGAAAATCTAGCTTTTATAAACTTAGAAACCGGTATAGAGTACTTATGCATTCATTTGTCCAAAAAGATGAGGCTTTCGGAACAAATGATTGCACGGTAATACACAAATCTTTGTATGTGTGCATTCGAGACTCTTTTAAACAATGAATGAGTATTTGCTGAGTCTTTTTAGGGTTCCGTTGACAAATGACAAAAACGGAACGGTCTGTCTGTCTATCCGAATGTCACAGCGACTTTTTTTGGAAACTATTAGAATTCCCGTTGAAACTTGGTAAGTACTTAGATGTATTCTGTGAATCGTACTCGTAATAAGATTTTTACACAGGAAAACATAAAATTCACATCAAACTTTTCCCATACTTAGAACTGAAACTTTTTTTTTTATTTAACTCATCATACTTTTCAACATCATACGTATCATACGGGTATCTATGGAAACATCTTTCAAATTTTTAATATGATTTTTGATAAAACCAAAAATATATGATGTGCAACTTCTTTAAAATATTAATGATGTGCGTTCCGTGCAAACTTCCACCGAAAAATGATTTCAACGAGATCTACTTAGTAGTTTTTTTAATACTTCATAATGCTACGGAACCCTTAGCAAGCGAGTCTGACTCTAACTTTTCCGAATTTTTTGCAAACAATGTAGGTTGACGAATGGTTTAACTGCCAGTGGAGATCTTGATGAATGGCCCTGTTTCCTACATTTATGTTAAGATACCTTGACCGATTAATTTTAAATTGGCTTAGGCGTGTAATTGATTATCGTGGTGTGGATTGAGGAAGAGGAAAGGAATGAAAAGAGGAGATGTAATTGAAAATGCGGCTTGCTTTTAGGAAAAAAACTATCTATAGATAAAAAACTAAAGAGTATTTTGGATTTAGTCACCTTAGCCATATTAGGCAAAAGATGGACCTGGGCTAATCTAATCGTTTCCATTTCTAGCGATCTTGTGTCTCCATCATTCATCAATTTCCCACCCTCCTTACTAGGTCGCAAGTCCATCGCGTGAGGTATTTCTTGAGTTTTGGTATGTGAGTAGGGTATTTTGTTTTTGCTGGGAGCCCTTGCCACTTTAATCTAGCAATAATATAATCGCTTTTTCCTTTATACAAGAAATTTAATCTCGCTAAATAAAGCTTAAATATTTTTTGAGTCTACACTCATTTTCGTCCCTATATCTTACTAGAAATAGACTAATCTATCTGCACATCTTCGTATCGCAGACCAGGTTTATCACGAGTATAAAGGCAAAAAACACTTCCATAGACTAAAACAATACTCTCACAGACTAAGTAGAAACAAAACAGCCACATACAAACTACATGCTATTCTCTTAAGCCCGATTTACACATCGACAAGTACAGTAGCGAGTTAAGTAGTAAGTTGTTGATTTGAATAGATCTCCATCCTATTTTTTGGCGAGTTAAGTTGGCGAGACGCGAGAGAGGGGCAGAAACTTTTGGAGAATTTAATCCGGTTGGTGCCGACAAAAAGGCCATTATAGAAAAGTCCCTCTTTATCTTGTTATATACGTTCCTTTTAACTTTCACTAAATCCGAGTGCTTTTTTTATTGATAAATGGGTATACGTTTTAGTGTATCACTCAATGTTCTGTGTAACGTTTATAGACATTTTTATAGTGCTTTGTAACATGTGGTTTTTATAACTTTTAAACTATCGCGTTTCATTATTATAAATATTATATAAACTTGATATTAATGCGTATTTTATTTACCTTTATTTTACTTGACGTTTCGCCACAGGTTGCACTGGCCGTGGTCGTAAGCTGACTGGTGATGGGAGGTGAAATAAAAAGAATTAATAGTAGTAAAGAAAAATTTAATACTTAGTCCCAATGCTAGAACGGAACTAGTGATAGATTTCCCTCTGTTACAGGTTCCGTCTTTGAGTGGGTTGGGGCGACCATATCATATTGATACTAGCACGGATTAACATGACAGAAACATAGAAATATTATATACTTAATTCCTGAGCTACTTATGACACGCTATTCAGGTAGATTAGTAGGTACAGCCTTAAACTTCTAATTTTTTGGTATCGTACAGATAGTGTCAGGGAAATTTTCAGTGAGCCATCTTTAAAAAAAACCCACAAAAGAAGTGGTAACGCTTATTCCTAATCCGTCACTACATGGGAAAATTTACTACATTTTTAAATTATACAAGTAACATTTTCAAATTATACAAGTATCCAAAATCACTGTCACTATACTCAAGATGACATAAACACTCATAATCACAACTGATATGACAAAGTAACACTACAAAATCTAGTCAACTAGCACATTAGTGTTAGGTATTTATTCATAAATAGAATCTCTAATTGTTCCACCATGTTTTATTCTATTCTCGTTGGGATGAATACAAACATGTATCTGTTTCTAAAATCATACCTTTAACAAATGTAATAAGGTCTATTTTCAAATAAAACAGCTACGTTTGTTGGCTACGTGTAAACAGGTTAGAAATTTTCATATTTGGCCTCAGTTGTTTGACAAATATCTCCTTCGAGACTCAATATTTGAGAGCAAATTCACTTTTTGTATTGAAATAAGCTTGTACCGAATATCCATTAGATTATTTGCGTAAGCTTTGGTTACATTTGATATTTTGATTTGATTTTTTTCACGTATATAATGTATTTTAAGACTGAATTACAGGCTTAGCACAGTTGCCAGGTAGAGGGTCTTTTAAGCAAAAGGTCACCTTGGTTGAAACCGCGCCGTTGAGCTTGCTTATTAGGCCTCCGAATTGTAGTGTGCTAATAATAATTTGTTAAATTGTTAACTCCGTGTGATGACGGAGTAAGAATACAATATGCCACCACCCCATCTCATCCCATGGGAGTCGTAAAAACTGACTAAGGGACTAACCGTATATACTATCTTTACGAAGTAAAAAGAAAGAAAACTTGAAATTAAACCCTATACCAATCCGTCTAGCCAGCGTGGTATTAGTAGGCCAAGTATCCCTCCGTCACGGAAGGAGGCCCGTCCCTGCAGTGGGAAATTAATGGGTTGTTATGATGCATGTTAATTTAGCATACACTTAAATTGTTACTACAATTACTATTTTTTGTTACAGGTAAGCGTGAATTTTTCAAACTTAATGGAAAGCGTGGTTTCAAGGCATCGAAAAAAGTTGGAAGTATGATATTAGATCTCGTTAGTCACGTGATCGGGGGATATGATAATACAATCAGAAGCTTATAAACAAATTAATTAATTTAGCGCAATCGATTCAAATCGGGTTTAGACGATCAGGTTCAGATTTGCGTCTACCTGTCATGACCTCTGTGGCGTAGTGGTTATATAACATGACTGCTACGCAGCGGTTTCGGGTTCGATTCCCTCTCAATGCAAATATTTGTGTGTATTATAATATGTATGTATTTACAAAAAAAAGTATATAAGTATTTATATCCGTTGTTCTGTTACCCATAACACAAGCAGGTTAAGCCTCGCTTACTTTGAGAACAGATGGCGCTGTGTAGAGCTGTCCGAGAATATTTATTTATTTATTACAGATGGCATAAGGTCAGACAGATACTATACTAGATTTTGACAGACGACATTCATTGTGACCACTTAAAGGATTTAGGTCTAAAAGTATTATAAAGTAATATTCCGAGTATTTTAATATTATTGATCAGGCTTATATTATTATAATTCTAAGCTTCTTTTTTTAACTTAGGTTACTTTAGGCGATCCATCAAATGATATAAAAGAATATTAAAAGACTTTCGTAGTACATAGGTTATTGATAGTATAATATGATTAGGATTGATAGATTTGTATTTTTTATACGACATGGAAAAAACGAAGATAAAAAAAATTGGAGATTCTGCTTAGTCAGTTTTTACGACAACCAGGGTTGAAATAGGGTAGTGACATGGTGTTATTACCATCTCCGGGTGGTGACGGAGTAAGAATACAGTGTGTCACCACCCCATCTCATCCCATGGGTGGCGTAAAAACCGACTAAGGGACTATCCGTGAATTTATCTTTACGTAATAAAAAGAAGGAAAACTTGAAATTAAACCCTATACCAATACGTTTGGCCAGCGTGGTATTAGTAGGCCAAGTATCTCTCCGTCACTGATGGAGGCCCGTCCCTGCAGTGGGACATTAATGGGCTGCTACGATGATGTGTTCTTACTTCGCCACTACCCAAAATTTTCATTACGACCTCCTGAATAAATGGGCTACATATTCATTGAATTCACTTCACGAGGACTCGAGAGGTGCAATCCTGAGGAGGGTCCAATTAAACACGTCTTGTCTAACTCCAGTTAAACGATTGTGTAAATTAAGAAGTTTGTTCTCATCCCTTGTTCAAATTTATAAGGTCAGGTAAAACCCCCCTTCTATTCTAACCTACCTATAGTTATGCAAACTTTAACCTTTTACTAAACTATATAAAGTTCTTTTTACTTTAACGTGAGTTGGTACTTAGGATTGTTTCGAAGGGAACGCCTTATCAAATTTTAGCAAATGAATTATTGGGATTATTACCTTATTATATTACCTCATTCGTTATTGAAATTAAAGCGTTTTGGATTTACATTGAGTTGGCTTGTAGATTTTTACTAGTACTATATAAATAATATGTTTGATATTGAGTCAAATATAATTTTTGTGATGGGATTCAATTAGTTTATTGATTAATAAACGCGGGGACTGATTTATATTCTTCTCTGTTTCTTCTCACTAATAATGATTATTCAAAAAAATTTAAGTATGATAGAAATTATTAAGTATGAGAAAAAAGTTATACTTATAAGTAATACATTTTTTGTTGAGTTTTATTAAGAAATCCTCCTGAGAAATCGTCTTATGATAAATGATTCATAAAAGTTTTAGAAGAAATAATACTTAGCACAACTAATGTTTTCTTGAAGGTTAACCAACATTCAATGAAAACAGCCTTAATGTATTTACAAGGAACTTACACTCTAACTGGAATGCTTACAGTCACAAAAAATCCGTTTCTAATTTACAGCTGTATGAGTGGAGTATGTCCCTCTCTAAACGAGAAACCAACATTTAACTTACAGTTGCAAAAGAGAGATGCAATCCCCCTTTGTCGTTGTCCTTGTCGGAGTATTTTTCCCTTTCATGTAATATAAACAAATATAAACCTTATATAGTCAAAAGTAATGTACGATTGAATTTGTCTAAATTTGCTTCGTAAGCATTCCAGTTAGAGTGTAAGTTCCTTGTATATTTACAAATAACTATACCCCTTCCAGCGTAAGTTTAGCTTTTTGACAGTTCACGTCCATGAAGTTTCGTAATACTTCCGCTTATTTTTCGCACAAATTATATTGTATTTCATGGACGTACCCATGTTTTTTTCAGTTACCATGGTTACTTAGTGATGGACACTCATAACGATTACCACCATTATGAAACAAATTACAAATAATCGGTAAAAATAAATGCTATGAATAAACCTGAACTCTTCATAATACGTTTATAAAATATAATATGATATTTTAGATTAGCTATAACCCGCGAAGGTGTCACCATAAATTATGTATTTTAAATAATACCTAAGCTAACTATAATTTTATCATTTTGAGCTATAGGCTAATTCTCTTAACATAGAAGAAAGAAATACTAATAAAATGATAATGTAAGTTGATGTAAGGATCCAAATGTGTAAAATAAAGTAATTTGAAAAATCGCGAAATCGCTTACAATCGAATGGCATTACATTCGAGATATTACTGAACGTCACTAACGTCAATCTGTCAAATATCGTTAAATATAGTGGAAAGGGTATAACTATGTAAAAGCAATAAAAAGAATGTGACCAACAAAGTCAGGCCGCTTTTTAATAAAAAAAAAAGAACTGGTACGTTTGAACCAAAAAAGTTTTTGAACACAATCATGAACTTTTTACACTACTTTACTCTATGTTTTGTATTGCAACGACAGATGGGACAGAAAAGTTCTGAAATAGCGACCGCGGGCGAAAGACGCAGTGTGTAGACCCGTTACGCGATAGACTATCGACCTTAAAAAGGTGGCAAGAGCTCAAATAAACTGTCATGGTGGCGCGACGGTAGCGCAAACGGCTGCCGTGCACGCAGGACAAATTATTTGTGCGATCCACAAATTATTGTCCTGAGTCTGGATGTTCTTTCATAACAGCCCATTAATGTCCCACTGCAGGGACGGGCCTCCTCCCGTGCCGGAGGGTTACTTGGCCTACTAAAACCACGCTGGCCAGACTGATTGGTATAGGGTTTAATTTCAAGTTTTCCTTCTTCTTATATCGTAAAGATAATTTACGAATAGTTCCTTAGTCGGTTTTTACGACACCCATGGGATGAGATGGGGTGGTGGCACACCGTATTCTTACTTCGTCACCGGAGAAAACAGTATAAACAAGATGAAATACTTACAAAAAATAAAAACGTAATTAAAACACTGTAACATTAATTAAAAAAGCTTTTGACCTCATTGTAACTTGATACGTAATCAGACAAATTGCTTTCGAATACCAAAAGTATCAAGTTATTCACAAAATTAATAATGATCGAACTAAGAAATTCTTTTCATTGGAATGTAATCAATATTGGAGTGAGGCCATTGTACTCTGAGGGCCAGGAGAGAGGAGGAAGATCAATTAAACAATAGATAGAGAATTTGCATGAAATATTACCGACTATGTTAATTTGATATTATTACGTTTTCAATTTTAATTTTCATTTGGTTGTGGATTCATAATGAATAGGGATTTTTCTTTTTAACGGATGTTATATTCTTGTATCGCTATTTCCGTGTAGTAACTGAGTAACACTCGTGTATGCTCAAAGATTGAAATGGAAATGGGCGGGACACGTAGCAAGACTGTCTGACGAGCGCTGGACCATAAGAGCTACACGGTGGAAAGGCCCATTTGGTAAACGTTACCGAGGCAGACCGGTTACGAGGTGGGAAGACGAAATAATAAGAACGGCTGGTACAAATTGGATGACAAAAGCGAATGATAGAGAAAAATGGCATTCCTTGGAGGAGGCCTTCACCTGCAGAGGGGTTCTTGCAAACCTTACATAATAATAATTAGATTAGTTAACTTTTATTTCACTTACATACAGTTTACTTTTAATATTTAAAACTAGGATTAAGTATAAAGTTTTTGTTCTATTTTTTTTTTTTTTTGCAAGAAATAAAGAGGCTTTTTTATTTTTTATTTTTATTTTTATTTATTTAACTGAGTAAGAATACAATATGTCACCATCCCATCTCATCCCTTGGGTGTGGTAAAAACCGACTAAGAGACTATCCGTGAATATTATCTTTACGAAATAAAAAGAACTTAAAATTAAACCCTATACCAATCCGTCTGGCCAGCGTGGTATTAGTAGGCCAAGTAACCCTCCGTCACGGGAGGAGGCCCGTCCCTGCAGTGGGACATTATGATGAACTGAAATACCTATACATAGATTTATCAAAATACCCAAAAGGTTATTCCACTCATAACATTGTATATGTCTATTCACGAACAATTAGATTCGGAATCCCAACCTTTAGATAGTCAAATATATTCCCCAATATATCTAGTAGTAACTTCCTCACTAACTGTGGCTTATTCTCACAAAGGAATTCTGTCCAGTTGTACTCAACTATGTCAAGGGTAACTGAGGGAATGTTTACTATAGGATTTAAGGTCTTCTACCATTGTGTATACTTGGAAGTACCAATTAGTTAGGATCGGTATTGTTTTTGTCATAAGAGTATAGAGACTATGATTAGATAAAAAATAAATAAATAAATATTCACGGACATCTCTACACAGCGCCATCTGTTCCCAAAGTAAGCTAGGCTTAACCTGCTTGTGTTATGGGTAACAGAACAACGGATATTAGTACTTATATACTTTTTTTTGTAAATACATACATATTTATACTTATATATAATATACCATACCATTTACTCCGTCACCACACGGACGTATTTCAGTTATTCTCACATAACTACTATTTTTGAGTCTCTTTATATTTATTTTAATTACTCTTATTTTATTGTTTTTTTAATTATTTTTTTCTTTTTCTTACTAAACAGTCGTTTTTTTGTTCACGAACATTAACATAAGAAAATAAAAAAATAAAACAAAATAGATACAAACCCTAGAACTTAACCACTTTAGTTTATGCTAGCTTTTTTAAATTCGCTCACAAAGATGTCATAATTTATTTAAAATAGGATTATTAAATCAATTATGAATCCTTCTTGTAATTGGTTTTCTGAACTTGCCAATTTTCCTTTCAATCGTCTAGGTAGCTGCCAATTGGGACGAGCTTAATACGAAAGTGAAATTGATCCGCGAATTTGAACATTAAGAATTTAGCAACTTTCTTGGATAATATAAGATTTTTGTGCATTTACCTAGGGTCTAGTTTTACTTGTAGTCAAGTGATGTCGATTATTTTGAACCTTTTTACAGTAGAGAAAAGGATTAAAGAATAATTCGGAATGATTTGGGTATTCTAAATTCAATATAGTGTCTGTATATTATTGGCATAGTGCTTAAACTCCACGACTGATTCATAAGTATAAGTAAGTTTATCTTTTACTAGCTGACCCGTGCCCACTTCGTTGGGCGGCGAAAAAAACGCGTCTCTTTTTTAAACATATTTCATTACTGCTCCAATCCTAATAGTCATAGCGTGTTACTATATAGCCTATGACACTCCTCGATAAATGGACTATTCAACACAGAAATAATTTTTAAAATCGGTTTATTAGATCCAGAGATTACCCCCTACAACGTCACAAGCTCACAAACAAACAAACAAACAAACTTTACTCTTTATAATATTAGTATAGAAGTATAGATTACGTCGATATAGGAACCCCGTCCTTGTAGTGGGGCATTCAAGGAACAGCAGCAACCCATGGACATACATAAATGATAAACAAAAGCTTACATATCCCGTAGCTAATCTCATACCCGCAACCATACCGTTATAAGAATAATCCTCCTAGCCAAACAATATGTAACTAATTATATTTTAATTTGCTATTAACATGTAAATTATATTCTAATCCTACGAAGCGATATTAAAGTATTAACATTATCTGTAATGATTATAAAATGTTATTGAATTTTATCAGATTATATTAATTGAAATGGGCAAGGCAAATAAATGTATGAAGAAATAAATAATTGATTTTCAAGTTTCGGGTTTTGAATACGTCATATCATTTTGTAAGCGCGGTCTTATTTGCGGCGTATTAGTAAATATCTACATAACATAAAGATGTCTGAAATAAATACCTAAGTTAGGAAAAAAACTTACGTATTTAATTAGAATTCTTATAGGCCTTTACTTGGCTTACGATTAATATTGCATTAAAAACAAAAAACGCCGTTTTTTTTTTCGAATGTGAAATTTATCTAATTGCAAAACATTAAAAGTGTTGAGAGGGTGTTATTATACAAATACTTTATTGCCTTTTCTCAAGACTTCGTTACCAATATTTTGCATTATTGATCCTCTTTGCGAGTTATGATTTTTTTTCTGTTGGCGGCGCTAGTCAGCTATATAAACACTCTAAATTAGAATATGCTAGTAGAGCCTGGATGTTCTTTGTGTCTGTTTGTTAAAGGTCTGTCCTTCAAACTACGATCCTGGTTCTTTCAAGCGAAGCCTGAAAAAGCATCTTCTTAAGCCGTCATAGTGGAGACATTCATGCCTCTACAAATATTGTAGCTGGCATGGTGCTCGCCATTCTTGGACTCTATTGGATGCTTAACATAAGGCACTATAGAGTCATTCTGACAGGCAAATTAAAAAAAAATGTCTGTAAAAGACCCGTGACACAGGGTTTGTTTTTTAGTGCGGGATTGCCTTTAAAAAACAAATAGACACACAAACTCTCCTTCTTTCACTTACTTCATTGTCTCTAGAGAAATCCCGCCCAGCTCCGAAAGGTCCAAACCAAAATCCGTCCGGAAATCCAAAAATAAAGACAACTTAAATCCTAAATGTATTTAGGTAAAAACAAATGTGACACTTAGTTATTTTTGATAGAGGTGGTCACTTTACCTCTAAGCCTTCGTTCACGTCAAAGTAATTTTACGTAAGATGTGTGTGTCCTTGAGTAAAAGAGGTGTTATATGTCGTGCAGGGATCTCAATCGTGACGCGTTGAGAATTTATTGAAAGGTGATATTTTTAGCTTGATTTATTGATAAAATGTCTTTGGATAAGATTTTCGTAGTGGTTGAGCTATGTTTGCTATGCAGATGTCTTGCTTTCGATTCCTGTTTAATGCAAATATTTGTAAACATTAATGCTGGGTATAGACCATTCCCTCTGCGCGCCACAGATTACGGTCTTTTATGTTTATGCATAAAAATTAGGTACGAATATTCTAAAACAAAATAGAATGCATTAGTGTGTTTTCCGATGTCTTGTCCTCATAGTACAAGCACTGCTTAGTTTGCATCTAGATGGCGTTGTGTGAAAGTGTGAGGAATACATTATCACTATTAATTCCGCGAGCAAAGCAGCTAATTTAGAGTAATGTAATCCTTTAACTATATGATTAATAGATACTTATATGATAATTGTTCTTGATGTTACACTGTTCATTAACATATAGTGTTAGCGGATAATTAACATTAGCATTAACATGTACTACTTAATAAGATTAGGTGTTTTTTGTAATGTGACACTAACTACCCGAGGATATCATATAGAATAATAAATATATATTCACGGACATCTCTACACAGCGCCATCTGTTCCCAAAGTAAGCTAGGCTTATCCTGCTTGTGTTATGGGTAACAGAACGGATATTAATACTAATATACTTTTCTTTTGTAAATACATACATATTATACATAGAAACACTGCAAACAATCATGATCATGCACACAAAGATTTGCATTAAGCGGGAATCGAACCTAAGACTGTTGCGTAGCAGGCATGTAATATAACCACTACGCCAAAGAGGTCGTAAAATAACATAGCCAACCCTATTTTATGAAGGTCATCTACTAAGGCAGGTAATTGCGAATAAAAAACGTTCCCAGTTATACCTTAGGGATGTCACACAATCTGTCCTGCCTTATTATCGTAAAGAAGAAAGAAAACGATAGAAATGGCATTTAGTGCCCCTGAGAGGGCTCGACGAGATATAAACCATTGATTCGTACGAAATGTTTGTTAAGTGGGGATTAGGCTGGGTTTGTGTGTGTGTGTAGGAGTGTGATTGCGTGTGTGGGTTTATACAGAGTGTATGTGAGAGTGAAGTTAGTTTTAACTCACATAATTTTTAGTGCATAAACTTACTGCGCAGCAATAAAAAAGATTATAATAGACACCAGTATAATCAAATCAAATGAAATATTTTTAATTGATAGAAATAAGCTGGAACAACGGGTCTTAAAATAAATTGTAGATCACATACTGCCATCCGACGCCATTGGCGCCATTTGGCGTGCAATCATAAAGTATTCAGTATTCATATTCTATACTTTATATTATTCACGTTTAATTTAACATTTTAATTTATAGTTTTTTATTTTACATTGGTTAATTATATCCTTATTACGTTATAAAACTTAATGAAACAAGTGGAGTTAAAGATTATTTTTTAATTTTACGACTGGTCCCATACTCCCATCCGTATTATTAAATCCCTATCTTGTGTTTAAATGTATTTTGTTATTCTAATGTACACCCTGTATATGTGTGGGAACCCTAAGGATTAATGTTTGTAAATGGAAAATGTAGGCTGGGTATATTAAACTTGTATGAGGTTTGGGAATCAGTTAGATTTGAGTTGTTTTTTTAAAATAGGGCCTAAGCTGCTAATGTCTCGATGGCAAAATGTTTGCATTGCGCGGGTTCGAGGCCTCAAGAATTTTTTTTAAATGATTCACAAATTGGTGTCTTGACCCTGGTTGTTATTTTTAAGGGATGTATTTTTTAAATGTATGTATCCATCATATTATGTCCAATTATAGAAAAAAATTAGTCTCAGCTTACTCTATAGACATGAAGGAGGCTTCTACTTGCAATGGGTAATTTATGTTCAGTAATGTTTCTTAATTGATATCAGATAAAGGCGCCAAAGTTACAAGTTTTCCTCTATCATTAGAAGTCACAAGTTCGTTTTATTCTAGCAACGTTGTTCTATTTTTAGCACATTCTTTATAAAGTACATTCGCCTCCCCCTTTTTAAACTAAGCCGTTTTCACCGCATCTAATGGTAAGCAAATAAGCAAAAAGTAACGACGTAGAGTCAAAGAAAACAATGCTTAGACGTTGGAAATAACGACTTGATACTATTTTCCTGTTATTCGATATTTTACCAAAGGGTTGGGGAAGGTATTAGTGGAATATAACAAAGATAATCTTTTCTTAATTGTGCTACTGCAGGGACGAGTCTATGTAAGAATACAGTGTGTCGCCACCCCATCTCATCCCATGGGTGTCGTAAAAACCAACTAAAGGATAGTTGGTTTATACGACACCCACTATTTTCATGTCTGTAGAGGTTCTAGGGATAAAGAGTTCGCATCATAGTGCCGGAGGTATCTTCTGTTAAACTAAAACTGTTCAGCGTTTAGCAATTAACAGTACAGGAAATCATCATAACATCCCATCAATGTCCCAGGCACGGGCCTCCTCCCGGGACGGAGGGATACTTTGCCTACTAATACCACGCTGGCCAGACGGATTGGTATAGGGTTTAATTTCAAGTTTTCTTTCTTTTTATTTCGTAAAGATAATATTCACGGATAGTCCCTTAGTCTGATGGAATGATATGGGGTGGTGACATATTGTATTCTTACTGCGTCACCACACGGAGATACGGTTTATTTAAATCAAACGAGTGTAACTAATTAACGAAAACAATAACCATTTCCTTACAGAAATAAATAAACTCGTAAATCAAAACAGCATGTTATTCAACTCTTTTGTAATTTAATATACGCCGTGTCCTCTACGAAGTACATAACAAGCGACAAAGTGTCATAAACTGATGTTAACGTTAGCATTTCCCTTTAATTTCATTTTGTACTACATGTAGTACAAACTAAATACTGCAGTACGTTAAATTGGACAGTGTTGAAACCATTGTTGGTTGTTTCATTGAATGGAAACAGGCTTTGATAATGTTTTGGTGCATGTAATTGTAATACAAAATATGCTTGAAATTGTCCTGTTTGTATCTATTTGGAACCCGTTTCTTACTTTAATTAATTAATGTGCATTTGGTGTTCGTGTACAAGATTTTTGTTTGGTACCTTACTTTATTATTATGTGAATTATTTAATAAACGTAAGTATATATAAATGTATAATTAATTAATATACGATTTTTTTACTTGTTATTTTTGAAAGATTGGTATATTTTGCTCTAATCCTAAGATTATTTTTTTCAAGCTTTTATAATATCATTTGTTGCACTTAATTTGTTTTGATGTTTTTACGACATACTTATATTCACGGACATCTTTACACAGCGCCATCTGTTCCCAAAGTAAGCTAGGGTTAACCTGCTTGTGTTATGTTATGATATACAAGTCAACCGTGCATGCGGCTTTACACCTTAGAATATTTTGTATTAGGACGAAATTATTTATTGTCTTGAGTCAGGATGAACTGAGTGACTGTTCATTTCATGTCTTTAAAAGTCACAAGGCTCGATCTGATCTAATCTCGACCGAGTGTAGAAGTGGCCTTAAATATATAATGAAAGGGAAAATGAAATGATTTCTAATACTTTACAACTATTGAATAAATAAATACTCTGAAGGGAAGGGAAAGTAAATAGAGCGTTAAGATTTTGTACTCTTAGACTGTCACCACACCTTGAACAAATATCATTTGTACTCTGTAAAGTACATTTTACTAAAATCAAGTTCTCAATACTAAATGTAAGCTATTACTGTTTTAATTTAATTTAATTCTGTACTACATGTAGTACAAACTATATACGGCACTATGTTTAACAGCACAAAGTGTAGAGACTATTCCGAGTTTTGTCTCTTTGTGAATGGACATAATACCTAAACTAAAAGGGCTTACGACGTAGTTTAATTGCCATGAATCTCATTTAGTATAATGTTTCTCACACATTTACATAAGGCCATCTAGTTCTAAACTAAGCAGAACAATTTTTACTGTTGTAAATTAGATAATAATTTTTATTACATATTATTTGCTTCATTGTACTATTAATATTTTGAGAAAGTAATATTTTGAGAATGTAATATTCTGAGAACGAAGCCTAAATATATATAAATACTGAAAAAGTATCCTGAGATTGAGAGATAGTACATGGGCAAGGAAAAGAAAAACAGAGCGTTGATATTTTGTATTCTCAGTCACCACAGCTTTGCCGAATATTTATGTCCTCTGTAAAGTACAAATAACTAAAAGAAAGTCCTCGACAGTGATGTAAGCTATTAGTCTTTTTATCATTTATCACCTTATCGGCCTATAGATGTCCATTGCTGGACATAGTCCCTTCCAGACATTTTCAGTTTTAATTTAATTTTGTACTACATGTAGTACAAACTAAATACGGTACTGTACGAAGTGTAGAGACTATTCCGAGTTGTGTCTCTTTGTGAATGGACATAATACCTAAACTAAAAGAGCTTACGGTTTAATTGCTATGAATTTAATTTAATATAATACAACAATAGTTCTCACACATTTACACAACGAAATTAAGTTTTGAATTAGGTATGTAAAGTAAAAGTTTACCTATGTCGAATCCAAAACCATTTAGAGATTTTAGATTGGTAAGTAATAAAACAATATTTTTAGCGCAAAAACAGCAAGATTGTGTTCATTTTTACAATTAAACATAAATTACTTTGTCTTTCATTTGACGTCTAAATGACGTCATTTCGCCCGGCTCAACAGAAGTTTGTTTCTGCTTTCATTGCTCAAGTAATTCGGCCGTACAAATGACGTCATCACAAGTATTACAAATAAACTGTTCACAAATGTTTATTACAAATAAACTATAGGTAGGAGAGCAAAAATACTCTAATTCGTTGTTAACAATTAAAAAACCTTTAAAATAGAAATATAAAAAAATACCAAAAAAAATCTTTACATACCGAATTATGTACACTATGTCTAACATAACATGAATCAATACATAACAATAACAAATACAAATAAATAACTCATAAAACAACTTTATGAGTCTTGTAACGTTATTGTGACATAAGTAGTATATCCAATACTGCCTATATTACTATGTGTTATAATACTAACTATCAATATTTATTATTATTACCTCTGTGGTGTAGAAGTTATAGTTCATGAGTGTTTCGGAAAGGTTTTAGGATCGATTCTCGCTTAATGCAAATCTTTGTGTGCATGGACATGGTCAAAACTCAAGTTTCTCTTTTTGACTATTCAAATCAGTAATTTCTAAGTTAGACGTAAAAATCTTTAATCAAAGGAAGACGTAATTTTTTTGTTAGTCTGTATAGAAAATAATTCTTTACTACTAAACTGTGCTACGAATATGGTTTCGTAGCAAATCTCGTAGCTTCGTAGTAGTTTTCGTAGTAGCGTAGCAGATTTCGTAGGTTAAAGTATGACAGTCAAATTCAAATTTCAAAATACTTTATTTCATAAAATTTATTACAAATTGTTTGAAATCGTCGTTTACTTAAAATTGAAGCTACAGTTAAAATTATAGATCGACACAGACAAACGCTACAGCACTAAAAAAGCCGCGTTGTATTGTCAAATGTAAATTAAAGGAGAAAAATAAAACCAATCTACTACTCGAATCTACTTGTCTGTCTGTGTTGATCCATAAATTCCAGTTTCCAAATGGTCGAATTCGAAGACGAGAAAAGCGAAGTTGCTTATGCATATAGTTGTGCCCCGAGGATTCACTCGCTTAAGTGATAATAGCTAAGTATTTTTTTAAATATTTCTCCGTGTGGTGACGGAGTAAGAATACAATATGTCACCACCCCATCTCATCCCATGAGTATCGTAAAAACCGACTAAGGGACTAACCGTGAATATGACCTTTACGAAACAAAAAGAAGGACAACATGAAATTAAACCTTATACCAATCCGTCTGGTATTAGTGGGCCAAGTATCCCTCCGTCACGGGAGGAGGCCCGTCCCTGCAGTGGGATATTAATGGGCTGTTATGATGATGAATTTCTTTTATGATTTTTCAATCGCACTTTATTATCGAATCCACATCGAGGATTCACAATGGTGTGCTCTTGTAATACCGTGTACACAAGCTCATGCAGCCTTTACAATACAGTTTGTAGACTTTCGTTTACAAACTGTATTGGTAGCAAACAGACTGTGTAGACACAGCCTTATACTATTATTGTATTTCTTTGTTCTCTATGTATTTGATTTGCTATACTGTTACTTCTATTTCTTACAAAAAATGTTTACACTTTACACAATAAGCATTTCTATAATTTAAGGAAAAATAAAAAAATCTGATATTTATATATATACACACATCAAAAAAGTCTAAGCAACATGCATGATATTACAAATTTACCATTTATATTAATTTATTTTACCATTTATTTTAATTATAACGTTGTATTTTATTTTTAAAATAATATTTTTAGGGTTCTATGATGTAAAAATAACAGCTGTTTTCTTTATAAGTTCTTTTAATAACAGAAATTAACAATATTAGAATATACAGGTACATAAGAAACTAAACTTTTTTTTTACAAATTGAAATTTCTTAAGAAAATGAATTTATTGTGAAAGAATAGGACAATTTAATACAAAGTATGGCCTCCTCTGCTATTCAGAACTTGTCGGCAACGATTATTCATTGAATTAATGAGACTGTTTATGTCATCTTGCGGTATTCGCTCCCAATGGAATTGTAGCAAATCCTTCAGCTGTTGGGTTGTTGTCACTCCGTCCAAGTCCTTCAAAACACGTCTCTGGAGCATGTCCCATGCGTGCTCGATGGGGTTGAGGTCTGGCGATTGTGCAGGCCAGGGCAATACCTGGATGTTCTCCGTTGCCAAGTATTCACTGGTTCGCCGAGCTGTATGTGAACGCGCATTGTCATGCATTAACGTAAAATCGGAGCCAAAGGTTTGTGCAAATGGATGGACATAAAGTCTGAGAATATCCTCAACGTAATTTTCAGCGTTCATGTTTCCATTTACAAAAACGAGCTCAGTTCGCCTGTTCTTCATAATACCCGCCCATACCATAACTGTTGAGCCGCTGTATGGATGAACTTCCTGAACGCACCTGAGTCTTTCAGTATTTCCGGGTCGACGGTACACTCGCACCCTTCTTGTATCAGGCCTAAACCCGAATCGCGACTCATCGGAAAACATAATTTTATCCCATTGTTCCTGGGTCCATGTTATGCGTTCTCTACACCATTCATTTCGACGAGCGCGATTCCCGTGACGTATCGGTGGGCACCTGATAGGGCGTCGAGCTCGTAGGCCGTACTCATGCAGTCGATTTCGCACAGTTTGGGGACTTACATCAACACCACTTGAATTTTGTAGCCTCAAACTTATCTCTCGAGCGGTTAACATCGGCTGGCGTCTTGCAGTCAGTTGTATGTACCGGTCTTGCCGAGTGGTTGTACTCCTTTTACGGCCTGGATGCTGTTCAGCGGGTTCCCCTGTATTATTGTAGCGCTGCCAAAGACGACAAATAACACTTCTATGAATACCAAAATGTCGAGATACCTGAGATTGATTACTTCCCGCTTGCAACATCCCTACAGCTCTTTGCATTTCATCTGCCGTCAAATGACGTCGCTCCATGACGTAAAGAATATCTAACAATTCAATTTTGTCGCCAACTGTATTTAAATGGTTGGTAAAATTATAAAATCAAGACTAAAACGTAGCAATTAACATGCACTCAAATTCAAACAAATTCGCAGTCATTTGAATTTTATGAAAAAAAACAAAACATAATCGAAATTTCTTTTTTACAACCAGCCAGTATGTCATCAATAACAAAAAAGTTTACTTACCTATACACTTTGAGTGAGTAAATACTTAGAAATTAATTAATATAAATGGTAAATTTGTAATATCATGCATGTTGCTTAGACTTTTTTGATGTGTGTATCTCATGCTTTTAAAGGAGACAAAAGGTATCTAAATCGATTATTTGTCTTTAGAAAAAAAAAATTGGCTGCTATATCTTCAGCTTTGCATCTGTCTATGATCTAACACTTCACATTTGATGGCTCATATAAATCTATTTTCTTTAATCTATACTTCTATACTAATACTGTAAAGAGTTACAGTTTGTGTGTTTGTGTCGATGGAGGGGGTAATCTCTGGATGTAACTAAAATGTACCGATTTAAAAAATTCTTTCTGTGTTGAATAGTCCATTTATCAGGGAGTGTCATAGGCTATATAATATCACGCTAAGACTAATAGGAGTGGATCAGTAATGAAATAGTTTTAAAAAGGGACGCGTTTTTTTCGCCGCCCAACGAAATGGGCACGGGTCAGCTAGTTATAAATATTTTTTTATTAAATTAACTATAAAATAAAACAAATGTAACATTCAAAATCGCACCCTTAGCAACAAGTTTAATAAACTAAATTAAATTACTAAAAAAATCCAAATAAATTTTCAACTAAAAAGAACGGCACAATAAATCTTAGCAACAAGGTCTATATTATGAATTATTAAAAAAAATACATTACATTATGGTCTCAATGACAAATGTGTTTATGGCACGAGAAAGAAATATGGGTCAGGATTTATTTGTTTTGTTAATACTTTTTATATTTCTATTTGTACTTTTCACAATCCGTGTGGTGACGGAGTAAGAATACAATATGTCACTACCCCATCTCATCCCATGGGTGTCGTAAAAACCGACTAAAGGGCTTTCTGTGAATATTACCTGTACATAGAAAGAAGGAAACTTGAAGTTAAATCCTATACCAATCCGTCTGGCCAGCGTGGTTTTAGTAGGCCAAGTATCTCTCCGTCACGGGAGGAGGCCCGTCCCTGCAGTGGGACATTAATTGGCTGTTATGATATTTACTTAACTTAGTTTGTTCATGTACATACGTAGGGGAGGGGAAGAGGGATTTACTTCTCTCCCCCCGTCATTATAGGACCTGATAAGTACTTTAAAAGGTTAAGGATATAGGGGAAGAGGACGACCAAAGAAACGATGAATGGATTGTGTGAAACACGATATGGCTGCGAAAAGTGTGAATTGTGTGATGACGTCAGATAGGAATGTATGGAAGAAGAAGACATGCTGCGCCGACGCCAAATAAAATTGGAATAAGGGCAGGGGAATTATGAGGTACTATACTATAATAAGGCCGTGGCCTTGGGAATATTCAACTGAAAACATTACTAAGTTCATAAACTATCTACCTAGTCTATACTACTTGAATTGGTCTATCCTACCAGATTTTAATGATGCATTTAATGAATTTTATGATTACTTTTGCCTATTGTATTATTTATGCTTTCCTATTACAAAAATACGTTCTAATCAAACAAAAAAGTAATTGGATGTCAAAAGGACTAAAACAAAGCTGTAAAAGAAAAAGAGAACTGAGGTACAAGTATTATATTACCAGATCAATACATGATAAATACACATATTTAAATTACAATAAGCTTTTCAAGAAATGTATAAATAGTGCTAAGAGAAATTGTAATAGAAATTATGTTATAAATAGTAAAAACAAGGGTAAAGCTTCATGGACAGTCATAAAAAATGAGACAAGTAATACAATTCAACATAAATATATTTCAAAGATAGTTAACAATGGTACTTGTATAACAGACCCACTGGAAATAGCCAATAAATTTAATGAACATTTTGTTAACACTACAAATAAATACAATAATTGTATACAAAATACAAACTCTACATCAAGTCAGTTTAATACTATTTTTCTAAATCCAGTGAGCAATAGTTATGTCCAAAAAGTGTTGTTATCATTGGCAAATACCAAGTCAGAGGGTTATGATTCCATATGCACAATGATAATCAAAGAAAGTAGCCATTATCTCACACCCATTCTAACATATCTAATCAATCTTTCGTTAGAAACTGGGACATTCCCTGATAAACTAAAGCTTTCTATTGTAAAACCTCTATACAAAAAAGGTGACCGGACAGACTTAAATAACTACAGACCAATTACTTTGCTGCCAGTACTATGTAAACTCTTTGAAAGGGTTATGTATGACAAACTATCATCATATTTCTATAAATACAGTATCATACCCCAAAACCAATACGGTTTTCAGAAAACCAAGTCTACTAGAGACGCTGCATTTAATCTGGTCAATGACATACTACACAGTGTCAATGATAAATTCCTTACAACAGTCCTGTTTTTGGACATGACAAAGGCTTTTGACTTTGTTTCTCATGAACTATTGATTAACAAATTGGAACATAATGGGATAAGGGGAACAGCTCTAAGATGGCTGAGTACCTATCTAGAAAACAGATATCAATGTGTAGATGTCTCCCAACTTAATAAAAATAACACTATTGAGCTGTACAGATCTAATTATATACATAATAAATTTGGAGTCCCACAAGGTAGTGTTCTGGGCCCACTGCTGTTTCTTTTATATATAAATGATTTGCCAAGTGTAACACACCACAAAACCATATTATTTGCTGATGATGTAACAGTTATAGTGAAAACCAAAGACGTTCCCAATAACAAAAGTTTGACACTACTAGAACACCAACATGACATCAATAATACCTTGACATTAATAATTAACTGGCTCCATAATAACAATTTACAAATAAATTTATTAAAGACAACGTACATAAATTTTAACAATTTTAAAGAACATAGCATAAGTATAACATTTAATAACGAGATCTTACCAAAGTCAGATAATGTAGTATTCCTTGGCATAATCATTAATAGTAAACTGAACTGGAAAGAACACATAGATAAGATTTGTAACAAGGTCAACAGTTTTTCATTTGCTCTGTACAAGCTAACTAAAGTGGCAAATAAAAATACAGCTTGTACTGCTTATTTTGCATATGCTGAATCTATACTCAGATATGGCCTAATCGTCTGGGGAAATGGTACAAATATAGAGAAGGTATTTATTGCACAAAAAAGATGCATAAGATCCATTTGCAATATTGCTCCTGATGTATCTTGCAGTCCATATTTTAAAATTTTAAAGATTCTTCCCTTACCATGTCTTTACGTGCTAGAGATAGGTAAATTCGTTAAACAGAATCCAAATTTATTTAGGCAAGCCAAAGAAATGGCACAAAGAAGTAATTTAAGAAACCAGGACAGGCTGGTAGTTGATGTGATTCCCAGAACACATAGATTTCAAAGTAACTGTTATGCAATGTGTATCAAAATCTATAATAAAATTCCCCAACATATTAAAGAGTTGCCACTTAATAAATTTATAAATACTTTCAGTGCCTGGTTGTTATATCATACCTTCTACTCTGTAAGCGACTTCCTAAAACATGTAGAATAAAAACTTAAATAAATTATTTTCATTTAGTTTTAGTAGTTGTCTAGTTTATAAGTTCATAGCTTTTTTATATTTTTTATTTTTATAGTTTTATATCACACGCTGTTCCAATTGACAGCTAAATAGGCAAAGCACTGTTTATAACCACATTATGTCACCTACATTGTATGCATACCCTATTTATTGTGAATAAAGGAATTTGTATTTGTATTTGTATAGAAAACAGGGTGACTTTAGTCAGACAATTTCGACAAATTTTTAATAATGATGGTCAAGGAAGTCATAAAATATCACTATCCTTTCTTAGTCATCAGTCAATTTTTAAAAATCTCATAACGGACTATTTGGAATACTTGCACCAACTTTTTTAGGCAAATCTGTTTAAGCAGCATGCCAATTCACGTACCTTAAAATAGTTAAAAATTCGATTAAGTTAACTTTTAGTTAGCCGACTTAATCTATACGATGTATGGCTTTTAAATAAATAAGATTAAAAAAAAAACTGTTAGTTGTCAAATTGCCTTACCTATTATGTGACAATTAGACAACTAAAAGTTAACTTAACCGAATTTTAAACAATTTTAAGGTACGAGAATTGCCATGCTGACTTTATAATAAATTTTATAAAGACTATTATTGTTGTTTAGATATGATGCTAGTTACTTTAGCCTTGACTTAATCGGAGACCGCACCAAAAGAGACAAGGGAATAGGCCTTGAACAAAAGTCGTAGTCGTATAAAGACATAATGACTTGATATTTGATATCAAGTCATTATGACTTTATACGACTAGGAATAAAAATAATTAATTTGCAAAACATAAATTGTTTGCTTCCCTGTGATTTTATTTTGCTCAATTGATTGATTTTAAAATGAATCCATTAATTTTTACTTTACTATTGAATTTTTCTGAAAGTGATTTTACCTCGTAAACGAAAAATAACAAATTTAAATTATTATTTTCTTTGATGTACTCGTGCCTCAATGAGAGTAATTTCTGGTTTACCTTTACTTAGGTAACATTTGTTTGCTATAATTATCATGGTAGGTTAGAGAAGTGACGTTATAATTTATCACAGTGCATAAAAAAATATATATTTACCAATCGATTTTTCGAAGATTTTGTATTGCAGAAAATTCCGTCGTCAGTAAATAAATATGATTAACTATGCAGGTAATGGGTGAGTGGCAGCGGCGTACTGGTGGCGGCGTACTAAGAAATAACGGTAACTAGAAAATATTTGTCAATATAAGTTTTACGGTACTTTACTCAGACTAATAAGGAAAATTATAATTTTTTTTCTATTTAAAAAAAAAAAATACAATAATTACTTACACAGATTAATGAGGAAAATTATAGATTTTTAATATTTTTATAAAAAAAATACGATAATTACTTACACTTTTAACAACTTTAAACCTGTTCTTATTTCAGTCGGGTATCGACTAAAGGAGGTTAGGCAATTTTTTGTGCGGTTCACATTCAACTTAAGGCTTTTTATTTCGCTTTTTCTGTCTTGTAATTAAAAAGAAATATTTTATTTACATGGTAAAACAGTATTACTTTAAAACAACAATATTCTTACTCACATAAAAAAGCCGATAGAAAAACACATTAAATACAAACAAACAAAACTATATAAAAACTAGTAAAAATACCATAACATTAAGATAACTACTAAATAAGTTAAACATAATAAAATAATATATATAAATTAGGTACTGAACGTAGGCCGTTATGACATTAAGGGTCATAGTGGGGATGTGTGGGCGTATTTAGAGTTATATCACAGAACAAGCAGTAGTCTATCTCGGCCGAATATTTATTATAAGTGTCTACGGCTGCGCGGTACGTAAACATGCGATAGAGCTGCCCACCTCCAGCTTTTTAATTACATTTACCTACTTTCCTGCTCGTTACTGCGGCACAGTCGCGACTGTTCACTGTGCAAAAAAATAAATAAAATAAAATAAAATAGTTTTTATTTCGAACACAGGATTCATATCATGTTAGTAACAATACACTTAGGACTATGTTAGTAAACAAAAACATTCTTAAATATTAAAATTATTATTATTTTGTTACCAATTGTACGGTGGACATGAATCTACACATACAATGGTTCAAAATAGGCGAGTCATACCTTTCGGCAATCATTCGCAAAATACTGTTGGAGCTGGCCCGAACTCTATAGAGCAAGGAGGCTGTTTTTTTGCGCCATATCGCAAAGAAGTCATTTGTATGGCTTTGTGCGAACATACCTGATGCACTACAGAAGCGGGGCAGCCCCATCAGCATTCTATAGCCATTATTATATAGGACACGTAAAGCGTTGATGGAGCGCTGCGTATAGTTCGTCCACAGGCTGCACGTATAAAATACTTGGCAGTAGGCTTTAAACAAGGTAATTTTGACTGTCTCACTACAACGTGCAAACCTGCGGGCCACCATGTTACATCGCACCGCCAACGCTCTACGTTCCCTCTCAATATCAGCTTGGTCTTTAAGGTCGTCGGTAACATAATGCCCTAGGTATTTAAAATGATACACTCGCTTAAGCTCGCATTTATTAAGTAATAAAGGAGGCATAGGTTTTGAGCATTTACCACCCCCGGCCTTGAAAACCAAGTACTCACTTTTTTTGACATTATACACTAACCCATGGTCAGCAGCGTAATGCTCACAAGCTCCCAGTAACTCCCTGAGTGCCTTGATTGTGGGACCCAGCAAAACCATATCATCAGCATAGCTAATGTTATTAACGCTTACATCGTCAATACGACAGCCAATTTTTTTGTTACTTAGTTTCACAATCAAGTCGTTGATGTAAACATTAAAGAGCTTTGGAGATGTTATACCACCTTGTCTCACTCCACAATTCAGTTTAAAGGAGGCAGAAAGCTTACCGGCCCATCTCACATTATTTACTTGATTGTGGTACAAAAGCCACCTCTATCGTGAGCGTGTAGATATAACTCGCGTTTCGTCCGTTTGTATGAAGTCGAAATACTGTATATATTTGTACTATGGTTATACGGTTGAGATAGACACGGCCATGTGTAGTTACACTTATGGCTTAAATGTTCTTTTTGTAGGACATACTTTTTATATAGGACAATATGTTTTTATATAGGAAGTATGACTCAATTTTCTCCGTGTGGTGACGGAGTAAGAATACAATGTGTCGTAAAAACCGACTAAGGGACTATCCGTGAATATTATCTTTACGAAATAAAAAAGAAAGAAAATTTGAAATTAACCCCTATACCAATCCATCTGGCCAGCGTGGTATTAGTAGGCCAAGTATCCTTCCGTCACGGGAGGAGACCCGTCCCTGCAGTGGGACATTAATGGGCTGATAAGAAGAAGAAGATAGGAAGTATGACTCAATTGAAAGCGCAAATCCAGTCTTACAGAATATGTCTATATCAAACCTGATGGAAAGCGTGAATAAATGCAAATCTTTGTGTGCATGAACACGATTGTTTGCATTGGTCTGGGTGCTTTCTATGTATGTTTTTACAACCAAAAAAAAGTATTTATGTATGTATATCCGTTGTCTAGTACCCATAGTACAAGCTCTGCCTAATTTGGGACTAGATGGCGTTGTATGAAAGTGTAAGGAATATGTGAGGAATTATAAAATTCTTCTACTATAAATACACTAATATCTTTGCTTGAAACAAAATAAATGTATATTTAACTGTTGGTGCTAAAATAACAAAATAATTCTTTACTTAAGATAACCTTAGTCATCACTTAAACTGCTCTTATTAATTTATTATATAAATTGTATTTTCTTTGCTACTCTTCTAATAATATTTTTGATAAATTAAGTCTATTACTCTTACAGCGTATTACTGATGAGTATAATTCTGATAGTCAGTTACGTAATGAACACTTTGGATGGAGATAAAGCTTATTGACTTAAATAATATTATTAGGCAAAAATATTTTCATAATATTATATATGCGAAAGTTTGTGAGGATGTATGTATGGATGGATGTGTAAATAATTATTATGGGCATGATCCATAGTGCGGGAGTTGTCTTTTTTAACAAAAAAAAAAAAATACATGACAACTTTGCCTCCAAGGGTTTGCCATTGGACAGTAAGACACTTTTATTCCCTGGCAAACTTGTTAGCACAGTCTGTAATTTTTTTATCATTGTCGTAGCTAATTGACGCCCACTGCTGGTCATAGGCCTCCTCTAAAAATTGATACATTGTGCGGTCCTGAGCCTTCCTTATACAGTGGCTTCCCGCCGTCCAAGGTAAGAGTAGGTCGTGGGACGTGGGAATAGAATTAATAAATTACTCATCATAACAGCCCATTAATGTCCCACTGCAGGGACGGGCCTCCTCCCGTGACGGAGGGATACTTGGCCTACAAATACCACGCTGGCAAGACGGAGTGGTATAGGGTTTAATTTAAAGTTTTCTTTCTTTTTTATTTTGTAAAGATAATATTCACGGATAGCCCTTTAGTCAGTTTTTACGACACCCTTGGGATGAGATGGGGTGGTGACATATTGTATTCTTATTCCGCCACCACACAATTTACTAATAAGTCAAAAATTAAACACCTATCTCTTATATATTCTACATTGGTAAACCATCATGTTCATTGGTTTCCAGTTAACCTGCTTCATACAATGCTTATTAGTCGCATCAACGAGTCCAATGTTGATATCTCTTATGTTACAACTATCTCTAATTGTTATGTTTGTGTTTTAAATGTACCCACATTGTGTGCTAGTAATATTGTGTTATTTGTGTGTGATTTTTGTGAGCTCGATGTGGTGTAGTGGTTACGTGATTGCTACGTAGAAGTCATGTCTCATGTTCGATTTAATTTAACACATTATAAATTCGTTTTTACTCATTATTTTATGAGTATATCAGGGATAGCAGCATTTTAATTTATGTTTTACTGTTGTTAATCTGTCCCGAAAGACAAGAACGTTTACCACCTAAAAATTAATAAAATCGCGCCGTGAAGCTAAGATTTCTTTATCTTACATATCCAAAAAACAAAAGGTATGTTTTAGTGCAACTCTTAACGAGGGACAAATTAATCCTACTATTTTTATTTAAACTCATGCAAAAGCATTTAAAAAAAAGTAATGACACACTTAATTTTTAATAGTATAAATAGCTTTATAAGTCAAAGATGTTCTTGACGCTGTGAACATGCGGGTGAGACATTTATGTTAAAGTTTCCTGAGCCCTGTCCAGGTATATGCAACGAGTGACCTCTTTTTCATACTTAGACCTACTTGCCTAGTACAGAAATTATTGTTTTGCACGTTTTTTTAGTGATAAGGAATTTTTTTTAATGTCTTAAGTTATTTTTAACAGTTTTGTTCCTATATTTTTGACTGTAACTATGTGCAGTGTTTTAATACGAATAAAATTCACACACAACTAACTTGAAAAGTCATGAAGTTAATGGGCTGAAAGTAGGTACAATCAAGCTTCATCATCATCATCATATCAACCAAACGACGTCCACACATAGGCCTTCTCCAAGTATTGCCACCTTGTGCGGTCCTGTACCCTCCTCATCCATCGGCTTCAAATCAAACAATCAAGCTTAAGAAAATAATTTGTCGAATGCCTAAATAATTTTCTTGCATAGCGTTCGAAGCCGCGTCTAACAGTCACAGACCTTTACCACTGACGCAGAAAATAAAAATGTGTTCATTAATTTTTGATCCTCTCTGTACTATACACTCGTATATTTCCGAGGTCGTGCGACAACTGCGTGTCAACAACCGCAAAATATATCCCTCATTTCCCCCGAGGGCTTATGCTAACACGATTAGGGGACATCATAGGTAAAATATATTTTAAATATCAGGAGACATATTATCTTTTGTGTACATAACATCTAACTTTTGCTCTGAAAATAATGTCGTATTTTGGAGCGAAAAAAAAAGGAATTTGTATTTAAAAATAAAAGTACTTGGTTGTTGTAATATGATATTATGTAAGAGTTGTATGTTTTGTAAAATGACATAAAATCTAGAATACAAGGATGTTTTTTTTAAATTTATTATGTTCATTAATACCTTTTGGTACAATAAGTTTGTTGCGATTATTAAGTTCTTTAGGTATTACAGATATATGAAAATGAACTAAAAGACAAGGGCTGCCTCTGTGGCAAAGTCATCATATGCCACAAAAGAAATGAGTATATTGAGTTGCCTTTTTAAAAACAAACTTAATGGAAACTACAGATGCCTAAACCACAAGGGCTCTTGCCTAGACAATAGACATACATAATATATTTTCATTGTTTTAAACAAATTAACAGGTTTACTTGTTTTATTTTTCATAGTGTTTTTGTTTGCTTCGATAAATTTAAAGTTTAAATATTGTAATTGAAGTTAATTTTAGACTTTACTGTTACTATAAACATTCTGGTAAAACCTATACTAAGCGGCACATACGAGTACATCGCTTCCCATACTACAGCTAGTATCGAGCAATAAAATTAAACAATAAACAACTGAATTGATCAAATAAAACTGTACGTCATAAAATGGAAAATATAAAATAGAACGTATATTTTAACAATTCAGAGTGTCATGTCGCCACTTCATCTTATTCTAAGGGTGTCATAAATTGCTATACGACATCGATAATTTAGGTGCAACGACCTCTGTCACGTAGTAGGTGAAGCCTATGGCTGCTACGTAGAGGAGTTCGATTCTCGTTCAATACAAATAATTGTGTAGGTACATAAAGTCAGAAACAGGAAAGTTTGAATTAGAATGGGGGTTTTCTATGTATAATAATATAATAATAAATTCATTTATTCCTCTCAAAAGGTTTACATTATATATTACAACAAACTAAATTTCTATCTTAAATATTAGTTTTAGAAACCTTATGAGAGCTGGAGTCCGTAATAGGTTACAAAGACCTGTGTGACGGATCTCCAGGCTCTCTCAGTGTATTGCAGATGAAAATAATTTAGTTGCTGTCGTGTCGTGAGTGCATTATTTTGAGATAATGAATAAACTGATATGATATAAAGAGGATGCAGGCTTGAGTGAGTTTGTGTGTGTGTGTGTGTGTGTGTGTATGTGTGTGTTTGAGTGTATGTGAATGTGTGTGTGTGTGTGTAAGTGCGTGGGTTTGTGAATGTGTGTGGGTGGGTGGATGAGTGGGTGTGTGTGTGTGAGTGAGTGTGCGTGGTTTTGATGATGTATGTAAAATGTATATTTTAACGTGTAACAATGATTTTTTCTGTTTGAGTATAATCCAGGGACATAAGCCAAATAGTAACTGTCTTTTTGCAATTGAAACTACTTAGCGAATGAATGCTTATTGCTTTATTTATCTTGTTATAAATGTAACCGCCAAGGAAAAAGAAACAACGCTGGGCAAGTCTAGTGTTTGTGGAGTTTACTTGACAAACCATATATTTTCGACGGGTGCTATTAGATTTATTCGGATCATATGGTGTTTGCACATGGGTAGTAAGAATTACTCTCAGAATAAATAACTTACGGACGGAGAGAACGTCACAGATCTTATAGAGCTCTATTGTGGGAAACTGGTAGGGCAATTTCCAGCCAACCTTAAGAAGTGCTCTTTGACCACGTTCTAATTTTAAGAGGTTGGTTTTTGCGGTGCCGCCCTATGCCACAATGCAGTACTGGATAAGAGATTGGCCTAATGTTAAATATACAAGCCTAAGTATATTCTTATCGGCAGAATGTCGTAGGTTTTTGAACACGAATATCAATTTTCTTAGCCGGGACGTAAGCAGATCTACATGCTCTTGGAAGTTGAGTCGGTCGTCAATCTGTATTCCTAGGTATTTGGTAGAATTTTTACTGGTAAGAATTGGACAGTTACAAAGTGAGGTCGAGAAAACGCCACAGCAGTGAGCAATTAGAGGGGGAGTGGATGAAGGAGGTTTACCTGCCGAAGTGAGTGAGAAATGCATGTAGAACGTTTTATCTGCGTTCAGGGTGAGTAAGTTTTTTGCTAGCCAATCCGTAACCAAGTTCAGTCCGGCCTGAGCACATGCAAGGGCGGATTTCCAAGACGTGTCACGGAATATCAAGGCAGTATCATCAGCGTAGGTGAAAATAGAACAGTTGTTAATCTTTAATCGACATAAATCATCAATATAGATGAGGAAAAGAGTAGGACCGAGGATACTGCCCTGAGGCACCCCGTAAGACACGGGAAGTTCGCTACTCAGCCATTCACCAATCTTTACACATTGTCGCCTATCTTTTAGATAGCTAGAGAGTAAGGAAAGTTGAATATTTCTTATACCCAACCTTTCAAGTTTTTCCAACAACAGTGGAATAGAGACCGTGTCGAACGCTTTTGCGAGGTCTAAAAATATGCCTACAACTTTATTTTTCCTATCCAGATTTGAAATAATTTCGGTGGTCAGATCAAGCACTGCATTTTCAGTTGAAATGCCTGCGCGGAAACCATATTGGGATGTTGAGAGTAAACTATTTTGTTCTAGATATTTTACAAGTCTCTTATTTATGAGCCTTTCAAGTAGCTTTGAAAGTGTAGGCAGAATAGCAATTGGTCTGTAATTGTTCACACGGTCTCTATCCCCGCTCTTGTAAATGGGATGCACAATAGCTAATTTATATGCATCCGGGAAAACTCCTGAGCTTAAGGCCATGTTACAAATGTGTGTAATTGGATGAACCAATAGATGTTTAAATCTTTTTATAAATGTACCAGAAATATTATCAGATCCTATGGCACAGTCGCTTTTGAGACCCATTATCAGATGTTCTATTTCTGTCTCATCGGTTTGCAGCATGACAAAAGTGTTGGGGTGTGAATAGTATTTTGTAGCGTTAGCGGTTGGTATTATTTTTTCGGCTAAGGAACGACCCACGTCAGCAAAATAAGAGTTAATTAAGTCTATTGACTGTTTTGGTTCAGAAAGCGAGATAAGTTCAGTAGGCTGTGTTTTACTTTTGCTTGTGTATGTTATAGTTTTAATGACTTTCCATAGTTTCTTGCTATCATTTTTTGCAGTATTTAATTGATTGGAGTCAAAATTATTTTTAGCTTTTTTAAAAATCATTGAACAATAGTTCCTATATCTTTTGTATGTTGTTAATAAGATAATATTATTTGGATTGGATTTTAATTTAAGATGAAGTCTGTCTCGGTTTCGTGCGCATTTTAGGAGGCCAGTTGTCATCCAGGGTTTATGTATGCGTTTTCGGTTTGGTACTTGTTTTAGGACTTTATTAGAATTTAGTGTTAGGTTTATGGCGTTAATAAAATGATTTGTTGCTATATTCACATCACAAGAGTTGTATAATGGGGAGAAATCTATTTTTGTAAGGTCAGATTCAATTTTGTCATAGTTATAAATTACAATGGATTTAGTTTTAGAGAAGGTGTCACTATACTTTTTTGTAGATAAGAAGAAAAGGACTGTGTCATGATCAGTGACTGAGGTGTGAGCCACATAACAAAAAGCTTGGTTTTTACATTTTAGGAACAAGTGGTCAAGGCATGAGCGATTTTGTCGTGTTGGTATTATGTGAGCTGGAAGCATCCCGTGAAATGCCAGCATAGTGAGGTACTCAGTTGATCGTGAGTCCGTAGTGTTATTCGTGATGTCGATATTAATGTCTCCAGTGAGTATAATATTTTTATAAGTTGAGAATGATTTTAATAGTTGGTTTAAAGACTCAAGAAATGCAGAAACGTTCCTATTTGCCGGGGAGCGGTAGATAGCAATCACGACCGTATCTATATTCCATATTAATGACACACAGTTAGCATCTTGAAGTGTAACTGCTGTCACTGTTACCCGATGATGAGCTCGATGGTATACTACTACTCCCTCATTTTGTGTGTTATGGTTACGTGTAGCGGTAGCAATGTAACCTTCTATCGTTGGTATAGGTGGTGATTTTAGCAGCCAGCATTCTGTTAAAATTATAATGTCCCAAGTACTTTGACTTCTTTCGAGCAGCATAGTAAAAGCATCAATGTTCCTACATATACTTCTAATATTTTGACATATAACCGAGACAGATCTTTCGTGTGAATTAAAAAGTTGTGGACAGTCTTCGATTTTGCATGTAGACGAGGTAGCGACCGAGACCTGATCTATGTCGCTTAGTAGATTATTTAATGAATCGAATTGTATACGAAGTGTTCAAATAGGGTTCGATGAATAAGCTTGTGAAACTGGCGGGCTAGTGTGCTTGAGTCGAAGATTAAAGGAATGTATGAGTACATTTTATGTTCTGGTTGATGTGATAATGTAACGGGATGGTTTATCTTCAAGTCTGAATTAAAAATCAATCCCTTTACAATGACAATTGGTGTATTTTTTGAAGCTGTGAGTTTTGGCAAGCAATAAGTTACAAATATGGTGATAGAAAGTAATGAATAGTTTTGTAAATAGTGTGTGATGTATATTGGAATAGTTGTGTTTGAAAAATATGTAAAGTGTGCTGCACTGTTATTTCCTGTCTTGTATTTAAAATTATATGTGAAATATTTTATCGTGATTGGGTCTATTATAGTGGTTATTAGTTTGTTATTTATAAGAGTTGGGTGTGAACAATATGTTATCTGTATTTTGTAGAATAATACAAGAAATAATTGCAATGTAGTGTAGAATACTATTCTGTGTTGGAAAAAGTATATCAAGTTTTTATGTGTATTAAGTGAGTAATTGTTTGTTGAGATTTGTTGTATGTGGCGGATGCAAATGGTATTTAATTGTATGTGTGGAAATGTGGTAATAGTCATGCATGCAATAATTATGAAAAAATAAAAAATAACAAAATAGTCTAAACAGGGCGTAAATATCAAACAAAGTAAATATAAAACTTCTACAAGTAGTAGTCATTTAGGATGTAGATTTTTCAGGTCCTGTTCGCAGTCGACGCGGGTCGCAGGTGAGTCTGGAGTTTTCTTAATGAATACTTTGCCATATGAGGTCCACGTTCCGTAATATTTGTTTTCCTTTACGTATTGTCTAGCCAGGTAAGCCAGTCTCCTTCCCATCATAGTAAGCGACTCGTCGATAAAAACTGGCTTAGCTGGTCCAGGAAGTTGAAGATTTCCGGTGTTAAGTTTATTGTCTTTGTTTGCCTTGTTATAGTTTCTAGACTGTTTAATAAAGCTGTCCTTGCATATAGTTGTTGTGAAGTTGACGATTACATGGTTGTTAAATTCATTTTTAGTTTTAAGCCGGTAAACATCTTGTATATCAGAATCTGACAACGGTTGTTCTATTATTTCGCTAACTTTTTTAACCATAGAACGCAAAATTAACTTACTCTCTGTTGGTTGCTTAGGGATGTTTCTGAGCTCGACTGTAGATGAACGTGAATTACGTTCAAGTAGTTCTATTTTAGTCTCAAGTAAATCAATTTTGGATTCGTAACCCTTATTAATTCTTTCCAGGTTGGACATTCTTTCCAGCACCTCATCATACTTTAACGACATGAATTCCATGCTTCTCTGTATTTCGTTATTTTGTTCTTTAATACACGTTATCGATTCCATAAGTTTCTCATACTTTGAATTTTGTTGTGTTTCGTACAATGCAAACAAGTCTTCAATCTGGTCTAGGATGGAGTTTTTTTTTTTTTAAATCTCATTTATTTAAAAATAGGATGGAGTTGTTATCATATGATTTAATTTCCAGTTTGCGTTTCAGTCTACGTGTATTATTCCCAGAGTGTTCAGGAGAGGTAATGCTTTGAGAAGCTGGCACGTATAATTGGGAGTCAGACCCATAACTTGAGACGGGCGCAATATTCAAGCTAGATTGATTCAATGTTTTAGGTGGGGTGCGATGAGTAGACATTATAAACAAATCAAGCGATACTCACAGTTAGCGATAGCTGTCAGATTAGTGTATGAACAGATTTGCGTAGACGCAGTTATGTTGAATGAAGTGAATGAAGCAGTAAGCAGTGTGCGTAGTAGGCTCGTAGCTCGTAGTCTCAGTACGTAGGCGCAGAGGCGTAGCCGATCGATGCAGCAAGTGGGAGACTCGTAGTGCCGCGATGCGAGGTGAGCGAGAAGGCAATTATATTGTCCGGTATTATCGTACGGTGTAATTTAAACTTTAATTTAGACTACTTATGGTTTAGATTCGATTGTTGACGCGGAGCGTATTTAATAAACACGACTGCTTTCAAAGCGTGCTCGGACGAAAGAGGATAATACGTATGTATTTACAAAAATACTACATATATCAGTATGTTTACCCATTGTAGTGACTAAAGTATAAGCTCTGCTTAGTTTAGGACTAGATGGCGTTGAGTAAATGTGTAATCAGTATTAGATACTATTGTTCAGAAACATTTCACTCTACATAAAAAAAATTCTCCGTGTGGTGACGGAGTAAGAATACAATATGTCACCACCCCGTGTCATCCCATGGGTGTTATAAAAACTATTCGTGAATATTATCTTTACGAAATAAAAAGAAGGAACACTTGAAATTAAACCCTAGACCAATCCGTCTGGCCAGCGTGGTATTAGTAGGCCAAGTATCCCTCCATTACGGGAGGAGGCCCGTCCCTGCAGTGGGACGTTAATGGGGTGTTTGATGAATGAAAATTTACACGTCTTGAATAAAAATGTTAACATTATTTTGACCGAAAATAAAGTTATTATTATTAACATAATAATATAATAATCTTTATTGAGTCACGTATCTCTGAAATTAACATTATTGGTACTAAAATATTTCAAGAAGAAAATATAATATCATTTATTAAAATAATATTCACACTACAAAATAATATTATCGTTAGTCCCAGAGGATTTTGTAAACGTTGACATGACTTTCTCGTTTTGACATTCATATGTTATTTTCACTTTGTAACGTAAGTGAATAATTAAATTTAAGTTTTGTTTATTAAATTATGGTATTTATATTGAATTATATATTTGTGATAGAGTTTATATATTTTTTATAAGAAGAATATACATATTTATACATGTGACTATGTCTGCAAGGGCAGGACAACTGCAGAATTCCTTTGACACTTTTGTCGATTAGCGTTGTTCTAGTTGACCATCCCTTTCTAAATGAGTCCATATATTATAGTATAGTAAAATCATGTTTGAAGTGTAAAGACCAGGAACTTCACTGACAACAAGAAATGCTTTTACGGGTTGCCTGTTTAAGATGATTCAGGGTTTTATGGGTAGCCTTCTTTAATTTGTGTATTTGACGACCTCGGTGGTGCAAGGGTAGCGCAAGCGGCTGACGCGCATGAGGTTGTGGGCTCGATCCCCACGCAGGAGAATAATTTGTGAGATCCACAAATTATTGTCCTGAGTCCGGGTGTTCTTTGTGTCCGTTAATTGATGTTTGTAAAAGTCCCCGCGACACAGGGCATGATCCCTAGTGCGGAAGTTGTCTTTTTAAAAAAACAAAAAACGAATTCGTGTCTTTGATTCGTAAACTCTGTAGGAATTAGTAATTTCTTTACGTGTAGTTTTAGAGTGTTATGTATGTTAATACATTCTTTCATTTAAAACACAAAACATCATTCAATCACTGAAAATCTTAACATCGACATACAAATTGGTTAATAGTTAGTAAAAAAAGTATACTATCCCAGTTACTTGAAGACTAGAATAAAATTATAACTATATATTAACATTGAAAAAGGTTAGCTAAAGTATAAAGAGTTACAGTAAAGAGTCATTACTTATTCTAATCGAAGAAACCCTGCGTGACTTAGCTCAGGGTTCGTGATCAGTAATATTTTAAATGTTATGAACAAAAATATACTTTGTTTTTTAAAATTAAATAAACAGTTTTGATAAATGAAGGTCCTTTGTAACTAGTTGTTAAATAATAAAAATATTTCAGTAACGTTGTGAGTAATAGCTACTTCAACGATGTGAAATGTAAAGTTTACTTTTAAAAGTCAACAGTCGTTTTATTAATCAATTGAAGGACACGATAACTGATTTCTTTTGCTCGGTCCGAGGTTGTTGAAAGGCGACTAACGGGGCGACCTGCGTGGTTGACGAACGCGACGCGACGCAACGCGGCGAACGCGACGTCCGCTATCAAATCAACGTGTCCTATGAGATCGTCTGCGACGAGACGCGACTTAATCATGTAGAGAATCACTTGTCGCGTGTAGCATCGCATCGCGTCGCATTCGTCGCTCACGTAGGTAAGGACACAGCGTAAGTCATAAATACTTATAGCATATACATAACAGTCAATACCCCTAAAAGAAGAAAGACAATGGAAAAAATTGGAACTCGAACCCGCGTCTCTGGACTATACGCGTATTGTCCAGAGACGCGGGTTCAAGTCCCACCTCGAGTACCAATTTTTTCTATTGTCTTTCTTCTTTCCGGATTTTTCTAGTTGTACCTAAGCTTTATAGGTAAAAAAAAATATGTAATTCAATACCCCTAAACTCTTCGATTAAACGTACTCTTTGCTCTATTTCTCTTCACTTTACTCTTGCTTGATAGACTAGTCATCGGCACTACTACTTTAGCAATGAGAGGAGGAACACGCACGTCTAACAAATGGCTACCGATCCCATTCTTATAAATTTCATAAAACTTTACGAGCGAAAGAGCTCTCGGATAATGTCTGCAATGCCCTGGACTAGAAGAGTCTCTTGTAGGAGAGAATATCTACGAGTATTCACGACTATAGGCCGACCGTTTAACTCAGACCCCGCCTGCGGTAATAGAGGTGCGCGGGGGGCGAGGACAAAGGAGAGAGCTATCTCTTGATTTTTTGCCAAAACGGCGCCATCTCAGATACTGTGACCCGAACTACATCACATCACAACACACCTCTAATTTTTAGCTAGCTTATTTTTATGAAATAAAAAGAAGGAAAAATTAAAATTATACCCTAAAGCAATCGAAATACCTGAAGAGGTTGTTTTATTTTTCTGGTCAGGCTTTAAATTGTGTAATAATTTAGATTGCATAATTTTTTCTAAGAAAGTACTAGTTTTAGAGCCAAGATGACGCCACCATCTTTGACATTTGTAAATTGTATAGAAGACGGACTAGCATACTGCACTAGTGTCATACTGACATACTGACTAAGTGTCCGTTATGGTAGCGTGTAAAAATAAAAAAAGCTCTTATTATTGTTCTTATTATCTGTAAATATTTTCTAAGATTGATTCTTACAAATTAATATGTTTAAATCATACCTGTTTTAATGTAAACTGTGATTATTGTAATGTGATTATACTGTGATTTAATATATATAATTAATGATTGTACAATTGTTATTATTTGTAAATATTTTCTAAGACTTTAGTTATAATTATATTTATAGTTTAAATCAGCCATTCGTATAATAACAAATATATTTATTAAAGACAAAGATGTATTGCAAAACTGTGTATATCAGGTGTTAGTGTATGAATACATTATTCTCAACAGTCTATCCACATCGGATATGCAAATTATAGCAATATAATATCTTAAAACTACACAAATTAAACAAAAACTTATTTAAGTAACTAAATGAAATGTTATTTTTTTCAAAACATTCTTATTCAAAATATTTGTAGATTCTTTAAAAAATAATCAAATTATTACAAATTATGTAATATTATTGTTATTTTTGGAGTCGGTGTCAGCCAACGAAATACGATAATACATAAGCTAATGGAATGGCGGCCATGAATTACAGATTATATTATTATATGACTTCGACATTAACCCCCTTACTTATAAAAATCTCTAAAATTTAATCACTGTTTAGCGAGTTTTTTGTTAGCAAAACCAACCTTAAGCCAAACAAAACCGTAAAAATTTAAGCTTATCAATTGACTAAAATTTAAGTTGCGTTTATGAGTCCGGGGTTTGACATAAAGTTGTTGATTGTTTATGGATTGGTTTAAAAATTAAACAAATATTAAATAACTATTTTTATCATATTTAAATAAATATATTTTAAAATACCTGTGTCACGTTCAAACGTTTTAATATACCTATTTAGTAACTGATTAAAGCTTTCCATAACTTATGGGCGTTTATGGGGCTAACCAGCACCGTCAATTGAAAAAAATCGTAATTCGTGAATAGGATCAATAATGCAAAATGTTGTCTACAAAGTCGTTAGAAAAGGCAATAGAGTTTTGTCTAACACATTCTGATCACTTTAAATAGTTTTTAATTTGATAAATATTTTATTTAAAACAAACATGGCCGTTTCATTTTCGCATGAGAATTTTAAGTAATTGTCTTTGATTCGTAGTACTTATTTCTCATCTTAGTCTTTAGTCAGTGTATAACACGACATCATATTTCTTTAAATTTATAGTCAGGAATAAAATATAGAATATAACTATCGTGGCTGTCACATTACTCCAAAAATAACAATAATATTACATTATTTGATTATATTTTAAAGAATCTTCAAATAAATATATTTGTAGCCTCTTCATGAAATATCCTTAACAATACTTTTTACAATAATTAAAAGAACCTATTCTTTAGATTATAATTAAGTAAAAAGAATGTCTGATTTAATGTTGTAAAACCAAAATACAACTAATTATTTTTTACTTTTTAGTGCAATTTTTGTCTTTGAAATCGGTTTTTTTTTATTGTAAAAACTTATTTTATTTGGCATAGTAAACAACTCGATATAGCTCTTGTGTACGCTACCATAACGGACACCGCTACCCCGCTCCCTCGTCCCTTTCATACCGCAGGCGGGGACTGAGATAAGCGGTCGGTCTATAGGTGAAGTCTTGAAGTGGCCACATAAATTACGTGCTAAATAAAATAAAACAAATGTTTTGATGACAAACCCAGAATAATTTTTTTTCACTGAAACGAAAATTTGATTATAGTAACGAAGAGAACAATGTGACAGTAAATCAACTTGTATGAACAACAAAACAAACAATTCAAGAACAAAATTAATTAAACGTAAAACAAAACAAAACAAACTGTATTGAACTACTTCATACATTGTGAATGAGGGTAGTTGGAAATCACATTTTATTTCAATGAATATGGCGAGCAGAGAACAACGTTAAATAACATATTTATAGGCCGACCGTTTATCTCAGTCCCCGCCTGCGGTATGAAAGAGACGAGGGGGCCGGGGTAGCGGTGTCCGTTATGGTAGCGTACACAAGAGCTATATCGAGTTATGCTTTGCCAAATAAAATAAGTTTTTACAAAAAAAAACCGACTTCAAAGACTAAAATTGCACTAAAAATTGAAAAATAATTAGTTGTATTTTGGTTTTGCAACATTAAATCAGACTTTCTTTTTACTTAATTATAAACTAAAGAATAGGTTTTTTTAATTATTGTAAAAAGTATTGTTAAGGATATTTCTTGAAGAGTCTACAAATATATTTATTTGTAGATTCTTTAAAATATAATCAAATTATTACAAATAATGTAATATTATTGTTATTTTTGGAGTCGGTGTCAGCCACGATAATTATATTCTATTTTATATTCCTGACTTAAAATTTAAAGAAATATGGCGTCGTGTTATACGCAGACTAAAGACTAAGATGAGAAAGTACTACGAATCAAAGACAATTACTTAAAATTAAAAACCATTTAAAGTGATCAAAATGTGTTATACAGAACTTTATTGCCTTTTCTGACGACTTTGTAGACAACATTTTGCATTATTGATCCTATTTGCAAATTACAATTTTTTTCAATTGACGGTGCTGGTTCAACCTATATAAACGCCCAAAGTTATGGAAAGCTTTAATAAGTTACTAAATAGGTATATTAAAACGTTTGAACGTGACACAGGTATTTTAAAATATATTTATTTAAATATGATAAAAATAGTTATTTAATATTTGTTTAATTTTTAAACCAATCCATAAACAATCAACAACTTTATGTCATAATGTCGAAGTCATATAATAATATAATCTGTAATTCGCGGCCGCCATTCCATTTGCTTAGGTATTATCGTATTTCGTTGGCGACACCGACTTCAAAAATAACAATAATATTACATAATTATTATTTCATTATTACATAAAAATGAAAAACATTTCTTTTGAAATAAAATAATTTTAAAAATAATTGCCTTTTTTATTTTGTGTCTTATTTACAATTTTATTGCATAACACCTTCCTAGTTCAAAATAGTGATTGCTTCAAAACCCTCTAAAACGGTATCCGTTACTTTCAAATTTCACTAAAACCTAAAGTTAACTTCTAAGCCCCCTAAAACGAATCTATTTTTGCAAATAACCTCGTTTTTCAAATTGTTTTTATTAAAAAAAGATGTTTGTTGGGATTACTAGATTACAATAATAATATAATGTTAAAAATCGTACAGAATTAAGGTTGTTAGTAAGTTTAAGACGTTTTTCATGAATTGTCGACATTTAAGAAAAATCACTTTAGGGGGTTTTGAAATTATATGACTCATATATACATTTAAACAGGTATGATTTAAACTATTTAACTTGTAAGAATAATTCTTAGAAAATATTTACAGATAATAAGAACAATAATAAGAGCTTTTTTTATTTTTACACACTACCATAACGGACACCTAGTCAGTATGTCAGTATGACACTAGTGCAGTAAGCTAGTCCGTCTTCTATACAATTTACAAATTTCAAAGATGGTGGCGTCATCTTGGCATTTAAACTCGTACTTTCTTAGAGAAAATATGCAATCTAAATTATTACACAATTTAAAGCCTGACCAGAAAAATAAAAAAACCTCTCCAGGTATTTCGATTGGTTTAGGGTATATTTCAATATTTCCTTCTTTTTATTTCATAAAAATAAGCTAGCTAAAAATTAGAGCTGTGTTGTGATGTGATGTAGTTCGGGTCACAGTATCTAGATGGCGCCGTTTTGCCAAAAAATCAAGAGATAGCTCTCTCCTTTGTCCTCGCCCCCCGCGCACCCCTATTACCGCAGGCGGGGTCTGAGTTAAACGGTCGGCCTATAGTGAACTGTGGCATTCAGTAAGGAAGGTACCCAGAGGAACAAAATAATATTAACAAGAAAATATTGAATTTTGATAATAATAGTTTTTAATTTACTGCTTTGCGTGGTGTGCTATTTGTTATGCGATCCGTAAATAGGTGTCCTGGTCCTGGGTATTCTTTGTATCCGTTGAAATGATGCTTCCTAAAAGTATACTAAGCATTATCCTTTGTAAAAGAGTTATTAAATGGAGGTCGCGGATTCTAATCCTACATGTTATGACAAATATTGTTTGAGCGATCTTCAAATAACTTTTCTGAGTTTGGATATTCTTTTTATTCATTATATTTGAAAAACAAAACAACAGTATTGAACTACTTCATACACTGTGAATGAGGGTAGTTGGAAATCACATTTTATTTCAATGAATATGGCGACCAGAGAACAACATTAAATAACATATTTAGTGAACTGTGGCATTCAGTAAGGAAGGTACCCAGAGGAAAATGTAATATTAACTGGAAAATATTGAATGTTGGTGGTATGATTTTAGCAAAAAGTTTTCACTTAGTGCTTTGGTGTCGTGGCGTGGAATCGTTTATGCGATCCAAATCTGATTATAGCGGGGCTTGATGTGTTTGGGTTCTTTTTGTTGATGTTTGTAAAAAATACACAGAAAGCGCCGCGATGCTGTACGCGACAAGTGTCCTACATGATTACGTCGCGTCTCGTCGCAGACTGCCACATAGGACAGAAGTAGGGTATGCCGTTGATTTGATCGCGTACGTCGCGTTTGTCGCGTGGCGTTCGGCGCCTACGTAGGACACCGCGTAAGAATGTTATCTGTGAATTTTTTACAAACATCAACAACAAGACCGAAAAACATCAAGTGTATACTTTAACTCTAACTAGAAAACTTAATCTTATTTCTCTTTTTCTCCGTGTGGTGACGGAGTAAGAATACAATATTTATGTCACCACTCCATCTCCTCCCATGGGTGTCGTAAAAACCGACTAAGGGACTATCCGTGAATATTAATTATCTTTACGAAATAAAAAGAAGAAAAATTTGAAAATTAAACCGTATACCAATCCGTCTGGCTAGCGTGGTATTAGTAGGCCAAGTATCTCTCCGTCACGGGAGGAGGCCCGTCCCTGCAGTGGGACATTAATGGGCTGCTATGATGATAAAACTAAATCTAGTCGTTAAGTATAAAATAGAATATTTCCCATGCCTTATCTGCATTCGTACAAAACATGGGTAGGTCAATGGTGAAAAAATCTACGTATTTTTTTCTCTCCGGAACCCTAATGTGTCTCTACCCGAAGTCGTTAGCTTTTTTGCTAATATTCGATTATAGGGGACGTTTTGAGCCGATTTAGTTATCGCAAAGTAAGATAATTCGATTGGGCATAATGTATTTTTTATTTAGGCGTTTTGGTTTGAGTTTTAAGCAAAGAAGTGTTTTATAAAGATTAGGTACTATTGTGTGGGATGTTTTTAAAACAAAAAGTAAAATCTGACCAATAAAACGACTAAGCGAAAGCTTTGCAATAGTTATATAAGAAACAATAAGATAAATTGATAGGTATTATATTAAGGTTCCAAGGACGACGACCATAACTGCAGTTGGATCAATGAGCTGGTAAGAGAATATAATACGTTGCAGCCTTTTTAGTTTAAAAGGCAATAAAATGTCTTTGGCATCCAAGCTCAAAGGAATAATTTGTGAATGGTAACATTACCATTCACAAATTATTCCTTGTCCATACCGACCAGACCCGTACAGACCGGACCCAAGTAACATTGGCATGTGCCAATGTTACTTGGGTCCGGTCGAGTAAAAGTGTGTCCTAGGTGGCTAGGAGACTTAACAGCCACATACTTTATTTTGGTTATTTTACTTTGCGAATTATATTTACAACTTACAAAGTTCTTCTGCAACTGGTATGGACAAGTATACCTAAGGCTTAACATTAAAACTCAAGGTACATTTTATCTCAAACGTCATCGTCGCGTTTCTGCCTGTCTACAACACGCCTTATGAGATGCCTACTATATTAAAAGAAGGAAATATTAAAACGTTCTTTTTTGTTTACAGATTTTAAATTAAAAGGAGATTGGATAAGGTAAGTAAAGAAATAAGATTGCATAAATATTATAATAAGAACTAAATAAATAAGTACCTACATCTTACTAAAACGCGAAGGTTTGAATTGGATAGGATGTATGGATGTTTGTTACTCTTTTTACGTAAACACTACTGAAAGAACCTTATTATACTATAGCTTACATAAATAACGCATAAGTTACAATTAATAAAGAAATTGTGTATCCATCATCATCATCATAACAGCCCATTAATATCCCACTGCAGGGATGGGCCTCCTTCTGTGACGGAGGGATACTTGGCCTACTAATACCACGCTGGCCAGACGGATTGGTATAGGGTTTAATTTCAAGTTTTCCGTCGTCTTATTTAAGCAAAAATTTACAACAAACGAATTTTTCTCTTTTTAGAGTCAGTTTAAAATATGTAATACGTAGAAATCTACTCACAGTACCGGGTCCATGCAAAGATATTTTCATTACTTAACGTGGAACTTGATGCTCGTCCAAGGAATCGAGGTCAACTTATTCATAACTATACGTGCATGTATAACATTGAAGAATTTACTTTAAAACTTTCTTTAAAATGTTGATAGAATTTGACGGACTTAAAATACAAAGTTAAGGATAGATAAAAATACTCAAAGTGGGTGAAGAAGATTGAATCAACATAGTATTAAAAAGTAAATTCTTCGGGCTAGAGAGCTATTATTAGGACAATCACTGGAGAGAGCGAGCTCTGTGGTGGGACATTAAAATCATCAATATTAAAGCAGGTAAACATAGTCACTACACGGGTGCTCTTCTTAGTCATACACGGTTTAGTTGTCGTATTGTAACAGTGGACTGCGATAGGGTAGTTGATTGATTGATTGATTGTAACTTTTGGAGGAGGCCTATGTTCGGCAGTGGGCGTCTATAGGCTGATATGGAATGGAAAAAGAATTGCAAACTGACTACATAGACGATGTCGTATACATAGACATAATCCGTTCACTCCTTTAAAGTTTATGAATGAATACTTCAATGAAAAATTCTAGTATACTGTTTACTTTTTAAAATATTGTTAGTTTTTAAGTACTCTTGCAATGCTCGTTCGGGCAGACTGTTGATTCCACACATTATCTACTATGTTATACCTTTATGTACACAGTTTTTTGCAATAAATGTCTTTGTCTAAAAACTATTGTATTCGTCTAAAAACGCATTGTAGCGCTCAAAACTGACTGCACAAATACGACGGTATGTTAAGACACCGCCTAAAAATCATTTGCCTATAGTAAAGTTCATGACCTTTAAATATAACCTTTTACAAAACGTTTCAGCTTGATTCTAAGTAATTTTATTTAAAAGAAATAGGACTCATCACTCAGAGAAAGCGTATTATAACTCAGTTTACTTTGATAACCTTATAGATGGAGACTGAGCCTTAACCTAATAACAATATGCATAATATTATACTTTTAAGATACTGTTTTACCGTCTTTTTGTATAAAATCGTACCTTACTTTTGCGAAAGATAGAAAACTTGATAGAAAATTCTACCAAACTGTATTAATCACTAAACATGTGATTTGTAGAACGTTCAGACTTCAAACAAGATTCAAACCAAACGTGAGCGTAAACGCATTAGATGCTTTTAGCCGTTAAGCCACCCGGGTCCTTTTATCGACAGACAAGTACCTAAGTAAATTAAAAGACCAATAATAAAGTATTTTAATTTCACTTAGACAATTACCATTTCTCCGTGTGGTGACGGAGTAAGAATACAATATGTCACCGCCCCATCTCATCCCATGGGTGCCGTAAAAACCGACTAAGGGACTATCCGTGAATATTATCTTCACGTAAGTAATAAAAAGAAGGAAAACTTGAAATTAAACCCTATACCAATCCGTTTGGCCAGCGTGGTATTAGTAGGCCAAGTAGCCCTCCGTCACTGGAGGAGGCCCGTCCCTGCAGTGGGACATTAATGGTCTGTTATGATGAATTACCATTTAGTCTAGTAATAAACTTTTATTTGCAATTGAAATGAATTCAAAATTGGACATTGAATTACAAACCATTTAACTGTTTGTTTATATCCAATTATCTGGTTTTTTAAATACTTTTTAGATTATAATTTTTTTCTTTGTATATTACAAAACTGATAAAGATAAAAGATGTTATTTACATGATGATTTACAAAAAAGTACATTTAAGCAACGTAAGAATTATAACAAAAAACGAATGTTATTACGAATCACACCCTAGGTGCAGTTTATCAAATCAAATTAAAAATCTTGTAGGCTTATAAAATAGTGTTTTTCTTGTTAATACCATCACGTACTTAAGGGCGAACAAAATGTTGAAATTCTCTTGCGTTCCTTGTCGACTCATTTCAATTTGCAACGTTCGTCTTGAGTAATTTGACTGGCATACTTTACGATCAAATTATACAAGATAGTCTTACTGGAAGTGACGCGAAGAGAGCGTGGTATAAAACTTAAAATTAAACCCTATACCAATCCGTCTGGCCAGCGTGGTATTAGTAGGCCAAGTATTCCTCCGTCACGGGAGGAGGCCCGTCCCTGCAGTGGGACATTAAAGGGTAGTTGCCATGTTTTGAGGGTTAAATTTAAAGACAAAACCTATTGTTTATGTGTGTTGTTTATGTATTAAAGTTTTGTGAATCATCAACTTCAGCTAAAATATTTCCACTCTCGGAGGTAAACTCCCTCACAACGTAAAAGTGATCGACTTTATCCGCGCTTAGGATTACTCGTTTTAAGAGACAATAGGCATTTGAAACAGCACGCAGAACCGATAGCCGATGGGTCTTTTTGGTTCTGAGAATGGCGTATGTGTGGGAAGACCATTCAAGCGGAAAACTGACGAATTGAAAGTTCGATGAATGAAGGAGACACAGTATGTTGCGAATAGTCGTGCCTAATTTAATTTAACTTTTTTTTTAAACATCTTATGCTGTTCGATAGATACTTTAACTCCAAAAAAACCTATAATATAATCGACTTTCTTCAGGAACGATCTAAAAACTCCTACTGTCCCACAATCCAAGCACCCACTGACATAATAACAACAGACACATTATCACACTCAGCACGATTGACTCACCAAACAGGCAGTTAATATGCATAATTTATTAAAACATATCTGCCACTAGTTGCTAACTTATAATTACATTCGGGCACAACAACATGGCTACTTCCACTTTAATCACGCTGCTGTTGATGCTATATTAAATTTGCACAGTTTCACACTTTCAATGTAACAGCTTACGTGGAAGCTATTCAATTTATTCTTCGGCATGATAGTTTGGTAGCTATCGAGATGTTGGCTTGTTATTTTGGACACACATACACATTCGCGGGTGTCTAACGTTCTTATTGGTAGTAGCGAGCTTTGAAAGACTAGAGTTCCTACAGCATGTATTTATAGATGTTCTTGAAAAAGATACGTTTACTTTAACCTATGACACACTGTCATTTTTCTTTTGGTCAGGCACAAAATCTCACCAGGACGCTAAGATTTAAGGGAGTGCCTGACCAACTGGTTAAAAGTGTCTATGCGTGTTTATTCTATTTAAGTTAAGTGTCTTGAATTTAGGGAATAAGCCGGATATGACTACACAGGGTACTACCAATCTCGGTAGTACATACCAGAATCCCAAAAAAGACACAGAGTAATAAAGACTTTTGAGTGTCCAACATGCAGTTGGCATTATATTTTAATCTACAGTGAAATTGGACAATCCGCGAAACATAACATAAAAGTACGAATGAAAGTTAATTAGTCGCGTCTGATGCTGCTTTAATTTTATGAAACCAAAAAATACAGAATACAACAAGAATATTATAAAATTCTTTTACTATCCAATTTTACTCACGATTACGTAAAAATCTCAACTCATAATAGCCATCATAACTGTCCATTAATGTCCCACTGCAGGGACGGGCCTTTTCACGTGAATGAGTTACTTGGCCGGCAAATACCACGATGGCCAGACGGATTGGTATAGGGTTTAATTTCAAGTTTTCTTTCTTTTTAATAATATTAGTTGAACATTATTAATTAAATAAGATAAGAGTCGAGATCATGTTACGAGACATAATTTTTCTGTAATCAATCGAACGATATTATTGGTTAAATTAGTTACGGAACTCGGTTACAGAAAAGTGTTTAAAGTGGTAATCAATCGAACGATTTTACTGGTTAGATATGTAACAAAACACGGTAACAGAAAAGTGTTCAAAGTGGTAATTATTAGATTTTTCACAAAATTTTCCATTAAAAATACCTTTAACGTTACCCTATGGCTTATATTCTTCAAGTACTCATTTTTTTTCAGCAGAATTATATTATATGTTTAAAAAGAAAAACAAAGTTGCATTATGTTAGGCACCGTTGAATCTACTATGTACAAGTGAAAGTCCCATCAGTATAGGCTTAACCATCTCAGAGATGACCTGGCACAAAATGACGAATTGGCAAAAATCTAATTTAAATGCAGTTTAGTACTGTGTTTTACTCGTATGTTACATACAGACCCTTCAAATGTATTTATAGTGTTAGTACTGTATTTACCACAATCAGAACATGTTAAACGAAATTGTATACTTTACATAATACCTAATTAGCATTTATCGCACAAATTAATTAATGAAAACAAAGTTTAGTTTGTCTAATTTAGGCTATTATTGTAGAAATTAATTACAATAAATAATACATTATTCATTAGTGTGATTGATTTTGCTGTTGTTTTTGTAAATTATGCATAATTAATTAATTGGAAATTTTGTTTTTGTTGCATCAGTATGATAAGTAACTAGCGTGGTATTTTTTTAGACCAACTTTAACTCCATTATTAGACGAAGCTGGTGTAGTTTGGGACAATAACTGTGGCCGTTTAATCTACAGACATAAACAGGCATAGATTTTCAGACGACTACTTAGAGGTGTCCAAGTAGTCTAGCTATATTCATTCCAAACACAAAGGTAATTTGTTAATCGCTTTCTATTAGAAAACAAGAACAGCTTCAGAATTTACTGCCATGATTCATACTTTTCGGTAGAGGATCAGAGTCTTACTTTCTTTTTCCACTGTTTCCTTTGCAGACATGGCAGTCTATCGTACCTACTACTACCATCCCTGCAACCTCTATCCCTTATCCACCACAGAAAGACAAAGTCCAATATTCAAATACTTATTGTTTATCCACACAAATACTGAATATCTGAATTACTAAAAGAGGACTGCGTAACAAAAACGAAAGTTCGGCTAAAGCTTATACAAATAGATTTATTATTCTATTCCCTAGACCTTTGAGTATCGTACAAATACGAGCGGTGTTTGTTCTGAGATCTCTCTTGGACTGTTAAACAAATATCACTAATAGATACGTTCGGCTACTAATAAATATGGTTCATTTCTAATATATTTCTAATATTATGATGAGATTATCCGTGTGGTGATGGAGTAAGAATACAATATGTCACCACCCCATCTCATCCCATGGGTGTCGTAAAAACCAACTAAGGGACTATTCGTGAATATTTTCTTAATGAAATTAAATGAAGGAAAACTTGAAATTAAACCCTATACCAATCCGTCTGGCCAGCGTGGTATTAGTAGGCCAAGTATCCCTCTGCCACGGGAGGAGGCTCGTCCCTGCAGTGGGTCATTAATGGGCTGTTATGATGATTATGATGAGGCATTCACAGTCAGTTGCGATTACTGATTCAATAATGATAATGCTGGTTAAGCAACGTGGGCGAGAATATTCCATAGATGGACCACTAAGTGGTAATTAATCCGCATTTCGTCTTTAAGTTAGAACCAGGGGCTTCGGAAGGCACGCAAAAATCGGGCTCGGATTTCGTCATAATGAAACAGTCGATAAGCCACGTCAGAGCAAAGGCTGCCGCCCTGCAAACTGACAATTCATGTTCACACATTTCTATTGAGTGGACAATGGAATACACACGACATATTGTATTCTTACCCCGTGTGGTGACGGAGTAAGAATACAATATGTCACCACCCCATCTCATCCCATGGTTGTCGTAAATACCGACTAAGGGACTATCCGACAATATTATCTTTACCAAATGAAAAGAAGGAAAACTTGAAATTAAACCCTATACCAATCCGTTTTGCCAGCGAGGTATTAGAAGGCCAAGTATCCCTCCGTCGCGAGAGGAGCCCCTGCAGTGAGACATTAAAGGGCTGTTATGATTATGATGAACAATGGAACCCCAAACATCTCAAAAAAGTCAAGTAATAGAGTCTTAATACGGTACACAAGTAGTTTTCTTGACGAAACAATTTGTATTTTCATCATCATCATCATAACAGCCCATTAATGTCCCACTGCAGGGACGGGCCTCCTTCTGTGACGGAGGGTTACTTGGCCTACTATTTGTATTTTACTTACTAAATATTCAAGCCACATCTAGCGAAACCCTTCGCCATAATTCTTCGTACAAACGGTTGAACGATAAAATTCTTTATGCATCTCTCGCGGATTCTTCTGAGATCCAGTTTCATTACGCTAACGAAATAATTCAATTACGCCCCTGTTACCCGCTGACAGTGGCACCATACCCTTGTTTCACTTTGTACTGATTATTTTTTATTACTTTACAATTTAAGGGTCGAGTTTTTTATTCTTTTGGAAGAGTTATTGAACGGGTTTTAATAAAGAAGTTTTTTTTTTGTTTTGGAGATTTAAATATAGTATTACTTGGTTAGGTTTAACTTGTTTTTAATTGTACAAGTCTTCTTAAAGTTAATGTTTGTTTGATGAGCTTGAAGTGATGAAAAATATTAAAGAATTAATTTAGAAAGAATTATATTTGCTGACGAATGATCATAACATCGAATGATCATGAAAGTTACTGTGTTTAGGGTTATGGGGCAAATCGTCCGATCTAAGACTGATCCTCGGACGAGTTGCCTCATTCGTAAAACGTAGGAGGCTTTTCGTCTGAACAAGAAGTGGTCCTCGGGCGAGTAGCCTGATTTTTTAAAAGAACGATTTTATGGATTAATCAAATTATTAAAACGTGAGAGTTTAAAAAAAAAACAAAACAGCGAATTCATAAACTTTAAAAAAATAAATAGTTTCATAACAATAATATATTTATATATATTATATATATTTATATACAAAAAAAAAAATAGTGCAGGCAGTCTCATCGTCGGATCTGACTCATGCAGAGCCACCCAAATTTATTTACAAAGTGTATCGGCTTATTAGCAACAATACAGCTATGTAGAATATACAGCGTAGCTGCACCGGGTAAACCGACAGTTTTGTCGGGAGCATGAGCTCTGCATGAGTCTGCATTTTTTTTTTTTTTGTTTATAACTATATATAAATATATTTAATATATATAAATATATTATTGTTATAAAACTATTTTTTTTATTAAAGTTGTGAATTCGCTGTTTTGTTTTTTTTTAAACTCTCACGTTTTAATAATTTGATTAATCCATAAAATCGTTCTTTTAAAAAATCAGGCTACTCGCCCGAGGACCACTTCTTGTTCAGACGAAAAGCCTCCTACGTTTTACGAATGAGGCAACTCGTCCGAGGATCAGTCTTAGATCGGACGATTTGCCCCATAACCCATTTTTACAAATATCAAATTATAATATACCTAAATTTTGTGTGAGTCATAATTTGTTGATCTTACTGACCTGCGGCAATTGATTTTAAAACGAATACCAAAGTATTGTGTGGGAATTCAATCAATGTTGTTATCGGAGCAGTTACCAAAAGATGTACACTAAAACAGAATAGTACACAATGTAATAAAAATGAAGAACTTAACTATATACTTAGAACTCAATCGTAACAAAACGTTAAACCGTATCAATCAGTAAACACAGAATGGGATTTGGAAACATTCTCAATCGGTTTAAATACGGTCTTACGGTTTTATTACGTTTACGGTTTCACTTTGATTTTGCCTCATTCGTTCCGGTTTTTTGGATGCGTATGAAAGTCGGTAAAGTCTTGGCGTAAGATTGAACGCCCGAATATTTTCATTCGTTTAAAGATTGGCGGAATATTTTTGTAAGATTTTTCTGGACTCGGTTGTGAAGACGGAAAATTTAATTCCAGAGATATTTGTAATTGGCTAACACAAATAGGTAAAATAATTATTTATGAATGTATGTGTAATTATTTTATAATGTACAAATAATGTAATATGAACAAACGTATTAAATAAATCTTCTTCTTCTTTCGTGTCAATGGTCGAAACTCAAACAGTTTTAGAATAGTGAGCGGCCACTTCAATAGCATTTGGAGTAGCCGCGTAAAGGTCAGCCATCGTACACCGCTCAGGGCACAAAGGGCACACCAGTAGATGTGACATTGATTGCTCTGGATTGCCGCAGTCACATTGGGGAAGACAGGCGTCTCTGAATCCCCACTTACACATATTTGCTCTACAGCGGCCAACCTGTGTACGAAGTCGGTTTAATGACCTCCAGATCGGCCACTGCAATGTGTGTCCCGGTGGAAGACTTTCGCGCGGCGTGATATAGTCCGGAGGTGGAGGATACTTTTCAAGCCAAAGTTTGCACCTTGCGGCTGTTGGTGTTTCTTCTGTCAGGGCTTCTGTGCAGCGGAGAAAACTTTTCCGGCTTTTGAGGCGTCCCGGGGGCAGTTGGTGTCCAAAGAGGGGATGGCGGCTATCCGACTCCTGTCTGTATTTCTCCAGTGAGCAGATCACATCTCGTCGAACCCCAGGTGGAGGTATACCCGCCAGTGGGAAAACCTTATTTAGCGCTGCCGGTTTAAGGCATGCAGTGATGGTACGGTAGGTGTCATGCAGTGCCACATTGACTAGGTCGGCATGGGCGGATCTATGCCACACCGGACATGCGTACTCTCCAGCAGAGAAACAAAGTGCTATGGCTGTTGTACGAAGGACATCTGGCGCAGCTCCCCACTGTGTTGACGTTAACCTGCGCAGTAAATTATTTCTAGCTCCCACCTTCATCTTCGTTGTTTGGCAGTGTGTTTTAAAAGTGAGTGACCTATCCAATGTTACTCCAAGATATTTCGGGAAAGGACAATGGTCAATAGAAACACCTTGCCAACAAATATTGAGAGAGCGGTTGGCTTGGTGGTTACGTAGATGAAAGACGCAGGATTGTGTTTTTGACGGGTTAGGTCTGAGTCCGTTTTCCCCGTAGTACGTTGCTAGGTGGTCAAGAGCAGCGTTGAGATTCTTCTCGGCCTCTTCGAATGTCGTGGTCTGAGTCGTGAGAGCTAAGTCGTCTGCGTATAGGAACCGAGTTGTAGAAGGACTGGTAGGCTGGTCATTTGTGTATATATTGAAAAGAGTAGGGGCGAGCACGCTTCCTTGAGGAAGACCATTTTTTAGGCAACGCCATCTACTCTTCTCCGAACGCAGATTGACCTGAAAGCGGCGATTACGCAAAAGTTCGCTCAGAATCTGCACAAATCCAGTGTCACGTGTTAGTTGTTCAACTTTCCAGAGAAGTCTTCCGATGTGAACAGTATCGTAGGCAGCCGTAAGATCCACAAGAACCATCCCCTTTATTTTGTTTTTTTCGAAACCGTCTTCTATCACCTGAGTAAGTTTGAGAACCTGACCGCAGCAAGCCTTTCCCGGTCTAAACCCAGCTTGTTCTTGGATAAGGTGAGGTTCAACAATTGGTGTGAGGCGGTTCAGAAGGAGTCTCTCAAAAAGCTTGTACAGATGGCAAAGTAGAGAGATAGGTCTGTAACTCTTCGGGTCCTGTGGGGGTTTTCCAGGCTTTACAATGGCTATCACCTTGGCTCTGCGCCACAGCTTTGGTATTTTTTTGGTCTCTAAGCAGTTGTTAAACAACTGCAAAAGCCAAGATATTGTCACTGGGCCAAAGTGCTTGATTTGTTCCACCATTAAGTCATCGACTCCTGTAGCCTTCCCGTCCTTTAAGGATTTTACAGCGTCTAACATTTCAGTGAGTGCAAAGGGCTTGCTGATATCATTGCATAGTCCACTGTCAATAGTAGTTTGCTTAGGGTATCGGAGCCTCTTCGGTGGTTTGCTATTCAGCAGCAGTTGATGCGCTACCTGGTAAGCGGAGACTTGCACGTTGTTAACAGCTGGTAGTGGATCCCCGGTGAGCCTGTGAATTGTGGTCGTCGAAAAGGTAGTCGGAGAAAAGACCCCAATCTGCCTTAGATAGGTTGAACCGTCGTCTGAAGGGCACCTGGATTGGTGTGATTGCCGCTTGAATTCGACATTCAATTGGTCGATGTTGAGTGTTGGGAATCGCATGACAAACTGATTTACGACACGAAGTAACAATGTTTGAGCTGACAAATATAAGGTCAGGGTTATAGCCCCTATTCCATCGCAGGCTGTTAAACGAATAGGGCAACTTGGGATCGTGCAGCAAAGATAGATCCATGGAATCGGCCCATTGTTCGACCGCAATGCCATCGGGATTTGTCTCTCTATAGCCCCAAGATAGACTGTGACTGTTGAAATCGCCAACAACTATTCTTGTCAAGCGGTCATCGAAGTTACTCGTCTTACAGAACTTAAAGGGCTCATTTGGTGGTTTATATATAGATGTTATTGTACATGTTCCTATGTCTATGGTTATTACCTCAATATCGTGTTCAGATGTGCATGGGTAACCTATTGAAACCTCGAATTTCTGTTACCCGAATCTTAAAACCCAGAAAACAGTTGGTAGAACTTTTAAAAGACAGATGTAATGAATGACAACTTTTTAAAATGAGACGAATGAGAGACGACCTCGGTGGCGCGCCGGTAAAGCCAGCGGCTGCCGCGCATGAGGTTGTGGGTTCGATCCCCACGCAGGACAATAATTTGTGAGATCCACAAATTATTGTCCTGAGTCTGGGTGTTATATGTGTCCGTTAATTGATGTTTGTAAAAGACCCCGCGACACAGGGCATGATCCCTAGTGCGGGAGTTGTCTTTTTAAAATAAGAAATAAGAAAATTCCGTTTTTAATTTCCCAGATGAATCGATTTCCAGACGCACTAAAACCAAATTTTCAAATAGTATTTTTTTGTTTCCCATATTCTTATAATCCAGATTTAGCTATACCAGATTCTCAGAATACTTTTTTTGGTTCCCATCGTACCACTTTCCAGATAAACTATTACCAAATTTTCATAATCTTTTTATTTGGTTCCCATATAATCATATTCCAGATAAATTTTTGCCAGATTTTCATAAACTTTTTATTTGGTTTCCATACAATCGTGTTTCAAATCGCGTTTTCTAAATTATTGCAATACATAATATTATTTTATGTGACCTAGGTTAGATTAGAACTGCGAACCGACTCGCTATTGTTTTACTTGCCCATTACAGATAGGTTTAATTGTCAAATTCGACTCATTTGGTTAGGTTAGGTTAGAACTGCGACCCTTCGCCAGCCAGAACCGACTAGCTATTGTTTTACTTGCCCATTACTCATAGATTTTTATTGTCAAATTCGACTTAGTAGGTTAGTTTAGGTTGCAATTAAATAGGTTAAGTTAATAATATTAGTAAGAGACAAAAGGATTTAGTTTATCTGAATATCGTTTATTTGAATTCAAAAATCTTGATTTAAAAAATCTGGATATTGTTTGTCTGGATTTCAATAAAGGTATTTCAATAAATTGTGTTTTAAAAATTTGGCTTTAGTGCATATGGATTACGGTCCTCTGGATTTCGTGCATTTAGATTTTTATATCTGGAACTCATTCATCTGGATTTTAAAACGTCGTACAAATAAATAAATGGGCAAATGAAATTCGGAGTTGCGATTATATGGCAAATAATACTTCGAAATTTTAAAAAATGGGCTAATGACGAAATGTCCAAACGTTTTCTGGATTTTGATATTCGGAATATTAAAATTCGGGATTAAAATAGGTAACCATGTGCATGATACAGACTTCACAATCAGATTCCCCCTAGTAAAAATGGCACTACCATACTTCTGATGAGGTATCTCGGCTGTCAGTACCCATCCTGGTATATGTGGGCGCAGTTGTTCAGTGCCTCGGTGTGTTTCTTGGACACAGAGAATGTCACAGTTTGTCTTTTGGCCAAGCTCCGAGAGAAGAGTAGATTTATTCTCAGAGAATCCTTCAATGTTGATTGATATTACATCAAGAGCTGACTTAGCTAGAGGTGGCCCTGAAAAGGGCCTTTGGTGATGGGTTTGGGTTTGAGTTGGTTGTCGAACCATTGTGTTGGCAGGATTGGTCAGCCTAGGCACTGCGTTACCGTGTCTAGCTGCTTCCAGGGTGCGCCACGAGGAGGCTCCTTCCATGCACCCCATATTAAATAAATTAAGTAGGTCGATGTGACAAGTAAGTTCGAAAAGGTGACTCGTATGGTTAAGAATTTGAAATATAGGTGTTCCGACTTCACTTGAGAGTGCTGAGAAAGACGATTTTGGGAGTATCAATTAATAAAAGTCTATGTTGCAAAGAAGACACGACATATATATGCCAGTAATACCAGAGCCGTTGCCTACCCTTAATAAAAGTTCTAAAGTTTTATAACCCAGCAATTTTACTAGTGACGACTCTCCAATTCCGTATTAACATACATCTCAATTTAACGATCTAAACACGTAGAGGCATATGAACTAAAATTTAAAAGATGTTATTCTTAGAAACACATAACTTTATCTAGTACCCATAAAGATATTATGAATATCGTAAAGGGAAATATGGTCGACTGGACATAAAAGCATATAAATTTAAAGACGGAAATGTCTATAAAACATTACGTCCTATGAAACGTCTTAGATGTATTTGGGCGACCATTCTTCTATAGAGGTTTTATGCTATGAAATTAGGGATATTACATGGTGCTATAAAAATGGTGGTGGTAAAAACCTAATATAGAAAGTTTAGAATGATAAATTCGTCGCCTTCATTTCTATACTAATATTATAATGAGAAAGTGTGTCTGTCTGTTTGTCTTTCTTTCACGGCAAAACGGAGCGACGAATTGACGTTATTTTAAAAGTGGTGATAGTTGAAGAGATGAAGAGTAACATAGGCTACTTTTTGCCCCTTTTTAACCCCCCACTGCTACCCCGAATTTAACGCGAAGCCGCGGGCAAATGCTAGTTACCTATAAATATTGTCGTGTCTCTTGAATGAAAAACAACTACATGTCATTATTTAATTTACGCCGCAAACTTGTATTTCTAATACCACGCCGGCCATAATATAAATTTCGCGTTTTGGTAATTTACCTATCAGATGCACCAGAATAAACGGAAGCAGCTTTAGAAATATAATAGAACACGAGCACCCCATCATTTTACTCACCATTGAGACAGTTCAGAGCGTTTATAAGGCTCACTAACGCCGTCAATAGAAAAAATACGGCCATTTTTGTTTATAATGCAATATTTATCGAATTGAAAAACATTTAAAGTATTGAGAGTGTGTTATACAATACTTTATTGCCTTTTAAGATTATCAAGACTTAGTAAACAACATTTTGCATTATTGATCCTTTTTGCGAATTATGATTTTTTTCTATTGACGGCGCTAGTGAGCCACGTAAAGGCCCTTAAGTCTTATAACTTTGTAATTTCACTAGCATCATAAATAGAATTTAATCAATACTCTAGTTTTAATTTAAGTAGTAGGCCAATTAGCCTTTCTTCACTGGCGATACTCATTTCACCTTTGAAATATTATATTAAGACAAACTTACGACAGCTTTCTAGGAATCAATCAACTAGTCTATCGCAGTCCACTGCTGGACATATACTTTTCCCAACATGCGCCTAAGAACACAGTCCAGTCCCAGATCCAGTGCGACCTAGAGAGCTTTTTGAGGTCGTCGGTCCACCTAGCTGGGGGGAGTTCTACGCTACGCTTGCCGAGTCGCGGTCTCTACTCTAGGACACGTTTGCTCCAACGGCCATCGGTCCTTCGAAATGACCAGCCCATTACTACTTCTGGTTGCTAATTCTAATTCTAGCAATCACCGCTTTAAAACATGTGGTGTTTAAAGATATGTTTAGTAGTAGATTCCAAAAATAATCTATGTTGAATACTCTAATATTATATTTCCTGGTACCAGATTACATATAAAATACAATACATATAACTATATATAATTAGTACGACCTAACTACATGATGGCGGGGAGACGACTGCTGTAAAAGTGATATCTCAGCAGTCGCTCAAATTACAATGTTGTGTCCCTACAAAACATATTCCTATTAAAACGATATCATTTACAATAGGCGTAGAACATAAAGAAGTTATAAACGTATGTAGGTTAATATAATTTAAGTATCGATTTAAGTCGAGACTATTCTTTACAGTGTCGTGACTCGACAACGTTCGTGGACGAGTTGGGTCATGGTAACAACATAGGGTTGTACCAGCTTTAAAACTATTTTTTTACTTATTATTTATTTATTATTAAATAACAGTACATGAAAAATCTTATGAACTAAAACTGTGTCCCACAAAACTGTGTGATATACAGTTTGACTGTGAGAACTGAGAACTTAAAGTAACTTACTTAATTTACTTCTCTTTTACTTTAATACTTTTTCCTAACGAAACATCTTCCGCACTAGGCGTCAAGGCCACTGTGCCTGTTATTCTAATAATGAGGTAGCTGTATTTTAAGTATTTACTAAAAGTATATGGAGGAAGCCTATTTCAACCGGATTAGATGCTACTGGACTAATCTGTGCCTCTTTATTCCATCGTGAAACTTGAATAACTTCCTAGTTTTTGCCATAAAATTAAATTTCTGAACAAAATTTCGGGATAAAATATGATTATGTACTGAACTTGAAATACTTCAAGTTGAACAGGTATACGCCTGTTCAAAAATACTTTTTATTAATTAGTTGAAATGTAGCTCACTTCATAAGTTACCAAGATTCAATAAAAATACTACCGAATTGTGAAATTACTTCTCTTAATGGAGTTTGTGTCAAAACAAACAAATCAAAATGTCCTTCTAAGATCTTCACTCAGACTCACTCACTTCAGATCACTATTACAGTAATTTTAGTCACAAAGCCGACAATGTAATTAGCTTAATTTCTGTTCTTTAAGTCATTACGAGGCTGGACTGAGAGTTCATTTAAATTAGTTTACATCTTAGCTTTATTTATCTGTGAGATTAACTGTTAAATTTTATGACCCACCACAGAAACTAATGGTTATGTAAGATAATAAGAAATACTTAATAATGAAAAAACAGTGAACCAAAAGAACTTATGTATTTATAAATATATCTTAATCACTTAACTGTCCCATGAGTCATATATGAACATTTGCATTGTTTTACTATTGTGTCTTGTAGCGGGACAGTGAAATTGTTAATCTTCCATAACATGAGTAATTACTAATCTAAATATACTATCCGTGTAGTGACGGAGTAAGAATACAGTGTGTCACCACCCCATCTCATCCCATGGGTGTCGTAAAAACCGACTAAGGGACTATCCGTGAATATTACCTTTACGTAATAAAAAGAAGGAAAACTTGAAATAAACCCTATACCAATCCGTTAGGCCAGCGTGGTATTAGTAAGCCAAGTATCCCTCCGTCACTGGAGGAAGCCTGTCCCTGCAGTGGGACATGAATGGGCTGTTATGATGATGATGATGATGAGTAATTTGTTAAACGTTACTTATTTCATTATTAAAAATTAAAAAACAAACAATGATTAAGTTTAATTTGATTTGTTTTGTTTCACATCATCCTTAATGCCGATTTTAAAGTATACTATGTTATGTTACGGGTTTAATTACGCTTTGAAAGTACTGGGCGCTTTGTAGTCTCTTTCTACCCTATATAATGTCAATCTGTAAAAATAGGGTAAAAGCGTTAATACCACATTGACAGCCCTAGCATTAGTGACGTTGTTGCGTGCATTGACTTCACCTGAACGTCGCCGGCGACGCGTTGCGACGTCGTTTGTTGAGCCGCTCAGCTTGTGACGCGACGTATTGTTGAGCGACTCAACATTGTTACACTCAGATGCTGCACGTGTATAGAATAGAATAGAATAGAATAGAATATCTTTATTTGTATAAAATGTGGTAAGTACAAAGGTGGTATAATACATTTTAATGGTGCAGGACACATTTTACCATAATGATGGCAAACAAATTTTTTAAAGTATCTACATTAGTTAAGATAACATACCTATATTTATAAATTACATATTTTATTATTACATGATATTATTATTAAATTTATATTGAACATTAATTACATTTGCATTGTTTATTATATATTTATTACATTTATATTAAAACATTAATTACAATTACATTGATCATTATATAATATTTATTACATTGACTTATATTATTACATTTATTCTATATGTTATATTCTTTGTTCTTTATATTCCAGAAACTCTTTGACAGAATAGAACATTCTTTCCATTAGCCAATAACTGAAAGTAGGTGTAAATTTTTTGATAGGCAAGATTTTAATGCATTCTGGTATTTTATTTAATATTCTGACACACATTGCATAGCTATTTTTCTGTATTCTAGTAGTATGTGGAATGAAATCTAATACAAGTCTATCAGGTTTTCTCATATTTGATCTACCTACAACGTCTTTAGCTTTTTTAAAAAGTTCAGTATGCTGTTTAACAAATTTCCCCATTTCCAACAGATAGAGACATGGCAGTGGTAGTATTTTTAATTGTTTGAAACATGGTCGACAGCTAACATCAGGAGGTATACCACAAATGGCTCTTACGCATTGCTTTTGAGAAACGAAGACTTTATGAATATTCGTGCCATTTCCCCACATTATTAGTCCATATCTCAAAATAGATTCGACATAGGCAAAGTATGCTGTACAAGCAGTACCTTTATTTGCGATTTAACTTAATTTATATAATGCATACGAGAAACCATTAATTTTATTCGTAACTTTCTCTATATGTTCCTTCCAATTAAGGTTGGAATTTATAACTATTCCAAGAAATGTCACAGTATTTACTTCCTGTAAGGTTTGTCCATTATAATTAATATTTAGCTTTTTGTGTTTAAAATTATTAAAATTAATGAGCTGCGTTTTTAATAGGTTTATCTGTAAATTGTTTTTATCCAGCCATTGTATGATTGATGTCAATGTATTATTAATTTCAATTTCATGTTCATTATATGTCATATCTTTATGTGTTTTAATTATAATAGAGACGTCATCAGCGAAAAGAATAGTACTGTGTTGCGTGACCAGTGGCAAATCATTGATATAAGCTATAAAAAGCAATGGTCCGAGGACACTTCCCTGCGGGACTCCAAATTTGCTACAATTAAACCCTGATCTAAAAACCTGAATTGAATTTTTAGAGTTTTGTTGTGCCACGTCCACACATTGTTGTCTATTTTCTAAATAAGTTTTAATCCAATTTAAAGCGGGTCCTCTAATGCCGTAGTGTTCTAATTTGCATAGTAATTGATTATGGCAAACAAAATCGAAAGCCCTAGACATATCGAGAAACAGCCCTGTTGTGTAGTGTTTATTATTTGCATTTTGTAGAATTTCATTTGTTAAAGAGAAAGCAGCATCTCTGGTGGACTTATTTTTTCTGAAGCCAAATTGGTTTTCAGATAAAATTTTATATTTATTGAAAAAGGATACAAGTTTGTCATGCATCACCTTTTCAAAGATTTTTGAAAATATTGGTATAATAGTAATTGGTCTGTAGTTACCTATGTCAGTCCTGTCACCTCGTTTGTAGAGAGGTTTGACTACCGAGAACTTTAGTTCATTTGGAAAAAATCCAGTTTCTAATGACTTGTTTATCAAGTTTGTTAATATGGGTGTTATTTGGTTACTACAGCTTTTAATTATCTTAGTACTTACAGAGTCATACCCCTCAGATAATGTATTTGCAAGTGACATGATTACCTTGTTTATATAAGTTTCATCCACAGGTAATAAGAATATTGAGTTAGCTTGTCTATTGGAAGTGATTGTGTTTTGGATAGCATGGTTATTCATATTTGTAGTAGAAATAAAATGTTCATTAAAGGTTGCAGCTATGACTAGTGGATCAGTAAGCACTGTATTGTTTGTAACTATATTTGTGATATAGTGTGAACTAACAGGACATGTTCTTTCACTTTTTATTATGGTCCAAGTAGCTTTGCTAATGTTTTTGCTTTTTAGTACATAATTTTGGTTACAATTTCTTTTGGCTGTATTAACACATTTTTTAAATAATTTATTATATTTTAAATACTTAGTTTTATCATATTCTGACTTAGTAGTGTAATATTTATAACGGAGCTTTCTTTTCATTTTACAGCTTTGCCTTAGCCCATTTGTCATCCAATTATTACTTTTATTTATATTAGTCTTTATTTTAACAATAGGAAAACACAGGTAGTAGAGTAAACAGAAGTATTCATGAAACTCACTATAAGTAAAACAAAAATCAGTATCCGTGTCTGTACTAATGTGTTTCAAGCTAGGTAAGTATTTATGAAATTTATCAATATTCTCAGTAGAGTATGACCTTTTATAACTATAGACATATTTAGCAATAATAGTTCTTTCACAAACTGGCCATGTAAGTACTTGCGCTGTATTATGATCAGATAGGCCTAGTGGCAGCAGAGATGCCAATGCATTTGGTATATTACTTATTATTAAATCAATACAAGATTTTCCTCTTGTTGGATCAGAAATATGTGAGATCAAATTATACTTTAATAAAATGTCAACTAACCTTTTAGTAGCTACACTACCTCTATCAATCGTATTAATGTTCAAATCACCAGCAATGATAATTCTATTTTTGGAATATCTAGACATATACTTAAATAACATTAGTTCTAAATTATTAAAAAATTGTACTATATGACTTTGGTTCTTTGAAGGTATTCTATAAATACATACAACAATTACACTATTTTCAATTTTCACTCCACATAATTCAAAATGATGGGTTGTACATAGATCATCAAAACATGTCAATTTTTGGAACGGTATTCCTTTCCTAAGAAGTATACATGTACCACCTCTTTTTTTTTGTCGACTATAATACGATGCTACCTCATAATTTGAAATGCAAATATTTTTCTCTCCTCCTGATTTTACAAAAGTTTCTGTTAAGCATATTATATCTGGATTTGTATCATTTTTTATTTCTGTAAGTGACAATTCCAGTATTTCTTTTTTTGACAAAAGGCCATGAATGTTTTGATGTAATAGAGTGAAGCTACTTGTTCCGAAAAAACTTATTATCCTTGTCTATGGCTGTCACTTTTGTTGACTCTGAGTGTGACGTTGTCATAACAATCAGTGATTCATTTTGTTGTGAACCACCATAAATGCTGTAATCAACCAATATGTTAGATAATATTTCTTCATATATGTTCTTCCATCCTAATTTGTTTAATTTTCCTGTTTTAAAGGAGAACATGTCGTATGTTAACGAGTAGTTTGTATCAAAGTAGTAGGCATATTCATTACTTTGTATGTCCATTAAGAGTAGATTGTTGAATAGCTCTACTCTGTAATTGTATATTAATGCACCTTTTATGTAAGTAGGAGTACAAATTATAATATTAGTATGGCTTACATTCTTTAAATATTTCTTTAAATCTGAAAGTATGTGTATGTTTTCTTTGTATTTTAGATCATCAGCTCCAAAGAAGATTAAGCAGTAGTCATTCAGTGTGAACTCCTTTAATTTGTGTTGTATGGTACTCAAATAATTTTCTGTTGTATTGTTAGGTAGTAAATAGTGGCAATATTCAAATTTATCACCAAAGACTTTATCTATTATAGGCAAGGTTCCTGAGGTACAGTTGCTGCTTACAATACATAATTTATTTCCTTGCATAGTTAAAGGTTTCTTAAATTTTTTGTAATCATTATTATATTTTTGATTATTTAGTGTGCTATTATAACTGTTCTTATTTATTGTGCTAGGGGTACAAGTGGTGCCATCTGTTTTTGTTGGTTGGCAGCTTCCGAGATATGTTTGTTCTGTCAATGCGTTTTCATTCACAGGTGGCGCCGATGTCGTATTTTTGGTATTATTTTCAATCTGATTTGTTTCTAAATTTGGTGATACTGAAGTTGATTTATTTAGAATTTTTCTTGGTCTTACTTTTGAGTGCTTTGGCGTTTTTGCAATTAAATTCATTGAGTTTGGAGATCCATAAAATACTTTTTTGTATTGGCTTATAACGTTTTCGTTTGTATTAATCTTATCACTCAATGAACTATTCTCTAGTAACAAGTTTTCTATTTCCTTGTGACATGTTTCCAATTGCATCTTCAGGTTTTTTATCTCGTTTCTCATATCCTCTATATCGTCATGCTGAATTACTGAAAGATCTGGTAAGCTTTTTGCCAAGTAATTTGATAAAGGTGAATTTTGAGATAAGTCAATAGAATACGTTGTGTTCAGTGATGTGTCCATGTCAATGTTAGCGTTTTGTTTTTTCCTCATAGTGACATTACTATCCATTTTTATCAGTGCAAAACAATTCTATTAGGCAGAACAATGAATAAAACAAAATTGTAAAATTGCAAAATTGTCCTCTTGAGCTCGGTATCGAACTCGGTTATGTTGCGCGGCAGTCGGTGGTTTTACTGCTTGAGCTAAGAATGCTGTAATATTTTGTGTTAAATTATTGGCCACATCAATCAAGTTTAGATATCTTATTTAGTGATGATTCATTTCATAAGAATGTAAGTGGTTGAGAAATTTTGCAAATCATTGACACTTGTTGAATATTTGAAATTTTATTTTAACGTTTTGGTCTTAACTTACGATTTTTATAGCTTTGAATGTGGCCTTGCTGCAGAGAATGTCCTACTATTGACCATTAATGTCACTTTTCACTAATATTTCACTTAAAACACTGTTAAACACCACTTTTTTTTTTCTTATGTCCGGGTTGTTAATCACAGTTTCTTGAAATGATTATGTTTTCTTGTTGTAACTGCTTGCAAACACTTGTACATAATATCTTTCGGAAATTATAGTAATTTGTGTAGGATTCTTGCAATTTTAGGTCGTATTTATATTTTTTTTCCGTCGTTATATGTAGGAATGTGTGTTACGTTAAGACGCCCTCTGTAGAGAGTCAAATATACATGATAAAGTAAGTTGTTACAGGATTGAGAAGCAAGAGATTTTGATTTGATATTTATTTACTTATGGATACGTATAAAAGTATGTTTATCCGTTGTGTATAATAAACCTTCGAACTTGGCTCCCGTATAACGCGCAAAATATTTTATTTAAAATTTCTTTTTTAAAATTCGAATTTAGAATCGTTCTAAAATGTTTATACAATAAGGTCGCATTAAAAAAAATTCAAACTGGCCACTATTTTTTGAGTTTTAAAACGTTATACAAAATATCCCTAGACAGTGTTGATGTGTGTATAAAATAATGTTTTAACTTACGTTAAACACGCATGTCTTAATTACGTAACATCTTAACAGACAATAGTACTAAATAATCAGCCTAATAATCCACTAACTCCACAAATTATATTTGCGGTTCCCACAGCAGACATTTGTGGTCCCTACCCTACGTACCCTAAGAGCTCTTACACACGAGCGGCATGTTCCCAACGGCAGAGGTAACTGCGGCCGTCGACGCGTCAACGGCAGGCAGTCGACCTATAGTGACACTTGCAGTTGTAGTTTAAAACGCTGATCTACGAAGTTGAAATGTCGACAGCTGCTGTCGATGCATCGATGGCAGCAATCAGCCTATAGCGACATTTGCAGTTGTAGTTTGCTGCGAAGTTGAAATGTCGACGGATGCCGTGGACGTGTCAACGGCATCAGTCGCAACACTTGCAGTTGTAGTTTGAAACGCTGATCTACGAAGTTGAAATGTCGACGGCTGCTGTCGACGCATCGATGGCAGCAGTCAGTCTATAGCGACATTCGCGGAGTTTGCCTGAAGTTGAAGTGTCGACGGCTGCCGTCGACGCGTCAACGGCAGCAGTCAGACGCGTCGGTTGCCGGCGACACGGTTGCCCTTGAGTACATGCCGCTCGTGTGTGGGATCTCTAAGACAATGTTAAAACGTACACTTTAACCAAAACTTGCATGTTTGTGTTTATCGATTTTCTAATAAATTGACATTCTCATTATGTTGTAGTCGTAAAGTTTCATATCTTGAAATTTATTACACGAACGATACTAAAACACGGTTAGTTTAATTCTTGTAAAGGGTATTTCCTTGTTTATGTTTTGGTAAGACAATGCGTTGAATGTATGAGAGCGTTGTACTATGAATGAACTCTAGTGGAAAGGATAAATATTTTCTGCAAGCACCTTTTATGACCTCACATAATAATTATTGTGGTGTTTTTTTACACAATTTTACTACTAAAGTCTATTTTTTTATCTCGGATACTAAAATGACAACTACAAATGTCAAACATAAAAACAATGTGGCCAGCTTTTAAGAAACAGTGCTGTCCTGTATTTTGATTCGTGTTGTAATTATCGTAAAATATTTACGGTTATTAGTACCTAAGTACCATTATGATAAAAATATACTAGATAGATTCATTATAGAAGTAGGTGACGACTCGGAGGATTCCGAATATATAAGTAACGAATCCATTTCTGATTAAACATTAATTGTACAATAAATTATGTACCAAAAATAAATTTTGTTTTATTTAAGTACCTGAGTTTTAAATTAGAATTTGCACATTTTATATTATTACTTCCAAAAAACTGTATAAAATTTAATTTATCGTTAACTTTTGATAGTGGTGGTACATCACTATACATAAATTGCAAAAAAAAGGTAACACATAAATATACAGGTAATGATATTTTTGTATTCGAGATTAAAAAACAGCCTATAGTCTCTATTTACCGTAATCGGCGGTACTAACCTATATTTTTATCGGTAAGTACCGGCTGTATCGCATCACTATTTATTAGTTGTAAAAAACAGGCAACACATGAAATGTCATTTTAGTATCTGAGATAAAAAAATAGACTTTAATGCAATTTACCTTAATTAGTTAACTTTATAGATGGCACACACCTCCATGTGGAGACAGAGTAAGAATACAATATGTCACCACCCCATCTCATCCAATGGGCGTCGTAAAAATCGACTAAGGGACTATCCGTGAATATTATCTTTACGAAATAAAAAGAAGGAAAACTTGAAATTAAACCCTATACCAATTCGCTTTGCCAGCGTGGTATTAGTAGGCTAAGTATCCCTCCGTCATAGGAGGAGGCCCGTCCCTGCAGTGGGGCATTAAAGGCCTGTTATGATAGATGGCAGGTTACGATCTGAGTCTTAGAGTCGTATCATTTCTCTATATCTTCTTGTATAATGTCTTGTATCTATTTTTGAAGTACTTAGAAAATACAGTGCGTTTTATATAGAAATATAGAATAGCTCAACTTTTTCTTGAAGAAAGAAGTCCTTAGACTGCCGTCCAACGAGCTAACGTCAAGATAGTATTTTTAATCCATAACAGACATTATTTCAAAGCTAACTACAAATTGTTAACTCCAGTTAAGTACAAGTTCAGTTGTAAGAAGAGTTAAAACAAGTCATAAAATAAATCATAAGTCTTTTGCACTAACTTTGGTACTGCAGCGAAAGACTTAACTACAGATTTTACCTAACTGTAATAAACTATTTCATCTTAGTGTCTCTTCAAAGTTTTTGTAACAGCGAGCCATTCAACAGAGTAGAAAACTAAAGAACACTAAATTATGAGGGCTCTCTTTTTACAGGTCCATTAGCTACAATATTTTCCGCTCTGTGTAATTTTATGCTTAGTTTTTACAACGTTCTCATAGATGGAGTAACTGTCGTTTTGATAGCTATGTCTTTGAAACAGTTTTATGATGCTTTTTCTGTTGGAAGATGAATTACGAGGTCGTGGTTGATATTATAGAGTAGTTTTTCTTTCTTGTAAATTCTTTTAAAAGATTTTAATGAAAAGAGTAGGTCTGTTTTTTAGTAAAACTAAAAGTAACTTATTACATTTTTGAGTAAAATACTGTCTATTATGTTGATAGTAAGCAATGTCTTAGAAAGATTTCTAATGCGATTTGCCACTAAGGCAAACCTTTATTCATGTATCGCATGTCTTGATACCATATGTACAGTATTAAGCTGCCTCCAATGCAATTGCCAATCATCTCAAAAAGCGTAAGGATTACCGAAAAAATCCACCAATTTGAAACACGAACCAATGTATGAACCTACAGCCAATCGCTTTCCAAACCACGTACGATGCAAATACAGGAAAAAAGTGTAAAGAAAATATTTTTGTAAAAAGTTTCCTAAAAGTTTAGTAGGTCAACAGATATCGGTGGTCTTATTTTTTGTAAGTTTAGAAGTGTTTAGTTGTTCGACGTGAGCTCGTATGCTTAGAATAAGGAATAAACTGTTTGTGATTCTAAGCAAAGTGTTACTTTGAAATGCGATACGTTTTCCCAGCTGATTTTGTAGATGTTTTGTCTACAGGACAGAATAGAAAGGAAATAAACTTGCTACACTCAAAAGAATTGAAGGTTTTGGAATGTCAAACTGTCAAACGCGTACCAGAAGACGCTGATTGGGCAGAATCATTGCAAGTTAGACCGACGATCTGCTAAAGGTTGCGGGCAACTGATGGATGAGGGAGGCACAGGATAGGAAAAGTTGGAGACGTTGAATGAAGCTTATCTCCAGCAGAGAACTTTTCAGGGTCTGTAACAAGTAAAAAAATATTTGAGGTCAACAGATATCGGTGGTCTTATTTTTTTAAAGTTTAGAAGTGTTTTGTTATTCGACGTGAGCTCGTATGCTTAGAATAAGGAATATACTGTTTGTGATTCTAAGCAAAGTGTTACTTTGAAATGCGATACGTTTTCCCAGAAGATTTTGTAGATGTTTTGTCAAGGCAACAAAATGACTTACTGCACTCAAAAGAATTGAGCGTAAGCAGAGTTATATTGTGAAGTACTAAAATATCTAAAAAGTTGCATACATAGCCGATTCATTTTGCTACCGATTTTGTATTGCCATTAAAAAATCAATTTCACTTTATGCGCGATTTTAAGATTATGATTTTTGCTAGCTGATTTCTCTTTTTAAAGACTCTAATTGTTTAATTACAGTAATAATGTCAAGGAGTAGCAAATAATTTGAAATGGCTATATTATTATGTGTAGAGTTTTGAAACCAATTTTCTTCTTATTATCCTATGCTACAACACTGTATCTACAAAAAATCACAAACTGCCAAATGCTGTCATGACCCATCTTTACTTCCAGTGAGATTAAACACTCTAAAGCCTGGTAGTTTTTCCTTTTCAAACAATCCTAGGTCTTATCACTGTAGCCCTGAAAATCCTAATTGTTGAACTAAACAGAAAAACAAAACATAGCATCAAGATTGATGACGATAAAGCCATTATACAAAACACTATCATCACTTCCGTACATTGTTCTTCTAAATTCAAACAACGCGTCTCCATTCCATAGGGATATATATGCCTGATAATAATTTGGCTTTTTCTCCTTACACTAAAGCAAAATCTCATCTACACAAAAATGTAATGAAGAATAATATTCCTATGAATATAAAAGTCGATGTTGCATTCCCGTATCGGGTCCTTGGGGATAATCTTGAGCGGGAAGCGGCTAACGAGGTGTTACTATTTTAAAAGTTGATCTATTCTGTGATGTATCTAGTAAACACATTATCTCAGAGGAATTGTGGTGTCGTGTTATGATACTCGAGTTGAGAATGCTTTTGATATTTTCTTGTGTGAAAGTGTTTCAATCAGTGTTTGAAGTAATTGGAATGACTGATGAAAATCATCATAACAGCCCATTAATGTCCCATTGCAGGGATGGGTCTCTTGCCATGACGGAGAGATAATTGGCCTACTAATACCACGCTGGCCAGACGGATTGGTATAGGGTTTAATGTCAAGTTTTCCTTCTTTTTATTATTTCGTAAAGATAATATTCACGGATAGTCCCTTAGTCGGTTTTTACGACACCCATGGGATGAGATGGGTGGTGACATATTGTATTCTTACTCCGTCACCACACGGAGAGCTGACTGAACTGATGAAAATGATACTTTTAAATAGCTACTCCAAATTTTATTTTGTTGCGTAGTTGATTCCAAATACTGTTTATCAAAACTTTATTGGAACTAAAACAAGAGCGGAGATATTTTGTAGTACTGCGAATATTTAGAGTTATCAACTCCATCCCTTTATTTTATTTTCTTATTTATAGAATTGAAGTCATGTGATGTAGTTATTGTAAAGACAGAACAAAAAACGGCAACATGGGTGTTAGAGTTCAAAGCAATAATTTCTGAAATTTGGTCAGTTTTGATTTTAATTGATGTGAAAACTCATTGATGTATGCTTGATGTGGCCTTCATTATAAGCAGTTATTTGGTCAAGTGCCTAATCAAATCCTTTTTAGCTGATTGGTCAGCTTTAGTCAAATCTGTTTTCAAATTATCTACTAGGAGTACTTCCTTAATGTAAATATTTAAGCAGGAATAAAATAAACTAGTAAATAGTTAATAATCCTCACACATTCACACAACGCCATCTAGTCCCAACCTAAGCAGAGCTTGTACTATGGGTACTAGTCAACGGATAAACATACTTATATACTTTTTTTTTGTAAATACATACATATTATACATAGAAAACACCAAGGCCAATGCAAACAATCACGTTCATGGACACAAAGATTTGAATTGAGCGGGAATCGAACCCGAGACCTCTGCATAGCAGCCATGTAATATACCGACTGCGCCACAGAGGTCGTCAAAAGGACTAGGACATAAATATGTCTAAGTGGTAACTAGTTTCAAATAGATATGGACAGGCTGATGGGTCTGCAAGGATTCAAATTACACGCAGTATAATTATTTACGTGATCCACAAATGAACGTTCTGGATTTTTGAGTTATTGTCCATAAAGATATTGGATTTTGTATTGTCCATAAAGTTCGTAAGCCTAACTTAACGTTATACCAACTATGGGTTTGCCGTAATTTATTTAAATGAACTGAAAACCTATACAAACTATTCGAAAGCTAAGTGAGACTCGAAACCGTATCCTCCGAGAATGAGTATAATGGCCCGTTTGATTTTCAAATACGCGTGATTATTTGCTTGTTTTTTTTTTTTTTTAAATAAAAGACAACTCCCGCATTGGGGATCATGCCTGTGTCGCGGGGACCTTTTACAAGCATCAATTAACGGACACAAAGAACACCCAGACCAGGACAATAATTTGTGCGAACCCACAACCTCTTGCACGGCAGCCGCTTGAGCTACCGTCGCGCCAACGAGGTCGTCGTCGTTTGGCATTTATATCTTTTTACTGCTTTGCAGAAGTAAAACAAACAATAACTTGTATTCTAATTTCTAAAAGCCATCTGTAACCTATGTAGTAAGCTGTAATTTTTAAGTTAAAGACATTCAATAGCTATAATTAATGTTACCTGTCCTGCTAATGTACTTAAAACTTTCATCATATCAGCCACTTGACTTCAATAGCTGTATATAGCCCTCCTTCAAATGTGTTGTACTCACGCACGATATTGTTGATCATAATTAGTGCTTATTCCTAATTAACTGATTAAATCCGCGGCTAATTTCAGCAAACAAAACATGATAACATTTCAGTTTGTTTAGCCTTGGCTGAATACGCGTCGATTCCTTTGTTATACAAAATGGCTGACAGCTGTCAATAGCATTGGCGCCATTTCGATTCATTACTAAAGTACGTAAATGACGGCGCAGTTATTGTAATATTACAAAACAATTTACAACTGGCATCAATCTAAAAATGTTATATAAAGAATAACAAGAAAAACATTGATATATTGTTTGTTAGATTGTTTCAGATATACCTATACATACGTAAAATCACGTCTTATTTCTATGGGGTGTGGAGACTATTGAGCGTCAAATACTACGATTCATATATGTGCTTTGTATCGTTTACATTACATACTACATACTACTACAAAGACACACCAATAAAAAACAAAACACGTTCCAGTAAAACAGGATATTATAGTATTCCAAAAACACGTTCTTGAAATTGATTTATTGGCTTAACTTTAATTTCTTTTCGTAATACTTTATTAGACCTAGGTTCCAGTGGACGTCTTGGGTTATTTTAAAGCAATCCTAAGAACATTTCCAATATAACTTCTGCAGGAGAGGACTCTGTAACCGTAGTTCTAAAAAAACTAGAATTCAGTGAACGTCTCCAAGATTTAGGGGTCCCTTGAGACCAATCAATTACGTCCTAAGCTATCCACGCGCGAACTTTAGCACAAATTGGCGTTCCCAAAATCTAATTTGTAGACAAACAACTAACACCAGCGTAATATTAGGTTGTTGACAGTCAAAAAAGTCAATTATAAGTTTTAATTGGTTCGAAGGAATCCGGGAAAATGACAATCTTTCCACAAATGGGGATTAAGCAATACTCAAATATTCCTGCGAGGAAGTTTGTGAAACTGTTTCATGTGAACTTGTGAAGTTTAGAAACACTGATTTCTGAAAGGAAATTGGTTAATTAACTGGTAGGTATTTTTAAATTGGTATACAAATATTATCGCTACTTAATTGTTGTTGGTACGGCTAACCGTGGAAAGTTCCTTGACAGAAAACCCTTTTACAATTCTTCTGACCAACATATTACATATACGATTACTAGCTGATTCCCGCGGCTTCACCTGCGTGGTATAGGTAGTCTAAATGTTACTCGACACCCTAAACTACCTATATTCTAAATGTGGTCTAAATCCATTTAGTCGTTTTTGCATGAAAGAGTAACAAACATCCATCCATTCACCCATCCATTCTCACAAACTTTCGCATTTATAATATTAGTAGGATTAGTTTCCTATTTAAGTATTAGGTACTCTAAATATGTATTCATATTCTATTACGAGTACTACACTACTAATACATTGTAGAATTAATTAAAAGCCGTAACATTTTATTTCAATATTTTATTTATTTTGATTATTAACTTTTACACGATCAGACAAAGTAAGTAAGTGGGTCAGATTTTATCCGCAGCTTACAGGACATTGTAAATAGAGAATTGACGTGAACCACAATACATCGGGATAATACAATAAGTACAAGTGTTTGGGGATAGCCCTTTGTCGATAGTGCGGTTCAATGGTTTACGAGTATTTTGTACTAGATTTACCGAGTTTGATAATATAATATGAACAGCTTCATATGCACGCAGAGATTTGCAGTAAGCGGGAATCGAACCCGAGACCAACATTGTAGTACTACTTTAATATCTATTCCTACTTGTACATACCGTGTGGTGACGAAGTAAGAATACAATATGTCACTACCCCATCTCATCCCATGGGTGTCGTAAAAACCGACTAAGGGACTATTAGTGAAAATTATCATTACGAAATAAAAAGAGGGAAAACTTGAAATTAAACCCTATACCAATCTGTCTGGCCAGCGTGGTATTAGTAGGCCAAGTAACCCTCTGTCACGGAGGTCACGAAGGAGGCCCATCCCTGCAGTGGGACATTAATGGGCTGTTATGACTTGTACATACCATTCTCCATCGTAACTTTTGTTTAAAATACAAAGTGTAGGTACATTCACCGCTGCCAGTGCCACCATAGTAATCAAGTTAAGTGATACAAATTCCTCTTCTACAATTCCGCAGTCGCATCAATATCTTAAACTTATTTTCTCAAATTTTATCGCCGTGCCTATTCAATTTACTTTTCATATTCTTCAGAAATAGCATTGAATATTATAAGAAAGTCTTTGGAATTATATTTTTTTATTCCCTTTTATTATAGTCAGCAAAATGCCCTACTTAAATTTTCCTTCATAGGTCGGCTCACCCTACGCGGGTTCATTTTAAACGAAATTATTCAATTAGATACTAGAGTTCTCCCGTTTTTGATTAATTCACCCTTTTTTCATTCTATTATCTTGGAGTCAAGTTGATAAGGTTCATAAAAAAAGTTTCTAATTTTTTAAGTGGTTTGATTTATTTTGAGTGTAATTTAATAAATAATTTAATTAATATACTTGTTAAAAGTTATTAATTTTTTTAAACACATTTGCGAGTTTACCTTGTCACAGTACATACATACATACGTTATGTTCATACACAAAAATTTTCACTGAGCACCAAACAAAATCAAAACCTATGCTTAGCAGTCCTGTACCTATACTTACTACCACATCACAAAGATAGTCATTGAAAGCAAAGCCTATTCAATATATTTTTATTTAAACAACATTTCGATTCTTGAGATTTCTAAGAGTAAATAGTAATTCAATCGCTCACGAATAAACACTAAATAAGAAAACACATTTTCTAAAACTTTTGTATCTAAAAGAAATTTCATTTTTAATTTAACGTTGTTCACCATTTACTTGCGCAAAGAATAATAAAAAATAAATTTTTGTCCAAAATAATTTACTCAAAATAAAATAAAATAGTCTGCAACAATAATTTGCTTTTAAATATTTGGACAAACGCAGTCTGTAAAGTTTTGTTTTATAAAAGGTGTTATAACTTTTAGTGCTAAATTTCTTGTAAATTACAAGTTTAAAGTCCTTAAATAGTGTTAAATTATAATAGTCTGGGTACCGACTAAGCTCTCGCGGTCCCCTGTGAGTGTTGTTTATAACTGCTAGATTAAGACGGGTGTACTTGTGTATTCATAGTATTTATTAATACAAAACTTTGTCAATTTTAGAGAGTAACTAACTTAATAATTGTATTTTAAGCCTCAGATGATTCTTGATTAAGATTTAACTTAGTTTTGTAAACTTAATTACTTGGGCATTAATTTTTAGCGTTATATCAGCTAAAAGACGTCTAGTCAGGACGTAGTCATAACAGCTCATTATTGTCCCACTGTTGGGACGGGCCTCCTCCCGTGACGAAGGGATACTTGGCCTCCTAATACCACGCAGCCCAGACGGATTGGTATAGGGTTTAAATTCAAGTTTTCCTTCTTTTTATTTTGTTAAAGAAAACATTCACGGATAGTCCCTTAGTCGTTTTTACGACACTATAACCAATCCGTCTGGCCAGCGTGGTATTAGTATGCCAAGTACCCCTACGGCATAGGAGGAGGCCCATCCCTGGAGTGAAACATTAATGGGCTGTTATGATAATTATGATGTCGAAGTTTCTATAACATAGAGCTTGATCTCTAACACGGCATTAGTCTTATAAAAGTTAAAGAGATTAAATATCAAAGAGGCCATCATGTAAACATAATAAACACAGACAGATACATGATTAAAACCGGAGACAATTCAAAGCACAGTATCTGTTGGATCTAGGTTGAGCTATTGTTCCTTAGCAAATAGATTGAATCAAAGTCACTTTGAAAAATGAGGGCACAAAGACTACAGAGGTATAAGGGATAGACAATAAGCTTTTATTAGAACGAAATCTTTCAAAGAGTATGTCATACTGAGTTTGTATCTGTTGATAGTAAATAATGTTTGCTAGGGTTTTAAGTGTTTCATCTCTTTATTAAGGAATTGGTCACATTGAGAGAATGAATGATGAGCGTTTGACGAAACAAGTATACAAGGCTAGTGTGAAAGGGCTAGTCGGTGCGGGTAGGCCCCGGAAAACATATATTTGGTGACCAGATAGGTTGCATATTGGAGAAGGGCCAAATGAAGAGCACTCGTAACCGACGCGCATGTATGACTCGCTTAATGAATGTGGACGAGGCCGAATCAAAAAAGTGGCGTTCTGTCGTCTCTGCCTACCCCGGACGGGATAAGGCGTGAGTTTATGTTTATATGTACCTATTAAGGAAAGGTAAGGCTATTGGAAATATTGCAAAAAAATGTAGCATTTATATAACACTATGTGGAAATAAATAAATAATTAAAAACTTAGGTAAAAATTGTCTAACAATTAAATTGATCGTTAGACATAACTGAGTTTGGTAGTGTTCTTTCTAATAACAAGAGGAAAAGTTCGAACATTTTTTTCCGAAAACAACAAAATTAAAAAGAAATAGGAAAAAATAAGGATATTAATAGCTAGGCTATGTCTTTTTTAATGAGAGACAATGTTGGACATATTGTTTTCTAAAAAACCGTGTTTTTCTTTCCCGTTTGTCCTTTGCTTGCCGTAGTAGTCATTTTCATGTTTTTGTATTGGAGTATGCTTAATTGATGTACTTAGTTAATTGTTTTTTATCTTGTAGATGGGACCAGTTTCTCAGAATTCTAAAATTTCCAAGTATAACACGAAGAACAAAAGTACATATATAAATTAGTTGCCTATTTTATTTCAGTAGTAGTTATTTTGTAAATCATTAGCTGACCCGTGCCCACTTCGTTGGGCGGCGAAAAAAAGTCGTCTCTTTTTTTTATTATCATTTTTTTTTAACTTTTACTGCTGCACTCGCATTAGTCATAGCGTGATACTATATAGCCTATGACATTCCCCGATAAATGGTCTATTCAACACAGAGAGAATTTTTAAAATCGGTTCAGTAGATCCAGAGATTACCCCCTACAACATCACAAACACACAAACTTTACGTCTTTATAATATTAGTATAGAAGTATAGATTTCGTTTTAATTTAACAAAATTTCTATTAAGTACACATTGCCTTAGTAGAAATGATTTCTATCATGATTACTTTACAAAGATGTTGGCAAAGGACATGAGACACAATCAAGTTTGAGTTGAAACATTTTTTGGGGATGCTACAAGAAACTTAACCAAGAAAAAAGTATAAAACCGCGACTTCTTGCACGCTAGATGTAAGTTTTGTAAAAAATTTAAGGTATAATCGAAAAGTTTGCTCCGGCACACAAAGTTTTAGTAAGAGAGTTTAACGGTGCTTACTACAACCCTATCCTTGTGAAATAATAAGATTTAGCTTATTCTCTGAGCCTCTATACCTTCAATATTGAAATAAATGTTATTGTTATAAAAAAAAGAAAAAATCTTATGTAAGCCTAAATTGTGAATAAAACTTTATTATACCAATTAAAATGTTCCCATGGGCAGCACAACGTTTTTTTTATGATGTCCTCCAAACACAAAGAAGTGACTATTCCAGTTTTTACCACGGTACCAGATTATTTACTAAGCTGGTAGGTAGATCTTGCATCAAGTTTTTTATTTGCAGATTACATTAATTGTCACCTAGACGTTGCTTATTACACTTTTTCGAGACCTTCACTTTGAAGGTAAGGTGATTATATCCCATATTCTTAAACATACACAAAAAATTAACAAACACAATAAAAACCATAAATCTAAAAATGTTTTGCACTTTATTTTTTTATAATCGTTTATAATATATCCTATACGATTAACTTATACGCCACTCATCGTACACGCCACCTCTTATGAATATAAATGACACGCGGGTTAAACACGTTTTACAAAGAAATTGCGTTTTTTTAAGATTATCTATCTACTGGTGTTGTTTTGAGTTGGTTTGTTTTTTACACATTCACACAACGTCATCTAGTCCCAAACTAAGCAGAGCTTGTACTATAGGTACTAGACAACGGATACTTAAATACTTTTTGTAAATACATACAGATAATACATAGAAAACACTCAGACCAATGCAAACAATCATATTCATGCACACAAATATTTGCATTGAGCAAGAATCGAACCCGAGACCTCTGCGTAGCACCCATGTAATATACCGACTGCGCCACAGAGGTCGTAAAAACTTGGTTTGTTTCAAGATTTTGTTTAATCTGTATCTGTTGTGTGTGTAACTATTCTGCTGATGTATGAATTCATGGTTACATGTCATCAATTGTCATTCCATTGTTGTTGTAGAAGCCGGTTATGGGAAAGTTCCCAGAGATTAACTGTACAAATAAAGAAAAAAAAATGTTACAAAACCCAGTACCAAACCGTTTGGCCAGGTATTTGTAGGGTTGGGAAACCCTCTATCATTGTAGAAGTCCAGCCCCTGCAAAGAAACATCAATAAAAATGATGTGTGACTATTATAAAAAAATATTATTATTATAAACGGGATATTAACTCGCATTTTTTTACCTATATTTTATTTGACGTTTCGGCACAGGTTTAACTGGCTGTGGTCGCAAGCTGACTGGTGATGCGAGGTCACAGCTTCGTCTTCGTGATAGATAATATATTATTATCATCTACCCTCGTATCTTGAGATGATACTATAATGTCCCTACACACAACACTAACCATATCGCTGTTCTGTACGCTAGCCGATCGTTCAAAAAAGGGTGGTTATGTTTTAGAAAACACTGGATTCCACGTTGCTGACAACTTGAAATCGTCATTCCGGTTAAAGTTCATATGGAACTTTTTGATTTCGATCTGATTATGAAACACGATAGTTTACAAGTTATGATGTGTAACTATCTTAATATAGGTAATCCCATATTCGTTTCTTCGACAGCATCGAGATGAGATTAAATTGTACATCCCATTTTTTAAGTCAACTACACAAATCCTCGTTTTTTACACAAAATAACAAAAATAAAATCCCAAATGTAATGTTAAGAGCGTTTATAGGGCTCACTAGCGCCGCCAATAGAAAAAAAACATAATTCGGAAATAAGATAAATTATGTTAAATGTTGATAACAAAGTCTTGAGAAAAGGCAATAAAGTATTTGTAAAACACACTCTCAACACTTTAAATGTTTTTCAATTAAATAAATATTGCATTATTAACAAAAACGGCCGTTTTTTTTTCTAATGCAAAATTTAACTAATTAAAAACATTTAAAGTGTTGAGAGTGTGTTATACAAATAATTTATTGCCTTTTCTCAAGACTTTGTTATCAACATTTAACATTATTTATCTTATTTCCGAATTATGATTTTTTTTCTATTGGCGGCGCTAGTGAGCCACGTAAAGGCCCATAACATCTAACTAGAAAACCAATTACATGGAAATGTCAGTATAAATTAAAACCTTTTTATCTTTTCTTTTGTTAGAGTGACATTTCTTTGGAAGCTATCCAGCCAGCGTCTGGATTCACATTATGTCGGAAATCCAGAACGTTGAATAGTATACGATGGATTGTATTATGTGTTCTTGTACCGAAATAAAACAATTTTATTTCATTCGTTTAGTTAATTGGAAATTTTAATGTTTATTTTTATCTAATGTGCATGTGACCCGGTGCATACCATCTAGCACCTCGGGTAAGTTGTCCTCCATATGTAATTATTATCAACACGTATATTATTTTGGTAAATATTTAGTAATAATTTACCTTTGAGGCTCTCGAAGTTTCGGTCAGGTTACACCAGCCATGCACGAGTAGACTATTAATAATAATTACATAAAATGAAACACAAAAGTTTTAAAGTTAATATTGTCCTCATATAGTGACATACATACATAACTGGACATGTAGCATTTCTCTAGTAGATAGGCTATACAAATATTTATTTCTTGTGTTTAAAAAATACATTATTACAAGAAACAAACCAGTAGACGAGATTATTAAGCAATCTACTTAGTGTACCGAACGGGTTGAGGCAACCGAACTCTTCGAAACGGAAAATAGGATGACGCAAGGGTTCAGGGAATAGAGTACACGTTAGCATATACAGCACGATTCAAACTTCAAATAAGTTATTGTTTTAATAGCACACTGTCATTCAAAAGAGAACTTTAGACAAAGGAATATTAAGTTGATTTTTCCTTGCCTTTTTAATAGCCAAAACCGTACATGCAAAATAAACAGTCCCAAGATATCAATATCACAATTGTTTCTACAAATTCAACATGCCCTATTTATTATTTTCATTCATCTGTAATCTAATTTAAGGAAAGCAGACTGCAGAGGCCATGTTACGCTGAAAAAAAGCCTTTATCTTTCGGTCTTGAAGGGAGGGAAAAGAGGGGAGGGCAATCCATGTGAGGATTTCCTTAGACGCTGTGCGTTACGCAATAAGTGTTGATAAGATAGGCAAGTGTTTGGCAAATTTCATGTTTTGCGGCTCGAAGGTTATCTTCAGAATAGTATTATGTCAATGTTGTAGAATACTGAACAAAGGCTTGTACGATTTGGGAGTTTTTATTGTATGTAGAAGTGGAGGCTGTGAGGATTGAATTTATCTTGAAGAAGTTTTAGACCTATGAAAGTGAATGTATTTTGTATTATGAATGTTGTCTTTGTTTTAGGAAGTAAATAGAAGGCGGGGGCTCGTAATTATGTAACATGTTGTGATATTATGCACTCCATTTAATATATTTATACTGTATATAATTTAACCCAGATACTCCTGAAACTATTTAGGGTCTCAGATCTTTGTAATTTTTTGATATGTTGGTATTAGTGTCACTAACTTTTCAGGAAAAATACAAAAAAAAATCCTTTCCTTCTGGGAAAGCTGGAAAATGATCGGTGTTATAACACCTGGTAGGAGAATGGGCTACTATTGCTAGTAGGAAACTATGGGAAATATTTTGGACAAAATTATACAGTTTATATATTTTTTAATCTTTGTTAGACTTTTATACTGTTTTATACTATGGGTAGAATATAAGTAGTTCATATTTTACGTTAATTTAGTTATGAAGCACCTCTTAGGGTGAAAATAAACCTAACATTTTTTACATAAAATAGATTTGTGTTTGCAAATTTAACAAGTTAGGGCCATAGGTTGTATAAATTGCGTGTAACAATGGCTCCCATAATAAGACACTACTACTTCATTGATACAATAATTCTATAAAAGCCATAGGTAATAAATTTTTGTTCAATACACCAAAATAAGGTCTTACTTTCACAAATTAGCCATTATTTGTCACCACTTGGTGTATTATCACAGCGGTGAAAATGTAACATTACGTAATCGATCTCGTAAAAGAGTGTTACTTATATGTGCAAAAGTAGTATCTGATAACTTTCCCAGTACATACCTCTTCGATGGACCACATCCACTAAACAAAAAGATAGCCAGGAATCATTTCAATGCATTGGTTGTGACAATATTCTACTTCTCTTTTGGCAAGTGTATAAGTTTGTATACTAAATGTACAAACGAAATACCAACAGAAACAGCATATCAACGACATCATCACCAAACATGGCATCAGAATAATATTATATTGGTGGCTGTAGTTTATTCGGACCCTCAAAATTTGCCATTCTGGGTAAGAATTTGGATAATTCTGTTTCTTTGATATTCTCGCTGCAAAGGCAGTACCACTTGTTGAAAGAAAGACTACAGGAGCTGAATGAGGTACAGTAGAATTTTTGAGGTGGGACGGAGATTCTGTACGCCTTTTCTTAGTTATTTATGACACTGGATTTAAGACGTTATATTCATAGTAGTCAGAAGTAGTTTCTTCGTAATGTACTTCAGCTTTAACCCTAAATTGACCACCTAGAACCCGAAAATGAGTATACTTCGTGGAAAATGTGTTTCATTATTAATTTTTTCTAATTTCTCTCATATTTCGTGTAAACATAATGATTTTTCTGGCAGTGACCTATCATTTTGTAGTAAAGCGATATAGACGTATATTCTCCTACTAGGTGTTATAACACCTCTGAGAATTTTATTTATAAAAAATAAACAAATTTAAATACAATATAACTAAATTTCCCATTTTATAGCTAACAGTCATTAGTTTGCATAATCAGGACGATATTATTAGGTTGCTATACAATAATTACAGAGAAAGTAGCTTTTAAATGTGATTTTGAAAAAAATCCACAAATCTTTTTTTAATTGAGCAAAAATCCATAAAATTTAATTCATATAACAATTGTTTCAGCACGTAAATAACTATGCACATGTACTAAATAAGATATAATGAGAAATGCTGATCACTATTCGCTTTTTGTATATTTTATTTGATGGTATTGTTAAAGTCATTTAATCGGTGTTATAACACCTGGTAGGAGTATCTGGGTTAATTAATGTATTGTTTAGTTAATATTGGATAGACAAAAATAACTTGAAATTAAACCCTATACCAATCCGTTTGGCCAGCGTGGTATTAGTAGGCCAAGTATCCCTCCGTCACAGAAGGAGGCCCGTCCCTGCAGTGGGACATTAATGGGCTGTTATGATGATGACACACATGACAAAAATATCTTTTTGTGGTAATTTGGTAATGGATTGGCAATGGTTAAAAAAGGAACTTATTTATGTGTAAAATAAAATTATAAACAATTTATTTTTTAACTTGAATTTTAAATAATAACTAAAAACTTCACTCATAAGAACTTCAACTTCCAAAGCGGTTCATCCGTTTTAGAGATCACAAGGATTTACCATTATGGGCTGTTTAATTCCGTGATGAGGAGTTTGTAATGGTGGTATCAGTATTAAATCATAGCCTTCTAGCTTTCTACCTAATTTTTGTAAATCATTTATTCTTTAATATCCTATAATAGAAATATATCGAAAAATACTGAATTAAATTAAAGTTTTTTATCAAAGTCACGGGGTAACAACTATTTCTTTGATGGTTACAAAAAGAAATATACTGTAACTTAAAACTTATACTAAAAACAAAAGCACGTACCATCTCTGTAGCAATTTGTATCTAGATATTATCCGTAGATACAAATAACTCTCATAACCTGTATTTGTGTATTTGTAAAAGAATGTATGAGGCTATTTCCTTTCCATATTACAACAATAAATTGTTCTGTTCACACGACGTCTGCGTTGTATCAGGACATTTTTGAAAGTACTCCCTTTATAAGAATTTTGACGACATCAAGTTTCCGACATCGGCGTGAGTGTATGACCACTATACAGATGAGGTTCAGAAGTCAATGTACGTACGAAGTGCTTAAAACGCGCATATTTCAAAGTCTAAAAGAAAAAAAAAGAAGAAAATAAAACTAAACTAAACTACTAATCAGTACCAAATGAGGATAAACACATAAGGGACACAAGGTTTTAATATAGTGCGAAAAGTATTACCAAAAATCTAATTCTAGTAATGCTTTGCGTAATTCAAATTCGTAATGCGTTATTCAATTTAATTTCAAACCTGTTTAGAAAAGAGCGAGCCCGAGAGTCATAGTCATCATAAATCATCATAACAGCCCATTAATGTCCCACTGCAGGGACGGGCCTCCTCCCATGACGGAAGGATACTTGGCCTACTAATACCACGCTGGCCAGACGGATTGGTATAGGGTTTAATTTAGTCCCTTGGTCGGTTTATACGACACCCGTGGGGTGAGATGGGGTGGTGACATATTGTATTCTTACTCCGTCACTACACGGAGATATTTCATTAGAGTTCAGGAGAGTCATAGTATTTTATATAAAAAACAGTTTTAAGTTTTACTTGTTTCATTCTTCATTTCATTTTCATTCGACAAGTAAAGAACATACATAAGTTAGACTTCTGATATTGTCTGTTATGTGGCACGAATGAGCGTACAAAAATAGATAGAGCTGTTGTGAATTGTGAGAGATTACTTCCTTCGTAGATGTTACGTGATGATAGGAGAAAAGCATTTGTTGTATAGTATCATGCCTGAGCATAATTTACTGTGGCATTTATTTTTATTACGAGTAATTGCATTATTTTCCGTGTGGTGAGAATACAAGTCCGGAGTAAGAATACAATATGTCACCACACCACCTCATCCCATGCGTGTCGTAAAAACCGACTAAGGGACTATCCGTGAATGTTATCTTTACGAAATAAAAATAAGGAAAACTTAAAATTAAACCCTATACCAATCCGTCTGGCCAGCGTGGTATTAGTAGGCCAAGTATCCCTCCGTCACGGGAAGAGGCCCGTCCCTGCAGTGGGACATTAATGGGCTGTTGATGCTGTATGATGATGATCAGGTGGAAGTCTCTACAGCAAATAGATTGTTTTTTTTTAGTTGAATATTTATATTACTATACTACGGTATAATCTTTAACTTGTGGCTTTTAATGCTAAATGTGAAATTAATAAGCATAACTTCATACAATAATAACATAAAAAGTTTAAAATAAGTGTAAATAAATAAATACTTAGATAGTCTTTGTTCAAGTAAGTAGTTTATTTTAACATCAAAGGCAAAATCATTTTTTAATATCCTTACTATCCTATTAATTAAAGTTAGAACAAAGTAAAACTAAGCAAGTCAAAGGCAATATTTTCTAATAAATGTCTGGCGAAGAAGATTACAGAATATAAGAAAATAGTACTAAAAATACTCGTATAAAACAATATTGAAAGCAATCTTTCATAATTAATTAAGCTAATATTTTATTAAAACATCCGACAAAGGTTTAAAAAGGAAAATTAATTAAATACTTGAAAGCTAGAAAATCCTATTTTTATATGTCTTTTAAGATAGTTAATGTCTTATGATCTTTAAAGTTCGCCAAACAGTTCATATTCATCTGCAAGTACTAATCACATAACTTTGCGACCTCTGTGGCGTAGTGGTTATATAACATGACTGCTACGCAGAGGTCTCGGGTTCAATTCCCGCTCAATGCAAATCTTTGTGTGTATGAACATGATTGTTTGCATTGGTCTGGGTGTTTCTATGTATAATATGTATATACTTACAAAAAAAAGGTATTTAAATATGTTTATCCGTTGTCTAGTACCCATACTACAAGCTTTGCTTAGGTTGGGACTAGACGTCGTTCTGGGAATATTCTTATTATAAAATATTTTGCATTTCTTTACCAGAAAATTAATCAGTCTACCAAAAAAACCTAATGTACGTTTACTGTGTTTTGTACACGTTAAACTTAAAAAGCTAAATCAAAATAAATACAAAAAGTTTAAACTTAAATCATTCTTTTGAACAAACAGTTATTGCTTGATGGCCGACGAATCGATATAAAAGTAGCAAAGTTTAGTAATAAGGTTCTTGTACTACTTTTGAGATAGCATACGTTGGATACGGATGTTGCCGTTTCTTCCATATAAGTTGGTTGAATGAATTATTATATTTATCCCAATACATTTATCGTTGAAGCACTGGTGCTACCGATAAGATTCTATTTATCGTTTTTCATGTCCTACGTCCGTCTAAATCCGTGTGGTGACGGAGTAAGAATAGAACAATATGCCACCTAAGGCTGTCTGTGAATATTACCTCTAAGAGAAGAGGCAATATCGATTCATGTTAAGGAAGCAACAGATTGGAGAAGAAATTTAAGAATAATCTAAAAGAACGTAAAACTATAACAGCCCATTAATGTCCCACTGCAGGGACGGGCCTCCTCCTGTGACGGAGAGATATTTGGCCTACTAATGCCACGCTGGCCAGATGGATTGATATAGGCTTTAATTTCAAGTTTTCCTTCTTTTTATTTCGTAAAGATAAAATTCACGGATAGTCCCTTAGTCAGTTTTTACGACACCCATGGGATGAGAAGGGGTAGTGACATATTGTATTCTTACCCCGTCACCACACAGACAAGACTAAGTAAATATAATTCGGTTTAACCTTACTGCAATATTATAATTAGAAATCAGAGGTACTGTGATTTTTAAGGATCAGTATCGCGTGCATCGATGTTGCATCTCACGGCTCACCGCATTTAAATCGTTCTGATATCGATGTTTGGTTAGAAAAACAAAACATCAAACTGCTTTGATTCGCGAGTTGAATCATTCTTTGAACTTTGGTGAAGAGAAAAATTGTTTAAGTTTGCTTTATTCATCGATATCAAAACGATCATAACGATCATACCATCGGTCTTAATGTAGTTACCATTGCAGGTATAAACGTCTATCGTGGAAGTAATTTGGCTTGCTATTATGAGTTTTCCGTGTCTAGGATGATAAAATAAATTTCAAATATTTTCTTTGTAAGAACGTATACTATTAACTCGAACTTGAAGATTTTTTTTTCTTGCAAAAAACTATTATTAGAATGTATTTTACGCTTATCAATTCAACGCGGTGTCCTACGTGGGCGACGAATGCAACGCAACGCGACGCTATGCTTCACACGACGAGTGTCCTACATGATTACGTCGCATCTCGTCGCAGACTGCGACATAGGACAGAAGTAGGGTACGCCGTTGATTTGATCGAGTATGTCGCGTTCGTCGCCCATGTAGGACACCGCGTAAGTGGTCGTTACAGTTACGCAAAAAAATACAATTATTGCTTACTTAATAAAACTATTCTTACACAACTGGTAACAGCCAGTTCACAATGTATTGTGTAAGATTTCATCTTACGCAAAACAGGAATATTTTCCTTTTAGTTATACGTAACCCTCTTCCTATTCCGGTCAAAGTCTTAAATATTTAGTACCTCCATATACATGGCCGATGTCCTTGATAGCCAGCTGTACTATCTAAATCTAAAATATGATAGTCTAAAGTGCGTAGTACACGTTCTATTAGCACTTTGAGGGCCTCTGTGGCGTAGTGGTTATTCAACATGTTTGCTACACAGGGGTCTCGGGTTCAATTACCGCTCAATGCAAATTTTTGTGTGTATGAACATGATTATTTGCATTGGTCTAAGGGTCAGATTCAGAGACCGCACTTTGACTTTACTTTAGCAAAGTCTAGTTATTATCTCTGGATTTGAACAACATTAAAGTAATCTTTTCGCATGAAAAGTTTACTTTGTAGTAATAAATAATGAAAGTAAACTTTTTCATGCGAAAAATTACTTTAATGTTGTTCAAATTCAGAGAAAATAACTAGACTTTGCTAAAGAAAAGTCAAAGTGCGGTCTCTGAATCTGGCCCTAAGTGTTTTCTATGTATACTTACTATGTATGTATAAACAACAAAGTATTTGTCATAAGTATGTTTATCCGTTGTGAAGTACCCATAGTACAAGCTCTGCTTAGTTTGGGACTAGATGGCGTTGTGTGAATGTGTAAGGAATATTTATATTTACTAATATTGTTTGCTCATAAAATATTTACTTGCCATAATACAATTTATGGCTACCACCTTCACTAAGAGCTATCCAACTTGGATAGGTTAGGTTTGGTTTATTCTTTAAACCACCCTGAAGTACGAGACCCGGGCTCCTTCGAACTTATTTGGCGTTAGGTCTAATGAATTTATGGCAAATGTTAGTATGGCATATGAAATTATGAAATTTAAAATTACGGCAAACATTATAAAACCACCTTCAGTAATGATTAATGGTGGGAACAATGCTCAACTTTACGTCGAGATTTGCGTGATAGTATGAAGGGGTTATTTATTTATTTATTGGTTATGAGGGACATCGGTGCTGTGTTTTAGTTTTCAAGTCACGATCTAAAGCTTGGGGGATGAAATCTTTCCGTTTACATTGTTCATGTGAATGTTGGAGTTTTTATAACTATTAAACAATTTTTTTAACAGAATATTTTTTTTTTTTTTTTTTTGCAGTACCGAGTTCTGTGGCGCTTGTTGGGTGAAGCCTGTGTCCAGCAGTGGACTGCAATAGGCTAGTTGATTGAAACAATTTTTCTAACTGGTGATAATATCCAGTCATAATAAAACGTGATGAGAATCACGAAGATCGATGGATGAGGAGATGATCGAGGAAGAGGCCTATGTTTAGATTTTCAGATAAAATTAAAGTAGTTACTTAGTACCCAAACCGCTAGTAAAAGACATCAGTTTTTTAGGCACAGAACCGCACAAGGTGGCAATATTTAGAAGAGGCCTATGTTTAGATTTTCAGATAAAATTAAAGTAGTTACTCAGTACCCGAACCGTTAGTAAAAAAAAACAGTTTTTCCTGTAGATGTCTATATTTTTCCAAAAATAAAACAGCGTTAACCTAAGCTACGGGCCGCCGTTAAATCAGCAACAAAATGTCATTTAAATAGCTCAAGCCGTTTCAGAGATTAGGATTAAAGTTTAACGTATAATATGTATTTAGTTATAATAACTTTATATATTATTTTGACATACCGTATTTATGTCAAACAACTCGTGTGGCTTATATTATCTCGTAAACGCTTCACCGTAGGGGTCAGACCTCCTGGGGTGTTAAAGGAAAACCTTTTTGTAAATACTACTATGCACAGACGAATTTATGTATTTTTATATCAAATTTGGGCTCGTGAAACTAAGTTAAGAGAAACTGCCTTTTTGACGCAGGGGTGTGACAGCCACGAGGTCAATGATTGATCAACAAAATATTGATAGAATGGTGACACCTATATCAATCAATCATCTAGCCTATCGCAGTCCACTGCTAGACATTAGGCCTCTCCCAACACGCGTCACAGAACACGGTCCTGCGCCTTCCACATACAGTCCGATCCAGAGGCATTTATGAGGTCGTCGGTCCACCTACCTTTGCCGTGTCACGGTCTCATCTCTAGGTCACATATCATCCTATTAAATATTATACTTTGTTAATTAATTCTTGGCCTCTACTCTAACCTTAAGTGTTTAAGGATTTTATATTTTTTTAAATAATATTTGTTGTTGTTTTACAGGTACTTAAACATACTTGAAAAATGCTGTCTTCTGGTTGACTGTGAGTTACTGTTTAATGATTATGAACGATATAACGCCATCTAAGAACGCTGGGCGCGTATAGTCCAGAGACGCGGGTTCGAGTCCCGCCTCGAGTATCAATTTTTTCCATTGTCTTTCTTCTTTTCGCCATTTAAGAAGTCTAGCAGTAAAGTTTCAATGTTGCAACTAAAATTAATTTACAATTAAGAATTAAGTTTGATTATTAATTTATTAATAAATTATCTAGGTTATAAAGCTTAGGCTTAGCTTCTGCAATAAATTAACGTAATAAATTGAAAAACATTAGAAAATGTCTTTTCTTTAATTTATATCAAAGCTAAGCTTAATAAGTCATTTATTTGTAATGAAAACACAAAATAAGATCTAAATTATTTTAAATAATTTATTAAACTAGTCTCGGTCCTAGGCAAAGTGGGCAAGTAAGCCTTACATTTAAATAAATGTGAGAGAGCTAATATTATTAATTAAGATTCATGTAGTTTAAGAATAAATTCCTGTTATACACTTCTCATCAAAAAAATCGAAACAGTTGCAAGTTTGTGTTTTATAAGGATTATCTGAAAAATGTGTATATTTAGGAATATATGTTATATATCATTTAATAGGGAATTTAATGAGGTTTTCAAATAATCATGTTAATGTTCTAAATTCAAATTAAATTTTCATAGATTTCGTATTTTGTTTAACAAGTCGTATTGCCCTGTACGTAGTTTGACGGAAAATGATAAAATTAGGCACGTAAATGAAAAAAAAAGCTAGAAAACGTTTATTTAATAACCCGTATCGCGCCCCCAGAGTTCCTCGCTCCTCTTATTACTGCGTCCATGCGATATTTACCTGCAAAAACCGGCAAGTGGTGGCATTGCTGAATTCTGGACCTAGTCAGTTATTACGGCTGAAATATTGCATCTTAGCCTCTCGTCTCTTCATAGAATCTGCAAACGCTATCAAGAGACAGGTTTGTTCACGCGCCGTTAGAGATCTGGCAGAAAACAGGTAACTTCTGACCGAGTAGATCGATTTATAGTAACACCTTTCTTACAAAGTCTACGCCTTAATGTCTTTCAACCGCAGCAGCAGCTTCATGATGAACCTGTGGTGGCTGTAAGTGACTCTACAATTAGAAGAAGGTTGAAGAAACGTGGACTTGTACCGTAGAAGCCAGCAAATAGGGAGGAACTACCTGCAGATCATCGAAAAGCGCGCCTAAACTTTTTACGTAATTACCTAAATTGGTCATACATCTAGTGGAGCAAGTTCCTCCTTTCTGATGAGTGCAAAATTGTATTGTATGGCAACGATGAAAGGACTAAGGTCTACAGAAGTGATGGAGAACGCTTTGCACTATGCAGGATTAAAAGAAAAGGCCATCCATGGTGGCAGTTCGTGGACTGTTTGAGGAGAAATTAGTGGCAACGACAAGACCGAGTTTGTCTTTGTGTTTGGGTCCCGTCTGCCCTTTTTTAACAGTCATAGGTACATCGAACAGTATCTTGAACCTCTTGTAATGCCCTATGCACATTTACTTGACCTCGGTTTAACATTTATGTACGAGGATGCTAGGACAAACACCGCGAGCGTCGTATGAGATTATGTTACTGAAGTCGATATCTCTATTATTGATTGGCCAGCAAGAAGCCCGGACATGAATCCGATTAAACATCTATGGGATGAATAAAAAAGACGAATTAGTGTAAAAGATTATGCCTTAAAAACACTTAGCCAGCTTTAAAATGCAATCCAAGAGGAATGGAATAGAGCGCCACTATTTTTGATCGTGACTCTCATCCGATCGATGAAAAACCGTACAGAAGCAGTAATGAGAGGTCGGGAATGGTATCCGAGTTATTAAATAAACGTTTCCTAGCTTTTTTTTCATTTACGTGCCTAATTTTATCAATTTCCGTCAAACTACGTACAGGGTAAAAACGACTTGTTAAACAAAATACGAAATCTATGAAAATTTAATTTGAATTTAGAACATTAACATGATTATTTGAAAACCTCATTAAATTCCCTATTAAATGATATATAGCACATATTCCTAAATATAGGTACACATTTTTCAGATAATCCTTATAAAACACAAACTTGCAACTGTTTCGATATTTTTGATGAGAAGTGTATAAAAGTTATTCCATCACATTGTAGTTCTTGTTAGGCACACTCCGTGTAGTGACGGAGGGAGAATACAAATGTCACCACACCATCTCATCCCATGGGTGTCGTAAAATCCGACTAAGAGACTATTCGTGAATTTTATCTTTACGAAATAAAAATTTTGCGTGAAAGAGTAACAAACATCCAACCATCCATACATCCATCCTCACAAACTTTCGCATTTATAATATTAAGTAATAGGATTTAATAGCTAAGGGTCATTGAGTTGCTGTTCGAAACTACTGAATAAATACTATTTCATAGGACAAATTTTACCAGACCTTGCTGAAGTCAGATTTAACCCTAGAAGGATAACCTTATTTTATAGTACAGAAAAGATAACCATACGCTTCAGAGGCGCACGATATATTCATGAATTTTTTTTTCATTTAATACTTAATAATTGTATTTTTTTATCTGATTAACTTTAATGTGTGATTAATGAACAAATAATAAAATACAGTTTTAGTCAATGTTTTGACACGATACTAGTAAAACTATCTCGCAAACGCTTTGTCAAAGTTGGCGCCTCAATTCTAGACGTCATCCATGGTTCAATATAATCTTTTTCAAATATAATCTTCTATTCAGAGGCTTTTCATTTTTTCAATATACATTATAACAATACATCACGTACGAGTTTATAAACGTCATGTTCTGTATGCCATAAAAATCTGTCATCTGCTACTTATTGGTTTTCCTTGAGCATGACTTGAAAACTGTGGTACTTACTGCGTAGCAACAGTCGTCCCGCGACGCTCCAAACATGCAGCTGAGCTGACAAAAAAAGTTGGCTAACTATGCGCGCTCATTTGAAAGATACAGCGCTTTCATTAAATTGAAGGCGCCTCTGAGGCGTAGGTTATCTTTCTAGGGTTAATGAAGATCTTTTGATAATGTCTAAGATCCTACAGAAAACCAGATAAAATCAGTATAGTAAGTATAAATCTCACACAATCACAAAATGGTTGTCTGAAAGAGATCGCTCTCAGGGATAAGACCGCCCTTTTACATACAAATTGTAATTCCGAAATATGTACTCTTTTCTTATCTGATAATTGGTGTACTATAAAGTTTATTATTATTATAATCAGTATACTATTACATGTGATTCATGTAAGAGTTCTTGACCTCATTCTCATAGGTACTGGAAGATATGTGAGATGTTTTTAATAGTGACGGTGTGAAAATTTATCAACCCTATACCAGGCTCCGTGTGGTGACGGAGTAAGAATACAATATGTCACCATTCATGAGATGGAATGGTGACATATTGTATTCTTACTCCGTCACCACCCAGGGTGTCGTAAAAATCGACTAAGGGACTAATCGTAAATATTATCTTTACGAAATAAAAAGAAGGAAAACTTAAAATTAAAACCTATACCAATCCGTCTGGCCAGCGTGGTATTAGTAGGCCAAGTATCCCTCCGTCACTGGAGGAGGCTCGTACCTGCAGTGGGACATTAATGGGCTGTTATGATGTCCTTTGTTTATTTTCGTTAAGATAATAATTGTATCAGCAAAATTTCCCTTAGCCGGCTTTTAACATTCATGGGATAAATTGGGTTCTTACCCTCTAACGGAGAACATCAACATTGAAGAAGTATATACTAAGGAGGTTCGTCTCCACCATCCTTCTCAAAATTTTGTTCATTGGTTTTCAAAAATATGCATTGTTTATAAAACTTTAACCAAAACAATACTTTCTTCTTTTAAGCTGAAGTCTCATCATCATCATCATCATATCAGCCAATTGACGTCTACTGCTGGACATAGGCCTCCTCAAAATACTGCCACGTTTCGAAGTTTCATAAACGAGATCTATTCAGACATGTAAGCTAAAAGCATTATTATAAAAACATTTCCTAAATATAAACCAAAAGTTACTTTTAAACAAGAGACGCATTGAATGAATAAACAATAAAATATCCATTATCCTTAAAGCACTCAGAAGGGACTGTTATAATTAATTCGTATAACAAGTTCATTATTTTACTCAAGCTCCAACGTCCTGACAAAAGAAATGGACTGCCTTATTCCTACTTCAAGTAAAAAGTATGGTAGCTACCAATAAAAAGTTTTAAACCACATTTCGGAGTGATTGGTTTTACTTAGCATTTATTTTATACTGCGTTTGGTTAAAGGTGAAGGAGTAAGTAAATTAAATGTTATCACTTACATTTCTCTCTTTCTCTCCGTGTGTGACGGAGTAAAAATACAGTATGTCACCACCCTATCTCATCCCATGGGTGTCGTAAAAACCGACTAAGGGGCTATCCGTGAATATTATCTTTACGTTATAAAAAGAAGGAAAACTTGAAATTAAACCCCTATACCAATCCGTCTGGCCAGCGTGGTATCAGTAGGCCAAGTATCTCTCCGTCACGGGAGGAGGCCCGTCCCTGCAGTGGGACATTAACGAGCTGTTATAATGATGGTCTGAATGGTGAAGGAGTAAGAAAAGTAAAATGTTATCATATCTTCATCGAAAGCCTTCATTATTCATTAATATCCGATGAAATGATTAATTTGACAATATTTAAATTCTATAACAATAATATTTCAAAAATCTAACGATATCATTATTTTACTTATAAGTTCCTTCCAAATCCGTGAAAGTTCAATTGGTAATTTTTTATTTGTATTTTCTTTCATGTGGTGACGGAGTAGCAATACATTATGTGACAATCCTGTTTTATCTTAAAAGCCAACAAAAGAATAAGCTTTGTCATTGCTTTGCATATATTTTCGAGCATTGTACCTAAGACTGAATTACTGCTTAAGCTGAAATCGTGTGCTGTAGCACGTGAGGGAAGAGCCATTGTCTATCCGTGAACTGGAATAGCTTTAATGGATTAATTAAATAATAGTGTCATGGAGTTTCACATACTTTTTAAAATCCCGAACGTACCTCAATAACAGTGAAGTAAGTATTATTTATGGTCATATCTGATTCAACCGACTAAAACCACAAGGTCATATTAAGTCAGGGGGTTTAGGTAAGCCCTAGAAAAGATAACCCTAGAGTCGTTAACACTTCACCTAAGTTTTGTGGCTTTGCAATCGTCTTTTTTAAAAACTAATATCGGGCTACTCATAGTAGTTAATCTGCTAAAAGTAGCATTTGCAAACAAAAAAAGAATGCATCTCCATAATTTATCGTTCAGACCAAACAGCTAAAAAAAGAAAAATCTATAAAATATAATATCAAAGTTTTTCTGCAAAAAGTTTTTATTAAACTGATGTTCAATAGTCTTGTTGGGATTCTTTATATCTGTATTAATAAATTTGCTTCGATGGATGCATACAAAGAGTTAAGTCGAGCGTAAAACACTGTACAAGCATATTTGACCTCAGGATCGTCTAAGATAAATATTTTCCATTCAATTTACTTTTATTATTGTAGTTTTTCATTGGGTAATGAAAAGTATATGTGTTAGCTTGTTATCTCCATCGTAGAGGTAATGAGATTAGGGTAATATTGTACTAACTAGCCTACCTTTTTTTACACATGGAACAGACTCAACCATGATGTTTGACAGAATCGAACAGACTAAAATCATAAACCATTTGTTCTCAGCTGATAATATGTGCTGGGGACTAATTAAGGTCTAGAGTCTCAAGGCGGACATTGATAGGATAGAATCAATAAATCGTTTCAATGAAACTGCGATTCTTTCACAGACTTCGGAGTGTTCAAACCCTGCTTCTATATGGACATGACGTTTGAACATAAAACCTTTTCCGGGTTACTAGTTAGCATTATTATTGTCGAGGTTGGGTCAAGCAAAGAAGAAAATTTTCGACATTAATCTTTTTACTAAACATTTGACTAACGCTATTTGTTTATTTATTTACTATCGCCATCTATAACACCTAATATTAGTCTTCAAACTTTTAGACTATTTAAATAAGGCTGGTCTTAAATAATTATCCCTAAATTCATGATAAAATTACTTCAAAATGTATAATCAATACCAAAACCGTCATCTATAAAGACAAGATTACCAATTTCAATTAAATTTTATATAATAAGAAAGAAAGAAAGAAATTTTTTTTATTTGACACTATACATTAGGTACACAACAAAAGCAATTAAAAATACAGACAAGAATTATTTAAAAAAAAAAGACACAATAATAAACTATAGTTACTTAGGAGAAAAAAAAAACAACAATAGTAATAACAAATAACAAATTACAGCCTTTGGTGTGACCCATCAGTGTCAAATGCGGAAACTGCTCAGTATAAAGCTACGAGAGCCAGAGGCGCCTCGCAACACTGGTTTTCAGCAGTGCCCGTAATATAATGTGTGAGTGACTTCACGGCGCTGGTCTCCGATCCCCACCCAGTAAAATAATTATTGAAATAAAAGTAATAAATAAATAATAAAAATATACTTAAACAAAATACACATGAATAGAATTAGTAACACGAAACGAACACGGAAAGTAGATAATAATATAAAAGTACTTATTATAATATTACACATAACACACAACACAAAATGCACCAGTTCAAAAGCCACAAACTGCAGTCCACCACGTTGAACAAAGAAACAAACAGCAACCAGGTGAGAAATAAATTAGATTGTTTGTTTCTGTGTATAAATTAACAAAGCTTTAAGCTTTTTTATAAAAGTACATTTGGAGCTCAGGCTGCGAATCGGAGGTGGGAGGTCATTCCAACAGTGGGTTGCGGCAAACTTGAAACTACCTCGGAAGGCAGCAGTCCTGTGTTTAGGGATCGATAGCGGATTGGTTCCAAGTCTCACAATATACCTTGAATGTGCTTGTCTCCAACTAAGCTTCTCAAATAGATATTTGGGAGTCTCCGCTTTAATTACCTCAAAAAGAAGGGACGCCAGGTGCAATTTCCTTCTCGCTGCCATTTTGAGCATGTTCAAGTCATTGAGGTACGGGGTCACATGACTTCTCCTTGGAACGTTAACGCAAAACCTCGCACATGCATTTTGTATACGCTGTATAAGCCGAACTGTGCGTGAAAGAAGACATGGTCCGTACACTGTGTCACAATAGTTCAACTTAGACAACACCAAGCTGTCCACTAACTGCTTCCTCAGAGGTATACTAAGGTATTGCCTAATATTATATAAAACCTTGAGTCTATAAAAGCAGCTGTTCAAAATTTTCCTAATATGACCCTCAAAACGTAATTCAGGATCCATGACTAGTCCCAAGTTGCAAGCAGATTCCACCCTCTGGACCACAACGTTCGAGATTAATACCTTAGGATCTGCTCGAAGTATCTCCCGGATCTGTTGTCTGCTACCCAACACCATAAATTTTGACTTTGAAGGGTTCAAAACCAGGGAATTCCGCTTTGACCATTCGGCTACTCTAAATAAGTCTGCATTTATTTTTTGTACAGCTGATGATGTTTCTTCAGGTTTAAAAGAAACTAAAACTTGTAGGTCATCAGCGTAAATGTGATAAGTACAGTATTCAAAAGACTTTACCACGTCAGCGCTGTATAAAATGTACAGAAGAGGTCCCAGTATCGAGCCCTGAGGGACACCTTTAACAAGTCTTTGTGGCTCTGATGTTTTTATAGTTCCGTCTTCTTGACGTATCTCTACGCTCTGAAATCTATTTGATAAATAGCTGTTAAACCATCCTACTGTGCCCACGGTAAATCCATAGAAAGATAACTTAGAGAGCAGCAAGGTAGGATTAATAGCATCAAAAGCTCTGGAATAATCCAATAAAGCCAAGATAGTACCTTCACCCCGATCCTGAGCCTCCAATACACTTCCCACAACATCACTCAGAGCCATTGCAGTGCTACGCCCCTTTCGGAAACCTGATTGTAAATCAGGGAGAATATTGTTTTTCTCTAGGTATGAAACCACCTGAATGAACACCACGCGCTCCAACACTTTAGACAGACACGGCAGAACACTAATTGGACGCAGATCCTTAAATGTAAGTGGGTTATTTGTTTTAGGAATTGGACGAACCACCGCATAACGCCATAAATCGGGAAAGGTACACGTAAGAAGTGACTTATTTATAATGTCGGTAACAGTTTGCACCGTAGCTGACAGTGACAACGATATCATGTCCAAGCTGATGTCATCAATACCCTGTGCATTAGTCTTGATGTCTTTTATTATTTTTTGGACTAATTCCCGCTCCACAGGCTGGAATTCAAATACACCCGCACCATGCCGGTGATATTCAAAATATGTCAGTTCTGAAATATTCACCGTACATTCACCCGGTACGTTGAGAAATGAGGAATGAGATAATGGAGGCCTTATCCTTGTTAGTTCACGAATCATTTGTTAAAGGAGTTAAGGGTTGCTCACGCGACGACCAGCGGTAAACATGGCCGGTACTTTGCCAGTTCCATCCCATTTGTTTTGAATGGGTACATGTAGTTTATCTTGATGAAACGTGTGATAGAATTTTATATTGTTTGAATTTGATCCTTTGTTAGTGAGAATGGTGGCCATTTTGATTTCGCTTCTCCTTCATTAGGATATTATGTAAATGTATTAAGTCCTTGGTGTACTAATTTTGTATTGTAAGCAAACTTCAAATTAGGATTAAAGAGTTTTGTTGGAGAACCAATTTGAAAGACATAGCGTATTTTGTGTGCATTTTTTGTAATATTTATGTTTATAAAATTACTTACTGTATGTTATTGTGTGCAACAAAATAAATTATTTTCTTTCTTTCTTTCTAAGATAGCCCGTTTAAAGTTACAGTAGATTGGGTTTTTAGTTTTAATGTAAATGATGCTTTAGTGTATGCCTAGGCCTATCCAAGTAATGATGTTTGTGTATTTATATTATAGTGTTTAAACTGACCAATAAGATATGTTAAAAAGTTTTACCGTTTAACAGTATATCATTTGAACTTCTTAAAAAAAGTACGTCCTGATTGTAATCGTAGCGATAAATGGATGTTGTTTACAATTCATTAAAGATTGCAAAAATCTTTTAAAGCTGTTGTCTGTAGTTTTACCTTTAAAATTAATATAAAGTATCAAAACACTTGGTAACCCTAGCGCTTCTTGAATTCTTTATAGAGTCGACACTTAGACGCATGTCTTTTGGACGGTTATCGGTCTGTGTAAATATCGGTAATCGATTTTATTCTACACGCGTATTTGATTTAGCAGTGGTACTATTCGGGTCAGGGTTGTAATTTGACCTGCAGTCAATACTAGTTAGGGTTGATTTAAATATTTATCTAGACAATTTCTTCGGGGAGTTTGGTCTAATTTGGTACTCTTTTATTGAAGAGGATTATTCTTATGCGGATTATTCTGTGAAGTGGTTTGGAGTTTTAAGGAATTTCTTTTTAGATGGGTATTATTGTTCCACTCAAGCATCAGTTTCTCTATATTGTTCTGGTTATAGTGTGCATTCATAATCTTGTATGTTTCTGTTACATCTAGGCCTTACCTTCTTTTTTCCAGGATAATTCATTTTCGTGTTGTGATTCTTTCCTTTTTTGAGCTGGTGTGGTAGTTTAGTGAAACTTTGTAAACTAAATAGTTGGATAACAAAAGCCACAGACCTCAAAAAATTGAAGTCCAAAGGGGAAACCCTATTACCTTATGGTGGAAAAATATAGCTAATATTAATGTGCATACCTCACCAGGATAAATATATTTTAATTGGCCATCTTGGCTTTAGCCCGATGTATGCTTTCCAAAGAACCGGGTCTCCAATAGAACCGAGTATTATAGAAAAGAGAAACATAATACTAACAAAACACACTTTTGTTTCTCATCGTCAGAGGTACAGTTTAATTAATTGGGCAATCCAAACCACTAACTCGTTAAAAATGTATATAGTATCAATTAAGTCAGTCAAAAAGTGAAAACTAGAACAAACATCACTTCAGTATGCACAACCTTGAACTCTCGACCTTCTAGCTGGCAACGAAATCAATTTACTGTCAAGGTACTCGGAATATTTGGATTGTGAAGTAGCTTTATGTTGTTCTCGAAAGTTTACTGTTGTCATCTACGAATGCGGTGGTAGGAAACCAGGTATTATTTTTATTGATTTTCATGAGCTATTACCAAAATTTATACATTTATTCACGGATTCCTTCTAAAGGAGACGTATTGTGAAAGAAGTAGATAAATATTAATAAAATAAGTGTGCGTTGCAAATTGAAAAAAGAAATGTGACAAAGATAAAAAACACAATCTGTAACTTCACTAGCTAATGCAACATTGCATTGCCATCTAAATACATACATTACATCTAATACATTTGTACAATACTGGTTGGCAAGCAGCGGTGGTAGCCATCTTGACGGTGTATTACTATTCACGCCAGTTGGAACTGGTTTTTGTGTAAGCTTTCCTCCACAATACCTGCATCGTTGTAGTTTAATTTCATAATGTTTTAGTTTGATGTTACTTCACCTCTTCTCATATCAATGGTTAATCCGTATCAATGGTTATCGTTTGAAAATCTTGTCTGGCTCCAAAACTTTGAACCGAACAACTTGCACAGATTTTCATACATCTGTTTAACCTGCTCTGAGTTTGAAAACCAGTAATCTCCAAAACTTTGTAAGTTTGTCTGCTTACCTTTACCCCAAAAGTTATAAGTACAAATAAGACAAGTATGGTTATATCACCAAAACTTAAAAGCAAAACCGAACACCGACGCTTAGTTTAATTCCAAGGGGACTACAAAGGTATGAGCCCAATTAACAACTTTGGTCTAATAATCAAATGGAGCAATTAAAATACGACGCGTTCAAAATTTTCGAATGTGGCCATGAAAACTGTGGTGATTATTACCTAGGAAATGAATGTTCAAAACTATGATTGTGGCCAAGGACACAATGGTAAAAAATGTCTTATTGTAGCACTAGTAGTGACCAACGTTGCTAAAACCAGTTAACTTAGATCGAATGCAAATTTTTAATCAAAATCAAATCTGAATTTCATCAAAAGTCAGTAAGATCTGTTGAAATATAATCTTCATCGTCATATTAGCCCATTAATGTCCCACTGCAGGGTCGGGCATCATTCCGTTACGGAGGGATACTTGGCCTACTAATACCACGCTGGGCAGACGGATTGATATAGGGTTTAATTTCAAGTTTTCCTTCTTTTTTATTTCGTAAAGATAATACTCACCGATAGTCGGTTTTTACGCCACCTTTGGGATGGGATGGGGTGGTGACATATTGTATTCTTACTCCGTCACCACACGGACAGTGTTTAAATATATTAAGTAGTATCCGAGTAAGGAATAAATACTTAATTCAACAGTATCTTTTAATATCTGTCACAAAACCAGACACCAACCGATCTCCTCCAATCGATCGTACAGAATAATATTTGTAGAAAAGATGGATTGGTTCTGGGTTTTGTTCAAGTTTTCCCATGGCATAAATACATGGCCAAGACCAGTCCTCCAAGTTCATAGGCTGCTATGAAACGATGAAACTTTTAATTCAGTTTATACCTTTAGCAACACGAATTGTATTTTATTTTTAAGTTAATTAAATCCAGGCTCTCAGTTTACAATCTCGTCTTACTGCCATTTTACTTTTTATTTAACCTTGCGAATCGAGACTGTGTTAACGAGCTATCTTGAAGCTTGGAATATTGATTTTTTTGTTTTCATTTGTAGGAAAATTTTTTTTTAGGTAATATAATATATATTTGACAATTAAGATCATTTTATTTTGTAATACAAAATGTTGTTTACAATATCATAAAAGACTGAGAATGGACATTCATTATGTAGATATAATCTTTTGCCAACACTAATTTTATATTACTGGCTGATATAGTTTGAATTACCATTTATGTTTGTAATTACTGCCACTGTTAGTAGTAATTATTTTATTAATCGTGTCCGTAGGTTAACTTTACCTTTCAAATAAAGGAAAAGTCTAAAATCTAAGGTCCAAAGCGTCTAAAGTCATCAGTCTATAATCGCTCGTTTTATCACCAAACGTCATAGCTATCCCACTTAACATCAAACTTTGTCGTTCTTGCACCCCGATGTTAAATTTATGATAAAAACGAATACCATTTTAACGTAGAACGTAGATTTTGAGCTACTTGGATAATAATATTATAGACAGGCATCAGTCGACAATCAATGCAGTGTTATAAACAGTGTTTTCTTGTGATTGATACACACTAATATACACCATAGTCACACACATATTTCACACAAATTTTTCAATTGAAATATGATAAGAATAATTTAATCAACAAGTAACTTCATAAGCGAAATTAAAATTACACACATTCAAAACAATCTTAGGTTCTCATTACCAAAATAAGTTAATATAAATACAAAACAATACATTTCTTAGCAATAATATAGATAACCAATTAAGACACCACTCAAATTCCTAATACACCTCAATAGCTTAACTAAACCGCGTCACACATAAGTTGGAAGCCCGACAACTTTGAAGGTACTACATGTATATTTAAGCAAGTTATACACATGAGCACTTAATACTCTCATATTTGCGTACTCGCCTTAACTTCAAGTGGCTTCATAAAACCAACCTCCCGTAGTGTCATACAGAGCGGATTATAGGATTAGGAAAGATGGCGTAACGTCCACCTGTGCTTTAACTTATTGCAATTTCCACCTTCTAAGTATTATACTTGCAAATGTAAGTACAATTTCTAAGTGTAGTTAATACAATATTGTAATACAGGCTAAACTTTTCATAGCTATTGTGTTTGTAATAGTCAGTAATGTCTTTCTGAAGGGCTGTTTCCCATATTGACGTAAGCAACTTAGTATCATAACAGCCCTTTAATGTCCCACTGCAGGGACGGGCCTCCTCCCGTGATGGAGGGATACTTGGCCTACTAATACCACGCTGGCCAGGCGGATTGGTATAACGGATAAACATACTTAAATACTTTTTTTTTGTAAATACATACATATTATACACAGATAACAAAAATAAACCATGCTCGTTACAAACTTTTCCTTCCAAAATGTATTGATTACTTAATACAACCTCTTTAGCTTTTGTCCAAGATTGATCGGATAATCCGAAGTTAACGATACACGCCACATACCAAGGTTTTTGTCAACATTTTGACGTAATTGGTTCCAGGAATGTTGATACTTGATGTATTTGTTATCAGCTTAACATTCGACTTTTGGTAAGCATAATATCATCATAAAATACAAGAATGTCCTACTGCTGGGACGACTTAATTATACAACGTGTGGTGACGGAGTAAGAATACAATATGTCACCACCCCATCTTATCCCATGGGTGTCGTAAAACCGACTAAGGGACTATCTGTGAATATTATCCATACAAAATAAAAAGAAGGAAAAACTTGAAATTAAACCCTATACCAATCCGTCTGGTCAGCGTGGTATTAGTAGACCAAGTATCCTTCCATCGCTGGAGTAGGCCCGTCCCTGCAGTGGGACATAAATGGGCTGTTATGATGATGATGATACAACGTAGACCAGATGGATCGATGTTTATGATAAACGAGATTATGTTATTTTTTTCATACATACATTCTTTCTTCAACAAATCTATGAAAAAAAAACTGTTTGAAAAGCTTGTAGAGTCAGTTATATAGTAAAAATATAAACTATTCTAAACGGCACGTGCTTACAAAGCGTTGTGTGATGGGGTCATTGTGCTAAAGGGCAACTCAATTGCCATTCATTGAGCACAGTTACAAACGGACTGCTTAACAATTACCTGAGAATATAACCCAATTATACTTTAACCAATCTCTGTAACAGGACCGAGATCTTACCGATAAGACTCACCTTTGCCCTTTTCGTCTTTAGGGCTAACGAAGCTGTATAGCATGAAAAGTCCTTCATTAGCGTTAAATGTTGAACATCATCGTTTATTTTTAAACTAGAGACCCTCCCCGGATTTGCAGGGGTACTATGGTATACTCTACAATATAATAATAAAACTACCTTTTGCCCGCTGCTTCGCTCACGTTAAATTTAGGGTAGCAAAAAGAAGCCTATATTAGTCTCCCTCCATTCAACTATCTCGACTTAAAAAATCACGTCAATTCGTCGCTCCGTTTTGCCGTAAAAAAAGACAAACAGACAGACACACTTTCCCATTTATAATATTAGAATGGATAATACATACACATGCACAAGAACTTGTTTGGAGAAAACCTATTTCCACGCCCATAGGCTGATTTGATGAGGATTGTACTTAATAAAGATTTTTCTTGAATAACTCTATTTTTGAAACCGCTTGAAAATCTGTAACGTAGTTTTAAAGATTTTCATATATCTCACTTTCGCACAACACCCTAGTCCCTAACTAATTTAAGCAATTGTATAAGGACGGACACACAGCGACATCGACTTTATTTCATTAGTGAAGGTACAGCGAAATTTTGGGCTAAATGATAATGCCTACTATGTGTTCTGAGGTAGATTATAAGTAGGTTTTAACTGGTATCATGTAAGAAGACGTCCACTACTACATAAAACGACAGAAAAATAAAATAAGTTCGTGGTTTAGGTTTAAGCAATTTGTCGTGGACCTCAAGCTCTAGTACCATAACTGAGCAATATAATTATGCTAGCTTTTGACCGCTATTTCGCTCACATTAAATTCGGGGTAGCACTCTTCCCTTTTCCTGGACACAGAAGAAAAAAAAAAGAACTAGCCTATGTTATTTTCCATCCCTTCAACTATCTTCACTTAAAAATCACGTCAACTTGTCGCTCCTTTTTGCCGTGAAAGAAAGACATACAGACACACTTTCCCATTTATAATATTAGTATGGATTTCACAACTCCAGGTCGGGTCAACAAGAAAATTTTCAACCAATTCCACCTTGAATTATGTACTACTTCATAATTCAGATCGCTAAATCAGAATCATAGCTCAACGAAAACGAATGTTGAATTGGACAGTAAAACATTAATAAATGGGTCACGGGCGACCTGACCTTTCAAGCCTACATTTAAATATTCTGTTTGTTACTCTAGTTTTGAACATTTATTATAAAATTGTATGAGTACTTTTAAATGTTTGTTTTATTTTTCTTCTGATGAAATTTGTCTTAGCTTGATAAGGTAGGTTTTCAGGTGTGACAGGATTTTATAGTCATCATTTGTCGAGAGTGGGGAGACCCCTCACACGTCGGACCGACGACCTGATTAGGACGGCGGGAAGCCGATGGATGAGGGAGGCACAGGACCGCGCAGGGTGGAAACTTTTGGAGGAGGCCTATGTCCAGCAGTGGGCGTCTATAGGCTGATATGATGATGATGATTTGTTGAGAGTAAAGGCAAAAAGGAAAAAAACTGTATTTTCGTCCTTAGATTTCTAAAAAATTGGCCTAGTACTCTAAGGAGAGTTCTGTCTGGTAACAGATGAAGAATACACCAGTAGTGGAGGACCCCCTCTAGTTGTAAAAGTTGGTATTTTACATGATGCTGGCTAAAGATATTGGTGATTTAAAGTCACTTCTTAGTTGAAATAAATATGCCCCAAAAATTAAATCAGCCGCGACACAGAGTCTGTAAATGTGTTTAAATGAAATAATGTCTGTTAATATCTGTAATTGAATTGTAATTATTAATTAACTAAACTAATTGTCTGTAAATAATGTAAAATAAAATAATTAAAAGAGCCATTTCATCCAAAATGTCATTCGTGTCAAATGTCTAGTGTGATAGGCTATACAGTATCACGCTATGACTAATAGGAGTGGAGCTGTAATGAAATATGTTTTAAAAACGGAACCGTTTTTTTCGCCGTCCAACGAAGTGGGCACGGGTCAGCTAGTAACAGTAGTTAGTAGACTATGTAACTTTATAATGATTTTATTGTAGAACTATTTCGTCATACAAAGTTTTGAATGGACATGATTCATACAATATAACTTAAACTGTATGAAGTTAGACTAAAGTTTTGATGTTGATAAATTAATGGCTTAGCGCAGATGTTCACATTGAAAACATGTTACGTAAGGTTATAACAGCGAGTCAGTGATGTAAATTAATTTGAAAATGAAAATAACATATTTAGTTTTTTTACGTAAATTAGGATACAAAATAAAATAAACTACTAATAAAATGAAACGAAATACGTATTAAAATAAGAATGCGAAATATATATATTTTAAAAAGCGCATCTTTTGTTTGCATAGGTAATGTTATAAATACAGATTACATACCATTTCCTGAACGCTTATTAGGATTATCAAGCACCGGAAATTACGTAAAAGTCACTAATAAAAACCTTATCTTCATTTTAAGCCTGTATATAATAAATGAATAAATAAATAATCCTCACACATTCACACAACGCCCTCTAGTCCCAAACTAAGCAAAGCTATAATATAATAAATTGTATAAGTAATTGTCACTTACCTATACATCAATTTTATTCATCTTAAAACATTCAGTATGTTTGTAATTATCACAATTCTTTGATTTTTGTAATGTCTGTCTACTCCTATGGAAATATGGCTTTAAGGGTGGCTTAGTACTTAAATGGTGTCTTAAATTGAAAATTACAAAAACTGATTCGAATATATTCAGGTCGTGGACTATCTTGTATGGGATCCAAACCTGTGATCTTGTTCAACGCTTCCTCATACATCATAACAGCCCATCAATGTCCCACTACAGGGACAGGCCTCCTCCCACGACGGAGGGGTATTTGGCCTACTAATACCACGCTGGCCAGACGGATTGGTACAGGGTTTAATTTCAAGTTTTCCTTCTTTTTATTTCGTAAAGATGATAGTCCCTTAGTCGGTTTTTACGACACCCATGGGATGAGATGGGGTGGTGACATATTGTATTCTCCGTCACCACACGGAGAATTTTTCCTCATACAATTTGCCACAAAAGAGGTTAATGCTAATAATTACGAAAAGTTATATAAAGACATTTCTTAAAATAAAATAGGTAGTAAAGAAAGGAACAGTAAAGTACCTAATGCTAATAAATGGTTTTAGATTCAGTCTTCTTATTACTCAAGGACTTAAAAGTCAAATTGGTTATACGAGTGCATAATTTACTTGGAGCTTAGATTCTTTTCTGGCGTTCTCATTTATTCAGAAGGATTTTATATAGTGATTGAAAAAGTTATATGTCTTACTGCAGGAATGGTAAAAGGGTATATTAGTTATTGTATTACCTAGTTGGTCATGGCACTAGACGTGTTGAGTCCAGAGACACGGGTTCGAGTCCCGCCTCGGGAACCAATTTTTTCCAATTTCTTTCTTGTTTTAGGTTATTGTACACTCTTAATACACCTATGTAACTGTCCTAGATGCACCAAACATATCTAATGAAATATGGCTGAAAACAAAGGCAAATTTTGTCGACTTCTTTGGGGTAGTGGTTATATTACATGTCTCCTAGGCAGAGGTCTCGGGTTCGATTCCCGCTCAATCCAAATCTTTGTGTGCATGAACATGATTGTTTGCATTGGTCTGGGTGTTTTCTATGTATAATATGTAAAAAATGTATTTATGTATGTTTATCCGTTCTCTAGTACCCATAGAACAAACTCTGCTTAGTTTGGAACTAGATGGCGTTGTGTGAATGTGTGAGGATTTTTTATTTTATTTTTTATTTTTAATGTAATGACATTAGTTAAAACACAAGAATGATATCCATCCGCGTGGGTTGTAAAATAATAAATAAATAATAAGAAATAAATATTCCTCACACATTCACACAACGCCATCTAGTCGTAAACTAAGCAGAGCTTGTACTATGGGTACTAGACAACGGATAAACATACTTAAATACTTTTTTTTTTTTTGTAAATACATACATATTATACATAGAAAACACCCAGACCAATGCAAACAATCATGTTCATGCACACAAAGATTTGCATTGAGCGGGAATCGAACCCGAGACCTCTGCGTAGCAGTCATGTTATATAACCACTACGCCACGAGGTCGTCAAATAATTAATTAGATTACATTTAGCTGCAAAAGAGTGACACATGATCACGAGTTTAACTAAATGTAAAACTAGACAACTATTTCCAGCGGTACAGAGCTGCAAAGCCACAAACGAAGACACAACTTAGTCATCGTTTAACTCATAACAACTTTGTTGTAACAGTTTGAAATAAGAAACCCAGTTTCAAACTACGTCACAACAGCCAGCATTATGTTAAAACTTTTTAAAATATAAACAGACTCTTTTGTTACCTTCCCAAAGGTAGGGCATTGTTGAAGCCTTTCTCTATACTACAGTATGCACGATTTTAATCTTCGGTGCTGACACTTTACGGCTGCATACAGATTCACGTGGCATTTCTTTATGGCCCGTAAAACATAAGATACGTTACGCCGTAAAAGTCTTTGCATGACTTTGTTATTTGTACACGATTTCAATTTTTAAAATGCTACTTGTTTTGTAGTTTCGCATTCTAGAATTCTTAAGTTTTATGAAATTTTCTACGTTTGTAACGGATGGTTTTGTATACGGTCAAATAAATTGTTATCATTTAGAAAGATTAGGAATGTCGACGATATCCGTGTGGTAACGGAGTAAGAATACAGAGTGTCACCATCCCAACTCATCCCATGGGTGTCGTAAAAACCGACTAAGGGACGGAAATAACAGCCGATTAATGTTTCAGTGCAGGGACGGGCCTCCTCCAGTGACGGAGGGATACTTTGCCTACTAATACCACGCTGGCCAAACGGATTGGTATAGGGTTTAATTTTAAGTTTTCCTTCTTTTTATTACGTAAAGATTACATTCACGGATAGTCCCTTAGTCGGTTTTTACGATTCCCATGGGGTGAAATTGGGTGGACACACTGTATTCTTACTCCGTCACGAGCAGGACATAAGTCATTGAATTGAAAGATTCAAAATAAATTAATACCACGTAAAAATTCACCATTTTTTTCCTTAATAAACATAATCTTTCTTTCTTTCTTTTTCTTTTAAAATATTGAAATGACAAAGGTAAAAACAGAAATAAAGAAAAGAAAATCAAAATGGCAACGTACGCACAAAAATCAATACAGCATCAATTTTTCATATATTCCGTGACGTGAGCGGTTACTTTCCCAATACCTGGATGAAAATCAAAATCACAAAATTCGTGAATATTCCGTGATCATATAAAGTTTTAGAGGAAAAGCCGTTCAAAAAATATCGCTGCTGCCGTAAGCGGCCCGATTTTGTATGACAAATTTGTATTGTGGTTGCATGGGTTTACAGAATGAATAGCTTAAAAAAAACGGGGCCGGACTCGTGGTCACACCAGGTTGTCACACCAGTGTGACTATCAGGAATTATTTTATTGTTAGTCACACCGCTACTAATACAACACCTTGTATTAAATATGAATTAGTGCGGATCCTTAACAACTCTTATTTATCGATATTTCATAATGATATTTTATCCAAAAATAGATTGTTTAGCCTTGTGGTAGTTATTCTGTTTATTCCTATCTTCTATCACTGGCGACCTATGAAGATCATACCAAATAAGGTTTGGTGTAAACTAACTAACAACTAACACGTTCTCCTATTTCGTGGACGTAACTTTTAAATTTTTCTTTTTTCTTTTCTTTGGGTCGAGGAGAGGCTCCACGCTCCACGGCAAAATAATATAGTTATTGCTAAAGATGATTTTGTTTTAGGGTGTCAATTAAAATTATTAAACATTGAAATATCAGTAGGCTATGTTCTTGAAATGCTGAAATAATATTGTACTTAATATAAATATTATTTTGTTCGTACATATGATAACGAATTTTAATTTACATATCGATAAAACAGCACTAGTTGGTAATGACAATCGACGATACAAGGTGTTGTATTAGTAGCGGTGTGACTAACAAGAAAATAATTCCTGATAGTCACACTGGTGTGACAACCTAGTGTGACCACGAGTCCGGCCCCGCTCACAAACAATATAAATCACTGATTAAAAAAAGATAAAGCCGGTTAAGCAACATCGTCTCCGTGTGTAGTCGGTTTTTACGACACCCATGGGATGAGATAGAGTGGTGACATATTGTATTCTTACTCCGTCACCACTCGAATTTTATCCTTATACCCATGTAAATCCTTTATCACAGTGCATTGTCACGGAAAGCTGTGTTTATATGCTTATTCAATACCTACAATAAGCATCAACAGTTATGTATAATTCATGATCAAGATTCCCGTACCAAAGTACTTCTGAAGCTTACTGAACCAGTTTTATGTGCTAATAAAGTTTATGTGTGAAAACAGACACTTATTTTATACAATGGCACGTACGCGGATAATGACGATGACTGTGACACTGTAGTGACACTAGTAGTATCATTGAAGTTCATTACCGAAAAATAAATTATAATGGTACTACAGAAAGGTACCAACCTTATAATTTAGGTAGGTATAGAAAACTTTTCTAGTTGTACTTATGTCATAACTCATGGCCGGTCAAAACCAATTTTGACTGTCAAGTCAAAAGTGGTTTTGACTGACGTTAACCCCTAGTTTTGATCATCGACATTAGTCAAAACCACTTTTAACTGGCAAAAATACAATATTAAGGCAGAAGTCAGAAACAGTTGGTTAGGTTAGGATAGTATGGTGACCAAAGGTGCTAGAAACATATAGTATTACTTTAATCTAGCACTCGCCGGCCGCGGCCGCGGTACGCTCGCTTTTTTGTCTAGACTAGGTCAGAATGATTTTCTGTATTATACGTCAAATAGCTTTTAATATCTGAAATCACAACACAAATCTAATAATTCTTTTAACTTAGTCAAACCGCTTAGGCTACTGAATGTGGTAATGATTTATACACAAACACGTGCAAAAAAATATTATCCTTCCTTTATATCCCTCGGTTAAAATACTAAACAATTGAGCAATGTTCACCACTTTGATATTTGTTTTCTGTTCCAAGCGTCAAATGTCCGAAACATCTTAAAACTAATTTAAATTTTGGTTCCCAAATATCCGGTTTCAATGTTTTTGAAAAGGTTTTGTTAAGTAAACAGATAAAAGTGGAAGTTCCTCGAAATTTTCAAATGCTTTCCTTTCAATTAACGTAAGATCCGTTTGCACTTTCATTTATGGCAGTGTTTAATAAAAGTGTTTTTCTGACTTTTTTATAGTAATTTGGTGTTGCCAGCTCATTTCGAGGGTGTTAATGGTAGACAACTATACTATTTTCATTGTAAATATAAATGTATGTACCCTTAACTATTTTTATTATATTTAGTCTTCTATATGTTTATTTAGTTTATCTGTGGAAGCTTTTTATTGGCGTTTTGTAACTATTTTTGAGTCCATGTATATTTATTATAGCTGTAAGCCTCCCAAATATGTTAAAATGTAGTCGGTTCAGCTTTTTGGTGTTATTCTACTATGCTAAAAAAACACGAGCAGTCGTTGCGGGTTCCAGATCTGAGAGTATCGCTGGAGTGTCATGCTCAGGTGCTTTGCTTGGTATAGAAAATTGGGTGGGATAGGTTCATTCAAAATACAATATATAGAAACACAATCACTCCCATTCGTATCAATCCAAAAGAACAGGTAACCACAAATAATGCGAAAGTCACGTTTTCCTTCATAATTGGAGACAGCACGGGTCAGTGTTCCACTGTTAAATAAATATAGGGTACTAGACAGCGGATAAACATACTTATATACTTTTTTTTTTTGTAAATACATACATATTATACATAGAAAACACTCAGATCAATGCAAACAATCTTGTTCATGCACACAAAGATTTACATTGAGCGGGAATCGAACCCGAGACCTCTGCGTAGCAGCCATGTAATATTCGACTGCGCCACAGAGGTCGTGTTAGGTGGTGCTCAGGACATTTAAGAGCTGATCGCTGACAACGGATGAGACATAGCTCCATTTGATATACAAACATAAATGCATGCCAATTACATTGTAATTGATAGTTTAATAATAGCAACCGGTAACTATGCTCTTTGCATCTTCAGATTAATTACCTTGCCTAGTCGATCGTCAGTAATATGTTTGTTAGCGTTCACGATGCGTGACAAATGTAATTCAGTATTCGATTGTTAAGTTTAATTAGCTACTCGTGATTAAACGATGTATCGATTTGTCGTGATGTCATTGTTCTTGTTTAATTTGATTGATTTCATTTCTGTGGTGGCAGATTGATATGTTTTTGAGTTCAAATTATGTGCTTTAGAAAGCCAATGATTTAAAACCACAATGAGAAAAAAACTTTAATCTATAAATCACACTCTAATGTAGGTATATTATGTTAGGTAACATCAAGGCAAAGATCGCAATCTAGAAAGGTCATGGCGTAATAAACTCGATGGCTTCTTTAATGAATGAAAGACTTAAACTATAAATAAGTAAATAAAAAATCCTCACTCATTCACACAACGCCATCTAGTCCTTAACTAAGCAAAGCTTGTACTATGGGTACTAGACAACGGATAAACTTAAATACTTTTTTTTTGTAAATACACACATCAAAAAAGTCTAAGCAACATGCATGATATTACAAATTTACCATTTATATTAATTTATTTTACCATTTATTTTAATTATAACGTTGTATTTTATTTTTAAAATAATATTTTTAGGGTTCTATGATGTAAAAATAACAGCTGTTTTCTTTATAAGTTCTTTTAATAACAGAAATTAACAATATTAGAATATACAGGTACATAAGAAACTAAACTTTTTTTTTACAAATTGAAATTTCTTAAGAAAATGAATTCATTGTGAAAGAATAGGACAATTTAATACAAAGTATGGCCTCCTCTGCTATTCAGAACTTGTCGGCAACGATTATTCATTGAATTAATGAGACTGTTTATGTCATCTTGCGGTATTCGCTCCCAATGGAATTGTAGCAAATCCTTCAGCTGTTGGGTTGTTGTCACTCCGTCCAAGTCCTTCAAAACACGTCTCTGGAGCATGTCCCATGCGTGCTCGATGGGGTTGAGGTCTGGCGATTGTGCAGGCCAGGGCAATACCTGGATGTTCTCCGTTGCCAAGTATTCACTGGTTCGCCGAGCTGTATGTGAACGCGCATTGTCATGCATTAACGTAAAATCGGAGCTAAAGGTTTGTGCAAATGGATGGACATAAGGTCTGAGAATATCCTCAACGTAATTTTCAGCGTTCATGTTTCCATTTACAAAAACGAGCTCAGTTCGCCTGTTCTTCATAATACCCGCCCATACCATAACTGTTGAGCCGCTGTATGGATGAACTTCCTGAACGCACCTGAGTCTTTCAGTATTTCCGGGTCGACGGTACACTCGCACCCTTCTTGTATCAGGCCTAAACCCGAATCGCGACTCATCGGAAAACATAATTTTATCCCATTGTTCCTGGGTCCATGTTATGCGTTCTCTACCATTCATTTCGACGAGCGCGATTCCTGTGACGTATCGGTGGGCACCTGATAGGGCGTCGATCTCGTAGGCCGTACTCATGCAGTCGATTTCGCACAGTTTGGGGACTTACATCAACACCACTTGAATTTTGTAGCCTCAAACTTATCTCTCGAGCGGTTAACATCGGCTGGCGTCTTGCAGTCAGTTGTATGTACCGGTCTTGCCGAGTGGTTGTACTCCTTTTACGGCCTGGATGCTGTTCAGCGGGTTCCCCTGTATTATTGTAGCGCTGCCAAAGACGACAAATAACACTTCTATGAATACCAAAATGTCGAGATACCTGAGATTGATTACTTCCCGCTTGCAACATCCCTACAGCTCTTTGCATTTCATCTGCCGTCAAATGACGTCGCTCCATGACGTAAAGAATATCTAACAATTCAATTTTGTCGCCAACTGTATTTAAATGGTTGGTAAAATTATAAAATCAAGACTAAAACGTAGCAATTAACATGCACTCAAATTCAAACAAATTCGCAGTCATTTGAATTTTATGAAAAAAAACAAAACATAATCGAAATTTTTTTACCTATACACTTGAAGTTTACTTACCTATACACTTTGAGTGAGTAAATACTTAGAAATTAATTAATATAAATGGTAAATTTGTAATATCATGCATGTTGCTTAGACTTTTTTGATGTGTGTACATACATATTACGAGTATACAAAGAAACACTCAGACCAATGCAAGCAATCATGTTTATGCACACAAAGATTTGCATTGAGCGGGAATCGAAACCGAGACCTCTGCGTAGCAGTCATGTTATATAACCACTACGCCACAGAGGTCGGTCAAGTGATAAAATGGTAAGTGAATTTTGCTCTTGAAGTAGTGGTCTAAAGAGTGACGTTCACAGAAGTCGCGACCAGAACTAGTTATGGTTTATTGATCCAACTGAGTAAGTAAGTGTTGGATAAAATGGGAGGATTTAATTGTATTTATTTGCAGGTAAAGTAATTACAAACAGTTCATTAACGCCCAAAATAAAAACAATTAGCGATGAAAGATATTCCGTTTAAGCCAATGCCGAATCTCCATTGGTTTAACCGCAATCCAATACAAATTAAATCAGAAATTCAACAATTTAGGTCCCGTACGCACAATGAAATTGGAAACTCTCTCAATTTCGAAATAAAATTTAAACAAACCACTCTAGGGATTTTCCGCAAATAAAATGCACTAACAGCTTATACACATACCTAACTGCAGATCTAGTTACAAATGTTTATTGGAATATGTACCTTATTACTTCGGAATAAAGCAGGCTGACGAGTGGAGCTTCATGAATAGATGATTGATTTTTTTAATCTAGAAAAATACAAACAAATTCCAAAATATTTTGAATATTTATAGACCAGAAAAATAGATTAAAATTTCGTTTTGTAGCTAGAAGAAGCGTATTTTTTTAAAAAGCTCATACAATAAATTGTAGTTCGGGGAAGCTCGGGTTTTTGGATGTTTTTATTAAAAATAGATTTTGTAATACCTTTAGTGTTGTTTGTAGATGAAAAATAAACTCAAAAATGTAAAAATAAATGCATTTTCAGTTATAACATAACTTATGGTTATTTTATGGTTATTTGGTTAGTCTGGCCAGCGTGGTATTAGTAGGCCTAGTAACCCTCCCTCACGGGAGGAGGCCCGTACCTGCAGTGGGACATTAATGGGCTGTTATGATGATGATGATGATGGTTATTTTAGGACTTTAGAATATTACTTGTATTGAATGATGACTTGTATTAGCGATAAGATTTATTTTCCTTTGAGGTTGTGGTGGTATGTCAACTACCAGCAGCGAATAGTAACCACTTTACATTGCAGCAAAAACCTTCCCTAAGTGCTTGTAATAGTTTGGGGAGCAGTCGGTATTTTTAGTACAACCGAATGGTCAGAACGGCAGTAACAGAGATGGAGTCATCATCATCATAACAGCCCACTAATGTCCCACTGCAGGGACGGGCCTCCTCCCGTGACGGAGGGATACTTGGCCTACTATTACCACGCTGGCCAGACGGATTGGTATAGGGTTTAATTTCAAGTTTTCCTTCTTTTTATTTCGTAAAGATAATATTCACGAATAGTCCCTTAGTCGGTTTTTACGACAACCATGGGATGAGATGGGGTGGTGACATATTGTATTCTTAATCCGTCACTATCATTTTAAAGAGACGGAGTAAAGCCATTTTATTACTACCAACTGTTGCCTTGTGGACTGTAATCACGATTTCTATCAAGTTCGAAACAGTCAAATTGTCGTGTGAAAATGGTAAAAAAAAATTTACAACTTTAATTTGCTTGAGATGTATTTCACTTCAAAACAGCCAAATAATCTATTTTCAGCTAATAGCCGAAACACTTGATGGAGGTTTATAGTCAGCTCAGAAATTCAGTCACTAATCCTACATCTACAAATGCTCTTAAATATGACGCCTTATATTCGAGACCATTCGTCTTGAATATCGATATTTATTACTTTTACCCAGTTTCCTCTTTACACATACACTCAGTAATAATAGTTTGCTATTTAGAATTCACTTCACGTCAAATACGAAAACGTACATACATTCACCGCAATGATTTTCTAAGTTACCAAATAGTTTATTTTTCTTCTTTGTGTTTTTCAAGGAAACCCTCTTGTTTTTGTTCTAAGATATGCAGTAGATATTGCATCCCATGAGTATCATAAAAACCGACTAAGGGACTATTCGTAAATATTATCTTTACGAAATAAAAAGAAGGAAAACTTGAAACCCTATACCAATCCGTCCGACTAGCGTGGTATTAGTAGACCAAGTATCGTTCTGTCATGTAAGAAGGCCCGTCCCTGCAGTGGGACATTAATGGGCTGTTATGATGATGATGATGATGCAGTAGTAGCTGACCAACATGACCGTTATCATTTTAGTTTATAGACTACAAGCTACTTCAGTAAATGTCGAAAAAAACTAAAGAAAATTAAAACAAACATCTTCATCGCTTGATATATGATTCCAACTATCTGTAGAGTATTCACGTCCTTGACTACTAGGCCGCTGAATCTATGATGCCAAAACCAATATTTAATTGACATGAGGTGGGATGGACACACCGCGTAATCTTACAAAAGTCAACTCACCAAGAATATTTATAATCATCATAATAGCCCTTAATGCCCCACTGCAGGAACGGGCCTCCTTCTGTGACATAGGGATACTTGGCCTTCTAACTACCACGCTGGCCAGACGGATTGATACAGGGTTTAATTTCAAGTTTTCCTTCTTTATTACGTAAAGATAATATTCACGGATAGCCCCTTAGTCGTTTTTTACGACACCCATGGGATGAGATGGGGTGGTGACATATTGTATTCTTACTCCGTCACCACACGGAGAAGATTTATAATAGGACGAATAAGAGAAGATATTATAAATATGAATTTTATTTTTCCTTCTTGTCAAAGCCATGCTTTCAGAACAGATTTTTGTTTAAAAATTATTTGCAAAGCAGTAAAAACCAGACGAACAAAACAAATTCAAATAACAGCTCATTGCACATTCTTTTTAAAAAGAATTGTCGTCGAATACAGGCTTAATATATAATTTATTTCTGAATTCTTTCCTGAATTAAACATGCATACTTGACATTATCGTAGAATCTCGATAAGCAATAATGGATATGAATCATATTCCGAGTGGAATCGCATTTAACGGATTCAAATTTATCGATATCATATTTCCGAATTCGTGCTTAAATTTTTACTGATAATATGTCTGTTCTTAAAGAGATTTAATCATTTTTATATCGTAATCAAATTTAAAGCTTTCTCATTTAAATGTGTAGCTAATGAAAGGCTCTAAGACTTATTATATTATTATTATACTCCGTGTGGTGAGGGAGTAAGAATACAGTGTGTCACCACCCCATCTCATCCAATGGGTGTCGTAAAAGCCGACTAAGGGACTATCCGTGAATGTTATCTTTATTGAAATAAAAAGAAGGAAAACTTGTAATTAAACTCTATACCAATCCGTATGGCCAGCGTGGTATTAGTAGGCCAAGTATCTCTCCGTCATGGGAGGAGGCCCGCCCTTAAAGTGGGACATTAATGGGCTGTTATAATGAAGACTTATTACTTTTTCTCTGTTCTCCCCTTTCGGACTGTTCGTTCCACTGTTATGTTCCACTAATGGGTCCAACAGGATTTGCAAGTTCTCATGTCTCCACTGTTAACTAATAGTGGGACTATTAGGATGAGTAAATACTTATGTCTCCACTTCTGTTATCAGATACTGGCCATTAATGCACTTGCGTTAAAAATATAAACTGAAAGCTGTCATACCTATAGTCTATTTAAACGGACAATTTATCAGGCTACAATCCAGAATTAAATAAAAGAATTATTTTTGGATAAATAATTTTTTATTCAAATAAATAAAAAACTTGGAAAATTTGTAAAACTAACAATGAATGTGTTTCTTAAGCAAAAGTGAAAATAAGCAAAAATTAATCAGTTTTTAACTGTTATGTGAGTAATCAGTAGTCAGCACATTAAAAAAACCGTAAATAACGGTCCTGCAATGGTTTTTCAAGCTTTTATTATGTTATCCAGGTCTTGGTGCGGTAATTGTTCCAGGTCCGACTCGGATGCAAAAAAAGTTGCTCTTCCATCGCAATTTTATGCAGGAAAAATCACTAAAACCCTTCTTTTGAACATTTCCTACGCGTATTTTATGGTTTTGAGGATAGGGGATTGAGTGGTTCAGTATAAAATCGATACGTCGTGCTCCTGCAACCAGCTCGTCATCACTCTCGCTTTATGCGAACGGGTGTTATTGTCCATGAACTTGAGCATTTGGCCCAATTGTTGTCTACGGGGGTAGATTATTAGTACTAGCACCTCGTCAAATTATTTTTCAGCGGTCATGGTGTTTCTGATCAAAACGCGCTCTGTTCTTCGACCGATACAAATTCCCGTCCAAACCATAATTTGTTCTATCGTGGTATGAATAGATTTTCTGAGGATGTTGTAGACGGCTATCACAACCAGGAACTCGCCAAGCACGTTCTCTACGTGAATCCGAGAGGAAACCGAACCGGGACTCATGTGTAAACACTATACAGATCACAGGTTATCTTTGCAGAGCAAATTAATGTTCACGAGCCCAGACTAGTCGTCGTGCGCGATTCGCTCGGCGTAGTGCTGGAGTTTAAAGCGGTATGCGAGCATAAAGGTGGGCTTCGTGCCGACTTCTTCTGACAGTTTGGTCACCCGCAAGAGGCTCCACCAAGAGCTGGAGCCTCTACACCAGCTGCATGGTAGTAACAATTTGCTGTCTTTTCGCGGGAACTTGCAAAAATCGATCATGTCGTTAAGTGGTGATAGACTTTTTGCTGTGGTATCTTTCAGCCACTTCACCAGTAGCACGATAACGTGACCATAACCCTGATTTCATATTTTGTATTGTTCTAATCTCTTCAGCAATACTCCGCTTAGTACCCGCAGCTGGGAGCATGCCTACTGCCCATAACATTTTCTCTCTGATGAAATGGCGCCGCTGCTTGATGCACACAATATCATTTATTCGAAATAAACGTTTAAATTGTTATAAAACTTAAATTTTACACAAAAAAGCAGTCAAAACTTACTATTGGTAAATGAAATTTTCGAACTTGACTACGTTTAAGCCGCGTAAATCTTTTATTTTTAATTTTATTTTCCAAATTCAAATTTAGAATGGTTGAAAAATGTTAACAAAGTAAGTTTTCATCAAAAGAATTAAAAAAAAAACAAAATTACAAACCAAATTTTTTGACTTTCACAACTTTATACAAAATACCCCTAGACTTTGTTGAGGTGTGTATATGGCGTCGTGTCAACCGCAGACTAAAGAGTACTGATAGCTAGAGATGTGTAACTGATGTGAATGTATGAAATCATCACTTACAAGTTCTTTTAGTACTGAACGGTTTATGGCAATTTTTTTAGCTACATACATTATACAGTGTAGGTATATAATTACATAATATTCTAATTACGCAATAGGAATGTGGAGTCGTAAATAATACTAAAAGTATTAAACAATTTTTTTATTTATAATTTTTACAAATATAGCAGGTAGGTAGGTATAAGGAGCTGTAAAAGAGAAAGAAAAAGAAAGAAAGAAAATATATTTATTCCTGGTAGTTTGACGTTATCTGTTTTATTTTTTTTCGTTTTTATGACATCTGACAAAAGATTTTGGTTCAAAATAGTAATCTCAGAATAATAATTTCAGAATCATGTAGATTAACAAAATTATAAATTCACTTACTTAAACAACATTATTTAGTACTTAAATAATAATTTTTATTTTATTTATATTTTGACTAGGTGATGCCCGAGGCTTCACCCGCGTTGTATGAGTAGCTCAAATGGTATTCTACACCCTAACCTAACCCTATATTCCAAATTTCATCAAAATTCATTCAGTAGTTTTTGCCTGAAAGAGTAACAAACATCCACAACATTGCATTTATAATATTAGTAGGATTTATTTAAGCATCATCATTTTATTCGTATGCCAATCGTTCATTCACTTTTGTTACACATCCCTACGAATCTATGAAATTTCTAGAATCTACAAATGTCAAATAATGAAATTAATTTTTATCTGTGAAATTTGCCGTTGGAAAAAAATACATTTATTTAAAATATAAGAAAGATAGTGGTGAAATCAAAGTAATTTACGTGTTTTCTATTGCATAAACGTATAATGCTACTTTCCAGAAATTTTCATTCATATCAAAGTGTGTGATTGATGTAAAAACTAGTGAATTTGAAATATGTGGTGTTTGTTTACTATATAAATCAAGTAAGGATGAATACGGTATACGAGTATCATTTGCATGATGGTGTCATGTCAATATTGAAATAAATACAAATATAAAAATTATTAACGATTTACAAAATGGAAGAAGAATTACATTTCATCAAGAGGAAAGGCGGGATAGTATTGCTTTACAATGGATATCAGTTCTATAAACATAAAGTTTATAAAAGCACAAAAACACGATGGATTTGCAGGCAGAAAAGAAACACCAAATGTACTGGAGCAATAACAGTACATGTAAGTACTGAAGTACTATTTCATATTAGGGTCGGAACGTTTTTTTTGCCAAACGTCAGTAAACCGTTATAGTCAAACTTTTAATTTCTTTTATTTTCTAACAGTACCACGAACTTATAACTCCGAGTATACAATGAGTTTTTTTTCCATAGGGTGACAAAATAGAAAAGTTTACGGGACATTCGGTTGGCTGTTTATCAGATGATGCAGAAAACACAGTGGATTTAGCTATAGATGACATTAAGTTAAAAGCTGCCATTTCAACTGACCCAATACCTTCCATTTTTCGAAAAGTTATGGCTCCGTTGTATGACAAAGGACTGGACAAAGTGACTAAAATATCTTACAATAGTTCAAAAAGTTCAATATACGCAAAACAAAAAAGATCCTTTGAAGTGAAGAAATTAGTTTATAATAATATACAAGAAGTAGAAATACCGTCAAAATTTAATACAATTACAATAGCAGATTACAGCGGAAATAGAATAAGATTTTATGGAATTACTGGAGACTATAGATGAATATTATGGGGACGGCACATTTAAAAGCGCGCCTCGCCCGTTCGCTCAATTATGGAGTTTACATGGTAACTTTGGTAGTACTTCGGAGACAGCGCCAATAATATATTGCCTCATGAGCGAAAAATCTGAAATGGCCTACTCCATTCTATTTGATATTCTCACAGCAAAATGTCCAAAATGGGAGCCAAAAAGATTCCATTGTGACTTTGAGGTAGCAGTGACGAATGCTTTAAAATACTTTTTTCCGACAATAGAGGTTAAGCGTTGCTACTATCATTTTGTCAATGCACTATGGCGAAAAGCTAAATCCCTAGGAATTAAAACAAAACTCTATCGCCGCATAGTAGGTTTGTGCACAGCACTTCCTTTACTACCTGAAGAAGATATACTTGATGGATGGAACTACATTCAAACTGAGTGTTGCCAATGGGAAAAGATGAAACCTTTTATGACATATTTTAGTAAATATTGTCTTAAAAATGATAATTTTATAAAAGAATGGTGTATTTATAACCAACTAGCTGATGCCCGCGGTATTACCCGCTTAATTGTTATTTTACACCATAAACTACCTATATTCCAAATTTCATCAAAATCCATTTAGTAGTTTTTGCATGAAAGGGTAACAAACATCAATCCATCCTCACAAACTTGCATTTATAATATTAGTAGGATAGGATAAGCAAAGGTGTGTCACTTTAGTGCCTAACAAATAAGGTGAATATTATCTTCACTAAATAAAAAGAAGGAAAACTTGAAATTAAACCCTATACCAATCCGTCTGCAAGCGTGGTATTAGTAGGCCAAGTATCCCTCCGTCAAGGAAGGAGGCCCGTCCCTGTAGTGGGACATTAATGGGCTGTTATGATGAAATAAGTTGACAATTACGAATTTAAGCTCTCTAGATATATCAGACCCACAGCTAAAAAACCAGTCAAGTGCAAGTCTGACTCGCGCACCGAGGGTCCTGTACAAACCTATTTATTTTCCCGCCAAATTGTGATAACGTCAAGGTTCAGCTGTTTAAATACTATTTTTCCCGCCAAAATTCAATGACGTCACGACTCAACTGTCAAAAAATATTTTCCCGCCAAAATTCTGTGACGTCATGACTCATCTGTCAAAATTCTATGACGTCACGGGTAACGTGACCTATGACGTCACACGTCACGTGACCTATGATGTCACAGGTCACGTGACACAGCTTTCCCGCCAAAATTCTAAGAAATCAAAATATAATATGATTGCTAATAAAAAGTAGCCTATGTTCTTTCTCAGGGTCTAAAGATTGTCTGTACCAAATTTCATCGAAATCCGTTCAGCCGTTTAGGCGTGAAAGAGTAACAGACAGACAGACAGACAGACAGACAGACAGAGTTACTTTCGCATTTATAATATTAGTATGGATTGCATCGCACAAATAATTTTACAGAGGGATGGCACGCTCGACTGAATCGTTGGATCAACAAAAACTATGTGACGATCCATAAGTTACTTTCAGTTTTGAAAAACGATTTATCAATAAACAAAATAGCATTAGCCAATGGTGGTAATAAGCGGCGAAATATGCAGAAAGACAAGGACATATTATTTTAAACACACAAATGAAATTAGTCCATAAACAAATAACAGTTGGTCATTTTTTGGAACAACTTCGATGATTAATTAATTACTTAATTTTTATCGATAGCTGATCACTTACTAGTAGTAGATAGTCTAGATAGTCTTTTGTTTTCTTTTTTGTATATTTCAAAAAAAAATGTTTTTTTTTAACTTAACATGTGTAGTTTGATTTGTGCTAAACCAACCAAAATAATTGCTTTAAGAAGGTTATGGGCTTTTTATTGCTTTATTTTCAATACCCATAGTGAGAGAGTTAAAAAAGTACAGACTGTACTTTTGATGAATTAAATTAAATCGGAGCAATCGGAAAAAAATTCCCGCTTCTAAGGATCATCACTAGTATTCAGTGGTACCGTTTAACTATAAAAGACCCACCGTAGCACCAGGTATATTTTGATAGTTATTACAAACATTGATTTTTTGCGAACCCGAATTGAAAACCCATCTATCGTGATGTGCGTGTGGTATGAGTGTTCTTTTTGAAAAGTTAGTCCAAACATGACGAAATTTAAGAATAATTTAGGAAAAAATTGTGAAAAGACAACGGCATAAATAAAAAAATTGTGAAAAGCATAGAAAAAAAGTTACGGTCAATTAATTAGAACACTCAATCCGGCGACCAGAAAAAGTTACTGCACCTTGTTTCCCAGAAATATACGTACAATATTGTTGTGAAATAATTGAGCAGAATTAGTGAAATATATTCCCAATTATTCAAATGTTTTTGACTGTTTATTTCGATTTTATAAAGGTATTTGTAGAACACTCAATCCTCCTATAGAACAGATTGAAGTATTATAAAATCTTAAACTATGGCCTAATAATTTGTTGACTTTGATACTCTATTACACGAACACGATCCCGGATCAGTTTGTGAAACACAAATCATCATAAAAAATATATAATAGTTTAAGAGAAAATTAAAATTATACTTTTTAATAAATGTTCCGTGTGAGTGTTCCATGTTTTGGCGTACATGAATTTAACCCAAACTTGTATGTCAACCCAGACTATACCTGAAATTGTGAAAATGTTTGTACTAAATTTTAAAACGTCTTCTGAACTTGATACGGTTTTATTTTAACAATTATCAACTTAAATAAATCTCAATCATAAATTCAAAGCTATAAAGCTGATTAGGCTGACCATAAATTCCACAAAAATAAAACTGTACTCTTTTATTACAACAAAATAAATAGGTATAGATAATTTAATGCATCTTTGTTTTGCAAATCTAAAAGACCCTATGACAAAGTCTTAATGACTAATCGGAAAATGTATTGAATGATTTGATATATTATATCACTGTCCCGGAGAGTAACTCAGGCATATTGTTTCCGGTTATTCTTGTTTTGCGAATGGTGAATACTTGCATAGTCTTGTGACTAAGTCTGGCTACTTGGTTGTCCAAGTAGCCAGACTTTGCCACCAACAACTTGCTCTTCAATATAATCTTGTCGCTGCAATAGTACCGTATTATAGGTAGGTACCCTACCCATATAATTTGGACTTGGCTCACGACGTTGTTGACACGTGGAATGTTGATTCGGCGATCATTGTTCCGATAGTACTTTCGGTAAATGGACTTATTCGAAAGAGTCGCTATCAAAATCTAAGAAGACTCGCGCTTGACCGTTGGATCATAGGTCTGATCCAGAAGGCGGTACTGCTTGACACGGCACGCATTGTCAGGAAGTTCCTATCTCTGGAGCCCTAACCACCATCTTGGTCCTTGTACCCATTGCTGGTGGGTTACCTTTTTTATATTTTGTGGTGACATATTGTAATCCTACTCCGTCACCACCAAGGAACTTACACTCTAACTGGAATGCTTACGAAGCAAATTTGGACAAATTAAATCGTACATTACTACTGACAACATAAGTATTTGTTTATATAACATGAAAGGGAAAAATACTCCGACAAGGACAACGACAAAGGGGAATTGCATCTCTCTCTTGCAACTGTAAGTTAAATGTTGGTATCTCGTTTAGAGAAGGACACACTCCACTCATACAGCTGTAAATTAGGAACGGATTTTTTGATTTTTTAGGATTTCAATAAACTGCATAGAACAAAAAAGTAGTTACTGTTTTATTTTAATATAAGTCATGGTCAGCCTAGTCAATTTTCTAGCTAAGAATTATAATTTAGTTGATAATTATTAAAATAAAACCGTATCAAGTTCAGAAGACGTTTTAAAATTTAGTACAAACATTTTCACAATTTCAGGTATAGTCTGGGTTGACATACAAGTTTGTGTTAAATTCATGTACGCCAAAACACGGAACACTCACACGGAACATTTCTTAAAAAGTATAATTTTGATTTTCTCTTAAACTATTATATTTTTTATGATGATTTGTGTTTCACAAACTGATCCGGGATCGTGTTCGTGTAATAGAGTATCAAAGTCAACAAATTATTAGGCCATAGTTTAAGATTTTATAATCCTTCAATCTGTTCTATAGGAGGATTGAGTGTTCTACAAATACCTTTATAAAATCGAAATAAACAATCAAAAACATTTGAATAATTGGGAATATATTTCACTAATTCTGCTCAATTATTTCACAACAATATTGTACGTATATTTCTGGGAAACAAGGTGCAGTAACTTTTTCTGGTCGCCGGATTGAGTGTTCTAATTAATTGACCGTAACTTTTTTTCTATGCTTTTCACAATTTTTTTATTTATGCCGTTGTCTTTTCACAATTTTTTCCTAAATTATTCTTAAATTTCGTCATGTTTGGACTAACTTTTCAAAAAGAACACTCATACCACACGCACATTCTATCGTGAAATAACACTTTTTGAATGCATAGTACATTGCATGAATTTGACAGAGGCAGTTGCTATTGTGTGTTTACTTTTTTAAGTTTTATTTGAAACCATAGAGGTTTTAGTAAAATATGGCAAGTGGGGCCACTAGTCCAAAATATATTTCATAAAAATAGTGTTATTGGTTCCACTATCAAAATGGGTCCATGAGAACTTGCAAATCCTGTTGGACCCATTAGTGGAACATAACAGTGCAACGAACAGTCCGAAAGGTGTTCTCCGGCGTTCCTGACTGTTACTACTTACTTTCAGGTGAGACGTTTCCTTGTTTATCACCTTTAAGTAATAAAAAAAGAAAATGTTAATTTTTTATTGACAGCTCCCGCATAAGGCTGTCATGGCCTGTGTCGCGGGGACATTTTATAAACATCAATTAACGGACACAAAGAACACCCAGACTCTGGACAATAATTTGTGGATCTCACAAATTATTGTCCTGCTTGGGGATTGAATCCACAACCTCGTGCACGGTAGCCGCTTGCGCTACCGTGACGCCACCGAAGTGAATGTGTATGATAGCTTATGAAGCAGCATAGTCTTGTGTTACATTTGATAAGGTTCCTGTAGAAAGGCGTGAAATCTTGACCCACTTGTTACAAGGCTCGATTTTGCGGACATTCGCATTTTTTCTTTAGCATCTTGTTAGTAGAGAAGTACTGTGGCTTTTGCTACTTTCAAAAACATCTTTGCTCAAAAAAAGTAGTCAACCTAGAAAAAGTTCGCCTTGAAAAAAAATTACCTAGTTTAACAACAGGATTTCTTGTAGTTCTTTGAACTCTGAGTTGACAGAACTGAATGACTTTACTCAATGTATTGCCGTCAATTTGTCAGTCTGAGTCAATAGCGGCTTTTATACATACACACTATCGCGCGTTCTTTGAAACGTACAGGATTGCGCGCGGGAAAGTCTACCTATTGTGGAAAAAGGCGTGAGTTTATGTATGTAAGTAAAAAAGAAAAAAATATTCCTCACACATTCACACAGCGCCATTTAGACCGAAACTAAGCATAGCTTGTATTAAAAAGAAAAATATATAAAGTAATATAAATAAATCAAGAATAAAGTACCTGTACTTATTTAATTTTACACAAAAAAAACAGGTTTTTTTGAGCTTCCTGTCTTTATTTTCAAACACACTTTAACTTATGCCCAAACATTTGTATTACAAGATTTTGTTCAAGTCAGCTTCGGTAATAAAATTGGCGCGGATGAAAAAACCACGTCCAAATTAATCCCTTCCATCCGAGCAACGTGTAGGAGAAATGGTTAATTCTATCTAAGTTTGACTTAAGTAGTACAACAAAGATTTTGTAAGGTAAAACAAGGAAATAAACACATTTACAAAAAAAGCTATACTGAGCTACATGTAGCTTAGCAGCTAGTAGTAGTTTGACGACCTCTGTGGCGCAGTCGGTATATTACATGGCTGCTACGCAGAGGTCTCGGGTTCGATTTCCGTTCAATGCAAATCCTTGTGTACATGAACATGATTGTTTGCATTGGTCTGAGTGTTTTCTATGCACATAATATGTATGTATTTACAAAAAAAAAGTATTTAAGTATGTTTATCTGTTGTCTAGTACCCGTAGTACAAGCTTTGGTTAGTTTGGGACTAGGTGGCGATGTGTGAATGTCTGAGGATTATTTATTTATTTATTACTCTACCATATTATTTTGTCTATTCTAATCGATATTCTTTTTAATTCAACGTTCGCTTTCACAATACAGTCTCTATGGTTGTATCGCCTTCACTCAAGTAGTATTTACTTGACGCTTCTTAAAGAGTCCATAATACTGACGCTCCGACATATACATAATTATACACAAGATAACTAAGGTAAATTGTAATCAACTCCCACAATCCCGGGTAAACTAGTTACAGATTTACCCCTAATTCAATATAATATTACACCTACACGTAGTATAGAGCAACATATAGGTTCTTCCTAATAAGAGGAGCGCTCAAATTTCTGCGCAAACTTCCGCACGAACATAACGCATCACGTACTCATTATATCGCATGCAAATCTAATTGAATACTATTATAATGTAAGTTAATGGCAATAATTTGGTTTCTTTTTATGCGGAGAAGGGTTAAGAATACAAATTTTTATGACTTAAGTTAAAAGGTAAACAAATATGGCATCGTATTATTCACAGACTAAAAACTAAAATTAGAAATACATTTCTAATTCTAGAATCTACATAATGTCAAATGATCCAGAAATTTTCATCCAAATCAAAGTGATGTAAAAGCTTGTGAATTTGCAAAAATTGTGGTGTTTGTTTACAAAGATAATCAACTATACTACAACTAACTAAAGGGGTTTAAGGTGCACTTAGTTTCTAGGCACGTAGACGTCTAAAAGAGCTCTATTTAGTGATGTTTCTATAAACCTTTACATTTAGGTTTTGAACCAAAGAAAGCTAAAAAGGTATCAGAATACCAATCATTGATGTCAATTAAAACAAGTATGACCCTCATCAAGAAAATAAACCGGGTGCTTTCAAAATTCCTCTGTTCGTATGCTTCGTGAACGTTCGGAATTCCGAAACTGGACCGAAGTGGGATTGAAATTCCGAACAACGACCGAACAGATTTGAAATGGCATTCGATTTTTCAATTTAGTTAATGACTGTGATTTATAATAAAATGTTTGAATTTAGAATTATTTTTGTTTTTAATATTGATAGGTTCACCGTATTTTTGGCTGCTGCGATTCTGCGCGTTTCATTAAAAAGTATTCCATTTTCAAAACATTAAGGAATATTTCTGTAAATGTTTCTATTTACTTACCAACAATGTCGGACATTTGAAACGGTAACAATATAACAGTCCACTTACACATAATTTGTCACTATAATGGTCAGATTTTATTAGCTGTTTTACTACCTTACAACGCTTTTATATCTAAGTTATATTTTCTGATTACGTCATACTATTAATAGCATGTGTAAGTATATAAAATAACGTGAGTAAGAATACAATATGTCACCACCACCCCAACTGTGTTTTAAACAAAGAAATAACTATGTTTTTTTTCTTAGTAGGTATAAACAAAGTGTAATAAAACATTATTTTTTCAGGTACATACTTCAGGAGTTTAAGGCGTTTGATTGCAAGGTACTATTTATCTAGGAAGATTATAAATATCTTTACTATGATCTAGAGTCAATAAGAAAAAATCTCGTTTCTTTACTTTTCCGCTGTTTTTTTGCGGTAATGTTTTTGTGAAACCTAATATTAGATCAAATTATTATTAAATTTTATCATGATTAACATGACGCTTTAAGGGGGAGCATTTCAATCGCAATTCCATACAAACGAAGAAAGTTAATTGCTCCTTCATTAGATAATAAATACTCAAAACTATAGATGATATCGTTTTGTCTCGTTATTATCTAGGCTTATTGATAAATAAAACAGTAAAAATAATATTCATTTACAAGTTATGAGGCTTCAAAGTTCATAATTCTATGCACATTTTATGACAACTTTCAGCGTAATAAAATAGGATTAAACTTTTATAAAGGAAAATATATTTTGGGATTAGGCATAGATTATTTATTCAAAAATTCAAATAATTTTATTTTGACTAGATATATTCTAAAGTTTCTACGTAATTACCATTTTCTCAAAATCATTTTAGGCAATTTTACCGTGCTCGTTTCCGCCATCGACATCTTGCATCTCGCCTCCACTTTCTGCACCCTTCGGGTTGGCGGAGGGGAGGTTCGACAGCGAGCCGACCGTCGTCGAATATTACCGAATATTTTTTTTTAAACTTCAATAAAATCTGTTATTTATGTCATTTATGACAATTAGTATCGCTTGCCAGTAAGAAGTTTCGTTATTTCTTTCATCAAAGAGATCCTATTATTATCAGATGCAATACCTGCCCAGTTAAATAAAATACCTAAGGTCTGACTCAACTATTGTTTCCTAATTCTTAATTTTCCCCGTGTGTAATTTTACAAATTATTTTATGGCCGAATACTTCTTTATCAACATTCTTAATTTTACCAATTCTTAATTTTCCGTATGTTTCATTTTCACAATTTTAGATAGTACGAATTATGTTTTTTCAAAAGAAAGTACATTATCATCATCATTATATCAGCCAATCGACGTCCACTACTGGACAAAGGCCTCCTCCAAGTACTGCCACCTTGCGCGGTCCTGTGCCTCCCAAAAGAAAGTACAGTTAGGAATAATTGTGCTTTTTAATATAAATAATAAACCTCGGTTACTCGCGCGGATTTTTAAACTCGCGAGCACTTGCGGGGTGTTGAGGCCATTACACATACGCAAAGCGAATTTATATACATATCTATAATATCTGTTGATAGAATTATGCCAGCATTTTAGTATTTGGTGTTATAAGACGTATGTATATAAAAAAAGCTAAATTTTATTTTCAATATCATTACTGTTATTATAACCATTATAATAATTAACCTTTTTAATCATAAGATTTGGGATCTGTCATCAATCAATCAAATCAAATCAATAAATATATTTACTATAATTGTGAAAATGAGGCATTCGGGAAATTAAGAATTGGGAATTAATCGTAGACAGCCCCTCGCCCACGACGACTTTTTGTAGCGATGCCGTCGTTTCTACACTTCGAAACAGTCCTGAAGCGGACTCAGATTCAGATGTGAAGCATTGCACATCTGTCACGATGTAAACATGATGGTTCTTCACTCCCTGCGTTCTTATCCCTATGTACCCGACATGGTAGCGCGTTTGCATTAATACAGTCGCGATGCAGTAGCGCGTTGCAATGCGACTAACTGCTGTCGCACTTTTAGTAACGCGCTTTTTGTTTGATGAGACGAGACGTCATAGAATTTTGGCGGGAAACTTAATATTTAGCCAGCTGACGTGAGAGTTGTTTAAGTATTAATTTTCCCGCCAGAGTCCTGACGTCATCGCAATTTGGCGGGAAAATAAATAGGTTCGTACGGAACCCTCGGTGCGCGAGTCAGACTTGCACTTGACTGTTTTTTTTTAGTATAGTTAATTCAATCGCATGAGAGTCGTTTAGGACATGGTAGATGATAAAAATGATATAATGTAAAGTTACTGGTGACGAGGTGTGGACTCACGAGTTTTTGGGTGTCACGTCACATTTACAAACTCGTTAACAAACTTCGGAGTGGAAACAGGATGAGTAGGGCGGGTGGAAAAAAATTAGAGATTAGAATAAAGGAAAATCCCAATAAGCCCCTTAAGTTCTGCATAAGGGTTTTATTTTTGTACTTACCCAAGTTGAGCAAGAATGGATAACTAGTAAGTATAAAAATTCTGCTAGCATTAGTAGTGGCAACCCTACACTCTTGTAAATAATATAATTTGAACGAAATTGATACAGCTAGCTATTTTCATATTATATCTTTGTATTTTTTAAAGGTGTATGCTTTTATTAAATAAATGGAGACGCGTTACTTTTTTAAACGCTTTTTTATTATATAATTTACGTCTATGTTCAAAGTCGTATAGTTCCGTAATCATCAGTCAATTCAACTAACAAAATAATAATAATGAGGTTGAAATATTTAATTACTTATGTTATAATAGTAAAAATCACTGATACAAGAATATTGTACTTTTGAACCAACTGAACCATGATCCATCTACTTGATAATTCGTTTAAAAATTTCATACTTGTTAGGTCTATGTCGTAAAATTCAAGAGCATTACGTCAATACAAAATAACAAATTTGTTTCTAGGGAAACGTGTGATTACATCAATTTAAACGAATTTAGGTTTTATTGCATTTGAATGTCATACGAAAATTAGAATATAATGGGTCGTGATTCAGCTTTGATTTGATAGTACCTATTTGTATAACACGTTATCATCCGAAAACTCCAAGAAGAGATAGAAGATATTATATAAGAATAAAAGACCCGTAAGTGCAAGCGAGATAGATATAGAGAAATGATATGGCTTTAAGACTCAGATGATAATGCGTGTGCATGTGCATGTTTCTTACTGCTTTTCTATGAGTTGTTCTCTTTCTCACGCGACGTTTGGTGAAACAACAATGTTTTAGGCTTCGTCGACAGCTGAGTTGGTTTTGACAGCATGAGCATTCTTAACGCTTAATAAAAAAAGTATTTATGCAATTTAATTTTTGTTGCCAGTTTTCCATTTTCAAAACGTCGTCTATCAAAGAGTTATTTTTGGTTATATTTTATAGAAGGTATTAGATAGAAAATTTTAAGTCCTTTTAATAATTATGTTTTATTTTATTTATGTTAGTCTATAAGGTATTTTTCTACGGGCCTATGCAGCCTGAAATAAAGGTTATATTATTATATTATATTATGAATTTAATAGAATAAAGTTCTATATTTTATATAAATAACCTTAAAGTAACATAGTAGGTACAGTTAGTAATCGTAGGAACAAGTTTCAAGAGCTGTACGCAGGAGCACTTAACTCGTTAGTAGTGCTCCGACCTATAAATATCGCTACGAGTTAACTTTATTTAGACGCTCTCAGTGCTCAAATAAACACTTTCTTTATCATAATGTATTTTATTTTTAGTTTGGAATAAGAATTTTGAGAATAGGTTCTGTATTAAAACGTTAAGTCATGACAAAGTAATCGATTTTTTTGTTGGTTATTGGCAGAACAAAGACTTTGATCTTTTTTTAATTAAAAGGTTTTCTTTAAGCATTACTTTTTAAAGTTTGATAATAAGTACAATAATATCAATATCTCCAAGATGCTTTTTTCTAGCGTATGAAGTATTGAGAGTCGTCTAATTTTTCATTCTACAAAGCAATTAATGTGGATCTAAGTTATATTTTCTACTGCTAATCATTTAAGTATATACCTCTCATTTTTAGCCCGGATAGAAAACTCACTTCAAGAAATAAAGGAATAACTTTAATAGGCAAACATACCTAATATTGTGTTTATGTAAGTTTTATTTTGTAAATTTGTGTGTATTGCTGTAAGTGTGCCATACTTTAAATAAATAAAGGGAATGTAATTCACAGATTAAAACCTACGATTTTCAATACCTTGCAAGCTAGCCACGGTGAACAAACGCCACGTCTCTTTCTAAAGAAGGCTGGACCTTCTTTAGAAAGAGACGTGGCGTTTGTTCACCGTGGCTAGCTTGCAAGGTATTGAAAATCGTAGGTTTTAATCTGTGAATTCCACTAATTGTGTGTCCACTAATTAAAATTATCCAAAAAGTTTTTTAACTATCAATGAGATCTTAAACCAACATTCAAAAAGTTCAGTGCATTTTCACAAACAGACTAAGGTTTATTAAAAAAAAAAAGCGAAATGCATTCGAGACCACTTCTTCCGTATAATTAAAATGGACCGCCCATTAACGAAAGCGTTAAATTAATTTTAGAGTGAATTTTATTTTCTTGAATCGACGGAGATTTTTTTTATTTTTATGAATTACTTTTATATTTTATGGGGTGAAAGGAAATTTCGTCTTTGAATTCCGTGTCTAGACAAATTGGTGTAGGTTTTAATTTCAGCTTTCTTATCTATATTAAGTAGGTACACTTCATTTCATTAGTTGTTTATTATGATTCCCATATAAAGAGATCAGAGAATAGATTTGAGAAATAGTTAGTAGTAATTATTGTTTTCTTTCGTTTTAAGGAAATATACCTAGCTCTGCACTAGGGAAGAAGTCTGGGGTTTTTTACAACATTACGATTTTCAGTTTAAAGAAGACACTGCGGCACGAATCTACAAAGATTGTCTAAGAAAATCAGTGTGGGTTCGTGCTGCCGATATATCGCGCAAGGTAGCTGCATAGGTATACCACCGATTTGACAGTTAATAATAGGGAGTAATGTGACATGGCTTTGGAATTACAAAACAATGCATGCATTTAGTTTGTTTTTATTTTTGTGATACCTAATCGAAATTTCAAAACTTTGCAAACATCAAAAATATAATACCTTCATTTCATTTTCCAAAGCACAATACATCTAATAAAATATTGTATATCAACATTAAACATAACATCAAACTATATAACGTTAATGAATTATTTTACTACAAAGCCAAACAAGAATGCAAATAGACAATCTACGAACACTCGTAAATCTTACTAAACCAACAAATGGCTTGATCTTAACAATATCTTATTACAAAACGCAGTAAATTTTCTAGCTTATGCTTTGAGAATATTATACTTGAATATATACTGCAGTATATTGGTTTAGAATATTAGCTTTCTTGTAATTGTACCTCTAGAGGTTTTCGTACCAGAATAAAGTGTCCTTCTACTACGTAAGGAGAAGGAATATTAGGTACTAGCTGACCCGTGCCCACTTCGGTGGGCGGCGAAAAAAAAACGTTATTAAGCGTCCCCTTTTAAAAAATATTTAAAAACTGCTCCACTCCTATTAGTCATAGAGTGATATTATATGACAGCCTATGACCCTCCCCGATACAAAGACAATTCAAAACAGAAAGAATTTTTAAAATCGGTTCATTAGATCCAGAGAAAACCCCCTACAACGTCACAAACTCACAAACTTTACCTCTTTATAATATTAGTATGCAAAAAGTTCAGCTAAATTTTGGATTCAACATTAAACCTTCTTAAAAACACATTACATTGGAAATATGTATTAGTTTTTATTATTTCGACCGAGACAAACATTTGCAGTGTTGAGAGTGTGTTATACAAATACTTTAATGCCTTTTCTCAAGACTTTGTTATCAACATTTTACACTTAATGTAATAATTCGCAAATAGGATACTTAGTATCCTATTTGCGAATTATGATTGTTTTTCGAGCGTGCACTATAAGCCCTATAAACGCTCTTAAATCAACGTTCATAGACCAATGCCACAGACAACTATTAAGTATGCAAGGTACAAAAATTTGGAGTATGTCCATTAGCTGATAATCATATTTATGACGATTAAATTTTATTAAACACATAATAATAAGTGACAAGTGGCGTTCTGTCGTCTCTGCCTACCCCGGAAGCGATAAGGCGTGAGTTTACGTATGTATGTACATAATAATATCAATCGCTACTAACTTCTCATTTTTTGACTGGAGCGTTTAGCTACTTTAAAGAGATAGATGTACTATCACTCCATATCAAAATATACAACTTTAAGAATAAGATCATATCAAATATTAAAGTAGCAATCTCATTACATTTTGAGAATCTGAGTAAGCTCGTAGTTCTTGACAAATATGTTTACCTGTGAAAGTATTACTCTTGTTAAGTAAGTCTAAGTTTAAAAGATAGCTCAAGCTACTCCAACTGAGTATATTTTTACATCAAGCAATGTAAACAAAATTTAATACATTTTTAAAGAAATTTTTCTTAGGTTTCTTCAAAAGCAGGTCTTTTTCATATCACATTGAGTCCTTGAAACAAGAGAACTTCGTAATTATTTTATCTTCGTTGTTCTTGGACTGCTATCGTGCTTAAAGTCATCATATCATCATAACAACCCATTAATGTCCCACTGCAGATACGGGCCTCCTCCTGTGACAGAGGGATACTTGGGCTACTAATACCACGCTGGCCAGACGGATTGGTATAGTGTTTAATTTCAAGTTTTCCTTCTTTTTATTTCATTAAGATAATATTCACGAATAGCCCCTTAGTCTAGTCGGTTTGTACGACACCCATGGGATGAAATGGGGTGGTGATGGTGACAAATTGTATTCTTACTTCGTTACCACACGGAGACGCTTAAAGTCAAATGAGCAGCAATCACTTACGCAGAGTGCAGCAAAAGTGTAACAAATGACAATTTTATTGTTCAAGTGAAAAAGTACAATAGCCAATGAACACGTGTGCTTCGTCATCAACACAATTTAAAAAATACATATAAATAGGTACCTTTAATTCCATAATAATTTACTAAGGAATTTATGTACGCATATTTTGTAAAGAAAATAATATTCTTACCTTAAAACATTACGATTTTAAAAGGAAAACACGCGTACCCTTTTCATTCTATAACTTAAATTGTATTCGGACAGAGACAAGTCACATTTATTTCCCAATAACAATTTATAAATGCTACCCTGATCGTGTCAGTAATATGTTTTCCCGTGTCTTTTTGACAAGTAAACATACATCTATCTTTTTCACACTTCACGCTTTTCCTATAGGAAAGTGAGACAAAAGGTATTTGTGTATGCTTAAAAATATTTGTTTTATACAAACACGTTCCGTATTTGGAAGAGTAAAACAGAATTTGAAAATGGAATGATTGATGTACGAAAAGTATTGATGCGTTTTTGTTTGTTTTGGAGTAGCATTGAATATGTTACTCCATTTTAGGACTGATTTCAATTTAGCTTTTAATTTTTGTACAAGCTTTAATAATCCAGAGCAGGGACGAGCCTCGTATAGGTAAAGTAATTGTAAAAACTTGGGTTAATATTTTAATGCTGGATAAGAGATTTTATCAACGGCTTGTTTTCAGTCTATTATTCATTGTAGTAAACAATGTTTCAATCATTGTTATTATCAAGTTAAACGGTAAATATTATGGGATAGGCTAAAAATACAAAATGACGCTCGGAACTCTGGTCTCTTCTTGACTAAGCTTGTTGATGTATTAAAAGTCACATAAGGGAAATTTAACTATTTTATCTGTACGAAAACAAGGGAAACTTAATCATCATCATCATATCAGCCTATAGACGCCCACTGCTGGACATGGGCCTTCTCCAAACGTTTCAACCCTGCGCGGTCTTGTGCCTCCCTCATCCATCGGCTTCCCGCCGTCCTAACCAGGTCGTCGGGAAACTTAATACAAAAAACAAAATCAATACCAATTCGTGCAGCCAGTAGGTATTAAGAAGGCTGTCATACGAGAAAGCCTATCCTAGCAATGGTATACTGACAAGCTGTTTGATAATGGAACATTAACGGGTTGTTAATAACACATTTCATAACAGCCCATTCAACTCCCACTGCAGGAACGGGCCTCCTTCTGTGACGGAGGGATACTTGGCCTACTAATACCACGCTGGCCAGACGGATTGGTATAGGGTTTAATTTCAAGTTTTCCTACTTTTTATTTCGTATAGTTAATATTCACGGATAGTCCCTTAGGCGGTTTTTACGACACCCATGGGATGTGATGAGGTGTTGACATATTGTATTCTTACTCCGTCACCACACGCATGTATTAACACATTAACAATAATGATATTATTTAAAGAGAACTGAAAGCATTTCATTAAAAAGTTAAATAGCTAATAGATTGTTTGTGGTACAGTCCATTTGGTATCTACTTAACATTAATTATTTGTGCATCAAGTATTTGGGAATTATCTATGAATTGATTGATGTTGTTGTTTTCAGTTTGTTTTGATTGACTTTTTGTCCACTATACCCCTTCCAGCGTAAGTTTAGCTTTTTGACAGTTCACGTCCATGAAGTTTCGTAATACTTCCGCTTATTTTTCGAACAAATAATATTGTATTTCATGGACGTATCCATGTTTTTTTCAGTTACCATGGTTACTTAGTGATGGACAGTCATAACGATTACCACCATTATGAAACAAATTACAAATAATCGGTAGAAATAAAAGCTATGAATAAACTTGAACTCTTCATAATACGTTTATAAAATGTAATATGATGTTTTAGATTAGCTATAACCCGCGAATGTGTCACGATAAATTATGTATTTTAAATAATACCTAAGCTAATTATAAATTTATCGTTTTAAGCTATATGCTAATTCTCTTAACATAGATACAGAAAGAAACAATAATAAAATGATAATGTATGTTGATGTAAGGATCCAAATGTGTAAAATAAAGTAATTTGAAAAATCGAAAAATCGCAATCAAATCGTTACAATCGAATGCCATTACATTCGTGATACTGCTGAACGTCACTAACGTCAAGCTGTCAAATGTTGTTAAATATAGTGGAAAGGGTATAGTATATTTTATACGTATAGTATCTAGTATATTCTACACCAAAGTGTCTGCAAAGTAAAAAAACTTACAGTATTTTTAACAAACATACATACATACATAAACTCACGCCTTATCCCGGCCGGGGTAGGCAGAGACGACAGAACGCCACTTGTCACGATTCTGACAAACAGATTCGGTCTCGTCCACATTCATTAAGCGAGTCATACATGCGCGTCGGTTACGAGTGCTCTTTATTTGGCCCTTCTCCAATATGCAACCTATCTGGTCCCCATGTTTTTCGGGGCCTACCGGCACCGACTAGCCCTTTCACACTAGCCTTGTATACTTGTTTCGTCAAACGCTTATCATTCATTCTCTCAATGTGACCAAACGTTGTATATTTTATATGTATAGTATACAGTATATTCTACGCCAAAGTGTCTGTTTGTATAATAACCAGTCGCTTGCAAACCTTAGTCAGCATTTTAACCCTGTCTGGCAAGACGCCAAAAATGGAAAGGCCAGAAGAGAGGATAATAGGTGATGACTATCAATGCTCTGGTTTTGGAGTACTCTAAATCATTCTCTTGTAGTTTCAAGTGGTCAAGTATACAGTAAAATACATACATACATAAACTCACGCCTTTTTTCCATATGGGATCCGTAGGAGACCATTGAGCACCAAGTTCCTTACAGCAAAAGATTGACGACCTCTGTGGCGTAGTGGTTATGTAACATGACTGCTACGCAGACGTCTCGGGTTCGATTCCCGCTCAATGCAATCATTGTGTGCATGAACATGATTGTTTGTATTGGTCTGGTTGTTTTCTATGTATAATATGTAAGTATTTACAAAAAAAGTATTCAAGTATGTTTATCCGTTGTCTAGTACACATAGTACAGTCACCTCCAAAGAAATCTAACCCCTTTAGCGCGCTGTTATATTCTTAAAGGGGGTTAGATTTCTTTGCAGCTGACCATACAAGCCTTGCTTAGTTTGGGACTAGATGGTGTTGTGTGAATGTGTGAGGAATATAATATAATAAATGAGGAATATATAAAGATTAAATAAAACTTATCTTCTATATGCAAAAACAAATTAAACCTAACAAAATCTAATAAATCCTTCCTAAATACATGTAAGTCTAGCCAGTAATAATTCTTGCCTAAAGGACACAAAACAAATCTAAAGATACATTGACAGCTTCGACAAAGGGTAGACATCTTTTTAATATTGAAAAAGGTTTTATATTTAAAGTTAGATAGTATTCTAGCACATCACTCGATATTGGCAACAGCCTGTTAAGGCTTTGGGTCAAGGATATCCTTTGTCATTGGATGGGATAGTGGCAAGCAATGCTGTTAATATTATCTGGGTGGCTTTGTTATTCTTCTTATGCCTATGCTAGTATTCTTTGTAACAATATAACCCTTCTTAACAGAAACTTAAAAAGAAGAAAAGTAAAAAATTGAATTTCAACAAACCATAACAGTACCATGTATCGCAATATTTAACCCTCTGTGAGGTGACGGAGTAAGAGTACAATATGTCACCACCCCATCTCATCCCATGGGTGTCCTAAAAACCGACTAAGGGACTATCCGTGAATATTATCACGAAATAAAAAGAAGGAAAACTTGAAATTGAACCCTATCTGTCTGGCCAGCATGGTATTAGTAGGCCAAGTATTCCTCCGTCACAGGAGGAGGTCCGTCCCTGCAGTGGAACATTAATGGGCTGTTATGATAATGTCAAAAAGATAACCATTCAGTTAAGATAGTTAATGTTATTTGCTTGTTTGCTCCGCGAAGTAAACCACTTTAGACGAAGACTAAACCTTACCTAAGATTAATCTAAGGTGCTAGAAAACTGCATAGAATATTCCATTTTCATAGTCTCAATGTAATTTTATATCAACTCGATTTTGCTATCGTCAAGCCAATTTATTCTAACCTAAGATATAAAATCTCATAAAATATACGAACTCAAAACTAATTTCATTTTCTCGTAAGCATTTCTTGAAGTTTAACTTTATGTAGCGGAGTTTCTAATCCAATCTAGTCCTTATCAAAACTGAGTATAACTTCAATGTGTTAGAATTAAAGAGCTATAGGTACTAGGAGCCTTATAAGTTGATAATATTAATGATAATATAAACCTGTTAATTTATTCATACTTATTTAATTTAAGAAGTACATAATTAGTCATTGTAGGAAGTTGTCGAAAATAATGTAACTTGAATATTCTAAGAATATAGTTAAAAATTTATTTAGTAATGGCTAAATGCATTTAAATATTTGTTATTAATATTATGATAGTTATTTGTTACATTTACACATTAGTATCACTTTTCTATTAAAACAGTAACTTTGTACGAGGAATATAAATGCAGATGGCCGCCACGGGCGGGATCTTTTTCGGTTCACGACGATCAAACTGATCAGACGTCTACGTATTGTAAAGCATTATTTTATTTTTAAAATATATAGAAGTAAAGTACCTACAATTTTGTTTTAATTTGCCACCCTGATTTTATAAATGTAGCAAGTGAACTGTTATTTGTTTAAAGTAATGAAATTAACATGCTGTAATGTCATTTCTAAAGTATTATATAAGTACTGAATTGTATTTCTATTTTTCTTACAATTTTTGCATCACACTTTTTTTTTTTAATATTGAACGATTACAAATAACATCCAAACTCAGGCAAATCATTTATAGATCGCCAAAACAACAGTTAATTACTGTTAACTGTTTTGACTTGAAACCAAGACTTTCTTTACGGTAGGCAAAACTGCGACTATCGCAATAGTCATGGCCGCAATTTTTCTTATTTATTATATTACCAATAAAGAAAATGAAAGATAAATCTATTTCCTACAACAAAGTAAGTATCGTAAAGGAAGAAAAAAATGCATTTTGACGCATACTGAATACAAAACTTTGATTTATGTTAGTTTTTGACAGTCTTGTTTTGATGAAAGAACTATAAATGTAAAGTTAGTTCTGAAATATTAAGTTAAGTATTTATTATTATAGTAAATGAATAATTAAAATATATAAAAAATAACATGTTGTTACATATTTTTAAATTTAAGATCCGATTATAGGTTAACTACACATGCAAATAAATAAATCTTTATTATGCTATTACCGGTACCTTCTTAATTATTTCTACGATTATGCCAAATACTTTGTCACTCGGATATCCTGGATGAAATCCAAGCAATTCGAGAGCAAATCTCAATGTACAAGGATCACCACTGTAAGCCTCTTATAAATACAGCCTCCAAAGCCTAAAGAGTGGAAAATCCAAGATAATCTGTTGATGACATGATTTTGAAATTAGAACTCGAAGTTTTTACATTCAAATGAGTTTTGTTGAAGTCGCCTTTGGATATTATACTTTTGTTGTACAAGTTGGGATATCGGACATTTTGTCTTTTGCTTTTTTATGTTTATTTTAATTTAGTATTTTTGATAAAATATTTCGAGCGGATATTAGTTTTTTATTTTGTTAATTATTTAAAAATTTTAATTAAAAAATAATTTCGATTGCACATCAAGAAGAACAAAAGTTTATCTTCAAGAAACGAGCGTACTCCCTTTTAAAAGGTCGGCAACGCATCTGTGATTCCTCTGGTATTGCGGGTGTCCATGGGCGGCGGTGATCACTTATCATCAGGTGACCTGCTGGCTCGTTTGCCTACTATTACATAAAAAAAGGTTCGAAGAACTTCTAAAGAAAAGAGGATAATAAAAGAGTTAGAAGAAATTTAGGAGGTACGAATTCTTTCATAGATTTCGGAAAAAAACATTCATAATCTTTCTTTATTTTTATTTATTTTGCTATATGAATAATATTACAACCACTTAAAATTAGCATAAATAAAAGCGTAGGATCAATAATTAAAAGATTCAATGTATTTTCAGTCCTATTGATACCCTCTGACAAAATCACAGCTAAAACTATATTGAAAATCAGCTTTTCCACTAAACAAAGAACAAAACTACTTCTAGTCTCTTTGCTCACAGTCCACAATTCATGAACAATCTGCTCACAGATTCAGAGAAATTCGCGCCCTATTGTAAACTCTGTTACTATTGCAACTTCGTAGAAACATTATTCCTACCTCGAAGTAGTTTGGACGTGCGATTTGTACAACTAATATGTTTATTCCTGTTTCTGGAATATATTATCTAGTGTATAATATTTAGTACCTATCGACGGGTCCTACGTATACTGGTGTAACCCGCAAATTGACGAAAATGACTTTTTTGCTTGAATGGCCTTAAAATAACCTATTCTTCTCAAATCAGTAATAAAAAAATTAAAATTCTTTTAGTTTCGGCGATACAAACTCGTAAACAACACAATTTAATGCAAGGAGACAGTCAAAACTGATATAAGTTACTTGCATTAGTTTACGTAGTTACGATCTACGTGACGCGTGAGTGTAAGTGACCGTTGCACCAGTATACGCGCGGAGACGATACAGCGCGTACGTACGATACGGGTGTAACTGCAACAAATTTTACTTTATGTATTGAATTTCTAAAAATTATTCTTATTTTTACGACGTTTTGAGTGTTCAAGATCAGTGAAAATAAAAATAATAATAAGTATGAAGCGTTCTCGGAGTTAATTAACCCAGATACTCCTGAAACTATTAAGGATCTCAGATCTTTAAAAAAAATTGATAATGTTGGTATTTGTGTCACTAACGTTTTAGAAAAACTACAAAAAAAGTAATCCTGGTCCTCTGGGAAATCTGGAAAATGATCGGTGTTATATCACCTGGTAGGAGAATGGGTAGCATATTGCTAATAGAGAACTATGGGGAATACCTATTTTGAATAAAAATTTACACTTTATTGATTTTCAAATATTGCTGGTTTTTTATATATTTTAATAAATTATGGGTAAATGAATAAATAAGCAGCTAAAATTTACGTTAGTTTTACAATGAACGAACTCTTAGGGAGCAAATAAACTTAACATTTCTAACATAAAAAAGTTAGTTTTTGCATTATTTACAAGTTAGGGCTTAAATTGCTTGCAGCTATAGCTACCACAATAAGGCAACGTTACTTTATAGATAATATAATTCTACAGAGCCATATAATACGTGACATTGTGCAATTCAATCGATCTTGTGAAAGAGTGAGAAGTAATCACGGGAGAATTAGTATCTGACAACTTTTCCCAGTACATCCACTTGAAATTGGACAACAATGTTTCCACTAAACAAAAAGATGGCTATTCTGCATGCCTTCTTGTAAATGTGCAATAAAATAAAACGTTAGAACGTTTATTATACTAGGTTTTTATTTTTGTTAATAGAAGTCTTATTTTTTTAATTATTTTTACCACTTAGTAGATTGTTGTTGTGGTACATAATTAATTGTGCAATGTATATTTTATTTTGATGAGTCTGTAAGACAACTTTTTATATTAATCTTAGTAGTCGTACAGTTCTTACCTTAAAAGAATCGAACATTTTGTTATAGATATATTATTATAGTTTTTTATTAGCATGGTAAAGAAAGCACTGATTAAATTAACTAATTATTGTTACTAAAAAGACGAAGCCAAGTATATATTTTATTAAAGTTTTTAGCTTGTTAAAAACTGATTTAATAATGTAATATCTCTTTAACCTATTAAAGATGATATTTACTATCTGAGCGAGAATTATGTCAAATTTTTAACATTTTAAAATTAAATGGAAAAGATTTAAAAATTTGAAGTCATTATAAAAATAGTAAATACGTTCATTTTTACACAATAAACGTGTTTTACTATTTTGTACGTTTGTTTGTTTCATTTTTCCATAAAAAAAATCAGGTTCATGACCACAAAACTACATAAATTACTGGTGCAACTAGTTTCTTAGTAGCTTGTAAAGTAGTGCAAGTGCTAAAAGTAGATAAATGAAATTATTTTCCTATATTTCGAGGTTTCATGATTTACAAATTGCACTCATATGTATGACTAATAATGTGTATTTTTTTTATTTTCATTATTTAAAAACTAAGTCAGAACTTTGTAAACTAGTACAAGTGGTTACTTGTAACAGTTTACTTGTTTGAATATTTGATCAAAACAAGCTAAACAAATGCAAGTACAGCTATTTTCTCAAATACAAATAAATATAAAAATATATTTAATCCGGTTTTTTCCTTTCATTTCCAGGTATAACTTATCAAAATTTCAGTAATTTCTGTAGAATTTTGACAAAGTTATAAGCTTTTGAACCTTTGAATTAAACTTGTGTTTTTGCACTTATACTAGTCTACGTAGGACCCGTCGCTATGCCATGCTACTTGCATTCATAATATTCTCAATTTTTTCAATAACATTGCTATGTTACACTTAGTTAAAGGAAAATGATTAGAAGAATAAAATAAAGTAACAATATAAGAAGAAAAACGTACATTCATTCATTCATTTCGCTATTTTTTTAATTACTTGGATATAATTATCACATACATTTAATGGTAAAATCAATAATACTTATAAAGATCTATGTATTTTCAGTCCTAATGATACACTCGGACAAAATCACTGCTAAAATGATATTGAAAGTCAGCTTTTCCACTAAACAAAGAACAAAACTACTTCTCGTCTCTTTGCTCACAGTCCACAATTCATGAACAATCTGCTCACAGATTCAGAGAAATTCGCGTCCTATTGTAAACTCTGTTACTATTGCAACTTCGTAGAAACACTATTCCTACCTCGAACTAGTTTGGACGTGCGATTTGTACAACTAATATGTTTATTCCTGTTTCAGGAACACCTCTAGCGTATAATATTTATGACCTATGTCACCTACTTCGATTTATAATATTCTCTATTTTTTTCAATAACTTTGCTATGTTACACTTAGTTAAAGGAAAATGATTAGAAGAATTAAATAAAGTAACAATTTAAGAAGAAAAACGTATTCATTTATTTATTTCGCCATTCTTCTAATTACTTTGATAGAATTATCACTAACATTTATGGTAAAATCAATAATTTAAAGATTCAATGTATTTTCATTACTGATAAATTCGGACAAAGTCACAGCTAAAACTATATTGAAAATCAGCTTTTCCACTAAACAAAGAACAAAACTACTTCTAGTCTCTTTGCTCACAGTCTGCAATTCATGAACAATCTGCTCATAGATTCAGAGAAATTCTCGTCCTATTGTAAACTCTGTTACTATTGCAACTTCGTAGAAACACTATTCCTACCTCGAAGTAGTTGGACGTGCGATTTGTACAACTAATATGTTTATTCCTGTTTGTAGCGTGTAATATTTAGTATCGACGCCATGTTTTTTCCTCGATGAAGTGGTACCGGTAATTATACTAGCTTGTATTAATGAAATGCTCACAATGACAGATGTGAACAGAGTACGCATAATCGTAGCCATGTATTTTGTGTTGTATATTAAAATAGTTAAATATATTTTTCCCTTACAGGGTGGACCGACGACCTAGTTAGGACGGCGGAAAGCCGATGGATGAGGGAGGCACATGACATGAATTGCAATACTTGGAGGAGGCCTATGTCCAGCAGTAGACGTCGATTGGCTGATTGATGATGATATTTTAAACTGCTTTTTGAACCTTTTTCTGGAATAATAGCAATAGCTAAACATTTCATTTCGCGGATTAAAAGTAATTTATTTATAAAAAAGTTTTTGTTGAATACTGGCAGCGCCTTTTTGAATATTTCATTCATTTTCTTCAATGTCTTGTTTTATGAATTTTTAAACCCATTTTCACAATTAGCAACATACCTACAGTCTGTTCTTTATCAATTTCATGTCATTATGATTCCCTAGTATATATCCTATCTTATATATTTTACCATGGGGTCTTATAGATAAGTAATTAATCACTAGCGCCCTTACCGCTGAAACTGTTTCAGAAACATCAAAATGAAATGCTAAAAAAACACTTCGGGTATTAATACGATTTGAATCATAAAAATACAGCTGTAGTCTTGCCAGTACATAAAAATAAATCATTACCCAAAAAAGCACAGAAATACCTTTTACAATTTTAAATAAATAAGAAAAAGTACACAAAATTTTCAAGCAAAACATTAAGTAGGGTGACATTTAGTCTTAATTATTACAACGACCAAGGTTTATAGCATTTTTGTTTTGTATAACAACCTTATTTAGCTTAAAACATTTTAATACGCATTTATTTAGGCATTTTGACAGTAACATTGCAAAAAGGTTTTAACATTAAAAAGTGTAAACGTTATCGTAAAATTAACTCATTTTAGTTTTAAGCAAGCGGTCTTTTTTGTTCATTTTGTTTCAAGTTTTCTTCTTTGACTCTATGTAACGTAAAGCGTTACGTTAAGGGTTGTCGGTCTGGTCCCAAGGTGGACATATGACCTGGTTAAGGAGGGGGAAAACTGGCAGATAAGGAAGGATAAAAGCGCGTAAACTAGAAATATTAGAAGAATGTCTATGTCTAGCAGAGGATGTCAATTTTCTGATATTATGATGATCATAACAGCCCATTAATGTCCCACTGCAGAGACGGGGCAGAGACGGGCTCCCATGACGGAGGGATACTTGGCCTACTAATACCACGCTGGCCAGACGGATTGGTATAGGGTTTAATTTCTAGTTTTCCTACTTTTCATTTCGTAAAGAAAACTTTCACGGATAGTCCCTTAGTCGGTTTTTACGACACCCATGGGATGAGACGAGAAGGTGACATATAGTATTCTTACTCCATCACCACACATTATAATGATGATGAGAAGGAATTCTTTTATTACTTCAAGTTGACCGACTATTAGGTGGTGATAAGTGTTACTGCCACTCATAGAATGATGCTGTATATATGTAATATTGATATGCGGAGTTTAATTATAATAATATTATCGGGTATTAACGCGTATAGATTTTAGGTCAAACACTTTAATTATTTACCTTGAGCTGCTCGACGTTTCGGCCAGGTTACACCAGCCTTGGTCACGAGTAGACGTTAAAGTTAATAATGCGGAGTTTAAGCTTACTAAATTTAAAATTCTCTGCACATTACTTAGCATTCTTCTCTTCGTCCTTGGACCTTCCAATTTGCAATATTTATAATAATCTAGCTTATCACAAGCTTTTCGTTACAGCTTCAAGATAAGGAAGCTCTAAATATGCAGTAACGGTTGCCATGCCATTAAGCATCTAATCTAGCGTGAAAGAATTGCGTATAAAATAAACCCAATCCCTTTTATTCCTGGTGTTGTTTCGTTATTGCATTTTCAAGGATTTTACGAGACGATTGCAAACGAAGCTATTGTTGACGTCATTTTTTAAAGTACTTTTACAAGTGTTTCTTTTTGTTAATTAAACTTAGTCTGATCTGTACTTTTGTTTATTTTAACCTTACGAGGAATACGCTTTTAAACAATAATAAAAGTAATCCTCATACATTCACACATCGCCATCTAGTCCCAAATCAAGCAAAGCTTGTACTATGGGTACTAGACAACGGATAAACATACTTAAATCTATCTATCAAAAAGAGATGTATAATACACGTATAAGTTCGCCATGACGACCTCTGTGGCGCAGTGGGTATATTACATGACTGATACGCAGAGCTCTCGGGTTCGATTCCCGGTCAATGCAAATATTTGTGTGCATGAACATGATTATTTTCATTGGTCTGAGTGTTTCTACGTATTATATGTATGTATTTACAAAAAAAGTTTATAAATAGGTAAGTACTAATATCCGTTGCTAACCCATAACACAAGCAGGTTAAGTCTAGCTTATTTTGGGAACAGATGGCGCTGTGTAGAGATATTCGTGAATATTTATAAATAACTTTATAACAATTTGTGGTTAACTCAACCGTCTAGTCAAAGCATTTAAGTGTGTATAGTTTTCGATCTTTAAGAATTTAGTTTTTTTTTGTTACATGATTTTTAAAAATAGAATAAAGGAATAATGTCCAATCGAATCACAGATCAAAATGTCAATTACGACATAAACTCAAAGCAAGCCGAGCTGACATTTCTAAGATCTTAGAAATGTCAGTTCATATACTGCTTATATCAAGTTCCTATAGTTAATTGAATCTGTACGCCATGACCAAAATCACTGGCTTAAAGAATTCCGGTAACGTCGATACGAGCTTTATTAGACGTACGACATTCGATGCTCCATTTATTGAGCTGACGGGCGTTGGATTTCATTTTACGTTTAAAGGCTATGAGTATAGATTTACTTAAAATAGCTAAAGACTTTAGTCATGCTTAAATTATTTTGGGAAACATTACTAGGAAAAGAATATTGTAAATAATAATTTGATAGTAAAATTACTCACTAATTTGCATTATAGAAATATTATCCCAAACTTTATGAGAGCTTATACTAGTAGGAAATGTAGCGCTATAGTTGAGCAAGACATTATGCCCCTTACTCATAAACGCCTTTTAAATTTTAGTCAATTGATTAGCTTAAATTCTTACAGTTTTGTTAGGCATAAGGTTCGTTTTGCTAATAAAAATCTCGCTAAACAGTGACTAAATTTAAGAGGCGTTTATGAGTAAGGGAGTAAGTCCTGGCTGAAAATCTTAACGATAATAGTTTTCTCCTCACACCATAACAGATCCGATCACCAGCTGCTTTGATAGTGGCAGAAGTTAAGGACTGATAAAGTCATTGAAAAAAGAACTTCTACGATGAATTTTATAGCAATTGTTTTACTGTTACCACCATTGTTTTAATCACATTATTAATTAAAATGATCATCAATTGTAAAGCCAAGAGTCTGTTAAGTGCATAAATCTAAAAATAACTACAAAATAACAAAATATAAGTTTAAAAAAAAAACAGCCGCAATCGGAGAGTTTTCTTAATGCGGCTGTTTAGTTACAAAATAAAATTCTTTTGGAACTAAACAGTGAATATCGTTAAAAGCATTATCACCTAGGGTTAATGATCTGCCTTTAGACTACCAATCAAAATTGATGAGTTAGAATAGATTATTTTAGAAAGCTTTGACGAATGTAGTCTGGATAAGACTGATAATATTTTAATCAGTACATAAAAAACATACATAAACTCACGCCTTATTCCGTCCGGGGGGTAGGCAGAGACGACAGAACGCCACTTATCACGATCCTGGCAAACAGATTGGGGCTCGTCCATATTAATTATTATTTATTCAGTCTAATCAGTATTTACACGGATCCCTAATAATTGTATACAGAATTAATAATACCCTTTAAAAGTAGTAGTAAAGTAGGGTCAACCAGTAGGTCGTTGCTCCAACAAAATATAAGTATACAACAACATACGGAAGATGTTACTTATACGTCTCAAGGCTCCGTTCAATCTTAAAGGCCTTATCTTACATCAATTTAATGTAGGTTGCCGCACTTAAAAACAATCCCCAGTATTATAGGTCGTAACAGTTACAATTCACCCATGAAACAAAAAGGGACTGCTCAATAAAACATAACATAAAAAAGCAAAGCATCGCACTAAAAATAACTAAAACGTTTACATTCATGACAGCCCACTAATGTCCCACTGCAGGGACGGACCTCCGCATGTGACGGAGGGATACTTGGCCTACTAATACCACGCTGGCCAAACGGATTGGTATAGGGTTTAATTTCAAGTTTTCCTTCTTTTTATTCCATAAAGATAACATTCACGGATAGTCCCTTAGTCGGTTTTTACGACACCCAAGGGATGAGATGGGGTGGTGACATATTGTATTCTTACTCCGTCACCACACGGAAATAAAAAGTTTACATAAAAAACATTTATTTTTAGAAACATCTACAACTTAAAATCAACCATCAATCTACTGTTAGAAAAAACGATCTCACTTGTCAAAAATAGGAAAGCTTTTTACTAGAATGACGTGTCAAAGAAAAAAATACTTTATTGTTTAAAGATAAGGTTATCAATTCGTTTGTGAGGACGTATGACGTCATTTTGTATCTAAGTAATGTATGGGTAGGTAGAAGCACTTATATAAGTGCGGAACCTTTGTCAAGCATTGAAGAGCTTTATGAGTCTCCCTGTCTGTTTAATTCAAGAATTTTATTTGATGCCAGTGTGAGAATGTTTGAAGGTGAAATCTCTTTGTTTTATGTAAGAATATAGATCACTGCATTATATTTTAATGATGAAAAATAAGTACATATTCATTCTCCGTGTGGTGACGGAGAATAAAATATGTCACCACCTCATCTCATCCCAAGGGCGTCGTAAAAACTGACTAAGGGACTAATCGTGAATATTATCTTTATGAAATAAAAAGAAGGAAAACTTGAAATTAAACCCTATACCAATCAATATACAGGAGGAATACACGGAGAAGTGGTGTGGGCAGCATGTACAATTTTTCTAAACAAAACTACTAGTTTTTTTTGTAATACCCTATCCGTACTTAATACTGTAATTATGAAATATGTAGTTTAAAAAAAACCAAGAACAAAATATTTCGTACTTTTCCAGGATATTAAAATAGGATGAAACACGTAGCAGGGCAATGACCTTGTACTTCGCTTTCAACTTATACTTTCATAGTGAATATATTTCCCATTAATCTTACTTTATATGTTTTAGTAGGAATAGTAAGTATATATGAGCCTTTATTTTAGGGATATGTCGGTGACCTTTAGGTAGTGAATTCAGAATTAGGTAGTGAATTTTTACAATCTTTTACATTTTTAAATATAAAAATAAAAATATTTAAGAATTTAAGAACGGTGGGTTTACCAGCATCGGGTATAGGGACCAATACACTGGTGGTTAGGGTTCAGAGATAGAAACCTCCTCACAATACGTGGCGTGTTGAGCAGTACTGCCTTCTGCATCAGACCTATGATCCAACTGCCAAGCGAGAGTCTCCGTAGATGTTGATAGAGATTCTTTGGAATAAGTCCATTTAGCGAAAGTACCATCGGAACCAATGATCGCCGAATCAACATTACAACATTATTATTACATTTATTATACTTTAGGTATAAGGTGTGTGGCTGGCATTTTTTTGTACGTAAGTTTTGGACATACTGTTACTAATACAATACTGGACAATTAAGTTGGTATAGGGTTTATTTGTGATCCATCGTCTTCTTTTATGAAACCTTAGGTACGATAAAAAGAGGTAATATTTTGTGTTATTCGTACTGCATATATTAATTTAATTTTATATAATAAGTGATATATATTTACACTGTATTAATTAAACAACTTTTTGGATGATTTTACAAAACTAAATCTTCAATTCAAATGCACCGAAGAAAATAAATATCACAATTCCCCCCGACTCACCAACTTTCTTTTACACAAAATGCAAATTAATTTCTGCAGAACCAGCAAGCAAGACTGAAGTACTTCCTTATAATTAAAAGGATTGAATTGAATCAAGATTTCAACTTAATTACCAACTAGAGACTTTGTGAATAGCTGCAGTTGTACTTCGGACAGGCCAGTGGTGTTTGTAAGCTTTTAGTTTACTTTGGAATGGCATTACTTGATTTAATGTTCAGTGAATGCAGCCTGGTTGTGGCAAACAGTATAATCTTATTTGCTTAAAATCTCACTGCTTAATAATTTTCTCATTTAGAAAGTAACTTCAAAACCAGAACTTATAAACTGAACATAATTATATTTATTAATGAATATAAAAATAAAATATATATTCCTCACACATTCACATAACGCCATCTAGTCCCAAACTAAGCTGAGCTTGTCCTATGGGTACTAGACAACGGATAAACATAGTTATCGAACCCGAGACCTCTACGTAGCGATCATGTTAAATAACCACTACGCCACAGAGGTAGTCAAAATGATTATAATATCTAATGTCAGTACCTACCTAAAAGGTATTTATGTGCCTGTACGTCAGGATAATATAGTGCAGTGTAAAGTTCATAGACTCGTTTACTAATTTAGATAATCATCATAACAGCACTTTAATGTCCCACTGCAGGGACGGACCTCCTCCCGTGACGGAGGGATACTTGGCCTACTAATACCACGCTGGCTAGACGGATTGGTATAGGGTTTAATTTTAAGTTTTCCTTATTTATATTTCGTAAAGATAATATTTACGGATAGTCCCTAAGTCGGTTTTTACGACACCAATGGGATGATATGGGGTGGTGACATATTGTATTCTTACTACGTCACCACACGGAGATTTGGATGATTGTTTGTGCGAATCAGAATAAAATTTCGTAGCCATCAGACATACATTTTTAAAATTTCTAGTAGTCTAAGGGATAGTATTTGTTAACCGCTTTTTACTCTAATTTAAGAAAAATTACTTACCTATGTTTTTTTTGTTTCCTTTGAATTTAATATTTAATCGACACCGCAAAATCCATAATTATTTTAACTTCACGGAAAATTTAACATTAAGTTTCCCCTTTAATATCAAACATAAAACGTTATAATTCAAACATATGTAAGAGAATTTAGTTTAGCCCTATCAAATATCACACAAACTTCAATTAGTACCCCTCGGGTGTGTCGAATACAACTTTCCAGTTGTCAAACAACTTTAGGATGAGCACAGTGTAATAGATAATATGTATGAAAGTTGTGAACATTTGGTAAATGTTGTATAAGTGTTGTAGCACATATAACGTAACGTAAACGGATCGGCACCGTATTAACTGGAGCCGTTCAGTATTATTTGTATGAAACTTCTTACTGTAACGCACACTAATCGGAATCGTAACGTAAGCGGATTTTTGACGGTTGACACCAAGGAAAAGGGCGTGGCGGTACCGATCCGTTTACGTTACGTTATTAGCACATATAAGGCAGAAATTAACGGCGGCGTATGAACTGATGAATTTGTTTGATGTTGTTTATAGCTGAGTTTTGAAGACGCTCATCTATTTTGGATGAAACGTTTAATGTTATTTCTTACTTACACGCTAATATCTTGAATTAGATAAATACAAGTACAGGAGATAATTTCCTTACCGAATCGTAGTCACGCGAAGGTTGCCACACCAGTGTGACAAACAGTAATCTTTTTCTCGTTTGTCACACTACTGATTTTGACACACCATTTGATATATTCATTTCTTAGCTAGTGATGTCCAAGGTATGGTACATGGGATAATCATTTATGTACAAAGTGCGATCGAACAATTCTGACGTAGACCATGCTAGCTATATGAGATGTACAGTTATTCTGATATACCAGTAAAAGTTATTGACGACCTCTATGGCGTAGTGGTTATATAACATAACTGCTACGCAGAGGTCTCAGGATCGATTCCCGCTCAATGCAAATCTTTGTGTGCATAAACATGTTTATTTGCATTGATCTGGTTGTTTTCTATGTATAATATGTAGGTATGTATTTACAAAAAAAAAAACTATTTAAGTATATTTATCCGTTGTCTAGTATCCATAGTACAAGTTCTATTTAGTTTGGGACTAGATGGCGTTGTGTGAATGTGTGAAGAATATTAATTATGTATATTTTATTTTATTTTAAGTCTAATAAAAGATGAATACACAGAATTATACGTATGTATCTTTCACTTGAGGGAAAACAAAGCCTTGCCTTGTCTTTGTTTAAACTTTGCAACAGCAACCGTACCAACCGGGGGGGGGGGGGGGGGCGAGAAAGGCAGTCTTCCCTAGTAACACTGACTTATAGGTAAAATCATACCGTGATTATCTTAATTTTAGGGACTCAAACACAGATGAAAAGTAAGTGCTAGGCGTTTGGAGGACTGCAGGCTGCAAGTATACCTACGATGATCACTATGTAGGCTTTCATTTAATTGACATATCACTATGCTGAAAATACTGATGAGAAATAGTTTCTAGAATTTCGGTCACTTCTTATGAGCGTTTATAAGGCTCACTAGCGCTGCCAATAGAAAAAGAATCATAATTCGCAAATAGGATCACTAATGCAAAATGTTTGTAACGAAGTCTTTAGAAAAGTCAATAAAGTATTTGTATAATACACTCTCAACACATATTTTGTACTCCCAGAAATAAATTTATGTAAAAAAACTCTTTGTAACATTGTTTTAACTCAAGCGCTAGTCGAGAGGACTTCACGTTCACTAGCGTACACGGCCTGCATTTGCTTGTTACTTTGAAGAGTGTGAGTTAGCGAGGAATCTAAAAGAAGTCTTGAGTTAGAAACTATAAGGTCCAAATTTAATTGTAGGTCGGGTTAGTTTTATTTATTATTATAATGATAGAAAAAGGATATGGTGTTAATGTAGCGTTACTGTTTGAGGCATGAGCAATTATATTTGTACTAACTGGATAAGCACTAAGTATTACTATTACATTGTAAAGCTAGTTTTATAATTTTATAAAAAGAAAACAGCTCGAGTGGTAAGGATCTCAAAATTGGTAACGTATTTTTGCCAAAAAAACTAAAACCAAAAATCAATGAAAAATCTGAATAACATTATTTTGATGACTTGTCAATTGCTTTAAAAAAATGAAAAGGCTATAAACCTCAAAACTTAATTGTGTATCCTGCACCATATTTATCATCTAGTAATGACTTCAACTTAGCAATTAAAAGTCACCACGTATCAGCCACAGATCCACATGTCGTATTCTCACCTCTTTACCATTAATGTCCCACTGCAGGGACGGGCCTCCTCCTGTGACGGAGGGATACATGGCCTATTAATACCACGCTGGCCAGACGGATTGGTATAGGCTTTAATTTCAAGTTTTCCCTCTTTTTATTTCGTGAAGATAATTACGGTTAGTCCCTTAGTCGATTTCTACGACACCCATGGGATGAGATGTGGTGGTAACATATTGTATTCTTACCTCTTTAGCCTAACTCTTATTCTACCGTTAGTCAAAAACCTTCAAAGATTTTCCTCTAAACATACACCTAATCTCAATTCAAAACTAACTCTACAAACACAGAGATTGTAACATCCGACATACGTATATCAATAAATCCCTAACTTGATTCAACGTTCGCGTCAGTCAGAATTAATTTTGTGTGAAAGCCTTTTCGTAATGTATATTAGGGAATTGTGAGGCATTAAATTTTCTGCCTTAAATGTCAAATAGAAGGTTGTAAAACGTTATCTAAGATAAAACTTATTAGAAGATCCACTTAAACGGAGCTAGATACCTCGTTATTACTTCATAAATGTGGAATTGTCAAATTGATATTAAGTATATTCATAGAGATCTTGTAGAATGAATTTATATTTGTAATAATGTTTATGGGGCTAAGTATTTAGTATTCGTAATACATTTATGGTACCTCATCTGGTTAATAACTGAGCAGAAGTTGTACTATAAGACTAATAGTACAAGTTCTGATGAGTAGATAGAAGCACTGGTTCTAAAAATACATTTATTTTTCGTGGAAACTTTGTTAAAAAAATAATTTTTAATGTACAAGCTTAGTTTGGGACTAGGTGGCGTTGGGTGAATGTGTAAGGAATATTTATATTTATCGTAGCTTAGCTCCTGAAAGCAAGCCTCAGTGGCGCGACGGTAGTGCAGCCTTGCACGAGGTCGCAGGTTAGATTCCCACGCAGGAAAATTACTTGTGAGATCCAAAAATTATTGTCCGGAGTCTGGGTGGTCTTTGTGTCAATTAAATTGATGTTGGTAAAAAAATAATTGTCTTTTTAAACAAAAAAAAATCTTCTAATTTTCAATTTTCAAATTTGGGAGTTGTTTTGGTATTCCTTAACTTCATAGGGTTACTTTGCCGGGTATCTATTTTCTAGATTATTATTATAAAAATCAATATTATGTAATTACTATCTATTGTATGTATGTAATGATTAGTTTACTATCAGTTAATTAACTTCAAGGTACAAGTATTACATGATCAAGAGATATGTTCTCTCGTGACAAGACATTTTACTAATGAGTAATATAACATGATGTCTAATTAATATCCTTGTGTAAGCGTTACTATCACGTATTAATATTGATGTAATAAGAAGTGAAGTCTACGCAGGCTGACGGAGTAAGAATCCGGAACGTAGTGTCACGTTTATATGGTAGTAGAATTTTTAGCGAGGGCCTGTCAAAGTTGGTACCACTGATGTTGCCGTATAATAAACCTGCATGTAGATAGCTGGTGAAATTATAAGCCTATAAGACTTAGCCCACCAGGGGTACCACATCCGTGTGGTGACGGAGTAAGAATACAATGTGTCACCACACCATCGTAAAAAACAACTAAGTGACTATCCGTGAATATTAATAGTGAATATTAATTTCAAAACTTGAAATTAAACCCTATACCAATCCGTCTGGCCAGCGAGGTATTAGTAGGCTAAGTATCCCTCCGTTACGGAAGGAGGTCCGTCATTGCAGTGGGACATGAATGGGCTGTTCTGATTATGAGACTTAGCGGCATAGGTTTGGGTAGGTAGCGGTTTGTCTGTGCACGACATCACTAACATCCATGTGCGGCGGTTACCATGTACTATCAGTTGGCTTAACGCCAGTTTGTGGCGTAAAGCAGACTCAGGAAAAGTTCACAAATGAAAACAATAAACAAAAGAAGAGACACTTTATTAAAAACCTTAGCAATCATTATGTCAAAGAGATGTTGAAAGATGATGTTTTCACCGTCAATGGAGAACGCCTACCCCAGCAGTGGTACGTAAATAGGCTGTAATAAAGACGATTTATTTGATAATGCCATCTTAATACAAAAACATTTTTATAAAAATAATTGAAGTATAAATATGATGTTAATGCCGGAAATAAGAATGTAAAAATAATTGATCATTAATTTGTTTTAATGACATATTATATTTTTTCCATAATTGTTTAAGCGTTCATTGATTGAATATCATTTTACTTTTTTGTATTTAGTAAAATAAATTAAGTAAATGAAAATGTGATTGGTACATGAATAAGACGTAAGTACCTATATCTCTAGCAACAAAGGTTATAAAATCCAGAGCTAAAACCTGTCTCTCTACAATAGTATACCTATTTAGGCAAAATATAAATTTATTGTATTTTTTATACGCATGAATACAAAATAACAATAGGTATCAAGTTTTATAAAATTACAAAGGAATGTCAAAAGACAGCCCGAAAACTGAGAATATAAATACTAAAGCCTAAAATCGTTTTTGGCACGCGTAGGCCACAAAACAGACATAGTTACAGAAGTCAATCTAGTAAGAAAATGTGCTCGAAAAACAAACACAAAGAGAGATTATTCAAATTCACGATAACACGGTATGATAATATCAATGCAAGCGCGAGAGTCACAAATACGTTTTTTTTAGTATCTAAAATTTCTAATCGTTTTGTAGTATTGATGGAAAGCCCGATTAGAATGAAGTCACTGGCTTCACTCCGTCAAATGCTACTTCACACCAATCTTGAACAAGCCTTTAAAATATCAAAGAAAAGAAAGAACTATGTGCCGAAATTTTGTTCAACAATTAAATGGTTTGTCACAGAAAATAATTCCCGAAGTTATAGTTGTGGGAAATTTACAAATCAGTAAGAAAATTACGTTATTTTTAAAAGTCATTGGTAAAAAAAGTCAAGAGCATCTAAGACATTGACTTCTGCGAATTGCTGACCAGTGTATTACTAGTATTACCTAAATATTTTTAAAAGGCTTATTAAATTATCAAAGAAACTTAAACGAGACTCAGTAACTGCCGAAATAAGCTTAAACTTCTTAATTTTCTAGAACATTCACTTAAGCTAGAAATGAATTATTATTCAGAGCATTAGTACTGTAATAAATTATGTGACATAGATATTATTGGTTTACGTAAAACGTCTCTGTGATCGACCTTGGAAGTTTCGCTTTTGATGAAGGTTATGAGAAATTAATTTTAACTAAGAGTACATGTCATTGTGTAGGTTCTGTATTCATACCCCACAAAGTTCATCCGTGTGGTGACGGAGTAAGAATACAATATGTCACCATCCCATCTCATCCCATGGGTGTCGTAAAAATCGACTAAGGGACTATCCGTGAATATTACTTTGAGAAATAAAAAGAAGGAAAACTTGAAATTAAACCCTATACCAACCCGTCTGGCCAGCGTGCTATTAGTAGGCCAATATCCCACCGTTCCGGGAAGAGGCCAGTCCCTGCAGTGGGACATTAATGGGCTGTTATGATAATGAAAAGTACATCATGACACGTCTTGTCTGCTGTATACCCCATGGGTGTAAACAGAGACTAGTGAGACCCTAATACAATTATGTCCAACCCAGACTGCAGTTTTTTTAACAAATGAATTCAAACTCAATTTAAAAAAAAAGTTGTAATCCATCTAGGGCAACTACGTAGTATTAGAAGTCTGAGAAAACGTTTACTGACTGATAGTCAAGGAAGCGTTATCCAATGGTTAAGTATATGCAATGTATAATTAGAGCAAGGTACTCGTATTTCATTTTCTTTTTAGTTAACTTATCTTGAGATTTTTACGACACAATGTTTTTACTTCCTAAGGCTCATGTTAGGGTCTAGTCCCCCCAGCAAGGTGGACCGACGACCTCAAAAAGGTCTCTGGGTCGGACTGGATACTACTACTGGTTGGGAGAGGCCTATGTCGAGCAGTGGACTGCAATAGGCTAGTTGATTGCTTAATTGATTGATGTTAGGGTCTACAACGCGTAAGCGATGACAACATCAACTGAAACAGCTTCCATCACCAGTCCCTAAACTAGTTTCATACCACAGTGATACAATTCCCAACTTACCCACTTCATAAAGGAAAAGCACTAACTTTTAAATTTACTTTTTAAAGTGTAATATCACTTTACATGAAATTTATCATAGCGCTGAGATGAAAAATGACACTAACTTTTATAGACAAGTATTTTAATATTAGAGATAACAAAAGTGTTGAACGCAGGTGCTGTTCATAATAGACGTTTTAAGTTTAAAAGCACGAAACAAAGTTTTTCTTTTTAGTTGAAAACATGCCCACAATATATTTTTTGCGTAACCGGAAGATTAAAGAATCGCGAGCTAGGAGCATGTGTTTACTTTGTAACTTATGTATAGCATGTTAAAGTCGGTTATCTGTTGACCCATATATTATTTTAGTTGCATACTTATTTTAGCTCATTATAATTATATTTCTTAAAAGTTTTATTGTTAGGACAGGTCCTTTTTCAGTGAGGTGTTTTTTCTTTTTTTATTTTATTTTTTCCTCTTTTAGTGGGTACACTGGGTGGTTGCCTAACCCCCTAGAAGCTCCACATACCACTTCCGTCCCCAACGGAAGGGTATGCGTAGGCATTTTACCCCAGCGAAAGCAAAAAAAAAGTCTTTTTCAGATATGTGATGTGATGGCTGGACTGATAAAATAGGTGCTTGTTTCTTTGGCTGCTCTAGTCCCATTAGTATATATATTATGTCATCACTTTTCACTAGTCCTTAATTTTATATCCTCTTACACAGTTTTCTGCATGTTATTTCCTTCGGTGACGGTGTAAGAATACAATGTGTCACCACCCCATCTCATCCTTTCGCTCTCCGATTTTTCTCTTGGTATAGGCGCCTCTGTCAAGTTTTATTTCATTTTTTGGATTGACTAATAATTTTATGTGCGTAGTTTCTCCTTTAGTAAATTTTAACATGCAGAGTTCACAAAAGAGCATTATTATTACAGTAAACAGTACCTTCTCAGAAAAACTTTATTCAAATAATTTTACCTGTTCGTTAAAATAACAGTATAAGTCGGAATATCAAGTGTTCTCGGAAGCACCGCGACGAAATGCGCTTATCACAACGATAGGAATATACAAACTCAATATATACATGTATACCTATATTGTATTCCCTAGTCGTTAAAGCTCGGCGCATACTAAGCGGAATTCAACCTTACATGAACCGCTTTTTGAAATTTTCTGTGTCACTTTGTTTTTGTATTTTTTCATCAAGACATACCCAGTCAATCAAACTGCAACTCTGTATCATAATAATTATCATAATGCAGACAAGGATGCAGTAAAGAAAATATAGTTTTAAAGATACTAGGGTCACTTTTTAGAAACATACAAACTCTGACATCGCGTGACTGAAGGGTAGAACCACAAAGGCTTTTTGTAGTTGTCCTATGCCGAGGGCTTTCGGTCAGAACTACTAATAACAACTACTACTATCTGTAGTCCTTTTCTCTAACCACAACTTTTCCAACCCTTAGGTTGGTAATGTTTTCTTCGTAGATTGTGGCCGTATCGTAAACCATCCTCATAATATCCCATCAATGTCCCACTGAAGGGATGGGCCTCCTCCCGTGACGGAGGGATACTTGGCCTACTAATATCACGCTGGCCAGACGGATTGGTATAGGGTTTAATTTAAAGTTCTCCTTCTTTTGATTTCGTAAAGATAATCCTATATCGCTTTTTACTCCCATGGGATGAGATAGGGTGGTGACATATTGTATTCTTACTCCGTCACCAAACTGACGTCGGAAACCAACTTTACAAGAAAAAAAAAACAAACCTAATCACGTGTCCTTGTCGAAGTACACGCTAACCTTTACAATACACCCTCAGGAAGGTGTCCCTATACATGTCATAACATGAACCACGAAATCGAAAATCAGAATTTATGTTTATATTGGATCACATATGCATAATTTTATTCAAACAACGCGCTTGTACCCAATACTAAGTTCTCCTTGCATTATAGGTCTTTGTTATGTCCCATACCTTCGGGGATATTCAATTTATTTACTGTTACTTTATAGATTATGGTTTTTTTGGTGAAATTTTTTGGTTGAAGTACGTGGTAAACAATACATCTCACGCCTTATCCCGTCCGGAGTAGGCAGAGACGACAGAACGCCACTTGTCACGATCCTGGCAAACAGCTTGGGCCTCATTTACATTCATTAATAAGATAAATTAAGTGAGTCATACATGCACGTCGGTTACGAGTGCTATTTATTTGGTAAACAATGTGTATAAAATTACAATGCCCTCATAAGTTTTGAAAGCAGTGTGTGGTTTGTCAAGCTGTAGTCCTAACACCAATACTGTACCAATACTGTTTGTTTGAGCGACATAGTCAGATTGTGACAAAGCTCCTTAAATAAAGATTTAAAAAAAAAAATACTGTACGAGGTCGTTAATGACAGTTTATCACGACTTTCCTGGAACCTGATTGTGCTGACTTACAAAATATGTTTTCATCATCGAAACAGCCTATTAATATTCCACCTCAGGGACGGGCCTCCTCCAGTGACGGATGGATACTTGGCCTACAAATACCACGCTGGATAAACGGATTGGTATAGGGTTTAATTTCAAGTTTTCCTTCTTTTTATTACGTAAAGATTGTTCGTTATTCACGGATAGTCCCTCGGTTTGTACGACACCGATGGGATGAGATGGGGTGGTTACACACTGTATTCTTACTCCGTCACTACACGGAAAAATAATTGTTTTACAATATATTCTGAATAACTGATTATCTAAAGCTATTGGTTAGAGTATTTTACTGTTCGGCTTTAAGCTTCATTTTATATCAATGCTGCAAGTACAATATGTATATATTTGAATAGGTTTAAGATATTTCCTTTGTCTTTAAATATATTCTCATTTATGGTCTGCCCTAAATGTTTCAATGTAGAGACAGGGCTGTTTTACTGACGCAGAAATAGGCTCATCAGACTTACAAGCATCTGCTGAAGTAACCATTCCTGTTGAAACATATTTTATGGTTGAAAATTCAATACTAGATAAAAACTCCATTAAAATATACAAATGAAATGGTCTTATTAACTTTAATGAAAAGAGTAATTTCATAATATTGTAGCCGTATTGTGAAATTCAATTAATGTAAATATATTTATTTGTAGTATGTATTATTGAATGTAATCTCCGTGTCGGGCAAATACATGGTGTTGCCACCCTTTTTCATCCCATGGGTGTCCGAAAAATTGGAAGTCATGGGGACATGTGGACTAACTTGTTTGATAAGGGCTGACCCTGTTTATGACTAGAGAGAAGAAAAATACTGTTAATGATTGCAAAAAATCTCTATCTTAAAATCAATATCCTGTACCCCTGAGAACAAGCACTGCTTATTTCAAGACTAGATGGCATTAGACAAATACATAACATTGTTTAAACGTGACAACAGCTATTTTCTATAACCAATATCCCACAGAGGTTGTGGTCGCAATGTGACCCATTGAAACTTTAACCGCACTATTCTAAGCGCTATGTCAGCAAATTGGTTTCCTATGCATTCCTCATTTAACCACGCAGGTACCATACCAAATACCTCTTATAATACCCTTTGTATGATTTATATTATTTTGTGTTTTTTGAAATTTGCATGCCTTAGGGTAGAATGTACTGGATCCAATTAATTTTTACTTTAATTATAATACCACCATAATATGTTACCTATGTTCAAAGCAAATAAATGATTTCTGATTCTGATTCTGGAGATTCCAGGAAAACATTATAGAATTATTTTGTGAATAGCTTAATATATTGTTATACAAAATATTTCTATTATAGCGATGTATCAGTTTAGTACTAAAAGCATTTTGTACTGTTGAAATCTTTACAATTAAGCGATTTCACGAATTCAATCACACAAGTACTTGTTTCTATTAATATAGCTCCAGTTTGATCATTTAGGATCTTTCATTGAATAAAGTTTGAATAGAATTCATAGAACTAAGTACATATAAATTATTTCCTACAAATGTACACAACGCATATGTAATCTAGTCTTACGCTGTGTCCTGCGTGGGCGACGATAGCGACGCGACGCGACGCTGCACGCGACAAGTGTTCTACATGATTACGTCGCGTCTTGTCGCAGACGGTCACATAGGACACAAGTAGGGTACGCCGTTGATTTGATCGCGTTTGTCGCGCTGGTCGCGTCGCATTCGTCGCACACGAAGGACCTCAGGTTAAACTAAGCAGAATAATAACTATTGGTACTAGACATTGGATAAACATACTTAAATAATTTTCTTTCGTAACACCAAAATTAATGCAAAGATTCATGTTATTGCTATATTATGTAAAGATCTGTATCGAACGGAAATATAACCCGACATTTTCCTTTCAGCAGTCATGTACTACAACCACAATGTGCTACTTAATTCACTTAATTTTCGCGGATACAAAATAATCATCTTTTTACCTTCTCAAAAGGTCCCAAACACCGTTTGACTACCAATATGTGTTGTGGGTGTGGCCAAAATACTAAGTAATCAAGATAAGTGGGACCCTCAGGGAAAGTACGGAACCTTCGAGCGTAGCCTTTAATTTGTTTCATGTAATAAACTTTATTGAACTCTGTTTCATTTGGGTTTTTTTTTACTGTTGATTGAAGAGAAGCTGTTTTTGTTGATTTTATTATAGCTTTGAAGTATCAGGGACATGTGAAAGTCATCTGTAGGTTAAATAAATAAATCGGACATCTCTACACAGCGCCATCTGTTACCAAAGTAAGCTAGGCTTTACCTTCTTGTGTTATGGGTAACAGAACAATAGATATTAATACTTATATACTTTTTTTTTGTAAATACATACATATTATACATAGAAACACTCAGACCAATGCAATTAATCATGTTCATGCAAACAAATATTTGCATTAAGAGGGAATCTAACCCGAGACCTCTGCGTAGCAGTCATTTTATATAACCACTACGCCACAGAGGTATTAAATTTAATAATAATTAATTTAATTTTTTATGTTTATTTATTTGGTATTCGTCATGTTTAATAGAAAGTTAATTAATAAATTGTCTTTTAGTTTGTCAAACATAATAAACTTGTGTCACAATGGTATTTCTAGCATTTACAAAGGACAAAGACAGAAGTTACAAAGACTATCGATTTTTTTTGTTATAATTGTACCTAGTCTCCGTGTGGTGAAGGAGTAAGAATACAATATGTCACCACCACATCTCATTCTATGGGTGTCGTAAAAACCGACTAAAGAACTATCCGTGAATATTACCTTTACGAAAGAAAAAGAAGGAAAACTTGAAATTAAACCCTATACCAATCCGTCTGGCCAGCGTGGTATTAGTAGGCCTATTATCCCTCCGTCACGAGAGGAGGTCAGTCCCTGCTGTGGGACATTAATGGCCTGTTATGATAAATTTTAATCTTACATATTTCGCCCGTGAATCTGGGGTTTAAGTTTTATTAATATGGTTATAATCCGTTACGACAAGAACACGTATTTAAAAATTAAACTCTAAACTAGTTAAAGCAAAATGTTGTCCTAATTACTGAATTACGGCACCATTTTGCTGCACTGGCACTTAAGATTAATTTGCTATTCTCTGTACTATGTACCACATTCCTACACACTGCGTTGACAAAACAGTGATAAGTGCAGAAGATAATCTTTATATAAAGTGCAATCGAACAATGTAATTTTCTTAGAGTGGTTAGGAACCGTCTTCGTATGGTGACGGAGTAAGAATATAATATGTCACCCCCCCACACGAAGGCGAAGCTGTGACCTCGCGTCACCATTATTATTTGCCTTAGATGCCTACCGATAGATTCATCATAACAGCCCATTAATGTCCCACTGCAGGGGCGGGCCTCCTCCGTGGAGGGTTACTTGGCCTACTAATACCACGCTGGACAGACGGATTGGTATATGGTTTAATTTCAAGTTTTCCTTCTTTTTATTTTGTAAGATAGTAGTTACGGTTATTCCCTTAGTCGGTTTTTACGACACCCATGGAATGGGATGGGGTGGTGACATATTGTACTACTGATAGATTACCCAACCACTTATCTCGCTTTCCAAATTGGTCCATTGCTTTTCCCATATTATGAGGTCAATCCTAATATAACATTCGCGCCATCTAGCCGAAATATTAGTTTCTATGTTGCAAATACACATACATACATACATAAACTCACGCCTTATCCCGGCCGGGGTAGGCAGAGACGACAGAACGCCACTAAAAAAAAATAATAAAATGAAAATAATGTTCGAATGTTGCAAATAAAATAATAAATTTACTAATTTAATAATGCAATTTACAGCTACTTAACCCAAACCAAAACTACAATCATCAGTTATACATATCTCTCTACAGGCACATTTGCCAGTACATATAACTAGAGATCGAAGTGTCAACTTACTTGTGAATCAACACTCGCACGACGTCACAACAATTATTTATTTAAGTAAGGCGTACATTCGATATGTTAGATGTGTTTCTTGTTGACTTTCGTGGTAGAAGCTGTAGGTTTGTATAAGTAGTTCTCTGTTTATATATCTTGATACTTTTTTGTTTATATTGGGTGGAGTCCTAGTGAAGTGCGGGGAATGGAATCTATCCTCTTGCAAAAAGTTATACGATGAAACTCGATGTTTATGTATAATAGCAGCTCATGAGTGGGTCTTCTATGTTTTATGTAGTTTCCAGGCCTACAGATAAGCTGGCTAAACAGTTTGGTATCCGGTTATCCGTAAAATTTTCCTTCTTTGCTAAATATAATAATATGTTATCAAAACAACTTCTTCTTTTAGTGGGCTTTTAATATGACACTTGAGTCTCACACACGTTTTTTTTTTAAATAAAACACCTTTAATTGAAAACTTAATATAATACACATTTTCAAATAAAAATATCATCATCATCATAGCAGCCAATCGACGTCCACTACTGGACATAGGCCTCCATCAAGTACCTATTGCCACCTCGTGCGGTCCTGTGCCTCCCTCATACACCAGCTTCCCGCCGCCCTAACTAGGTCGTCGGTCCACCGTGTGAAGGGTCTCCCCACCCTGCTCTTTCAATAAAAACATACAGCTTAATAAATATAACTACATAAAATCCTATACACGCATTCAATAATCTTAAAATTAAATTGAAAAGTAAAGTCCTTAAGAATTAAGCAGCCATATTGGAAACGACTTTGAACTTGTCAATGGACATGTGATCGCGTCAATGTACAAAATTGACAAAGTTTAAATATGGAAGTTCGTTTTGATGTTACCACGTGGCACAGATTCGTATCATTATATTAAAACGTGTTTGTATTCATTTTTTTTTTAAATCTTTTTTTTTTATTAAGGGGCTTGTATTATGTAGAAGTGCTTTTTGAGTTTCATGTGTGTTACTGTGTAACCCCGTTTAAAGAAACTGTATAAAATTGCAAAGTTCACGTAACTGTTTTAAATTAAACTTAGTAGTATTAGAACTTTTTTGATTCTTGACCAACATGAAAAAAATAATAAAAGGAGAGACTGTTTTTTTGGTATATTACATCAAAATCGGTAAAAAAAAAAATTGAAAAAAAATGAAATCAATGTTAATTTGAACGTATTTTTTGCCTTAGTTCAGTAAGTAATTCCTGGTATTTTAGAAAAGATCATAACCATTAAATTAAACAATTCCTTAAAATGCCCATAATAAGAAGAAGCAAATAAAATATTCCCTTTTATTAGAATTCAAAACGTAAAGCGGGATTGAAATTTACGAGATAAGGTAATATTTTATATGGATGATTTCGTTGCTTTGTCAAAGGCATCGTGAACTGCATATCATAAACTGTTATCGCAGCTAGAGACTGTCATAAACATATTATGGGATCCCTAAAGCCCGATTTACACATCCACAAGTACAGTAGCGAGTTAAATAGTAAGTTGTTGAATAAGTTGATTTAAATAGATCTCCATCTTATTTTTTGGCGAGTTAAGTTGGCGAAACGCGAGAGAGGGGGCTACTTCGTACTTAACTCGCCAAAAAATAGGATGGAGATCTATTTAAATCAACTTAATCTTAAAATACTACTTAACTCGCCACTGTACTTGTCGATGTGTAAATCGGGCATTACTGTTATTGTTAGATGTCATAATATATGCGTCATTATATTATGACATCGTAAATGTCCCTTGCACGGACGAGCATCTTTCAATGAATGCGATTGTAGGAAAATTATACATTATATTATTATAATATAATATTCTTCACACATTCACACAACGCCATTTAGTCCCAAACTAAGCAAATCTTGTACTATGGGTATTAGACAACGGATAAACATACTTAAGTAAATACTTTTTTTTTGTATATAGATACATATTATACATAGAAAACACCCAGACCAATGCAAACAATAGTGTTCATGCACACAAAGATTTGCATTGAGCGGGAATCGAACCCGAGACATCTGCGTAGCAGTCATGGTATATAACCACTACATAGAGGTCGTCAAATTGGTTCAATAAATAGGTGTTCGACCACCTTTTACTTAATTGGTGTTAAAACACTTTATTATTTCTTGTCTAGAGATTTTATTGTTTTTTTTTCTCACCTACACTGTCACAGCTGTGGATTCTGTAAACCGGAATGAACAAAGTAACCTCTCAAACCTTAACATTCTCAGGATGAAACTCGGGTGAACCATGATGTAATAAATTATGAGGTTTAGTCAGTCTTACATTCCGGAACACTAATAACATGCCTACAAATTATGATTTTAACAACATTGAGAAACGGGTAGAAATAATTTACTAACTGAAATATTTTAAATCTCAACTCATAAACATAATCACTAACAATAACTCATTTACTGTCATTAAAAATACATCGTTACATTAATTACCTACTTCTACAAAAAGCCGCAGATATAAATCTTAATCCCTAAATTCATATGCTGCATCCTTATCTAACTGCCTAAGCCTAAACTTGTTAGAAAGAGATGGAATATTGGTTTAGGGAACAACAGAAGCCTTTTCCACTTCGCCATCTTGGTCCAGATTAAAATACAAATTTACTCATTGAAAATGTTTTACAGCGGATTACCTTCGCATTTATTTCTTTACCTTTGTATTTCAATGTGACATTTGTAAGCTCTGTTCGTTTTGTTATGTATGGGCTCGATTATTTGTAATTTTACTTTAGTTTTGTTCAAATTTATTTTGTTATTAATTTTCTTTTTTCCCGGATTCTGATTTAAGTTAAGTAGTTAGGCAATTTATTTACAAGTAGATGAGACATCATAATACCTTTTTTTATTTTTTTTATTTCAGTTTTTTTTATATATGGAACTAAGTCTCAATTTTTTTTCAAAATTGATTTTATGTTTCATTATCATTATCAGCCAATTGATGTCCACTGCTGGACTTAGGCTTCCACCAAATATTGCTTTGTCCGGTCCTGCCTGTTAGTATTTACTCATTAAAAATGTTTTACAGCAAGATTACCTTCGCGTTTATTTCTTTATTTTTTTCCTTATTTTTTTTTTTATGTATTTCAATGTGACATTTGTAATAATAATTTAGATGAGACATTATATTTAACAATTCTATTATTTTATATTAAGGTTAGGTGGATATTTAGATTTGACAGCTTATGACTGATTCTTTTATTTCTCTGTTGTTTGTACACATACTTATTTACACTTTTGTTTTATTTTGCCAAGTCTTGATTTCGACTCAATTTTTACTTTAAAACTTTCATGTTTCATTATAGCTTATTATTAATAACTACACAGGTATAACACGATTTAATTGTGGTAAATATTACATTATTTACCTCAATCAATTTCTCGAGTCAATTTCCTTAGAAGAAATCACGAAATCAAATCAAAATCTGCGTTAAAAAAAGAATGAAAGAAATTCTCCAAAAACTAAATAAACAAAAATTGCTCATGCAAAACATGAACTTTAGAGGTAGGTGAAAATCACGTCGGTATTCCTGACAGCGTGAAAACGGTTACTAAACGTGACTTCTAGGCTCATAGCACGTTCGTTAGTAACCTATCACGGTATCAAACTGTTTTTATTTGGACCGATGCCATGAGGTCGTGATACTAAAACGTATTATCGTCTTGCTTGCTAATGGTTTTTGTACATAGTAACTTGTACTTAAAATAAGATATGAGTTGAAAATAAATAAATAGAAAATAGATTATGAGAAAGTAATGTATATACAGAAGGAAAACTTGAAATTAAACCCTGTACCAATCCGTTTGGCCAGCGTGGTATGGGATATGGGTATGAGATGTTATGATGATGATGAATGTATAAAATAAGATTACTTTATAATGAGGATGCATCACATTTTAACATAATCCAGGGTAGCATTAGTTCAATCACTAAACATAAATGTATGTATATTATTAGAAAAATAATAATAAGGATCATAAATCAAAGTCATATGTATTAAAAAGACATATCAATATTATTTATGTAAACTTTAACAAAATATTTTATTTATTAGAGATATTAAAATATTATCGGTAAAAAGAATATCTTATCCACAGCACAATAATCATAATGTAAAAACAATCACGAGACATAATGAAGAGCACTGACACTCACAACACAAGTTGAATCTTAGTGTGGGTGTTAGAGTTCATTAATCTACTTAGAAGCAAATTTTGTAATTTTTATGAATAAGTTAGTTTTAGTAGATAATGTAAACTCTTTTCAGAAATAAATGTTTTTTTTATTTTTTTTTTATTTTTAATAATTTATTTATTGGATTATAAGCTTAAACATTTTTCATAAATCAAATTGTTTTAATCTAAAGTGATCATAAATTACTGTTATAATATTGGAATACATCAAAACAGAATACTAAGCAGTTGTGTGACAACTTTGCAAAAAGCACAATATATTAATAGCAATATTGTCCTTGTGGTGACTGAGAAAGAATACAATGTGTCACCACCCCATCTCATCCCATGGGTGTCTTTACGTAATAAAAAGAAGGAAAACTTGAAATTAAACCTTATACCAATCCGTTTGGCCAGCGTGGTATTAGTAGGCCAAGTATCCCTCCGTCACGGCAGGAGGCCCGTCCCTGCAGTGGGACATTAATGGGCTGTTATGATGATAATGATTAATAGCAAACCTTTTTAACAATTTATTTATTTTGTCATTATGTTGTGACGTCGTGCTTCGTGCCTCTCGCCTCTCGCCTCACGGCAGCGGCGCGAGCGCGCTGTGGTGGGGGCTACCCAGCGGCCGCTATATAAAGAAGACGCGGGGCGCGGGCCCTTCCCTTTTGTTCCGGTCCCGGCTTACTGAAGATAAGTGTCTGCCTTTCTGAAGGGCAGCCTTCGAACCTCGTGCTCTCGAATCCTCTAACCTATAATCCTTCTGATTACCATTAGCCGGCTTGCTTAATTTACTCATTCTTAATTACATAGTGATTCTAAATTATCAAATAAGTAATTTTATATAGATTCATTTATACAGAATATAACTACATTGTTATACTTGAGTTGTCTTTGCATTTATCTCCCTATACCACCCCACTACGTCACAGTGGCGCCCAACCTGGGGCCACTGTGACTAATAAAATTATAGTATTAATAAAACGAGTTTTAACAGGTTGCCTGTCCCGCCTGTAGACACAATAGTAAAACAATGGGTACGTGTCATATATGATACATAGGACAGGGAATAGGTTAAGTAATCCTAAGGGAGGGCTCATGGTTTTTTTAAAGACAAGAACAAGTGGCAATTTTTTTTGTATTGTTTTTAGATGTTAGCTATTTGTCATATACCTGAAAAGTTCGTCTTTTTTTAACATCTGAGTTTAATTTAACATAAGTTTCTACGTATTTTAAGTAAGATTAAATTAAGACTAACTGTTATATAACTTACCCCACAACTTCTAGAATACTAGTTTCTCCAAAGCATTACCTTTTAACAAAATATAAAACTTAACACCAATACAATTCTAATACTATTACGAAAAATATAAAAGTCAGCAAAATAAATTAAAAACAATTGAAACCTAGCTGGTGTGCTTAAAAATACAACGAGCAGAGCAATAAAAATAAAATTGCCACTTGCCAGCAACATAATTAGCACATAGTAAAAAGTAATAAAATTGGAATTGTTCACTAGTTGTTACTTTAACACCAGACGGTATAGTAATTAGGTAATTGGTACAATTGCCACACCTCTGGGACTAACATAGTTGGAACGTTAAATGTTTAGAAGTAGTTACACTTAATATTATTTAACGGCTTCGGTGGCAAAGTGGTATAAGCTTGTCGAGCGCAAAGTTGTGGTTTTGGAATCAGCCAATTGACGTTCACTGCTGGACATAGGCCTTCTCCAAGAATTGCCACCTTGTGCGGTCCTGTGCCTCCCTCATCCATCGGCTTCCCGCCGTTCTAACTAATGATTGTCTTAGACCTAAATATTATCCTACTAATCCTATTAATATTTTTATATTGTAATGCGAAAGTTTGTGAGGATGTATGGATGGCTAGATGTTTGTTACTCTTTAACCCAAAAACTACAAAATGATTTTGATGAAATTGGAATAAAGGAAGTTTAGGGTGTAGAATAACATTTAAGCTACCTATATGTACAATGCGGGTGAGTCAGCGGGCATCAGCTAGTTCTTTATAGTCAATCTCTGCGACACAGGGTTTAAACTCTTGTACAGCAGTTGTTTTTTCGAAAAAGAAAGGAAAACAGTTTGTGTTTTGTCTAAAACATGATACAATGTTCCAAGAGACAGGTTACTGATGATAAGGTCGAAAACTAAAGTGAACTGGGACGAAACGATAAACTGTAGGCTAAAATTAGCGCAATGTGGTGCTGTGGTGGTATTATAAGTATAAGCAAATCGACGATGACGGCCAAACCCGTAAAAAGGTGGATAAAAGAACAAGGTAGGAAGAAAGAACTTTCTCAGTCCACAGATGATAATCTCTTCCCCTGATTTCTTTCCAATAAAGGTTAGTATTTTTGTGTCCTGTCTAGTTCATATCTCCATTTATTACGTGGCATTCGATTGGTTGATTTCGCGGACTAGGTACTCTTCAGATTCTGTACTAATTACCACAATTCTTCATGCATATTATTATGGCAAATGTGGCCAGCTTAGTCTCATTTCGGTTTTGAAGTGTTGTGTTTCAGACTTACTCTATACTTCTTTACTGTACTAATATTATAAAGAGGTTTTTGTGTTTGTGAGTTTGTGACGTTGTAGGGGGTAATCTCTGGATCTAATAAACTGTTTTTTTTTTAATTTTTTCGGTGCTGAATAGTCCATTTATCGAGGAGTGTTGTAGACTATATAGTATCACGCTTTGACTATTAGGAGTGGATCAGTAATGAAATATGTTTAAAAAAGGGACGCGTTTTTTTCGCCGCCCAACAAAGAGGGCACGGGTCAGCTAGTATTACACCTAACATAGTAACTATAACAATTATCTTATCATAATAAAACACGTGTTAGCCCCAAGAGTATTTACTTATAAACTCTTCTTCATGTTGTGATCTCAAAGGACGAACAGTGAGTAGGGTTAGATAGACAGCTGTTTGTATAATAATGTTGCCTTTAAAGAAATAGACTAATACTTAATGCTAACATTGTTAATATTAAGTTTATTACATCTACAACACATCAATCTGCACCCACTTGTACCTTTATACAAGTTAACAATATACCTACTATTTCGAAATAACAGTCCTAAAAGTTGATGTCCGTTACCAATAAAAGGAGAATTGGTTAAGAGATGACTAAGTTTTAAGGTAACAAACCTTTAAAAACACAGCCAAATCAAACACATCTTCCTCTTGTTTGATTCGGTAAAAAAAAATTACATGTGTTTCAGTTGATAGATTTTTTTATAAAATCAGCATTAAGAGCGTTTATCGGGCTCACTACCGCCGTCAATTAAAAAAAACATAATATTTCGCAAATTGGATCAATAATGCAAAATGTTGTCTATAAAATTGCTAGAAAAGGCAACTTATTTAAAAGCTTTTAAAGTGTTGACAGTGTGTTATACAAATATTTTATTACCCTTAAGAGGACTCAAGACGTCAAGACCAACTCATCTGTCACCGGAGCCTAAAAGATTGTTGTTTCACCAAACGTTGCGTGAGAAAGAGAAAAACTCATAGAAAAGCAGTCAGAAACATGCACACGCACACGCGCTCGATTGTATTTATTACAAATCAAAATGTCGTTTAAAATATAAATATTGTTCTTCTTGATTGTTAGGGTTGACACTAATACTAGCTGTAGGTAGTTACCTAAAAAGTAATAAATCAGGAGTAAATAAAGATACTTAATTAAAATGGGTTTTAAAAAAATATTTTATTGTAAGTTTTGTTGCGGAAGACACACCAAGCGAGACATCAATTTATCTTGTAAGTGGTGTAGGTATGACACCGTAAAATATTATAATTTTTAATTTTTTTTTAAGTTAATCTGTTTATTCTTGAGGCAGTTTTTTAGACCGTGCATCGTTAATAGGGGTTCCATACAGTACACAATAATATCTTACTTCACATACAGTACATGAAGTTAATTTTAGCTGGATTTAAAAAAAGGAAGAAAAATCATAAAATAAATAATAATCATAAAATCTGGAAATGATAGTTGACAAGAAATGATACTTGATCAGTCATTCAGATACCGGGGCGGGGGTGAGTCACGTAAATATTTAAAAAAAATACAAAATGAATTACAAAAAAAAATACAGTTTGTGCAATGGTCACATTGCACAAACTGTATTTTTTTAGCCTTGGCTATGCTCTATTGACTATTGTAATAATAGGTGAATTTTGACAGTTGATTTTAGTCAAGAATGTCACTGATGTAGGTATTTTATCTAACTGGTTATGCATCTGATAATAATTGGATCTCTTTGATGAAAGAAATTACGAAACTTCTTACTGGCAAGCGATACGTAATTGTCATAAATGACATAAATTAAAGTTTATTTTAGTTTAAAAAAAAATATTCGGTAACATTCGACGACGGTCGGCTCGCTGTCGTACCTCCCCTCCGCCGACCCGAGGGGTGCAGAAAGTGGAGGCGAGATGCAAGATGTCGATGGCGGAAACGAGCACGGTAAAATTTCCTAAAATGGTTTTGGGAAAAAGGTAATTGCGTACAAACTTTAGAATGTATCTAGTCAATATAAAATTATTTGAATTTTCGAATAAATAATCTATTCCTATTCCCAAAATATATTTACCTTTATAAACGTTTAATCCTATTTTATTACACTGAAAGTTGTCATAAAATGTGCATAGAATTATGAACTTTGAAGCCTCATAACTTGTAAATGAATATTTTTTTTACTGTTTTATTAACCAATAAGACTAGATAAAAACGAGACAAAACGATATCATCTATAGTTTTGAGTATTTATTATCTAATGAAGGAGCAATTAACTTTCTTTGTTTGTATGGAATTGCGATTGAATTGTTCCCCCTTAACAGTATGATTTTGGTGTCAATATTTAACTAAAAAATTACAAATTGAACGATTTAAAAACACACTTACGTTACAGACATTAAAATTTTGCAACGTGTTTTAGTAACACAAATGAAAACAAATACATCAAACACAAACAAAACAAAAACGTTATTCCATACCTCTAAATTCAAATAACCAAATGAACCACAAAAAATATATTCCTAAAGAAAAAACCTTCATCCAAAGGAATGAAACTTGATTAAATTTAAGATTTTCATGATCTCATAAAAGGAGAAACTGTTCCTCATGATTATAACCTCATGGAATTACTGGCGGCCATTTGCATACGTTGATACGTCTTTGGATAGAGGCCAAAAATGGCGGTGTATACAGGTATTCGGTGTAATACAAATTTATAGATTGGCTGGAATCTTATTATGTTTGATGGTTTGGGAATGCTTCAGATGGCAATAGCACAAGTATGGGGTGGAATATGTATTATTTGATTTATTTTTTAATGATGTTCTGTTTACGTTTGCAATTTATTTAATGCAGATTGTTTCATACTTGTTTGACAAATTAATGAATGTATTGAAATATGAACGTTGACCTATTAAATTATTTTACAGTACCCGGCCGTTTATTATTAAACATCGACCTGTGTAAAGAGAGAGTCGGCTCATTTCGGCTTCGTAGAGCGTTATCTCTGTCGCACGAAATACAATTTAAAATACTTATGTCTTGAGAGTTGTTAACATACCCAAATGTAATTAAATAAAAAAAAAACAAATCATAATTTGTTTTAACAGTTTCTAATAGATACCGGACTATTTGTATTTCGTGCAAAAGAGATGACGCTCTACGAAGCCGAAATGAGCCGATTGTCTCTTTCCACAGGTCGATGTGTAATATAAATGGCCGGGTACTGTAAGCAAAATTAAATGATTGTAATAAAAATGTATCAGAGCGTAGGGTGTGGCACGCAGAATAATTACTGATTGTGTTGCTCAAATTGTTGTTCAAATCTTGAACGTTATTAATGAAAACTTAATTAAGTATTAGACCATTCATCTCACTTGTCCAACAAGTTTCACTATCCATCAATACCATCATAAATAACAGCCCATTAATGTCCCACTGTAGGGACCGGCCTCCTCCCGTGACGGAGGGATACTTGGCCTACTAATACCACGCTGGCCAGACGGGTTGGTATAGGGTTTAATTTCAAGTTTTCCTTCTTTTTATTTCGTAAAAATAATATTCACGGATAGTCCCTTAGTTGGTTTTTACGACAGCCATGGGATGAGATGGGGTGGTGACATATTGTATTCTTACTCCGTCACCACACGGAGAAAGAAGGTCTACAGTGGGATATTATTGGCCTGTGATGTTGACACACGTCAAAACTTTAATATTCTTATTCATTAAACTTGTCAACTTGTTTACAACCTGCGTTTATTTTATTTCTTTTAGAGGTTTGTTATTACCCGGAAGAATTCCAACTTTGTTTAACAACAGTTGTTTGGTGAAAACAAGACAGGACTTGGATAATTATATTTTTTAGGTTTAAGTATAATATATTATTTAATGTTTATACCTATGTTTTTGTTGAGGTCAAAAATGGAACATACTTTTTGTAAATAAATTTTAATTTGTACGTGTTTAGCCGTTAGCCAGCAAAAAACAAAATAAACTTCTTTATTTTTGTTTTTTTGTTTAACATTTTGAGTAATTGTTACTTCAATTTGTACCTATATTCTTACATTATGGAGAGAAAGGCACCATGTTCGTTTAAAGTAGAAATATTGGAAGAATGAATATTATGTCCAGCCAAGGACGTCGCGACGTCTCGGTTAACTGATATAATGATTATCACACAATTTTATTTGACGACCTCTGGGGCGTAGTGATTATATAACATGACTGCTACGCAGAGGTCTCGGGTTCGATTCCCGCTCAATGTAAATCTTAGTGTGCATGGACATGATTGTTTGCATTGGTCTGAGTGTTTCTATGTATAAATATGTATGTATGTATGTATTTACAAAAAAAAAAGTATTTATTTATGTTTATCCGTTTTAGTACTCATAGTACAAGCTCTGCTTAGTTTGGGACTTAATGAAGTTGTGTGAATGTATGAGGATTATTTATTTATTTGGTTTTACTAAACCTTTAACTAAATCTCCCAACTATCTTTGACTGTGATTGTCCATGCAGTCTAAAAGCAATCATTTTCACACCTTCATTACATCTTGAAAGAAACTTGATGTTTGTAAAAACATGTAGGTACCAACAAATAATGTGGTGGCAATATTTGGAGAGGGCCAATGGCCAGCAGTGGTCGTCATTTAGCTGAAATGATGATGATGACTATGATGTACCAATATTACGTAAGGATTGCATTAAGAAATTCAGTTTCTTAATTCGTCATCATCATCATAACAGCCCATTAATGTCCCACTGCAGGGACGGGCCTCCTCCCGTGACGGAGGGTTACTTGGCCTACTAATACCACGCTGGCCAGACGGATTAGTATAGAGTTTAATTTCAAGTTTTCTTTCTTTTTATTTTGTAAAGATAATATTTACGAATACCCATGGAATGAGATGGGGTGGTGACATTGTATTCTTATTACGTCACCAAACGGATATTTTTTAATGCATGATGACGTGAAAACCAATCAAACATTCCTAACACACTACAGTGTTGTCATATAGTATACGCACATGACGTTGTGAGATCGGCTCGTAACAATTTTGGGAACTTGTTACAGGGATTAACGAACGTACCCCACGTAATCTATCCCTAGTTCTATACATGACTCAATTATAGTAAGCTTGAATATAATGGTTGGTAAAATACATGTCAAATGGTTGTGTTGAGCCTATATTCAGCAGCTACAGTGCACGAGGTTGCAGGTTCGATTCCCACGCACGACAATTCTTTGTGTAATCCATAAATTATTGTCCTAGGTCTGGATGTTCTTTGTGTCCGTTGAATTGATGTTTGTAAAGTCCCCCGCTACATAGGGGATGATACCTAGTGCGGGATTTGTCTTTTGAGAATTAAAATACAAAAAGAGACGTACACACAGCAACACATCAAGTTAAACATTTTCATTTGAAGTTGTGTCTTATTTCAAGGTATTAAGGTACATGGCCTATGTCCAGCAGTGGCCTGCAATAAGCTAGTTGATTGATTGATTGAAGGTACATGAGTGTCTAGCTTGATTAGTTGCTGTGTGTACGTCTGTGAAAGTAGTTTTAAATAGTGGTTTTGTTAATATTATTTATTCACGATGTTTTGTCATTTATAGTGATGTAGTCCAAAATGTTATAAAGTTACAAAGTTTACCTGAATAATTGAATATTTAATAATATTGGTTCGTATAAAATTTAACGGTTTAATCACACAATAGGTTCTGTCAGTGGTTAGTTAGTTATCATGTTTACCTATTAATTTTTAATTTATTAACTTTAAAACTTTCGTGTTTCATTTTATATAATTATTATTTACACGGGTATTAACACGATTTATTATTATTTGGTAAATATTAAGTAATATTTTTTTTTTAGTAGACTGACTGGTCTACTCGTGACCACGGCTGGTGTAACCTGGCCGAAACGTCGAGAGCCTCAAAGGTAAATTATTACTTAATATTTACCAAATAATAATAAATCGTGTTAATACCCGTGTAAATAATAATTTTTAATTTGATAATTGGTAGTTAGTTGATAATACATGATACAGTTAATTTTATATTTATTGTTGCAATAATTCTTGTTATTGAAATTTTATACTAAATTAAATATGTTTATTTTTACAATTTTACTTACAGACTAGATATTATTTATCCTTTAAAATAACAACTAATATTTGTAAGTAGTATAGTGAATTCTGGTATCCAAGGTAAGATTTAATTTGTGTTATAGATACTAGTGCTCTCTCGTGATTTGCACAGTAGAACGTTATTACAAAGTGGGCGTGACTTATAATCAGCAATTATTTAATAAATATTTTTTCATTAGCAGTCAATTCCTTCACGATCAGAATGTCTAATTAGCTAAATGTCCAATAGCGCAAAACGCCTAATGAGCTTTAAGTCTAATTAGCCAAACGTCTAACTATCAGATGGTCTTTATAGCAGAACGTCTATTTAGCAAAAAGTCAGGTTTTAAATATGTTGTACACTCATGATAAAAAGTATAAGTCATTTGACATCCACTTCTGGTCATAGACATAGACTTGCTTCTAATATTTCCAGCTTGCGAGATCGTGTTTTGTTCTATTCTTTAAAGACTATGCCGACATTGTAATTATCGAAATATACATTTACTAAGTGTAGGATTGCTTCCTACATTTATTTATTATTTTTTATTTATTTAAAACTTAATGTACAATATCATGCACAAAGGCGGACTTAATGCCAAAAAATTTACTTGATAGGTTGATAGATTGATAATATCATGATCGTGTTGAGTACTTGATTTGGTTTGATATAAATTGAATTGATACGACTTTCTTGGTTAATTGCCTTTATTGTACTAATTAAAATTACATAGAGTGAATGATATTGTATGCGTAAAAGAGTGTGTCAGCTAATAGTACATCATCATCATCATCATATCAGCCAATCGACGTCCACTGCTGAACATAGGCCTCCTTCAAGTATTGCCACCTTGTGCGGTCCTGTGCCTCCCTCATCCATCGGCTTCCCGCCGTCCTAACTAGGTCGTCGGTCCACCGTGTGAGGGGTCTCCCCACCCTGCGCTTTCGCTTCTTTTTTTCTTTAGTAAATAATACATAATTATAATAGAGTGGTGCAACTTGCTTGTACACTAAGTATAATAAGTAGGTACAGCTGAGCTAGTACAATTTTGTTAAAAATCCGTAGGACAACAGAGCAAGCGGAAACATAATGATTACAGGTCAAAGTGACTTTGAACAAGGCTTTTGGAACGGCTGCTGCAGCTGACATCTATTTAAGCATAAATGTTCTAGAATACTAACCACGTTCTACAAGCCCGTGTACCCTTCATTGGTGAATGGGTAACCCAGACCAAACTGCAGGAAACCGGTGGATAAGGGACTCCCTGAACTGCACAAAGTAGAAACATTTCAAGGCAGTATAATTGAACAGCAATTAAATCCCGTGGCTTAAATAAAAATGACGATGATTCATAGCTATTTAAAAGCTACCATTAAAAATACTTTTTCCAGAGTAAATCTGTTACTGAGAATTTGTTTATTTAATGAATTTCAACTTATTATTATAACCACATTTCCCTTTCAAACGCAACCATGTTCACGGACATAAACGAGAGAGCCCACAGATTAAAAACAGCTACAGAGTGTTGCCAACAATCGTCGAGCAATGTTGCCAGTGAACATTTTAATTTTAATGCTCTTTAAAAGGGTCCGCCTCAACTTAATTAGTTAAGGCTTATCTGCAAGTTTCCCTCTGCATGTTAATTTACCTTTGCTATCACATATGGACATACCTGTTTCGTTTTACGTGACTTTATAAGTATGCGGTTTTCAACTTTTACTCAACAATGTTTTGTTTTAATTTGTATATGACTGTTTCTGTGTCGTGATACTTTTGTGTTTTGCTCTTTACGTGATTGTTTTAAGTCATTTTAGTTGGTGGTGGATTCCTTAATCAAAAATAGTGACTTGAAAGTCGGAACTGCAGTGGCGTAGTGTTAATAGTTGCAACGTGCCTTAATAAATAAATATTCCTCACACTTTCACACATCGCCATCTAGCCTTAAACTAAGCATAGCTTGTACTATGGGTACTAGACAACGGATTAACATGCTTAAATACAATTTTTTTTTGTAAATACATACTTATTATACATAGAAAACACCCAGACCAATGCAAACCATTATGTTCATGCACACAAAGATTTGCATTGAGCGGCAATCGAACCCGAGACCTCTGCGTAGCAGTCATGTTAAATAACCACTACGCCACAGAGGTCGTCGCCAAAAGTCAATTTTAAAATTGTAAATTTTAAACGCAACCTTAAATCTTATGTGACAAGGTTAATATTTAATTACAGCGTGTCATCAAGCTTCTCCATGTACACAGTTATGTTCAATACAAGTTAACTAGATATTCTCATAGTAATGTAAGTCATTCGCAACATGAAATTAAACCATAAGTATATAGTAACCACAGTGACTACACTGTCTAAGGGTGCGTTCGCATGTAGCAAATTTTGTAAAACTTTCACCAGCATATTTACTAAATCATTATACAAAACTAGCTGACCCGTGCCCACTTCATTGGGCGGCGAAAAAAACGTGTCCTTTTTTTTATACATATTTCATTACTGCTCCACTTCTATTAGTCATAGCGTGATACTATATAGCCTATGACACTTCCCGATAAATGGACTATTCAACACAAAAGGAATTATTAAAATCGTTTCATCAGATCCAGAGATTACCCCCTATAACGTCAAAAACACACAATCACAAAAACTTTACCTCTTTATAATATTAGTATAGATAGCTAGAAATAAGCTTCATTGAATGTTTCTACTTTATCATGTAGTAGATCCATCCCATGATAGCACGCCCACTTTGTCTTTTAGCGGTCAAATGCCAGCATTACCGAACCTTTCTATAGGTTCTACGTACTACTTATATACATATTAAAAAAAAATCTGTTGCTAAAGTCATGATACTGAGCACTGTTTTCATTTACAGGTAAATCTTTACAGTGAGACAGCGTGTAGATTGGTCACTGTGAAGGTGTACGTAACACCTTCATGACGTGATTCAAGTGGGTACAGGTGTTACTCCACTTAACTGGATCTTGTAGATAATGTAGAATTATACAATTCGAGTCGAAGTGAACTGAGTGAATTGTGGCAGCGCTTCAACCAGCTCTAGGTATGTGTAATTACCAAGATGTCGCACCTAGATGGCGTTGTACAGTTGAGTTCTAAGTTGCGGCCCGGCGCCGTATAAAGCAATGGTTAAATTTAGTAGTCGAGACGGTTACTCGGTTGGCTTAGTGGTCATGGCGCTGGACGCGTATAGTCCAGAGCCGCGGGTTCGAGTCCCCCATCGAGTACCAAATTTTTCCATTGTCTTTCTTTCTTCTTTTCGGATTTTTCTCATTATACCTAAGCTTTATAGGTACAAAATTATATGTAATTTAATTACCAAGTGACAACATAAATATATTAACAAAAACAACCGAATTAAAAACCAAAATACAATTTGCAGCAAATAGTTTGCCTAATACGAAACAGTGTGTAAGCAGTAACCACAGCGTTCGTTGCTGCATATCGCAGGTTAAGGGAGAGGCGAATTTATCTACCACGATTTAATTAAAGGCAAGAGTATAATTAGAAGGAATGGGTACAGACAGACGAAATTAAACTGGCATGCATAGGTGGGACATTAAATTATTTATGTACGTGATGAAAATTTTAAAGTTTAACTTAGATTATTTACGTTTTGATGTTTAACTGTCTCTGTTGATGTCTCCGTGTGGTGACGGAGTATGTCCGTGTGGTGACGAAGTATCTTCGTGTGGTGACGGAGTATCTTCGTGTGGTGACGGAGTAAGAATACAGTGTGTCACCATGGTCACCATGGCTTGTGTCACAGTGGTATGGTTCATGGTACTCCATGATCAGTTGGGCTCCTTGCTTATCTAACTAACAGTAAACCGTTCTCCGTTAAATAGATGATATTTAATGAATGACCCACTGCAGGGACGGGCCTATTGCAGGGACGGGCCTACTACAGGGACGGAGAGATACTTGACCTACTAATACCACGCTGGTCAAACGGATTGGTATAGGGTTTAATTTCAAGTTTTCCTTCTTTTTATTTCGTAAAGATAATATTCACGGATAGTCCCTTAGTCAATTTTTAAGACACCCACTTTCACACGCCTATGGAGACTAATTAAAACATCGTGAACTCAAATAACAAAACTAAATCTTCCTACTAAGTACCATAAACTTTCATAGCACTCCATAACTTCTATACATAGAGTAGAGGAATTTAATTTACCTGTGTAACCATTAATGTTGTTAGTGGTTTCGTAAGTTATACGGGTAATGGTTTCAGAGTGTCTTCGGGTAGTGGCGGGTAGAGGGCGCTAGTAGTAGTGAAGGAATTTAACTGTATTAGTGTTGTCCTGTTTGAGTGACGTCAGTATGATAGCGTGGCTTTATGTGTGTATAAGATGTAGTGTTTCGTGTTCTGTTTTAATTAGTAAGTAAGCTGTATGTGTGTTGGAGTAGTGTCTTTGTTCATATTTTGATATGGTGCTGTAAAGTTTGCGTGTGGGGCCTTGAAATTTGTTAAAATATACAAAGAATTTGAACTGAGCTATAAGTTTAAAATAATTGAATATGAAAAATGTTTTTTCATAGATGAGGCAATTATATCAATTTGTATAGTAAACTCAAACATGAATCATTTGAAGCACTTTAAAAAATATAAAAATCAAGTTATAATTAATTACGGGTAGAGGGCGCTACTAGTAGTGAAGGGATTTAACTGTATTAGTGTTGTCCTGTTTGAGTGATGTCAGTATGATAGCGTGGCTTTATGTGTGTTTAACACGTTCACTGCGGGAGCTCAAAAACCGTCTCGAATTTGAGTGCGTTACGAGATATAATGAGCCCCGTGCAGTGTTACCTTCATAGTGCGTTACGGGTATAAAAGTGCCCCGTACACCCTTATTGCTTTTTTAATCTTTAACTTACTGAAAATGTATGTTTGGTTCTGTTTTATTTTATAGTCTGATAGATTATGAAATGAGCTATGTCATAGTCTTTTCGCCAGTAGATTTGACAAAAAAATACGAAAATACAAAGAAAACCAATTGTACGGGGTCTTTGAAACCCCGTACCGCACTTGATATAATAAAATACGGGATTCTACTGCCCCGTTACGCACAGAACTTAATTATGTCGATAAAATTATAGTGTTGGGAAATAAGACAAACGATAATTTTTAATTTAAAATATTTATTTCGGCTTAGGAACTTTATTTAAGAACTTAGGGAGGAGAGGATCGATGATCCAAATTTACTTTTTTTTTAGCATGATGGCTTTAAAACATTTTCATCCGACCTCAACGGCAATTGGGAACTTTGACAGAGATCAATTGAATTTGCATCCGCTTATTTATTAGTAGTGTAGTAGTAACATTGTTCAAAATTGTGATCTTTGGTTTTTTCTTGTTTGAACAACTAGAAAAAATCACATGAACATTACGTAGCGCGTGATAGGTATGACTAGTACTAGGACTAGTGATAATATCAAACTCATCTGTTGCGCATTGCTGATGCCGATGACAAACCTTGCGGTAAATTGTTAAGGATGCAGACTGCCGTTGGGATGAACTTGGAGACGACGGAATTTCATCACCCTTTTTATTATTTGACAGTTCTAACATACGTCGCGATCGCTTCATATCGATAGTTAAATACTACGTCTTGCGCTAATAACAACACTAATGGTAATGAGCTCGCTACCCCGTACGGGAGCACAATAATTAATACGGGATTTTTTAACCCCGTATCGCACTGGAAGGTAATTTTTGTTCTCTGGTCGTAACGGGGTTTGTAAGACCCCGTTTAATTTTATAATTTTAAATGTTTCTTTAATAAGCGTACATGAAAAATATATATTTATCTCTCTCATACAGTAAATAATTTCATAGATACAGCTCCCGCACCAGCGAGTATACTCTAGTTTTTTTCGTCCGCACTGAATGACGGCACTGCACGAGGTTCAAAAAACCCCGTAACGCAGTGAACGTGTTAAGATGTAGTGTTTCGTGTACTGTTTTAATTAGTAAGTAAGCTGTCTGTGTGTTGGAGTAGTGTTTTGAAATGTGTAAAAATATACAAATAATATAGGGATAGAGGGAGGGTAGTTGAGATAACATACTTACATTATTGCTCTTGAAATTTTTATTGTTTTAAATTATTTAAATAGTGTTTAATTTGTTTTTATGACACCGTTTAAGTGCTAATTCACCCCTCTGCCGGATCAGATACTATCCCCATAATATTACAAAACAAAACACTTCTACAATAAACTTACTATTTTACAATCACTTGACAACATAATGGAATCTGTTAAGAAGACCATGGCTGAAATGCAAGAAATGTTCACTTCAAGAATGAAGGACTTTGAATCTAAGCTTGTAAAGGACTCCAACACATCAACTGCAACATCGGTTTTATCATGTGAGTTCACTGTATTTAAGCATTTTGTCACTACCATGTTCAACAATCTGCAGCAGCAAGTCGAAATGCTGACTCACAATGTAGATGGGCTGGAGATGAGGAGTCGTCGAAAAATATTACTCTTCCATGGCATCCCTGAAGATAGTAAAGAGGACACTTCTCTGGTGGCCGCAGGAGTCTGCTGTGACAAACTCAAGGTGAGCAGTTTTTCTACCAATGACATCAGGCGTTGTCAGAGACTTGGGCGTCACACATCTAACAAGCCAAGGCCAGTCCTTGTAAAGTTTCAAGATGTCACTATCCGGGACAAGATATGGTTTATGAAAACTAAGCTGAAGGGTTCTGGTATCACCGTCTCCGAATTTCTCACGAAGAGGCGTCATGATATGTTCATGTTGGCTAGGGAGAAGTTTGGCATTAATAATTGTTGGACTCGCGAGGGCAGCGTATATGTGCATGGTAGTGATGGTACACGCCATCGGATCACCACTCAGGCCGAGTTGTCTAATATTGAGCCCCTGTCAGCAGAGGCATCAGCACCAACGACTGCAAAGAGTACTTCTGCAAGATCAAAGAGGGCTAAAAAGTGATGGTTTACCCCTCGATAACTGCTTTTCTTTTTATTCCGCGTATCGGGTAACTAGTAAATGTTTAAGTCTCTAACTCTTTTACCCCCTATTTTTGTTCTTTTCACTTAATTTTATTCTCACATAACCTCACTTATTGTTATTGTATATGTCACTGTCATGTCATTACTTGTTTTACAATGTTGCCATATGCAGAGCGGAAATGGAATGACATTCTCGTTGTCAATGTAATTTTATTATTTTTTTCTTTTGTCTAATTTTAAATGTCATTTTATTGGTATACCTATTTTATTCTTTGTTTTATTTAATTGTAGTAAATATTATTAGTTTATATCGGTGTAGAACGATTTTGATTTATCTTTTATATGTTTTGTCTTGTTTTTATTTGTATTCTTTCCTCTAAGTTTATTTTGTATCAGAACCGGCAGATGGATGAAAGACTAAGCATAACGTTTTATTTCAATATTATTATTTATTTATATATTTTTGTATACATTATATAACTTCATAAATATTTTTGTTATATTATACATGAATACATCATATTCAGACAGTAATGATGATTGGTTTTCTACGCATAGTGATGACACAAGCTTTGTTAGTGTGCCCTCACTTTCTGAAACAGTTTCTTATCATTTCTCTGATGTTCCAAGGAATTTCAATGTTGTGCACATAAATGCCCAGAGTATCCCGGCTCATTTCCCTGATATGCTGGCTAATTTTGATTGTGAGAACATTCATGCAATTCTTGTCTCTGAATCTTGGCTCAAGCCATGCCTGTCCTCAGTTTCCTATTCTCTTCCAGGATTTGTACTAATCAGGAATGATCGTACTCCTTGTAACGGCGGCGGCGTAGCCATCTACTTGCGAACATATCTTCCTTTTACTATAGTAAGCACTTCACCGCAGCCTCCTCCCCTAAATGGGGGCGAACATCTTTTTGTTGAGGTTACTTTTCATCGTTCTAAATTGCTGCTTGGCGTATATTACTGCCCGTCACTCCGAATAAGTTATTTTTCCTCTCTTGAATATCTTCTCGAAACTATGATTCCTTCGTACAGTCACACTATCCTAATGGGTGATTTTAACACGTGCTTGCTTAAAAACGACTCTCGATCACACTTGCTTCGTTCTGTTGCTATGTCTAATAATCTTTCTATTCTTCCTCTCAATGCTACTCATAACCGCCCAAACTCTTCTCCGTCTCTGCTTGACCTCATGTTTGTGTCCTCTTTGGACCATGTCGAGAAATATGGCCAATGCGCAGCTGATTGCTTCTCTCACCATGACCTTCTTTTCCTTTCATATAAACTGCGTAAACCAAAACCTAAACCTAAAGTCATTCTAAATCGTAATTTTCGCGCCATAAATATTGACAAACTCCGTCATGATGCAAGAAATATTAATTGGACTTTGTTGCTGGAGGCTCTGTGTTTGGACAAGAAAGTTGCACTACTCACCAATGCATTGACAACTTTATACGACAAGCATGCCCCAGTTAGAGCGGTTAAGGTAAAGCATTTACCTTGTCCGTGGTTGACCGACGACATAAAAAAATTGCTAACCAGAAAGGCTACTGCTCAGTCCCGGTATAAGCAACGTCCTACTTGCTCTAACTGGGAAAAATTTGTAGCGATCCGTAATCACTGCAATAAGGTTTGTAGGAACGCTCAACGTCGTCACATACATCAATCAGTGCAAAATAGTGATCCGGCAAAGGTTTGGAGGTTCTTGAAGTCATTGGGCGTTGGTAAGCAGGAACATTGCAATCCTTTAAATTTAGATATAAATTCTTTAAACACTCATTTTTCTACATCGCCTATATTTGATGGGACAAACAAAAATAAAGCTATAAACTATCTTTTATCCCTTCCTAGACCTGACTTTTCTTCCTTCGTTTTTACTGAATTTTCAGCTCGAGCTGTTGAGGAGTGCATCAGGTCAATCACTTCTGGCGCTGTGGGGTGTGATGGTATTAGTCGTGCTATGATTCTTCCTATCCTTGACATAATCCTTCCTATCCTGTGTCACATATTTAATTTCTCTGCGTCCAAAGGCGTTTTTCCTACTGCATGGAAAGACGCCAAAATAATTCCTATTCCCAAAACTAAAACTCCCTCCTCATTGTCCGAATATCGTCCTATATCTATCCTTCCATTCTTGTCTAAGGTCCTTGAACGTCTCATTTATGGACAATTAAACTCATTCCTGACCAAATATCGTATCCTCAATCCCCTCCAATCTGGTTTCCGCATAGGCCATAGCACCACAACTGCCCTTGTTCATATAACTGAAGATATCAGGACAGGTATGGAAGAAGGGAAACTCACTGTCATGGCTTTACTCGATTTCAGTAACGCCTTTAACACGGTTGACCATGATGTTTTGGTTGGCCTGTTGCGCTCTCTCAACATATCTCAGACAGCCTTATTCTGGTTTCGTAGCTTCCTGACTGGTCGCCGGCAGCGTACTTGTATAGATCAGACTGATTCCTCTTGGTGTTCTACCACTGCCGGTGTACCACAGGGTGGCGTTTTGTCTCCCCTACTCTTCGCGATTTTCATAAATACTATCACTAATCAACTTCTTTCTTCCTATCACCTATACGCAGATGATCTCCAAATATATTCCCAAGCTTCCCTTGAGAACTTATCAGTTGCGATAGGAAATGTAAACGCTGATTTAAAACGCATATCCAATTGGAGCGAAGAATTTGGATTGCAGATCAATCCAAAAAAAACGCAAGTCATAGTCGTTGGTAGTCCTAGGCTGTCGTCTAAAATCTGCTGGGCAGAGCTTCCTGCTATTTCCTGTGGTAGTGAAGTCATTCCATACAGTAAAAATGTTAAAAATCTCGGCATTTATATTGACAAATCGCTTACGTGGGATCGTCAACTACAGGAAGTAAGCCGAAGGGTTTTTGCATCGGCAGGCTCTTTAAGAAGGTTGCGGAACTTTCTACCGACTTCCACGAAGATAGCACTCGCTCAATCTCTTCTCCTACCCATTCTTGATTACGCCGATGCCAGCTATCTCGATCTCACCCAAGACCAATTAAACAAACTTGAGAGACTCCAAAACGTCTGTATTAGAGTCATATTTGGATTACGCAAGTATGACCATATTTCCGAATTCCGACTCAGACTCAAGTGGTTACCTATTCGACTTCGCCGGGATGCACACATTCTGTCGCTTCTCTACAATATTCTTTTTGATCCCCATAGTCCTTCTTATCTTAAGCAACGTTTTGAGTTTCTCCATGACACACATTCTAGGTCCTTGAGATCATCGGAGAACCTTAAACTGAAAATGCCGCCTCACACCACAAAATTTCTTGATGGATCTTTCTCTGTAAAAGCTGTCAGGCTGTGGAACGCTTTGCCTGAAACCATCAGAAAGACGCAGTCCCTTCCGGTCTTTAAACGCCAAGTGAAAGAATACTACCTGTCACTCCCTGTGTGAATTATCACGTTACTTTATTACATTGTATTTTCTCAGTATGTATCTAGCATGTATATGTTATTTTCTTTATTAGTTATATTTAATTTCGCTATAACATTCTGTTTATTTAATTATCTACTTCTATTCATATTTATAAGTACACCTCACACTACCCCACAATACATTTCACCAAATCCATCCAAAGGTTGCCTGGAAGAGATCGCCGAGTGCGATAAGGCCGCCACTTGTACTACCTACTAAGTTTTTCTTTTCTGTTTTTTTATTTCCTTTTTGTATGTTTTCATTTGTAATTGTTTCTGTATGTTACTTTTATAATTGTGTTTCTGTTTATGGTGTACAATAAAGATTAATAATAATAATAATAATTTGTACTGAGCTATAAGTTCTTGGGTCAAGTCCGACGCTACGCGGTGGATTCCGGCGTTCCACAGAGTTCCGTTCTGTGCCCCCCCCTGTGGAACGTTGAGTTCGATTGGCTCCTGCGGGGGGCCCTCCCGGGCGGTATCAACGTTAAAATATATTGAGGTTTGTAGCTGAGATTACGTTGACCATTACGTTTTCAATGTTTAAATAAATAATCTCGTTTCAATATCAACTTACCTACAAATGTTTATTACATTTAATGGTTTATAACTGTTAAAATGTTGCCCGTTGTGAAAAATAATAAAAAATATGAAAGTATGAAGCTTAATGGAGTATAAAAAAGTAAATTTTCGGGCAACGGCTTGTCGTAAAAGCTTTACAAATATACAATAAGAATATTGTATTATTATTTTTATGATTGTGTAATAATTCAAGGCTTCATAAAAGAACGAAAGTGGTTTTAGATTTAGTACTTATGTGTTTGATTTTAAATACTAAAATTCCAAAAGGTTTCTAAATAAATAAATAAGTATTCACGGACATCTCTACACAGCGCTAACTGTTCTCAAAGTAAGCTAGGCTTAACCTGCTTGTGTTATGGGTAACAGAGCAACGGATCATCATACTTAAATACTTTTTTTTTGTAGATACATAGGTACATATTACACATAGAAAACACCTAGACCAATGCAAGCAATCATATTGTTCATGCACACAAAGATTTGCATTAAGCGGGAATCAAACCTGAGACCTCTGCGTAGCAGTCATGTTATATAACCACTACGCCACAGAGCTCGTCATAGTTATAGTTTTCTTCTAAACGTGCTAAAGCAAAATAACTTTAAACAACATTTGATTAGATTTACAGTTACAATATACTAATTACAGAGACAATGCCCATTAATGATCGTTCTGGTTTTATCGTAGGAGAGCTACGTAAACTCGTAGTTCAACGCCATCTATTTGCGGTACAAAGAACCACAAATAGAACGCGTGCCCGATATTGAGATGGGTAGTAAATTAAGTAATACCATCATGATTCCGTCAGGGATAGGTTGTTGAAGTGGAAAAGCCTGTTAATATTGTGGTTTGTGGTCGTTCGAAAGCCTCTCTAAGGCGATGTTGACTGTATATTATGTTACTATAGGAATATCTTTTAGCAACAGAAAATGGACGCGCTATTTTCTAGGCTTGAATATACATAGCTACTAAATATATATTGAATCGTGTGGTGACGGACTAAGAATACAATATGTCACCACCCCATCTCATCCCATGGGTGTCGTAAAAACCGACTATACGTGAATGTTATCTTTACGAAATAAAAAGAAGGAAAACTTGAAATTAAACCCTATACCAATCCGTCTGGCCAGTGTGGTATTAGTAGGCTAAGTACCCCTCCGTCAGGGGAGGAGGTCCGTCCTTGCAGTGGGACATTAATGGGCTGTTATGATGATGATGATGAATATTTTTTCAAAACTAATAATTTAAATTATATTTATTTATTATTGTACTGGCACTACAAACAATAGAAGAAATATTACAATTTACAAAATATTATAATTGAAATACTTACTTATTGTTTGTCGGTTTAAAGATTTAATTAAATAGAATTATTTATATTTGAAAATAATTTGGGGATTAATATTTTATTGAAAATGAATTATCCGCTTACTGATAGTAAACATTTCAACTACGGTTTTCGATATCTATCAATACATTTTTTTTTCTATAAACCCTTCATTTTAAGAATAGTACATAGGTTTCCTTTATGCATAAATTACTACTTAAACTGAAGCCTTTCTTGTTGACGAAAATTATTCAAGAAAGTCCAAAATTATCAGCCTAACAATATTTAGCTCTTTACTTAACACTGATAAAGGCAACACAAAACTTTTATCATAACACTTTGAATAAATGCAAGTCCCAAAACTTGAAATTCTGTTTACAATAACATACAATCTTATTCCGGTGTTCCTAAACCTTATAACAATGAAACAAGACAATCAAAATACGAAACCCAAACATGATTTTAATTAAACTTTAATTTAAATCGTCAATTTTACTGGAACTCTGTACTGAATCGTTGTTTTCATCACAATTGTTGAATGAATTGTAGACTGGAATGGGACAACTTTAAACTATGTTGTTGACGGGGTTGCGAATTTTCAAACCCAAAACTGAGTTTGACTGTAAGTGATGGTTAACTGGCAACACGTTCAACATTGATTTGATCTTCCTAGAGTACAAAAGATAAGTTTGTTTTACGTCATGAACAAATGTGTGAGTTGTGTCAAACATTTCGGTAACTAGCCGGATCGGTTGGGACTATTTTATTGTTTCTGATAGCGAGGCTGCTTTGAAATGTCTAAGTCGTGGGGAACTTAGATAAACTTGTGCTTACTAATTGTTTGTATACTATGTGATAATACGCTATATAATATACGTAACATTTAAATAATCTAATTTTGTAATTACGGTAATTATGACATTTTAACATGACTGCTACGCAGAGGTCTCGGGTTCGATTCCCGTTCAATGAAAATATTTGTGTGCATGAACATGATTATTTGCATTGGTCTAAGTGTTTCTAAGTATAATAATGTATGTATTTCCAAAAAAAGGTATATAAGTTTTAATATCCGTTGTTCTGTTACCCATAACACAAGCAGGTTAAGCCTAACTTACTTTGGGAACAGATGGCGCTGTGTAGAGATATCCGTGAATATTTATTTATTTATTATCATTTATTTTTCAAATCTGAGTAAACTGTGTTCATTTTAACAAACGGTTTTAACTTTAAAACCTTATAAACAACAGATCCAATTAATATTTCAAACAAACCTTATGCAACAGTTTTAACAGAATGCGTTTTAACAAAATATCGTTTACGTAGCACATAACAAGATTCGACAAATCGCTAGTTTCGCCTCACGTATATGTTTGTATTCGACCCAATATCGCAGAGAGCATGAACAAACATCGTTACAAAAATGAAGGAAGCCAAAAACACGCACAGTCCGGTCAATCTACAAATAGTCCGGAATACCATGACCTCCCTGATTCCTTTTGCTAGAACAATTTTTTTCTATGTAGTCGATTTGAAGAATGCTATCGGAGGTCTTTGTTAGGTGGTTAGATGTCGAGGACAGACTAGCCAAATTGATTACGTAAGATGGTTACGGATGACCAGATCTGTCACTGTGTACAAACAAATGTGAAAGGACCTCAGCTGCGGCTAATCCAAATATTAACTATATTTATTTTCGTTACATTTTCAATCGCTTCAATGAAAATGGTTTTCGGCGCTTTTCATAACTATCGTGATCAATGAATTCTTTGGTAATCGTCTTTCGTTCACGCTTTCAGAAGTTGAGTTATTGTGAGAGTATGGATTAATAAGACTTATATTGATAAGCATTTGTTCTGTATGATTCTATATCATCAATTACGTTATCTAGATTGATGACTGTCATATAGTATTTCTTATTTATTATCCGTGTGGTGACGGAGTAAGAATACAATATGTCACCAACCCATCTTATCCCACGGGTGTTGTAAAAACCGACTAAGGGACTATCCGTGAATAAGCTTAGCGCTAAAATAGCTTTACGAAATAAAAAGAAGGAAAACTTGGAATTAAACCTTATACCAATCCGTCTGGCCAGCGTGGTATTAATAGGCCAAGTATCCCTACGTCAAGGGAGGAGACCCGTCCCTGCAGTGGGACATTAATGGGCTGTTATGATGATGATTATATAGTATTTCGCATCTTATCATAACGTCAATACAAGAAAAAACCCAGCCAGAGATATAAGTAATTACAACGTTTTTAAAATCAGCGTTCAGATTTTCTTACATGTTATGGTATAGCAATATAATTGTATCCGAACCTAAAGATCAAGGGTCGGGTTTGATCACGTTGCTAGTCTGCCCACATGTAAGCGCTGGATGTACACCGGCTGATCTCCAAACACGATATGCAAATGGGGCAATACATCATTTAGGGGCTTTTCGCTCGTGTGTATGCAACCCATTCAGCCATTAGTTGACTTACCAAGTTCACTATCCATATATTGTTTTATGTTTATTGACAGCGTTTTATGCCAAACTAGGTACTATGACGACACCAAACTATAAAATTATTAATTACTAGTTTTTCGTCTTTAAGAACGCTACGATGGGTAGCTACAATATTTTTGGCACCCGCTGAATGAATGATGTCGATTCAAATTTTTAGTCAAACGTAAACCAACTTTAAGCAAAAAGTCTGTAAAAAGTATTAGATATATTCAATACTCCCAAAAATCTAACTATAGGTTCAACCACAAGCATTGTCTTTTTACGTAACTATATCTGATTACCAGATTTACGCCAGTAACTTTTTGAACTGTACATAAATAACAATCATATTATTATGTCATCCAAAAAAGACAGCTAAGAAATAAACGTTCATATTTGCTCTTGTAAGAAATCCTAACACGCCTTCACAAAAGGATCCAATGTCTAGTCAAGAAGGCGTATAAATTGTAACACTATATTACGAAACAAAAAAAAAAATTATCACCAATATACTTATATAAACAAAAGGCAATCTTTTCTAAAATGTCACTTACTTCACGTACCGTTGTCAGGGACCCTTTTTCTACGACGTGTTATTTCGTACGTGCGCTATGCAAACGTTACCTTACAGTATTTCTTACAAACGGTTCCTTTCCAATAATGTTGAGCTGTGTTATCGAATTTTCTACACACTTTATTGCTTAGTCTGGACTCGATCAAGATGAGTGAACTTTGGATATCTTCTTTGTAAATAAAACCGTTTTTTGTCAACGCTGCTGAGAAACAAATCAGTAACAGAACATTTGTTACAAAAACTTCTTGTAGTACTTTGAATTTTCTTGTTCTTGACGTGTATAGTAAAAACTTGAGAAAGTAAATGTATGGGTTACACAATGTATTGTTACACAAATGAGCATTACTTTACAAATTACAAATAAAACTATAAAAACCATTAGCAATGTAACGACGGTGGAAAGGCAAAACGAATGAAACGCCACTTTGGTCGAAAATGAGTTTTATATGCAGTTTGATAGAGTTTTGGATTCTCTATCGATCTGTCTAGGTTAGAAGTCATTCTGACGCATTTTTTGGCGTTTCATTTAAGGTATAAAAGGGGGTATTTCAAAAATACCCTCCCCTTAAACGACCGTTTTTCGATACCTTTTTTTAACAATGTCAATAAATTGATATGAAAATATTGAAGGTGCCTTTTAAATTACTGACCAAACTTATTTTTTTACGAAGATGCCACATCATGCAATTTGCTCTTCCAAATAATTTTTTAATTTGGTCTTTCAATACTTTTTCCCCGCTAAGTTATATTTTGACATGTCGTAACACGTTTTCTTCCTCGAGAGTAAAGTAACAGCTACGGCGTTTCAGTTGTTATTCCTATCGTACTTTTTAATTAAGATACTAAATAAAAAGTTTATAATAAATTAAATTGTCTATTCCTTTACCACGAGATCAACTTAAGCCCCTATCCGAGAAATGCACATCATGTAAACTACATAACCGCGTATGGTCATTAATTCATTTTAACGACCTAAAAATATAAGAGACATCACTTATAAAACATTCTTCCATTTTATTTTTGTTTCATCAAAGGGAAATGAAGCATTTTTCCTTCTACGCCTTTTTTTTCATTTGGCATTTAAACTAATTTCGCCCTCCTGTTTTTGTGGAGGTTTTGTGAATGAATTAATTTGTCCTACCAACTTTTTTTTATTGATGGTTTAAGAAGTGTTTTTCCCAACTCACTCAAAATGTCAGAAACATGATACGCCACTTTTTTCTTGCCTTATTGACTTTAATTAATTTATATTGAATACAAAACAAAGAGCACATAAAACTTGATTTACTTATAAAATTTCAAAAAAATTGGTTAATAAACAAAGAAGTTATGATCATTTTTGTTAAAATTTAAACTTTAAACAGCTCTCCTGAACAATTAGCCAAATGGCGTATCATTCGTTTTGCCTTTCCACCGTCGGTATGTATTTACAAAAAAAAAGTATTTAAGTATGATTATCCGTTGTCTAGTACCCATAGTACAAGCTCTGCTTAGTTTGGGACTAGATGGCGTTGTGTGAAAGTGTAAAGAATATTTATTTATTTATAAACTATAACTAAATTTATTCCTCTGTAGAATCCATGCACATGCATTGTACTGTTTTCGCCTCTTCTAGTGGGAAACAGAGGAAGAAAAGAACATTCTGATAAAGTTGCGTAGCACTAAAAATTTCAGGGCGTGTAAACGATAGGTTTATGCAGTAGAAAAAGATTAGAATCGTGATACATGCCATTTTGCAGTCCTCATGGGAACAATGGAGAAAATGGAAATATTGAGCTTATCAGAGTAACAACTGCTTTGGTAGCGAAGCGTTAATGCCTTACGCAAAATCACGGGGTTATTTGTCCATTAAATGTATAATTGTAAAACTCCACGCAACACAAGGCTCGGTCCTTAGTCGTCATCATCATTAAAGCCCATTAATGCCCCACTGCAGGTACGGGCCTCATCCCGTGACGGAGAGATTCTTGGCCTACTAATACTAATACCACGCTGGCCAGACGGATGACATAGGGTTTAAATTCAAGTTTTCCTTCTTTTTATTTCGTAAAGATAATATTCACGGATAGTCCCTTAGTCGGTTTTTACGACACCTTAGTCGTCATCATCATTAAAGCCCATTAATGCCCCACTGCAGGTACGGGCCTCATCCCGTGACGGAGAGATTCTTGGCCTACTAATACTAATACCACGCTGGCCAGACGGATGACATAGGGTTTAAATTCAAGTTTTCCTTCTTTTTATTTCGTAAAGATAATATTCACGGATAGTCACGGACGACACCCATAGGATGAGATAGGGTGGTGACATATTCCATTCTTACTCCGTCACCACACGGAGAAGTACGGGAGAGTAGTCGTTTTTAAAAGGAAAAAAAAATCTTTCAAAAATTGTTTACACTATGCGTTCGCTCCACGAATAAAAGATATAACATTTTTCAAGAAACCAGACGACACTGTAGTACTTTAGTATTCTAAAGGCAGAATTCTACCATCCTTGAATTGTAAACGTTCCACAAACACTAGCTAGCTTTTTTTAGAAGTATGGCTATGACAGCACCAAGTTGTTCGGGCTAAATGGGAATATTGAGTGTCAAGTTACAGCGACCCAATTAACTATCACTCTGCAAAATGGTTTCAATTTATTTTCTTTTGTAAAACTGTTATCGCCTAGGCCATTTGTTAAGGATATCTGTTGAATATTGGATAGTTAAAAGGTATAAACTTCTTAGTGAATGAAATTTTATTGAGACTATTTGAAAACTGTTTTATATTTGAATTGTAAACATTGGTGATATCTGTTTGCCAGGATCGTGACAAAGTGTTGTTCTGGCGTCTCTGCCTACCCCGGACGGGATAAGGCGTAGACTCATAATCGGTTTTTACGACACCCATGGGATGAGATGAGGTGGTGACATATTGTATTCTTACTCCGTCACCACACTTACAATAATAACAATATTATACTAGTTTAAGTATACAAAATAAATAATATAAGTAAATAAATATTGTTTTACTAAAAATTTCATATTCCACTAATTTAAACTGTAGATCGATACTTTAACGTAGAAACATGTTCAATGTAATATTTGTTAGCAAGTTAATGGAGAGGCCGCCGATATAATTCAATTTCCACACTGAAACCCTCTTTGAAGAGTAGGCTCCTATCATAGAACCTTGTTAACGAAGTCATGTCAATATACAGGAAACGTTTAGAATGGTTATTTAATGATAGTGGTTTTTTTTAATTATTTGCTTTTAAGCCCGATTTACACATCAACAAGTACAGTAGCAAATTAAGTAGTAAGTTGTTGATTAATTCGCTACTGTACTTGTCGATGAGAAAATCGGGCTTTACACTTACAAGTTTTTGAAAAAATCTAATGCAGGATCTGGTCTTCTCCAGTTATAGAGAGAAAACTATGCCAGCTTGCGAGATTTCTTTATAAAATCAGGTCTTGAGTAATAGATAGGCATCAAAACGAAATCAAATGACTACCTCTGTATTGGTTATATACTACGCTTCGCAGAGGTCTCGGATTCGATTCCCGCTCAACTAAAATCTTTGTGTGGATGAACATGATTGTTTGCATTAGTCTGAGTGTTTTCTTTTTTATATTCATATTCATTTAATCCTTTGCAAACACCAATGTACTTACCTAAAGTACATTGGTGATTAAAGTATAATAAGTCCTCCATGTTTTGCCATTACATGGGCATGCAAAATTTGCTTAAAAACTAATTAAGTTAGAACAATTTTTCAATTTAAGTATAATAAATAGGAATGTTACAGTTTTGGACAAATTGTATTGTTAAATGTCAACTAGCTAAATGAAAAAATTAAATAGAATTAAATAACAATAATAGTTGGGATGTCAGAACTTAAAAATAAGAGTAAACAAATTAAATAAAAAATATGTTATGCAAATCTCAATTCCCATATGGGTTGCCTTCTAAGTAATCTTTAACACTGTAGAATGCTTTTGCTGTTAAAAATTCTTTCAATTTCACTTTAAATAAATGTAGGTTATCATTTTTAGCAATGCAATCAGGTAGTTTATTGTAGATCTTGGATGTCATACATAATAATATATTAGACGTCATTAGAGCAGATTCAACATGTTACTAGTAGCATGTTGAATTTTGTTTTTGTACCTAAGACTTCACATACAGTTAAACTTAGAGAAGTTAATCTTTACAAATACTGCTACTTCAAATTTATATATGTCGCAGGGAAATGAGGAAACCAGGGATTTCACGAAATCACTAGGGATATGACGAAATCCCGTTTGTACTAGAAAAGAAATGCTTATATTTTTGTTTGTAGATTAAAAAACACAAAGATTCCAACTTCTATGGGTTAGGTTAGGTTAGAACTGTGACCATAATTCACGAGGCGAGCGAGCGAAGCGAGCGTGCCGCGGTAGCGGCCGCCGAAGTGCAAGGCATTTTCGACATTTACCGGGATTTCGTGATATCCCTAGTGATTTCGTGAAATCCCTGGTTTCCTCATTTCCCTGCGACATATACACAGGGTAGCAAGTACCACTTGCATTGATCCTATTTATTGAATACTATTTAAGAAGGCACAACATAAAAAGTTTTCATCCGCAAGCAAACAAAACATGCTTATTTCTCTTTACTGCTAAGCTCACAATATAAAAAGAAAGAAAACAAACAAATATTTACTAACATTAGTGCCATATTTTGTGTTTACAGCGACATCTCTGGCACAAACTGCACAATAAATTACGCATTCCTTTTTACTGTTACCACAACTTCTGTTCAATGCCTGTACAGTGAAACTTTTGTTTGCCATTATTAGAAGCCGATTAAATACCAGTAACACAATATCTCTAGTTTATGTCGAACACAATAGAGAAAATATCGAAGTTCAAAAGTTAAGTCATTTCAACTCCCGTTTGTAATGCAATTGTTAGTTTGAAAGTTGGCAGCGATGTTGAAAGGCGCGGTAAATTAATAAATTTGTTACTAAAATTATTAAATGTGGTCGCTTTTCTATGGAAATGTACAATTTATATTCGTTTTATTGTTTGATCTTGATCTATGAGGGGTAATCGACAAAGGGATAATTAAATGTATTTAGTATAATATCCCTTTCGCTAAAATACCAATTTTATTAGACATGTTTTTGTTTCCGATAACAATATGATAGTCTTTATCCATCCTAATTAGTTCTTAAATAGTATAAGGTTTTAAATAGATGCTGGCCAGTACCTATATTCTGGTAAGTACAGTGAGTAACAGAAGTCATAATATTTACCTAGTTGTTCTTAACACAGTGCATCTTTGAGAGGTACTTTTTGCGACTCTATTATTATCGATAACAACTTTGTTAACTCGAGATAGAAACTGTAACCAATAGATATTGAGAATAAGAAAAAGTATACATCTTTTATTACTATCTGCAGCCAACAATATATAAATTGTGTTTTTAATAATCCAATCCCAAGCAAAGCTGATATTATTAACTTAAATAAATCTACTCGTACGATACAAGTAAGAAGAAATGCAGACATAAAGAAACCCTCATTAGTCTGAGTAACAAGCAAATCTTCGGATAGTTAACGCTTTCCTTAAACGTTTCTATCCTAAATTGGCTACAAGTGCTCCTAATTGGGTTTTTGTTGCAAAATCTCAACAAAGTTGTTGATGTATTTTTTTTGGAGAAATCCTAACTAGAAATGGCGGAACAGTTTACGCTTTTACTTATTTAAGTTAAGCTTTAATCAATCAATTAGTTTATTGCAGTCTACTGCTGGACATAGGCCTTTTTCAACACGCGTCACAAAACACCGTTCTTCTCTATCCGCTACCAGTACGACCCATCGACCTTTTTGAGGTCGTCGGTCAGTCGGTCATACTTGTGCCGAGTTGTAGTCTCCACTCTAGGACATGTTAGCCTCTACGGCTAATTATGATTATGGTTATTAGTGCCTTTAACCTAGTAATTACATGGGCTACTGTAAACACAATGTGCACAAACTCCGAACTACCGAAAATCGGATTAAATTTTTTTATAGTTTTGTATATCTAGATGACCTAGTAGATTTTTCCTTTACCTAAATCCATCGTAAAAATATTATTGGTATTATTGTGAGAATAAAACTTTTCTAATACAGAGATTCCTGTATCTGACATTTACGATGTATTTCCAACATTCAGTTCGACCATTTACAGAGGCGACATGAGACCCCGTGCAGGTATCAATCAGTCTTTTTTTTTTTCTTTTTTTTTCCCTTTGCAAAGGAAATTTACACGCATTCATCATTCCGATGTCATGTATGTTTTTGTACGATAAGAGGGATCTATATTTTTTCTCTCTTTACAACTGTGTGAGGCAGTTAGTCATAATATAATAGAAAATTATAGCTTTCAGAAAATATTGTTTGGTGTATTCAATGAATTGTGTTGGGATGTGGATCGTTTTTTACTGATCTAAAAGAGGTTAATGCTTTTGCGTATTTATAAGCTTGATCCATTGTTATCTGCTAAAGACTAAGTAAATAGTTTTATTCATTTTGAAGTATGATTCATAATTTTATTTATACGACCTCTGTGGCGCAGTCGGTATATTACATGGCTGCTACGCAGAGGTTTCGGGTTTAATTCCTCGTTCGATGCTCAATGCAATTATTTTTTGTGCATGAACATGATTGTTTGCATTGGTCTGAGTGTTTATTATGTATAATATTCTAGTACCCATAGTACAAGCTTTGCTTAGTTTGGGACTAGTTGGCGATGTGTAAATGTGTGAAGATTATTTATTTATTTATACTCTACCAGATTAAATAGAAGACCTATGGTGCGTAGTGGTTGTGTGGTAGTTTTTGGTTGCTACGCAAAGGTCTCGCTTATTGTAAGACTATAAATGTGTGAATAAAAACTAAAAATAAATTATAACTATAAATTTTCCATTAGTCTGAGTGTTTTTTATGCGTAATATGTATTCTCCGTGTGGTGAAAAAAAAGGTAAAACCTTTTTTATCTAACAAATACAAGAAGACCCAAGGGCACTAACACCTATGTTATGTTCATAAGGCTGATGTGTATTTGGGTTGATAACCAATTGTAATCACCCCAGAGAGAAGCCTACGTCCCGGTTAATTACGAACCAATTAAGATTTTGCCCAACACCTCCCGTGGGTATTATACAAAGTTGTCCTCCATTTTTCCCTACAAACAGACCTTTCATGTTTGATGAATTATTTTGTACGCTGATTGACAAAAATTAAACCCCACGGGACTTTATTGAATTATTATGAAAATCAGTATTTTTTTGTTGCTAGCCTCAATTCTATAGTATTTTGTGAACGTAACAAATTAAATGGAAAATATCCGAAAAAACACGTTGATTTGAATTTCGAATGTGCTACTTTTTTCATCTTACAGTTTTGTTTTTTTTTTAAAGTTGGTATTATTTTACAACATCGATGGCAAACAGGTTGTATACGTGACTGCCGTACGCAAGTTCTTGAATAAGAATCCCATACAAGATAAGTGAAAAAACACAAAAAATATCTATATATAAGAAGTATCTAGGTTGTAAGTCCTAGAATCTGTCTATCGCAAATATTTCTTCTTCAATCACACTATATACCCGGCACCCGGAGAATTCATTAAACGTCAAAAACCAGGTCTATTATTCTTGCACATACAGTTTTGTCTGGATCTCCGTGTGGTGACGGAGTAAGAATACAACATGTCACCACCCCATCTCATCCCATGGGTGTCGTATAAACCGACTAAGGGACTATCCGTGAATATTATCTTTACATAGAAAGAAGGAAAACTTGAAATTAAACCCTATACTAATCCGTCTGGCCAGCGTGGTTTTAATAGGCCAAGTATCCCTCCGTCACGTAGGAGGACGGCCTCCTCCCGTGTCGGAGCGATACTTGGCCTGCAGTGGGACATTAAAGGGCTGTTATGATGAGAATTAATTAAAAGCCAAGAATCAGGTCTACTACCCTTGCACATAAAATTTTGTCTAAAAAGAGAATATAAAATAAAACAAAGGCAACATTTACAAAGTAAAATATGAGTACATACGTACGAGTTAAAACAAGGAGCCATTGTCACGTGCCAAATAGTAAACTTTCAGCCAAGAACGGCCCATTTGCGTTATACTATATGTCTTGTGAATATAAGCTCTGGATAATATTTGAAGACACGGTTACTCTTGCTAAAATAATTATATTTCGAGGCAAAAGTTTTACGCAAGTAATAGGAAAAGTTGTTGACGAAGTCTAATTTGAAGGAAAGCTAATTATTATTGTGACTGATTATGAACAGAACATGTCACCCTTTTTGAGGGTGGCGTAATGTTTTTGCGCGTATATTATATACTTACGTAGATTTGACATACAAGAAAAATGTACACGACATGTAAGTAAGAGAAGGAAATAAGGAAGAATTTACTTAAACGCCATGCTAAAAGTTTCAGCTGTTTTTTATTTATTTTACAATAAAAGATGCTACGAAGATTTCATTATATCTTAAATATTGGAACAAGAATACAAAGTGTCACTGCCCCACATTATTAGGAGGAATATGTGACTAAGGAAATACTGTTTAAAAATTAATTTTCTATCACTAAAACTTTTTACTTTGTATAAGAAGTGGCTTGTTTGCCTCCCATTATATGAAAAAAAAAGCTTAGGGAGCGTTTTAGCATGTGTTGGCCAAGTAATAAGCCCATTGTTATAACGATGAATATGAACTTACGCACTTACCGCGTTATAACTGAGCAATGGTTTAAAATAATTAGGTCAAGAAATAGCCTAAAATAAAGTCAAACACTGCACGTGATATAAAAGCTCGCCATTTACCCCTACATTAAAATAGAAAGAAATCAAAAAAAGCATTTCCGACAAAAGAAATTCCTGTCCAGTAAGAAAAACCTATAATTTAAAAAAAGAAATCGCCTGCAACTGTTAACTTCGTTTCAAGGAACTGACAAAAGAATGCCATCCTTTTCTTTTGTATAGAATATTATAAGTGAGTGAAAAAGATAAAGGGTGAAATCTCAGTACAGTATAATGCTATTAAGTCACTTGGCTACTTTGTCATCGGATGATTGATGTATTCTAAGATGGGTTGGTTATGCTTCGTTTTTAGATAAGGATGTGACAAATTACTGAGAGAAACTTGCTGATCGATATTAAATTTTATGCTTAACTTACAGATAATATTTTACGCTAAGCTAGTGTAGTGTATTATAAAAATATAAGTAGTGTTTCTTCCATCCTATTATATTAGGTTTTTCAAACGTAGTGTCAAGAAATTGGGAATGGCCACAGAGTGAAAGCATTTTTTGACTACTTTTTGAGCTTTCTATCTTGCTCGATAAGGTCATATTGCTGTGTAAAATATATACCCCCTAATAAGCACAAGATTGTGGCTTCGAGTACCCAGGAATCATGTATGGCGAGATGTTGGTAAAAGTCCTCATTAGAAGAAAACAGGGTTAATTTTTCCAAAATTACCTATTTATAAAAATAATTAATTTATAATTTGCCATGTCATGTCATCCTTCTGTCATGTTATGTTAACTTTACCATAGCACAAACAGACTACTACTCATCACAACTGCTGCTGAAGAAATAAATAAAGCTATATCCCTTCTATCAGGATTTGTAGACCTAACATCACCGATCTTTCAAGAGGCACAGTCATCTAATTATGATGCTGGGGACTTGAAGAATAGCATTATAGCTGCTGTTCGTCAAGAAATGACAATTTTTAAGAAAGAAATAATCAGTAAGCAATCACCCCCTACATATGCTCAAATGACATCCTCCACTATCATGAAGTTTCAACCACCTATTCCACCTTCCACTAAACCTGCCATCATTATAGCATCAAAAAAAGATAATCCCACTCATACCGATACGCTGGCCTCCTGGAGGAAGGCGATCTCTTTCAAAGACACAACTTTTACCCCAGCTGGCGTACAGAAAGTGTCCAACAATAAACTACGTATAGAATTTGATAACCCGGAACACATGAAGATCACAATGAAGAAAATTGGTGAGTCGCACCCAGACATCTCAGCAGAAGTTTCTAAAAAGCTAAATCCAATGTTCATTATTAAAGGGGTCAGCTCGGGGGTTACTCCTGAAAGCCTCAAAGACATCATTATACAACAGAATACTCACATATTTAATGCAATTAACAACTCACCAACTACTTCTTCATCTATATCTGACTTCGAATTCAAATTTACTCGCAATAATAGAAACTCTAATTTGTATAATGCTGTCTTTGTGACTAACCCTCATCTTTGGCGTATTATTATTAATTTACAAAAACTAAATATTGATCATCAGCGAGTCCATGTGGAAGAGTTTGTGCCTCTTTTACAATGTTATAAATGCCTTAAATTTGGACACACAAGAAAACACTGCGTTGAAGTAGAGACACGATGCTCTTTTTGTGCAGAGTCAACTCATGAATATAAAGACTGCCCACATAAAAAGAATCCTAGTAAGGCCTTATGCCATAATTGCTATACACACCAAGCTAATGTTAACAATAAAAATAAAAACAACAAAGAGAAATTAGACCACAGTGCTACTTCTGACCTATGTCCAAGAAAGATTTTTATGACTACACGAACAAGAAATAGGATCGACTATGGATTCTAGATCTACTCAAGACATTTCCATTCACTCATCACTATCATCCACAAACACATATATTAACACTAACACTATACAAATAAATCTTGGACGTAGTAGGAACGCATTACATGAGCTCTCGTTGTATTTAGGACAACATGAACCAGACTTTGTTTTTATTACTGAACCATACACTGGTAACTCAAATCATATGAAACTCACAAATGACAATTACACTTTATATCAATTTCCCACCAATCATCCCATTCGCGCTGCTATTGCAATTAATAATAATACTTCTGCTCTTGGAATCACAAGTCATTCAAATTCTAGTTTATGCATCATACAATGTAAAGACAGTACTACCAACCATTTATATCATCTCATTTCTGTATACATAGAACCACGCAATGATACTCATAACATACTTCACACTCTTGAATCATACATTCAGACTAATAATAATTCATCTTTCCTTATTTGTGGGGACTTTAATGGATGGCACTCTTGGTGGGGCTCACACAGAAATAACCCCAGAGGTGAACTTGTTGCTGATATAATTATCAACAATAACTTCATTATAGCAAATACAGGAGTAATACCAACATTTAACGCTATAACACGTAACCAACTACGCTCATCAATCATTGACCTCACTCTTCTTAGTAATCACCCATCCTTAACCATTAATAATTGGTCTGTTCAACCATCAATCATACCCAGTTCTGATCATAACTGCATTGTATTTGAAGTCTCGTTTACTAATACACACTCACACACACGTGCACACTTTACACGCAATAAAAAACTTAGCACATTTAAATATAATACTTCATTTGTTAACTGGGCTCAGATAAGAGACCAATTTATAGATGCGATTCATCAGGAATTACCACCTATTAATAATATTAATAACACCAATGCAGAGGACATTGATAATCTTATCAATGACATGACTTCTGCTATACAGCATGCATGTGATATCACTCTCCCCAAGTCCGGTAGAGCAACGCAGAAACCACCCTTCTGGAATGATAATTTACAGGAGCTTAAGCGGAAGGTATTGATCACTCATCATAGGCTATTAAGATACAAAAGACGTGGCCTACCTCTTGATTTAGTACTTATTGAGAGAGAAACCAACAGGAAAGCATACTCAGATGCCTTTTGCACTGAAGCTACTAATAAATTTAAAGAATTCTGTCAGTTGCAAATTAAGGAAAATGTGTGGTCAATTACGAACAGAATAATTAAAACCAAACCATTGGCTCAACCACCCTGTACTTTACAATTAGATAATGGCACACACACGAACTCAACAGAAGACACTGCACATGCTTTACACAATCATTTCTTCCCATCTGACACCCCTGACATTCTCTCTTCACAGCAAAACACTAGATCCTTAATGACACAACCCATTGATACTTCTTCTGAACCTCACTTCACCTATACTGAATTGCTTAATGGCATTAAAAACATGAATCACAAAAAAACACCTGGAAAAGATCATCTCACATCTGACATCTGTCAACAATTTATTCAATTATTTCCTGATTATCTCATACAAATTTTTAATCGTTGCCTTGATATATCACACTTCCCCACTCCTTGGAAACACGCTCTTATCAAAATTATTCCAAAACCTAATAAAGCTACATACTCACAACTCACCTCATTTCGCCCCATTGGTCTCATAAATGTGTTTGGAAAATTATTTGAAAGGTTAATCATGGACCGTCTTACTTACCACATCAACATTAACAATCATAATAATAATAAGCAATACGGTTTCAAAAGTCAAATTTCCACATCACACGCAATATCAAACGTTATCAAAATCATTAAATCAAAAAAGAATGAAGGAGACCATGTTCTAGCTACCTCGCTAGACATCAAAGCAGCGTTTGACAATGCCTGGTGGCCAGCTGTATTTCTCCGCCTTCGACAATATCAATGCCCTGCAAATATTTATAATATATTAATCAGCTACTTCACAAATAGAAATGTTGAGTTGATCTTTTCTGACATAAACATCATCAAACCAATGACGCGTGGTTGCATACAAGGTTCTGTGTGTGGTCCTACTATGTGGAACCTAATTATGGATGAGCTTCTAGAGATAGCTCTTCCTGATGGGTGTCACATACAGACAATCACCCACTCTACAAACAATCACCAATAATGCTCTCAATTCCATCGCAGAATGGGGAAACTCAGTTAAACTTACTTTTGGACCACAGAAAACTACACTCACAGGCTTTACACGTAAATCAACTAAACTTGACATACACATGCATAACAACAAAATTGCATTCACACGAGACTTCAAGTATCTTGGAGTCATCATAGATGATCAATTTAAATTCATCAAACATACAAAATATATCATTGAAAAGGCCAAAAACATATTTTATAAATTATTAATTTACATGCGCCCCACTTGGGGTATACATTCCGATAATATACGTATTATATTTAATCAAGTTATAACTCCTATTATTACATATGCATCATCTATCTGGACACGTGCATTAGATTTCAAACTCATTCAGAAAAAATTACTTTCATTTCAACGCCTATTCGCCATTAAAATCATACGTGGATTTCGCACTACAAGTACTATTGCTTCCATCACTCTTGCTCAACTCACTCCTCTCCCTGATATAATTAGAATTTCATCACAAATTGAGACATCGAGACTTACGGGCATCTCATCCCTTCTCCCCCTTGACATTCCCCTTGAACGACCTGCTCCATCCTCCACTCTCTTGCATCCTTCCCTCCGTGAACCAATTACATTCACTGAATTGGACACTATAAGAGATTTTGAGAACCTCTCTACTTATCAATCTTGGTGCGTCTTTACTGATGGCAGCAAGCACGATGAGTTAGTAGGTTCGGCCTTTGTCGTGTTTGATCCCACAGGTGAATCACATATTACAAAGAAATTCAAACTTCACTCCTCATGCTCTGTATATCAAGCTGAACTGTTAGCCATACAAAATGCTTGCTTATGGATCATTAATAATACACATATTACACCTTCTTCCTCTTGCTACATCCTCTCTGACTCTAAATCTTCTCTTCAAGAACTATCTAATCCTTATTCACACAATCCTCTATCAGTTAACATATTCAGACATTTAAACACACTAAAAAACAAACAAGTTCATATACATTTCGCATGGGTAAGGGCACATATTGGCATTCCTGGAAATGAAGAGGCTGACTCTGCAGCAAAAACTGCAGCTAACATGCACAAAGCACCGGACTACTTACATACACCTTTTTCATACGTCAAACTGATACACAAAAAACAATTACACACATCCTTACAAGGGCTGTATGACAACTCTGAAGGAGCAACTTACACTAAACAACTTTTTTCTTCTTTTCAAGATATATCCAAGTTTTTATCTATCATTAAACCATCCTTTCCTATCACTCAACTACTCACCAATCATGCATACCATAAATCGTACCTTCACCGCTTTCACATAACCAATAATGATCTTTGCCCCTGTGATAACTCATCAATTCAAACATTTAGACATTTAATTCTTGAATGTCCACGCTTTCAAATTACTCGTTTACCTTTTATATATACATGTGAGAACCACGATATAGACCCATACAATCCACACTACTTAATTCATTTAATAAAATACGAAGAAACAGTTAACATATTCATCAACCATATTTCATATATTATTAAAGAATTAAAACATTTTAATCAAACTTAGCGATACAGTGAAGTATATTCACACATGCACATATAACTTGCTACATATACTTGCTGATGATTTGTATAAAGACCTGTAAATTTTGTAATTTTTATGTAAATATTGTCTTTTATTTTAGTTCACACATTTATATTTTTCTTCTTTATTGTTAATCTGTTTTGTTTAAATAAGTGTCTGTTTTGTTTGTTTTTTATCTGATTGTATAATAAAAAAAAAAAAAACATGCATTCTTTATCATACAATTAAATATGCTATACAACTAAAAAATTGCAGTTGTCAAAAAAAAAGATATATAAAAAAAATATAAAAAAGGATGTATGTAAATAACTTTAACTTTATTTTATATGTTAAGCATTGTTGTAATCTAGAATACTTTTGTCAATTCATATGTTCTTCTTATTTTATTGTTAACCATTCATTTGTACTATTCACCACATTATACATTAAATAATAATACTGCAAAACGATCCTAGAAGAAGGCGTAGACCATTAGCGCCACTTCTAGGATCTTGCTCTACTAGATTAAATAATTAAAAAAAAAAAACAGACTACTACTACTACTAAAAGGAAATTATTTGCTCTCTGAATAAAAACTAAAACTATTTTATTTCATTAAACGTTTTAAAGAAACAAAAGCTATTCAGCAAATAACTGTCCCAAAAAAAGCTTAAACCGTATGTTTTGAGTACCGTCCAGATTTTCTCATATTATATATGATCAGTGTATCGAAAAGTCATTGAACTTACAAACATATACAGTTTAGTTGGAAACCTGCCCACCTAGTAAACCAACTGCCTGAGGATAAACAATGTAACAAAATTGGAATGTGATTTTCAAAGTATTTAAATGTTACATTGTTCAATGATCCGGGAATAGAGAATGAAATAAACAACTTTTGTTTTTTTGTGGAAATAAAACATAAAAATAAATAAAAAAAAGTTTAAAGCTTGAAGGTGGGATTTGACCTTTTTTTACTTTTACCGCTAGGTAACCTTCATTGTTCCGTGTGGTGACGGAGTAAGAATACAATATGTCACCACCCCATCTCATCCCATAGGTGTCGTAAAAACCGACTAAGGGACTATCCGTAAATATTATTTTTACGAAGTAAAAAGAAGGAAAACTTGAAATTAAACCCTATACCAATCCGTCTGGTCAGCTTGGTAATAGAAGGCCAAGTATCCCTCCGTCAAGGGAGGAGGCCCGTTCCTGCAGTGGGACATTAATGGGCTATTATGAAGCTTCATTCAAGCCTCGGCATCTAAATATTGCTTATTGCTTAGCAGAAACTAACAGGCGATGATCTTCGATATGAAGGCTAGTTACCTAGAGGGCAATAATTTATGTTGGGATCTGCGTAAAAACCATAATAACCGACAAACTGCGAGGACTGCTCGTTTACAGTGGCAATCGTCACATAACACGAAGAATTGCCGACAAGGCAGAAAGGAAAATAAACACATAAATATGGAATTTCTGTGAATTATCCATGTTAACAACTCATGATGAGTTAATTTTTAATTAGATATTTATTATTTTAAGTACACTAACCCCCTTACTTATAAACGCCTCTCTTATAATAGTCAATTGATTAGCTTAAATTCTTACGGTTTTGTTTGGTATAAGATTGATTTTACTAATAAAAATCTCGCTAAGCAGTGATTCAATTTAAGAAGCGTTTATGAGTAAGGGGTGAAATTTCGAAAATAATTGTAATATAACAATGGATGTGGCTTGTATCTGTTTAAATTCATTAATAGCAGAAAATTGAAGAAACAATTTGTACATTCATAGCGCAATACTTCAAAACTAGATAAACAAGCTGGAGTTTAAGATATTCTTTTCCCAATCTTAAGCGAGTATTATGCATAAAGTACTTCCTTCTTGAAAAGTAGGTCGGCCAGGGGTCGTACAATATCAATTTATTTTTACGGTAATGAAATAGAAAAATAATGTTTTCATATTTCGTTTGTACTTTATAAAAATCAAGGCTTTGAATCAAGAGTATTGGTTGAAGTCTGTTCATCATCATCATTATAACAGCCCATTAATGTCCTAATGCAGGGACGGGCCTCTTTCCGTGACGGAGGGTTACTTAGCGTACTAATACCACGCTGGCCAGACGGATTGGTATAGGGTTTAATTTCAAGTTTTCCTTCTTATTACTTCGTAAAGATAATATTTACGTTTAGCCACTTAGTCGGTTTTTACGACAACCATGGGATGAGATGGGGTGGTAACATATTGTATTCTTACTCCGTCAGTCCGGAGTTGAAGTCTATTGCTGTCTCTTAAACCACTCTAAAAAGATGAGCAGGTTATAAATCTAGATTGGTCAAAAAATAACTCAGTTGTGTATTGAATAATTTTGTTTCGTTTGAAATGGGATTGTTTCTGTTATCATTGCTGTATTATATTCACACTTTTAATCGGGTTGCACACAATAACTTTCTCGTAACCTACTAATATCCTACTAATAATATTATAAATGCGAAAGTTTGTGAGGATGGATGAATGGATGTTTGTTACTCTTTCACGCAAAAACTACTGAAAGGATTTTTAAGAAACTTTACAGTAATATAGCTTAAGCATCAGAATAACATAATATAGGCTACAAATAATAAAGACTTTTAATCCCAAAGTCACCTTTTACGACTATGAAGTGATGAAAAAAAGACTAAAAAAATTAAAACTGTCACAAACCGATCTTATTCAGTCGGTGTTGTAAAAATTTCTTAGGCAACAATTTGTTACAAAAATGTAAATGCATAGTCTGTAATCTGAAAAAGAACGTAAGTTACTGTTTATCAAAACATCACGCGGGCAAAGCCGCGGGCGGAAACTAGTCCTATATAAAAAAGAATACGGAATTGGCATTGATGCTTAAATGCAGTTTAAATATGAAACTCGCCTAGAGTTACTCTATATTGAACAAATATTTTCTTGTTTCAGGTACATTGGCAAAAGGCCAACGTTGGCAAGGCTTCGCTTAATAAGTGACCGACTTTATCATAGTGACGACTAGTACTTTATATATCTACCCTCATTTTATGAGCAAATAGAAAAAGGCTAAGCTTACAGCTTTATCTTGGAAGGTAACTCATAATTATTAGTTATTTTTAGTTGTAGTAAAGAAGGAAGGCTGTGATGATTGCTCTGTAGATTTATTTGATCTTGTCTTTGCATCGCGTGAAAAGCAGGAAAACTTGAAATTAAACCCTATGCCAATCCGTCTGGCCAGCGTGGTATTAGAAGGCCAAGTGTCCCTCCGTCACGGAAGGAGGCCCGTCCTGCAGTGGGACATAAATGGGCTGTCATTATGATGACATAAGTATTACTTGACATACGAGTAAGTATTACCATAAAAATATTAAAATAATTTAAAGTAACTGCGCAATTAATTCTTCCTCAACCTTATTCGTATAACCCATAACTCTATCAAATTTATAGCATTTCTCTGATTAATATTCAATAGGAATGTATAACGTTCGTTTCTGAAATTCAATACAAAACCACTGCAATCCCTGCTTCGTATATTATTCAAGTAAGATCCGTTCAACGCTTCGGTATCTAACTTGCAATTAGAAGTAGCTATCTGAATTACGTAATGGCGGCGCTAAAATTATTTGGTAAGAATTTGTTAGTTTAATTTCTTATTTCATTAATTTTAAGACAGATTAATTATTTTTAAGAACTAAATTTGTTTTGTAAGAAAAATATTAAATCAATTACCTAGATCTTGTTAGATTAATCTTCTTTCAAACTAACTGAACGACGGTAGTAAGAACTCTCTTTTTCTTTCACAAATTATGTCTATAGTAGAGCTGAGAAGAGTACCTTAATGTATTTGAAAAGGTGCCGACCCACCTAAATTAAAACCATTAAAAGGAAGACTATGTCCAGCAGTGGACGTCAATTGGCTCTTATGATGATGACATTTTGGCAAGTACACAAATAAATAACTAACCCTTGCGCTACGAGTACTTGCTCCAGTTATAAAGTACCATAATTTCAATGCACTATTTTTAATAACTGTTACAAATTTTTGTTTAATTGAAAATTGTGTAATTATTAATCATTAATTTAAAAATATCACATCATTTTTTTTTAATCTGATAGTCAAATGTAAAAAGTTTACTTGAAAATGATCATGAAAATTTTGTTATATTTTTTTTTTGTTTTTGACCACTGGGCTACATCTGAGATTTTTAAAAACCTTGTAGATGAGACTTCTGAATACCAAGACCTAAATTTAATCTTGACTCCTTGATTCAGAGTTTTAATTATTTTATATTCGCAAGTATCGTTCTCAGGATTAAGTAGCGGTAGGATTAAGATGAGAATTTCTTCTACATTTCAGTTGTAAGCAAATCTTCGTACCTACCATTGAGAGTAACTGCTGTGGGCTAATTAAAAATATTCAAGTAAAATTAATGTACTTTTTAAAAAGCTAGCTGTTTGAAAAATGTTAACATTATAGTTTTTATTTAAAATCGGATTATTTAATAATAAAAATCTGATCCTTAAACTAGAGTTATTATACAGATTAAAATATCTACCTTCATTAGGTCTTACGATTTTCACAAAAAATAACCAATTTTTGAGAATATTAATGTAAACCACTAGGGACTTACTCTACCAAAAAGAAACCTTGTTGTAATTGTTCAAGTGTAATAAATTATATTAAAACAATAATTTCGTCTTTTAATACATCTCTGCATTACTCCTGTTTAAGTTTTAGGAAATGGCTGAAATATAATTTTTATGTATCAAACTGTGACGACATGATGACCTATGTGGCGTAGTGGTTATATAATATGACTGCTACGCAGAGGTCTCGGGTTTGATTCCGCTCAATGCAAATATTTGTGTGCATGAACATGATTATTTGTATTGGTCTGAGTATTTCTATGTATGATATTATGTATGTATTTACAAAAAAAAGTATATGTACTAATATCTGTTGTTCTGCTACCACAAGCAAGTTAAGCCTAGCTTACTTTGGGAACAGATGGCGCTATGTAGAGATGTCCGTAAATATTAATTTTGTTTTTATTTTAAACTTATAATCCTTACCAACATTAACGCTATAGTAAATAACAAATGAGAAAACAACCGCTTAGCAAAGATAACTTATAATTTGCTGTATCTGTGTTAACTGTACCAAGTACCATTAAACCTTATTCTTGAAGTGTGTCTGGGGTAATGTAACGGTATCCAATTTACATTTTTACTACAGACTTATCCGTTATACTGGTCGTTTTCATCCACGCTCACCTCAATAGGCAATTCAGCCTCTTCAGAAATCTACAATTGGCTTTTATCTACCTTTAAACAATACGGCAAATATAGGTAACTACTAATTACTAATACACTCAAAGGAATACCCGCAAGTATAATCTGTGGTATCTCTCGAAATTGAGTCTGTACTAACTACAATAATCTAATCTATGAAAGGTGATTTCGAGTTAAGGCTGTGGTTTTAGCTGAGCGGAGCGATTTGATTCATTCATGATCATTTTTGATTGACTCTAAAATTATAGGTATTAGGCTCATGAATCAGTACCTAGTCTTTTTTTATTTTTATTTCTTAGTACAAGGAACAAAAATCAAGCACACAAAGATTTGCATTAAGCGGGAATCGAATCCGAGACCTCTGCGTAGCAGTCATGTTACCACTACGCCACAGAGGTCGTCAAAATAATATTCTTAAACTGTTATGTTCCATTGTTGGGCTAAAACTTGTCCCATGTTTTTCAAACGTACGTTTTTACTAAAACGGTTAATAATTCCGAAAAGAAGAAAGACAATGGAAAAAATTGGTACTCGATGCGGGACTCGAACCCGCATCGAGTACCAATTTTTTCCATCTAGTTATACCTAAGCTTTATAGGTAAAAATTATTTGTAATTCGGTTAATAATTCTTTTTTAGCAATTTTACACGTTATTTGAACTTTAACTTGTGCTCTCTATAGGGATGTTTTCGTCCTAAGTATTTCTATCTTGAGTGTATCATTATGTCCGGTGCGTAATAGTTTTATGGCACATCAGTGCTTCGCTTTTAATGGCCGTTGAGTAACCTTAGTACCTAGTAGTCTGAACTTCTGAGCATAAGCACTAAGTATTTAAATGCACCATAAGATAAGAAAGGCAATATAACAGATAAAGACCTTCATGTAATTACATAAAAGTGTATAAAAAATAATTACTAGGTATAATAATTATATTTAAAAACTGGTACAAGATCTGTTTAGTTTGGGATTTGATGGCGTTATAATATTCTGTTGAAAATAAATTAATTACCACGTAAGTACGTACCTACTCTAATATTTTGATGACCTCTGTGGCGTAGTGGGTATATAACATGACTGCTACACAGAGGTCGCGGGTTCGATTCCCGCTCAATGCAAATATGATTGTTTGCATTGGTTTGGGTGTTTTCTATGTATATGTATGTATTTACAAAAAATAAAGTATTTAAGTATGTTTATCCATAGTACAAGATTTGGTAAGTTTGTGACTAGATAGCGTTGTGTGAATGTGTGAGGAATATTTATTTATTTATATTTATACACTTAATTCAGAATTATAAACATTAGTTAACAATATTCCAAGAAATGCCCAATGATCTAAGATCTTGAATTTTGACCAATATCAATAGATAACCATTTACTGACCCCGTCTTATATAAGTTCATACGGTGAATTTTAGATTGCTTAGCTGTTTATTCAAAATTAACGTATTGGAAATGAATTGAAGTTTCTATTTAAGACCTTTAAACACAGGTGGACGGTCAAAGGTATTCAAACTATTCATTGAAATTACTTTACGGTTACTCACTAAGAATTTCCAGAAATTTTACTTTGTATTCATAAGATTATCGACGATTTTAATTCATCGATAAACTCGTATGAAGTAGATTTACAAAGCTTTGCATAGTTTAGGTATTTACATACATAAAATCACGCCTTATTCTCCCATAGGTGTGTAATACTTGGAACCGTCTTGCATGTATGAAGTCATATATAAATATAGATGAAACAAAGATTGTTTGTAAGTATTTTACATGTCACTTACCCCCAGTATCTGAATGACTGATCAAGTTAAAATCAACTAGTCAAATGTCAAAACTGAGATTTTAGTTCCTTTTTTTATTTCGTAAAGATAATATTAACGGATAGTCCCTTAGTTGGTATTTACGACATCCATGGGATGAGATGGGGCGGTGAAAATATTGTATTCTTACTCTGTCACCACACGGAGATTTATAGTTATATGTTTATAATAAAAATAATCAGAAGTCTTTGCTTACACCCATGGAAACGGTGTGGCTTCATGTATGCATGTTAATTTTATTTTAGTTTTACTTTTAAAGCTTTGTGCAATGATGAACTATTCTATCCTAAATTAATAAGCCTGCGATAGTAGGTACAATATAATGAATATTCACGGACATCTCTACACAGCGCCATCTGTTCCTAAAGTAAGCTAGGCTTAACCTGCTTGTGTTATGAGTAACAGAACAACGGATATTAGTACTTATATACTTTTTTTTTGTAAATACCATTGCAAATAATCACTTTCATGCACACAAATATTTGCATTGAGCGGGAATCGAACCCGATACCTCTGCGTAGCAGTCATGTTATATATACCACTACGCCACAAAGGTTGTCAGATATTCTTCCATTAATTCTATCCCTTCAATAAAAAACCCGCTATCTCCTTATTCTAAATCCACAACATTATTAGTATTAGCAGTCTAGTACAATTTTGTTGTATGTAGTAACGCTTATTAGCCGACCTTATTCTCACCTCTGAGGTTTCCGAAAGCAATATGTGGAGTATACTTTCGTTATTCACGTTAGATAAACTTGTTCATTACTTTGGAGAGTTGAACTAGCTAACTATTAGCTTCTTGTTTAAGATTGTACGGATAAGAGGTCTGTTTTTATATATAGGATACGGCAATGACTGTATTCATTATCATCATAACAACCCATTAACGTCCCACTGCAGGGACGGGCCTCCTCTCATGACGAAGGGATAATTAATAAGCTTGCGATAGAACAATATTCTTCCATATCAATTCTATCCTTTCAATAAAAAACCCGCTATCTCTTCCACCTTATTTTAAATCCACAACATTATTAGTATTAGCAGTGTAGTACAATTTTGTTGTATGTTACTACATACAACAAAATTGTACTACACTGCTAATACTAATAATGTTGTTACTACGCTTATTAGCCGACCTTATTCTCACCTCTGAGGTTTCCGAAAGCAATATGTGGAGTACACTTTCGTTATTCACGTTAGATAAACTTGTTCATTACTTTGGAGAGTTGAACTAGCTAACTATTAGCTTCTTGTTAAACATTGTATGGATAAGGGGTCTGTTTTTATTTTTGTGTAGGATTAGGCAATGACTGTATTGAACTTGATGGAAAGTAGGAATACAGTCCAGGAATGAAAAAAACAGATCGTTGTTATGAAATGGCTTTACTCCGTTGCTATCGTCTTATTAGGATGTACATTCCACAGGTCATCATCATCTTGGGGCGCGAGAGGGTCTTTTGTGAATACAAATACGACGCTGACTCTATTAGTAATAGGGTTCTTTCGAGTAAAGTTTTAGAGGGCTTATACTAAGAATTAGGTTGAGAGTTTTCCTGGGTGATTAAACCAAAACCAATGTCCGTAACCTCACAAAAGGTTCTGGAATCACTATGGACCCATTACGCGGTAATCAAACTTTCTGTCAAAGTGAGAACTCCATAGATAAGATAGGAACAAAATGATATTTGAAAGAGGTCATGTACCTATGCCACATTAATACATTCTTATCAATATCTATTATTCTATTTAAAGATAACCACGGCACAAAAATATATATAATAACCCTTGGTATATTGTCCTAGTAAAATGTTACATTGTATTCAAAGATTAAATTAATTATTAATAAGTAACAAAACATTTCTCTTAAAACATAACGTCTTATTCGTTGCCCAAATTTAACTCACTCTTGACGTCGGAAGACAGTTACAGTTAATTCCATTTAGGTCTTGTTACGTGTCTGGGACCGGCTTTCATTACACGCGAAGATGTACAAAACAAAATGGCCGTTATTTAATTGTAAAGTTTTAGCAAAATTTGTGAGGAAATTGGAACGATATTTTTCTTATAGAATTTTATTATTAAGTAAAATTATTATTAGTGGTGACAGTTTTTTCTTCGTTTTTTTGGTTTTCTATTTCTTTGTTTTTGTTTAAAGTTTTAATAATTAATGATATAGAAGGTTTACTGAACAAAATTATTTATTAGTAGTTTATATGTAATAGGTCATCGTGGTGGTTATTTTTAATTTAGCCAAAGGATATCTACAGCTGAATATAAACGCCGCAGAGCCTCGTTCCTAATTGCTTTGGATTAAGACTGATTATCCGTGTGGTGACGGAGTAAGATTACAATATGTCACCACACCACCCCATCTCATCTGATGGGTGTCGTAAAAACCCGACTAAGGGACTATCCGTGAATATTATCTTTTCGCAATAAAAATAAGGAAGACTTGGAATTAAACCTTATACCAATCCGTCTGACCAGTGTGGTATTAGTAGTCCAAGTATCCCTCCGTCATGGGATGAGGCCCGTCCCTGTAGTGGGACATTAATGGGCTGTTATGATATGATGAAGACTGATTCCGTTATGTTCACATCCCATCACATGATGATGATGATGTCCTCCCAGACGTATCCGTCGACGGCTACACCGTGTCAGTTGCATTCGGAATCCTTTCGTTCGTGCGCGCGGATGTTACTCGCAAAACCAAATATGCCCTTAAAAACTCGATCGCACGAGGCACAATACAACTGTCCTTGCGCATTATTCCTATCACATAATCTAGGTGTTGTAAAATTTACAAGACTAAGATAAATAAACTCTGTAAAAGACTCTTACTTTACCCCATGACACCGACCTATTTCATGATAAAATGGTGCAACCATGTATCTTTACTCTGTCACACAAGACTTAAAACTTTTTTTAATAAGGCCTTAGTAACCTTAGGCCTTAACCTTAGTAATAACATAACTCATTTCATAAAACATTCAACTTTTGTTCGTTCTATAATTATCGACACATTCCTATTCGAGATCGGAATTTATAAGTTCTATTGGAAAATTAGAAAACTTGAACTCATTTGAGGTGCTTCAGCGTAAAGAAGTAGAAGTATGATAAACTTTTCAAACGAAACGAACCTCGCCATACATCTAACTTTAATGGGAAAATGTCGGCAGATCTTTTTATGTACCTTTTATTGGATTTTTCAAATAAAATGGTTTGATTTTTTAACGTTTAAATATGTTTGACAAGCGTGCATAATTATGTTCTTTATGGATACATTTTAGTAGCAGGCATTTTTTCGACACTGCTGTAGATTTTTTTTTGTTGGTTTTTACATAAATCTAGTGTTTTAGAAAATATATTAGGATATTGTTTTAAGCCTAGATATATTTAAGTACTTTGTTTCCATTAATTTCATGTTAATAAAATGCTTCATAAGTCGCTCTATGACACGACTAATACTATAAAGTAATACTAATACTATAAAGAGGTACAGTTTGTGTGTTTGTGACGTTGTAGGGGGTAATCTCTGGATCAAATGAACCGATTTTAAAAATTCTTTTTGTGTTAAATAGTCCATTTTTTGGGGAGTATCATAAGCTATATAGTATCACGCAATGACTAATAGGATTGGAGCAGTAATGAAATATGTTTAAAAAAGGTACGCATTTTTTTCGCCGCCCAATGAAGTGGGCACGGGTCAGCTAGTAAAAATATACACAGATAGTTAGAAATATATTTCAAAATAAAAACACACTATTCCTCCTATTTGAAACTGTAATAGTAAAAACCTAACTTTCAACAAAATAACTTGCTCTAAGCCATACTTTACAATTTGAGTTCGGACGTTGTTAACTATTATTTGCTACTTTAGAGACAAGGAAGTAAATATCGAATAGTTTTATCTTGGAAGAAAGAACTTGTTTCTCGATACTCTAGAGTGCAGGTTAACAGGAAAACTGTAGAAGCCTGTTTAGGCATAGTACAGATTATACAGTATTTCGACTTCTTAGAAATGGACGAAAAGCGAGTTATACCTACACGCTCATGATAGCGGTGGCTTTGCGGAGTGAACAGTCGCGACTGTGCCGCAGTAACGAGCGGGAAAGTAGGTAAATGTAATTAAAAAGCTGGAGGTGGGCAGCCCTATCGCATGTTTACGTACTGCGCAGCCGTAGGTATTTATAATAAATATTCGGCCGAGATAGACTACTGCTTGTACGTGGTTTAGGTATTGATTAAAGGTCTTTATTATATTTTAATACCCATCGGCAACGAAGTACCTGATTAAGTTCTTAAAAAAGCTACTATTCTTTTTTATTTGCGACCTCTGTGGCGTAGTGGTTAAATAAGATGACTGCTACACAGATAACTCGGGTTCGATTGCCGCTCAACGCAAATCTTTGTGTGCATGAACATGATTGTTTGCATTGGTCTGGGTGTTTTCTATGTAATGTATGTATTTACAAAAAAAGTATTTAAGTATGTTTATCCGTTGTCTAGTACCCATAGTACAAGCTTTTTTTTAGTTTGGGACTAGATGGCGTTGTGTGAATGTGTGAGGAATATTATTATTTATTTATTAAATTGTATTTCTTGAGACATAAGCTTTAGAAAAAATCTTATACACCGATATTTTTCTAGTCAAATCCTTTGAGCTGTTATTCTTTCTATTGCCTAATAGTTTATTTAAATAATTTAAAGTAAAATAAAAAGTAAGTTCATGCCAGTTTCATGCCGGAGTAAAAATAAAAATGTAACGTGATAGGAAAATTCGAAAATATTATCCCTACAAAAACAAAACACGGAAAAAATTACATATTATAACACTATCTAACCGTTTTGGCAAGCATGGTATCTATTTAGAAACCATTATTTACCTACATTATTGTAGAAAAGTCTTGCATCGAGACATTGATGGGCTGTTATGATAGCTAAACTAGCTCACTAGGTGAAATAAAATATTGCAGGTGCATAATGGTTTATTTTTTTATAACTCGGAAGTGGCCATTTTTTTGCAAAGTATGATTTATGCAAGGTAAGGTTTATCTTTTATTATTACTTTCAAGAATCTAATTAGACTTATACAAAATTTCAATTAGAATGGAAGATAATCGGCTTTTATGAATATTATAAAGGACACACAACATTCCGATTGGATTTTAAGAAAAATTGCTTTTTGCAAACCTCAGTCAGCATATTTAACCCTGGCTGGCAAGGCACCGGGAAGCTGCTGGTCAGATGTGCAATTGTCCGCCATTTTGTTTTGCCAGACCAGAGGATAAATTCTTGCAATATTTATTTTTAAGTCAGCGGTATCCGATTTAACTTAAACTAATCTGTGTAACTTTCCCTAGCCAGCATGTTAAAGTATAAAGATTTTTTATTCACTCTCAGAAGATAAACTTTAAGAAAATTATCAACTTAAGATAACATTTAAGTTGATAATTTTCAATCTATTTAAATTTAAGCTTTATAAATTAATTGGTGTACCTATATCTTTCTTTTTAACGTGAATAATCTTTTGTTTTGCCTTCTATTAGTCAGACGGGCTGGTGTTTTTGAGTCCCGGAAAGATGGTGAAATGGTATATAGGATGCCGCTCTCAAACATTTTGTCTCTTAAGTTATGAAATTTTCACAATGCTCAAAATTTACGCAGTTTTTACATAAATCTAGTGTTTTAGAAAATATATTAGGATATTGTTTTAAGCCTAGATATATTTAAGTACTTTGTTTCCATTAATTTCATGTTAATAAAATGCTTCATAAGTCGCTCTATGACACGACTAATACTATAAAGTAATACTAATACTATAAAGAGGTACAGTTTGTGTGTTTGTGACGTTGTAGGGGGTAATCTCTGGATCAAATGAACCGATTTTAAAAATTCTTTTTGTGTTAAATAGTCCATTTTTTGGGGAGTATCATAAGCTATATAGTATCACGCAATGACTAATAGGATTGGAGCAGTAATGAAATATGTTTAAAAAAGGTACGCATTTTTTTCGCCGCCCAATGAAGTGGGCACGGGTCAGCTAGTAAAAATATACACAGATAGTTAGAAATATATTTCAAAATAAAACACACTATTCCTCCTATTTGAAACTGTAATAGTAAAAACCTAACTTTCAACAAAATAACTTGCTCTAAGCCATACTTTACAATTTGAGTTCGGACGTTGTTAACTATTATTTGCTACTTTAGAGACAAGGAAGTAAATATCGAATAGTTTTATCTTGGAAGAAAGAACTTGTTTCTCGATACTCTAGAGTGCAGGTTAACAGGAAAAATGTAGAAGCCTGTTTAGGCATAGTACAGATTATACAGTATTTCGACTTCTTAGAAATGGACGAAAAGCGAGTTATACCTACACGCTCATGATAGCGGTGGCTTTGCGGAGTGAACAGTCGCGACTGTGCCGCAGTAACGAGCGGGAAAGTAGGTAAATGTAATTAAAAAGCTGGAGGTGGGCAGCCCTATCGCATGTTTACGTACTGCGCAGCCGTAGGTATTTATAATAAATATTCGGCCGAGATAGACTACTGCTTGTACGTGGTTTAGGTATTGATTAAAGGTCTTTATTATATTTTAATACCCATCGGCAACGAAGTACCTGATTAAGTTCTTAAAAAAGCTACTATTCTTTTTTATTTGCGACCTCTGTGGCGTAGTGGTTAAATAAGATGACTGCTACACAGATAACTCGGGTTCGATTGCCGCTCAACGCAAATCTTTGTGTGCATGAACATGATTGTTTGCATTGGTCTGGGTGTTTTCTATGTAATGTATGTATTTACAAAAAAAGTATTTAAGTATGTTTATCCGTTGTCTAGTACCCATAGTACAAGCTTTTTTTTAGTTTGGGACTAGATGGCGTTGTGTGAATGTGTGAGGAATATTATTATTTATTTATCAAATTGTATTTCTTGAGACATAAGCTTTAGAAAAAATCTTATACACCGATATTTTTCTAGTCAAATCCTTTGAGCTGTTATTCTTTCTATTGCCTAATAGTTTATTTAAATAATTTAAAGTAAAATAAAAAGTAAGTTCATGCCAGTTTCATGCCGGAGTAAAAATAAAAATGTAACGTGATAGGAAAATTCGAAAATATTATCCCTACAAAAACAAAACACGGAAAAAATTACATATTATAACACTATCTAACCGTTTTGGCAAGCATGGTATCTATTTAGAAACCATTATTTACCTACATTATTGTAGAAAAGTCTTGCATCGAGACATTGATGGGCTGTTATGATAGCTAAACTAGCTCACTAGGTGAAATAAAATATTGCAGGTGCATAATGGTTTATTTTTTTATAACTCGGAAGTGGCCATTTTTTTGCAAAGTATGATTTATGCAAGGTAAGGTTTATCTTTTATTATTACTATCAAGAATCTAATTAGACTTATACAAAATTTCAATTAGAATGGAAGATAATCGGCTTTTATGAATATTATAAAGGACACACAACATTCCGATTGGATTTTAAGAAAAATTGCTTTTTGCAAACCTCAGTCAGCATATTTAACCCTGGCTGGCAAGGCACCGGGAAGCTGCTGGTCAGATGTGCAATTGTCCGCCATTTTGTTTTGCCAGACCAGAGGATAAATTCTTGCAATATTTATTTTTAAGTCAGCGGTATCCGATTTAACTTAAACTAATCTGTGTAACTTTCCCTAGCCAGCATGTTAAAGTATAAAGATTTTTTATTCACTCTCAGAAGATAAACTTTAAGAAAATTATCAACTTAAGATAACATTTAAGTTGATAATTTTCAATCTATTTAAATTTAAGCTTTATAAATTAATTGGTGTACCTATATCTTTCTTTTTAACGTGAATAATCTTTTGTTTTGCCTTCTATTAGTCAGACGGGCTGGTGTTTTTGAGTCCCGGAAAGATGGTGAAATGGTATATAGGATGCCGCTCTCAAACATTTTGTCTCTTAAGTTATGAAATTTTCACAATGCTCAAAATTTACGCAGATGAAACTATGCGCTTGGCTTCTTATGTTAAATAGATGATGAATTTGCTTTGTCCGTTTATTAAATTAATACTAAAATAAAATCCTTCTGTGATACAGACGAAGTCGCACGAGTATACTAGTAATGTATAAACTGAAAACTGCAAATAAAAATATTATAAAAACTCTTTGCCATACAAAACTTAAATTAATTAAATTTAATAAACAAAATGTGATTTATTTTACGAAAGTTTTACGATTCTCTCACCTCTTCGTCATAGTTTTAGACGCTAGGGGGCGCTGCAAGTAATTACCAGTAATTAAGTAAATTGTCCAACAACTGCAGTTTGTAGGTACTGTATAAGTTTATTGCACTACCAAAGTTTTTGGTGCTCAAAAGTGACTTTAAGCATTAAGTTAGCAAACGAGTTAAAGTTTTGTTTTCTAAACTATACTTATATTACAAAATGTAAAAGTTTTAATTAATAATAAAAAAATAATACGAAGAGTTTGCCGAATAATAATAGGTATTTGCCTATGAAACTGGCGTTTTATTTCTGCGCAGTCTGTAGAATCTATAGTCTTATAAAACATAATAATATTGTTTAAATATTTTTTGTTATTTAGGAAATATAGGATATTATCAACATTTAACAAAGATAATAAATAAAAATAATTATTATTTGTATGAATAATAAGCCTGTGAACATGGTTCAAATTTAAAACAGCGGATTTTCTCATTTGTTTAATTGTAGCTTCTTCCCTGATACTTTTTTATTTATTTGTTTTAAACAAAATAGTTAGCTTAAATGTGCTGATAAAGTCTTTCTACAAAACGGCAATTTCATAGGTAAAATACCTAATATGACTCACAATATGGACAGATGATTAGATTGAATCGGCCGGTATGATGACAAGACAAGACCGTTCATGGCGGCTTTCTGGAGACAGAATAAAATATTTGCGAAAACCTTGTGCTAAACCATCTGGCCGTGGTATTATGGATAGTTTCCTGTCATAACTAGAGGAACCCTATATTAAAGTGAGACACTATAGGTGTTCTGAGTTGCAATATCATCATAACAGCCCATTAATGTCCCACTGCAGGGACGGGCCTTCTCCACTGACGGAGGGATACTTGGCCTACTAATACCACGCTGGCCAGACGGATTGGTATAGGGTTTAATTTCAAGATTTCCTTCTTTTTATTTCGTAAAGATTACATTTACGGATAGTTCCTTAGTCGGTTTTACACCCATGATATGAGATGGGGTGGTGACAACATATTGTATTCTTACTCCGTGACCACACGAAGTTGCAATATAATTGCTTATTATGCCTGTGTTAGACGAATAATTCAGCGGCTTGTTACGACCTTTATTCCTGGGCTCCAATATTGGGGTACAAATGGGTACTGACCCATAAGCTAGTAAGTTATTAACCTCCTACAAAAAATTTGAACAATTTTATCAAGAAACTTAATACTAAAATTTTGGCGTGAACTCGTAGTGAAATAATATTTTTCACGCTTATTTGGCAATTTATAGTTCCACTTGTCATAGCTTCAGTGTTGGTTAGTTAAATCTGTTCTCATTTAAAAAATCCCAATTTCATTTTGAAAAATATGGACGCTATTTAACTCATGGTGTTGCCATTATTTTAACAAAAGTGTTCTTTTGTTAGTTGCCAAGTTTTTTAATGTATTAATTTAAGACTTGGCTGTACTAATTTCGTGCATTTTTTAAGATTGTAACTTTACATTACAAAATTATATTACATTTCGTAACATGTTAACACTCTTCTTTTTTGGCCATAACCATGGAGAAGTCAAAAAGAGAGATTTTGCCAAACCACCAGTGGAATGATGGAGGTTGTCAAATTGAAATTTAATTTTAATTATAAATAAATAAATCACTAACTAACGACGCTTATAATATAAGTGTCGTTATATAAAGTTTTATGTGAATCGATGCTCATGGACGATTTGAACTGATTTTCCATAACTAATAACTGTTTTAACATTCAGACTGAAAGGCGTAATAGTTAGTTTATCTATCTTTCAGAAGTCGCATCTTCAAACCTCCCAAAATTCAGAGATTTAGTCTTAAAACTCAAAGTCTGCAAAATTGCAAATTTAGGTAACAGTATGACTTTGAGTTTTAAGACTAAATCTCTGAATTTTGGGAGGTTTGAAGATGCGACTTCTGAAAGATAGATAAACTAACTATTACGCCTTTCAGTCTGAATGTTAAAACAGTTATTAGTTATGGAAAATCAGTTCAAAACGTTCAACAACAAAGAGTATAGATGTAAAACGTCAGCTGTAATATCATCCGACGTGATATCAAAGTTAGGCAGATACGTAGCGGTGCCTTATTAGAAATGTGGTTGCTAACTTTTCGTTTAGTTGGGAGAGTACTTTGAAGTTAGAGTTCACTTGATTTGAGCCTTGCTATAGATGGAAAGGGTGAAATGTTACACATTTTCTGTATTACCATAGATCATCATCAAGTCATTAATTAACACTTACGGTCCATCAGGTGGCCCGCTTGCTTGTCGCATAGGTGTAGTACAAAAGCAAACAAATAAGCGGCTCACCTGATAGTAAATAATACTGCAGACCGCTTACCTTCATTAGAGAACTATCAATAAAAAAACATTTAATAATTCTTTATTTTTACAGCAACAACCGCAAAATTAATTACTTACTAGCATCTTTTCAGAACAAATTTTATAATAGTTAACATATAGCACAAATTAAATTACAATATTTTTGTTACAGGTAATCAAAAACTACAAAAAAAGGTAAAATTAAATATGAAAACCACTATACAGTCAAAAGCACATGTCGCCCACCCAGATCTAAACGGGGTCAACTCAAAAAATCACTTTTTTCACAAAACACGAAAAACGGTTTTCTGCAATCCTGCTCTCCGCAGGAGTTTTTTGTCCTTATCTATGCTTTAGAGGTCCAGCTAGAAGAAATATTATACAGGATGTTTGTGTTATAGTCTTGTATTGTAGCTGAAAATTGCAAATTTTGAATTAGATCCCTAAAATTTTACTCACCTCACCAGCAATACAAGGTTAACTCAAAATATTTTATATAGACACTTAAAACTAACAGTTAAAATAGAGACAACTCAAAATAAAATTACGAAAAATGTCAGATATAGTCAGTTAACTCAAAACAACTCAGTCCGTTCATCCAACAAAAAAGACTCCTTACGACGTCGTGTAGTGTAGATATATTTAAATAAGTTTTCGTGGTCGATGCGTAACTAATCAAGGAATTCGACTGTGTGTAAAAGACAAAAACGTCAATTTTTGAGTAAGCTCTGTTTAGATCTGGATGTGCGATGTCATAATCACCGCAACAATCTAAATGGCCCTTATCACCACGCTGCTAGGTAAAATATTTCAATACAAAACGAAACAGAACGATTTTTAATGATAACAATTTTCTAATGGTGACTTTGTTCTTTTAATAATAGTATCACTTACCTACTAATACCTACTGAAGTTCACAAAACTACTTACTATCTTAAAATACCAAATTTTAAAATTGTTGCTGCCAAACACTGTTATCATAATTCTTCTATTATTTTTTCTAATTGTTTTAAAAAGTAATTATTATTACTGACTAATAACACGAACTAAATTTTTAAGTACTTAAAATGCAAATACCAAAAAAAACTCAACAACTGCAAACAAAAGATAAAATTAAATATGAAAACCACAATACAGTCAAAAGCACATGTCATAATCACCGCAACAATCTGAACGGCCCTTATCACCACGGTGCTAAGTAAAACATTTCAATACAAAACGAACACAACTCCACATCTGTTCAAAACAGTTGCCGAATAACAAAACATTCGTAATTAAAAGTGCTTCACAATATTACTAGGTATTTGTTTCATCGATACCGTATTATTTTGAGTTTTTAATTTATTTGATTGATTTATTATTTTTGTTTATTACTGTTGAGAGGTTCTGTCAAGTGAATGTTTGTCAGTTTGTCACGAATATAATTCTAAATTTCATTTATGCTGACGGTGTTGAAATATGAGTTGAATATATTGTAATATATAACATATGAATTAAGAGCCTAAGCCTAAAAAGAACACGGAAAAATCATTAAGGACACTTTCTTCCCTTTTGGAAAGCTTACAGGAGGCAGAATTTTTATTAAAAGTAGGTCGGACTAACTCCATAAATATTAATGATATTTACTATTTATCATCATCATATCAGCCAATCGACGTCCACTGCTGAACATAGGCCTCCTCTAAGCATTGCCGCCTTGTGCGGTCCTGTGCCTCCCTCATCCATCGGCTTCCTGCCGTCCTAACTAGGTCGTCGGTCCACCGTGTAAGGGGTTTCCCCACCCTGCGCTTTTCGGTACTATTATATAATAATAATATAATATATAATAATAATAAATTTTTATTCAGATAACTTGATCCATTTAACAAAACATAGACATAGACACTCAAACTTAATTAATTAACACAAAAAAGCAGCATACAATAAAATTTAAAAAATAATAAAATACAATACAATATACAAACACAAACACAAAAATATATTTGGCTATAGCAGATATCTAGGCAGCTATCTGTATCCATTTTTTATATATATCTGTTGTATATAATCGGTCCACTAAGCCCCTTATAATAGAGTTCTCACACCTGTCAATCCTAGACATAAAACTAGCTATACGTTGTCTTTGAATAGCATTAAATGTATTTACTCTTGCCTCTAGAAACATTCCGGACGCACTGCAGTACCTACTCAGTCCATATATATAAAATGATATAATATAATGATATTAACTATAAAAGTTATAATAGAAATAGAAACAAATAGATACTCGCTACTATGTTGGCAAAGAGGATAGTAAAATATTAAACCGCAAGAGACAACCAAAAACTACGAAATAGGTTTACGCTTGTGTTTAAACAATGGCTTGCCATCATTAATCTGCCTGTCAAATGCTATGATTAACGATCATTGAAGAGGTCTGGTGTCGTAGTGGACAATCACGGGGTTATGTGCAAATGAATAATCATTGAGAATTTCACGACGGGAAACAGAAATGGAGTTTAGTTTTGTGAGTATTTTGCTGACATTTTTGGAGTGGATGCAAGAATTTTTAAATCGGATTTGAATGTTGATTTTTGAATAATATTTTATAACAAAAATTAAATGAACAGTTTGCAAATAAAAATCTTGCCTTCAAAACCAATTTTAAATTAAATTAAATAAATCTTTATTTCTGACAAAATCCATATTTTTACACACATTTTGAAATTAATTTCAATTTTTGTAAAAAACATTACAAAATTTGTAAACAAATAAATGTTTTCAAAATGTTGCTATCCTGCTTATCGGCTATAACTTTTAGGATTCTGTTAGTGATACTCCTGACTCTGTTATATTAAATTTTAGCTTTTTACAATAAGATTTATTGAAATAAGTAATAGTTAACCAATCACTAAAAGTAATAACTGATAATAGATATTGAATTTATCAAGCGAAAATTGCAATCTTCATTGTAAATGTATTCAAATGAAAAATTAAGACGCCCGTAGATAATTGTTAAAAGCACTTAGAGATTGAAATAAGCTTTTAAGATAAAAATATATATGTTTTGTACATTATAATAATCTATATATATAAAAGAAAGTCGTGTTAGTTACACCACTTATAACTTAAGAACGGCAGAACAGATTTGGCTGAAAATTGGTAGGGAGGTAGCTTAGAGCCAGGAGACGAACATAGGATACTTTTTATCCCGTTCGACGGCGTTCCCGTGTGACTTGAAAACGTGGTATAACAATAAAGAATCAGACTTGGAATAACAAAACGCAATATATAATGTAATGACGTATGGATGACAATTTGATATTTGTAAGAAATAAAACTATTAAATGCCACAGAATAAAAAAGTTGAAGTTGAAGTTATTTCTATTAAATATATAATTGACGTATAATAACAGCTATGTAATGACGTATGGATAACAATTTGATATTTGTAAGAAATCAAACTATTTCTATTAAATAAATAATTAACAATTATAGTGCCATTGCCCATTCGTATAAACAGTGAAGTGAACTATAAAACTAGGTATGGTTGAAAATTTTAGTTTAAAATAAATTTAATAGAAATAACAATGATTTTACTGTCTGGCGATTTCCGCCAAATAATTCCAAGATCTACGGCTGCCGACGAAATAAACGCTAGCCTCAAATCGTCAAATCTATGGTGCTATGTGAAAAAACTGCAGCTGACAACAAACATGAGAGTTACATTGCTTAATGATATATCTGCTGAAGATTTCTCGGAGAAACTGCTGACTATCGGTAATGGTCAAGTACCTGTCGATAAATCGAGCGGATTAATATCATTTCCAAATAATTTCTGTAATTTTGTCTCATCAAAAGACGAACTTATCAACAATGAATGGTTGAGTGAGCGAGCAATTTTATCGGCTAAAAATAAAGATGTAGATGACCTGAACTACATAATTCAAAATAAGATCATTGGAACAATACATTCATTCAAATCTATTGACTGCGTCACAAATGAAGATGAAGCCACCAACTATCCAATTGAATTTTTAAACTCTTTGGACGTGCCTGGCTTACCACCGTACAATTTACGCCTAAAGGTTGGCTCCGTAGTAATCATCCTTCGAAACATAAACCAACCAAAACTGTGCAACGGTACGCGTTTGGTGGTTAGAAAATTGATGAACAATGTCATTTACGCTACGATAATGATAGGAAAATTCAAAGGTGAGGAAGTTCTCATTCCGAGGATCCCGATGATCCCAACCGATATGCCGTTTGAATTTAAAAGACTTCAATTTCCGATACGTCTTGCATTTGCCATGACCATCAACAAATCACAAGGCCAGTCCTTAAAAGTTTGTGGTTTAAATCTAGAACATTTATGTTTTTTCCATGGTCAATAATTATACGTGGCATGTTCACGGGTCGGACGGAAGACCATCTGCGTTGTTTGCTTTTGCGCCTGATAATAAAACAAAAAATGTCGTGTATCACAAGGTACTTAAATGAAGAGCAACATAAATATGTACTAAAATACAGAAATAATTTATGAATGGTTAATTTAATGTATCTGAATGTTAATTAATTTAATGTATATGTAATATGAATGATACCTATAGTATTTAATTTTTTTTTGGTTTTGTTTTTACAATTAAAGAAAACGTCTGCTTATTTATTGCGATTAAGGCGGAACAAAGTTCGACGGGTCAGCTAGTTAATTATAATAATTACTCTCCGTGTGGCGACTGAGTAAGAATACAGTGTGTGACTACCCCATCTCATCCCATGGGTATCGTAAAAACTGACTAAGGGACTATCCGTGAATATTATCTTTGCGTAATAAAAAAGAAGGAAAACTTGAAATTAAACCCTATACCAATCCGTTTGGCCAGCGTGATATTAGTAGGCCAAGTATCCCTACGTCACTGGAGGAAGTCCTTCCCTGCAGTGGGACATTAATGGGCTGTAATGGTATATAATTAGTTCCTGCATTAATAAATTATAATGTTAAAAAAAAATAATAAAAAAAAATATGTTTATTTTCCACAATATAGTTAACAATATGTTTATGTTGTTGACAATTTAAGGGTGGACTGGAGCCTAAGCTAGGGAAACCCTGTATTTCAGGACTCAGTCACTCGCCTACGAAATAGACAAGAATACATAAAAAGTAACAAAAATTAGGTAACAGTAAGGTGGATAAGGAATGGAAATTCGGGATTGTATGTGTGTAATGTTGTTTACTCTTTATTGAAATCATGCTCCATTGGGAGTTTATCGGAATCAGACCATTATGACTAAAAGCGAATACAAATATTATAAAAGGACTTAATATGGCCGTTGTTTACGGGTGGTTCACCGGTAAATAAATCTGTTGTATTGGTTTTAATATTTTTAATTAATGTATCATTTATTTCGTTGTCGTGGAACCTAATTTATTGTACTAAGATTGTCTGTATTTTACGCTACAAGTCTCTGCGTTTTGGGAAGTGTCGATAAGTAGCATATATTCTGTTCTTTCTCCATGTGGTGACGGAGTAAGAATGCAATATGTCACCACCCCATCTCATCCCATGGGTGCCATAACAACCGACTAAGGGACTAACCGTAAATATTATCTTTAAGGAGTAAAAAGAAGGAAAACTTAAAATTAAACCCTATACCAATCCGTCTGCCCAGCGGGGAGGAATATTTGGCCTACTAATACCACGCCGGTCAGACGGATTGGTATAGGGTTTAATTTTAAGTTTTCCTTCTTTTTACTCCTTAAAGATAATATTTACGGTTAGTCCCTTAGTCGGTTGTTATGGCACCCATGGGATGAGATGGGGTGGTGACATATTGCATTCTTACTCCGTCACCACACGGTAAGTAACGAACGAATGTCAATAACTACGGGATACTGAATGCTTTTACTACATCAGCTTTGATGTGACAAATTATTGTCGTTCAAGTTTCTTAGTAACTACGCGTAACTACCGCTCTTATTGTTTCACTGTATTTATGTTTTGTTCAAAACCGAATGAACAATGTTCATTAAATAATGTAAATAGTAACACTGGTACCCACAGGACAGGTTTGCCTATAAGTGTGGGGCCGGTGGATATAATTGTAAAATTGTACTTCAAAGTTTGAAGTTCAAACTGACAATAAATGGATTTTTATTTTGATTTTTTATTTAAAATAAAACTTTTGTAGCTTCATTAAATTTAAAATTGAAAATCATAAATCTGAAATTAATATAAAGCAATTCGTTGATTGCATTCTGCAAGCGTTGCAAGTTGCAATTACTTTTCAGTATCAATTATTACCGTAGCTGCTGCTTGCGTGCTTTTAATAATCGTATGCATACCTTATTGATTTTATTCATTAACTATTTTGTTAATTATTGGATGCAGCTGATTCTTTAAACTTAGCATTTTATATTAAACTAGCTGTTGTGCCCGCGACTTCGTTCGCGTGGCGGATGTTACTTACTTCGCAATTCGATTTAATACTGAAAAATCGTTTTGTAAACCTTATAACAAACAGATATACCTACAAACGAATTGTAAAATTAACGAACGAACCAAAACCTTTTCAAAAACAGACCTTTACAAAGACAGATCTATTTATTTATCATAATAATATATATCTATGAAGACTGTGTCTAAACTTATACTGAAAGACATGAGCGAACGTCATTCTTTCAAGGAAAATCTTAACACCGCGATACTGAAAATGACGTCACAGGCACAATGCCATCTGTTGTCAAATTTGTAAGTTAAAATAAATGACATCGCTTTTCATCATAACAGCCCATTAATGTCCCACTGTAAGGACGCTCCTCCTCCCGTGACGGAGGGATACTTGGCCTACTAATACCACGCTGGCCAGTCGGATTGGCATAGGGTTTAATTTCAAGTTTTCCTTCATTTTTATTTCGTAAAGATAATATTCACCGATAGTCCCTTAGGCGGTTTTACGCCACCCATGGGATGAGATGGGGAGGTGACATATTGTATTCTTACTCCGTCACCACACGGATAATCGCTAATTAATTATGAATGAATACATTTGCACGCCACGTTATGGTGCGGCAGAATTACCTGCCATTACATGGCTGGCGTGCATGAGGTCGCGGGTTCGATTCCCATGGAGGACAATTGTGATACACAGACTATTGTCCTTAGTCTGGATGTTCTTTGTGTCCGTTAAATTGGCTAGTGTGTGATTTGTCTTTTGTAAAAAAAATGCTGAAATAAATTATTGTACCTAACACCTTTTACCATCTAGCAAAAAATAAACTGCGTGCAGTATTTTTGAATTACTTAATAAAATAAACAGAAACACTTTCAATAATAATTTAATGATTTGTGATTGTATTTTTATTTTTTATTGTTAGTTTTGTATTTTTTTAATGTTGACAAATAGCAACATTGTGTAAAATGATTTTATAAAGAAAAAACGTGTTACTTATTATGTTGTCTGTTATATTATACCCATATATTATTAATTATTAAATAGTTATATAAGTGTGTTATAATTGCAGTTATAATAAGATTGTGAGAAAAGGAATGTTATTTTAATTCAATTTAATATTTATGATTAAGTATAGGTATAGTTTAACTTTAAAAAATGAAGTTTGTACGCCAATATTAGCAATACAGGGAAAGACTATTTATTTTTATCAGATGTTTTGTACCTGTGATTAACTAATAAGGGTTATTTGTATTTGTATTTATTTACATTAATAGAAACAGGTGGAGTCTGTTGCATACTTTTACGTTGACCAGTAACTACTACATTTTAACTAAATTAATACCAAAAGAATAATTGATACTTTAGATTAATAGCTTACTAATACAATGTATATTTAATTAAATTGCGTTTCAATTACGAAAAACACAAAAATATAACAATCAAGTAAACTTATAATTGATTTAATTTAATAAGACTTATAATTGGTTAATTTTATTAACATTTAAAAGGAATAACTTATTAATAGCACTTAATAATAAAATAGTAATAGATTATTTAAAAACTCATTTATTTTATGATTAATACTGGTAACGCCATCTCGTGAACAAAAGAATCGAAATTTAAATTCATTCAACATTGAACCAAATCCATTTTTCATGTGACCCCTGATTTGTATTGGGCTGTTCTAATAAAGAGATCTAGCGATATCTCGAGTAATACTTATCCGATTTTGATGAAACATACCTCAGTTTAAGCCTAATAAGAAAGGCTAAAATACAATGTATTGGTCTTAAGATTATATTTTAATTCGTTTTAAAGATGTGCGGTAACAAACAGACAGACAGACAGATAGACATTAATTCTAAAAATTGTAAGTGTTGCTTTTTGACTTTTTTCTAGATTTTATAGATAATTTTTATCTGAATTTTCGAAAAGAACAGACATTTTGACTTCTACAGTTTTATTATAGTATAGAAGATAGATAGATTACCTACTTTAAATTTCATCATCATAACAGCCCTTTAATGTCCCACTGCAGGGACGGGCCTCCTCCCGTGACGGAGGGATACTTGGCCTTTTAATTCCACGCTGGCCAGACGGATTGGTACAGGGTTTAATTTCAAGTTTTCCTTCTTTTTATTTCGTAAAGATAATATTTACGGATAGTCTCTTAGTCGGTTTTTACGACACCCATGGGAAGAGATGGGGTGGTTGGAAGAATACAATAGGATGGTACCTATTGTATTCTTACTCCGTCACCACACGGAGAAAACGTAATACTTTAAACTTAATACCTAAAAAGTACGTATCTATGTATTTTAATATCTAAAGCGCGCTTATTCCGAGAAGAGTCAATAAGAACCACGTCCGTTCGCATTAAGAGTCAATGTGAATGAAATTATATAGATGCACCGGTTGGCCGCTTCGGACGTTAACAAAAATCAACCGTACAGCCGTACTCATACTGGCGCGGCGACATTTGGAAATTTTCTTTCATCTAAATCTTGTGTGTTTATAAACCGATTTCTATAAATTTTTTTTATGAATAAGGTATTAAAGTGTACTTTTGAAATATGGGAGTTTAAAAAAGATATGTCTATGCAAATTACAATATATTTATGTATTTAATACACTTTGAAGAAAACCCTAACGATTAAACAGGTTATTGTGGCTAATATATAAAAGATAGATATATACTATTCAGGACTTTTTTGTTCATCTTTTGAAGACCATTATTTTTGTAATACATATTTTTGGCGTATGATCAACGTATGCGATGATAAGAGCTCGAACGCGCTTTTTTTCAACCGACTTGCTTCAAATTTTTCGTCACTGCTCAGCTTCTATGTGTCTTAGCGTTATGTTATATAACCTATAACCTGCCCGGGAGTATAGACTACAATTGTACCAAGTTTGGTTAAAATGCCTTCAGTAGTTTTTGACCCATGCGTGCACATACAGACAGACAGACAGACAGACAGACAGACAGACAGACAGACAGACAAAAAATTTATTGATTGCATTTTTGGCATTAGTATCGATCACCATTCATCCTCCAATATTAATTTTTAACATATATTCAATGTACAGAATTGATCTCTCTACAGTTTTATTATAAGTATATAGATAGATATAGACTAGCGTTTTGTATGGTGTTTATTTTTTTTGGTCGTATTGTATCGATTTCTTTGTTGTTTCTTCTTTTTCTTATTATTAAACAGTCAACTACTGCAGTAGAATGTCTGTGTCGCGAGGACTTTACAAACATCAAGTTATTGGACACATAGAAATTCCAGACTTAACTCCGTATTGACTTAAGTCTGGATTTTCTCTGTGGCGGACCTCTGTGGCGTAGTGGTTATATAACATGAATGCTACGCAGAGGTCTTGGGTTCGATTCCCGCTCAATGCAAATCTTTGTGTGAATGAACATGATTGTTTGCATTGGTCCGGGTGTTTTCTATGTATAATACGTATGTATTTACAAAAAAATAGTATTTTAGAATGTTTATCCGTTGTCTAGTACCCATAGTACAAGCTCAGCTTAGTTTGGGACTAGATGGCGTTGTGTGTAAGTGTGAGGAATATTTTTTAATTTATTTGATTATTTAATAATTTATACGTGTCGTGCGTGGTATTAGAATCCATGACCTCTTGCAAGCCAGCTGCATACACAACAGCTTTGCTACCGAGCCAATTAAATGAAATTTATGATTTTATAATTAAAATAGTAATAAACTTGAACTTTAGTACATTTCTTTTCTTCTATATCAATAGTTTTTGTCGCCTTTAAGATGCTTTTATTAGCACTTGCAAGCCTGCATTTTATTACGCGGCAGTTAAATTTTTATTTATTTATTCTTATCAGATATAATTTTAAGTGAATTGATTTTCATAATTTAGTACTGACAGAATTTTTTTGAATAGGTAATTCATGGATGCTGAAACAGACTTAAAAATTTAGTATATTATTTTAGTGTGAATACTTTTTGCCTAGTAACTGGACATTTATTCGGACATAAAAACGTTTTTTCCCTATTGTTCCCTGTTTATGCCCTTTTTGTCCATTTGGGTTTTTTCATCAGTAATTATGACCTATATTTGAAAATTATCCAGCAAAAAACCACATAAATAATCTCGTTTAACTACCCTTATTATTCAAAATGAAATTTAAAAAATACTATTCGATAACATAAACACTAACTAAAATTAAAACGCAAGGGTAAATTTCAATACTCTCATTCGTTCCCACAATAACTGAACATTGCATATTTTAACATTGCTCACTTTGCTCCAGGGATTCGTCTGTGGTAACTTGCTAATTGCTTGTTCCAATGTCATTGTGGTCGACGTGAGATTCCCTGGTTTTATTTAATTTTACACTTACTGATAGCTACTGGGAATTGGGAATACGGGAATCATTTTAAATTTGCTGCTTTCCAAAATTAATGACTGTACTTTTTTGATATTGTAATTTTAAATATTGCTGTAATGATTAATGTAACGTATTATATATTATTTATTTATTTAACATTATAGGCTATCACGGGTTGATGCGATAACATGGTATTGTAATACATAATTATATCTAGAGAAACCATACTAAACCTTATACATGCCTTACTACTAATTAACTAAACAAAACCAAAAATTTTATTACTAAGGAAGCAAAGATATCACAATGCTAGTCCTTACTATAGTTGCAAAATTTCTGAAAAAAAAAATGTTATTATACATAAATATATGTTGCTGTGCTTATGTGAAAAGATATCTCTAATCCTGAATAGGCTAAAAGACTGCAACACATAAGGAGTAGTAAAACTTCGATGCCACTTCAGTTTATTAGGCTACATATTTTCTGAATTTATTTGATCAAAATATTTTAAGATATGAATATAGAATTTTGAATAAACTCTAGGGCACTTTAAAATCTATTGCTTGATGTATACTGAATTTTTTTTTTTTGATAAATTCAGAGTTCAAAGAATCATTTAAGGGACAGGCATTTTTTAAACTGGAAAAGTATTTGGTCTCTAAACACCTTGCTGACTGACCAAGCCGAACGTGGCAATACAAATTGATCAACTGAATGAAGTAAGTATGAAATATGTAGTATGAAGTATATAATATCATAGTATCATCATAACAGCCCTTTAATGTCCTACTGCAAGGACGGGCCTCCTATAGTGACGGAGGGATACTTGGCCTACTAATACCACGCTGGCCAAACGGATTTGTACAGGGTTTAATTTCAAGTTTTCCTTATTAATATTACGTAAAGATAATATTCACGGATAGTCCCTTAGTCGGTTTATACGACACCCCTGGGATGAGATGGGGTGGTGACATATTGTATTCTTATTCTGTATATCATAGTATAAATGGTAGTTATTTAAAATCAACACTAAGATCACGTAATACTTTCCTGAACTTGATTAAACAACTGTTTTAATCCCAGATACTAAGCGAAAAGATAAAAACAATGTCACAGATATTATAAGCAATGGTTATTCAGCTTCAACATCTCATCGATGTCGACATCTCAGGAATACTAATGCGTCGGAAATCGTTAGGGCAGTGCTTTGACTTACTTGAACCACTTTGACCCTTGCTCATGACTGGAAGCCAAATCATTTTAGAATCTAGGTCATGAGGTTATAGCTTAATATTCTGATCTCCAGTGGCTGAGTTTGATGTGTAGTAATTTGCACAGTGATTTAAGAATTGTTTTAGTGCTGAAGAATTGTACTTAGTAAGTATAGATACTATTGATATCGCGTTAGCCTCCGCTACACAGAGCTTGACCCAAGCTGTGTGAATTTTGTATTTATTTTTAAATGTACTACCTACTGCTTTACAAGAAATAATGATCTAAAGATCAAAAAGTTAAATTCACACAATAGTCATAGTTGCTGCTCGAAAGTCCCAATAACTTACTTCAGTAACTTAGACTCAAACTCAAAAACACTTTATTCAAAATTAATTAATACGACTTTCGTTCCATCTTTTTTGACGTCATTTATACTAATAGTCTGTGTGTCTATAGAATGTGTGAATGTCTCTGCCTACCCCGGATGGTATAAAGCGAGGGTTTATGTATGTATGTATTGAAATTGATATGCTCCTAAATTAAGTTTACGTAACGTAAGCAAACTTAAACAAAGGAACACAGTGTGAGTTTATGTATGTAAACAAACACAACCTTAAACGCAGCTTATCCAGAATCAACCGGGACTGCAGTTAAGCATGTCTCAAATTCTTAATCTACACCGTGGCTAAGGAGTCACGTACGAAAATACCTCATACATTTGATATGACGTCACGTTTTGTCGACGTTCAAGTTTCGTACCTTTTCTTCAACCAGTATGATTGGGGACATGATTTAATAGGATTAAAACTAAACTTGGACCTACCAGTAATAGAGGCAATCCTAGACTTCATTACATTTGTGTACTAACTGATATAACTCGTGGTTTATGTTGATCCAGTTACGTAAATATCGTTAAAGCTGTACTAGTCGAAGTTTCAACGTCAATGTATAAGGCTTAATCTAATAAACTATCGCCTACAAATACACACATCAAAAAAGTCTAAGCAACATGCATGATATTACAAATTTACCATTTATATTAATTTATTTTACCATTTATTTTAATTATAACGTTGTATTTTATTTTTAAAATAATATTTTTAGGGTTCTATGATGTAAAAATAACAGCTGTTTTCTTTATAAGTTCTTTTAATAACAGAAATTAACAATATTAGAATATACAGGTACATAAGAAACTAAACTTTTTTTTTACAAATTGAAATTTCTTAAGAAAATGAATTTATTGTGAAAGAATAGGACAATTTAATACAAAGTATGGCCTCCTCTGCTATTCAGAACTTGTCGGCAACGATTATTCATTGAATTAATGAGACTGTTTATGTCATCTTGCGGTATTCGCTCCCAATGGAATTGTAGCAAATCCTTCAGCTGTTGGGTTGTTGTCACTCCGTCCAAGTCCTTCAAAACACGTCTCTGGAGCATGTCCCATGCGTGCTCGATGGGGTTGAGGTCTGGCGATTGTGCAGGCCAGGGCAATACCTGGATGTTCTCCGTTGCCAAGTATTCACTGGTTCGCCGAGCTGTATGTGAACGCGCATTGTCATGCATTAACGTAAAATCGGAGCCAAAGGTTTGTGCAAATGGATGGACATAAGGTCTGAGAATATCCTCAACGTAATTTTCAGCGTTCATGTTTCCATTTACAAAAACGAGCTCAGTTCGCCTGTTCTTCATAATACCCGCCCATACCATAACTGTTGAGCCGCTGTATGGATGAACTTCCTGAACGCACCTGAGTCTTTCAGTATTTCCGGGTCGACGGTACACTCGCACCCTTCTTGTATCAGGCCTAAACCCGAATCGCGACTCATCGGAAAACATAATTTTATCCCATTGTTCCTGGGTCCATGTTATGCGTTCTCTACACCATTCATTTCGACGAGCGCGATTCCCGTGACGTATCGGTGGGCACCTGATAGGGCGTCGAGCTCGTAGGCCGTACTCATGCAGTCGATTTCGCACAGTTTGGGGACTTACATCAACACCACTTGAATTTTGTAGCCTCAAACTTATCTCTCGAGCGGTTAACATCGGCTGGCGTCTTGCAGTCAGTTGTATGTACCGGTCTTGCCGAGTGGTTGTACTCCTTTTACGGCCTGGATGCTGTTCAGCGGGTTCCCCTGTATTATTGTAGCGCTGCCAAAGACGACAAATAACACTTCTATGAATACCAAAATGTCGAGATACCTGAGATTGATTACTTCCCGCTTGCAACATCCCTACAGCTCTTTGCATTTCATCTGCCGTCAAATGACGTCGCTCCATGACGTAAAGAATATCTAACAATTCAATTTTGTCGCCAACTGTATTTAAATGGTTGGTAAAATTATAAAATCAAGACTAAAACGTAGCAATTAACATGCACTCAAATTCAAACAAATTCGCAGTCATTTGAATTTTATGAAAAAAAACAAAACATAATCGAAATTTTTTTACCTATACACTTGAAGTTTACTTACCTATACACTTTGAGTGAGTAAATACTTAGAAATTAATTAATATAAATGGTAAATTTGTAATATCATGCATGTTGCTTAGACTTTTTTGATGTGTGTAGTTCGATATTGGTTATATTTTGGTAAAATGTTTGGAATTAGTTTACAGAGACAGTTCTCAGGACAGTGCTAAAAATAAATCAATTGTAATCTTATAGTACTTATCTTACGTGCTACGTACTAGATTAAAGGCCAATAATATTAAAAGCTTTACATGTTTTGACTTTCTTATCTAATTAATTTAGAATTGTTTGTAGAAACAATATTTTGATAAAAATTTGACTCTTAAACCTACGTCAAAATTAAAAAAGTACTGCCATCAGTACAGACAATAGACACGCCTACTGCACATACTCATAGGTAAAATAATAAACACGAAAACATTAAAGATTCTACGCAGTATGGTATTATGTATGGAGATATTATGCATGTGCTTATATTTGAACGTTTGTTTAAATATACAAATACTATTACAATAACAACAGACAAGATTTGATAAAAAACTGTTACGTAAATGAAAAATATAACATATAGAATATATCTTCAAACTAATGAAGATGAAAACTACTCAGCTATTTGTTTTAAAACAAGAATATCTAGTCCTCAGCTCATCGCAAATGCGCCATCTTAGCATATTCGCATCGCATTTACTTAACTTAAAATAAAACTATTGCCACAAAAGCCGAGCTCCAAGACCGCGTTGAATGTAAACTAGACAATTTTACATTTTTGAAACATTTCATGAATTCAGATAATACACGAACAAAATTGTCTCGAAACAATAAACTTAAAGTTTTTAACTCGTAGTTGCACTTTTCGCGTTATCACCAGCAGTTTGTTCGCTGAATACTGTTATTAACATATAAAGTGTTATCCGATGCTTACAAAAAGATCGCGAGTACATTATTGTTTTGTTTATTTCTTAGCTTAGTTCACTACATATTATCAACATACATACATACTATCAACTTAGAAATGGTATAAAAATTACGCCTCACTGACAAATCTGGGCGTTATTCAGATTTAGTCTTTCTAGTAATTTCGGCAACATAAATATCTTTCTCAATGCCTCAGTGTTTACAACTGAAGATCTTGAATCATCATCATATTATCAGCCAGTAGACGTTCAATGATAGACATAATGCCTCTTCCAAATATTACCATTTGTGTGGTGACGGAGTAAGAATACAATATTATGTCAGCACCCACAGAAATCTATTGTTCATATATCTGTGTCACCACCCCACCAAGTTTTCCTTCTTGTTATTTCGTTAAGATAATATTCACGAATAGTCCCTTAGTCGGTTTTGATCCCATAGGTGTCGTAAAAACCGACTGAGGGACTATCTGTGAATATTACCTTTACATAGAAAGAAGGAAAACTTGAAAATAAACCCTGTACCAATTCGTCTGGTCAGCATGGTATTAGTAGGCCAAGAATTTCTCCGTTACAGGAGGTGGCCCGTGCCTTTAGTGGGACGATAATGGGTTGTTATAAAATATTACCACCTTGTACGGTCGTGTACCTCCCTCATCTATCGGTACCCTACCGTTCTAACTAGGTCATCCACATAAAAGTCTGAGTAGCATTACGCCAAATTTCATCACCACAATACTAACTAAAGTCCCTAATTAAATAATTATAAATTAAGAGTATCAATTGTGAAGTAGCGTGTTTGAAACAATAGAAAGTGATTACAAAAGTTAATTGTTAGACTTTTGGTTTAAAACTCTTTGAGTTCAAAGCGTTTGGACAGAACGTTTATTTTGGTCTTTATCGAAAAGTTTGAAATTTCTGACAGCTTTAATTTTATGACAGTGAATGATCGTTGTCTGGGGCAAAAATTAATCTGCTGCTTTGGTTGTTTCGTTGTTAATAGAGCTTAATATCGAACGCAGGGATGGACTTACGTTAATGAAGAGACGCTACTACTAGGTAAAGTTATATAGAAAAACAGGTTTAGTATTTAAATTGTTTTGCTTAGTCAATTTTCAGACTCATGAAATGAGATGATTTGGTTACTCCACATATTAATAATTCATCTTTATAACAACACAAGCTAACCCGTGCTTACTTCGTTAGGCGGCAAAAACGCGTCCCTTTTTAAAATATTATTTCATTACTGCTCCACTCCTATTATTAGTCATAGCGTGATACTATATAACCTATGACACTCCCCGATAAAAGGACTATTCAACATAGAAAGAATTTTTAGAATCGGTTTTAGATCCAGAGATTTCCTCCTACAACGTTACAAACACACAAACTTTACCTCTTTATAATATTAAGTATAGATTAGTTAACAACAATAACACTGAAAGGAGGTTTTGAAGTCGATTTCTTCACGCTATCGTTGTCATAAATAATATTATGACCGCCTGACAACAGTGATTATTTTTAATTAAAATAGAATTTACACATTCTAAATCAAAATAGAATATTTTAATCACAGATGAAGCATGCATTTCATTATATATAATATTCCTCACACTTTCACACAACACCATCTAGCCCCTAACTAAGCAGAGCTTGTACTATGGGTACTAGACAACGCATATACATATATAAATACTTTTTTTTTGTAAATACATACATATTATTATACATAGAAAAATTTATTAAAATTAAATAAGTATGTATTTTAATTAAAATACTATAAATTAAAATTTATAACATCTAATTATAATGCTAATTGCTACTTAAGACAAGTAGAATATTTATAGTACTTATATTGCACTTTTATATTGTAATAAATATAAGAAGATTAGAATAATCTTACCTTTGATAACTCAAAACTGTAAGCAGAATACATTTACTTTAAAATTAAAAGATACTAATACCTACTTAAGAAGCAAAAGTACACTTTAGAACTTAAAAATGCATGATTTTGTAAGCGAAATAATAATTGTATAGTAGATGTATAAGAAGTTACGAATATAGATACCTCATCTAACATACTCCCGTGTATAGGTAATGTAGTAAGAATACAATATGTAACCACCCCATCTCATCCCACGAGTGTCGTAAAAACCGACTAAGAGACTATCCGTGAATATTATCTTTACGAAATAAAAAGAAGGAAAACTTGAAATTAAACTCTATACCAATCTGTCTGGCCAGCGTGGTATTAGTAGGCTTAGAATCCCTCCGTCACGGAAGGAGGCCCGTCCCTGCAGTGGGACATTACTGGGTTGTTATGATATATCATACTCTTTCATATCCGTGCTAGTTACTTAATAATAGATTACAGGGACGTTAATTACTGTGATAAAAAGACACTTAGCAAATTAATAGAAGACAAATTAGATAGGGGTATTTTTTGAATCTGGACGATGAAGTTAAAATAGTGCTTTTCCAGCTACTTAAAAGCTTTTCCAGCTACTTAAAAGCTTTTCTAGCTACTTAAAAGCTTTTCCAGCTACTTGAAAGCTTTTCCAGCTACTTAAAAGCTTTTCCAGCTACTTAAAGCTTTTCCAGCTACTTAAAAGCTTTTCCAGCTACTTGAAAGCTTTTCCAGCTACTTAAAAGCTTTTCCAGCTACTTAAAAGCGAAAGTGGTAAATCTGCAAAAACTGGGCAAAGTTTTTAGTAGTTACAAAGCCTCACACTACCGTACTGTTTTTCCGAAAAGTGTGAGGATTTGAATTTTATTACAAACAAAATGTATGTTTCGTGTTTTATGCTAGGCTAATCTCCGTTGGTCGTCGAGATTATTACAAAACGAGATAGATGGTAACATTATATTAAAACATCTTCGGACAAAAAATGGCAAGCGCTGGATACAAGCCTATTTTAATATAGCCCCTTCACACTGAATCTTGTTCTTTTGACATCTATTCCTGCAGCCTGTATGTACCCCATGGTATTATGAAGGATGGTGACATTATTTGTTTTTAATCCATTATCACAAGAAAATTCGTTTCAAATAATTCAAGTCTTAATGACAATCGCCAATATCAATTGAACTTTACTCATCCTAAAGCTAAATTGCAAAGCTGTTCCAAGACATTTAGAAGTCCTTTAGTTCCCATATATTGTTATCACAGACGATTGGTAGCCCAGTTTAGAATAATCCCCTGTCGGTTTCCTAGCTCGCGTCTACGTAATAACTCCCTGGAGTGTACAACTTTTAGCGAAATTAACAAAGTTGGAACCCCTCATTGCGGGCCGGGATCTCGGGCAACATAAATTGTGATGAAATTCGAAAATAAAAATAGGCCCAGGGAAAATTTAAAGCTTAACTGGTCTGAATTGTTTAAAGGCAGTTAGGTGCTCGATCAATTTTACGTTCCCTATAATTTTGAGCTTGTTTCTGTTTACATTTCGGGTCAAAAGTTCTGGTGTTTATCAAATCTTTACACATTTTATTGTTATTTAAATCATAACTAACATTTAACTGAAGTTTGTTAACGTAAATTTTGTTTCTATCTATTCAATTTAAATAAAAAAGTAAATAGAATCCCTAAACAATAATTAAAACAATACTTACAAGTCATGGAAAAAAGAATAGCTTTTCACTCAACTCTTTCTTTATTTAAGTAACCCTAAATCTGCAACAAACCAATGTAGAAGCAGGGTGCAAAATAGTCCTTGAAGTCCTACGTAGAGGACAATTGCATCGCGTTCTGTTCTCTGACGTTACTACATACATTGTGAATTAGTAAATCCCGAGGCACCAACTTGGAAATACGAGATACGATTGACGGTACACTCTCTTGAGACTTAATATCAGACTTAAAACGTAATAATTTATATTTTTTACAATAAAATACTGTGGTTATAACATTGATTGGTAATGCGCTAAATTAATTAAGACCTTACTTTAATAAGACAGTTGACTAACTTGTAACAAAGTTTCTATTTCTTGAATTATTCGACCAATAAAAGTCTGAACTTTGTTCAAATTAAATTTTCTTGTCGTTTGTTATTCGGTAGCAGTATATTTAAGTAATATTGGGGTGCCCTTTGTGGTCGGTGCTGAGCTTTCAAAAGATGTTTTGAAAATGCATGCTGCTATTATTGTTAATGCTACTGACTTAACTTAGATTAAATTTAAAATTGACCCTGAGGAATTGAATTTTGGCAAATGCTCTTCTAAACCAATTTGCTAGAGTTATCGTCTTTTTCACCAGTTAGATTGATGTTTTATTTATAAGATAAAAGAAGAACTCCAAAGTCCTAATTTAATAGTCAAAACTTCATGCATTTAGTTGTCATAACCTCCAAGCTGAATTTTCGTGTGGTGACGGAGTAAGAATACAATATGTCACCACTCCATCTCATCCCATGGGTGTCGTACAAACCGAAATGAAAAAAAATGAAAAATGAAAAAATATTTTATTTCATCTAAGTCACGTCAATGACATTTATGAACGTCGGAGTTTTTTATAGTGATCACAGCACGTCTAACTTAACGGCTAAGTTTACTGAGGGTTCGGAACACTGCCATGACAGAGAAGACACCCACAAGAAACTCTGCTGGGTTCCTATCGCTCTTTTAGGTGATCACTTCACAAATATTTTATTAAGAAAACAGGACAATTCAGATCCAGGCATTTTTATCGTTTAAGTAATCCTTTACACTGTAATATGATTTCAATATTAACTTATGTTTAATAAAAGATTTAAATTTATTAATTGACAATTCTTTAACTTCCATAGGGAGCTTATTATAAAAACGAATACCATTACCAGCGAAAGAATTACTTATTTTATGAAGCCTAGTGTGGAGAACAGCAAGTTTATTTTTATTTCTTGTATTAACATTGTGTATATCACTCATTTTTTATAATTGTTTATATTTTTGTGTACATACATTAGATTTTCAAATATATACTGGCAATGCACAGTCATAATCTTAATCACTTTAAATTTATCTCTAAGAGACTATCTTGGGCCCATATTATATATACAACGTACCGCTCTTTTTTGCAATACAAATATTGTCTTGATATCAGCCGCACTACCCCACAACAGAATACCATACGACATAACACTATGAAAATAGCTAAAATAAACTAGCCTAGCTGTTTCTATGTCTGTTAACTGACGTATTTTTTTCACTGCGTATGCTGCTGAAGAAAGCCTACCTGACAAGTTTTCAATATGGGGGCCCCATTGTAATTTACTATCTAAAGTAATACCTAGGAATACTGTAGTGTTAACGATTTCTAATTCCTCATCACTAATCTTAACAATTGGATTTATATTAAGTACGTTTGGCAAGGTAAATTTTACGCATTTTGTCTTGGTTTTATTTAATAACAAATTATTTGAATTGAACCAATACACTATTTCCAAAAGAGAATTATTTATGTAGTCTACCGCAGGTTGTCGTCTATTAATCTTAAAAATAAAGGATGTATCATCGGCAAACAAAATTATATCGGGGTTCTTTTTAACTAAATATGGCAAATCGTTTATATATATGAGAAATAGAAATGGTCCTAGTACTGAGCCTTGGGGTACCCCCATTTTAACAACCGACCCAGGCGAACGCTTACCATTTACATCTACTTTTTGTACTCTATCGCTTAAATATGATCTAATAATACCTAAAGCATAATCCCTAACACCATAGTGACCTAGTTTTCTCAGTAATGTCTCGTGTTCGACACAGTCAAATGCCTTAGATAAATCGCAAAAAACGCCAAAAGCATCTTGTGATTCTTCCCAGGCCTCAAATATATGTTCTAGTAAATTAGCTCCGGCATCGGTAGTTGAACGACCACGTGTAAATCCGAATTGCTTATCGTGAAGTAATTTATTCTTATTAAAATGACTAATTAATTGATTAAGAATTAGTTTTTCAAATATCTTACTAAACGTAGGCAACACAGATATTGGTCTAAAGTTTGTAGGATCTAAAGTACTACCTGATTTGAACAGAGGTGTTATTTTACTAGGTTTCATAAGATCAGGGAATATACCTAAGTCTATACTATTATTAAAAATGACAGCTAACTCTGGTGCAATAACATCTATCACTGTTTTTAAAATGCTAACAGAGATTCCCCATAGATCAGCTGTTTTCTTAACACTTATTGAATTAAAGATTTTAATAATCTCAAGTGGACTAACATGGCTAAATTTAAGAGTTTTGTTACATTCTGGTACTACGACTAAGGGACTATCCGTGAATATTATCTTTACGCAATAAAAAGCAGGAGAACTTGAAATTAAACCCTATACCAATCCATCTGGCACGCATGGTATTAATAGGCCAAGTATCCCTCCGCCACGGAGGCCCGTCCCTGCAGTTGGACATTAAGGACTGTTATGATGAATACGTAGTGTTATTGTTTAAGTAAAAAGGGTCAGTAGCTAGAGAAATTATAGTGTTATAAGACTTAAAAACTTCTGTCTAGAATAGACAGGGGATTGGCTGTGCATAGTGTGCATTTGCATTACTGACGTCCATAAACAGCGTTTACTACTTGCCATAAGGTGGGCACTTACTATAGGGTTGGTCCCTTTGCTTCTCGACTGCATCAGTGATATTTACTTCCGCACTATTTTAAATCCTAACCAGCATTCATTTTCTTCTAAATATAATAATATCCTGTTCAGTTCTTAAATGTCTCAATGCAGGGATATTATTTTTTTGTAAAGGGGTAATCTTCTGATACCATCTTGGCCAGGTGTATTATTTAAGAAATGTTACAAATTTACCTTTTCTTAAAAAAATATTCTACTTGACGAAACACTTGTCTGCTATAACATCAATTTAGTGACGTAAACGCGTACAAGCTTGTTGGTTATATCGAGTGTTAATTACCTGCCTTTTATTTTGAATATCACTGATTAGTTCTTTCTTAGTTACACTTACATAAATGTAAGTACATTCGCTGGACTGAATGAATTTTCGTTGTCCGCTAAAATTTCTGTTGGATCGATACAGTTCACAAATTGGTTATTCATTATTCACCACTTTTAATTCCTCCGAACTCCGAAGACGCCAATCATTAATCCTATAAGTTCGTAAAGTGCTTAAGTGACGAGCATTCAGCTATTAAAGGCCTTTACTGTACCAAGATGGATCTTTCATCCATTATCGTGTGTCCTTAATCAATTTGATGCTGAACAGACCCCGAAGTTTACCACAGACTTATTAGAACTAGCCAAAACGGTTGATGTAACTAGTTTGAAAGTTTTTTTATATTATCAAGATAAAGTTTGTCTTATTACTAAATTGTATGTTTGTTGTTAATGAACCAAACATGACTGCGTAGAAAGTAATCATAATTTAAGTTAGAAAGTTTTTCCGTGTGGTGACAGAGTAAGAATACAATATGTCACCACCCCATCTCATCCCATGGGTCTCGTAAAAACTGACTAAGGGACTATCCGTCAATATTATCTTTACAAAATAAAAAGAAGGAAAACTTGAAATTAAACCCTATACCAATCCGTATGGCCAGCGTGTTATTAGTAGGTCAAATTCCCCTCCGTCACTCTAGGGCGTCCCTGCATTGGGACATTATTGGCCTTATGATGAAAGTTTGAAAAAGAAATAGAAGATTCTTTATTCAATGTCATGTGCTCGAATGAAATTTTGAAGCTTTTTCTGAATGTATAGCTATAAATATTTTTCTTAATATACAGGATGGCTCATTCAAAGGGGTCAGTACGGGAAAGTCTTAAACTATAAGTCATACGATGTTTTGTTCTTAGGAACCATGACACCGATTTTGATAAAAAGAAAAACTGCATTCATACATTTGAAAAAGATACTGTACCCAGCCGGGAATCGAAGCCGGTTGTTTTCCAAAAATAAACTTATACTTTTTTTATTTAAATACCGATTCTGTAGGTCATAAGCAGTAAATAACTCTATAAAATACACACATCAAAAAAGTCTAAGCAACATGCATGATATTACAAATTTACCATTTATATTAATTTATTTTACCATTTATTGTTGTATTTTATTTTTAAAATAATATAAAAATATTATTTTAATAAAGGGTTCTATATTGGGTGTTCTATTATTTAATAAAGGTTTCTATGATGTAAAAATAACAGCTGTTTTCTTTATAAGTTCTTTTAATAACAGAAATTAACAATATTAGAATATACAGGTACATAAGAAACTAAACTTTTTTTTTACAAATTGAAATTTCTTAAGAAAATGAATTTATTGTGAAAGAATAGGACAATTTAATACAAAGTATGGCCTCCTCTGCTATTCAGAACTTGTCGGCAACGATTATTCATTGAATTAATGAGACTGTTTATGTCATCTTGCGGTATTCGCTCCCAATGGAATTGTAGCAAATCCTTCAGCTGTTGGGTTGTTGTCACTCCGTCCAAGTCCTTCAAAACACGTCTCTGGAGCATGTCCCATGCGTGCTCGATGGGGTTGAGGTCTGGCGATTGTGCAGGCCAGGGCAATACCTGGATGTTCTCCGTTGCCAAGTATTCACTGGTTCGCCGAGCTGTATGTGAACGCGCATTGTCATGCATTAACGTAAAATCGGAGCCAAAGGTTTGTGCAAATGGATGGACATAAGGTCTGAGAATATCCTCAACGTAATTTTCAGCGTTCATGTTTCCATTTACAAAAACGAGCTCAGTTCGCCTGTTCTTCATAATACCCGCCCATACCATAACTGTTGAGCCGCTGTATGGATGAACTTCCTGAACGCACCTGAGTCTTTCAGTATTTCCGGGTCGACGGTACACTCGCACCCTTCTTGTATCAGGCCTAAACCCGAATCGCGACTCATCGGAAAACATAATTTTATCCCATTGTTCCTGGGTCCATGTTATGCGTTCTCTACACCATTCATTTCGACGAGCGCGATTCCCGTGACGTATCGGTGGGCACCTGATAGGGCGTCGAGCTCGTAGGCCGTACTCATGCAGTCGATTTCGCACAGTTTGGGGACTTACATCAACACCACTTGAATTTTGTAGCCTCAAACTTATCTCTCGAGCGGTTAACATCGGCTGGCGTCTTGCAGTCAGTTGTATGTACCGGTCTTGCCGAGTGGTTGTACTCCTTTTACGGCCTGGATGCTGTTCAGCGGGTTCCCCTGTATTATTGTAGCGCTGCCAAAGACGACAAATAACACTTCTATGAATACCAAAATGTCGAGATACCTGAGATTGATTACTTCCCGCTTGCAACATCCCTACAGCTCTTTGCATTTCATCTGCCGTCAAATGACGTCGCTCCATGACGTAAAGAATATCTAACAATTCAATTTTGTCGCCAACTGTATTTAAATGGTTGGTAAAATTATAAAATCAAGACTAAAACGTAGCAATTAACATGCACTCAAATTCAAACAAATTCGCAGTCATTTGAATTTTATGAAAAAAAACAAAACATAATCGAAATTGTTTTTTACAACCAGCCAGTATGTCATCAATAACAAAAAAGTTTACTTACCTATACACTTTGAGTGAGTAAATACTTAGAAATTAATTAATATAAATGGTAAATTTGTAATATCATGCATGTTGCTTAGACTTTTTTGATGTGTGTATTATGTCTAAAAAGAATAAAATGCATTGTTTTTACATACTTACATTTATAATAGTAGGTGTTCGATGTGGCCACCGTGCGTCGTTCGAGGTCGCCCGATTTAACGCCTCTAGACTATTTCTTGTGGGATTACGTTAAGGATGAAGTATACAAAACAAGCTATGATAACTTTAAAGATCATTTAGGTCAGCCATAAAATCAATTTTAACGCAAATTCACCACATAAAGATACAAAATGCAATGCCATGATCGTTACCTAAACGTGTTGAATATTGTATTGAAAAAAAACGGTGTCCACTTTGAACACCTACTATGATAAATTAAAGTATGTGAAAACAATGCATTTTATTCATTTTAGATATAATGTTTCTTAGAGACATTTACTGCTTATGACCTACAGAATCGGTATTTAAATAGAAAAAGTATAAGTTTATTTTTGTAAAACAACCGGGTTCGATTCCCGGCTGGGTACAGTATCTTTTTCAAATGTATGAATGCAGTTTTTCTTTTTATCAAAATCGGTGTCATGGTTCCTAAGAACAAAACATCGTATGACTTATAGTTTAAGACTTTCCCATACTGACCCCTTTGAATGAGCCACCCTGTATAGCTACCTATATTATATTTTTTGATAAATGACTAGTATGCAATTAAGAAAATATTATGAAAGCTACGAAGTATAGTAATAAAAACAAGTAGTGAGTTGAAAAACATTGTAAGACTTCGAACTATTACGAATAATTAAAATATTGGGAGAAATCATGATGAAGTTTTAAGAGTTACTAATAAAACTACAAAATCGAAACATAATGAAATTGAAGTGTTTTGAAATGAATATACTTATGATCTCCCTTTGAATATTTGATCTAGCTCTAACAAAATTAAAATCTTGAAACAGTTTAAATTTTTTGAGATCTCATATTCAATATTAAAATTGATCAAAGCGGAATTTGTAATAAAATAAGTTTAACGTTACTTTTTATGAGAATCGAAAGATGTTTTAATTGATTTATTATCTTTGCAATTAATATTTTATTTATAAATATGTGCAGTAGGTATTTAGAACATATTTTTTTAAAATTGGTAACGAATTCCAACTACTTACACTAGCGATTATTATAATATCTACACTACGAAAATGAATGTTTCATTTTACATAAAAAAAACAAAATTTTAAAATAACTGGAGCTCGAGATAAAATCGAACCTGTGTCTTCTGAGTATTCGTTTCTGAAGTAAAACCTCTCTTGAGCTCTGTGGCGTAGTGACGACCTCTGTGGCGTAGTGGTTATTTAACATAACTGATACACAGAGGTCTCGGGTTTGATTCCCGCTCAATGCAAATCTATGTGTGCATGAACATGATTGTTTGCATTGGTCTGGATCCTTTCGATATGTATGTATTTACAAAAAAAAAAGTATTTAAGTATGTTTATCGGCTGTCTAGTACTTATAGTACAAGCTCTGTTTAGTTTGGGACTAGATGGCGTTGTGTAAATGTATGACGAATATTTATTTTTATATTGTCTTTCGTTCTTTTTATGCCTTTAAAATTCAGTTCCTATCTAACCAGGAGTCAACACCTTCTTAACGTAAACATTACCTTTCATTCCAAAAAACCTTTATCATACTTTTTTCTGACCTTTACACGAATATTGACAACTCATACTAATACCACTGACCCGATATATCACACTGTTTATCCCTAAATGATAAAGCCTTAGGTACAAATAGGTTAACCGATTGATTGATGATCCTAGTTTCGTCCCCATATCCCGAAAGTTTTTGTTTACCGGACCCAGTTGTTCTAGATGTTCATCCTATGATGTTGAAGTGTATTGATGATGTTGTTATAAATAAATTGGTTGTGTGAAATGGAATTGTATGACAAATATGTGGGTAGTTTTTTAAGATTGCTGTGTAGTAGTCGATTGGCGATTATTAAGTAAGCAGAAAATTTTTCAGTGTTTCTTTGATTTCGTGTTAATCTAATGTCCGTTATAAATATTAAAGAATTCATTTAAATAATTGTACCTAGTTTAATTCAGGGACAAAAACTTGCCAATTAATACCACGTTGGCTTGACTGGTTGTTATAGTGATTTTGTCAACTTTTTCTTCTTTTGATTGCGTAGAGAAAAAGCTAGCAAAAATACTATTTTATCTGTTTTCTTTAGGTGTCGAAAATTTAAAAAAGAATTTCACGCAGAACTAAAGTTCCGAAGTAGATCAACTAGCCTAATGCAGTCTTCTGTTTACAAAAGTAGATATTTTTTTTTAAGGATACAACATACTAGAAGTCACTGGAAACACTATCTTTACAAGATTGCTAGAACAACGATCACATCTAACAAAATAATCAAAGCGTTACAACACTTACGTCAACAACAATAAGTATTACAACGTCCGATCGTACGCTCTAACAAGGTTTACAGTAAATAGAGACATGAAGCTTCCCTAAAAAAGTAGGTTTGCTTACCGAAATCAAACGGTCATTCAACTTCCCGACAGCCACATATGAGTGAATTTCCCGAATGTTATTTTTGCAAACAAAGTAAGTACATCTACTTTCATTGTGCCTTTCGTAACAAAAGCATAAAAGGGGATATTCGTCGTTTTTACGCACCGTCCGTTTGTACAAAAAACATCAATCGTGTGGGTAGATGCATACGTGACGTTAACGATACAGACTGGGCCTAAAATGGTCGGGTTTTTTTTTGTAAACTTTTATTTTGTGGAGATTTCTTTCGCATCCCCTTTTTTACACCAAAATGCGGGGCGTGCGTAATATAGAAGAGAAAAACTTTTATTAAACTCATATTGTGAGTCAACTCTTAATTTTATGATGCGTGGCTAAGTTTACTGTGTGTTTACGAGCGTTGCCACAAAATAATACTGGAATGGTAAATGTCATGATGATGTGCTTATAAGAGAGTATTTTCACTTTTTCTTTTTCTTTAGGAATGGGTCAGAATAGGGTAGGCAGCGGTTTGGCTTTTACCTAATTCTTTTCATTCCAAAATTACTAGCCAAAGTTGTAAAAGTTATCAAACGTTTTATGATGGGTGCACACCATCGTATACCCTGACTAATTGAGAAGCAATCTCAAATACTGGGCGCGTTGTTTTAGGTGGTATCGCCTCTAACGACACCCACGGGAGGATATGGGGCAGTCCCATTCTAAGCGGGAACCGCACGGCATTTTAGATAAACTTAGCATGGCATATTAATGATAACACTGACTTATATTTTCACTATTCATTACAAAAGCATCATCATTACAGCCCTTTAATGTCCCACTGCAGGGACGGGCCTCCTCCTGTGACGGAGGGGTACTAGGCCTACTAATACCACGCTGGATTGGTATAGGGTTTAATTTCAAATTTTCCTTCTTTTTATTTCGTAAAGATAATATTCACGGATAGTCCCTTAGTATTATGACATTCATGGGATGAGATGGGGTGGTGACATATTGTATTCTTACTCCGTCGCCACACGGAGGACACAAAAGCATGTATATGATACCTAAATAAATAAACAAAGCAACATTTTCAGTCAGCAATTTCTACTTTCATAAATTAACATGATCCCCCTTTTAGTAGCAACACACAAAACTTTCCTCTTTACATGTTCTCTCGTCAACTATTTGGTGCCTGCACTGAATTCACAATGTGCAATTAAGTAATGTCAGAATACTGTTACCGCGTCAGAGTGCCGCAATGCATTTCAAATTTTCGTGGACACTAGCTTTGTCTTGCGGAAGAAAGTCGTAATTTCATTTTACAATTTGTATTATGTTTTTAACTTGATATGTCTGTAATGGTGTAAGTACTCTGCTGTGTAGTAGTAGTAGCTTAGTAACTCTAATTGTGTTTAGATAGAAAAGAACAGTAGCTAGTGAAATTACATAATGTATATGTTACAGCCAAAGTAATAAATATGAATATTGTACATAATAACTAGCCATTATGTATAATGGCTACTCAATTTAGATAAAGTGATAAATGTCGCAGAATTAATCACATTAACTAGCCATTATATATGTTATAGTACTGGCAAAAGGCAAAAGTCAGAAACAGTTGGTTAGGTTAGGTTAGTATAGTGACCAAATGACGCAAGAAACATTTTTTTTATGTAAAACTAGAATAATATAGTATTACTTACTATATTCTAGCACTCGCCGGCCGCTGCCGCGGCACGCTCGCTTCGCTCGCTCGGTTCGTGCGTCCTTTGGTCACTATACTAACCTAACCTAACCAACTGTTTCTGACTTTTGCCTTAATATTGTATTTTTGCCATATATAATGGCTAGTTTATGTGATTAATTCTTCGACATTTATCACTTTATCTAAATTGAGTAGCCCTTATACATAATGGCTAATTATTATGTATAATATTCATATTTATTACTTTGGCTGTAACATATATATTGGACTTAACAGCAGGCGCAGGGTGGGGAGACCCCTCACACGGTGGACCGACGACCTTGTTGGGACGGCGGGAAGCCGAAGGATTACAAAGGCACAAGACTGCGCAGGATGGAAACTTTTGGAAGAGGCCTATGTCCAGCAGTGGACGTCTATAGGCTGATACGGTAACAGCATGTTTCCCAAAATGAGAAGGCGAGTGTGAAGGCATTCTTAACTTTCTATTTGTAAAGTACGGAGTTTTTCTGCATCTGTGTAATGGGTGACTTGTTAATTCTTTCACCATTTCGCATAAAAAGGATTAGTAGGCCAAGTTTGTCTCTGTAGCTGGTGTAGTCTTTATCTATACTAATATTATAAAGAAAGGGAAAGGAAAAAAAGAAAAGGTTTGATTTTTGTTTGCATTGAATAAGCTGCGAAACTAATAAACAGATTTGAATAATTCTTTCACTTTTGGAAAGCTACATTATTTTTCCTAAGTGACAAAGGCTATAATATTTCATATTTAAAAAATGGGGTCCTTACTTACCTATATTATAATAAAGTGTAATGGGTTAATATTAACAAATCTTAATGTAATGTTTATTGCCCGTGCGAAGCCAGGGCGGGCTGCTAGGGTATTATAATTGTATACCTATAAGCTGGTCTTATAGAATCATCCAAGTTAACAAATTACGTGATAATTATGTTCAGTATGAACGCTTTAAATGGATTCTACTTCGTTAACTCGGAAATTATTCACAATTTCATTCGACTGAACATTATTTCTCTTCATTGCAAAAACAACTGTGGCACAACAGACTACATTTCGTTAAAGAAAACACAAACAAAAACAGACTGCATTTTTAATACTATTAAATATTAAACAGTATTTTCATACTACTTATTCGAGAGTTGGTTTTAGCAAAAATAAATTCTTATGCACATAAACAAGTGAATCCCTTCCTCGGATACCTTTGTTCTTAACACCTGAAAGCGTACGATCATGAATTATGTATCAGTATACCCGTCGGCAACTGAATGCAATGACATTGCGGTATCATACCTCATTAGTTTGATGAAGGTGTATTATATTTATAAGGTATAAAGAGATCTCGAGGAGTACGTGTGTGGTTTTACGTGTGTTTGGGTTTGTTTTTAGTTAACACGTTCCCCGTGCAGTGTATCATATATGGTTCACGTGCATTGTTTTAGTATTGTGTGTGCTGGCGTCACTGTGAAAGGGTTAAGGGCCTTTACGTGGCTCACTAACGCCGCCAAGGAAAACATCATAATTCGCAAATAGATAAATATTGCATTATAAACAAAAACGGCCGTTTTTTTTTCGAATGCGAAATTTAACTAATTTAAAAACATTTAAAGTGTGTTATACAAATACTTTATTGCCTTTTCTCAAGACTTCGTTACCAACATTATGCATTATTGATCTTATTTGCATTTATGATTTTTTTTCTATTATCGTAAGCCCTATAAAAGTTCTTAAAGTTTTGCTACTTTGTTTATACAGCTGACACTAGGCGTCAGAAACAGAGACACAGTGGTAGCCTGCTGACACATACATACAAGGACTGTTTTTGTAACTTTTTAGTCGACTTGTTTGGCACAAAGGACGATAAGCTTGTATTTTGAATTGTTTTAGCGGAATAGCTTATTTGAATATTTATAAATATTTTATAATGTCATCACGTCAGTGACAACTAACATTTTGTCATCCTAATCTATCCTATACTATATAATATTATAAAGAGGTAAAGTTTGTGACGTTGTAAGGTAATATCTGGATCTAATGAACCGATTTTAAAAATTCTTTCTGTGTTGAATAGTCCATTTATCGTGGAGCGTCGTAGGATATAGTATCACGCTATGACTAATAGGAGTGGAGCAGTAGGTAATGAAATGTGTTTAAAAAAGTGACGCGTTTTTTACGCCGCTTAACGAAGTGGGCACCGCGGGTCAGCTAGTAAAATATAACCTTAGCAAATTGTTGGGCATTCATATAAATATAAAATTTTTACTTGGGGCAGAGAGGCATTTTCATTATCAAAAGACTTTTAAAATTGAACTTTATAAAATTTGTAATGACGAAGAAGGTACTAATAAACAACTATTCATGCCTATACTGACGTCAGTAAGTGTATCTTATTTATCTTATCGTTAATCCATAATATGAGTTAATCGGTGTAAAATTATTTAAAGTAAACCTTAAAGTAAACCTTAAATTAAACATCGTGCAATATTATCTTTACAAAATAAAAAAGAAGGAAAACTTGAAATTAAACCCTATACCAATCCGTCTGACCAGCGTGGTATTAGTAGGCCAAGTATCCCTCCGTCACGGGAGGAGGCCCGTCCCTGCAGTGGGGCATTAATGGGCTGTTATAATGAAACATCGTTCAGGTATTTTAATTTTTGTCCGCAAAAAGTGCCCGCAAAAAATTGAAACATTATACACACCTACATCAAAAACAGTTAAGCAAAGTAATGATATTCCAAACTTCAACACCTGAGGCAAAATTCTAACATAACCATTATATTCCTTTATCTTTACAAAATAAAAAAGAAGGAAAACTTGAAATTAAACCCTATACCAATCCGCCTGGCCAGCGTGGTATTAGTAGGCCAAGTATCCCTCCGTCACGGGAGGAGGCCCGTCCCTGCAGTGGGGCATTAATGGGCTGTTATAATGAAACATCGTTCAGGTATTTTAATTTTTGTCCGCAAAAAGTGCCCGCAAAAAATTGAAACATTATACACACCTACATCAAAAACAGTTAAGCAAAGTAATGATATTTCAAACTTCAACACCTGAGGCAAAATTCTAACATAACCATTATATTCCTTTAAAATTTTGAAACAGAAATTTTGGCAACGAAACCTTTCCATTAACAGAATGTACTTTTACAAAATGGCGACTATCTAATTATACTTAAAGCACTTAAATTGTAAGTACTTTGAAAAGACAATAGTTAAACGCGTACGTGAGTAAAATCAAGGCTTATTGTTAGTACAATAATAATTACGTGACTCTGTTTAGATGAAATATTAAATGTAACATAAGAAGATTATTACACATTAAACCCACGAATGGCGAGCTTAGATAAGGTGAGCCTAACAAATGCTTTAATTAATTGCGCATACAAACTTTATTATTACATGTTAGTCTTGTTTAATTTTAAATGTTATATATTTAATTAGAAGAGGAATAAAATTATATTTTAATAGAAATTAAACTAATATTACACGTTTATCACTCCTCACACGGTGGACCGACGACCCGGTTAAGGGTTGTAGCAGATATGTCAAAACGTAAACGGATCGGCACCGTATCAACTCGAGCCGTTCAGTATTATTTGTATGAAACTCCTTACTGCAACGCACACTAATCGGAAGCGTAACGTATTCGGATTTTTGACGTTTGACATCGAGGAAAAAGGCGAGGCGGTGCCGATCCGTTTACTTTTTGATTTATCTGCTATGACCTTAACGGCGCTTGTACACGCTAAGAAAATTTGCCGTGTCTACGCCAGACAAGACAAATCTTCGTGTAGACGTCAAGAATTTTGTCTTTTTCGTACACGAAAACTTTTCTTGTCTTCCGCAGACAAGACAATTCGGAACGTGTACACGCCAGGATTTTTTTCGTACAGTCGTCAGACGGGCGTAGGGCGCGCAAGTAATAACAAGTGTGATAATCAGTGTGAGTTTCCTTTAGTAAAAATGTTAACTAGAAAGCAAACAAGTATGATACCCTACTACACCGCTCCCCGCCCCTCCGCAACAACGTTCGCCGTGTCTTGTCTTGCGCAGACAAGAAAATTTTCTTATGCATCGCCGGCGCTGTGTACACAGGTCGTGCTTAGAAACGACACGAATTCTTGCGTAGGCCCGGCGATTTTTCTTACCGTGTACAAGCGCCGTAAGACGGCGGGTGGGACACCGATGGATGAGGGAGGCACAGACACAGACCGCGTAAGGGTACAATATTTAGAGAAAGCCTATGTGCAGCAGTGTTCGTACCTATGTACGAACACTAAGCCTATGCTGTCATCATCTAAGCCTATGCTTAGATGATGACAATGCTAAAAACTAATACCTACCAGCAGCTCAAAATGGAATACTAATAGGTTATAACGATGATTTAACTAGATGACCTGCGTAACGTCTAATTTCTTGAAACGATCTTAATTAGTCTGATTTTGGATTTTAGTCTACTCTTTTCAATCATAACAGCCCATTAATGTCTCACTGCAGGGACGGGCCTCCTCCCGTGACGGAGGGATAATTGGCCTACTAATACCACGCTGGCCAGACGGATTGGTATAGGGGTTTAATTTCAAGTTTTCCTTCTTTTTATTTCGTAAAGATAATATTCACGGATAGTCCCTTAGTCGATTTTTACGACACCCATGGGATGAGACGGGGCGGTGACATATTGTATTCAATATAATGGAGAAACTTTACTTTAAAATTTTATTGTGCTTTGTAGCAAATTCTCACTTTAATTCGAATAATAAAATATGTATCTTTCTTTTTTGTTATAAATGTTCATATACCGTATGGCAAGACATATAGAAAGTACGTGTAATGTCTTTTAAACTAATGTTAACACATGCTTTGATGAATTAAAAATGTTAAAAAAGCTACTAAGTGGTTCTACAAACTGAATTATTCAAAAAAACGAGGAAACTTTGGAACATAACATAACCCAGGCAACTTAAAAAAGTCCCACATTTTCATTTAAAAAACAGTCATAAAGCAAGGTCTTAATGTCGGGAGATGACACTCCCGATAAAACATCACATCCTTGCATCTAGCAGTAAAACAGTTTAAATGAAAAGAATACAGACTTTTGTTGTACTAAAATAACTTTACGTTTCATTAAAACTATAATAGATGGCGATATTGTTGCGTGCTAGAACGCGATATGGTTTCGTTACCTCCCAATGCATAAGTAGTCTGCAATTTTATATTAGTAGTAACAACATGCAGACCTTCGCAAATATTCAAAAAAAATTTTCTATCCACACCTAGTCGCCTAAGGAGCGGTAGTGTACATTAAGAAAATTTTAAATTAGGTTGTCAAAATATTATTATATTGTTACTTATTAATTAGTAATTGTCTTTAAATGAAGGAAGGTTGTAAAGCGACTGGACTTACTCTCGACCAAAAAGCTTCTATGGTTTGACTTCCATGTTTTCATACTGTGACTGTATTTGCACTTTCACTCTATACGACACCTTTTATCAAATTAAATTGTGTGCAAACGTAAATTTCAACACTCATTTAATAGCATGGCGCGTAAACAGATATAAATACAAGCAACCTATAGTTTATACCTTTGTAGAGATGTAGTATAGTGTCCCTCGATGTCTGTCGGCACAGACCTTAAGCTACCTTCATGATGCAACCATTGCGCATGTGCAATACTTTAAAGCTACCTTCACTACGATGCATTTTGATAACGCCGTAAGAGGAGTATGAAGCCGAACGCATTTCTCTGATTAGCCTTTGGAATACTCTTAACAACAAACCCAACACATTAGGTACATTATCCTCCTGGGGCCTGGCGTCATATATAATACTAGCTGATGCCCGCGGTATTACCCGCTTAATTGTTATTTTACACCATAAACTACCTATATTCCAAATTTCATCAAAATCCATTTAGTAGTTTTTGCATGAAAGGGTAACAAACATCCATCCATCCTCACAAACTTGCATTTATAATATTAGTAGGATAGGATAAGCAAAGGTGTATCACTTTAGTGCCTAACAAATAAGGTGAATATTATCTTCACTAAATAAAAAGAAGGAAAACTTGAAATTAAACCCTATACCAATCCGTCTGCAAGCGTGGTATTAGTAGGCCAAGTATCCCTCCGTCAAGGAAGGAGGCCCGTCCCTGTAGTGGGACATTAATGGGCTGTTATGATGAAATAAGTTGACAATTACGAATTTAAGCTCTCTAGATATATCAGACCCACAGCTAAAAAACCGGTCAAGTGCAAGTCTGACTCGCGCACCGAGGGTCCTGTACAAACCTATTTATTTTCCCGCCAAATTGTGATACGTCAAGGTTCAGCTGTTTAAATACTATTTTTCCCGCCAAAATTCAATGACGTCACGACTTAGCTGTCAAAATATATTTTCCTGCCAAAATTCTGTGACGTCACGACTCATCTGTCAAAAATTCTATGACGTCACGCCTATCTGTCAAAATTGACAGCTGTCAAAAGTGACAGAGGTATCAAATATTTTCCCGCCAAAATAATATGACGTCACAAATCATCTGTCAAAATTCTGTGACGTCACGACTCATCTGTCAAAAATTCAATGACGTCACGACTCAACTGTCAAAAAATATTTTACCGCCAAAATTCTGTGACGTCACGACTCATCTGTCAAAATTCTATGACGTCACGGGTCACGTGACCTATGACGTCACACGTCACGTGACCTATGACGTCACAGGTCACGTGACACAGCTTTCCCGCCAAAATTCTATGAAATCAAAATATAATATGATTGCTAATAAAAAGTAGCCTATGTTCTTTCTCAGGGTCTAAAGATTGTCTGTACCAAATTTCATCGAAATCCGTTCAGCCGTTTAGGCGTGAAAGAGTAACAGAGAGACAGACAGACAGACAAACAGACAGACAGAGTTACTTTCGCATTTATAATATTAGTATGGATGTTACAGTCAAAACTCATGGCCAGTCAAAACCACTTTTAACTGCGTAAAACAGTAAATAGTGGTTTTGACCGCTATTGACTGTTTTTTGCAGTCAAAAGTGGTTTTAACCATCGATGCTAGTCAAAACTCATTGAAAATTGATCTTTTAATACATAATTCGCAAATAGGATAAATAATGTAAAATGTTGATAACAAAGTCAAGTCTTTGTTATCAACATTTTACATTATTAATCCTATTTGCGAATTATGATTTATTTTCAATTGGTGGCGCTAGTGAGCCCTATAAACGCTCTTAAGAAATTAGACTAAAATCTCGTTTATGAATCGTAATAACTCGAGTACTTAGGCTTTAAATAGTCGTGATAAATGACATGTTCGTGGTTTAAGTCAAGTTAACTATAAAATATTTTGAATGGAGAATGTTTATGTTGTAACCATTTGAGTAAAAAATTCTACATGTTTTGCTAACAGTTTTTTTTTGAGTAAATAATTTAATGTTCTACTGCAGTTATTGACTTCTGTCTGTACCCAAAAAATAACAAGCTGAATACATGAATTAGTGTTGTTCGTTTTGTACGTTGTTTGTAGAGTAAATAATATGCGTTAAATATATTTTTGTAGGTATTACACAAACTTTTTTAAAAAGGTGGTGACAGTGTTTCACTTTATACGTTTCAATCAACTAGCCTATTGCAGTTCACTGCTGGACATAGGCCTCTCCCAATACACGCCACAGAACTCGGTCCTGCGCCTTCCGCATACAGTCCGACCCAGAAACCAAAGAAACGTTTAACCAACATAAAAAAGCTGTCGTTATTATGTCTATAACTGACATTTACAGTAATAAAATAATTTAAAGTTTCAACATAACGAACATAACGATAATAGATGGCGCTGTACTAGCGTGCTAGATCGCGATATGGTTTCGTTACCTCGCAACACATAAGTAGTCCTCTGTTTTGATTTCAACGCAACCTCTTCATGAAAACTGAAAGTTATCAGATAGATAACTTAGTTGGTTATTTTTTTCTATATCAGCGCCTAGTCGCCTAGGACGCGGTTACAATATTATGGATGTTGACGACCTCTGGTGGCTTGCTCATTTTATCACGTGGCTGCTACGCAGAGCTCTCGGATTCGATTCCCACTCAATTCATATCTTTGTGTGCATAAGTAAGATTGTTTTCTATGTGTAGTAAATTATGCATGTATTTACAAAACTTTTTGTTGGTATGTAAGTATGTTTAACTGTTGACTAGTACCCATAGTATAAGCTCTGCTTAGTTTACGACTAGATGGCGTTGATGGAGTAAGTTTGTTTTTTTTTTAAATGTGTGGTAATCCTATAACAATCAGTCTGACCAGCAAGGTCTTAGAAGACCAAGTTTAGCTTTTCCTGCGAAACTAGAACTTGTCACTTTGTTTGTGTTGTGGTCCTCATGCCAATGACCTCTGTGGTATAGTGGTTAAAGTCCTCGGCTGCTCCAAACAGGTCGAGGGTTCGATTCCCGCTCAATGCAATCTTTGTATGTTGCAAGTAATTTATAATAATCTGAGTGTTTTTATGTGTACTATGGTGTATCTACATTGTAATTAATTGTGTTAGTTAGTTATTTAGTACCAACAGTAAAAATTTCGGTTAGTTTGGGACTAGGTGGCGTTGTGTGATAGACTAGGAGTAAATCCTTTATAAAATCATTTTGCTTATTCATATACCCAAACAGAAACGAATTTCATAACGGCCAATAAAAAGAAAATTAAATATCTACTCGAGCCCAAAAGATATTATTTTCACAATCTTGTTTATTTTTAGAAACGTTAATAAATTTTCCTTTTCTTGATTTTCTCAATCCACATTTACGATTTAGTGGTAAGCCTAAGGCAAGGCAGAAATTATAATAGCTGCGTGGAATTATATTTCCCAAAATAATGTTTATGCTAATGCTTTTTGTCTAGTTCTTTATAAATCTTGGACTGGATTGAGCGCTTATTATGCCGTTTACAATCACTGGATAATGTTTATCTAAAAGATAAAAAGAAAAAAGGTGACATTCTTTTTAGGAAACGTTTAGTTTCTCAATACAGGCACATACCTTTTTTGGTGATAGACTTTTGCTAACTAACGGTTTGTTTAAGTTTTGCTTCCAACTATTTTATGCTAGTGAATGAGAAAGGGTGGTGACAATTGCATTATTAGACCCTTTTTATGGTCTCTTAAATGTATAAGCTATATAGAACAGCTTTCACGTGGTCGATCGCCATGTCGTGACCGTGTGTCCCTTGTGCAATTCTACTTCCTACTAATATTATTAATGTGGAAGTTTGTCAGGATGGATGGACGGATGTCTTTTTTTTTATTTTTTTTTTAAAAAAGACAACTCCCGCACTAGGGATCGTGCCCTGTGTCGCGGGGACTTTTACAAACATCAATTAACGGACACATATAACACCCAGACTCAGGACAATAATTTGTGGATCTCACAAATTATTGTCCTGCGTGGGGATCGAACCCACAACCTCATGCGCGGCAGCCGCTGGCTTTACCGGCGCGCCACCGAGGTCGTCACTGTTTGTTACATTTTCACGCGGTACTCTTTTACTATACTATGCGGGTGAAGCTGCAGGCATCAGCTAGTCCACTATAAGCACAATTTTGATGCTGCAAGGAGGCGAGCACAAGGGCTAATTGATCCGTATCATTTAGTACAGCCCCGCGTCGTGCCGTGAAGATGGCACGGTGTGCATGTGAAAAGTTTATCACCACACAAACATTCTAAACTATACCTGAAACTTTAAACAGAAAAAACGCGTTTTTATAATGGTGGACATACACGATCCTATCGTCCAATCGGCATGACACTGCAGGCTTGATCCAATCTCAATCAGAAGAAACAAATTCGATCCTGCCATCAATTCTAACTGTCATGCCGATCCACTCGCACACACGGTTAATTCTAACTGATCTAATCGGTAGCGTCATGCCGATTGGACGATAGTAAGGATCGTGCATGGCTACCTTATGACGGCACGTTTCGTCAAATCATAAAAACTTTCTGCTCGTAATCGTATCGTATGACCAAAATTCTGTTTGATGTCCATGCACTTTTACAAATCTTAAAATGTCACAAAAGGTGCAAAGATATGACCTGCGTCGAGTAGATATGATACGACTTAAATTGATGTCAAGTGGATATGCATATGTAAATTGGGGTCGATTGCTAGTGACACACGATACTGTTGAATATCTGCCTTTCAATCAGCTACACTGTCTGCATAATTTTGCGAGAAAGTTTAGTGTTAGGAAAATGATCGCTTTGTCTTACCACTGAATATTGATGGTTGTAAATGCAATGGTGGCGTATGTGGGTCAACCAACAGGACGTCGCGTCGCCCTGTCGGTCACCCCTGTCGGATACCACTGGAAAGATATCGTTAAGAACGATTTGAGGGAACTTCAAGTCAGCAACTGGCAAGAGGTGAACAAGGATCTAGCAGAGTGGCCTTCTTTCGTGTCGAAATTATACTTATCAACATCATTGGCATTTCAGGGAAAAAATAATGCCAGATCGGTTCTCTTTCAGTAACAAGGGACAAAATAAAATTATATTAAAAAAATATTATCTTATGATGGTTTGTTACGACCTTTTTGCGATTAACCCGTGCAATTTGATGAGATTTGATTCAACTATAGATAACAACTCGTAAAAGTACAAAGACTAAATTTATTACGCCTTTACAAAATTTAGATTTAATAAAATGAAGCCAATGAATAAATAAATATTAAATTCAAACTTCAATTTTGAAATCAGACGTCGTAAATAAACATAAAAATGTAATCAACTTGATCAAGAAGATTTTGATCGAAATATTAAACATACGAGAATCTTTTATATTCAACGTTTAACTAAACACAGAATACTTTTAGTCGATACGAGGGTACTGAAATAAGTGCTCTTACACACGAGCGGCACGTATCAGCCGTCGACGCACGTTCGACAGTCGATCTATAGCGACACTTTCAGTTGTAGTTTAAAACGCTGATCTACGAAGTTGAAATGTCGATGGATGCAGGCGACGCGTTCACGGCAGCAGTCTGCCTATAGCGACACTTGCTGTTGTAGTTTGCCGCGCAGTTGAAATGTCGTCGTGACGCGTCAACGTTAGCTGTCGAAGCGTCGGTGGTTGCGTTCGAGCACCTCTGCCGCCGTTAGGAACATGCCGTTCGTGTGTAGGAGCTCTAAGGCTATGCATACATCTGTGTATTGTCGCTTATAATTTATGATGCCGTAAATAAAAACATACCATTATCCACAATGAGACCGTGGGTTAAAAAAATGAGTAACGATGTCGCTTGATTCGGGAAATATAAAAACATAGTAAATCAGTTGGGTAAGCGTGGAGTTGAGATGTACCTACAGTGGCTACGAACAGCTTAAGGTGGAAATAAATAGTGGTTGAGCTATATTTTTTCTTGTTGTAACAATTTTGTGCGGTTTAGGGATTATTTTTACTTGCCGTTATCTCGCATGTGAGGACGTGGTTTACAATTTTTGTTACCAGCTTTGTAAATGGCAAAGCTTTGATCCAATGTCATAATCTAAAACGAGAACCCTTGGCAAAAGTTTTTCATCGCACTCAAGGTCTAATTCTGACTAACAGAAACCAAGTCTAGAACATTAATCTTAGTAAGTTGATTAATTATTTATGTAACTTCAAATTGATAGAGATAAATTAACTGTTTGTCTCTTAGATACGTAATAGTGTTTGTGTCGTGGTTTGAGCTTATTCTACTTAGTCATTACAAAGTTATTTTGGAACGTTAATGTTTGAGGGATTACTTATCTTTTCAAAGTTTTCTTTTTCTGTGTGGTGACGGAGTAAGAATACAATAATATATCACCACCCCATCTCATCCCATGGGTGTCGTAAAAACCGAGTAAGGGACTATCCGTAAATATTATGTTTACAAAATAAAAAGAAGGAAAACTTGAAATTAAACTTTAGACCAATCCGTCTGGCCAGTGTGGTATTAGTAGGCCAAGTATCCCTCCGTCACGGTAGGAGGCCCGTCCCTGCAGTAGGACATTAATGGGCTGATGATGATGATGACCGTTTTATTTAGTATGTTTATCCGTTGTCTAGTACTCATAGTACAAGCTTTGCTTAGTTTGGAACTAGGTGGCGATGTGTAAATGTGTGAGAATTATTTATTTATTTTTATTATAATTCCACCACACCTCACGAAATGGTACTATTTATTAGAATGACGCTTAATATAAAACTTGATTGTTTAGTGATAGGCCACTCACCCATTGTACATGATACTAATTGCCGAAGTTTGTGTTCCTCTTGACCTTATTCTTACAAAGTTGTGCCTCAAGGGTATCCGTCAAACTTTTTTTATTATACTTGAAAAGTTCAAGCTTGTACGATTTTTCTTTCTCAAATATAATCACATCAGTTATAATTATTATGTCTGTAACTAAATTAACTAATAAACCAAAATTGAAAACATGTTGTAGGACTTAAAAAATTAAGAGTTAATTTCAACCCCCGGTTTCAGAATGACTGATCAAGTAAAAATCAACTAATCAAGTGTCAAAACTATCATTTTCAGGACTGATCAAGTAAAAATCAACTAACCAAGTGTCAAAATTATTATTTTCAGGAACTAAAATGACAGTTTTGACACTTGATTAGTTGATTTTTACTTGATCAGTCATTCAGACACCGGGGGTTAGAGATATAAAATTAATTAAGGTTCTTTTTAAAAGCGAAAAAATCTTTCCCTTCATCAACTTTGATCAGTAGAGGTTTTTAGAGTTTTAGGTCCCATTCTGCCTAAGTTGGCTTCAACAAAAAGAGAAGATGACATCTTGAAATTTCTGCAGGCACATGGAAATAATAAATAAATAATTCTGACACATTTACACAACGTCATCCAGTCCCAATCTGAGCAATGCTTTTACTATGGGTACTAGACAACGGATAAACATACTTAAATACTTTTTTTTTTAAACACTCAGACCAATGCAAACAATCATATTCATGCACACAAATATTTGTATTGAGCGGGAATCGATCCCGAGACATCTGCGTAGCAGTCATGTTATATAACCACTACGCCACAGAGGTCGTCAGAGTAATGTATTATCTGGTTCAGCCAGCATTCAATCTTTATAGACATGACACGCTGTCTAGGGATTGCTTTAAATAATGGAAGTAGGTAACATTCGTACAAGAATACGGCTTAGTAAAATAATGTACATCTTTAAACTACCATAATACAGACTCCGTGTGGTGACGGAGTAAGAATAAAGCGTGTCACCACCCCATCTCATCCTATAGGTGTCGTAAAAATCGATTAAGGGAATATCTGTGAATATTATCTTTACGTAATTAATTAAAAGAAGGAAAACTTGAAACAAAACCCTGTACCAATCTGTTTGGCCAGCGTGGTATTAGTAGGTCAAGTATCCCTCCGTCACGGAAGGAGGCCCGTCTCTGCAGTGGGACATTAATGGGCTGTTATGATGAATACGGACGTACTTAATACACTTCCCTTTATACTTTAAAAAAAGATTAACAAATACAGACAGTATCTTCACAAAATTGAAACACTTCCAAATCCGAAAACAATAGTCGTCCATATTTCGAATATTAAAACTTGCGCAGAACTCATCGTTGAGACAAGTTTGGTGTTTAGTTGAGTCACCAGTTGGAAAACAAAGCTTTGTCTGTATGTAGATGGGAGCCTCTCAATGTATCCCATTACTGAGCCGAGGTATACTGGCTTACATCTCTTTATTGAATTAATGAATGTGAAATATTACTGGCTGGTTTTTGAGAATTTTGTTTTAAGTTACATGATTATGTTGTAGTAATGTTAACGCCTACATGACATGAAAACAATCAGGCACTAGGTAAATGATAAACACTGTAATATATTTTTCCTAATAAGTAATAAGTTTTGTGTTTTTCAATTTTATTATTTGTTTGTTTTATTGTTATTGTCTACTCCCATTTATATTGTTCCGCTCAACGTCCGTGACGTCACTAAAGGGGCCAGTCAGAATAACAGCGCTGTAAGCTACCGCATTAGCTGCAGCATGATGCTGAGACTGGTCCTAGTTTTTGAACCTCACGTGACTTATGCACCTACTGTTAACTTCTTATGTCTAAATGTATGTATAGTTATAAGACATGTAAGGAACAAAAATAAAACTTATTTTATTTTTATTTTTTTTAATAAGTACCTACAGCCATATCATATCTACCTTTAATAATACTCTAAGTTCAACATGGGGTATTTCCCATTAAAAAGTGGAGTGCAAGTTTCAGTTCAGGTTACGCAAACTAGTAGCCAGTTGCTACTTCAGAAACACTTATAGTACCTACAGGAAAAGTATTTTAAAGGCCGCGGGTTCGACATTTTTTTGTGCGAACTACAAACTATTGTCCTGAGTTTTGATGTTTTTTGTGTAAGTAGATTCAATTGATGTTTTGAAGTCCTCGTGACATAGGGCGGAAGTTTTATTATAAATATTACATAAACGGTATATTAACGCGCATTTTATTTACCTTTATTTTACTTGACGTTTCGGCACAGGCTGCACAGCTTCGTCTTCGTGATAGATAATATATTATAATATACCGTTTTATTTTCAAATGTCATGTGCATCAGATAAAATATACAAAACACCTATTAAGACCTACTACAGTATAGTGAAAGCAGCATTTTCCTATCAAAACAGGTGAGAAATAAGCTTAATAGCCTGTGGATAAGCATTCCACCTGATTAACCCATCATCTTACTTCAACGGCTAATTTGATGCTTTGTTGTCAGCTCAACATGATTTATTAGCTAAAGCATAGTTTTTATTTGTTCAAAACCTATATTTTAAGGTCTGTTAAATTCTTCAAAACCATTATAGGTATCGCAGTGGTAGTATTTTTAAGACCTTATCTTAGACAAATGGTGCTGAGATAACTACTAAAACGACTTGTCGTTTTTAAATAGATTAGTAGTATGTAGCTGTACATTTGATTTCAGACATTAAATTAATAATTTAATTATTTAACATTATATAAAAGAAGAATCATTCATGAAAAGCTAAAAAAATCATAAGTTTCCGGCCGAAAATTCACTTAGATAGTCTCGTATCTAAATTTTTAAAGAAAGATATAATAGATTTTGCTTCAATAAATCAACATAAAAATATTCCGGGAAAATTGCAAATACCCACAATTTTTGTCTCTTAACTTGATATTCGTTTAAAAGTTGATTTTTTCGCTATTTTATCGCGACCCAAAGGGCCCGTTAGCATCATCATTATTTCAATGAACGAACCTTAGTTTCTCGCTCGGCTTGACACGAAGGGACTCCGGAAAATACTAAAGTATTAAATCTTAAAAAAGTAAAGATTTTTGTAGACAATTTATTGGACGTTTCTTAGAGCTATTGACAAGTATCTTTTGATGATATTTTGAAGTGCTTCGTCACAAATACTTTGACAAACTGAAGATTATTTTGTTGGTTTCAAATTGAGCATTCTGATCTGATAACCTTTGAAAGATTTTGGAGTATTTTGTTAAAACTTTTTTAAATCAAAATCAAATCAAATATATTTATTGTAAACATAGGTATACATAGGCATGATACAATAACAATTACAAGTAGATTATCTATGCTTTACCAAGTTGTGGCGTACAAAATATAGAAATGTTTTCTAAAAATTAAATGTCACAGAAAAGTAAATAAGTATATAATAAAATAAGTAGTATAGTAATACTAATATAATGTTAGTCAATAGAATAGTAATATACAAATTAATTGTCTTTAATTTCTTAAAAATATCTTCCAGTGTATAAAAATCAAATAAACTGTTACGTAGAAATGAATGTACCTAGATCATGTTTGAAGTTATAGGTTTATGTTATATCAGTAATTTGTGTAAACTCATTAAATTATTTGTTCTGAATCTGGTGTACTCCTAAATAATTTAGTCTGCTAAATGTTTTATTTAAACGATGTCTATAAAAATTAACATGTTCTAAAATTGACCTGTTCTAAATAAACTTTACGAAATTTCGCCAAAAAGAATTCAGAAATGTAGGTAGCAAAATTTTTCACAAAATAAGCCCGTTTCAACTTTCTAAAGGCTTGCAATATTATCATAAGTTAACGCTCTAATTAATTTTGAAAGGGTGCCTCCTTAAAACAAAAGCATTAAAAAGAACAGCAAAATCTTCAAAAATTTACTTGTTCAATCTCATAATAGGTTCATAACAACTAATTATTTTCAAACATCGTTATATTTCAGTGTACATTGTTATTCAAAAGATAATTTGATACAATTTCAAAATGACTGCCATTTCAGTTTCATTACGAAACTAATTAGCAGGTCTTATCAATTAGCGTGTAAGCCTTTTTCTAGATGGGAACGGAAGAAAAAACGAAATTATGTCATAGCCAATAATATCCTATTGTGATCAGCTTTATAAAACAAGCTATACTAACGCAAAGGGGGATATTTCTTTCCTCGGAGAAGTCTGGAAATGCTTCGCTTCTCCTAGTTCACACTTAGAGAGAGTGATACATAGTGGGCCTAGCCAGTAGGTGTCAGTTAATCAAATTCAGTGTTAGTAATTTCATAGTTGGTAACGGGTAACTCAAGCTACTGTTACTAGGATATAATTTAAAAAAGTGGTTTCTTTATCATATTTTATCTATCTCATCATTCCCCTGCCCTTATCCCACTTTTTTTTTTTTTTTTTATTTGGGGTCGGCGCAGCATGTCTTCTTCTTCCATTCTTTCCTATCAGACGTCATATCACAAATCACACTCTTCGCAGCCATATCGTCTTTCACACAATCCATTGGTCGTCCTCTTCCCCTATATTTTATCTATCTAGTACCCATAATACAAGTTCTGCTTAGTTTGAGACTTCAAATTTGGGACAAGGAAGTTGTGACTGATGATGGCAAGCCTTTATCATATCTTCCAAATGATTCCTTCAAAATCATCAACAAAAACAAAGGTTTATGTTAAATATAATTTGATGAAATCTCGCACGAGTGCAATTTCCATTTTATTGGAAAACTAATTAACAGGTTTATATCCAATAACGTGTAAGCCGATCACACGAGGTTTCACATTTGCGTATTTTGAGTTGTACCAATGTTTTACTAGTTAACACTTGCGATTTATCTGCGTCAAAATTATTTACGTCGTTTGTGGATTAGTTGATTTAAAATTAAACAATCTAGATTATGATCCTCGTTTATTGTTGTGTTTGTTTTGTTTTAATATTCTGCTCTGAAAGTTGTGGATAAACAAGTTATAGGTTGTCCATAGTTGGGCATAGGTTTTCTTTATTTTTTTACACTGTACGTGATTTTGTGTTTATCTAATTAATTATATATAGCTAGTATATATTGCGTGAACAAATACATTTTTATTCTTTTTTATCTTAGCGTTTCTTTCAATTCTAATACATTTTGTACCTCAAGGTAATACTATCTGATAAATTCATTAGAATTTCCTCCAAATTTGCCTTCAAGCAAAGCATTTTTAACCTTGCTTCCACACAAAAACTAAATAACAAAAATAAACTTTACAAACAACTAAAAACAAAAATATCTGCTGGTATTAAATAAAGCCAGACTTTTGGAATAAAAAATCAAAAAGATTACCTATTTTTTGGCTTGGTGCGTTCAGTAAAAAAAACTGTATTGAAAAGCAGGACAGATACGGTAGTGGGTTTAAAAGTGAGCAATCAAAATATATTGAGCCTCACGGCTTTCATTTCAAATTGTGTTGTAAACTAGTTTTTACCCGCCGTTCTGTTCTGTAATTGGAAACGTTCAGTGTTTTTTATAAAATTTCAGGTTTAATAAATATTTTTGTTATGATTTTGGCACTTTGACTTCGGACATTTTATTTGCTTTTATTTTTGTTGCAACTTGATCGAGATCAGTTATTTTAGTAAATATTTTATTTCATTTTGCGTCAGTTCTTTTTATAAATACATATTTTATTTTATTTTTTGAATGTTATGGATTGTTTGCTTTACAAAGTAAGTATGCTTTCTTGTATATCGTCCCATTAGTAGAACAATGTTGTATCTACTAAATGTCTACTTTTCAGTAGAGCGATTTGAAGTTTTGCGCTAGCATTTTTTGCTTATAACTTTTTTACGGAAGACTTTAGCCATGTAATATTTTTACAATGTACATAGATATAAATACAGCTATTATTGATATAATTATTTAGTCTAAAAACTATTTCTGTGCGTAGATAGTGTGTCGCATGTGCATACATAACATTGTACTGCCAACGAAAACAGTTCAGGAGCTGTCTCTTGAACACATGCAACGTTATTTGACCAAATTAATCACGTTGTATGTGCAGGTGAAACAATATTTTACGAAATCCTAAAACTATCTCAATGTTTTTCGAGAAGGTGTTTTATATAATACTAGTTTGTCGGCCGGCTCCGCCCGTCTTAAGAATTAACGTAAGTAATGATGTGAATTTCCAAGTATTTAATGCACTTGCACACACACTGCAGGGAGGGGCCTCCTCCCGTGACGGAGGGTTACTTGGCCTACTAATACCACGCTGACCAGACGGATTGCTATAGGGTTTAATTTCAAGTTTTCCTTCTTTTATTTCGTAAATATAATATTCACGGATAGTCCCTTCGATTTTTAGGATACCCATGGGATGAGATGGGGTGGTGACATATTGTATTCCTACTCCGTTACCACACAGATAACTAAAAGTTAACTAAGCCGAATTTTTATGATTACTACTATAAAGAAGGTACACGTAATTATAATAATTATTGATCACATGAATATGTGCTGGTTAAATTCGAGATCCGGCTTTTATAGACTAAATACACACATCAACTTTGTCTAGGGATATTTGGTATTTACTCAATTAACTCAAAAATTATTGAAGATAACATTCAATACGTTAATATTTTTATTCACTAAAATTTTATTTAATTCTAGATTGTAGCCATATAAATGGCATATAGCTACAATCTAGATATTATTTTAGCGTAAATAATGTTTTATTCAAATAAATTAAAAACTTATCTGAACAAAAAGCGATTATTAATCTGTTTTTAACTTAGTACTAGTCAGTACATCCAAAAAACGTAAATAACGGTTTTTCATGCTTGGATTAAGTTATCCAGGTCTTGGTGCGGTATATTGTTCCATGTCCGACTAGGATGCAAAAAAGTTGCTCTTCAATCGCAATTTTTGCAGGAAAATTCATCAAAGCACTTCTTTGGAACATTTCCTACGTGTGTTTTATGGTTTTTAGTCCAGGTGATTGAGTGATTCAGGATAAGACCGATATGTCGTGCTCTTGCAACTATCTGGATAACACTTTCGTTTTAAACGGATGGGTGTTATCGTCCATGAGCTTAAGCATTTGGTCAAAATGTAGTATACGGGGGTAGATTATTGGAACTAGAAGCTCAAACAACCTCGTTAAGCTATTTTTCAGCCGTCATGGTGCTTCTGATCAAAACGTACTTAAGTCTGTTTTAAGACCCACACGAATTCCCGTCCAAACCATAATTTTTCCATCGTCGTATGAATAGATTTCCTGAGGATATTGTAGACAGCTATCACATCTAGGAACTGGCCAAACACGTCACGTACGCACAACATGACCTCTTAGTTGTGTACTTTAACACATACTCTCATTGCTTTTTTCAGTCACAAAACGCATAAAACTATTTAAATATATCTAAGCTTTGGACGTAACTAATATCAAAGCACTTGATAGATTTGTTTTGTATTAAATACGTTCCCAGCTTTAGTAGAGTGCTCCTGTCCAAGGTTGTCGTTTCCTTCCTAGATCAGTCCAATTATCGCGACATATTGGCGTGGTATCGCAAGTTCAGAAACAGAGCTAATTGTACCATAAAATGATTGACTTTGAGCTGAGGGAGCGGGAGATGCCATCACAGTACTTTCAGTGTTTGACCGAGTTGGGCAAGATTGAGCAATTTGGAAGCTAGTGTTGCTTCATAGAATTAGACTAATTAGGACCTTCTGAAGAACGTTCTTCGATAGCTTGCACTTGTGATTAAAGTGATATGACAGTATTAGAAACAGAGCGATCCATGAAGCGATTGACTTTGATCAGAAAGTGCACGTAATGCCATCACGTTACTCTCAGTGTTGAACTGACTTGAGTAAGATTTAGCTATGGGTGCATTCGGTTGCTTCATTGAATTGAATGGATCATGATGTTCTTCTGAAAAATATTCTTCAATACCTTGCAGTTTTATCCTGTACTTTTTACGAATACTATTTAAATACGTTTTTTGTCTTGAATGTTTGACTGGCAAGTGGCGCGGTTTTAGTCGACTGCTGGGAAATGTAATTTTATCATAACTCAAGTCAGATTCAATTGACTGATCTGAATATATCAGATAAAAATCACTATAACACTTTGTCTGATACGGAGGTGGTGATAGCATAGGTATACAAATCTTCGATACTATACTTAAAATCGCTGCTATACTGATAACAATGATGCTTCATAACTGGATGCAGATTGAATTTGGAACGGAGTTACAGGACGCAGTTCAGTAAGAGTCGATGGATCCGCTGGTCCATCACGACAAGTAGAACGACGTTTACAAATGTACACACTGCTACCGTTCAACCTATACAGAATCAGTGTAAGCTAATCTCGCATTTGGTTGTACATATTATGAAACCATCGCTCGGCCAGCTTAGACTGTTTATGTGTAGTACACACGGATGTGTGTACTATGAAGTTAGACCTAGATTTTTTTTGAAACACCAATATAATTGTAAAATTTGTTGGTTTTTATGTAGAGTTAGCCGAAAATTAGATGTTAAGAATAGCTGTGTACAATTAATACTGTATTTAATAATTTTATAACACTTTTAGATTTCGAATAATGTTTTACAAGAAACTAATTAACAGAAAAAAGTAGCATAAGTGCTTACGACGCACACTTTAAAATATAATTTGGTCGAATAATGTTTCATGTGTACGTACCGACGAAAAGAAGATACAATTATGCGTAGTAAAATATAATATGTGCATAAGTAACTACAAAATTAGAGAAACAAATAAGACAAGCTTCATTGTATATTAACATGTTAAGAAACTTATCAGTAAAGTATTTTAGTGGATTACACTTAATTTTAAAAAGATGCGGCAACTTGGTAGAAAAATGTTTTATGTGATTTTAAATACTGTCTTTGTGGTAATGTCAATAATTTTGTGTAATACACCTAAAACAATGTAATTAACATACTAAAATTGTTTATTTTCCATTAAATATAATTTAAATTTATGGATGTTGTATAAATTTTATAAAAATCCATGAAATATGTATTTTACGTATATTCTATTTTGTAAATAATTTTCTTATTACTAATTTAAACGTTTAATTCTCAATAGTAATGAACAACGTTGTGTATGTAAACAAAATAACAATAATTTAATTGATTTCTGACCGATTTCTGACCATTTTGATCGCCACTGTCGGTTTCCATTGTTACAACACCTCACTCTTGCCGACTCCGTCGAACAATGTGCGTTGTAATGAAGAAACGCGACGCACGGAGCCGGTAGCGCGCGTTAAGTGGTCGTGAGACGTTATTCTACGTATGCCGCGCGGCAAAAACTTTATTCGAACTTCATAACTTTTAAAATATAGAACAAAAGTTATAAAAAAAATATATCATTAGATAGCTGACGTCATTATGATAACAAATTTACAATAAAATCATTTTTGTTACTTGTGATGATACAACAATATTCTACTAATGGGACGATATGTTACAGCGCGTTAAAAAATTAAAAGAGGATTAATTTACGAGCTCCCTTATTTCATGATTCATAAGTTTCAAAATTCAAATTGTGTTGTAAAGGCGGAAAAAAGATAATGATAATGTACTTCAAGGGCCACCTTGACATTATTTGTAAAACTAATTCAATGTAATAATGTTTCAAGATGCTGGTACAGTACTAGATAAAACATTTATTACACTCTATGTTGAATGTCTTGGTACATTACACGACATTTGTTGTGATTTTGTTCTAGACATTTGCTGCACTTCATAACAGCCCATGAATGTCCCACTGAGGTACAGACCTCCTCCTGAACTGGAGGGATACTTGCCCTACTAATACCACGCAGGCCAGACGGATTGGTATAGCGTTTAATTTCAAGTTTTCCTTCTTTTTATTTCGTAAAGATAATAGTCCCTTAGTCGGTTCCTACGACGCCCATGGGATGAGATGGGGTGGTGACATATTGTATTCTTACTCCGTCACCACACAGAGAATGAGAGAATTTCAATGTAATATTAATATTGTTTAAAGAAGCTGGTACAGTACTATATAAAACATTTATTACACCCTATATGTTAAATGTCTTGGTACATTTCACGACATTGTTGTGATTTTGTTCTACACATTTGCTGCACTATTTCCTCCTATTGTCCGTTATTCTTCAATTTTCACAATGGATTCTTTGATGTCATATCCTATTTCTTTGTGTATTTGTTACTATTTTGCTCGTAATGATGTAACGGATGAGAGTGGTGTGAAATTGGATTCTTTACAAACCATAAGTATAGCACCTTTATCATGAGCTTTTGATGAAACGAATATTATGATGGTAGAAATATGTATAACAATGTATAGGACTTATAATGGGTCAAAATTTAGCAATAATACCATCATGAATATTTGCGGCTAATGGTCGTAATAGTAGACTATTCTTAAATCTAATAGCATAATGATTTATTTGCTTAATATTATGTTATATAGTTCTGAACTTTAGCAACAATAAGGATACACGTATTTCTACAATATTGAGGTTAAATGAGGTCGCTTACAGTGACCACGTAGTAGTAGTTCCTAAGTACTAGTTTAAACACAAAATAAGATAACTAGGATGGGAATATTTTGTAGGTCCGTCACGACACATTCAGTTACAAAACACTCAAACAAACCATGTCTCAAATAAGAACGAGAACGTCTCTTGAGGTTTGTCCGAATAATAATTGACCAAAATTATGCAAATGGCGTCTCCGGCGGTTATACATTAAGCTAAAGTCAGAAATGAGATTATGAACATAAATTGTGACAAATTATTAGTTCATTAATGACCGATATCCCTTAGCTATCATAAACAAAGGCTTGGATTACATTAGCTACTAAGTTATTCAACAAACGTCTGTTCCAACGCTTGGGATAAATTCATTTGCGGCCAATTATTATGCACTAATTAAATCGGCCGTTCATTAATTAGGAACTGATATCCTGGGCTTTGGGTATTTGGGATTCAAGGTTGTTGATGGAGATATCCGGGAAGGGATATATCACTTTAGGTCGGAAATAAAGTTTTAGTAAAATACTAGAGGCTTATGGAGAATTCGAAACATCTAAATGATAAATAAGAGGTGTAAATTAATATGATTGTAGAAAGCGCATCCTAGTAGTGGAACGTTTATAGGTTGCTAAAAACTTAGTATAAACTTATAATAATGTAGAAAAAGTTACCTAAGTATAACATTTAAGTGAAGGATAACTCAGAATAAATCCTATACCAAACTGTTTGGACAGCGTAGTTTCTAGTAGGTCAAAATTAAAGTATTATTATGATGGACATCTCTGTGGGTCTTGCTTGATAACCGTTTCATCTAACATTAATGCTTGAATCAGAATCAGATTTAATACAGTCACATTACCGTGATTGTGTATAAGAAACTATAAAAAAACAGAATTAAATCTCAAAGATACAAACATTTTAATACAATATATCCAAAATTATCCAGTTTCTAACTGTAAATGAAAACATTCACCATAAGTTCTCAAACACGACCCAACAAGCAAGAACTTAGTATTAAACATCAAAACTTGAAATCTCTAGTGGACGATCACAAAAACGAGTCACCCAAAACGTAACCCTTTGAACGCAAAATCATACATAACTACATACAATGTCTTCTGGCCGAAACGACCGACTCCCGATTTAATTGTCCAACTTCCCAGCTTTATGCAGTTCGTGTTAAATGGGAGCTCGAGTTGAATCTTGATCGTAAAGACCCGAATACTAGCAAAGGCGACACTTGCGATTATTAAAAAGGAATTATGTTTTAAATCGTTAATTTATGTATGAACTTGTCAGATTGTATGATGTTTTAATGAGGGATGTTATTTAAGGTTTGCTTTTATAAATATGTTTCGCATGTTCCCTATTAACTTGGGTCTAGTTCTCGAAATCTTTTTATGGCATGCATCTTAATTGGCAAAGCTTAAAGTCCTATTAAAGATTTTTAATACAAGTAATTATTTTCAAATTTAGCACAAGAATTTGTACGTGACTTTGTTGATAAATTTCAGTTTAAATGTAGTACCAGGGTAGTGACGGACTAAGTTTTTAAAATGTTATCACTTTTTACGGTTTTTTTTTAATTATTGTTGTAAAATCGCACTACATACAAAATAAAGCATGTTCGATCAAAACATTAAATAAATATATTCCTCACACATTTACACAATGCCATCTAGTCCCAAACAAATCTAAGCTTGTACTATAGGTACTAGACAACGGATATACATACTTAAATATGTTTTTTTTTGTAAATACCTACATATTATACGTAGAAAACATCCAATGCAAACAATCATGTTCATGCACACAAAGATTTGCATTGAGCGGGAATCTAACCCGAGGACTCTGCGTAGCAGTCATGTTAAATAGCCACTACGCCACCGGTCGTCAACAATAAAGCATGTTCGATCAAAACATTGTACGATTTTGTTTGGGTATCCCAAAATTGATGATACAATATTTTTCTTAAATACAGTGATAAGGAAAGAGTCACGGAATTCATTAATTTGTAATAACATTTTTGTTTTATGTTATTATAATTATAAATATAAGTAACTATTCTTATTTTATTTGTGTTACTATCACGTAGTTTGCACCCTTAAACTATAGTAACTTCTTTAAAAAAATGCATAGTGAGGCCAACCTTGGGCCATAGAAACTGTAAAATCACGCCAAACTTTAACTCTAGATAGGTAAGCATTAAACTAAAGGCACCCGGTTCATCTCACCAAAATCCGTGTTCAAATAAGACCAAGTTTTAAGATAGAGGGTTAAAACTTTAAGTTTTACAGCGGTATTATTTTAATGAACTGCTGTAATTACAGACATTGTTGCCCCAGTATTCTCATAAGGCAAATAAGTATTTGAATGTTTTATGTTTAAATTTATTTTATGGTCTCTTTGATCTACGTTTAATGAAAGAGGGTTAGATTGTTATCACTAACAAACAACTTGCTTAAACTTTTTATTTTAGTAGCAGGTCAGGGTTAAATCATGTTTATGTTTTATCTGGGGTTTTGATAAGTTTTTATGTTTTGAGGGTTAAACACATTGAGTTTTTACTTGGTTTATCTAGAAGGAGGGTTTTTTTCGCGTACTTATTGTCTATAAATAAGGGTAAAATGTATTGTACCCGGACGGCGGGTAGCCGATGGATGACGGAGGCACAGGACCGCGCAAGGTGGCAATACTTGGAGGAGGGCTATGTCCCGCAGTGGACGTCGATTGGCTGATATAATGATGATGATGATAATGTATTGTACCCATGTCCATTCGATTGGCGATATTTGTTGTTACCTCCTGTAGCTTAAATGGCTTCACTGATTTTGCAGTTCCAGAATTAAAAACGACTGCGATAGATAGTCTTCTCATAAAATGAGATCTTTATAAAAAATTTAAATTACCGATATCATATTTTTGTAGAAGTTGTTAACACTGTTGTTTTAATTAAATAATAAATTAACACTTTGAGCGAACATCGCGATAGCTCAACTTGGCAACAATTACTGAACGACGAACTTTCATTATTTTTAAAGGACATTGTGACGACGAAAATAAACAAGTTGCTCTTCTAATGATAATATTAAGCTTCACAATTATTTAAAGCAGTCGCAGAACTCTGTGCTATAGAAATATGAATAAGCATACACCACATCCCATTATTACTCGTATCATACCATCATCCCATAAAAAAATAAAGAAGCAAAACTTGTAATTAAACCCTATACCAATCCGTCTGGCCAGCGTGGTATTAGTAGGCCAAGTATCCCTCCGTCATGGAAGGAGGCCCGTCCCTGCAGTGGGACATTAATGGGCTGTTATGATGATCCCATTATTTGCACGCTATTAAGTACGCACGGTAAGTGGTTACAAAACCGAAGATATCACTCGCGCGTCACCGATCCTTCAAAAACCCCTCTCTTGAAGGAAGGGGTCCTTCAAGAGATGGGTTTTTGAAGGATCGGTGACGCGCGAGTAATTACTGTAGTCCCTGATAAACAACTCGACAGGGAGACCATTTCACAAACTGATTGCATACTACAGTTTAGTGGCAGATTTATCAGGCATATTGGTAGTTCCAACCTAGATAGACCTTACGCTTATTAAACCTAACAAAATCCTACCTACTAGCGTACTAGTAAAACGGACAGTGCTACTAGCGTAGTTACGAGTAGGAAAGCCAAGTAGCAGTATAATATCTAAGCTGCAACTCCCCCTGTATAAACTAGCTATAAGAAAATGTAGTTTATTTCTGTCGTTGACAATCTTAATCTTATGTTTTATGATGTACTTAATGCAGTTATAGTACATTTAGTATAGAAAGCGTACATGACTTCATTGTGCAACATTGTAACTTTTATAAAGTAGTAAGAATAAACTGTAAGATAGTGGATCAAGCTATTTTGATGTGTTGCAGTTTAAAAAAGATAGTATGGTTGTTCAATAATGCGATAAAATCCCTTTCAATGCCGCGGCATTATTTTAAAGCATAGCAATTTATGTCGTATTTCTGTAACAGTACGGTTGAATTTCCATAAGTAAAAATTAAAATCCCTTGCCAGGCCGTCCCGGTCTGCATAGGCCTTAATAAACCTAACAAAATCCTACTAGCGTACTAGAAAAAAAGGACAGTGCTACTAGGTACGAGTAAGACAGCCAAGTAGCGGTATAATATCTAAGCTGCAACTCCCCCTGTATAAACTAGCTATAAGAAAAAGTAGTTTATTTCTGTCGTTGACAATCTTAATCTTATGTTTTATGATGTACTTAATGCAGTTATAGTACATTTAGTATAGAAAGCGTACATGACTTCATTGTGCAACATTGTGGGTTTTATAAAGTAGTAAGAATAAACTGTAAGGATACTACTGGATCAACCTATTTTGATGTGTTGCAGTTTTGAAAAGATAGTATGGTTGTTTTCTTTTCATGTGTGGCTTAGGTTTATCCCTGCGGTTTCATCACCGTGGGGTTCTCGGTTAGAATAGGAATGCCCCATATCCTACCGTGGTAAGAGGCGACTAAGGAATACCATGACCTGGTGCATACCACCTAGCACCTCGGCTAAACCACCAACAATACCTTTCCCAAGGGGGGTTGGCGTCAGGCAGGCTGGCGGCCGTAAAATACAGCCAAAACTTATAGCAGCATGTAAAAGAAGAAGACATGCTGCACCGACCGCAAAAAAGAAAATTGGGATAAGGGGAAGGGAATGATGATGTTTGACTCAGGTATATGTGGTTTTAGAACTTTTAGCCCAATCACGTTTGAATATTATTTTCTTTGACTTTTCAAAGAAAATAATATTATTCAAACATGCAATTGTTTGATATTAATTTTTAACTTGACGACGTTAATGTTTAAGTGGCTGTACTCAGTCTGTTCGTGATATCGAAAATTGACAATTTATTAATATTTGTTTTCTTTATTTTCAGATCTAAACATCTAAATGGACAGTCATGCGTGACAATGTAAGTATATCAGTTTAAAAGTACAAAATTATTAATATTTTGTTTTTATAACAACCCAGACTCTTAGTTTTTACTCGGGAAAATGCTTATTGTGTTATGTTAGGTACTGTCAAAACTCATACCCTGTCAAAATTACTTTTGTCTGACAAAGTGATCGTTTAAAACCACACTGTTTTTTGCAGTCAAAAGTGATTTTAACCGTTTATGAGTTTTGACTGTAAAAAATAAACCATTACCTGTGTATAGAACGTTGCTAGAGCTTGCAAAGGAGAAGGCATTAATCATTAAATACCCTTATTACTAAGAAATCGTTTGACGAAAAATAAACACAGTGAAAGGAAAATTTTATTCAGAGAAACTTTTATTTATATTCTAATTGCTGAGCAAAGAAATAAGAAAAAAGGAATCAATAAAAGATATTACAAAAACTTTCACAGATATTGCAATTACATTAACATCTGAATGGTTAGCAAATTGGTAACGTAATTAATTTGTTTTAAATTAAAACTGTTTGTAGACTTCAATTAAACATCTACTAAAGGAATCATAGAGATCGATGAATATTTATTAAACTTTTTAGTTTGTAATTATTGGTATTTCAATTAAGAGGCAAACTAGGTAAGTACTTAAGTAGCACTGTTTTGCTTATTAAATGATTTTATAGATTAACTTGAGAGTCAGTGTAATGAGCCAAATACACTCTAAACTTAGTATTGTAAGCCACTGTTTTATTTATTTTCTCCGTGTGATGACGGAGTAAGAATACAATGTCACCACCCAATCTCATCCCATGTGTGTCGTAAAAACCGACTAAATGAATATTCGTGAATATTATCTTTACGAAGTAAAAAGAAGGAATACTTGAAATTAAACCCTATACCAATTCGTCTGGCCAGCGTGGCCAGGCGGCCAGCCAGTAGGCCAAGTATCCCTCCGTCACGGGAGGAGGCCCGTCCCTGCAGTGGGACCTTATTGGGCTGTTATGATGATGATATGATGAGTTTTATTTATTTGATATGTCGTGTTTTATACATTGTGTCATCAAACCTTCTTGACATAGGCCTCAGACATTATATTATTTACAGTAAGGAATTAATGCTTTCTTCATCCATCAGTTTTTGACTAGTAGATTAACAGTTTTTAACTTAACATTGACTGAATGGGTGAAAAGTTGTGATGACTAAATATTACCTCCTTAGAGATAATTAAAACAGATAAAATATCATTTTGTTTTAGCAAGCTGTATAAGTAAGTTACGTCACTTAAAGGATAAGTCAAGATGGTGATGGATGATGGATAGTATTTTTAATTTAAAGCGCATGGTTTTACAAAGGATAGTAATTTTAATACAAGATAGCTGTCAGAGAACGGCAGTGCCTCTAAAAATATAAATGTTTACCAGAACTTACCAGATATTCACTCAAATATTCATCAAAGCCCCTTGTTATCTTCTACGATCCTTGTAAAATAAGAAATACATTCGCCCGTCATATCCAGACCTCCAACGTGTTTTGATTGACACACATAAATTACTTTTTACGTAGGCATACCTTTTTAGATTGTATTCCATTTATCTTTTCATTGTTTTTCCCTAATAAAATGCAGTGGTAAAAAAGGGATACGAATCTTTGGGAACATTTATTTATATTTTCTCTGGCATTCATTCAAAGTCTGATATGAGGAAGGCCGGGTTTTAGTATAAGCAGGCTTACTGTTTATCGTCATTTTATTTTGTATTTGGAAAGATTGAATTGAGTTTGTTTGTTTTAAAATGTAGGTAAAGTTTCACTGCTAGGTTAGGCTTGCTGTATTGCGATAGGAAAACTTGGCCTAATAATACCAAGCTGGTCACAGGAATTGCTAAAGGGTTTTAGTAGTCAAGTTTAACATTTTTTTTTTTTTTTTAAAGACAACTCCCGCACTAGGGATCATGCCCTGTGTCGCGGGGACTTTTACAAACATCAATTAACGAACACATATAACACCCAGACTCAGGACAATAATTTGTGGATCTCACAAATTATTGTCCTGCGTGGGGATCGAACCCACAACCTCATGCGCGGTAGCCGCTGGCTTTACCGGCGCGCCACCGAGGTCGTCATAATTTTTATCTTATTCCAAAAAGAGGAGTAGGTTCTCAACACTGTTGTATTTCCATTACAGTTTGTTACCGCAGGGCTGTGCCATGTCGTAACAAATTTGTATAAAATGTAACATCTGCATAGCTTCATTGTTAGTCCGATTATTTAAATTATGTATTCTTAAGCCGGGTTCACATTTATCTGACGTGTCGTGTTGTGATGCTTTCTGTCGTGACGGCTACTGTTCACATTGATATGATGTGTTATGACGCACTATGACGCTTTTTTGTATCAGTTGTGTCTTGGCTCTTAGCGAGTTCACACATTTGCAATGTTTTTTCAAGAATCATTCATTTCTGACGCGTAACAACACAACACAGGCGCGTGCACACTAGTCTGATGCGGTGTGACATCCCGCTGCACCGCCCCCCGCACCTCATCCGTCCTGACGCGGACCGGGATCGTTTGTGACGCGACACATCATAAGCCGTCACGACACAACACATTGGATAAATGTGAACGCAACTATATAAAATGTATGAAACCGATACCGTTCTGATGCATCACGACACGACACGTCAGATAAATGTGAACCCGGCTTTATCTCGACACTCCTCTATAATATTTCTTTAAAACATCAACTAAACAGTATCTAAATCATAATAATATCTAAAATAAGACACAAAAATCTCCTTAAAAATCACAAAACTACTTGCGAAAAGTATAACCATTTTAAAATATTTCATGCTACCACATTGACATTACAAAATCCAACGTTCACACCTTATTCCCTGCACTTTAATTCGCCTGAGGCGGAATTAGATACGACTGACTTCTTGAAGGCAGCTTTCATGTGTTCAATACGTTGCAAGACATTTATATCTACAAAAAGATGTGTGTTTGCATTCGAAGTGTATTTGCTGTGAACATTTTAGTTTCGAGAAAATGCTTTCTAGCTTTTCCTTTGAGCTTACACGATACGAATAAAGATAAAGGCTGGTGAGATCATTCTTAATTCATTTCTTTACTTGCTGGTTTGAAGATAGGATTTTGTTATTTGAAGTTTTGCAGGAAAAGTTTCTACATAAGATGGTAAATCTGATAGCAGAGAGAAATAGAGGAGAGGAAGTGAACACACCGTATCACCACGGAATCTCATTCCATGGTTGTCATAAACACTGACAAAAAGAGAAGTTACTGGATATTATCACGAATATAAAAAAATGTCATAAAACAGTTGTGACACTTGACAGCGGTTATGACATTACAATTGGGCCGCTCTTGCTCGTCTGCAAAAACACAAAATGAAAATAAGTTCACAAGTCTTTGAAATCAAAATAAGGCTCTTTTATTCAATACCCTGATCTCCCCAACTTCGGGGATTGAGACAAAATAACCAGTATTCGTAAACCCCAGTCGCAATTCCCCAGTTCACGGCATCTAATAACCAATATCACTATCAAATAAACGCTGTATCAATCGCCTGCTATAGCACCTACGCTTTAGGGTCGGCGCACATATGTGGCGAAGCGCTCTTTAGAGGATTTTTATCAAACTATTATCGACACTGTTTTCATTGCAATAATATTCATAATCAATTAATATAACATGTTTTTTACCAGAGATCTAAAAGCATCGAAGCGACTACTTGATAATTGATTTTGGATTTAATCGCAATAAGAACAAAGTCGATAATAGGTGGACCCTGAAAAATGCTCCACCGTATGTGCTAGGCCTTAGTTTTATATAAATTTCAACCCACCATTTTTATTACGGCCCACACAAGGTACATTTGTACTTCGATGAATAATGGAAAGTCTTACACACAATATTGGATTCGACGCACCTCAAATATTGAATTCGTAAAGGAATAGACTTAGTTTTGTCTTTCAATAACGTCTTGCTTTTATTGGCTAGTTCTATTGCGTGGCCTTGAAAGAAATTGGATATTTTTGACGATAAATAGTTTTAGTTGTTAAATTTTTGTGTGTATGAACTTTAAAGGTTTCATTGTTTTTGGTATGCATGTTTTTACAAAAAAAATTAAAGTATTTTAGTAAGTTTACCTAAGTCTTACTTAGCTTAGCTTAGTTTGAGACTAGATGGCATTCTGTAATGGAATATTATTATTATTTTCTCCATAAAGTGACAAAGTATGAGCCATCCTACTAATATTCTACTATCTTATCCTACTAATATTATAAAGGCATAAGTTTGTGAGGATGGATGGATGTTTAGATGGATGGATGTTTGTTACTCTTTCACGCAAAAACTACTGAATGGATTTTGATGAAATTTGGTTTAGGGCTACACCAAGGCCAGGCTAAATCCATCCAATAATATTTAATCTATCTATACAACGCGGGTGAAGCCGCGGGCACCAGCTAGTAACTTATAAGCTGGAGCAAAGCATGCTTATAGATAGTTCACGTCAACGAGAGATTAACACGGCATGCTATTTACCTTTAGTTTGCTTGAAGTTTTGGCACTGGTTACACTGACCATAGTCATGATGTACCATCTGCTCATTATCATTGTAGTAGAAGAAAAACCGTCCGTCTTTTTGATATACAGAATTTAGCACAGCACAAACTCTGACTAGACAAATGGCTTTAACAAAAGTTTTCCTTATTTAGCAATTATGTAGACTATGCAAAGATTTTTTTCTCTTAGGAAAAAACACATGTGCAAGAAGTTTGTTACTCCTCTTTTGTTCTTGGGCATAAAAACGAGTTGCGTAAGTTTTTTGCACGTTTCGGGAAGCAACGAGTACTTGTTTTCCTTATATAAAGGGTACTCTAAATTCTTTGTAAATGCCATAATCTTTTAAAAACATTAACAATCTCGAAAATCTTTAAAGATTACACTAATTTTCAAAATGTTAAAGTCTTAATAAACCGAGTAATTAAAGTAATAACAAGTTTACTCGGCCTCCGCCATTTATTTTGTTGTAAAGTTTTATTTATATTTGTAATCCTTGTGGTTTTAAGGGTAGCAGGAAAAGGACTGTTTTCGTAATATTTATGTTAATATGATTAACACAATTGTCCCATTGCAGGGATGGAACTGCTCCAGGACGGAATTATAGCCTACTACTAAGGCTAGCTTTTTTATAATATATATCCGTTAGTTATGATGAGACACTATGATTATAAATGTACTTTTTAAAACTGCAGGTTTAAAATTATAGTTCATGATGTTTTGTAGTCTATTTTATTTTATTTTATTCTATTAAGAAAACCTACAGCTAAAAAATCACAATAACAATTAATATAACAATTCACGGCCAGTTACAAGTTTTCACAGATAAAATACCTTTATATGTATACCTTTATAAAAGCAAGGCATAAGTTTAAGTATTTAAGTGCTACATTTTTAGATTTTCCATTAAATAAACAATGCAAGCGAATTTAGGCTTTATTGTAATGAAACAGTTTGTGACATGAACACAAAAACCTTTGGGTCTCTAGTTCAACCACAATCGGGTTACAACTATCAACATCGAAAATGTTCACATGAAACTAAACTTTTGGAACTCTCACTTTATTAATTTAATTAATTAAGACCGCTTTCATCTAACTATTTAATTTATTTCATTAAAATTTATTCAACCTGTCAGGCGAAGGAGTGAAGCCTTTTTAGGGCTACTATTCGTTGTCATTTTTATTCCTGGACTAAAATCGTGCTTTCCATCAGTTTATCATATTATTACTATTGCTTTATAATTTGTAAACGAATAAAAACTGATAGTAATCTTTACAGTTGCCTTTACCACAGTACAACCAGTATCTCGGCCGAATATTTACTATAAATGCGCGGTACGTAAACATGCGATAGGGCTGCCCACCTCCAGCTTTTAAATTATATTTACCTATTTTCCCGCTCGTAACTACGGCACAGTCGCAACTGTTCACTCCGCAAAGCCACCTCTATCGTAAGCGTGTAGGTATAACTCGCGTTTCGTCCGTTTCTATGAAGACGAAACACTGTATATTTGTACTATGCCTTTACAACACAATCATGATAAGCGGTGTCCTACGTGGGCGACGAATCCGACGCGACGTGACGCGATGCTACACACGACAATTGTCATGATTACGTCGCGTCTCGTCGCGGACTGCCAGGATAGGATAGAAGTAGGGTACGCCGTTGATTTGATTGCGTACGTCGCGTGCCTCGCATAGCGTCGCTTTCGTCGCCCACGTAGGACACCGCGTTATAGCTAAACGCTTACCAAAATAGCAGAGCTTGTGTAAATCTCTTTCTGATATACAAGATATTCCTATGTTTTCATAAAGCAAGTCTTAACCAAATAGCAACATGAAACTTCAATAAAACTCTATATTTATTCGAAAAGATAATTTGTTCAAATAAACAAACAATTTTAATTAAATAAAATGAAATCTAGGGATCTTGCCTGTCTAGCGGGATTCTAGCGGGACCAAGCTAAGGACAATGATTTGTGGAGTGCACAAAGAATTGTTCAGCAGGGAATCAAACCCGTGACCTAATGCACGAAAGCCGGTAGCAGCAAACACAACTGCTTTGCCACCAAGACAGTTAATATAAAATCTAAAACTATAAAACTCTATATTTATCCGAAAAGATAATTTGTTCAAATAAAACATACATTGTATACGATATCTCTACATTCTCTTAATAGTAGTATCGATTCTAACTAAAACGTGTGAGGAATGAATAAAGCTACGTTTTATTCCAAATCCATACATTCTGTAGTAAAGCTCTCTCCCAGTAAATATACTTTGTTGTATAGATAAGTTCTAAATCTGAGTTCTTCACTTGTTCGAACTAATTGGTACAAATAGGTCTTTGTGTTAATGTTATAGGGTAGAATAGGGTTTGGAACTTTATTTCGTAGATTTTTTACGTACATCATCATAATCATAATAGCCCATTAATGTCCCACTGCAGGGACGGGCCTCCTCCCTATACGGAGGGATACTTGGCCTATTAATACCACGCTGGCCAGACGGATTGGTATAGGGTTTAATTTCAAATTTTTCTTGATTTTATTTCGTAAAGATAATAATATTCACGGATAATCCTTTAGTCGGTTTTTACGACACCCATAGGATAAGATGAGTGGTGACATAATGTATTCTTACTCCGTCACATGGTTTGATAAATTCATGCTTTTGTGCACGTGGGGGTAGACAGGGGTACTATAACTGTTAACTATGTACGATCTTTAGAAAATTGTTTTAGAATAGCCAATGAAACAGGTATTTTTAAGTGCTGCGCTCTTTATCGAGTCGCTTACTACGTTATACTATTTTAATAACTTGATACATATTTTTCTATTAAAAAGAACTTAGTCTTCTCAACAAAGTAACTAGTATTTCTTGACTAATTTGAAAAGGTGTTTTTTTCATGAAAGAAAGAAAGAAAGAAAATATTTATTTGCATAAAACATGTGTGGTAATAAATAGTTCTTAAATTTCAAAAAAGTGTGTAACAACATGTTTTACCACGAATGGCATACAAATATTTACAATTAAATTAAATTATAATAAAGATATTAAAGTGAATGACTATTACAATTATGTCAAAAAAAAAATTAAATTACAATGCACAAATAAAGACAATATTAATTAAAATAAAATTAAACGCTAATGCAATATCAATGTCAGTGCTGTTAATAGGTACATGTCAACAAAAAAAAAAACTAAACACAAATAAAATCTAAATACAAAAACAAAACATTGCAAAAAAAAAAAAAAACAAATATGAAGAATATACTACCACGTTGATCCCTTAAAATGTTAATTATTTTGTTTATTATTTTATTATAATTAATTGATTATTTTAATTAAGTATTTATGTAAAAATATACGAAATAACGGTGTACAAATCATTCAAGTAACGAGTTTGTTTTCGAACTATGTATGTTTTTGAGTTTGTCTTTTAATTTAAAAAAGGAACTGGAATGATAACCAAAAATATTTTTTTTACGGATTAATCTTAATATTGTGGTGTTGATAGGTCACAGCTTTCATCGACGACTTTTAACGTCATTTATTCTTTATATATTTATTTATTCATCCTAAAATGTAGATATTTAACTATCCTTTCAAGGATTAAAATGTTAAACAACAAATTTAATCGTAATGCTCTTATAATAGCAATTACCGACGCACGACACTTTAGACTTGGTACAAACATTTGCAGAAGGCTTAACAAATATTTGAGAATCAAATCCTTTGGCACGAGGCCGCGCGACAGTGCGCAACTAGGCCAATTAAATTCTAACAACGTAGCTAGGATAAATATGAAAATACTTTTTAAATACAATAAAATTTTGCTGAGATAGCAATTGTGTTATGTACCCTTAGTTATTGTTATTGCGTAAGGATTATAGTTGTAGAGTTTACCATACCACCATAACAGCCTACTAATGTCCCACTGCAGGGACGGGCCGGACGGATACTAGGCCTACTTATACTACGCAGGCCAAACGGATTGGTATAGGGTTTAATTTCAAGTTTTCCTTCTTTCTATGTAAAGGTAATATTCACATATAGTCCCTTAGTCGGTTTCTACGACACCCAGGGGATGCAATGGGGTGGTGACATATTGTTTTCTCACTTCGTTGTTGAGTCGGCCGACTTGCAAGGGCCGTGATCGTAAAGGGACTGGTGTCAGCGGAGCGTCGTCCTTGTGAAGTGCGGAGAATGGAATCTACCCTCACTTGGTTTTATAAACATTCATTCATTACATAACAGTCCCACCATAAACCTTCCTCATCCATCGGTTTTCCTCAGTTTTCCTCCGAAAAATGACAAAACTCAATACCAGCTAGCGCGGCAGTTAGTAGCAGGAAAAAATTAGAAGCGAATCTCATCATTTCTGATTCAATAAAACAATAGCATAAGAAAAGTCCCAACTTAGCTCTCTTAATTCCTCTAGATTAGGATTTTAATTGACTGTTATGTTAGTTACTTTTTTAACATCAACATAACCTTAAAATTAAAACCCCTCCAAATTCCTTATCACAATAAACTTTCATCCAAAACGGACAGTAGGTTAAATTTTTTTGATTTATCTATTCTCATTCTCACCAAGGATTGCCGATGGGAAGGCATGAAACCAATCCGAGGATATGAAGTATAGCCTTGAGGGTCCGTGATTGATCGCAGACCCTAGTTATCGGGAACCCCTGAAGATTTATAGGAACCTAGAGGAGAATAATTATACGCTCGAAGCCCCTTTATTTGAGTTGTAGAATGTTACAAAATTATTGAGGTTTCCTTTTCATATTGATTGCATGGTGCTTACTTATTTATATTGGGAATTTAAGTGAATTAAGATTTTCGTTTTATTATGATTTGTTGGTGATTTTCTTTATAATATAATAATCTCGTATAATATTTTGATGTTTATAGGAATCCTTGCGTTGTAGGTAGTATCTACGAAAACTAATTCAAAACAATAATATTTGTCACATTTATGCACAATGCCACCTAGTCTTAAACTAAGCAGAAATTGTACTATGAAAACTTAATTACTTTGAAACTTATTTAAGATTTTTCATCTAAATTTTATAAATTATATACCCAGTAACTTTTGACGACCTCGGTGGCGCGACGGTAGCGCAAGCGCCTGCCGTACAAGAGGTTGTGGGTTCGATCCCCACGCAGGACAAGAATTTGTGAGATCCACAAATTATTGTCCTGGTCTGGGTGTTCTTCGTGTCCGTTAATTGATGTTTGTAAAAGGTCCCCGCGACACAGGGCATGAACCCTAGTGCGGGAGTTATCTATCTAAAAAAAAAAAAATAAGAAACTTTATTACTTTGAAACATACTTTTGACTTTAAATCTAAATTTTATACCTAGAATTTTCGAGATCAAAGCAAATATTTAAGTTCATACACACAAAAAATGCATGAACTGTAAGATAACCCAAAATCTACACCTAAAAGTCATAAAGCTACTAGGCCACAAAGATCGCCACATAATATTTATTATATTTTATGTAAAACTCAAACCCACAACCGCATGGCAGCCACATAAACTGATCCCTCAGCCATCAAAACAGTAACCGCTTTACGCAAAGCTACATTCATTGACCTTATTGATTTAACTTTTTTGAGTACGTTTGAACGTGATTACATCGCATATACGACCTCTCTAAATCCCATGTCGAACACTGATTGTTTATTTAAAACATCAAACCAGATTTATTTGGAAATGTCACTGTATTTTTATTTCGACTCGTTGAAATTTAAATTTCTCGTCCAAAATTTTGTAACTCCGGGTCCACAAATCCTATTATGCAAATATATCAAAGCTTGTATCGATTGTTTGTGATATTGGCTTTTGATTTTCGAACATTTGCCTTCTGTTTTTAAAGGGATCGAATTGTTTTTTTTTCTATCTAGGAAATAGTAGCGAGGGAAAAACGAAACGTGTCGGTAAAGCCAGGGGCTTAATGCTATGAATCTATTTTGTTTCTTCATTTGCAAAGGTTGTTTTTGTATTTAAGTTAAAAGTTTGTAGAAAAGAATGACAATGAAACGAGTTTTAGAGTGTTTGGTTAAGGTTGGTAAATGTTTTGTTTGCTTAAAATGTGCAATAGAGAAATTAAGGTGATATAAGCTTGTTTTCTTTTAGATATTAGAGTACAATTAATAATAAAATTAATAATTATTTTTATGACGAACGACAAGAAGACTACATAATAAAGTTCCTTTCCTTTATCTTTTCCTGAAGAGGTTGCGAAAGACGATAGAAATACTTGACGCTAACAGCGATACCAACCTCTATGTACCAATTCTAGAAAGGGTTCCAATTTTGCAAAAAATATTATTATTTGACGACCTCTGTGGCAGGGCTCTGAATACCGTTAAAAGTGAGGTATCGATACCTTCATCATACTATGGTAACGTTACTTGTAGAGGTATCGTTAAGCCAGGTATCGTTAATTGGGTGGATTTTTACCGGTAAGTTGACTTATCGCTATCGATGATTTACCGGTAAAAAGTAACAATACTGTAAGTCAAAGTTTGCTAACGTTACCATAGAAACACCGTTAATTGTCATTATAACTCTTTCCACTATAATAATCTATACATAATAAAACTGTAGAAAAGTCGTTATTGTACATTAAAAAAAAATAGCCAAGGTATTACAAGACAACCAATAGAACCCATTTCCAGCAGTTTTGGAATTTTTGTCTGTTTGTCTGTAACTGTACCTATATCTGTGTTCTAAAATTTGTTCGGGCATCACGTAACAAGTACGAAAGCAATGTAGATGATTTTTATACACAACTAGCGATCCGTCCCGGCTTCGCACGGGCATTATTTTCCAGCTTATCTGTTTATTTTCTTGCTATAAACGTCACGGAGCCCGAGACCTTTCCAACAAATGCAAAATCGTGGAAATCGGTTCGTGCGTTCAGGAGTTATAGTGTCAGGAAGGAAAACCCGACTTATTTTTATATAGTAGACGATTGAAAGTAACTTGAAGTTATATTTAGTTTTTGTTTCATTGCAATCGGTTTCGTCTATTAAAAGATATTTCAATTTAATTAATTAATATTAAACAGAGCCATCTTTCGAACTTAGACTGGACTGCATCAATAGTTGAACTATGTACAATCACGGAAGTTTTCGCTTGACCATAAGTATACATAGACATCATATCTATGTAAACTATGGAATGCAATAAAGATATGAATTATTACATGAAAAAAAGTCGTGATTATCATTTTCACGTATACCTAAATAATATCAATCTCATACCGAATATATTCTGCATAATTCCAAAAGTCCGTTAAACAAAAACCAAGTCGTGAGTGTAGAAACAAAAATAAATAGCGCGTTGTCAATAGCCGGAGAGTGAATCGGAACTAATTAATACTTAAGAAACAGGAATATTTTTAGGGGCGTGTCTTAGCGGGGCTAGAAATTAATGCAACCTCATTGGGTAGTTTGTATCTATGTGTGCGTGTCACACTGTCGGTGGCTGTTTAAGGCAATTTGTTTAGAAACTGATCGAGTAGGACTTTCACCGATAGAACTTAGTCATAAAAATAAATTGAATTTAAATAACATTCCTTTTCTCACAATCTTATTATAACTGCAATTTTAACACACTTTTATAATTATTTAATACATACTACATAGGTATATAATTGTAGTGATTTAATGAACTAATAATAATTAACTTTTAATTCTTAATTTAGATTTATCCCTAAAGCTGCCTCATTGATAATTGTATAATTATGTATTATGTTATTTAAGAGACTCCCTGATCTCACAGATAAACAGCCTCAGCTGTTTTGTGAGACTGATGTATAATTTGATGTAAACTTATTTGTTAATAATAAAAAAAACAAAACAAAATAAACAAAACAAAAAAAAAAACAAATAGTGAAAAATCAAATCATTAAATAAAAATACTATTTAATTTTTAATTATTTTAATTTAATTAATCTCCGTGTGGTGACGGAGTAAGAATACAGTGTGTCACCATCCCATCTCATCCCATAGGTGTCGTAAAAACCGACTAAGGGACTAATCGTAAACATTATCTTTACGAAGTTAAAAGAAGGAAAACTTTAAAATAAACCCTATACCAATCCGTCTGGCCAGCGTGGTATTAGTAGGCCAAGTATCCCTCCGTCACGGGAGGAGGCCCGTCCCTGCAGTGGGACATTAATGGGCTGTTATGATGAATTTAATTAAAATACCCGTGAACAGTGACGGTGAATTTAAGTTACTTGGCTTAATAAAATATAAATAGTCACTTACCAACCATCAAGATTTATAGACAATTATGTTTACTCGTTGGAATAGATACATAATTTCAACACAATTCAATAAGATTCGATAGCCAAGGGTATAAAACAATCGACTTTGATGAAGTAGACGTGCGTTCAAAACCGGGTTGTGCCAAGAATTCTTTTTGGTTTTTTATTTTTAACCCACTTGTTACGAGAAGTGTAATACCTATTGAAATGTTATAATTTTCTCATGAATTTTTTATTGTACATAATATGTCATGTAAAAAATAACAAAAAAAATCTGTGACTTTTAGAAAAGCCGGAAAATGGTGTCCTTTTAAAAGGACACTCGTAAACATTGATTTACAAAAAACCAAAGATACACACTCCTCTTCCCAAAAACGTCCGCAACAAATGGGCGCATTGTGCACTCTTTTCAAATTAGTATCGCGTTGTTCTACCGGCAAACGTCAATCATTAAATTTTATTGCTTTATGTGCATTACTTTTTAAATACAACTTTATGTCATGCGTGTAAGATTGAATTTGAAAAAAGAAATATGTTTACGATATTACTATACGTATTTATTGCGTATGTTTAATTTGGTGACACTTTTGGCTGTTAGTTTTGTTTGAAAATGTGCATCTAGGGTTTTTTATAAATCAATGCTCGTAAAATGTACTACTGTTACTTCGCTGATACTAAAATATTAAGTTTCAGAATTAATTTGGGAAAACTCATTGTATTACACAGGTTTTAATAAAAAAGTAAGTAGCTGGTATTTTACTATGCATTATCGTATCTAATTTATGATATATAAAAGAAAAATATCATTTTTGCCCCGAATGGATGTTCTCAGAACATTTTTGTTACACGATTTCATAACAACGGGTTGTTCGACGTGAATATATCTCTTTTGTTGGTAAAAGAATCGTCTTGTTTTGCTAACAGGTTGAACATTACAAGGATTCGTCGCCACGGTAATGATAATTATTATTATCATGCCACTTGTTCAACAAAACCACTTCAGCACTTGTAGATCTATATTGAAACATTTCTCGCTCTGATTTAGGCATATCCTTATTAGAAGGTAAAATACCCTTAGATTCTCTCTTATGACACCAGTAGCTTTCATACCTGTTCCTCCCAGTCCATCAATAAGATGAACAGACGTAAATAAAATGTCAAAGATCAAGCGAAATGGCGCTGTCTAATCTATTGAGCGCAGAATATCAGAAAATGAGAGAATGACACTAGCGCCTAAGACCAGATTTTTGTAACTTTCAGGAATGTCTGCTCCATGACCTTGATAAGAATCAAACCATACGACATATCCTAAGCTAGTACCTCTAACTCAGAATTTGTAGCCCCATCGAATCGGTTTGACTCGTATAAATTGTTTATTCGAAAGATTCTAGATTTGGAAGTGGTCTTTGCCACTTGTGCTAAATGCTCATCATCACTATTGCTAGAAGTCGATGCATCATAGCTATAATGAGCTATTGCAGAAACTGGTAACAGATCCAGAAAGATTTGACATTGAAACTTAATTCTCGTCACCTGAATCTTCGTCAGTTACCTCGGCATTTCAGTTATCAGAAGGTATAATTGTAATACATGACGGTATTTCGTCATCATCATCAACCAGTTCTTGCTTCTCCACAATCTCATGTAAACATTATACTCTGATATGTGATCTAAAGGTAAAAAAAGGAAACATTTGTAACGAAACTTTCAAAGCGTCATAGTAGGTCATATTACGACTGTCCGTTTAAAAGGACACCATAATAAATTTGAAATATGGCCACTATAATTGTATTGTACATAGTAATAAATACATTAGAAATATATGTAAGGGTTATGTTGTTACAGTATTATACGTATTTCGTCGATATTTGGTGACAATTGTATATTCTAGCCTTTTACCAGACATATTGCTTTTATAAAAAAACTTTTTCGGCTAAAACCACAATATAATACACTTAAAACAGCAAAGTAATGTATTAAATGACAGATAAACTCCTAAACTCGTAATATTTATTAAAAACTATTCGTTAGAGTAACTTCATATTTTTAATTATAAATTTTTGAGAGGTGGTCTTTTAAAAGGACGCTCGTAACAAGTGAGTTAATTTATTGTATTTTATCTCAAAGAAAACAGTTACAATATCCTTTGAAATGGCGAGCGAAAAAAAATGGTTATATTTAAAATTCATTCTCTCTGGCAGCCACTCACAGCCCGTTGCGGTCACAGATTTAAAAGCGTAAAATTTCACCGAGGTCATTGCATAGACGGGTGACCACTCAGTGGTATTTTATTAACCTATTGATTTATGCGTGATCATACAAAAAAAAACATACGTGTCGAATTGATAACCTCCTCCGTTTTTTTTCATCGGTTAAAAAATTAAATGTATGATTAGTGATTATTATGAATTGCAATTAATATTCATTTTAATTTTTTTATGAAGAATGATCATTATGACTTTAAATTGTATGAGAAACATTTTCGGAGATCCGATGATATGAGTTGAAATGTTATGTAAGAAGAAGCGCTTCCTGTTGTGCGACATTGAACTTAATAGTTTTATGACATGCAACTAAAATGAGCTCTAGAGGTGATAAAGTCATTTAATAAATAAATTAATTAAATTAATTAATTTATTTGTCGAATATACATTTTTTTCGTAAATGAAGTCGCGGGTTACAGCTCGCATTGAATAATAATAGTAGAAAACAAAATAAGAAAAAATAAAAAAAACACAAAAAGTAATTCGTTCCTCAGGATCGAACCATAGCTGTTTTCTTTTCAGCCAAGCTCTATACAAGCAAAGCTATCGTGTTGACAACAGTTTTGATCAAATAGTCAATCTAGTATTGCGCTTTGAAATTGGCTTGACTTTTGTCTACTGTCATAATCACTCACTACAACTACACTGAAACTCGACCGCAGATGAACGACGCAGCGGGCGACGTTGCCGTTCAGTCATGCGCGGCTCCCGTACACTGCACGAGTTGGCAACATCGCTCGTAGGTACCGGTAAAAGTGTCGATACTCTTACCGATACATTGTTATCGGTAAAAATTTAATTCGATACCAAAGTAAAACTACCCGTAGTATCGTTACCAGGTTAACATTATGAAAGTAACGTTACTTAACGATACTTATACTGGGAATTTGGTACCGTTAACAAGCCCTGCTCTGTGGCGTAGTGGTTATATAACATGACTGCTACGCAGAGGTCTCGGGTTCGATTCCCGCTCATTGTAAATTTTTGTGTGCATGAACATAATTGTTTGCATTGGTCTGAGTGTTTCTAATGTATGTATTTACAAATTATTACACAAATTATTACATTAAATATTATACAAGTATTTAAGTACGTTTATCCGTTGTCTACTACCCATAGTACAAGCTCTGCTTAGTTTGGGACTAGATGACGTTGTGTGAATGTGTGAGGATTATTTATTTATTTATTTATTATGAAGTCACTAAAAAAGGAAAACTTGAAATTAAACCCTTTACCAATCCGTCTTAATCTTTTTTATCTGGCCAGCGTGGAATGGAATAATGGTAGGTATAGAACTAATGTTTTAAATAGATTACGCCTTAAAATAACATGCTATTTTCGGAAATTGCGGCTGTTACAAAAAATATTTTTTCATTCCAAGAACAAAATAAACCTAACTCAATAAATTACTTACAATCAAATAAATAATAAAAAGGTTCATTAAAACTATCAGCGCAGATAATAAATTTGTGAATTTTTCTATACTTACGTAAAATTTATGAAGGCATGAAATTTTCCTCCTTGTTAAGCTTTAGGCTGTAACATCTTAACACTTATTCGCTACCACGGGTATCAATGGCCCGGAATAACTGGTAGGTAGTTTATCATCGATGTTTTCTTTAATAATATTAGGTAGTTCTAGAATATTCTTTGGTTATTTATTTGTTCCGGTGTTTTTTTGTTGATGTAGATTGTGGAGCATTATGGTGAAGCGTTTTGTAGTTATGGTAATGAGATGTATTAGGTAGTATTCATAACAGCCCTTTAATGTCCCACTGCAGGGACGGGCCTCCTCCCGTGACTTTGATTGATCATTGGCCTACTGATACCATGCTAGCCAGACGGATTGGTATAGGGTTATATTTCAAGTTTATCTTCGTTTTATTTCGTAAAGATAATATTCACGGATAGTCGGTTTATACGACACCCATGGGATGAGATGGGGTGGTGACATATTGTATTCTTACTCCATCACCACACTATTAGGTAGTATGTACACTTATAAATACAACTTCTTGGAGAACTATAAATCTCAATCCATTGTATGATATTGATTGTTCCCAGTCGGTATATTACATGGCTGCTACGCACAGGCCTCGGGTTCGATTCCCGCTCAATGCAAATCTTTGTGTGCATAAACATGATTGTTTGCATTGGTCTGAGTGTTTTCTATGTATAATATTATGTATGAATTTACAAAAAAAAGTTTTTAATAATGTTTATCCGTTGTCTAGTACCCATAGTACAAGCTTTGTTTAGTTTGGGACTAGGTGGCGTTGTGTGAATGTGTGAGGATTATATGTTAAATTATCTTTTACATTGTCTCCCTGTACCTCATGGATAACCATGAGATAAGAGGTTAGTGAAACCATGTGTTATTCTCGAAATTAAAATGATTTTACTAAAGTTAGTTCAGTTAATATTGTAATACCCACTATCTATTAATAGACTGTAGCTTATAATGGAGCTACTTATTAATTTAATATTTAGCAAATTACTAACCATTATTAAGGCATAGATTTTTGCTAAAACCCAACCTCTTAGAATAAATCTTTGTGGCGAAGTAATATTAAATTCGTAACCAAATATATTAGCCTAGGGATAAAGTAATTATTATTAATCTATAATCAGCCTTACCATGTTAAATTTAGCATACATTTTAGTATAAATTACCTTTTTAATAACTGGTAGGTACTTATTTATAGTGTGAAACATTATAAATTTTATCTTATTTGTTAGAATTTAACGTCATGCTACGCAGAGGTCTTTGGTTCAATTTCCGCTAAATATCAATATTTTCTTCGTGTGGCGTATGTCACCACCCCATCTCATCCCATGGGTGTCGTAAAAACCGACTAAGGGACTTTCCGTGAATATTATCTTTACGTAATAAACTGAAGAAAAACTTGAAATTAAACGCTATACCAATCCGTTTGGGAAGCGTGGTATTGTAAGCCAAGTATCCCACCGTCACTGGAGAAGATCCGTCCCTGCAGCGGGACATTAATGTGCTGTTATGATCAATATTTGTTTTCAAGAACATGATTTTTATTTTTTTTTTTTTTTTTTTTTAACGCCACGAATGACGCCGCCTGGGCAGAACTCGCCCAGACTACCTCCGGTCTATACTTGGGAGGGGGTGGAAAACTCTCATGAGTACACCGAGGGAGGCCCTATGTCCCTGCGGGTTATGCCGAGACTCTTACCGGCTAAAAACCACCAGACCTACTGCTCTGTTGCCCTAAGGGCTGCTAAGCGAATCGGAACGTCCCCCCCAGACTGGGGTCCGGGGAAGCGTTTCTTAGATAAGCGTCGCCCCATTGAAGGGACGCCCACTTGATTTTCCCTAAGAGAATCCTACTTAGAGAGTCATGATTGAGCGCGCACTGCGTTCAGGTCATGTATAAACTAACAGAGAGCTTAGGGGGGACCTAAGGGATCTGAGCTTTGACAAGCCTATCCAGATCGGAGGACAGTGTGTCCGGTGAGTCCAGTAGGACATTACGAGGCCTTCGTATGACGTGAGGAGTGATGGGGTTAGGGAGAACGGGGGTGTAGGCCACCGCCTCCCTTATGAGGTGATTTGTGTGCTCCTCTGCAGATTTGAAGAATCTATCAGAGGCCTGTTTTATGAATGTCTGTATAGTGGGCATTCCGATGTCCCGGTGCAGGTCCGCGTTGCGAACATACCACGGTGCGTCGGCCGCCCGGCGTATGAATATGTTTTGTACTGTCTGGAGCTTCTCCATAAGGATTGGGCTCGCGTGTGCGAATACAGGTGATGCGTATGTGAGTACTGGGCGTATGCAAACCTTGAAGATAGTTCGCTTGTTTCGTAGTGACATTCTACTGTGCCTGCCAACCATGTGGTGTAGCCGGCCGAGATATGAGCGTGCGTTCCTGGTCACTCGCCGTATGTGCGGCCTGAACGAGAGGGTTTCGTCCAGTGTGACTCCAAGATACTTGACTTCGCGCCGCCAGGGTATACGTGAACCTAGCAGTCGCGGGGGGTCGTCGGGCCTACGTAATAGTGAATTCCGCCGTTTTACATCGAAGCGAACCGCAGCGCTCTTGTCTGCATTCACATCTATGCGCCACTTGCGAAACCACGCGCCCAATCTGTTGATAGATGGTTGAAGCTTACGCACCGCCGCTGCAATAGTAACACTATTACAGTACAAGGCGGTGTCGTCTGCGAATAACGACATCTGTACCCCGCTTCTGAGCGAAGGTACTGGTATATCATTTGTGTATGATATGTATAAGAGGGGGGACAGGGGGGAGCCCTGAGGTACGCCGGCCGTGATAGACCGAGATGTCGATAGGGTACCTTCGTGCCTGAAACGAAAGGTCCTACCGCTAAGGAAGGAGGTAATTAATCGAACCATCCGATCGGGCAGGCCTAACAAGTATAACTTGTATACCAGCCCGTCGTGCCAGACCTTGTCAAAGGCCTTGGCGACATCAAAAAAGACTGCCACTGTCTTCCTCCTTTTGGGGTAGAATCCGTCTAGTGCGTATTCCACTATACGGTGTACCTGTTGAGTACATGAGTGGGCGGGTCGGAAGCCGAATTGATGGGGGATAGCTATGCCGCTGTCGAACAGATGATCTCTCAAACGAGATTGCATCGTTCGCTCGAATAGCTTGCCCATTGCCTTGAGTAGGCTAATTGGTCTGTGGCTACTAGGGACGTTGAGGGGTTTACCAGGCTTTGGTATGCCTATTACGATAGCCTCTTTCCACGCAGTGGGAAAGTGACATAGATCGTAACAAGCGTTGAAGATGACTGTGAGAACGGTTAGCACTTGGATGGGAAAGTGCTTGAGCGTCTTGTTAGAAATGCCATCGGCACCCGCGGCCTTTCTAACCTGTAGCTTCTTGACGTGCGAAACAAGTTCGTCCGTCGTAACCGTTATGGGAGGGGCCGTGAGAGGGAGAGAGTTCCTGTTACGGAGTTCTTTCTCTACTGACCGGAGATGCGCTGGGTCGCATGGTTGTTTAGAGGGGGAGCACTGATCAGAGATGCTGTCAGCGAAACATTCGGCTTTTTCCTCGTCTTCGAAGGCTATAGTGCCATCTGGACGAGATAAGGGAGGGATTGTTTGCACTACGTCACTACGAAGGGCTTTCGCCACTTTGTAAAACGCTTGGTGCGACGGAGATATGTCTTGCATGAGATTGCCCCATTTAGCGTTCCTCAGGTCTGAGAGTTTGGATCTAACCAGCCTCTGCAGATAGTTCGCGTCGGCTCGGTTAGAGGGAGTGGGGTAACGCGCAGCCCTTCTAAGCGCTGCGTTCTTAGCCTTTATCGTGTTTCGGATATCCGCCGGCAGCTGTGCCCGCCTAGGCAGGTTGACCACCTTCGTATTATCTTCCACAGACTTGGTGACTAAGCGTGTGAATGAATTTACTGCTTCGTCGATCTTCTCCCCGCTATCCAGCGAGTCAGGAGAGAAAGCAAAAGGAGAGTCGGGCTCGTCAATCGCAGAGGCGAGAGACCTAGTGACCTTATCCCAGTTAACAAAAGACTTGGTGGGAGGGGCTGACGGTTCGAGCGGGCCTAATACTATGTGTACAGGTCGGTGGTCTGAGCCCAGGTCGTGTAGGGTTTCTACAGACCTTAAAGGTAGATAAACACCTTTCGCCATAGCAAAATCTAAGACGTCGGGTGCGTGAGCGTTAGCGCTAGGATAGTGCGTGCAGTCATATGGGCTGATAACCTCCAGCTCAAATGCTTCCGCAATCTCTAATAAGGCTCGACCGTTTGTGTTTGTGGTCCTACAATTAAAATCTTTGTGTTTAGAGTTGAAATCTCCAAACAAGATAACGTGATTACCTAGCGAGAGGAGTGCTTCAAAATCACTTCTCAGGGGGAGGTTACCCGACGGTATATAAACGGACGCTATGACTAGGGTTTGGTGACCTATCATAGACAACCTACATATAGTTGCCTCCATGTTGGTGAGTGACGGAGTGTCCATGGGTGAACAGTGTAGCTCCCTTCGGAAATAAATAGCTGTGCCACCGCCGTTAAGGCCTGTGGCTCTATCATTTCTGAGTAAGGAGAACTTGGGAATTGACAATCCTTTCTGGGAAGTGGGTTTGAGCCACGTTTCCTGGATAAGGAGTAGGTCAACCCCAAGATTCTTGACGAACTCTCTGAGCTCGTTGACCTGCGGTCTGAGGCTTCGGGCGTTGAAAAAAACCAACGACAGTCCCTTAGGCTTTATGCGCCCCGTGGTGAGTGCGAGTGTAGCTGGCGTGTTATGTGCGTGTGATGTGTGTGTATTGGTGTCCATGTTAGTGTTAGTATGTGTGTGTACCTAACTACCTATTGGAAACCTAACTTGTAGAGTAGAGTTGCGTGCTCGTCTAGCAAGAGCGCCAGAGCGAGTGGGTCAGTGATCTCGCGGTACTTGCGAGCAAATGTTTGCACCTCCGCGATGCTGATGCCGCTGAGTGCACTACGGATTGCACCTAGTGTGTTGGAGGGGGCTCCTGAGCCTAACCCGGGCTGGGAGGATGGGATGGGAGTGGGGAGGAGCGCCGGTTTGGGCGGCACTGGTGCCACCTTCTTCGGGCCCCATGCTAAGGCGGGCCTAGTACCCGCAGCGGCAGGGGTGCTTTCCTTTGCCGGGAGGCTCGGAAAGTTCCTTTCCGTCGCGGGGGGAGGGACGGGTTTGGACCTAGATGCCCTAGATTTCCTAGTGGGGGTCTTGCGCTGGGGGGCGCGGGGGCAGCCCTTGTAGTTAGCTGTGTGCCCGGTTTGGACACATAGCACACAGGCGGGGGGAGAGGAAGAGTCCCTTGTGCGGGAGCACTCCTTTGTGAAGTGCGGGTCTAGGCACTTCACACACCTAGGGGGAGCCGTACAGTTAGCCGAAGCATGCCCGTACAATTGGCAGCGGTGGCACTGCCCCGGGGAGCCGCGTCGGTGTGGTACCTCGACCTTGAGGCCGGAGAGTCCGCACACGACTAATGACTTTTCAAGGCGGAAGATGTCTCGCGCCTTATGTTGCACGCCACTGGTCATGATGACCATGACGAGCGAAACGGGACGGCCGGAGCGGCTCTGCATTTTATGCACAGCCTCGGCGGGAAAACCCTGACTTACGAGGTCGTTGAGGACGGCCTCATTGGAGATTTCGTGGGGGATACCACGAATCACGGCCCTCACTTTACGCTCCTCAGGGAGGGCGTAGGTGTGGTACGGCACGTGATTGATCGTGAGGTATTGTGTGAGACGACGGAAGTCGTCGACTGTGGGAACATGAATTTTTATAGCCTCCCCTGTGTTGGAGGCGCGGGAGAAGTTAATTTTCTTCTCCGCGAGGGTGCGGGAGAGCGCATCCCACTTGGTCTTGTCCCTGAGGAAGACCGGTGGGGGGGGCTTGACCTTTGTCGGGAGGGGGGCACAGCGTGAGGCTGGTTTCCCCGATGTGGAGGGCGCAGCAAGGACGGGTGTCGGCGGGGCGACGGTGTCCTGCGCGGGCTGAGATGGCTGCGAGAGTTGCATAAATGCAGCAATCACAGGGGGCGGGGTGGGCTTAGTCCCAGCGGGGGGGGAGGTCGTGGGCTCCTCCTCAGAGCTGGCGGCCCTGGCGGATTTACGTCCTTTACGACGCGCCTTCCTGCTTTTCTTCACTATTGTGAAGAGTCCGTCGCTGTCGCTGTCGACGAGCGTGGACGCGGGAGAGGGGGAGGCGGAGCGCTGCGAAGCGGTCCTTTTGGCGGAGGGGACGATGGACTCGAAGTCCATGTCGTCCTCGGAGTGTACGGTCGTGGGAGTGTGTACGGGCGCGGGTGTTTGTGCGCGCGCGAGTGTGAGTGCGGGTGTCGCGGGTGCAGGTGCCACGGTCGCGGGTGAGAGGGTCACGGGCGCGGGTGTGGACACGAGTGCGGGTGTCGCGGGTGATTGTGTGGGTGTCTCGGGTGAGTCCCTAGCTATTTCTGACCTAATTATGTTTGTAATTAGAGGTAGCATGTCTTGTAAAAACTGAGTGCGGTCCTCAGTCACACGAATGCCGGAGTTTGTTGCCGCAGTGACCAGACTCGTAACGAGTTCGGCCATGCTGCAACCTGTGCGTCCCCCTGCGCGAGCAGGGAGCGCTTACGGGGAGAAACAAAGGGAACGAACAATGACCGGCGCCCTATTGGTCGCGGGCCTTCCTTCCCCCTGGGCGAGTCCCAGTGCAGTGGGGTCCGGACTTTCGGTATTAGTCCCAGACCTGAGGGGCCGGGGACGAGCTACCTGGGGCTCAATCGGCTTCGTTGACACCGTTAGGTTTCCACCAATTACCCGGAAGGGGCCAAACACTTCTTAAAATTTACCGTTTAAACGTTAGTCTGCGTTCTTAAAAGAACACAGACGCTAAACGTTTAAATGATAACACACGGAAATGTGCAAAGTGTACTTACCGCCCAAGCGGCGGTCCGACGAAACAGCCTCGACCGATGCGCCACGAAGTCGCGACGGCAGTTCGGTAAAACGGGCACGAAGGCAGCGCGGCAGGGGCGACGCGGACACTTCGCGAAACTCGATACTTCGAAAAATGCGTGAGCGATGCTAGCGCCGAGACATGCGTCTCAGGCGAAATGACAAAGCGGAATGATTTTTATTTAGACCTGTGATTTTTATTTATTATAAGTATGAATGTCTTTCAGTATTAATTTGTATCAAATATAAAAAAAAACTAAGCAGCTATTATCTAAACAAAAAGAAATCCGAAGCCTTAAATTATCAGTATAAAATTTTAGATACTCTTTAAAAAATAATGTAAGTAGAAAGCTATATTTTAGTAGAACGTTGTTCAAGCGACGACATAAAATAAGAATGGTCTCGATAATGTGGGCGCAAATTGAAAATGTTATATAACAACGTTTTATAAGTTCTTGGAACAACTTTGCATACGATTTTATGTTGTGGAAGACTTAGATTTTGAAACTAAGTTAGTAACTTAACGTGCTTAGTTTTACTTAGGAGTTTTATTACGTGCGACTATTGAGTCAAAGTCTAGTACATTTTATTGGATTTAGTTACAAAGTACGTACTAAAAATCATCGAACTAGAAAACTCACTACAACTAGAAAGAGCGTTTTTTTCATCATAACAGCCCATTAATGTCCCACTGCAGAGACGGGCCTCCTCCCGTGACGGAGGATTACTTGGCCTACTAATACCACGCTGGCCAGACGGATTGCTATAGGGTTTAATTTCAAGTTTTCCTTCTTTTTATTTCGTAAAGATAGTAGTTACGGTTATTCCCTTAGTCGGTTTTTACAACACCCATGGGATGAGATGGGGTGGTGACATATTGTATTCTTACTCCGTCACCACACGGATAACGGATAACGGATTTTTTTTAAATACATAAATTTTGTGTACCTACGTATTCGGATGAACTTTCACAGTGATTCCAAATTTGTAAAAGGAAAATCAAATAACTGAACTTTTGGTGAAGTCACTAGGTATAAGACATTCTCACCATTCTTATTATTTGAGTCAGTTAATAAGAGAATATTTTTTATTGGACTTCTTCTTCTCTCGTGTCAATGGTCGTGAACTCAAACAGTTTTTGAATAGTGTGTGGCTACTTCAATGGCATTTGGAGTGGCCGCGTAAAGATCAGCCATCGTACACCGCTCAGGGCACAAAGGGACTATTAACTTACTTTATTGGACTAACAAGTTAAGTACACCAACAAAACTGGTTTAGATTCATAAAAAAAATAAAATAAAATTACATACATTTATAACACTAACTTACATTTTTTTACTATACCCTTTCCACTATATTTAACGACATTTGACAGGTTGACGTTAGAGACGTTCAGCAGTATCTCGAATGTAATGCCATCCGATTGTAAGCGATTTCGCGATTTTTCGATTTTTCAAATTACTTTATTTTACACATTTGGATCCTTACATCAACTTACATTATCTTTTTATTACTGTTTCTTTCTTTATCTATGTTAAGAGAATTAGCCTATAGCTTAATATTATAAAATTATAGTTAGCTTAAGTATTATTTAAAATACATAATTTATCGTGACATATTCGCGGGTTATAGCTAATCTAAAAAATCATATTACATTTTATAAACGTATTGTGAAGAGTTCAGGTTTATTCATAGCATTTATTTCTACCGATTATTTGTAATTTGTTTCATAATGGTGGTAATCGTTATGAGTGTCCATCACTAAGTAACCATGGTAACTGAAAAAAACATGAATACGTCTATGAAATACAATATTATTTGTTTGAAAAATAAGCAGAAGTATTACGAAACTTCATGGACGTGAACTGTCAAAAAGCTAAACTTACGCTGGAAGGGGTATAATCCGTGCAGCCTATAGCTGTACTATTATTATAAAGAGGTAAAGTTTGTGTGTTTATTTGTTTTTGAGTTTGTGACGTTGTAGTGGGAATCTCAGGATCTAATGAACCGATTTTTAATTTTTTTAAATCTTATTTATTTAATATAGCCATACATCATGAACCGATTTTAAAAATTCTTTCTGTGTTAAATAGTTTATTTATCAAGGACTGTCATAGGCTTTATAGAATCACGCTATGACTAATAGGAGAGGAGCAGCATGAAATATGTTTAAAAAAGGGACGCTATTTTCGCCGCCCAACGAATTGGGCACGGGTTAGCTAGTTCCGTATAAAAAAACCAGTTTTTCCCTCAATCACATGGCGAAGCTTGACCTTGGAGAAGAACATTAAACCACAATTATGATATAATTTAATGAAGATAATGAAAAAATTTAACAACAAACGATTAATTTTACGGGTCAGCCTGCGATGTCATAAAAACAAATTGTACTCAATTAGCCAAATTACCATTTAAGACATTATTTACTTGTAACAGCTAAAGTATTTCGGTTATTACAATGCTCTGTTTTAATTTTATTACCAATTAATTTAGGAAAGGATTAAAATATTTCATTGATATATTTAATTCTGTAAGTAATTATAATTTAGTTAAAAGATTTATTAATGTTGGATTGTTAATTAGGGTAAGGAAGAAGTAAATGAGGTCCCAATATAGATGTCATACTTTAGACAGTAATAATAAATAATCGTCACACATTCACACATCGCCATCTAGTCCCAAACTAAGCAATGCTTGTACTATGGGTACTAGACAACGGATAAACATAGGTACTTAAATACTTTTTTTTGTAAATACATACATATTATATTTAGAAAACACTCAGACTCATGCAAACAATCATGTTCATGCACACAAAGATTTGCATTGAGCGGGAATCGAAGATACCCGAAACCTCTGCGTAGCAGCCATGTAATATACCGACTGCGCCTCAGAGGTCGTATATAAAGATACCGTTAAGACTCTGGGACTCTTGCATTGCAGCAGTAATTAAAAAACCAATCCTTTCGTAAATGTGTTGCCTTCTTACTATACTATTTGATCCTTAACACGTATTGTGAAGTATTCAGCAAGAACAGCAAAGCTAGAACAGCAAAAATGGAGTAAACTATTATGACTACTAATCGTTTGGATCTTAGTCTTGCCCGTATTTTTGGACTGTACCTATTTCACTTTCCGTCAGAAATCTTAAAAATTCCATGTTCGCCTAACAAATAAAGTTAGAAAGTATTATTATAAATCTACTAAAATTAGATGTCTCTGTCGCCTACCTGGAATCAAATTTATATTCCCGCTAGTACCTGAATATACACGTGCCTTTAAAACAAGTAAATTCAATAAAATAAGTACATAATTACATCGAGAAACGTGTTTCATAGTCGCAACGTATGCAAACATGTCTAACTTAATAAATCTCAATTGCAAGTAGTAGTCCTGTTAACTTGTAAGTAATCAAGCCTGTATGCAAATGAGGCAGAATGTAATAGAAGCGAATATTCTCTTGAGTATTTACACACATCTTCCTCATTTGATATTGTCGAATCTGTTGTAATCGCTTAGGTATTTTAGTTGAACTCGCTGCATAATGGCTACTAACTCTGTACCTACTATGATGAACCGTTAAATTAAGGAAAAGTCTTTTGGCACGTGTGTTCTTTGTAATGTAAAAAAGCATTTAGCAAGACCAACCAAAAAGTTTTCACGATAGAGTAAAGTAATTTTATAGACTGCAACCCTTAGCTCTTATTTCTGGCCCACATTAGCGCTTATAAATTACGTGTCATCAGAATTATCAAACCTTACACGTTCTTTTTACAAACAAAGTTTGAACATCACTAATTTTTCTAAAATTAGATATCCCTGTAACCTACCTGGAATCAAATTTATATTCACGCTAGTACCTGAATATACACGTGCCTTTAAAACAAGTAAATTCAATAAAATAAGTACATAATTACATCGAGAAACGTGTTTCATAGTCGCAACGTATGCAAACATGTCTAACTTAATAAATCTCAATTACAAGTAATCCTGTTAACTTGTAAGTAATCAAGCCTGTATGCAAATGAGGCAGAATGTTCTAGAAGTGAATATTCTCTTGAGTTCACACACATCTTCCTCATTTGGTATTGTCGAATCTGTTGTAATCGCTTAGGTTGAGATTTTAGTTGCACTCACTGCATAATAGCTAGTAAAGCGGTTTCTACAGCAAGATTCTGGTTAGGTACAGTACCCGCCTGTAAATATTGCACATCGTCAACAAATCGACAGAGATGAAGCTCTACGAATCCGAAATTGACCGATTGCCTCTTTCCACAGGTCAATGCGCAATATTTACGGCCGAGAACTGTAGGTAAATTCGTTATATACCTACAGTGATAATGCTTTTGGGTGGTATGCAGCTCGTAGCAGTGCTGTACGAATTAACCTCTTGTGTCTTAATTTGATGACTGAACTACAGAGGCACCTGTTCATTTTTGTGTATAAGGTTGTCGCGTCAACATATGATTTTTAAAACATGTAACCGGGTAACAGTAACAAGGAACTATGACAACTTCATTTTGAAGAATCTGCTGTGGCACGTTTATGGTCAGTTAAGAAAACTATTACGTGATTCATTAGAAAACTGTTAAAACCATTCATTTACCCAACGATTGAGATGTTTTATAAACTGCCATGTCATACATGACTAAGACAGTACCCTGAAGTAGTTCAAAGACCATTATTGACGTCAGAACACGTACGTAAGTTACCTTATCTCCGATACATCCTGTTTTAAACTTCAACACCAGACGTCGCCTAATAGAATTACATTTGAAGTAACAAACGACGAACAAAGGGTTTGTTTAATCTGGTTAAGACCTGTTCTCAATTGTTCAAATCAATTAACTTCGATAGCTTCAATGTTTTGCTATCGACCTTAATGAAGGGCACTTTGAAAATACCGCTTTTGGATTAACTCAGCCTTTTGTAAGTGCAAATTATTTTTAGGCTGAATTTTAGGGACGAAATAGAATTTACAATGACACTTCTTGCTATTCTGTTGATTAATATTTAGGTACCAATTACTTTACGCTAAAGTCTTGCTATGTTACAATAAGGTTGTTGCTCTGTTAATAAGAAGGTTATGGTCTGTTCATAATACTCCTATTAAAAATCTATAAAGAATTTTTGTCCACCCATAATAATATTATATATAATAACAACGTGTTATTGACACGGCACGTAATAATTGTGAGGAGGTTTCTATCTCTGGAGCCCTAACCGCCAGTAGCTTGGTCCCTGTACCCGATGCTAGTAAGTCTACCTTCTTTTTATATTTTTAAATGTTTTTATATTTATATTTAAAAATGTAATTGAATGTGAAAAATTAAAATAAAGTATGATAATAATACGAGTACCTATGACTTAATGTATAATTTGATAAAAAGTACTTTATGTAAATAAAGTATTTCTTTACCGCAATGTCTGAAGACTAAAGTTTTCAACCAATGCGTCCTACCAGTAATGACATACAGTGCCGAGACGTGGACACTCACAGTAGGGCTAGTCCACAAACTTAAAGTCGCGCAGCGAGCTATGGAACGGGCTATGCTCGGCGTCTCCTTGAAGGATAGAATCCGGAACGAGGTTATCCGACAAAGAACCAAAGTTACCGACATAGCTCGTGGTATTAGCAGGCTGAAGTGGCAATGGGCTGGTCATATCTGTCGAAGGACCGATGGCCTTTGGAGCAAACGTGTCCTAGAGTGGAGACCGCGACTCGGCAAACGTAGTGTAGGACGCCCCCCAGCTAGGTGGACCGACGACATCATAAAGGTCTCTGGGTCGGACTGGATGCGGAAGGCGCAGGACCGAGATCTGTGGCGCGTGTTGGGAGAGGCCTACGTCTAGCAGTGGACTGCAATAGGCTAGTTGATTGATTGATTGATGTAAATAAAGTTTGATAATAATATGACATAATGTATAATATGATAAAAAATACCTTTACACCTTATTGCAGGGTCTGTTCCCTATATTACGTAACCATATAAAAATATTATGAATACATAAGTTATGCTTTAATTATAAAACGAATAATGATTATGTATAAATATATTATATACAAAGCCCCAATATCCTTGTAGATATTGTAGTGATGACCTACTGAAGTGTACGTATGATAAAAAGAACGCCAGAAGTTTCTTCAGCCATTTCGTTAAAAAACTTTAGCTTTTATCATACTAACACTTTCAATATTTCATTTTTCATTCAAAAATAAAGGCTCCATTCAATCGCTTGAAACTCTGGTACAAAGCGTTTTAATTAAGCAATTTTTTTAAGCATAGAGTTTTTGAATCGTGTGGTTTTTCGTCGTGCATTGAGATATTTCTTATTTTTTTGTATAGATTCGTGCTGAATGAATTTTTGTTTCGACTACGATTTCAACGTAACAAGGTTTTTGTTCGACAAAAAAAATATCAAGCTGAATTCGTTGATTTGAAATAATGGCCTACTTTTAAGAATTGAAATGAAGAGTAATATTAATATTTTATTTAAAAAGAGCTTACGTTTTCTTTTGCTACCAGAAGAGAAATGTTAAAGATTGCTAGCTCTGAGCTTTTTATAAAAGCTAAATAATTACAATCGAGTATTTTTATTCGAATTGTTAAAGTGAATACAATACAACTTCAGCTATATTAAGATCATAGCACATATAACGTAACGTAAACGGATCAGCACCGTCTCGCCTTTTTCCTCGGTGTCAAATGTCAAAAATCCCATTACGTTACGATTCCGATTAGCGTGCGTTGCAGTAAAGAGTTTCATACAAATAATACTGAACGGCTCGAGTTAATACGGTGCCGATCCGTTTACGCTACGTTATATGTGCTACGACCTATAGACGTAATAAATAACTGTTTGTTAAAAATAACTACACTGTATTTTATATCAGTATTCTAAAAAACATAATGTTTCTGGGTATTATGTTCTAGTCTCTTCCATTTCTTTCCACTAAAAACTAATTTGTGCTTTTCATAGCTTTTGTATGTTGCCTAAAATTTTGCACATAAAAGTAAGTGTTTTTTTTAAATAACTTTAAATACACGATCTTGATTTGTAATGTAAGTCAGTGTGAAGTCAGTCATATCAAATTATTTTAAGTAATCATTACCTTATTATACAATAAACATATGGACTGTTTTGAACTAATGTACTGCGAATGGCAGAATTATTTATTGTAATGTGAAATTGAATAATGAAATATTCTATTCATAATTTGTTTGAAATTGAAATAAAATGTCTGTAGTTAATTTATCGGTAAATTCACATTTTCAATGGAAATTGAAAACTTTCGTATGAATGTTTATGTTAGTTTAGATGCAAAACATTTTTATTAGTAGGTATATTTTTATCGTTAGTGATTTGACTTACAATAGGTAAATAATAAAACAAGGTTGTTCGTAATGTGCCTGTCTCAAGATTACAACACAACCTTACCTTTTTTCGTCCCATGGAGAGTGGTTAAGTATGGTAAAAGCGTTTATCCTGGTATTACCAGAACAGATTATTTACCTTAATCGAACGATTTAATTGTAACATTGTAAAAATAACTTTGATTACCGAAAAATGCAGGGTGGAGAGACCCCTCACACGGTGGACAGACGACCTCGTAAAGACGGCGGGAAGCTGATGGATGAGGGAGGCACAGGACCGCACAAGGTGGCAATATTTGGAGGAGGCCTATGTCCAGCAGTGAACGACAATTGGCTGTGATGATGATGATAAGATTAATTTCAAAAATACTTTAGGCTCACGAAAAAAATTTTTCAGAAAAGCGATGATATTATGATTTTAACCACAGAAATAAAAAAAAAGTAATTTTTCCGATACATTTACACTAATATTGTTTTTGATTCTATGATACTTGACACAATATAATAAGCACAAGTAGGCAGAAAGTACAATTTTCTTCTTGAAACAAAACCTAACTATAGCACGAATCGAACGTTGATTCGATTTGTAACACCGGATCGTATGATCAAAAAGCTTTTACTCGATATTTCCTAAACTATTTACCGATAAATACCTAATCGGGATAGTGGCTATAAGGCCTGGGTAATGAGACGTGACCCTTTTTGCTCCTTGCCGATGACTTGATTAAAACAAAGGATTACTTACTATGCCTACGACATCAAAATTGCTACTACCGAAAATGTGTCATGATAGTTTCATAAACTAGGTTTTGTCTGTTAATTTATTAAGAACATTAGCTGGAAAAGCCCGAATCTAGGTAAGATGAGACGGGCAGGAAACTAGTATGATTGCCCTGAATTTAGGGAGGCCTATGTCAAGCAGTAAACCGCTAATGGCTGAGAAAGAATAAGGACACAAGGTAAATGGAGCTACTTAATAAAACATTTAAGTGTAATGTGTGGTTATGATCAAGAAATAATAGTTTTAATGGTATGCCAAGTTTCCCTCTGGCACTGGTCTATAGTCACCAGAGAGGCCCGTCTCCGCCGTCATTAAAACATAATTAACAGTTACAATAAATTAAACTAAGTCATACAAATACTTACACATTCATACATTCATAATCAGGTATTCCAATATTCAATGTTCCAACATCAATAAGGAACCAAGACCTATGAGACACAATAACTCTACCTCATCGTTGAACCTTTACCTTTGTGCCGACAGTACGTTACATCTTATATTAATACGCATTCTATTTATGGAACAAGGCTTTAAGCTGCGTTTCATATGGTCTAAGTTTTCTTGTATTGAAAGTCAAAGCATTTGTAAGGTAGGTGTATGGCTTCATAAAGTATGTTTGAACAAATTTTACCCCATTGCTCGAGGTTGCTTTGCTGTGGGAAAGTTAATATAAAAGTATTGATGTAAAACTTTGGTACTGGTGACATTATAATATAATCATCATCATCATAACAACCCATTAATGTCCCACTGGAGGGACGGGCCTCCTCCCGTGACGGAGGGATACTTGGCCTACTAATACCACGCTGGCCAGACGGATTTGTAGAGGGTTTAATTTCAAGTTTTCCTTTTTGCGTAAAGGTAATATTTACGAATAGTCCCTTAGTCGGTTTTTACGACGCCCATGGGATGAGATGGGATCGTGACATATTGTATTCTTACTCCGTCACTACACGGAGAAAAGGGTTTTTTTGTACTGTGCTGGTACTAATAATATTAGGCTTCTAGTTTCATCAGCTGCTGTAAGAATGATATCTTAAAATGTAGCATTTACAAAATTAAGTCAGAAAACAGGTCAGAATTATTAACCAAAGTGAATAAAGACTGTCTGTACGAGACCCTATAATAAGACTTATAACATAATTAGTTTTCATTGTATTAACCACATGGAAAACATTTTAACAGTCAAATTCTTATGGGATATAAACATTTTGGGCTCCAAATAGTTTGAGGAATTCTAAATTTGCGACCCTAAAATTTTGCTACCCCTAAATTTGTGGTATGATGTTCCACATCATACCACAGGGTTTTGTTAAATTATTTTATGTTAGAAATAGTATTACTTTATACGATTAGTAACAAGTTTGAGGCTTAAATAGTTTTCTTACTATTTGAAAATTAACAAGAATATAAATATTATTTTCGGTAATTAAGTTAATTGAATACGTTGTGCATAAGAATGTCGGTTTTTAATAGTTAACTTTACTTAATTTGGCTTTAAGTTAATTAAAAAGGTTGGCTTAATTGACTGGACTACTACTTATTACGATAATTATTTAAGTATCATGATTTCTTCATTAATGTTTATGACCTACCGATATTAAGAATTTTATTAAAAAAACACCAACTTAAATACCATGAACGTAAATTTTTATTTCTCTTACTAATTTACAAAACATTAAGGTAATATACCGAATGTGGTCTTCAAAATATCCACGTTGTAGTTACCTAGTGTTAAATCAGTAAAAAAATATAAAATTTATACTTTTTTGTCTTTCTAACTCTCTATACCAAAAGTTCTTCTAGCTATCCAACACAGCCAACATTAAACTAATAAATTACAATAATCTATACTGTACAAGCTATATTACAATCGCAATTTCGGCCAACCGCTAACCAATCGTACAATTTATAGGTCAAATTTCAAGAGATAACATCTTGAATATCGTAAAACGCTTGACTAGACAAGATGACTGCCTATAGTCCAACGCAATTGCAGGAAATAGGACAGGGTGAGGAAATGGACTGACCGAAGCTCGTAACCTATTGTGAGACTAATAGTAATGGTGAACATGTAAAAGTTTCTTACAGTAACACATTTTTTGTAGAAGAAGGTTTCGTATAAAAAAATGTTAAGTTCCTCATACTTTCACACAATGCCATCTAGTCCCAAACTAAGCAGTGCTTGTACTTCAGGTACTACACAACGGATAAACATACTTTTTTTTTATAAATACATACATATTTATACATAGAAAACACCCATACCAATGCAAACAATTATTTGCATTGAGCGGAAATCGAACCCGAGACCTCTGCGTAGCAGTCATGTTAAATAACCACTACGCCACAGAGGTCGTCAAATGAAATTATAAACTGAAAAAAAATTCCTAGATTTTTCTTAAAACAGTTAGTTGGTATCGGTAATCTAAAGTAAAACAAATGCTGGGTTAGCACAAATTAACGTTAGGAACTAGAGCGTGAAAATTAACGTTAGAATCAAGCCTTAGTTCAGCCATCTTGTCTATTTTGATTATTTGGTTCAGGCTGTAGTACTTTATACTTAACTGTTGTTTATTTAAACAGGCATGGCTGTAGATAAACATTATGTGAATTATTTATTTATTTATTTAACACTTCATACAATATTGTATATCATCATCATAACAGCCCATTAATGTCCCACTGCAGGGACCGGCCTCCTCCCGTGACGGAGGGATACTTGGCCTACTAATACCACAATGGCCAAACGGATTGGTATAGGGTTTAATTTCAAGTTTCTTTTTTTTTGTAAAGATAATATTGACGTTTAGTCCCTTAGTCGGTTTTTACAACACCCATGGGATGAGATGGGGTGGTGACATGTTGTATTCTTACTCCGTCACCACACGGAACAAACTATATTTACAGAATATCGTGATTATCCTTTCATCCGGTCATAACCAGCCGCTCTACGTATTTCGATGTCGCGTACAATTTATTTATAATGGCATACACCTGAGTGCAGTACGTGCATTCTAGGAGCACTACTCAGCTAATACATGCAAAATTTATTGACTACTATCTCGATTGGTGCTGCTAGCCTTTGAAATATTCTAGCCGGAGATAGAGTGTAAAATTTTTAAGAACAATTTTTGTTAGATATTTTTGGAGCCGGCTGCTGGCTGGCTTTTTTCATACAAAATAAAACTTAGTCTATTAATAATACGCTTGACAGACGCATTGGTAACCACATATTAAGGAATTACTACATACATTGTATTTGTGACTGAAAAAAATTTTGTTAGAAAACTCAATTACCATTCGTCTGCCGTAGCTGGAGTCCTGCATAAGCTTATGCGATTAATTATTAAATTTGCACATCATAGAATAGTTTGTTTAATAATTTGGAGATCTCGGTGGTTTTGTTGTGTGTGCATAGGTGAAGGACTCTGGTTCGATTCAAGGTGTTTAAAAAAGGTCATAAAAGAAAAATACATTACTCAAACTACACACATCAAAAAAGTCTAAGCAACATGCATGATATTACAAATTTACCATTTATATTAATTTATTTTACCATTTATTTTAATTATAACGTTGTATTTTATTTTTAAAATAATATTTTTAGGGTTCTATGATGTAAAAATAACAGCTGTTTTCTTTTTAAGTTCTTTTAATAACAGAAATTAACAATATTAGAATATACAGGTACATAAGAAACTAAACTTTTTTTTTACAAATTGAAATTTCTTAAGAAAATGAATTTATTGTGAAAGAATAGGACAATTTAATACAAAGTATGGCCTCCTCTGCTATTCAGAACTTGTCGGCAACGATTATTCATTGAATTAATGAGACTGTTTATGTCATCTTGCGGTATTCGCTCCCAATGGAATTGTAGCAAATCCTTCAGCTGTTGGGTTGTTGTCACTCCGTCCAAGTCCTTCAAAACACGTCTCTGGAGCATGTCCCATGCGTGCTCGATGGGGTTGAGGTCTGGCGATTGTGCAGGCCAGGGCAATACCTGGATGTTCTCCGTTGCCAAGTATTCACTGGTTCGCCGAGCTGTATGTGAACGCGCATTGTCATGCATTAACGTAAAATCGGAGCCAAAGGTTTGTGCAAATGGATGGACATAAGGTCTGAGAATATCCTCAACGTAATTTTCAGCGTTCATGTTTCCATTTACAAAAACGAGCTCAGTTCGCCTGTTCTTCATAATACCCGCCCATACCATAACTGTTGAGCCGCTGTATGGATGAACTTCCTGAACGCACCTGAGTCTTTCAGTATTTCCGGGTCGACGGTACACTCGCACCCTTCTTGTATCAGGCCTAAACCCGAATCGCGACTCATCGGAAAACATAATTTTATCCCATTGTTCCTGGGTCCATGTTATGCGTTCTCTACACCATTCATTTCGACGAGCGCGATTCCCGTGACGTATCGGTGGGCACCTGATAGGGCGTCGAGCTCGTAGGCCGTACTCATGCAGTCGATTTCGCACAGTTTGGGGACTTACATCAACACCACTTGAATTTTGTAGCCTCAAACTTATCTCTCGAGCGGTTAACATCGGCTGGCGTCTTGCAGTCAGTTGTATGTACCGGTCTTGCCGAGTGGTTGTACTCCTTTTACGGCCTGGATGCTGTTCAGCGGGTTCCCCTGTATTATTGTAGCGCTGCCAAAGACGACAAATAACACTTCTATGAATACCAAAATGTCGAGATACCTGAGATTGATTACTTCCCGCTTGCAACATCCCTACAGCTCCTTGCATTTCATCTGCCGTCAAATGACGTCGCTCCATGACGTAAAGAATATCTAACAATTCAATTTTGTCGCCAACTGTATTTAAATGGTTGGTAAAATTATAAAATCAAGACTAAAACGTAGCAATTAACATGCACTCAAATTCAAACAAATTCGCAGTCATTTGAATTTTATGAAAAAAAACAAAACATAATCGAAATTTTTTTTACACACACACTACCTATACCTACCTACCTACCTACCTACTTTTACCTATACACTTTGAGTGAGTAAATACTTAGAAATTAATTAATAATAATAATAAAATAATAAAAAAATAAAAATTTCATTTATTAAGTGACCATGACTCATTTGGTTAGTAACTTATCAACTATGATTAGTAAAACTTATAATTAAGATAAACAAATAGAAAAAGGAAACAAAAATAAAAATATGACAATAGAAAATAGTCCCCCCTGCACATATGGCCCAGCATTATTATCTCCCATGCGATATGGCACAACATCGGTTCACATATGTGCAGTCAAGTCTATCCGCAATCATATTTAGTATGCTATTGGAGCTGGCCCACACCCTGCGCACCAGGGATGCACACCTTTTACGCATGGTTGCGTAAAAGCACTAATATAAATGGTAAATTTGTAATATCATGCATGTTGCTTAGACTTTTTTGATGTGTGTATTTATAAAATAATAAAATGTAAGTTATTCAATAAAATAACAGCTGTTTTAGTGTTTTCGCAGCTATTTTCTGATATAGGTACAGTCAGCCCCAAAAGTCGCTGAACACATTTTAAATTCCAAAACTGCTGAACACTAAAAATGACATAAGTCAGTGTCGCAACAAGAGCACAGAATAAGCTTTACATACGAAACGACCATAACACGCTGAACACGATTATTACAAAAGTAGCTGAACCCTAGTATTTTTAAAAGTAACTGAACGCCTAAGATTCCAAAAATAGCTGTACATACGCGTCAATTCGTATTAAAATCTACTTTTTGGGTATTATACTATAAGCATCTTTAAAAAAAATAAAAACTTTTAGAACAGATAAGGTTTGTTCAAAGAGTTTTAATTACAACGTTTTTTTTTCTTGGTTATTGCCTAGGTATACATTTGTCAAATTATTTTACATGTCAATGGACCAAAATTCGCTTTACATCAAGAACACCAAAAGTAGATTGACAGGCAATAACATTGAAAATATAATTTGTTAACCTACTTTTGTATTTAATGATGTTCAGCTACTTTTGGAATACTAGTGTTCAAATACTTTTGGAAATACTAGTGTTCAGTTACTTTTAAAATTACTAGGGTTCAGCTACTTTTGTAATAACCGTGTTCAGCGTGTTATTGTCGTTTCGTATGTAAAGCTTATTCTGTACTCTTGTTGCGACACTGACTTATGACATTTTTAGTGTTCAGCAGTTTTGGAATTTAAAATGTGTTCAGCGACTTTTGGGGCTGACTGTACATCCAGATATTTATTGAAATTATCTTTATTACTTTTACTATTATTTAGATTACTATGGCGACCTCTGTGGCGTAGTCGGTATATATTTCCGGACCGTTACGACTTGGGGAGATTCAAGAAACGAGCGTACTCCCTTTTAAAAGGTCGGCAACGCATCTGTGATTCCTCTGGTGTTGCGGGTGACCATGGGCGGCGGTGATCACTTACCATCAGGTGACCTGCAGGCTCGTTTGCCTTCTATCACATAAAAAAATAATAATAATAACATGGCTGCTACGCAGTGATCTCGGGTTCGATTCCCGCTCAATGGAAATATTTGTGTGCATGAACATGATTGTTTGCATTGGTCTGAGTGTTTTCTATGTATGTATTTACAAAAAAAAGTATTGAAGTATGTTTATCCGTTGTCTAGTACCCATAGTACAAGCTTTGTATAGTTTAGGACTAGGTGGCGATGTGTAAATGTGTAAAGATTATTTATTTATTTTAAAATAACTATTAAGGTGAGTATAGACTACAACATTTTCTCGAGCATTTCTATGTAATGTAACGTTATTAGGAATGGTACAATAAAGGCAATAGCTCACGTTTAGCTCGTAATAGGATGATACACTAGAACATTTCATAGAGCGGCTCGTTGTTCTGTTACAAGTAAATGTTGTAATCTATACTCACCTTTACAAATTGTTACCTAGTTATGTTCCCTGTGGAACGCTTTTCACCAAATATATTAAACTAAATGTTTGTTTATAAGTTATTTCAATAGCAAACTTTAAAACAACAAAACAGTACTTAACCGCACAGGAAACTTGTTTGTTTCAATAGTTTTCTACTATCTTATCTCACTGAACTTATACCTACGTTACTTTGTTTAATCATTGTTAATTTTGCAGATTGCTTTGTTAAGAAAACTTTTGTTACTGCTTTTAATTTACAGGTTTGCAAAATTGCTGTAATTAAATTAATAAACTGAAAATGTAATATTCTATCAGTTTTGCCAGATAAGTATATTATCTAGTATGCTTCCTTGCTAAAATTATGCGAAAGATTAAAGTATTATTATTATGCTTTTAGGGAAAAAATATGCGAAAACCTTTTTATCAATACATCTAGCCTTCACAAGAAGGCTAGATGTATTGATAAAAAGGTTTTCGCATATTTTTTCCCTAAAAGCATAATAATAATACTTTAATCTTTCGCATAATTTTAGTGTTAGTGTCAGGGGTGTTGTAAAAGAAAGTAAAATAACATGCAATTAAATCACTGTCAGAGAACGAAAATAAAACAGACCTATTTACCTGTATTAGTAAGTAAAGATTTTATCCATCACTAGTGAAGTAAGGACAATCTATCTTAGCAGTGGGCCATTTAAAGAATACTTAGTAAATTCACAAGACAAAACCCTTATCTATAATTCATAACACATTACCATATTTATCAATAAAGAATCTAAAACACTAAAGAAGACGCCATAAGTTAAAACTTTCTTAACAATTTCTCTCATCACATTGTACACACAGCAACACATCAAGTTAAACATTTTCATTTGAAAATGTGTCTTATTTCAAGGTATTAAGGTACATGAGTGTATAGCTTGAATAGTTGCTGTGTGTACCAACTTCGCGAAATAATCTCAAACTCAACACATGAACTTTTGGAATTTATAATTTTGAGAAAGTTCGTTCAGGAGGCTGCGTGGCCTAAAATATTTTACCTGTTTAACCTTTACAACGTTAGACCCTTTAAAATTTGCATCAATTACACATTAGAATTTAGAATGACATAATTAAGGTCGATACAGACCGGCGATTACGTTCAGTGGTTGTAGCATGCAACTAGATCACTTTCAGAGAACGAAAATAAAAAACATACCTATAGTATTTACCTGTAAGTAAGTAAAGATTTTCTCCATCACTAGTAAAGTAAGGCAATCTATCTTAGCAGTGGGCCATTAAACGACTATTAGGTAAGTAAATTCACAATACAATACCCTTATCTATAATTCATAACACATTACCATATTTATCAATAAAGAATCTAAAACACTAAAGAAGACGGCATAAGTTAAAACTTTCTTAACAATTTCTCTCATCACATTGTACACACAGCAACACATCAAGTTAAACATTTTCATTTGAAATTGTGTCTTATTTCAAGGTATTAAGGTACATGAGTGTATAGCTTGATAAGTTGCTGTGTGTACCAACTTCGCGAAATAATCTTAAACTCAACACGTGAAGTTTTGGAATTTATAATTTTGAGAAAGTTCGTTCAGGAGGCTGCGCGGACTAAAATATTTCACCTGTTTAACCTTTACAACGTTAGACCCTTTAAAATTTGCATCAATTACACATTAAAATTTAGAATGACATAATTAAGGTCGATACAGACCGGCGGTTTGTTAAAATTTTAGGGAGTTGTAGAGATTGGCAGCATAAAAGGTATCATCACATACTATCTATATTATTCCTCGTCACACACACATTCACACAACGCCATATAGTCCTAAACTAAGCAAAGCTTGTACTATGGGTACTATACAACGGATAAACATACTTAAATACTTTTTTTTTGTAAACACATGCATATTATACATAGAAAACACCCAGACCAATGCAAACAATCATGTTTATGCACACAAAGATTTGCATTGAGCGGGAATCAAACCCGAGATCTCTGCGTAGCAGTCATGTTATATAACCACTACGCTACGTCTTAGCTTCAAATGGGTATTAAAATAAATAATCTAGATTCGAAAATGATTTTCGATAGTTTTTGGTTTATTATTTTTTAATAGTTTTTTTGTTGCAGATGATTTTATAAGAAATAATGACCTTACAAAGCATTTATTTAAAAGCATAAACTGAAAATAATTGTAATTTTTCCATTTTTGACAGTTTTTTTATCGTGTGGAAATACCGAACGGGCTTTACACAAAAGAAGACTGCCATTGTAATGGGCATGATGGACTCGAACCGACTAAAATACCTTAACCGACTAAAACTATGTAACTTTATTGCTTCCTTAAAATCATCGTTATTCCTCACTTTTCATTTTAGTTAGTTTTTTTAATGTCTTTATACAAACGTAGCGTTCGGAGCGCCGAACTGCATTTCCACGTAATTACAAGGTTAAGGGAATTCGGAGGGAGCGGTCACGTCATTAAGGAGGTTTAATACAAGCAGCTTTGAAATTAAGCCTGTGACGTCATGTGTTATCGAGAGTATTTTGATGACCTAGTTGTTTTTGGAAAATTAAGAATAAAAATAACTTAAACTTAGATTGCTTTTATCCCATCTCATCCCATGGGTATCGTAAAGTACTGACTAAGGGACTATCCGTGAATATTATCTTTACGTAATAAAAATAAGGAAAACTTGACTCCTCCAAATACTGCCACCTTGTGCGGACCTATGCCTTCCTCATCCAACGGTTAATCTCCGGTGTAAATACTAAACAAAGTCTACGTACGTTTTTTGCTAGCTCCAAATTAAAAGTTTTTTCATAGTTTAAGTGCTGGAACTGATCTCTGAAGACTGACTATCAACCGGATAACCTCAATTCCGCAAGTCACTATATTATTACTAGCTCACAGTGATTATAACATCAGAAAACCACTATTAATTACTTTATACTGCGGCAGTTACAATTTAAAATTAGTTTTTAATAATATAGCAAGGGTGATTTTATAAACTTTGTTGGCGGAAACAATAACTTATTGGCCGAAGATATTTTTGTTTACCAACTAATGTCAACGATACAGTCCACAGAACCTCAATAACCTGTGCATTAATACAGATAACACTCAACCGCAGGCTCAGGCAATATTTACCGAAACAGCCAAACTGGAACACAGGCTTTTGAGACTTGCCTAGTTACAATAAAAATATTTTACTATCGCACGTTTTGCATTCCGCACATATAGCAAATACTTGTTCTGTTACTGATTCTCGTCATTTAGTTTAAAATGCATAAATGTTCTGTGTGTCACTCTGACTTCACCGACGGCGTTCATTGCTCCATATGTGAACGCAGTCTAGATTTTGGCTGCGCAGGCATATCTGAATCTGGGTGGCGGAGGCTAGGAACGGAACGTAGAGCAGTATGGAAATGTTCCTCTTGTAGAAGAACTGCTTCGCCGGCACCGGCTAGTATGACGGAGCAAGTGTCGCTTGAAAGTTTGTTGAGGGAGCTCAGGGACATAAAAGACAAGGTTGCCCATCTTCCATCCTTGATGGACAACGTAAGGAGTATAAAGGACGAGATTCAGGAGCTCAAAGCATCATGTGAGTTTTCATGTGCAAAGTTGGATGAATTTACTGGCAGGCTCGTGAAGGCGGAAGAATCGATTTCCGAAATACAGCAGAGGCAGACATTGCTTGAGACCAACATGAATACTGTTCAGACCCAGGTTTACAACAGCGAGCAGCGACTTCGTCTTAATAACGTGGAGATCAAGGGCGTGCCGTGCCTCAAGGACGAAAATCTGTTTACCTTAGTGGAGAAAATAGGCACAAAGATTGGTTACTGCTTCCCGAAAACACAGATAAACTACGTATCAAGGGTGCCAACCTTTAATTCCAAGGAAAAATCTATAATCGTTTGTTTTATTAACCGCTATATAAAAGAAGAGTTTATAGCGGCGGCAAGATCTACTAAAATGTTGACGGCAGAGGACCTGGGAATTCGTGGCGAACGAGGTAGAATCTACGTAAATGATCATCTGACGATGGATTCCAAGTTACTGCTTAACAAAGTGAGACAAGCTGCCAGGGACAAAAAGTACAGTTTTGTTTGGGTAAAATTCGGTAAAATTCACATTCGTAAAAATGAAACCACTCGGTCCTTTATAATAAACAAATTGAGTGATTTAAACCGGGTTATCTAGTAAGGGTCAAAGCTGTAAAGGACCTTATTATAAATTGTTTAGCTCGTTCAAGTTTATTTTTATTATTTTTATTACGAACTTTTAGCTGTGTATTTATTAAAATTAATATTATCATACGTAATTTATTTGCACTACATTTCATGCTGTTCAACACACAACACACACCATCTTTAATTTTATGTAATCGGAAGCCTTGCTTTAACAAATTCTGTTTTTACTTTTACCATATTATTATTCTAATTTATTGTTATTATATATACCCAATTACTTTTATTTGTCATCATGCGTTGTTGCTTAACACTTGTGCTTGCCTTTGCGTTTGCGTCTTTGTCTTTGTCTTGCTAGCTCTGCCGTACGATGTTGTGTCTGTCTTATCAGTGTATACACCAATATTCTGTTTGGACTTCGCTGTTTCAGGATTGAGTTTGGGTAAATGTTTGACTTATTCATATTTTAAAACTATCATGACATATTTAATTGATCTATTATTTAATCTGCTGTATAATTTAATGATATTTTCGTATATTTGCAATGGCTCTGAGTGACTTAAGGGTGTATTACCAAAATGTCCGAGGACTGCGGTCTAAAACGTCAGATTTTCATCGAAACCTGAGTCTGTATTCTTATGATGTAGTAATGCTGACGGAGACATGGTTACTGCCGGGTGTATGTGACTCTGAACTATTCGACGACCGTTATTTAGTGTGGCGTCGTGATAGGGACTATGATTTAACGGGTCAATCAAGAGGCGGTGGAGTTCTCATTGCCGTTCGCAAGGACCTCTGTGCCTTTCCTCAGCTGAGCTACTTTAGTACAGCCGAAGATCTCTGGCTAACCATTCGCCTAAAAACAAACAGTGGCAATTCGGTGACCTGTTTTAACTTAAAGTTTTGCGTGGTTTACTTATGTAGGCAAAATCTCGGACTATCTTTCTCGAATCAGGTAAATAATTTTATTTTAAAGTTAGATGAGGTTATGGTGGGCAATCCTGAAGATAAGTACCTTATTGTGGGTGACTTCAATATGAGTGCAATATCTTGGAATGCTAGTCCAGGTGAATCATTTCTAGTCCCCGGCAATGTTAATGGTGTGGATGAACATTCTTTAATAGACTTACTCTACACACATGACCTAAAACAGTTCAACGGAGTAGCTAATCGATTCGGTCGATTGCTGGACTTTGTTCTGGCTAATGATGATGTATCAGTGAGCAACTGTGACGATCCTTTAGTTACTATTGACCCACATCACAATGCGCTTGCCATCGAAATAAAATTTTATCAGTTACCCAACTTGGAGTCAGCGGCACGTAAGGTCTTGTTGTACGCTAGAGGCAATTTCGATGAACTTAACCGTGAAATTGCTAGAGTTGACTGGGAGAAGGAATTTGAGAATAAATCGATCGACGAAGCCTTAGATGGTTTCTATGCTTTTATAAATACAATAATCAGTAAACATGTCCCATCGAAATTGTGCAAAGGTGATAATTACCCTGTGTGGTACACCCCTGCATTAAAGAAAATGATTAAAGAGAAAAACAAATTTCACAATAAATATAAAAGATATCGCAATACGTCCGACAAACTGTGTTATCAGCTTTTGAGAGCCAGGGTAAAGAAGCTGGAAACCAGTTGTTACCAGTTGTATGTTTCCTCTGTAGAAAGTTCTATCAGGGACAACCCTAAGCATTTTTGGAAGTTTGTGAAATCTAGATCGCAATCTCGAAACGTTCCCAATACTATGAACTATGGCAATGATATAGTTAGTGGGGGCGATGCCATATGTAACCTATTCTCTAACTACTTTCACTCAACATTCGTGATGGCATCCAATAGCCCTACCCCCATTGATTTGCCTGATGCTGTGGAATGTGTATCAGAGGTTTCTCGTATAGAGATTGATAGACGTGAGTTGACTAGATTGCTGAAGTCCCTAGATCCTAAAAAATCGGCAGGACCTGACCATCTGCCTGCTATCTTGTACATAAACTGTGCTGAGACTATCTCAGTACCTGTCGGTTTGTTGTTTGAGTTGTCCTTATCTCAGTTTACCATGCCATTGATGTGGAAATCTGCTTTTGTAACACCTATACACAAGAAGGGTTCTAAAACCGACGTAGAGAACTATAGGCCAATTTCAAAACTATGTATAGTGGCAAAGGTGTTCGAAAAGGTGGTACACACACAGATGTACGAAGCACTGAAAGGCTCTTTGAGTGAGTACCAACACGGTTTTGTTAGAGCTAGGTCAACAACCTCCAACTTAATTCTGTTGCACGACTATGTGACCCATAACATGGAACAGGGTAGGCAGGTAGATGTGGTTTATACTGATTACAGCAAATGCTTTGATAGAATAAATCATTCTATCCTTATCAATAAACTTGAGGCAGCTGGTATAAGAGGTGATCTGTTGAGATGGCTCTCATCCTATATTACTAATAGATCTCAGGCAGTAGCACTCAATAACTATGTCTCTGGATGGGTCACAGTACCAAGCGGTGTGCCTCAAGGCTCGCTGTTAGGGCCTCTTTTGTTTGTGATCTATATAGGCGACATCGACATTTGTTTTCAATCGTCCAACCTACTTTGCTTCGCAGACGACATGAAGATTTTTGCTACGATTACGAGCAGTGAAGACGTTTCTGCATTGCAAGCTGACTTGCTGCGCCTGGACGACTACTGTGCTAGGAACAGGTTAGACCTAAACCCGTCAAAGTGCTCAATCGTCACTTATACAAGAAAAAAATACGTCATCGCCTCCGAATATTATATCAAAGGACAAAAGCTTGTGAGGGGAGACATTGCTCGTGATCTGGGTGTTGTTTTTGACTCAAAGTTGCTATTTGACAGCCACATAGATGCAGTAACTAAAAAGGCATATCAAGCTTTGGGTTTTATAATGAGAACCTCAGCTTGCTTTCAAGAAGCTTAAACTTTTAAAATCCTATACTGTACCTTTGTGCGCAGCATTCTGGAATATGGGTCTCCAGTATGGAATCCTAGATATACAAAATACATTGATCAACTTGAAAACGTGCAGAAGAGGTTCATAAAGTATTTGTGTTATCGCACTGGATGCAAATACGAGTCTGATAAGTATTTCGACCTTTGTGCTAGATTTCACCTTCTTCCTCTGACTAAGCGTCGTGAGATCGCTGACGTTATTTATTTTCAGAAGATATTAACTGACTCGATAGATTGCCCTGAACTTCTCTCAAAAATATTTATTAATGTTCCAACCAAGTCCAAGCGGCATTATATCCCTTTTCATCTACCTTGTGTATCTACGAATTATAGGCAGGATAGTTTTGTTTGGCGGGCTGGTAAGACAATAAACAAGTTGAGTGGTGTGCATGATATAGACATTTTTAACGCAAGTCCCGAGTCGTTAAGGCGGCTACTGGCCCAAGAATATTTTGTTCATTTTCAAAATGTTTAGCTACCAAGTAGTGTGTTGTGTTGTTGAGTAGTTTGTTCGTGTTAATTTTAAATTTATTTGTGTTGTTGACTAGTTTATTTATCTTAATTGTAAATTTATTTGTGTTGTTGAGTGGTATGTTCTTGTTAATTGTAAGTTTATAATTTATTGTTGTTTAATTTTTGATGTCTATCTAGTACTCTAAAAAAACTTTGTTCTTTACACGGATAGAATTATTTTCATATTATGTTATAGCTTATAAGTGAGAACCTATAATTGGCTGTTTGTTTTATATACCTATTGTTATACATGTTGCAAATGCTGTTGGTTTTCCTTAAATTATAAATAAATAAATAAAATAAATAAATTGCCACATTTTTTTGTCGAACCCTTTTTATGGAGAGGAGTGAAAACTGTGTGAGCCCACTCTGAGGGCCATTTGCCTGTGAGCCATATCTTGTTGCAGATGGTGTAAAAGATATGAACGCCACGATCTCCCATTGCTCGAATAATTTCGATTGGAATTCCATCTTTCCCCGTGGCTTTCCCATTCTTTAGGTGTTGAATGGCAGCTCTTACCTCCGACTCAAGAATACCAGGCTCTAACAAATCATCCGAGAGCTCCGTAGGTGCAAAATTGCGCGACTGAGGATCTTCAAACAAGGACTGACAGTAATCCCTCCAGACTTTCGAAATCTTATCCAGATCAGTAACTATTTCGCCATTAAGATCTTCAACAGCCCAGGATCTAGACGATACCGTTTTGGTAATGAGACGGATCTTGTGGTGTAAATCTTTAGACTGATACCTATCTGCATGCGCCTCGATTTCTACACAAATATTACGCAGATCGTTGTTATGATCTTGTCTGCATTTAAGCTGTATGGCTGCCGATACTTTGTTAAGATCTTTAATATCGGATCCTACTATGTCTAGTAGTGGACGTCAATTGCTTGTTATGATGATGATGAACTTTAGCTTAACAATATGTATGTTCATAATACTTTCCTTAAACATTTATTAATCAATCAATCAATGAAATAATTTGTTTCTATTCATCATAACAGTCCATTAATGTCCCACAGCAGGGACGGGCCTCCTCCTGTGACGGAGGGCTACTTGGCCTACTAATACCACACTGGCCAGACGGATTGGTAAAGGGCTTAATTTCAAGTTTACCTTCTTTTTACTTCGTAAAAAAAAATATTTACGGTTAGTCACGGTTTTTACGACACCCATGGGATGATATGGGGTGGTGGCATTGTATTCTTACTCCGTCACCACACGGATAATTTCGATTAACACAAAATACTGTGTTAACTCCTTATGCGTTAACACATTTTCCATTATTTCCTATTTTATCTAAGCGTTAGCGTAGAGTCCATTATTAACAAAAAAAATATTTTAGTTTTTTTCCCTGTAAGACTTTTTAGCAAGACATGTTAACTGTTTATACAGCAGATTTACTGGAAGCAAATTTTGAAAAGAAAAGTTTTTAGAAATGATTAAAGAAGACCTTCGCAAATTTTATAAATTCCCAGAAAATGAAAACACTTAATGTTTTTAATATTACGTAGAATAAAATTTAAATATTAGTTTTAGGAAATACGACGATACTGTATAAATAAATGAATTATTTCTTCTAAATAATCAACTACAAAGTAAGTTCTATTAAAGTTAAAACAAAACAATCATAATAAAATATAAAATATTAAACACAAAACTGCCCTACGCAGTTACTGTTATATCAACAGCAAAACAAAAGTTGAATTGTGAAAAAAAGTAGTACCTTTGTTACATTTAGGTATATACAAAATAAACAAACCATTACTCGTATGTCGGACATGAAAAAGGTTTGCTAACAAATAAATATGTAGGTACGTATAACATTTTCAAAGGAGAATGGGCAAAAATATATGGAGCTTGGTCCAAATTTCCACCATCAATAAGAACTATGACATATGATGGAACACCGCGTTCTGAATCATTATCAGAAGACCGCAACCCAAAATATTTACTCAGTAAAAAGTTATGACCCCATGAGAACTTGCAATATATAAATCTTTTTACGCTTAATTATTTCACTATATCTTTTAAAATACTCAATTGATTTAGGTGTATGACATTTCTTTGAAATTCATACGGTATTCTAGTTGATATAAGCTCTAAGAGCCAAAATATAAACAACGTGGCGGTCGCGGTAGGTACCTACGTCAAAAAAATCAAACCCTATCATGTGGGGTATCAAATCAAATGAAAGGACTTATATCTATTTTTACAATGCTTATGTTTATTTTAAAATATTTGTAATATTGGGAAGAATGTAAACACAAAAATATCACACAAGTTTTATTTATTCCTGTCTCACAGTATGGAGTCTGTCCTTATAAGAATACATCTCATGTCTTCACCCACAACAACATTGTCCAAATTCGCAGCTGGAAGTAGAATTGTGGGTTGGTGTCTCGCGCATCCAAAATAACAAATAATTACCATGACATGGGCACAGCACCCCACAGTTCGCATTCCAGAAAGACAAGAACAGTAGTAGTTCGAAATGGTTTTTCGATTATGATCATTACATACGTGTAGTGTTATCTTGCACGTGCGAAAAATACTTTTAGCACGATTGCGCACCGTCCCGATTACATTTTTATAGGAGTTTGCTTTTGACTTTGCAGACGATTTGAGCGCATTACAGAACAGGGGGAATCCGTCTACCATGTTTTTACTGCTTGAAATGTGGCTATGTGCGAAAAAATTAACGGTTATATAACTAAAAATACGTATTTTTAAAACAGTCATAACTTTTTTCTGAGTGAATATATTTTTGTCACCTAGTAATCAAAATTGTATAGTATTTAGTCGACTTTAAGCTTACATAGCCCCCAATAGTGGTGGAAATTTGGACCACTTCTGCTCATTGTCCTTTGACGAACTTAGTGTACTTAGTCGTTATAAATATAACATGGCCGCTACGCAGATGATAACGATGTCTCGGGTTCTATTCCCGCAGAATGCAAATCTGTGTGTGCATAAACATGATTGATTGCATTGGTCTGGGTGTTTTCTATGTATAATTTGTATGTAATTCAATCATTCAATTTCACAATCCTACTACAAAACTATTTTATCAGAAACATGTATCAAGTAGGTATTAAAATAACCTTGATTTGAATGTAATGTAAACAAAAGCAAGGTTTACACGTATGACAAGGCTCAAGAGAAGTTACATTCTGTAAAGATTTGTCCCGAATTTTGACAGGTAGATTATAAAGGTTGACAGGTAGAAAACAGAAGCTCTGTAATTTTATTTAATCATTTTTAAACACATTGAAATAATATTTTACATTGTTAAATTGTTTTAAATTTAATGTCGTGTTCGGTGAAACAGATTTTTAATATACTATTTGAGACATTTTTTGGTATTTTATAAACTAAGCAATGTTTTTTTTATTTATTTATCAATAAATACGCTATATTAAGTTGATTTCTGAGCCTGGTTGGTTATAGTACACAACTTATACGCAAAAGTTCGGGATTGATTCCCACAAAATGGAAAACGTTGTGTGGATTAACTTAAAACACATTATTATTATAGGCCCAACAAAGCACGAAATTCCTGTTCAAATATGCTATCATTATTTATTTGAAAATTTACTTCATTTTTTTTTCGTATGTATTTTTATGACTGACCATTTGGTCGATGGAATCATTCACAACGGAGCCAGTCGCTTTTATAGGTTTCATATTTTCGCTTTTATTGCGTCAAAATGGTACTTTGATTTGTGTGAATTTGGTACTTTGTTTGTTGGCTTGGCTTACAATGTACACTGCAAATATTTTATATTAAAATTTGCAGAAAATTGATGCAGAGTTCTTTTTTATTCGTAAATTATTTACGCTTGTTTAAAACCGTGTGTATTTCAGAGCTTCACAGTGTTCATTGTAAGATTCACTTACAATCAACACTGTGTATAAGAAAATGAAATTATTTATTAAGTAGTAGAAATTATTCATCGTATTTTCAATTTGTTATTAATTTTAATAACAGTTTCATATTAATAATATCAAATTGAAATAATACCAGATTTTACATAAAAAATTGCGTATACAGTATATTTAAATTTACAATGCATGCATTGGTATCAAAATTCTCTTTACATACCAACACAACAACATAATAATGTACATTCTCATACAACCTTAAGATGTTAAACGTATTCTGAAACGTCGAGTACAGTAAAGACCATATTAAATATTCGCTAAACCTCCACCCAGAGCTTTCAACCGTGTTAAGTTACGTCTTTCGTTTGCCGCGTCTAGTGCGCTGTAGTGTTTTGTGTAAGTGGAAACAAAGCCTTTAAATGCTTTGGTTAACGATATTTACAAATACATCTAAACTAATATTATAAAGAGGTAAAGTTTGTGTGTTTGTGACGTTGTACAGGGTAATCTCTGGATGTACTAAACCGATTTTTAAAATTATTTCTGTGTTGAATAGTCCATTTATCGGGGAGTGTCATAGGCTACACATTATTACGCTATGACTAATAGGAGTGGAGCAGTAATGAAATTATGTTTATAAAAGAGACGCGTTTTTTTCGCCGCCCAACGAAGTGGGCACGGGTCATCTAGTTTGTGATAAAGTAAGAATATTTTGTTTGTCTTCATCAAATTATCCTAAAACTAGCAACCTGCCCTGGCTCCGCACTGGCACCTACTACGGAATGTCAAAAATACAAAGTGTTTTCCCTGGGTCATCCAAGCGCTTGGCCGGATTTTAAATTTTATTCATCTATTTGCATTAATTTCTTGGAATATTGCTACTTGTACTTAAAATTTCAATTGCTTAGTGGCATATATTATCCATGTGTTGACGGAGTAGGAATACAAATATGTCATTCATCCCGTGGGTGTCGTAGAAACCGACTAAGGGATTATCCGTCAATATTATATTTACGAAATAAAATAGAAGGACACAAAAAATAAAAATCCGTTTGTCCAGCGTGGTATTAGTGGGCCAAGAATCCCTCCGTCACGAGAGGAGACCCGTCCTTGCAGAGGGACATTAATGGCATTATTCTTTCTCCGTCACCACACGGAGATTATAATATTAAATATTATATTACTTTTATTTATTAAAATGAGAAACAAAATTATGATGTCAGCCGCCTACTTTGTTACATTTTGATACAATACATGTATTGTATACGGGTTAGACCTATTGTATGATCTTAATTAGAATTTTCGCAAACAAGGGCTGTGTAGACGAGCAACAAGGTTTGGCTATTAAGATTTTAAGCTTGGGAAATTTTACTTGCAATTTTGTGTCAAGGTATGGTTTAAAATATTAATTATGTAGTGTCTTTTAACACTAAACTTATTATTTTGACACCTAACTTTAGAAAAAGTTCGCTACAGTATAATATTCTTTATACATTACATAGCCATCCTTGAATGTAGCGACTGACACAAACAACTGATACAACTGTATAATTAAATAAAAATATAATATTATTTTCGATTAACATTTAACTAAAGATTAACTGCGCTATTAAAGTATCATAATCAGTACAACCGCTTTCATTGAAGTCAATAAAAGGAGTGAGGAACTCTGGGAGCGCGATACTGGTTATTAAATAAACGTTTCCTACCTCTTTTTTTTCATTAACGTGCGTCATTTTATCAATTTCCGTCAAAAATAAAAATTAAAAAACAAATTAAATTTGAATGTAGAACATTATTATATGAAAACCTCATTATATTACCTATTAAATGACAATTTTTCAGATAATCCTCACAAAACACAAACTTGCAGAGTGTTTAGATTTTTTTGATGAGAAGTGTAGCTTACTGTTGTTATTACTGATAGATTTTATCATCCCATTTATATTAAATTTAATTAATAATACAAGCAACTCTTCATCAACTAAAAAGTTGCCTAGTCTACTCACACAAACGTTTAGGCGACACCATTTGTCTGTTATTTGTTACGAACCCAAACCCTTTTCCATGCCATTTGTTCGCAACCTATTCGCTGATCGCAACGATACATTTAACTAAAGATTAACTACGCTATTTGTTTACCCTGTGTATTGCGATTTATATCGTCTAGTTTGTAGTGTTTTATGATTGGGTAATATTCGGTGATAGTAATTATTGGTGAATTTTGGATTATTGTATTGTTTGGGTGATATCGTTTTGATCATTATTTTGTGTCAGCTTATTTATTTGCTACTTGAGATTTTAAAGCTCTGTTAGTGAAGGTTAGAAAACTTGATCTACTTGTACCTACTCTCTGACCAAATGATTTAATGATATCTGCAAAATTTTCCATACTGAACATTAAATAAATTATAAATAAATAATCCTCACACATCGCCATCTAGTCCCAAACTAAGAAAACAGGTAGACAACAGATAAACATACTTAAATACTTTTTTTTGTTAATACATACATAATTGACACTCAGACCAATGCAAACAATCATGTTCATGCACATAAAGATTAGCATTGAGTGGGAATCGAATCCAAGACCTCTGCGTAGCAGCCATGTAATATACCGACTGCACCACTTAGCTCGTCATTTACGACAATCACGGGATGAGTGGGGTATTAGCTCTCGTTACTGCTTTTTGTAGTGATCGCCCTGCACGAAAGATTTTATTCCTAAGCTAGCCTGTGTTTGTCCAATATGTCCAATATGCTTCGCAAGTACCTACTTTTACAATCATCAATATGATTGTAAAAGTAGGTACTTGCGAAGCAGTGCATGATTTCTGCGGTGTGCGGAAAAAGATTATTTTTAATAACGATTAAAGTAAGAATTAAAAATTATATGTATTAGAGTTTTTTTAATTCATCAACATTAGTGTGTATATAATTTATTTTTATGTAATTAAATATTGAATCAGAGGTTACAACAAAAAATAAACTCGTCTTTTGATAGGTTAAAACGCCAGTTTAAGGTTTGCTGATTAATTCGAAAACATTATTTTATTCCTTTACAGTATTTTATTTTTTTTGAAATACTCGTAATTTATCACAATTAATTTTATTTTTTTTCTCTTAAAAATTAAATATATTATAGACTGGTAACTACGCTAGTCCAGGTATTTTATATCAGAAAACATCATTTACTTTACTTCAGTGGAAAAAATAAAAACATTAGTATAAAAACAATTCAGTTTGAAGTAAAACGCTCACCCAAGGGAGTTATATAGAAGTTCCAAGGAGTTTATATTTGAATAGTTCCTATGTGCTTCATAACACTTATGTTAGTCGTAAAAACTTACATTAAGAGGACAAACACTTTGGAACTAAAGATGCTATCTGTAAAGAGGCTGTTCGCTTTTTATATATAGCTTAGCCATTAATGTTAATACAATCTTTTATGTATTGTTTATCGGATTTGTAGAAATTCAAAGTATTAATTTAGTTAGTTTTAATTAACGTCTAAAAAGTAGGATGAAATATTAAACTGCTTTATAAAATATTTTAATGATGGTCTGATAATATTTCATTAGGTTATACCTAGCTTACTTTGGGAACAGATGATGCTGCGTAGAGATGTCCGTAAATATTTATTTATTTATAACTTCGTTTACATAGATGTTTCACAGAATCTTTCATCAAAATCAGGCTTTCATCTCAATGCAACTAAAGTTAACTCATTTACATAAAGCTCTGGTCGTGGTTGATTGAAAAGATGTAAAATAAAGAACAAATTGTTGTACACTTGATCGCAACCCAGCTGGTATTGGAAGAACAGTTTCTCTTAAGTTCCTGACATAATCACGTCCCTTTATTAGAACCTGTGATTAGAACATTAAAAAGTCGGTAAGCAGCCAACAAAATATTGTACACCTAACTCAACCAAAACCTCGCAATAATTTTCATCTAAATTACTATAGAAATGCGTGTCTAAAAATTACCTAAAGAAAGAAAAAGATAATGTATAATATCACGCGATAACTTTCCACAAAACCCACAATACTACACATATTTCTCCAGTAAGGGAACATCAGTACTGGTGAATAGATTTGTATTATACAAAAGAACCTGCTGTAGTCATTCCATAGAACTCGGCCACGTATTGTTGGGAAACAATGGTGTTACAAAATTGTTGCTATTTTTCTTTTTCTTGATCTAATTATGTTAGAATATGTTTTTGTGTGTATACAAACACAGTTTGTTATGTAATATTTATAGCAGTTGTTATATTTATTTATCGCTGTGTACAGCAGATCACGATGACCTCTGTGGCGCAGTCAGTATATTACATGGCTGCTACCCAGAGATTTTTTGCATTGGTTCAGACCAAAATGCACTCAGGTGTTTTCTATGTATAATATGTAGGTATTTACAAAAAAAAACAGTATCTAAGTATGTTTATCCGTTGTCCCATACCCATTGTACAAGCTTTGCTTAGTTTGGGACTAGGTGGCGAGTTTAATTTATTGTTTTGAATTTGATTTTTGTTTATCATGCTGGCCAAGTGGGTTTAATGATTTTATATACTTAATAGCCAAGTGTTTTATGCCTTAATATAGTGTGGTGAAGTCACATACAAAGTTTCTGCAGAGATCTTATTTGGAATACCAGGCAATTACATGTTTAATTGCCTGGTAAGCCAAATAAGATCTCTGCAGAAACTTGTGCAATTTTTTTTTTTCAATTTTCTTTTTGCAAAAAATTGCACATGTTTTCACGGTGAGAGAAGAATAACCTTCCTTTTAGGTGTCCTGATAATAATATAATAATCATCACACATTCACACATCGCCACCTAGTCCCAAACTAAGCAAAGCTTGTACTATGGGTACTAGTCAACGGATAAACATACTTTAATACTTTTTTTTGTGTAAATACATACTTATTATACATAGAAAACACTCAGACCAATGAAAACAATCATGTTCATGCACACAAAGATTTGCATTGAGCGGGAATCGAACACGAGACCTCTTCGTAGCAGCCATATAATATACCGACTGCGCCACAGAGGTCGCCGTTATACAAATCAAAATGAAAAAAAAATCAACTCCCAACCATTCAAAATTCTGCTGTGAGTATTAATAATGTTTTCTTTCTAATTTTATAGAAATCACGCAGACTCATTCAATTAACGCTTTCAAAGATTTGAGTTGTGTGGTACCTTCGTGTAAGTAGTAAGTCGTGTTCCTATCTAAAGATAGTTGTATTAGTGGAAGTAATCAACAGAATTCTCTGTGTGGTGACGGAGTAAGAATACAGTGTGTCACCACCCTATCTCATCCCATGGGTGTCGTAGAAACCAACTAAGGGACTATCTGTGAATATTACCTTTACATAGAAAGAAGGAAAACTTGAAACTGAACCCTATACTAATCCGTCTGGCCAGCGTGGTATTAGTAGGCCAAGTATCCCTTCGTCATGGGAAGCCAGTCCCTGCAGTGGGACATTAATGGGCTGTTATTATGAATCAAAAGAATAGGCTCGAAGTTGCAACAAAACTTGAATGTCGTTACTACTTTATTGACATTATTTAGATACATGCCTTTATCTTTTGTAGATAAGCATACAATTGACCCTACTATTCTCATGTATACCTACTCATATTATAAAGAGGTAAAAATTGTGTTTTTGTGACGTTGTAGGGGGTAATCTCTGGATCTACTGAACCGATTTTAAAAATTATTTCTGTGCTGAATAGTCCATTTATCGGGGAGTGTCATAGGCTATATAATATCACGCTATGACTAATATGAGTAGTAATGAAATATGTTTAAAAGAGGGACGTGTTTTTTTCGCCGCCCAACGAAGTGGGCACGGGTCAGCTAGTATATTATACTATGATTCGTAAAGAAAAATAATCATGATCTCCTGGTGTCATGTTTTCACACTTGGAAACTAAGTTATCATTATAATTGAGAGGTCTCGGGGTTTGTATTATGCATTTAAGAGTTCATCATCCTACAAAGGTTAGATTTAAGGTGCCTTTAAAGCTAATAGACATTAACCTTAGGATTCATTGGTCTGACTGTTGCTTGTATAAAATAAATTAATGCACATACATGTATCTAAAGATATAATATTTTATTAATCAGTTGTCTATACCTCATATTACGAATCTTAATTTAAGACTAGATGGCGTTGTGTGAATGCCTGATGGATATTTTAATTAATAGCAAAATATATTAACACTAAGAACGTTATTTATATATTAATGCAAGCTAAGTGTACTTTGAAGTAACCGCAACACACAACATGCATTCAGTGTGTAGCACTTGAATTGGTTTGGTTATGAAATTTAGCCAAAATAATTGCAATAACTTCTGCATTTTCATTTATTTTTCTTTTTAAAATGCAACTTATAAACTAGAGATTGAAGCCCTGTGTCGCGAAGAATATTACAAACAGTAACAAAACGGACACAAAGAACATCCAGGTTTAAGACGATAATTTGCGGATCAGACAAATTTCGTCTCGCGTGGGATTCTTTGTGACCAGCATTTACATACTTTCGGAGTAAGAATACAATATGTCACCACCCCATCTCATCCCATGGGTGTCGTAAAAACCGACTAAGGGACAAACCGAAAATATTATCTTTACGAAATAAAAAGATACTATACTAATCCGTCTGACCAGCTTGGTATTAGTATGCCAAGTATCCCTCCGTCACGGGAGGAGGCCCGTCCCTGCAATGGGACATTAATGGGCTGTTATGATGATGATTTACATACACGACCGATTTCTCACCGAGCCAGTTAATAACTTCCCCTACTATATTCGACTGAGTTCCCTCCAAGTATTAGACTACTAGTTTTTAATGTGATATTTGAAAATATTGTACCGATAATGCAGTTTGGATAAATGCCAAATCGCCTGGCATGTATGACGTTGCTATGTATTGTTTCCCATTCGGCAATGGCGAATATATTTTATATTGACTTGACAGAATTATTTAATACGTTTACATTATTTTTATTGTAAGATATTATATAATAAATGTAAGAGCCCAATTATTATTATTGTAAGTATTTGGATTGTTTACTCGATCTAGTCCTTATAATGCTAAGAAAAATCCTCGAGTTCTATATTTTTATAGATAAACAAAAATGTTGGTTTTGTTATTGTTTATTTATTTATTTATTTATTATTAGGTTCACCAACAGCTATTTACACTAAAACAGTTCTTCCTTAATTAGCTACGTTTAACATTGTAAGTGTAATAACTACTTATAGGCGAACACCGCATGCATTAAGTGTTTACAACTATACTTAAAATAATATTAACAAAGATAACTGTGAATTAATTATATTTCTCCTAATATAAACCAAAACTAATTAAGTGACATGCATAAACCAAATTAATATAAAATATTGCTTAACATTATATCATTTCTGCCTTGTTAAAAACTACAACTGGCCTCTTAAATGGTCACGTATACTTTGGTGGAAAGACAACAGTGTATCATGGTGTATATCAACAAGATCACTGAGACTATTTAAAGTCCTACTAAGTCTAGGTACAGGCGAGTTAGAACCCAGCACAGTAGACCTAAGTGGCAAAGACAGTGGCGTTATCCGGTATCGAGGTAGTCGTGCAGGCGCGGTAAAGCGAAAAAGTTTGAGTAACTGTGGACAATCAATTTTGTTGCGAAGGATTTTGAAAAGCATTACGGCGTCTAATGTATATCTTCGATTTTCAAGTGAATCAATTTTGTAATACTTAAGCCTTGCTAAATACGACCTCGCCTTTTTTGTTCTGTACTCAATAAAGGAAACATGCCACAAAAATCTTTTTTGGACCCGCTCCAAGCGTAGACATTGTACCGCGTAATGTGGCCTCCAAACAGGACTGCAGTACTCTAAAGTACTTCTGACCAGGGAATTATAGAGGGAAAACTTGACGTTACGCTGATGAAAATCTTTGCAGGTTCTTACCACGAGGCCTAAAGTCCTTGATGCTCTTTTAGTAATACACTCAAGATGAGGCACAAAGGTCATCTTACTATCGAACAGAACGCCCAAATCTTTAATTATATTTAATTTTTGAATTTCCGTTTGATATGACATACTCTCTACATTACCACAAATTATATTTTTTTTATTACCTGGGTACACTTGATAGACCATTTGTTTAAGTACATTTTTTTGTAGCTGCACACCGTGGAAAGGCATGGGATTGTCTATTTTTGGCATCTCTGTGATGGCATACTGAACAGAGAGCAATTGGGAGGTTATTAATAAACGTTCATTAGTCTAGTTAATTTTAAATAGGCGAATGGTGATTTAGTGTAAATATGTATAATTAAATATAAATATTTCTCACACATTCACACAGCGCCATCTAGTCCCAAACTAAGCGGAGCTTCTACTATGGGGACTAGACAACGGATAAACATACATAAATACTTTTTTTTTGTAAATACATACATATTATACATAGAAAACACCCAGACCAATGCAAACAATCATGTTCATGCACACAAAGATTTGCATTGAGCAAGAATCGAACCCGAGATCTCTGCGTAGCAGTCACCTATATAGCCACCTATATGTATAGTATGATATTTATCGAATATTAATAACTTTGGTTGTGCGGTAAAGTTTATTTAGTAGTCGTTTGTCCAGTGTGATATAAGTAGACTATAAGTTAGTGCATATAGCCGGGCATTTGGTGGGTAGGGCATTAATGGTTTGGTATCTTACTTTGAGTGGTGATAATTGGTTAATTAATTAATGTGTCTAATGCTTAATAATATAATAAATACTTTTGGTTGGTAGCGTAGCCATAGATTTATTTCTCTTTAGCACATCCAAGAGCGGTGAACCTTATGCCTTCCCTATTAAGGTGCCCAGCCAGTAGTATATAGAATGACAGGCCAAAGATATACTAGAAAGAAAGAATATTTTTATTTTGTTGCACATACGAAAAACATACAATAAAATGAATTTAAATATAAAACAAATGTACACAAAATAGGACCTAACTCAGCTAATTGCTGTAGCGTCAGGCGTCATAGACACTACGACACTACAGCGCTGGAGCTACTACAAGCTAACAACAGAAAGGTTTACATCAATAATGCGAGTGTAGGCTCATATTTCGAGAATCTATATTCCTTAGGTTGTTTTCCTTGAAAACGTTCAACTAGCGTCAATAATAACGTTATGTGATATGCTGTAGAATGTAAACCTAAGGTTAACTAAATACATACTCGTATAACGTTACATGTTTACTGCATTGTGTAGGTTAGTGTTACTGCAAATACGCTATAATTTTAGTGTTTTATTGTGTTTTCTATGTAAAAGTATTATGTACGAGTATGCATTATTGTTCTATGTAAAAGTATTATGTATGTGTTATTTTGGGACTAGATTCTGTTGTGGACTGCGGAGTATTATTTTTGTGTAGTTATTCCTAGTGGCCAGCTTGGTATCAAGTTATTTAAGCCGCTTTTAAGCCTGTTTGAGACTGATTGACAACAATCTCGAACAATAGATTTTTAACTATTGCGATTTGTATACATAATACTAATTAATTAATTATAATTAATTAATTAATTAATTACATATTATTAATTAATTACCTAATTCTATATGGGTCTTATTCGCGGTATATACTAATTAGCCTAGATACTAGTAAGATAAATAGCTAGGTTTTTCTCCGACGTTTCGGCCGACTTGCAAGTGCCGTGGTCGCGGAGGGACTGGTGTCAGCGGAGCGTCGTCCTTGTGAAGTGCGGGGTACCTAGGTATTTACCTTACTAGTATCTAGGCTAATTAGTACGAGTATATACCGCGAGTAAGACCCGTATAAAATAGTAATAACAATCTCGAACGTATGGGTCGTAAGTAGATACTATAGATATTGTCACTGTTCTAAAATAACCTTCTTACTTACTTGAAAGCCAAAGATTCTTAAGAAATTATGTAAAAGGATTATTTTACATACAACCTCTTCTTACATTTTTTTTAATAAATATGAAAAATATTTCGTTACAACCTTTTTGTTTTTTTTTGACTCATAATATTATCGAAGAATTTTTTTAATAACCCGTATATTCTTCAGCGTGAGGAAGTGTACAAATGAATTGAATTTTACTAACAAAGGATTTTCCTGGAAGGAAAACAAGTCGTGACGTCACAGAAAGTACGTTTCTCTTTATAACCAATCCCATAATGACACGAAACATATTTTATTTCCATTAAAGTATTATGTACATTATACCTAGTCTTTTTGTTATTTATAAGTTGTTTTGGAATTACGTCTTAAGTTTTTTTAGCGAAATTCCGTCTCTTAGATATTATCGACTCTTAGGCCATTTTCGCCTGGCCTTAACATGCACACAATACCTACAGATATTGTAATTTCCAAGAAAAAAAGAGGTTTTTATTGAAAATCAAAACGTAAGTATACTTTAGTCAAGTTTTCCCCTTCATCGAATGGAAGCCACCTATCCTAGCAGTGGGATATTGGGCTATTATGTTTTTTTTTATAGTATAGTATTGTATAGTATATATAAAAGAAGGAAAACTTGAAATTAAACCCTATACCAATCCGTTTGACCAGCGTGGTATTAGTAGGCCAAGTATTCCTCCGTCCCGGGAGGAGGTTCGTCCCTGCATTGGGACATTAATGGGCTGTTATAATGAGTATTGTATAGTACCAACCACTAGGGATAAATACACAAAAAAGTGCCCATCCGTACATAATACATCGCTTTCCAGTGTCGTGAGTTTCCTGTAATTAATCATTTTATTAAAAGTCTATCGACAGGCAACTGTTTTATCCGGCAGACAAGGTTTAAAATTATGCCCGAGTTTTTGCTCAACATCCAATAAATCGCGATGGTTGTGCCTGAATTTTATAATTTTTGCGATAAATATTTTTTTAAGCTCTTTTAAATTCTTGCTGAAAGTGTTGAAACGTTTATTTTTAAAACTGTTTTATTTAAACGGCCTATGAAGGAGTAAGAATACGAAATGATGACTTTATCTATACTTCTGGATCCTTTGGCGCTCTACAAAGTACCATTTAAAAAAAAAAATTAATGCCTTAGAAGGACTTACAATTGTTTAATCCGAAATATCTTTTAGAATGAACTAACTACCCCTCGCTAGTTTACATTGCAAGACTGCGTATAGCTATAGCTCTTTAATTTACTTACATAGTCTCAACCGCCGACCTAACTTAAACCTCTAAAATATCTTTAACAAATATACTAACCATAAAAACCATTTAACCCAATACAGATAGAATACCTAACTAGTATTTTATCTTTTGGACGATTAGCAATCCCAACACTGAAGAAAGTGGCTGGCACCTCCCTAACGATTTAAATCGACGTCGTGTTCAGACTGGGAAGTACTCAAATGTAACTCGAGTACGAAAAGGAATATTCTAGAAGAAAATTTCATAAAGAAATGACAACTACTAAAATCTCTTAGGTGTTAACTTTAAAACCATTATATATTTCGATTCCTACTCATTGCAAACTTTTCAGGCATAAGTTTGTGAATTTTTGCATTTTTCTGGGTGTTTTCTATGTATAAAGTTATGTATTGAGAAAAAAACTGCAGCCTAGTGTGTTTATCTGTTGTCTAGTAGTCTTTGTACAAGGTCTGCTTAGTTTGAAACTAGATGGAGATGTGTGTATGTGTGCAAAATGTTATAAATAGACTAAAATAAATGGTGAGTCCTTTAGTTACAGGCGTTGTAAGTATTTCAATGTCTTACACTATGAGTATAGAGAGAAACAAATGAAAAATGTAATGAATAATAAAGAATTTATACTAGACATAATATCAAAATTCAATTTGTGTTTGATTATACTTCTGGTCAATTACGATTCTGGTGAGTTGAGAATCTGGTGAATTGCGAATCTGGTAAATTGAGAATCTGGTGAACTGCTCCTAAGGGGTCAAAATTGTTCCAATATATTTTGTAAAGTCTCATTATCGATTATTATGAAACCTCTCAAAGGGGACTTCACTTTAAGACAGTAACGAGTACGTAAGATCAAATACCGATAACCTCTGATCTCAAATACTTATAATATAATAAGCATCAGGATTCAACTTAGAACTTTTACAAAAGCTTAAAATTTAACTCAAAGACTACACAGTTATTCATGAATCACGTAATTTCAAAAATAAACTCTAAAGCAACAAAATAAAATTCAAATTTTAATAACAGATATACTTAAAACTAAACCATTTTATTTGGAGCTCTTTTTGTTATTTCAATCAATCTTATTACAAGGGGATAAGATTTAAGTTTGAATGGTAGGTTCGTTAATATAGACTTATGTGAACTGTTCTTGAGAAGGGATGGAAACTCATAATGAGAGATTTGTGTTACTGTTACAAGTCGGCCCAGAATTAAGTGTGCCGCTTGAATTGCTTCCTTTATGCCTTGTTTATTTCAATTGGTGTGAAAATATAAAAGATCCGTACCAAGTAAACAGTTGTTTTCATAAATTAGAAAATTGTGTTTATCTTAAATTAAGATTATATTAAACCTGTAAATTCTCTACATAAAAACATTAGGTGGTATGCGTAACGTTGTTTAGGAGCTTATGCTCCTATGCATAAGGTCAAAAGCGCACAATGACAAACGATCGCAAATTGTCAAAAGAGCAGAATGTCAAAATCGCACATAGTCAAAGGGGCAGATTGTCAAAAGCGCAGAATGTCAAAAGCGCACTTAGTCAAAAGAGCAAAATGTCAAAGGCGCACAGTCAAAAATCCTACACACGTCATCATAATTATTACGTTTTAATAACACTTTTAGCTAAAAACCATCCCATCCTTCGTTAGATTTTAAATGACATCTATGTTTGGTAAGAAAAAACTACCATAGTTAATAGAATTCAAAACGTGATCTTGATTATTAAGATAGAGTTTACCAAAAATAGTTTCCTATTGGACTCCTGCCTTGATCTTATAATAGGTTAAACCTGAAATTTCTTTGTGTCCGATAAATAATTGATTGTAAAAGTATCTGAAATACACGTTTTGATTTCTGTTCCCCTTTCCCCTTTCCTAGACACAGAAGAAGAAAAAAAAGTAGCCTATGTTACTCTCCATCCTTTCAACTATCTCCACTTAAAAAATTACGTCAATTTGTAGCTCCGTTTTGCCGTGAAAGAAAGACAAACAGGCAGACACACTTTCCCATTTATAATATTAGTTTGGATAATATACGTATAGTTTCTACCATAACCATCTTTATAAGAAGCCGGTGAAAAAAAAAAGGCTTTCTTACTCATTCACACATGGTCATCTAGTCCCAAACTAAGCAAAGCTTGTACTATGGGTACTAGATAACGGATAAACATACTTAAATACTTTTTTTTTTGTAAATACATTCATATTATACACAGAAAACCCCGAGTTCAATGCAAACAATAATATTCATGCACACAAAGATTTGCATTCAACGGGAATAGAACCCGAGACCTCTGCGTAGCAGCCATCCTATAAACGAGAGCCGCAGAGGTTGTCAAAAAATGTCACCACCCAAGTTCATAAAATCTAGTTAAAACTCCGCTACTCATCATTTATTTATTTATTTCTACCAAAGAAATTTTGCCACAAAACCCTATATTGCTCAAAATCAAGTACATAATATCTATAAAAAATCGGTAACGCTCTAGTTTCTCTCAAAAGACGCAGTATTCTCTTGTCTATTTGAGAGCCATTGAATATTTCAACATACTTTTCTTTCTCGGCATTTTTAAGCACTTAGTACGTGCTTGTACCTTTAGAATATTATCAGTGAAAGTGGAAGCAATATTTTTTTACGAGTAAGTGGGTTAGTTTATTTTTTAAGCGGAAAATGCAGAGTGTGCATAAATTACGCGTTAGCGACTACCTGATCAAGGTTGTAGTAGGTTTTTTTTTTGAGGACGAGTATTTAGTCTCGGACGGCAGTTACTACTTTAAGCGGGCTGTGGTAGACCGGATGGCCCTCAACCGAAGGTTGTAGTAGGGATGAAGGAGGCCTTAATAACGGACTGCAAGCGGCCCAAGCGTGTTTTTTTATAGTAGGTGCAAGTACTACACTATTTCACTGTCATCCATTTGACGACCTCTGTGGCGTAGTTGTTATATAACATGATTGCTACGCAAAAGGATTGGGTTCGATTCCCGCTCAATGCAAATATTTGTGTGCATGAACATGATTATTTGCATTAGTCTGAGTGTTTCTATGTATAAATCTTTTCGTTGATATGGTGATGAATAGTTAACTTTATTTTTATTTTTTAATTAACCCTTTAACTGGTACAAGTAACTTCGTTTTTCATTGGTTTTGACCTTTATTGCAAGGTTATTAGAGTTGCTAATTAGATGGCAATATAATCACCTCTACCGGTTAAAGGGTTAAACTAAAACAAAATTTTTATACTTGTCATGGTTTGGTTTTAAGGCATTCATCATCAATCAGCCAATCGACGTCCACTGCTGGACAAAGGCCTCCACCAAGTATTGCCACCTTGTGTGGTCCTGTGCCTCCCTAATCCATCGGCTTCCTGCCGATTAAGGGATTATTTATAGTAAATTAAGGCATTGATGATTGATAAATAGTTTGAATTTATAAACTTCACCATTATAAAAAAATAACGTTTTAAAAGATTCTAGAATAGCTGAAAATTTCTTAATGACTTCCCACAATAAGTACGTATACAGCCTAAATCTTTTCCTTACAAAATGTAAAGCTAAAATTAAAGGAAATTGACTACTTAGATGTTTTTGAGATATTGTAATTTTCAATTTCATTTACTGTCATTATATTGGATGACATTTTCATGATAACGGGAATATTTTTAGGCTCATTTAGATTAAAATCAATATTTCGTACAAAAATGCTAATGTATTTTGAATTTCTATTAAAATGTAATGTGGCTATTTGTATCGTAAAAATGTATTGAAATTACTGACTAAAAATACTTTTCAACGGATATTATCTCGTTATTATTGTATTTTTAGAATGTTCTTTCAGGCACTTTTCTGTGGCTATTGACAGCGGACATCTGTGTCTACAGTATACTTACTGGACGATTGCGGCTCTTAAGTTTTATTTTATCAATAGGTGTTCGTGTAAATGCAAGAAAACATGATCCTTTTTTATCAACCACTGCATACTAAAAACACTCATTTCATAAGCATATTTTGTTATAAAAACATGTATGATCAAAAATAACTCGCGTTATGATTAATCTGTGGCGTCGTTTACAAACATAAAGTTGATGGATACAAAGCCACCGGTGCTTAAGACAAGCTTTTACCGATTACACAAATTATATTAAAGTGAAGTAGCATCTGAGATTTCATGTTTAATGAGCATTCTTGCGAATGTTACGTTACAGACAAATACCAGTATATTTTAGCGAGTATTAAGGTAGTCAAAATTAACTGAACAAACATAATCCAAAAACAAGTAATAAACATGACGTTACAAATTAAATACCACGACAAAATGCATTTAAAGTACTACTCCAAAACATCAAGTCTTGACAGATTAAGAAGATTAAGAGCTAAGTTACTTCGATCTGAATCCACGGGATTAAGTGGCTTTGTTGCGATTACTTATCTCATACACTCAGAAGAAAATACGAAAATTAAACGAACTTTAGTTAATCATAACCTGGACTTCCAATACGTGTAGCTGTAGAAGTTACCTTAGCCCAGCTGTGGGTAAAAAAAGTTATGTTTTTAAAATAACTTCCGCCGTCATTAGGGATCAATCCCTTTGTAGTGACTTTGACAAACATAAAATTAAAGGATACAATTGAGGCTCAAGGCAAGCATTTGCGAATTATCCCGTTAAATAATTTGTCTTGCGTCGGATTTAAACCTGCGACCTTACTCATAGCAGCAGTAAACACAACTAATATACCACCAAGTTACTTAACAAACATAATCTAAAAACAAGTAATAAACATGAAGTTACAAAATAAATACCACGACAAAATGCATTTAAAGTCCTACTCCAAAACATCAAGTCTTGACAGATTAAGATGCTTAAGAGATAAGTTACTTCGATCTGAATCCACGGGATTAAGTGGCTTTGTTGCGATTACTTATCTCATACACTCAGAAGAAAATACGAAAATTAAACGAACTTTAGTTAATCATAACCTGGACTTTCAATACGTGTAGCTGTAGAAGATACCTTAGCCCAGCTGTGGGTAAAAAAAGTTATGTTTTTAAAATAACTTCCGCCGTCATTAGGGATCAATCCCTTTGTAGTGACTTTGACAAACATAAAATTAAAGGATACAATTGAGGCTCAAGGCAAGCATTTGCGAATTATCCCGTTAAATAATTTGTCTTGCGTCGGATTTAAACCTGCGACCTTACTCATAGCAGCAGTAAACACAACTAATATACCACCAAGTTACTTAACAAACATAATCCAAAAACAAGTAATAAACATGACGTTACAAAATAAATACCACGACAAAATGCATTTAAAGTCCTACTCCAAAACATCAAGTCTTGACAGATTAAGAAGCTTAAGAGCCAGAGTTACTTCGATCTGAATCCACGGGATTAAGTGGCTTTGTTGCGATTACTTATCTCATACACTCAGAAGAAAATACGAAAATAAAACGTGTAAAAATATTGCTTTTACAAATATAAATGTAAGGATTTACGTGGTATTTATTTAATATTTGCTTTGTTGCGGTGTTGTAGGTATTAACGAGGTAGGGTTTTTATGATAGAATAAATGTTTAATGTTTATCTGAATATCTGATACTAGCTAACCCGTCCTCACTTCGTTGGGCGGCAAAAAAACCGCGTCCCTTTTTTAAACATATTTCATTACTACTCTACTCCTATTAGTCAAAGCGTGAAACTATATAGCCTATGACACTCCCCGATAAATGGACTATTCAACAAAGAAAGATTTGCAAATTACAGTACAGTCAATACTGGCATAGGTAAACTGGGCTCGTCTGTCAACGATGATCAATATCTTTTGAACTGTAACCTATCTGCAAGCTGTTACGAATCTCAATCAAAGAAGTTTTGCTAATCTGTAATCTGATAATGATTACATGGTCACTTCCAGTAATTTTGTTGATTTTGAACGAAGTCTTCGTTTATTTTTGAGTGATGTTTATCACTTCATCAGAATAGTAGAAGTAGATACGAAGTAGTTTTTAACTGCATGTTAGTTCTCGTACCTAAAAATTCGGTTAAGTTAACTTTTAGTTGTCAAATTGTCACACTCTAAATAAAACTTGAACACGACCACAAAAGATAACAATTGCATTAGCAAAAACAAGACAATTTGACTACTAAAAGTTAACTTAACCGAATTTTTAGGTACGAGAATAATTGACATGCTGATTTAAAGTAACAGCTGAGCAACAGGCCGAATATAAATCTTATTAGTTACTTTGAAGTAATTATAAACCAAAACTTAAGATTTTTTCTATGACATGTCCTTGATGTACTGTGAAAAAGCTTTTAGCCAGACCGGCCAAGTGATGAAGGGAAGTTATTTTATGTCTTCCATACGTGCATCGTCTTTATTCCTGGACTAGGACCCATGCCCACTTCGTTGGGCGGCGAAAAAAAAGCGTCCCTTTTTTAAACATATTTCATTACTGCTCCACTCCTATTAGTCATAGCGTGATAATCTATAGCCTATGCCACTCCCCGATAAATGAACTATTAAACACAGAAAGAATTTTTAAAATCGGTTCAGTAGATCCAGAGATTACCCCTGACAACTTCGTCACAAACACACAAACTTTACCTCTTTATATTATTAGTATAGATTATATAATTTGCGCTTGCCATGCTGCCGAACTACCGTGACCTTGATCTATAAAACGAGCATTTTAAAATCTATTTTGACGCAGGAAATTGGAGTTTAATACAAAAATGATGTTCAAATTGGCTCTCTTTGCCTGAATTCTCCAGACAAACTGGCATTTTTAGAAGTCGCTTTTGATTCCACTTTTTATGCAAAATATAAATGCCATGGCGAGCTTAGAATTAAACTTATTCACAATAATGCAAAAGTTTTCTCATAAAAACTTCCACACTATGAAACAGACTATCACATACTTAACATAACATCAGTGGTGTTCCCCAAGGTACCTTCATACATAATTATCATAACAGCCCATTAATGTCCCACTGCAAGGACGGGCCTCTTCCTATGACGGAGGGATACTTGGCCTACTAATACCACGCTGGCCAGACGGATTGATATAGGGTCTAATTTCAAGTTTTCCTTCTTTTTATTTCGTAAAGATATTATTCAATTATAGTCTCTTAGTCGGTTTTTACGACACCAACGGGATATGATGGGGTGGTGACATTTGTATTCTAATTCCGTCACCACACGGTAATTAATATACATAATTATGGCTCACTAACTAAGAATATGAATATACCCTGAATTCAGTTAAATGGGCCTACTTACTTGTTAAAACCGTGTTTTTCCTCTTTGAATGAGGGTCATTCCAAGCAAAAGGCGAGTACGGCACTGTAATGTAATATCTTGTAAGGGGAGGGAACTATGAAAGAAATGAAAAACAATTTATGAAAATTAATCCAACGAAAAAGATTTTTGTAAAAATATGCAGCTGTTATAAATATGTCAGCGAGTCATCGGCTAAAGCGATTTTATTATGCTTAGCGATATATCTATACTTCTATACTAATATTATAAAGAGGTAAAGTTTGTGTGATTGTGTGTTTGTGACGTTGTAGCAAGTAATCTCTGGATCTACTGAACCGATTTTAAAAATTCTTTCTGTGTTGAATAGTCCATTTTTCGGGGAGTGTCATAGGCTATATAGTATCACGCTATGACTAAAAGGAGTGAAGCAGTAATGAAATTAATATGTTTAAAAAATTTACCCAATTTTTTGCCGTCGACGAAGTGGACACGGGTCTGCTAGTATTAGTATAAAGAAACATGAATAAAAATAATAATATTTTATATTATAGTTCATGTTCATAAGGCGTGACTTTATGTATGTATGTATTGGAAAAAATTACTACAGCGAGAGCTGCCTTAGCCCGTTATTATTACACCCATAAAACACCATCCCGTCTTTTATTCCTATGGTGGTGTGGTGATGATAACAACACCCCGTTACATCTTATTTTGTGGAGGAGATTGTGTGATGATTATGTGGGCCATATCTCCGTGTGGTGACGGAGTAAGAATACAATATATCACCACCCCTTCTCATCCCATGGGTGTCGTAAAAACCGACTAAGGGACTATCCGTGAATATTATCTTTACGAAATAAAAATAAGGAAAACTTGATATTAAACCCTATACCAACCAATCCGTCTGGCTAGCGTGGTATTAGTAGGCCAAGTAGCCCTCCGTTACGGAAGGACATTGATGGGCTGTTATAATCTACATAATATGGTGACAAAGTGATTTATTACTACAAACTAATAAATTCGCTAGTTTTCCATGCCATTTATCCCCGTTTCACTCAAACTAAACAGTAAGTAATTAGTACGCTTATATTGTATCGTATAAAGAATGTTAACACGGAACTAACGTTGTGAAGATTAATCAATGTTCTACATTGGAAAATTATAAGGCAGTTTGATTGATTGATAGTATACTGTATAATGAACTTATAGTTACTAAGCAATCAAAATCACAGAAATCCAGGTATTCTAATCTTTTATATATTAAAAGTAGTAGGAAACTTAAGAAATACTTAAAGTTGAAAAAAATTGTTAAAAAACTTGAACATGTAACAAAGAAACATATTGTATTGTCTCAGAGCAATAGTGAGCTGGTCATAGAACATGATAAAATATTGTCAGATTTAGATAATTATAGTACTCAATTAACATCTAGTAAATTACTTTATGACCAGCACACTACAGATTTAAAAACACAAATTAGAGACTTGCAATATGAACTGGCAAAAACCAATTTAAATCATGAAAAAGTAATGGAGGATTATATAAGTAAATATGAAGAGATAGCCAAAATAGGTAAAGATAATTTAAAACAGGTTATCTCTTTAAAAAAAAGCAACAAATGCAAGTGTATCCAGTCGAATCCATCTTTAGTTAATAGCAGTAGTGAATTATCTTGTAATGAAAACAGGATTTCTGTTAACAAACATGCATCTTCGGTACATAAAGAAGACAGCTTATTGTCATTATTTAACCAGACAAAATGTAGCAATGATAAAGTTTATATTTTCTCTGACCAATTGGGCTTAGGTTTCAGTACTCTGTTAAAAAGTTTTACTTATTACTCCATTGTAAATAATTGTTACCCCAATGCTAGCTTCACTCATATAATTAATTGTTTAAAGAATAGTAATCTAGAAGCCTCTTCCACTATTATATTATTATATGGTAATTGCATGTCAATTACTAAAAAAGACATCATTCACTTAACAGAAGTGATGTTAATGCTTAATAAAAAAATAGGATGTAGGTTCATCACCATGTGCCTTACCATATGTACAAAATGTAAATAAGGAGTATAACAAAGTTATCTAAAATATAAACCTAATGATGTATAATTTAACTTGTCGTCATAGTGACTTTATATTATACTTCGAAACCAACAATTTTGTAAATAATTTTACATTAACAACAGATACAATGTATCTGTCAGTATATTATAAGCGACAACTTGCTAAATTATTAGCATACAACGTTTTACACTTTGACACAGGTAGGGTAAGTTGTCCAACAATGAACCATGTAAAATTTGAAGGCGCATAACTCTCTCGTTTAAGCTTCGAAATGATTCAAATTTTGTACAAAGATAGGTAATTTATCTAGCTTTAAAAGAGCATTGACAAATTTTCAATATTATTTATACTTTTAAAAATAAAAACATAAATATAAAAATAAATATTTGGATCAATGTGTACTCTAGGGTGTGCACATTGAACCGGGTTAATTTTAACATTGAACCACTTAATTATGAAAAAGAAATGTTATCAATAATTAATTAAGGTAAAAGTAAGACGACCATTTCTTATGTAATTAGTCTTTACTTGTAATAGAGTAGTCTTTAAATCATAATTTAGTATATACTTCTTGTTAGCAAGATCATCTTTACGTGTGTGTAAATACTGTGCTACATAGCGGCGCAAAGTAGGATATAATGCAGCTTTTCTGATGATTACACCTTCTCTATTTAATTTGAAAGCTCTTAACATATTGGAAGCAGTGTGGCCCCCTTTTTTCTTTGACTTAATTTCATCATCATCATAAATATCAGCCTATAGACTATTATTCTGCTGGACACAGGCCTCCTCCAAACGTTTCCACCCTGCGCGGTCTTATGCCTCCCTCTTCCATCGGCTTCCCGCCGTCCTAACCAGGTCGTCGGTCCATCGTGTAAGGGGTCTCCCCACCCTGACTTCCCTATTCTGACTTACTTTATTCCGTGCCATTCTGTAACAGATAGAAATATTGACCAAAGGAAGTAAATAAAGTAATATTAATAATGATAATATGAACAGCTAGGTAAAAGAATATCATGTAGTTTGAAAGTTTCAATACATTATCTAACAACACTAGCAAAATGAACCACGTTTTGTTTAATGTGTACGCCAAGGCAATTCTTGGGGTACACAATCCGTGATTCATTGAGTACCACCTCAACATGGTTCAATGTGAGACATAGCACCTTTTTATAACTAACCTTAAAAATTTAAACTGAAAGAAATATAATTATGAAATAAATTACAGTGCATAGATAAGCTAAATAACTATATAATTCGGTGTAGAAATAAAATAGTCGATATTTCTTAAAGGAAAAATGCTAAAAAAGATAGTAAAATTTATTTAAAACTTACTTATGTGACAGTTTTTTAAAAAAAGGTTCGCATACATACACCTCTCGCGCGATCTGCTCGCTAACTACTGAGCGGAAGAGACACGTCTGTACCTATCTTTTGCACAAATTAACACGATCTGGCCACGTCAAATTTTGGAAATATAGCGCTGGTTAAGTGTAGCTGCATGGTTCATTGTGAGACAGTCGACCCTACATGTAGAGTATCGAAGGACTTAGTTAGTAGTAGTAGTACAATTATTTCTATTGACACAGGTACATGTAGGGTATCGAAGGACCTAGTTAGTAATAGTAGTGCAACTATTTCCATTGACACTTCTTTAAACTAAGAAGTATGACAAAGGGTAGGTCTCTGAATATAGCTCATCAAAACATGCAAGGACTACCCAGCAAAGAGTTAGAATTAAGTTTGTTCTTAGAGTCCCACAACATCCAGGTAATGTGTATTACAGAGCATTGGCTAAAAAGTTATGAAGTTAGTTGTGTTAATAATAGTCGTTTTACAGTACATAGTGTGTTTACTAGAGAAAAGTCATGCAGAGGTGGGTCATTGATATTAGTATCAAATAATATTATAAATTGTAAAGAGCGTAAGGATATTGTTAGTTTATCTATTGAATGTACAGTGGAAGTATCCTGCATTGAACTTAAGCAGTATGTTATAATTTGTGTGTACCGTCCCCCTTCTGGTAACTTGAAAACCTTTGAGGAGGTAATGGAAGACTGCCTTAGGAAAGTTGAGAAGAGTAAGAAAAGTATAATATTGTGTGGAGATTTTAATATTAATATATTAGAAAAATCATCTACATCTAGCAGATTTTTAAATCTTTTTAAATCATTTAATTTAAAAAACTTATTTAGTGAACCTACTAGGATTACCAAAACATCTTCCAGTTGTTTAGATAACATTTTTAGCAATCGAGATGTCTCATATAAGGCACTATCTAGTGATCTGCCATCAGATCATTGTGGACAAATAGCAAGCTTTCCGGAGGCAGAATTAATAGATTCATATGAGGTATCGAGTAGGCCTTTGAGTAGTGGTCGCTTAGTTTGCTTTAGGGACAATGTTGTGAGCGGTATTGACCCTACTCTTCTGGAGATTCGTTCACCCAATGCCATGTATGAAGGTTTATTTAACACAGTAGAAAACAATTTTCAAAAATATTTTAAAGTAAGGAAAAATTTAGTAAAAGTCAAGCCAGCGTTTAATGATTGGGCTACTGTTGGTATATATAAAAGTAGACGTAGATTGTATGAATTATATGATTTAAAGAAATATAACTATAATCCTGCATTTATAGAGTATGTCAGAAATTATTCAAAAATATTTAGGAAAGTTTGTTGGGAAGCTAAATCTCTTTATGTAAGTAACATAATAAAGCAGTCTTCAAACAAAGTTAAGGCTACTTGGCGAGTTATTAATGAAGCCAAGGGTAAGCCTCCGAAACAAATAGGCAATTTAAACTTAACTTTAATTGATAATGGTAGGACAATAAAAAATGATGTTGATGTAGCTTATGTTTTTAACGAATTTTTTGTAAGTATACCAGTAGCCACTACTAAGGCTTTAAACGCTTCTTCGATAGGTGCGTGTAACTTTTTACATTCGTGTGTAGCAAAATGTGACACCAATTTTGAATTCAAACATGTTAGTCCTTACGACATTGTTAACGCCTTTCAATCTCTTGCTTTGAAAAATTCTGGTGACTTATGGGGCATGTCAGTAAAGGTAGTCAAAAGTATAATAGATGTAGTAGCTCCTTATTTATCAGTTATTTTCAATGGGTGTGTAGATTCAGGTACATTTCCCGATTTAATGAAATGTAGTAAAGTTGTTCCACTTTTTAAGACAGGTAGTACGACGGATCCTGGTAACTATAGGCCCATATCAATTTTACCGGCTTTTAGTAAAATATTTGAAAAAATCATGCTTAGGCAATTATTGAAATATTTTAATCAGAATAGCTTACTGCATAAGGATCAGTATGGCTTTACAAAGGGTTGTTCCACCACTGATGCAGGCGTAGCTTTGTTAAAACAAATTTATAATGCTTGGGAGAATTCTTGCAACGCTATAGGTGTATTCTGCGACCTTTCAAAAGCATTTGACTGCGTATGTCATGAAACATTTGTACACAAACTTAGGCATTACGGTTTGCAGGATTCTTCCTTAGCTCTTCTCTCATCCTACTTGAGTAGTCGGACTCAATATGTTGAAGTTAAAGATTCGAGGTCCTCAGGCTTGCCCGTAACGTTGGGTGTGCCGCAAGGTTCAATTTTGGGTCCATTTCTGTTTTTAGTGTACATTAATGATTTACCTTACCATTTAAAAAACATTTGTGACGTTGTACTGTTCGCTGATGATACATCTTTAATATTTAAAGTTAATAGAAATAGGACGCATTTTGACGAAGTCAACAATGCACTCACAGAAGTAACTAAATGGTTTACTGCTAATAACCTTGTACTTAACCCAAAGAAAACGAAATGTATTAAGTTTGCATTACCAAATGTTAAAAACCTTGGCCCAAGTTTAATTTTAAATGGTGAACTGCTGGAAGCTGTTCAATCCACAATGTTTCTAGGTATAAAAATAGATGAGAAGTTACAATGGGGTGCGCACATATCTTATTTATCAGCGAGGCTCAGCTCAGCTGCTTACGCTGTTAGAAAAGTTAGATATTTGACAGACGTAGATACAGCTAGATTAGTTTACTTCAGCTATTTTCACAGCGTTATGTCATATGGTATACTATTGTGGGGTACAGCTGCCGATATACAAAGTGTATTTATTTTACAGAAAAGAGCTATCTGTGCCATTTATCGGCTTGGAGCACGAGAATCGCTTAGAGAATTATTTAAGGAAATAGGTATCTTAACCGTCGCTTCCCAATTTATTTATAACAGTATATTGCATGTAAGACAGAATATACATTTATATACCAAAAGAAGCGATATTCATACGGTAAATACTAGAAATAAACATAAACTGTGTGTCTCTCATTACCGTTTACACAAAGTACATCAATCGTTTATGGCACTTAGTATACGCCTTTATAACAAAGTACCTGTAGAGTTATTAGAATTACCGATTACTTCATTTAAAGAAAAAATTAAAAGTTGTTTAGTAGCCAAAGGATATTACACTCTTGAGAATTATGTTAGTGACCGGGATGCCTGGATTTAAAATAGGTCTATGAATTAGGACTCGCAGAAAAATTTACTTTGGTCGATGTGAAGTAAGCGCGTCCCTCTGCCATTTGTATCTCCCCTAATTGTAGTTTTTTTTGTTGCTCTTATTGTCAGGACTCGTCATGCTCACTATAATGTCATTGCTTGTGGTGGCGTGGAGGCCGGGTCAATCCCTTCCCTACAATATGGCGAGGGGGTTGATGGCTGACCTTTGCGTTATACTCGTGAACGGGTGCTACTTGGGGTGACTGGTCGACCCTGACATTAATAAATTTACATTGTAATACACTTCTGAGTTTTTATTCAAGGGGTCATTTGGCTGAGCGACGTCTTTACTACTGGATAGTTATTTATGAATGTGATTTGGTGCTCCCACTTTTATGTACTACCTACATCACGACGCTACCTTTATAATTGAATAATCCTTGGTTATGGTTATGTATGGTATACAATGGTTGCAGCGCCTAATTACAGTGATCTCCTATGTAAAAATTATGACGTCAAGAAAATGCAGCAGTAGAGTTTGTTGCGCCGCTTCTTCTCTACTAGCGCTTTGGAGGCGGTGGTAAAGTTTTCTAAACTTTGAAATGTTTTTAAATTTAGATTAAGTAATGTTAGATGACGTCAAAAAGATACAATATTATTGTACTACTTTGAATAAATGAATGAAACTAATGAAACTAATGAAACTGCGTCATAATGATAGCGAGGTACGCCTTTAGCTTTCAGATAGAATTTTAAATTTTGACACAAAGTGTTTGCTGGCCTGTATAAAATACTTAATTTGGTGACACATTTTTAAAATTATATTAAACCTATTTACACCTTTCCGACATTGACTCATTTAAGTTATTTTTGAATTGATTTAAAGTTTTGTTAGGTAATCGATTTGAAACAGTTATAAATATAATATTATTTTACCTTGATTTCATTGTCTGGATTTACCTTTTCTAGATCTTTAATAAATGTACTTAAATATAAACCTCATTCGAGATAGGTGTAATACAATTTAAATACCCCAAACTAAAAATGAAAATGTCACAGTCACTGTAACAAAAGACCTGAAAACTATTACCTTATGATACACAAGGCCCATAGGATCAGATCTAATCTTTTACTAAAAGTCTTTTAAAAAACCTGTCAGCATGTATTATGAAAGTCAAAGAAACCCATGTTGACCGTATGACGCATAAGTACAACATAACCTTCATGTCAATTCTCGTACCTTAAAATCGTTAAAAAATCGTTTTAGTTAACTTTTAGTTGTCAAATTGTCACACAATTGTGTAAGACAATTTGACAACTAAAAGTTAACTTAACCGAATTTTTTGCGATTTTAAGGTACGAGAATTGACATGCTTATTAAACAGGATAGTCTTAAAATTATAGATAGTCATAACATAAACTATAAAATTCAATAATAATCTATAAACTACGCCCAAGAAACCAGTCACAGTATAAAAACGTGAATCTGGAATATATTCACGTCTCAAAAATCGAACCACCTTGATACTTGCGGCGAATTGGCCATTAGGACCTCTTAAGCCACTTTCACCCAAAAAAGGTACTTCACATGCGAACCGGCATGTAGGTTAACCCTTATAAATGAGGAGACTTATACCAGAGTCAAAGCTTAAACTTGATGAAAGCAGTTTCACAGTTCTTTACTTTTTGCTTATATTTAAATATATTTTGTAGTATGTTTCACACGTGACTTTATTCACTTTTTGTAGAGATATATGTTATTTTTTTGTCGTATTATTCGTATAATCTTATCCTGTCTTATTAGAAACTGCTATAAGTTAAAAACTACCAAATAAATAACTATAAAGTTCGTTAATATCCTATCCTACTTCCTACTAATATTATAAATGCGAAAGTTTGTAAGGATGGATGGATGCTTGTTACTCTTTCACGCAAAAATTATTGAACGGATTGTGATCAAAGTTTACAGAAACATAGCTTACTCACCAGAATAACATAATAAAAACTTTTAGTCTGTAAGTCACCTTTTATGACAATAAAGTAATGAAAAAGGGTCTAAAAATAAATACTGACACAAACCGATCTTATTCACTCGGTATTGTAAACTTCTTAGGCAAAATTTGTTACAAAATTGTAGGATAGTCTGAAATCTGAAAAAGGACAATTAAGTTACTTTTTATCAAAACACCACGCGGACGTAGCCGCGGTCGGAAACTAGTTTTAATAATAATTTAAATTAATAAAATTAGTTTTTATTAGCTTTGGACTGCGTAATCGTTTAAGTGGTAATTTTTGACAGTTGTAGAAAGTTTTTTATGTTTTTGTACGTAGTATTATATCATGATATGATAATATAATCATCATTCATTGTTTCTCTATTGTATCTTGCCTAATTAAACCCGCATTTTTATGCCTACATTTATAGGTACTATTGGATTGCATTTTCCTTTTGTCACAAGGCTTGTATCTTAAACTCATCTCAAAACTAAAACCCCACTTTATTACGTAAAGAAATTTTATTAAATAATTTTATATAGATATATTTTAATGAGCTTTACTCTGAAATCTAGAAATAGATGCTTCTAATAGACGAAAATAAATTTCCGTCTAATATCAATCTTAGGGAACAATTCAATTTCCTATTCTGTTATGTTATTGAACCGTATTCTTCTCAGAATTTTAAAGTTACCCTTCAAAATTAATTGAAATATCGTTTGAGAGGAAAATAATTGATTATGTACGCCCCAATTCAAAATTATGCCTTACCGTTAACTGGCTCGGTTTTCTAGCTTTTACTCTATCCTAATCTTAATTGTAAAATTGGGGTTGTATAGTTATTGTATTAGATAATCTATTTGTGAGTAATTTATTTGTAAGTTCTTAGACTATCTACTATCTCCAATGTAAAAATTTATGACATCAAGAAAATGCAGCAGTAGAGTTTGTTGCGCCGCTTCTTCTCTACTAGCGCTTTGGAGGCGGTGGTGAAGTTTTCTAAACTTTGAAATATTTATAAACTTAGATTAAGTAGTGTTAGATGACGTCAAAATGATACAATATTATTGTACCACTTTGAATAAAAATGATTTTTGTTTTGTTTTGACTAGTTAACAGAGACACACCTAACTGCCTGTTGCTAAGCTAGGGTATGTGCTAATTAGCTAATTGGCTAATTAGGTAGTCCATAAAACGAAGGCAAAAAGAAAGGCTTACGAGATAGATGCTCATTTATTCCTACTAAGTAAATGTGTACAATAAACTCAAATGTCATTTTTGACAACTCACCTTAAGAAAAACGACACATAAAATTATTTTTTCAATTCTAAAATCAGTAGAAAGCATGACATAACCATGACAACTGGTACCCAAAGGGGTTAATTTGCAGTATGCAAAAAACCAACATAAATCAAATTATTCCGGAACAGACATTCCCGGAATCCGCTCGTGACTTACGCGTTGAACCCTCAACAGATTTTCCGGCGCACAAAATCCGGGACAGACAAGACGGCTTGTCAACACGCCCGTCCGTCCGGCCTGAGAATTTTTAAATTATACCTAGAATAAATGTTAGATCTCTGAAATTGCTACCTCGTTTACCTATTTTTAGGTTTAAACATGGTGATTAGTTAACAATGTCTTTAATTTCCTGTTGTTACGTCCTTAGAATAATTAATGTTACCACTTCTTTACATCAATCAATCCATGGCAATTATTGACATATTTGATCGATGTAATTCGATTATAAATAAATAAATAAACTTCACACATTCACACAACGCCATCTAGTCCCAAACTAAGCAGAGCCTGCACTATGGGTACTAGACAATTACGGATAAACATACTTAACCTTTAACTGGTGACATGGTTATTATGTGTAAAACAGGAACTCATAAATAAAACTTCGGCTTGTAGTTGATGCTATATTTTATTCGAATCGACAAGGAGGGTACTTTACTTTAAATAATTATACTTGTATTATTATAACACAACCATCAGCTATGAACGTCCAACAGAGACTGGCCTGAGTAGGTGTGGACGTTATTTCACGTCACTAGTTACAATAACTATAGGCAGACCGCTTAACTCAGACCCCGCCTGCGGTAATAGGGGTGCGCGGGGGGCGAGGACAAAAGAGAGAGCTATCTCTTGATTTTTTGGCAAAACGGCGCCATCTAGATATTGTGACCCGAACTACATCACATCACAACACAGCTCTAATTATTAGCTAGCTTATTTTTATGAAATAAAAAGAAGGAAAATCGAAATTATACCCTAAACCAATCTAAATACTTGGAGAGGTTTTTTTTATTTTTCTGATCAGGCTTTAAATTGTGTAATAATTTAGATTGCATAAATTTTCTCTAAGAGAGTACGATTTTTAGTGGGAAGATGACGCCACCATCTTTGAAATTTGTAAATTGTATAGAAGAGGGACTAGCATACTGCACTAGTGTCAAACTGACATACTGACTAGGTGTCCGTTATGGTAGCGTGTGAAAATAAAAAAGCTCTTATTATTGTTCTTATTATCTGTAAATATTTTCTAAGATTGATTCATACAAATTAATATGTTTAAATCATACCTGTTTTAATGTATATAATATATAAAAAATAATTAGTTGTATATTGGTTTTACAACCTTAAATCAGACATTCTTTTTACTTTTCAATTATAATCTAAAGAATAGGTTCTTTTAATTATTGTAAAAAGTAGTGTTAAGGATATTTCTTGAAGAGTCTACAAATAAATATATTTGTATTCTTTAAAATATAATCAAATTATTACAAATTATGTAATATTATTGTTATTTTTGGAGTCGGTGTCAGCCAACGAAATACGATAATACCTAAGCAAATAGAATGGCGGCCGTGAATTACAGATTATATTATTATATAATTTCGACATTATGACATAAAGTTGTTGATTGTTTATCATTATACCAGCCAATCGACGTCCACTGCTGGACATAGGTCTCCTCCAAGTATTGCCATCTTGCGCGGTCCTGTGCCTCCCTCATTCATAGGGTACCAGCCGTCCTAACTAGGTCGTTAGTCCACCGTGTGAGGGGTCTCCCCACCCTGCGCTTTCCGGTACGCGGTTGCCATTCCAGAACCTTTCTGCCCCAACGGCTGTCGGTTCTCCGCGCTATGTACCCTGCCCACCGCCACTTTAACCGGGCAATTCTCTCCATTTCTGATCTCCTCATTTCTGATTCGATCACGCAGGGAAACTCCCAACATAGCTCTCTCCATTGCCCTTAGAGTGACCATGGGCCTTCTTAAAAGGCCCATAGTTAGATTGATTATGATTGTTTATGGATTGGTTTAAAAATTAAACAAATATTAAATAACTATTTTTATGTTAAAAAGTTGTGTATTCCATTCTATTCCTTTCCATCCCATTATAGTAATTGTCTTTGATTCGTAGTACTTATTTCTCATCGTAGTCTATGTATAACCTGTTATATTTAAAGAATAAATTATATAAAATTAGAATAAATTATTAAACTGTATAAAATTTAAAGAAACGCCATATTTCTTTAAATTATAAGTCAGGAATAAAAAATAGAATATAACTATCGTGGCTGACACCGACTCCAAAATAACAATAATATTACATTATTTGTAATAATTTGATTATATTTTAAAGAATCTACAAATAAATATATTTGTAGACTCTTCAAGAAATATCCTTAACACTACTTTTTACAACAATTAAAAGAACCTATTCTTTAGATTATAATTAAGTAAAAAGAATGTCTGATTAATGTTGCAAAACCAAAATACAACTAATTATTTTTTACTTTTTAGTGCAATTTTTGTCTTTGAAGTCGTTTTTTTTTTTGTAAAAACTTATTTTATTTGGCATAGTAACCAACTCGATATAGCTCTTGTGTACGCTACCATAACGGACACAGCTACCCCGCCCCCTCGTCCCTTTCATACCGCAGGCGGGGACTGAGATAAACGGTCGGCCTATAGTTACGCGGCAAGTAACCGAATAACTAGTTTCGAGTCAAAGCAAAAGTAGTGATTTTTGTAACACGTTACTGTATTGGTACTATGTCTGCGTAGTAACTGTAGCGATAGCGAGCGCGAGTCGCTAGTTTGTTTTGACAACGTAACGTAATAAAGCGCGCGAAGCGACGCACGGTCAGTTTCTGTCTTCGGTTCGTCGCTCGCTTCGCGCATGCGCCTGCCGGCTGAGCGAGCGAGAAGGCAGAGAACAGCGTACATAGTTACGTTTAATTTTGATACGTATGATGTAAGTAATAGGTAATAAAATTCAATCATATTTTTTTGTTAATGATTTCAACAGTTCGCATTTCCTGGAAAAACGCATCGTGCATTTTAGGTACGTTTGATTTTCATACGTCTAAACTCCAGTATTTGTGGAAAATTTCAACTTGCGGAGATTTAGTTTAAAAAAAAATTTAAAATATAAAAATTCGCGACAAAAATACGTTTTGTTTTATAAATACTTGTTAGACTTAAGTAACCCCCCCCCCCCTCCTCACCCCCAAAATGCGCATAAAATCGTGGTTACCGTTATTGTTAAAACAGTTACAAGTTATAATCACGATATCATAAATCATACTCAGAATAACTGATTCACTCGTACGACAACGAACTCTTCTATATGAAAAAAAACTAGTTACAAAAATCACTAGTTTTGAAACAGGTGACGCTGACAAAAAAACTGGTTTCGTTACGTTTCATGAAAATAACGTAACGACCCATACCTAGGCCTGAGTCGACCCGCCGGCGCTCGTCACGATTCCTACTCTGTCGGTGTTGCCAAGTAAATAAATGTCACTCGATATAAATTGAATCGATTCAAATTATTTTATTTATCGATTATTTAACGTTTATTAATTTAATTATAATTCTTAAATAAAAGAACCTTACACTCGACCACCCTGATAACGTGTATGACCTCATACACGGCTCAGGTGAGAACCTTACACTCGGCTAATCGACTCATGGCAGCAATAGATCACATTGCAACTGTTTCTCTTATAACTAAGTTTACACTTGTTCCAACCCTATACGGCCCAACTCGAGTAAAAGAACAAGCAAGAAACCTCGGTGGGTTTATTTCTTTTTCACGGGTTTTAAGTGATCTCAATAACAATCAGTAGTAATAACAATAATATCGGCAATAATTAGTTTTGATAACATCAGAAAAATTACTTTGCATTTATAAACACATAATAAATTAGTCGTTACTTTATACACTTATAAAATTTAGAGAGTAATACTTAATGTCAGTCTGATTACTTTAAATTATCATACAATTGAATGTAACGTGATATTATTATAATCTTAAAAATAATCTAGTTGAATCTACAATTATACATTCTTATTTTTTTTTTTTTTTTAATTAGATATATCAGCAAAAAGAAGGTTAATTGAGGGTCACGAGCCCGCACGCTCACGAAGTCTCATGCCCATATCTCCCGTTTCGGCTAAGACAATCATGTGTAGTCTAATTGCCTTAACCTCTATTACATTTATAAAATCAATTACAGTAAGCAAATAACTAAGGGTCACGAGCCCGCACGCTCACGAAGTCTCATGCCCATATCTCCCGTTTCGGCTAAGACAATCATGTGTAGTCTAATTGCCTTAACCTCTATTACATTTATAAAATCAATTACAGTAAGCAAATAACTAAGGGTCACGAGCCCGCACGCTCACGGAGTCTCGTGCCCATATCTCTCAAGTCTTAGCTAGGGCAATTATGTGCAGTCTAATTGCCTTAACTCCCTATAAATGAGGGCCACGAACCCGTTCGCTCACGTGGTCTCACAGCCATATCTCTCATATCTCTCAAGTCTTAGCTAGGGCAATCATGTGTAGTCTAACTGCCTTCGCTCTCTCAAGTCGCGAACCCGCTCGCTCACGTAGTCTCGCGCTTGACCATCTCAATCACTTTATGATCTCTTAACAGGATTAATCTCTTATGTAACGAAGTCAAGTCACGAACCCGCTCGCTCACGAAGTCTCGTGATTGACCTGAAACAACATAATCATTTGCAGAATATAAACTTATAATTGAAAATATAATTTGTGTCTCAATTTGCACATCAATTCTCAATTTAACATGACAATAATTTATCCATAATTATTATTTCTTATTCATCCACGTCAGATGAATCACTATATCACTTCGCTATATCTGCATCATCACTATCTAATTCTAAAGAAGCAATATGTATCCATGGCTCCATCCGATCAGAAGCTACTGTAGTTTTTTGCGCTTATTTCTCGTACCCTCAAAACCAGGTATGGGTACCACACTGTCTATACAAAGCTTCTGAGATGATACTAAAATAGCCGAAAACTGATCAATGTTTTAAGTCCATTTTACGGACTTAAATGATTGGGCTAGCATAATTTGGTACAAACTCTCGTATTACCCCAGCTTCTAATATATTATCTACCATATCGCGAACCTTATCACGTTCCTGGTGCAAAAGCTTATAGGGACGATATACCAAGAGGCGTGTGCTGCTTAACTCGTTTGCATTTCCGTGACATCGGTACACCCTAGTTCAGTCAAGTCAGAAACAGAACAGTGCTGGTAACTATAACTTTTAACTATCGCGTTTCATTATAATTATAAAATTATTATTAAAATAAAGGTAAATAAAATGCGCGTTAATATCCCGTTAATATAATATTTATAATAGTGCTGGTAACGTAGCAATAATTGAAAAAGCTTGTCCTTATCTTGTACATTTACTATTAAGTTACAATATTTTAAGTTTATACTTTAATTTTAAAGTTTCTACTTACGAAGTTTACATGTATTTTACTTTATTATTGTGTTCTTAACTAAACCTTTACTTTTTACGATTATTTTATTTACTTTTAGTTTCCTTGATTTGAAGTCAGGAGCATGTCGAGCTTACTCGACACTATTTGTAATGTTTACTAACCTACATTGAAAACTAAGTACTCTTGCGAAATACTACACATCTTAGGTATTTGTGTACTTCATAAAAACGCTTAATTGATATATTAAATGTGAATACAATAAACATCTTTGGTAACGGACACGTTTTACTTCACATCCCGTTTCCAACCTTATTGTGTTAGTGACAACTACTACGAATCACTCCACAATCTAAGTGTAAGGACTACCCTTACACTCCTAACTTTACTTGCTGTTCATCAATTCACTAATAGTTCTTACCTCACATTGTTTTGCCTCCGGTATGATATCAGTAACCCTCATAACTACGTTTATCTTTTCAGCGCGCGGAAATACGAAATTCTCTTGTAGCAAACATGGTATAGAACACGGAATTACAGTAACGCACAAAAACCCTTTCTTTTTTTACTACATGAATTACCGCCAAGTACTACAAACTGTTCATTAAGTTTACCTACAATTTTTCTTTCCAAGAGGAAGTTTCCACTAAACTGAAATTCCGTTATGGATTTCACACTAGCTGATCCGTACATCAGAGAAAAACCCTACCAGCCTTACCCTAATTGGACGCTTATCATCTTCAAAGCAATCACAACGAGTCTCTGTACCAACATTAATGAACCGCAACTTCGTAGTCTTTAACAGCCAATATAATAATACGAGGTTGTTAAGAACATGACTGCCTAACTAACTGTCAAGCAACCCATCGTCAACCACCTTGCAACCAACTGTAGCAACAACACCGTCATTTGACAAAGTTATTGTCCTCGACCCTAAAGACTAAACCCCTTTTTAAAGCAAAATAATCCAGTGCTAGGTATGTTACATTTACGACCACCTTCATTATTATGTAAATTTTAATTAGTATTCTTATTCCTAATATAGAACTGATACGAATGCTCTTTATTACTAAGCAAAAACTGCAGCAACCGATCGGGCTCTGTATAGTCGACAACGTTTCGGCTATCAGTTATGACAAAAATTCCATCATAATTCAAAGGTTCGTTACTTAAAGTTAATGCGTGAGATTGACGTCATTGGTTGACCCCAGTAAAACTATGCTTAGATTAAAAATGCAATCTATTTTCACCTTTCAAATAAACATAATAAATAATAATATCTATTATCAAAACACAATTGTCACTATATTAAAACTGTAGAATTTTTAAGTGAAAAACCATAAGATAATTAAAAACTAAAGTCAACTTATTACTTGTGACATAACTATCTTGTCATTTTAGAAAAACTGAAAATGTTAATGAACTCAAATATTGGCTGGTAAGCCACCCAATTGTTGTGTTATAATAAGATTACTAAAATTTTAAAAGGAAATTATGTCAATGACGTCACGCACGAAATGATAGGGATAGACATAGAAGGAAGAAAGAGAGAAATCCATTAGAATAAAACGTGTTACCGAAAATATGCTCTAGTAACAGTCAATAAAGTTGACCTTACTATTTTATTTTATACTATTTAACGACTATTTGCTAATATAATAAAACTGATATGTCAAAGCAACGTCATACTTTTGCTACTTTCTTGTTGTACGATATCGAACCAAATTGATTTGTAATATGCAACTACCATTTACTCTAAGGGTGGTAAAGCTAAAAAGTTGTCGAGTATACAACGCAATGCAATTGATTTGACAGTTCTGTCACTGAAACCATGTATAATACAAACTACAGCGCGCCTGCCCGTGATTACACATTAATTGATAAAAGCTAGTTTCTCATAATAATAATTTTCGATCGGCTCATTATATTTTTAACGTTTCAACATGTCCTCCAAGAACTGACCACAATCATAGTACAAATATATTATTATACAGTAATTCGACTTCATAGAAACTGACTAAACGCAAAGATCGCGGTGGCTTCGCGGAGGGAACAGTCGCGCGACTGTGCCACAGTAACGAGAGGGGACGGTGTGTTATAATTTGGAACTAAAACTATAATTCATTTGTCAATGTCATACGAACATGGCCTATATCAATACCTACCTTACCGACTGACTTAGGTACCTACTTAATTATTATAATATAGTATTTTATTTATATCACAAACATGGTGGATATAAAAACAAACATAAACATGTTTCTTTAAATTAAACTTATCAATTATAAAACGTTTTTGTTTTTAGAGCACTTCCTATTGATTTAAATATAAAATAAAAAAAAATTAAAAAGTATAAATTCACAATTACAAAACTAAACGGAAACACAAAGTAGGTAAATGTAATTAAAAAGCTGGAGGTAAGCAGCCCTATCGCATGTTTACGTACCGCGCAGCCGTAGGCATTGTATAGAGAAATTTATTATTTTGTCGTCCCAACCGTAGACAGAGGCATACTCGTTTACTTTTCTAATCCATACATAATAATATTATTATATTCTATTAGAACGGTCAAACTCAGGCAATTATTTTTTTTTTTTTTTAACTATGTTTATTCACGGAATATATACTCTGTTCTGACACGGTTGCTACGTACAATTATTTCTGTATTAGATGTATATAATGGGCTACATGACCTTGAGCGTAGCCTAGAACTGGCATCGCGGTTTCTGCGATCCTCTCGACGCTGGCTGCCTCGCTGGTCGCCGCACTCGCGTCGCTGATCGATGATCTCCCGGCGCTGGTGATGCTCGCTGCGCCTGGAACGTGCCTCCAACTCACGCTCCTCCAAATCAAGCTCCCTTTCACGCCTTAAGTCTTCTTCACGCCAGTATATGTTGGTACTGCGCCGTGTATCCCGGCGAGGTAAGTGACTACGTGGCCGACTTCGCCTAGTAGCGACGTCTTCAGCTCGGCTTTGACTCCGCGTGCCTCCATCACCATTTCTACCGGCCAGGTTACGTTCCAGAGTCTGCATGGTGACTCGGAAGACTCTCTTCACGCTCCATAATCCCGGAAACATAATAAACCAGTTTGAGCTATCTTAGCAATGACTATGTTTTAATTTATACATAAAAAAAATAAAATGTTAATTATCTCGAAAACGGCGCGTCCTAGCTCAAAATGGACCCAAAATTTAGCCCCCTTAGGAACCACACAGTCGTTAACGAGTATTACGAAATCCGACTTTAATTTGGCCTTGACCATATTCAAAGTCAAATATCAAATGGCTTCCTATTCTATCAGAATTTTAATTGTCGTACCTTACAATCGTTAAGAATTCGGTTACATTAACTCTTAGCTGTCAAATTGTCACACAATAGGTCTTGTATTTTTTTTTTTTTTTTTTTAGTAATACATTCTTGTAATTTTTAAAGTGACAGTTCATGTAATCTTCTCCATTAGGAAATATCCTACTTTACCTTTATTTTATCATTTAACTTTATTTTTAACAAAATGTTTAAGGACCAGAATACCACTTTTGGTTAAAATTAAATTTTTAAAATTAACTTTCAGTTAAATTAAATTGTATGTTACGACAATTGACCGGTTATAAGGAAACTTATAGGAGACAACCAGTTCATAAGAAAATTGTACCCACAAAGTCGGGTCATTCTTTTAAAATGGACTAATTATTAGTCCATTACAATTACTGGCAAAGTGAACTTGTAGGACAATGTCTTGTACGTTATGAGATTACTTGACAATTGGCCTAGCTGTTTTAATAGTAGAAGCATTTATTTCCCATGTATCATTGCAAATGAATTGAAAACTATTTAACTACCCACAAAAAATTAATATTAATATTATCATAAGGCCGATTTATAGAAATTAGAGTCCCGTTATCTATCTAAACGCTTTTTTTTAAAGCGATATAACAAGCATAAATCAATCAGTTAATCATTTCAAAATTAACGGTACTTACCCACTTCTGAAGTGTAAAACAGGAACTCATAAATAAAACTTCGGCTTGTAGTTGATGCTATATTTTATTCGAATCGACAAGGAGGGTACTTTACTTTAAATAATTATACTTGTATTATTATAACACAACCATCAGCTATGAACGTCCAACAGAGACTGGCCTGAGTCGACCCGCCGGCGCTCGTCACGATTCCTACTCTGTCGGTGTTGCCAAGTAAATAAATGTCACTCGATATAAATTGAATCGATTCAAATTATTTTATTTATCGATTATTTAACGTTTATTAATTTAATTATAATTCTTAAATAAAAGAACCTTACATATGTAACGTGACTGGTGACGTGCGGTCTGAGAAGCCGCTGCAGTGTTTGGTCTATAACATGGAAATTAAGTATGGTAGCTTATTATGGTATTTAAAAATAGTATAATCAACTATTACTGGTTAAAATAAAACAAATAAGTTTACTCTAAATATAACTTTTATTAGGAACTTGGCATCACAGCTATAAGTAATATTTTCAATCAACCAAACATAGATGAGATCAATAATTAGTAATAAAAAAATTAATAATCAACATTTTAATTAAAAAACACTTTTTATTATAAAGAGTAGATAGTAATTAAGTAAAAAAAAAATTATACTGAAATAAAAAAATAGAATTGACAAAACTGACAGTGGCCAAACTTATGTCGTCTGATTAGAGGTTCATCTCCACTATCACTTCTGGAAGACCGTTTGTCCTAAGTTGACTTCTGGCTCACAGTGTGGTGTATTACTGGTTCGTCATCTTCAGAATTACTTGGTTCCGTTTCCGAGTTATGATCACTTTGCTGCGGGTGTAAATTTTCGGGAACGTCTTCGGCTTCCGAACCACTTAAATCTTCCTGTACCAACCATTCCTCAATTTGATATTGTGTTCTAGTGCTTGGCACTATTCCCGACTCCCTGCGCCACTTTTTTTTAAGTTCATAGTTGTCCATGTTGTAGTAATAACTGTAAAAATAAGAAGAAAGCAAATAATGAAAATTTTTACATTTAGTTACGTGAGTGGTGACATCGTGCCTGAGAGGCCGCTGCCGAATTTTAAATCACTGTAACTTACCTATTTGGGTCCGTGAGACGCAACTTTCTTTCTCTATGTCGTAAATGGGACTAAACTTGAAGGTACTCGGGAGTATAATCAAATGAAGCACGGGGAAGGGGGTGTAATGACGAATCACTGACGCCGCTCGGCCTGTGAGACCGCATGTCACCAGTTAAAGGTTAAATACGTTTTTTTTAAATACGTACAAATCCGGGACAGACAAGACGGCTTGTCAACACGCCTGTCCGTCCGGCCTGAGAATTTTTTTAAATTATACCTATAATAAATGTTAGATCTCTGAAATTGCTACTTCGTTTACCTATTTTTAGGTTAAAACATGGTAATATGGGATGAACGATAACTATTTATCTGTATTGTGGCGGACTAAGAATAAACAATGTCAATATTTCACACATTGTTACCTCTTAAGTTGATTAGGGGGAAATTAATAACAGTATTATCGTTTCCAGAGAAAGACAACTCTGAAATGTACGGTGATCTCTACCCCAGCGGCCATTTAGCTATCATCAAGCTTAAAAGATGGAAACCATCCTTTAAAGCCCTTGTATGCTATCGTCACGGATGTGACAGAGGAAGCTAGTTGTATTTGAAATCCGTTACATCGACCGATCATAGTATCATAATAATAGTACAACCTATTAGCCTTAGCCAGTCTCTCTTTTTCTTGATTTTTGGCAATCCGTCAAAAGTTGGTAGTAATTATAATTTTTCGATCTATTTACCCTTGCAATAATATCGTCTTTCTAAATATTTTAATCCCTCATTTTCTCTAAACAGTATTCAATATATAAAAGCGTACACAATTATAAGCTCCTTTGATAATCCAAGATAACAATTACTACACTAACATTTTTGATTAAATCCAGAATACAAAATATATCAGTTGGGAAATTTCCGATGGTAGATTAAGTACCTTACTCTAATTACATTTTTGGTTAATCCCTTAATAGCTTACTAGTTAATTACTAGTCTGAAATTGGACCTACAGTAGAGCTATTTATATTAAGCAATTTGCGTTTAATTGATAATGAACAAAGTGCTTTTTTTTCTTTGTAATGAAACATTTATTTGAAACTTTTAAATTAGGTACTGATTTAGGTTTACAATTATTACATTTTAATCGATTATTTGCCAGACGTGTGATGAATGAAAATACTACTCGTGTGTTGATTCATCATCATCATCCTAACAGCCCATTAATGTCCCACTGCAGGGACGAGTCACCTCCCGTGACGGAGGGATACTTGGCCTACTAATACCACGCTGGCCAGACGGATTGATATAGGGTTCAATTTCAAGTTTTCCATCTTTTTATTACGTAAAGATAATTTTCACGGATAGTCCCTTAGTCGGTTTTTACGACACCCGTGTGATGAGATAAATTATAACTAATGTTTGTTATTACCCACATAAATTTCTATTGTATGACAATTTTCTGTGGTTCATATAATACATAAAGTATAATCCTTCATTGACCTGTCAGACACTTTTATCATTGTCGTGTAAATGAGCCATTCTGTTAATCGTTTTAATTTTATTACATAAAGCGAATAGACAGACACATTTAGTGTCTGTGACCTCCAGAGGGGTCATGGTCGTATATAATTACTTCTACCCATGAGAGGACTCTTCATCATTTTATTTATTTATTTTATTTTATTCAGGACTACAAACACGTTGTAGAGGGAATCTCTGGATCTTATAAACCGGTTTAAAAAAAAATTCTGTGTTAAATAGTCCATTTATCGGGGAGTATCATAAGCTATATAGTATCACGCTATGACTAATAGGAGTGGAGCAGTAATGAAATATGTTTAAAAAAGGGTCACGTTTTTTCGCCGCCCAACGAAGTGGGCACGGGTCAGCTAGTCTGTTATAATTCTATACCATAATAATACTTTTACAGAAATAGAATTATTGATATTATTGTACACGTTGTATTCTTACTCAGTCAATAAACGGATAACTTCAGCTCATCATCGTATCAGCCACTGCTGGACATAGGCCATCTCCAAGTATTGCCACCTTGTGCGGTCCTGTGCCTCCCTCATCCATCGGCTTTCCGCCGTCGTAGTTAGGATCAACTTTAGCTTAGTTCAGTAACAAAAGAGAACTCAGCAATGTCAGAATCCTAATCAACCTTCATCATAACATCAAAAATATAATCATTTATTCATAAAAATTCTTACAGTTATAACAAGTAAGTACTGCAAGTTTATCAAACTTAATAACTCATTCATAAGCATAGTTGAGAAGTCAAATGACCCAACTTTAAAAATTTGTCCCTTGTATTTTTCTTTTTTAAATTTGCACTCGTTCATCTTTTTGCCTTTTTTTTATTAAATTTGCCCGCGGCAATAACTTGGCGTCGCTTCCTGAACGTTATAATAAATTTCTGCTTAAGAATTTGGCTATAACCCAACCCTGTATTGAGTGGAATACAAGGGGTAGGTACGTTTTCCCCTAAACAATTACTTTTGTATAAAATGTATTATAACCACGGAAAAAAGCTTCTTTTAATATTTTAACATTAAGTACACGTGTATTAATATCAGTATTGTTTTTTTTCTATAACCACCTTTTCTTAAGAGCATTTATAGGGTTTACTAGCTCCGCTAATAGAAAAAAAATTATAATTCTCAAATAGAATAAGTATCCTATTTGCGGATTATGACTCTTTGTTTTATTAGCGGCGCTAGCGAGCCGCGTAAAGGACGCATGATGAACTTGATCTACTTATACCACGCTGGTCATTGAAGGGTGCGATGAATGCATCAGTGCAAAGCTTATTAGATTTACATTTAATAGGTATTGTCTTATTAACTAAATCATTATGGTTTAGCGCTATTTCATTGTTATATTTTGATTTCATCAAAAAATATGTTTTTAACATATCAATCTAGTAATCTAATTATGCTTTAAAGGAATGAAAATGACTCAAAATAAATGTCACATTAAATTATGTAAGATACAAATAAAAAAAAAATATCGGCACTTATCCAATACGAGTATTCATAGTGGCCATTATCAAGGGTTCGCTATTGTACTGAAATGATTTAAAAAAACAATGTTAAGAAGGGTCAGCATGACAATTTCTAATGTTACCCACAGACGTTAAAAAAAGACCTTTTGCTCTTTAATTAATAAGTTACAATTAGCACTTAGGTTTATTAGCACTAACGGGCAACGAATTTTTGGCTCTTAATATTACCAAGCTTCAATTAAATTTTTACCGTAAGTTACTTTAAAAGTATCATAAAACTAGTATGTTAAGTATCAATGTCCAGTACCCATATTATAAGTATTATCTAGTACTCGTTGTATAAGCTCAGCTTGCTTAGTTTGGGCCTAGTTGGCGTTGAGTATGGGCCAGATTCAGAGACCGCACTTTGACTTTACTTTAGCAAAGTCTAGTTATTATCTCTGAATTTGAACAACATTAAAGTAATCTTTTCGCATGAAAAGTTTACTTTGTAGTAATAAATAATGAAAGTAAACTTTTTCATGCGAAAAATTACTTTAATGTTGTTCAAATTCAGAGATAATAACTAGACTTTGCTAAAGTAAAGTCAAAGTGCGGTCTCTGAATCTGGCCCTAAGTGTGCGAGAAATGTACCTAATTATTATTAATCAATAATTAAACAGGCTTGTTTTCTGTCAAATGTTTAACTTACTTACTACTTACTGTTTAACTTACAAGTTAATCTCAACTAATATTTCAAATGTTTTTGTTCTAGGTCAAAACCGTGAAGGCATCTAGCAAGCGTAAGTAAATCTTCGTATACGTCCTTTTTGTCTGCGACCCAAAACAACGGTATCGATTACAACGTCCTTATCTAACGTCCATTTTTGTTGCCTCAGCTAGTCAAGGACGTCGAGGGAAAGCATTTATTTTAACCGATTTAAAAGGGTTGGGATATTTGATCAATTTTAGGGGTTCCCGTTTGTGTGAGGACGTTGGATGTGTATTTTTAGATTTATACTTTGTCTTAGAAAAACAAGAAAAAATCTTAGAAATTACAAAAACAGGTTACAGGCTACATTATGTCCATCTTTTTCCAGAAGAGACTTAAAAGGTCACCATCTTATTTTTAGTTTGTTAAGTAAGTTAAATAAAAAGTCTCTACTATTTATTTTTATTTATGAAAAAATTAACTTCACGGCATGACAGAGCCAAAGCGCCAATGCGCCGTGAAACAACATAGTTATTTATTAGACGCGCAGGTAGAAACGTGTAAAAAGTGAATGCATTACAATTAAGTAAATATCATGCAAATCTGATAGCTGACAGGTCAAAATGTTTTAGTATAGTCCACACATACAGGAAACCAAAGATTTATGGTTAGAGAATGAAAAGCACAGAACCGTATGTAGCCCTATCACATCCCATTTAGGTTCTTACAATGATAACTGTAATCAAAAGATAGAGCTATATTTAGCAACATTTTATGTCATTGTCCACATCTCAAGTGTTACATAATTTATTAAGGAAAAAGAACAGTCACGATTTGATTTTTTTCCGCGTACAATTGAAAATAATATTTTTCCTGTTGTTGACAAAAATACGGTGGTAAAAATCGCCAGCGTTCGGAGAGGTGGGTGGCCATTCAAAATTAAAGTTTTCCTGGTTTATAAATGTTATTCAAAAATGGAGCTGAGTCACTTGAAGCGTCCTTTTACGCTTGAGAAAAACCTTTATACTTTATTTACGTTGTACTTGGGAGGAAAACGTGCGATGTATTATCAGCTATCTTGGGGATATCATTGACGTCAGCGAAAATGGGTAGGTACCTACTACTTTCTCGTAAATTATTTCGTAGAAGGACTTTTTGTTGCTAAATATAATATATTATCATAAATATTTTGTTATAATAGTGTTAAAAATAGACCATACTTGCCAGTTTTGTGATTTTTTTCAAAAGGGCTTGACTGCACAAAAAAATGTTTTTTTAGTAGTTAAGGTGTCGTTTATTTACCGGTAGAGGTGATTATATTACTACCTAATTAGCAACTCTAATGACCTTGCAGTAAAGGTCAAAACCAATGAAAAACGAAGTTCCTTGTACCAGTTAAAGGGTTAAAGTCTTAGGTTATTAGCCACACGGATTGGCATTTTAATATAATTATAAGGAAGTAAAGTTCTGCCAGCTACTACCATTGTCTTCTTATCCAACATCCATTGGATGAAGTGGGGTGGAAACACCAAGTAAACTTTTCCATTATCACCACTAACTAATTACAATACTATCAAGTAAACAACTTAAGATATCGCGAATAATCTTGTTGTAGGAAAACATGTAATACAAAACCGACTGATCTGAGCTAAATAAACTTCCCACAACTAATTAACGGAATAGTTAATTGAAGTAAATATATACTTAGTTTCTCGTCTCACTAATATATTTATTTCCCTAATTAGTGTATTTGTTAATCTATACTAAAATAAATAATTAAGAGTGATACAGCGTTGGCGATGGTGTAGGAATACATTATGTCACCATCTCTCTTAGCCAGTAGGTGTCGTAAAGGTCACCAAGTTGTTAACTGTGAAACAGTCATCATAACAACCCATTAATGTCCCACTGCAGGGACGGGCCGCCTCTCATAACGGAGGGATACTTGGCCTACTAATACCACGCTGGCCAGACGGATTGTTATCGAGTTTAATTTCAAGATTTCTTTCTTTTTATTACGTAAAAATAATATTCACGGATAGTCCCTTAGTCGGTTTTTACGATACCCATGGGATGAGATGGGGTGGTGGCATATTGTATTCTTCCTCCGTCACCACACGGAGTGTCATAAAGGTGATTTTTTAAGCCAAATTTATACAGTGCTCATCGTTACCAAAGAAGTAATGCCCTAATTAATTATAGCTTGTTGCCTTTTATACGCCAATGCATATTTTTCGATGAAAAAATTCAGTGATAGTTATTTATTTATTCTGGAAGACTTAGAGCTATTAGTACAGTATAATTACTTCACAATTTGGTTTAACATTAAGTCAATTACAAGTCCTCACTTATAGGATCAGGTATTTTAAAAATTGAACATTGTATTTAAACATAACAGTTGTAAACATTATTAAACGTTATACTTGCATATTAGCACTGCATTTTCTAGGGCACTTTTGCTAAAAATATTATCTACAGTTTTTAACAGGTTTCCATTCATGCTTATAGACATCAGTAAACAAAATGAAAGTATATTTTTTATTTATATGTTTATAATCATCATCAATTATTACACAGGCACAGGTCAACGGTGACTAACCTATTAGTCTTTAATGATTTTGTTACTTCGCATATGGACTCTGGTGCTGAAGTACATGCTTTGTACACAGATTTCAGTAAGGCCTTTGACCGTATCGATCACATTTTACTTTTGGAGAAACTTAACAGAGCTGGTATACATGGAAACTTATTTAGGTGGTTTTCATCTTATATAACAAACAGATGTCAAGCGGTTGCAATTAACGGATTTACATCTGCCTGGATGCCGATTCCTTCTGGTGTCCCACAAGGATCTTTATTAGGTCCATTACTTTTTGTGATCTTCATCAATGACATTCAATCCTGTTTTAAACACGCTAGCTTCCTGTCCTATGCTGACGACACAAAAATATACTTAGCAGTTAAAAATCAGTCGGATTGCAAGCTGCTGCAAGGTGATTTGTTGAATTTCGAGAAATATTGTACGAATAATATGTTGGATTTAAATGTGTCCAAATGTTATGCAATTAATTTCACTCGTAAAAAAACACCTATTCATTTTCAGTACAATATTTCTGGTATGCCTATTTCTAATGTGACTACTATAAGGGACCTTGGGTTGATGCAGGATTCCAAGTTGTCGTTTGATAAACATATTGACTTTGTTGTAAAAAAGGCTTATAGGTCATTGGGTTTTATCTTTAGGTCAACTTTTCAATTTAAATCTGTTAAGGCTGTAAAGGTGCTGTATTGTGCTTTGGTGCGTAGTACCCTAGAATATGCAACAACGGTTTGGAACCCGCATTACAATATTTACATTGATCGTATTGAGTCGATTCAAAGAAAATTTTTGAGATATATACAATACAAGAGCAAGCAATTTGATCGCGGATACGAGGCTAGATGTAGAAGATACCATTTTCTACCTTTAAAAGATAGACGTGCTGTATCTGATGTGGTAACTTTTACAAAAATTATCGATGGAAGCATTGATTGCTCTGCCTTAGTTGAAAAAATTAAAATCTCGGTTCCACGTAAGCTACCAGTTCGTCACAGTCATCCTTTAGCACCTACTACTGTAAATACCAATTATAGACAAAATTCTTTCATCATTCGTACTAGTAGGACTATAAACGATCTCAGTGGGAGAAGTAGCGATTTTGATTTATTCAGGTCTAAGCCCTCACAGATAAGAAATATTTACAGTAGTATGTTTTTCGGCCCCAAGCCCAAAGTCGCAACAATTTAGTAGAATAAGAATAAAATTAAGTTAAGTTAGTTATGTTAGTTAAGTTAGTCTTCGAATAATTTTGTACTCTATTTAGAATTAATTTGCGAATGCCTGTTAATAGCTGTTTAGATATTTAATTTAGTTATTAGTGTATGTTAATATTTAAGCTGTTGGCATTCCGAATAAAATAAAATAAAATAAAAAAAAATAAAATACCCATGGGATAAGATGGGGTGTGGGCATATTGTATTCTTACTCCGTCACCACACGGATGTATGTGTGTAATAAAACCAGAAAAAAAAACATTTAACTATGATTTGCTTCCAACTAATATCACTAAAACCAGCCATCTTAAACTCAAACCACAAAAAATACCTTACGAAAATCCATCGTAAGAGAAACATCAAACAAAGTTTAGTCTCCAGTAATGATACGAGATCCTCGAAATATATCCAAAATACTCCCAAAAAAACTTTCCCAAGTTTGCAACGAAAAAGCTGAGATTTTTGTGCCCTCTTCTCAAAGAGTTTGTCACTCATTTGAATAACAAGAAAAACCTTTTTCTGCCTCCCAAGACTCAAGCCTCCCTATTTAGTTCGAATTATATAGGACTACGTTTTTAGACTAAAAGCAATTTAAATGCCATGTCATTGTTTGGTAACACTTCTTAAAATGGTAGCGTTATACTTTTTAATTAGTACCATAATGTTTTAAAAGACTTTTGACGACTTTTGTGGTGCAGTCGGTATATTACAAGGCTGCTACGCAGAGGTTTCGCGTTCAATTTCCGCTTAATGCAATTTTTTTTGTGCATGAACATGATTGTTCGTATTGGTCTGAGTGTTTTCTATGTATTGAATTTTTGCATTGAAATGTTAACTTTTACAATTTGTAGTTTACGACCATATTCATAAATGTAACTGTAAGTATAAAAATAAGCACGGTATTCCTAAGAGTTAATCTAGGCAAAATTAAACCACTAAGTAGCTAAATCCTAAGAAAAAACGTGATACAAGTGAAATGAATAGAAACGCAAATACGGAGGCAAAATTATTTCATGTTTCACGATTTATTGTGAAATCTCGTTATTAAACGTCAGGTATTGAGATCAAAGGGGATCCAATAAATGAGAAGGAACACTCAAATCGTAAATGTGAAGACAACAAATTTCATCAAACCAGAAAAGGCCGTAAACGAAATTTATATAATATTTTAACCAACTCCAAAATAAAGAGAGGTTCTGGTATTTTTATTACGTTTTTGGATCTATCTGCGTAGTGTTAGTAGGCCTATAAATATACTAATTCAAAATTGTACTATAGGTACCAGACAATAGATAAACATCACCATAACAGTCCATTAATGTCCCACGGCAGGGACGGGTCTCCTCCCGGGACAGAGGGATACTTGGCCTACTAATACCACGCTGGCCAGACGGATTGGTAAAGGGTTTAATTTCAAGTTTTCCTTCTTTTTATTTCGTAATGATAATATTCACGGATATTCCCTTAGTCGGTTTTTACGGCACCAATGGGATGAGATGAGAGAGCTTCCTAGCAGTAGGAGATTTTAATGATTTGATAAGGTGACTTTTTCCTAAAGTAAAAAATGTAAAAGAAAAGTAAATTTTAATTACTTTTGACGGCAGCCTTTTAATATAAGCTCGTCTATTTAACTAAAGCCATTTCATTATTAATTAAGAATGCAATTTAACTTAGCCTTACTTGCACTATGATAGAGCGACCTTTTATTAAGCAACAGGTAAGTAATAATATTCAGAAGTTGTATTATACTCTTAGGTACTACACAATAGAATACCTAACCTAATTTTAAGTATCCGTCCGTCACGGGAGGAGTGTGAGATTAATGGGCTGTTATGATGATGATGATGAAGTATTAATAACATAACTTCTTATAATATTCGTATAACGCCATCTAGTAAAAAATTAGGCAAAGTTTGTTCTTTAGGTAATAGGTAACGTAGAAACATTATTATTTAAATATTTTTAATAACGACGGGTCCTACGTATACTAATGTAACCCGCAAATTGACGAAAATGACTTTTTTGCTTGAATGGCCTTAAAATAACCTATTCTTCTCAAATCAGTAAGAAAAAAATTAAAATTTCTTTTAGTTTCGGCGATACAAACTCGTAAACTGATGTAAGTAACACAATTTAATGCAAGGAGACAGTCAAAACTGATATAAGTTACTTGCATTAGTTTACGTAGTTACGATCTACGTGACGCGTGAGTGTAAGTGACCGTTGCACCAGTATACGCGCGGCGACGATAAAGCGCGTACGTACGATACAGGTGTAACTGCAACAAATTTTACTTTGTGTATTGAATTTCTAAAAATTATTTATATTTTTACGACGTTTTGAGTGTTTAAGATCAGTGAAAATTAAAATAATAATAAGTATGAAGCGTTCTCGGAGTCAATTAACCCAGATACTCCTGAAACTATTAAGGGTCTCAGATCTTTAAAAAAAATTCATATGTTGGTATTTGTGTCACTAACGTTTTAGAAAAACTACAAAAAAGTAATCCTGGTCCTCTGGGAAATTTGGAAAATGATCGTTGTTATAACACCTGGTAGGAGAATGGGTAGCATATTGCTAGTAGAGAACTATGGAGAATATTTTGAATAAAATTTTACTCTTTATTGATTTTTAAATGTTTGCTGGTTTTTTATAAATTTTAATAAATTGTGGGTAAATGAATGAATAAGCAGCTAAAGTTTACGTTAGTTGTGCAATGAAAGAACTCTTAGGGAGCAAATAAACTTAACATTTCTAACATAAAAAAGTTAGTTTTTCATTATTTACCAGTTAGGGCTTAAATTGCTACCACAATAAGGCAACGTTACTTTATAGATAATATAATTCTACAGAGCCATATAGCTAAGACATTTTTGTTCAATACATAAAAAAATCTCACTTTCATAAATTTGTCATCACTTGTAACCACTTGTGTATTAGCACAGCCGTGAATAATACGTGACATTATGCAATTCAATCGATCTTGTGAAAGAGTGAGAAGTTATCACGGGAGAATTAGTATCTGACAACTTTTCCCAGTACATCCACTTGAAGGGACAACAATGTTTCCACTAAACAAAAAGATGACCATTCTGCATGCCTACTTGTAATAAAACAAAACGTTAGAACGTTTAATATCATCATAACAGCCCATTGATGTCCCACTGCAGGGACGGGCCTCCTCCCGTGACGGAGGGATACTTGGCCTACTAATACCACGCTGGCCAGACGGATTGGTATAGGGTTTAATTTCAAGTTTTCCTTCTTTTTATTTCGTTAAGATAATATTAACGGATAGTCCCTTAGTCGGTTTTTACGACACCCATGGGATGAGATGGGGTGGTGACGTATTGTATTCTTACTCCGTCACCACACGGAGAACGTTTAATGTACTAGGTTTTTATTTTTGCTATAGAAGTCTTATTTTTTAAATTATTTTTACCACGTAGATTGTTGTTGTGGTACATAATTAATTGTGCAATGTATATTTTATTTTAATGAGTCTGTAAGACAACTATTTAATTAGTCTTAGTAGTCGTACAGTTCTTACCTTAAAAGAATCGAATATTTTGTTATAGAAATATAGTTTTTTATTAACATTGTAAAGAAAGCACTGATTACATTAACTAATTATTATTACTAAAAAGACGAAGCCAAGTATATATTATATTAAAGTGCTTGTAAAAAACTGATTTAATAATGTAATATCTCCTTAACCTATTAAAGATGATATTTACTATCTGAGCGAGAATCATGTCAAATTTTTAACATTTTAAAATTAAATGGAAAAGACTTCAAAATTTGAAGTCATTATAAAAATAGTAAATACGTTCACTTTTACACAATAAACGTGTTTTACTATTTCGTACGTTTGTTTGTTTCATTTTTCCATAAAAAAAATCAGGTTCATGACCACAAAACTACATAAATTACTGGTACAACTAGTTTCTTAGTAGCTTGTAAAGTGCAAGTGCTAAAAGTAGATAAATGAAGTTATTTTCCCATATTTCAAGGTTTCATGATTTACAAATTGCACTCATATGTATGACTAATAATGTGTATTTCTTTTATTTTCATTATTTAAAAACTAAGTCAGAACTTTGTAAACTAGTACAAGTGGTTACTTGTAACAGTTTACTTGTTTGGATACTTTGATTAAAACAAGCTAAACAAATGCAAGTAGGTCGACTGTCTCACAATGAACCATGCAGCTACACTTAACCAGCGCTATATTTCCAAAATTCGACGTGGCCAGATCGTGTTAATTTGTGCAAAAGATAGGTACAGACGTGTCTCTTCCGCTCAGTAGTTAGCGAGCAGATCGCGCGAGAGGTGTATGTATGCGAACCTTTTTTTAAAAAACTGTCACAAAAGTAAGTTTTAAATAAATTTTACTATCTTTTTTAGCATTTTTCCTTTAAGAAATATCGACTATTTTATTTCTACACCGAATTATATAGTTATTTAGCGTATCTATGCACTGTAATTTATTTCATAATTATATTTCTTTCAGTTTAAATTTTTAAGGTTAGTTATAAAAAGGTGCTATGTCTCACATTGAACCATGTTGAGGTGGTACTCAATGAATCACGGATTGTGTACCCCAAGAATTGCCTTGGCGTACACATTAAACAAAACGTGGTTCATTTTGCTAGTGTTGTTAGATAATGTATTGAAACTTTCAAACTACATGATATTCTTTTACCTAGCTGTTCATATTATCATTATTAATATTACTTTATTTACTTCCTTTGGTCAATATTTCTATCTGTTACAGAATGGCACGGAATAAAGTAAGTCAGAATAGGGAAGTCAGGGTGGGGAGACCCCTTACACGATGGACCGACGACCTGGTTAGGACGGCGGGAAGCCGATGGAAGAGGGAGGCATAAGACCGCGCAGGGTGGAAACGTTTGGAGGAGGCCTAGAAATAAGAGAGTAATAACGAGAATAATGGTCTATAGGCTGATATTTATGATGATGATGAAATTAAGTCAAAGAAAAAAGGGGGCCACACTTCTTCCAATATGTTAAGAGCTTTCAAATTAAATAGAGAAGGTGTAATCATCAGAAAAGCTGCATTATATCCTACTTTGCGCCGCTATGTAGCACAGTATTTACACACACGTAAAGATGATCTTGCTAACAAGAAGTATATACTAAATTATGATTTAAAGACTACTCTATTACAAGTAAAGACTAATTACATAAGAAATGGTCGTCTTACTTTTACCTTAATTAATTATTGATAACATTTCTTTTTCATAATTAAGTGGTTCAATGTTAAAATTAACCCGGTTCAATGTGCACACCCTAGAGTACACATTGATCCAAATATTTATTTTTATATTTATGTTTTTATTTTTAAAAGTATAAATAATATTGAAAATTTGTCAATGCTCTTTTAAAGCTAGATAAATTACCTATCTTTGTACAAAATTTGAATCATTTCGAAGCTTAAACGAGAGAGTTATGCGCCTTCAAATTTTACATGGTTCATTGTTGGACAACTTACCCTACAGCTATTTTCTAAAATACAAAGAAATATAAAAATATATTTAGTCCGGTTTTTTCCTTTCATTTCCAGGTATAACCTATCAAAATTTCAGTAATTTCTGTAGAACTTTGACAAAGTTATAAGCTTTTGAACCTTTGAATTGCTCTCCTGTAAACTTGTGTTTTTGCACTTATACTAGTCTACGTAGGACCCGTCGATAAGATATTATACATGAAAACAAGTAACAATTTTGCTGCTCAATTAGTATGTTTGATGTAAATTCAGATTATTTTTGTATACAAAATGTACTTATTTTGATGTGCGTTTAAATACCACCCAAATTAATATACCTACTACTCAAAAAATTATATTATAATAGATGCTACTTTATATTTCTACTGCTAAACGTAGTAAAAACAGTGCTAATAAAAGAGTCGACCTTAACAGACTATAAATCAAATAGTCCCAAAAACAGTAAGCTAAAATTAAAAAAAAACAAAAAGTTAAAAGTAAATAAACACATAATATTTCACGCTTACTGTTTACTTAATATCTTCAAACAAATGTAATCTACGTTTAATCTGAAAGTCCAAGTCGCAATTTACTTGTCAAAGGTCGGGTCGTGGCGGCCGCTTGCAAATTGCTACTCCAATAGCCGGGCCATAGTACAAATATATACAGTAATTCGACTTCAAAGAAACGGAGCAAACGCGAAATATGCCTACACGCTCACGATAGCGCCGGCTTTGCGCAGTGAACAGTCGCGACTGGGCCGCAGTAACTAGCGGGAAAGTAGGTAAAATGTAATTTAAAAGCTGGAGGTGGGCAGCCCTATCGCATGTAAGTTTACGTACCGCGCAACCGTAGGCATTTATAATAAATATTCGGCCGAGATAGACTACTGGTTGTACTGTGGCCGGGCATAGACCGACAAAATATCAACGGTAGGTAATAACACGACAATATTTTTATATGAGAACATTCTGGTAACATTTGTATTAGGGCTTTTGGCTTGAACAAACATACTTTTGTAAAAGGTGACACGAAATTCAGAACAGTTTGTTTTTTTGGTTCTCACTTTTCGGATGCATAAAATCCTAATTATTAAGTATCCCTCCGTCACAAGAGGAGGCCCGTCCCTGCAGAAGGACATTAATGGGCTGTTATGAAAATGATGATGATAAAATCATAATTGACGACCTTTGGCATAGTGGTAACAGTACATCGTTGCTCTAAAAGGCTTGGTTTCGGTCACAAGAATCATTTGTGTGCTTTATCATGTTTGTTTGATTTCGTCTGGCTGTTTTCTATGGATATGAATGTATTGACATAAACTAACTAATTATCTAGAACCCATAGTATGTACATTTAGTCCCAAGCTTATCAGAGTTCTACCTCTTTTTACCTTGGTAGTCGTAAGGCCTCTTGCAAATTGCTACTCGAATAGCCGGGCATAGACCGACAAAAAATCAACGGTAGGTAATAACACGACAATATTTTTATATGAGAACATTCTGGTAACATTTGTATTAGGGCTTTTGGCTTGAACAAACATACTTTTGTAAAAGGTGACACGAAATTCAGAACAGTTTGTTTTTTTCGGTTCTAACTTTTTGGATGTATTAAATCCTAATTGACGACCTTTGGGCATAGTAGTAACAGTACCTCGTTGCTCGAAAAGGCATACTTTCGGTCACAGAAATACTCAGACCAATCCAAACAGTCATGTTCATGCACACAAATATTTGCATTGAGCGGGAATCGAACCAGAAACCTCTGCGTAGCAGTCATGTTATACATATAACCACTACGCCACAGAGGCCGTCATTAGTCATTTCTTTATACAAGTCAAGTCTATAATCTTCATAAGTCTACATGTTCTACAAATCGCCCGAAGCGTCTCGCCACACGAGACTAATATCCACGCTTAACGGACGTGCTAAATGAATTTACTGCGTTATTCATATTTATTTTATAATTATAAACGGTTAGAATTTTAATTAAATATGCAATCTAATGGTTAGAGCAATAGAATTGTAATTAAAATATATAGTTTTTTTATTAATTAGAGCAATGGATTAACAATTATTGTAGTGTTTATTACTCAGTATTGCTTTGTAATTTTTTTTTTGTTCAACATTTAATGAAGCTCAAGCTAATAAATATTTATTGAGTTATAAGGTTTGTTAGTATATAGAAAATTTGTATTATTTGCCGTATTCTATAATTCCATTTGAATCTAATTAATTCATTGTTTACACTTTTTATATTGCTTGAACCCTTGTTTTTGCTGAGCAGTGTATGCCGTGATATCGTAAAAACCAACTAAGGGAAATTACGAAACTATTTTGGAAACTAGAAATAAAGTCTTAAACAACTTATCTGGCCAGCTTGGTACTTATAGATTATGCCTCCGTAACTAGAGAAAGTTCCGTATCTGTTTTAGGGTATAATAGCACAGTAAACATAATATAAAATCGTAAATAAAATAAAGTAAAGTAAGTGAAAATAATAATTAATACATTAAGTTCTGTCGTCTCTGCCTACCCCGGACGGCATAAGGCGTGAGTTTATGTATGTATGTATTAAATAAAATTAAATTACACATAACTCAAAACTCTAAACCACGGAAGCTCCAAAAAGCTCACATATCTTACCAACACAAACATTTCGAACTCACAAAGAAAAAATATTTTGAGTAATTCCCCCAAAAAAAAACGTCATACCATTGAAAATATTCGTTTATGTATGTAAGCTCTTTTTATACAGATGGACAGTCAACATTTTATTCCAGAGGCAAAATAAAATATGTAATTTGGTTTTCATTGGAATCACGGATGAAAAAACGCAAATAAACCGGTCCGCCAGCTTCTAAAACGAATATGTTTTTTTATGTAAGCATTCGGAATGTGCACAAGGGACATAATATAACGTAAAAAGGGAACTTAATGTATGGGATTTTTAGTTTGTTGTTTTCAAGTAACTTTCTATGGTTCAATGTTTGTAATAAACAGTGAATTTATAATGTATTTAAAAAAAATACGTAGAACATAATATAGATTCAGGACAATAATTTGTGAATGGCTTAAGAATGTGGTGACGGAATACAATATGTCACCACCCCATCTCATCCCATGGGTGTCGTAAAAACCGACTAAGGGACTATTCTTGAATATTATCGTGCAGTGGGACATTAGTGGGCTGTTATGATAAGAATTGCCCTAATAGAATTTGAAGCCATAATGTCGTGCATGGCAGTCGCATAAACAACTGTTGTGGCAATTGGGTATATCAAGGTACACCTTAAGTGATTGTTATAATTGAACACAAGACCCTAGCTTAGCAGCTAAGGATTACAACGACATAGCCAAAAATTTGAGCTGCATAATAGCTGCAAGACCAGAGCAGCCCCTTTGTAGTATTTATAAGCTGGTATTACTAATATTAATAATTCTCCATGTGGTGACGGAGTAAGAATACAATATGTCACCACCACATCTGACCCCATGGGTGTCGTAAAAACCGGGAAAGGGACTATCATCTTAACGAAATAAAACGAAGGAAAACTTGAAATTAAACCTAGTACCAATCCGACTGGCCAGTGTGGTATTAGTGGGCCAAGTATCCCTCCGTCCCGGGAGGAGGCCCGTCCCTGCAGTGGGACATTAACGGGCTATTATGAGATTACTTAAAATAATCATGCCACTTAAACCTCTCCTGTTACCAGGCAGTGGGTCAAAATACTTATAAATTAATTTATTGAAACAACGACGGTTCGCCTTCGCGAGAACTTTTAAGAGTTTCATAAAGGAAAAAGGTTTATTGATTGATGAAACGCAAGTAGATTGTGAGTCGGCACTTTTAGAGATTTTGATATCATGCTATTAATATCTGTGTTAAGATGTATAACAGCTTTTTATCTGACTTTCATAAGAGGAGGAGGTACAGAACTCTATTGTATTTTTAGACGACCTCTGTGGCGTAGTGGTTGTATAACATGACTGCTACGCAGAGGTCTCGGGTTCGTTTCCCGCTCAATGCAAATCTTTGTGTGCGTGAACATGATTGTTTGCATTGGTCTGGGTGTTTTCTATGTATAATATGTATGTATTTACAAAAAAAAATTTTTTTAATGTGTTTATCCGTTTTCTAATACCCATAGTACAAGCTCTGCTTAGTTTGGGACTAGATGGCGTTGTTTGAATGTGTAAGGATTATTTATTTATTTATATTTATTTTATTTTTACCTCAGTCTTCAGTCATTCTTCGTATCAATTTGTTTCCATTGCAATTTAATTAAAAGTCTTTTTAAAGAATATTATTATGTAAATGTTAAAACCTATTTAAAAACGATTTAATGTTCTTAAAATATAACTTAGGAACAAAAAACTATATACATGTACAGTCACGAGCAATAATATGTACACATTTTCAAATTTTCTAAACTATCTGCACGTTTATCTAGACATTACAATATCAAAATGAATTCGTAATTTAGAAGAGGTTCCGTACAGTTTTGAATTAATCTTCGAATTTTCAATTTTGGATTGGCAGAACTTTAGATAACTGGTTTACAAAATGCGAAAATGTGTACATATTATTGCTCGTGACTGTACCTATTGTAATTATCTCCATCTGCAGTTTTTATTGTCTTCGTGTAGTAGTGACTGATTACAAATCCCATAGGTATTTTAAAACCTGACTAAGAAAAAATTCTGATCTTTTGTTATTGTAAGATCCCTGCATTGGGACATAGTAAATAGCTCAATACGATATGAACAGACATAAATTTACCATCTAAACATCTTGTTAGAATCCATACATGCTAGGAATGTATGGAATTATTTGGAGTATCGAAATACGCTTTGGAATGCTCAATGTATTAACTTCGGAATGATTTACGACTGTGAACTAAGTACCTATAACAATTGAAATCAATAGTCATTGTGATTTAGATAGTAGTATAAAGCCCGATTTACACATCGACAAGTACAGTAGCGAGTTAGTAGTAGGTAAGTTGTTAATTAAGTTGATTTGAATAGATCTCCATCCTATTTTTTGGCGAGTAAAGTTCGCGAGACGCGAGAGAGGGGGCTACTTCGTAACTCGATGTGTAAATCGGGCTTTAAGGAGTTAAGGACCCCATCTATACTGTTAACATAGTATCGTAACATAGATCATACTGAAAGTTCCTGAACCTAGCCACCTGGCTACCTTAATAAATAATACCTACTAGAAAAATTCCTTGTGTCTTTTCGGAATAAAGTTTTTTAGGTCTGGGATTTTTTTCATCTATACTAACTAATATTATAAAGAGGTAAAGTTTGTGTATTAATTTGTTTGTTTGTGTGTTTGTGACGTTGTAGGGAGTAATCTCTGGATCTGATGAACCGATTTTAAAAATTCTTTCTGTGTTGAGTAGTTCATTTATCAGGGAGTGTCAAAAGCTATATAGCATTACGCTATGACTAATATGAGTAAAGCAGTAATGAAATATGTTTAAAAAAGGGACGTGTTTTTGTTACCGCCCAACGAAGTGGACACGGGTTAGCTAATTTTATATATAAAATACTGCTGTGCTTAGGTTAAAACGTTATACCCCTATTGCTTGGAAACACATTAACATATTAGAAAGAAATAATAATTAATTTTAAGCTCTGAACTGTTACTTGTGGATCTCGCAAATAATTTTACCCCGCGGTAACAATATTTATCTTTGTGTGGTGACAGAGTAAGAATACAGTATGTCACCACCCCATCTCATTCCATGAGTGTCGTAAAAACCGACTAAGGGACTATCCGTGAATATTATCTTTACGAAATAAAAAGAAAGGAAAACTTGAAATTAAACCCTATACCAATCCGTCTTGTTAGCGTGGTATTAGTAGACCAAGTATCCCTCCGTCACGGGAGGAGGCTCGTCCCTGCAGTGGGACATTAATGGGACTGTTATGAACCATATTTTCGTGGCGTTTTCAATTAGGTTTAAAACAGTAATAATGTCCAGTCTTTTATTCAATAATTGTAACATAGTACAAATTGCCTTTTTCGGTTACTAGCCTTCCTAAATGATGATTTTCTCTAAGCTGAATTTGACCGATACCCAATACTCTAATAAAAAAAATATTTTAGAAGTATATTATCTAAAAGAAATAAACTATAGATAAAGATAGATAGTACAATACTATAATTTACTCCACAAACAAGTTATCCGTAACCGAAACATTTCTATAAACAGTGTAACCGCTGAGAAGGAAAATTCAATTCAACGCGGTCCCTCGCACCTTTACAAGTTTTCCAATTAGATCGCACTGTGTTTCAACTCACTACATTTAACTCATAACCGTGGTAATGTTGTGAACATCTGTGTCTAACACAATGGACTGTGTGCGATATGAAGTAGGCGGGTACTTCGATTGTTCGAGTTTTGGTTTAAGTTTTCTTGTTATATATTGTCTTTATTCTGAGCTCTGTTTTCATACAGATAGAAGTAATTCGGTTGTATATTAGGTTTGAGATGAAAATCTAGATACTGTAATGCTTTACTTGGAAATTCGGTTTGATATTGTGTATGCTCCTTGTGTTCTTTGAAAAGTATTTATTATGTAGGCTTCATAATACGTGTGGTGATTAAGTATAAATTCATACTAATATTATAAATGGGAAAGTGTGTCTGTCTGTTTGTCTTTCTTTCACGGCAAGACGGAGATAGTTGAAAGGATAGAATGTAACATTGGCTACTTTTTTTTTTTTTTTCTGTGTCCTGGAAAGGGGAACAGCGCTACCCCGAATTTAACGCGAGCGAAGCCGCGGGCAAAAACTAGTACAATAACCACTTCGTTCCATTTCACAGGTGTCGTTAAACTCCACTAGTTAAAATTACAATCAATTGAAAAGATCGCAGATAAACTATATACATCTTAACGCGTTTTAATCAATTACCTTTTCTTTCATTTTATAACGAAAATGGCTTCTCCAGCAAAATAAATATAAATAGGAATTGACCAAGAAATAATATAAAATTAAAATGCACTACTGCACCGGTATCACAACAATTGACAAAAACTAAAAAAAATAAAATAAACCCGCAATCAAAAGTTATATAAAACTTGTGCCAAGACTGAATTTTCATAAGATTCTTTGAAATGGTAAGCTCTCGTATAATTTTATTTTGTATTCGTGAAGTACAAACTTTAGTGAAGGCACTATTCATTCCGAAGTTTCGGTCAAACGTCCAAGATAAATATAAATAACAAAAATATTCCGAGACCGCATTTCAAAAGTTAATGAACTATTTTAATGACCCCAAGATTTATTTTATAACCCCATTTTACTGTTACGAGGGGAATTGAAAACTAGCACTCTTTATAATGCAATAACTTTAAGGATTAAAGAATTTTATGGCATATAGCTAAGTATCCTTTGAAGCTGACTGGAACAGGCTAGATTAGAATAGAGGACGAGGTTGCCAAAGCAAGATTTGATTTGAAGATGGGCTCAGATTTGAGAACTTTCTCTGGTGTTACGTCTTGTATATGCATGCCATTTTAGAGGCGATAAGAAGAGCTTCAAAGATATAATTTGGTTTTCATTCTTTCAAGAGTCCTGTATTAGTCAGTACTATTGCTTTGCCTACATAATACACATCCAAGCAGTAGTGTAAAAAGATCTTCTACAATCAGGTAGACCAATATTCGAAAAAAAAATTGTGTAATTTTATGATTTTAAAAGGCCTGTTTTATTAAAAAATGTTTTGTCTTTTTTTATTACTGTAACTCAAAAACAATGTAAACTAAAAGACGATGACACTATCTATAGTATGACAAATAGTCTTGATCTAACTCAATGTCTACGCAAGTCAATCACATGCATGGTTAGTTTACGTTACGCCTTGCTGAGTGACATACAGATTGACGATCGTAAGCTAACTCTAACTAAACGGTTATAATCAAACCAGGTGTATTGATCTAATCAATGGATTTGATCAAGTTATAGACATTGGTATCACGGTAGGTAAGCACATGAATTTTAACATTTCTGTGTATCTTATGATATTAATATTTTATATTCGACTGCCTTTTTTTAAATCTTTTTAAGGAGCTTTGTCACAATTTGACTATGTCGATCAGTCATACTCGTAGTCACAATATAATATTATATAATGTGACTATGATGGAGCGACATAGTCAAACACATACATATTATGTATGTATGACATAACATATTATGTATATGTATACAAATATTTTTAAATTACACTACAGAGATATTATGTTATACAGACTTTTAGCTAGCATTCGACTGCCTTAAAATTATATTCTATGTAATACTTGCAGAAGTGCAGAAGGAAATTTTACCAACTAAACCAGGCTGGCTAGTCTTGTTGGTTTAGTTTTTTTTGTCGATTTGATTTTGTAATATTTTACGTGACTGGAAGAGTGATACTATTGTATTGTATATGACGACTGTCCAACGTTCATACGTAGTTCCTCATGAAATTGCTCAGTTTTTTGTGCTGCCGTGTATTTCGTGCCGTCATTCCTATTAAATGACCAGAATTTAAAGTTCTTAACAAGGTTTGAATTTCTGTTATGTTTAATTACTGTGTAAGTAAATACCTGTTAAAAAATTAATGATTTCAAACTTAAAATAGCACTCTACTTGTAAAGTCACTTGCTCGTAATTTATCTATGCACAAATAAAGTAACACAACAAAGTTTCGATGCAATATAAATTTTGTTTTCAAACGAGACACTTGCATTTCGAATTCAACTTCATAAGACAATCGATAAATCAACTCGATTAAAAGAATCGAATAGAATGAAGGAATCCATGATAAGATCGATACTTAAATTCTGAACGGTTCATTATCGTGACCGGGTGCCTTCTTGTAATAGATGGCAGACAGAGTTATCTGATCGTTGAAAATATCTGCGATCAAGAGATTCTCAAATGATTTAATGCAATTTTTACTTGGTTGGGCTTATTTGTCTGAAGTTTTCATGTATGGTTTTTCTTGTTTTCTCTCTTTTGTGTGTCTTTTGTCTGTACCAAGGAAAAAAAAAACAATTTTTCTTTCTTTCTTTCTTTTTGTAGTTTTCATGAGATTTTTACAAGAATTTAAAAATTGAAATGATTTTCAATTTAGTTGTATTTATAATTATTATCTTGAATTATATTGATTACTAATATTAACCATGTACCATTCTATTTAATTTTAACCACACTGGCCGAACTGGTAGCTTTTTGATCTTATGTCAAGTTTTTCATTTCCTTTGCCTTAACTATAATTTTACATAAGCGCCGATTACACTACCCTACATGTAGGACACTACATCTTGTAGGGCACTACATGTTGTCTAGTGTAATCACCTGCTGTAGGCTGTTAGGACACTAAATATCGGAGATTGGCGAGTCCCGACCGCCCTACATCATGTAGTGTCCTACAAGATGTAGGGCACTACATGTAGGGTAGTGTAATCGGCGCTTATTTAATTAAAGAAAATATCCTTCTACATAAGTAAGGAGCAGGAATTTCTTTTTAACATTTTAATATTAAAAAAAAGCTTACTTTTGTCCTGTTTGAAGGACATAATGTCCTGACGCTTAACAATAGCCTACCTCTTATGCTGATTAAAGTGGATGGAAACATTCATTCAATACAAAAAATCACAAAAATTGCTTCTTAAAATGTATTGTTATAAAATCATTCAGTCATACCTTACCAAAATACAAATGTTTTAATGTTAATTAAAATTGTAAATAAGTATTATGTACATATTCGTGAATAATAACTTTACGAAATATAAAGAAGGAAAACTTAAAATTAAACCCTATACCAATCCGTCTGGCCATCGTGGTATTAGTTGGCCAAGTATCCCTCCATCACGGGAGGAGGCCCGTCCCTGCAGTGGGGCATTAGTGGGCTGTTATGATGAATCAAAGTATTATTTTAAGAATCTTATACCACGTATCTCTTAATTGCTGTTTGAGCTTAGAATGTTGTCTAACCAGAAACACTTCATACATTAGCAGACGTTGACGTTATTATCATAAATTAAATACTTAATATTAATTTATTAAGAAGCAAACATCAAATAAAGTGCTTCAGAAGTAACCCAATTTATTCTCCATCATCGAGAATAAATAGCACATTAATATCCTCCAGGGAAGCCATAAAATAGATTACTTGAATAATTAATATGTTTCCGAAAAACCGATTGTCAGTTTTGAGTGTATTCATGTTATGAATTTTCTTCGAATATTTTACTTTATTTAATTTATAATATTTTTCTAACTTATTAACCACATACTTCAAAAGATTAAAATTAGTTAGTAAAGTAAAAGTAGTTTTACAACAGATCATCTTAACAGCCCATCAAAGTCCCACTGCTGGGACGGGCCTCCTTACGTGACGGAGGGATATTTGGCCACGCTGGCCAGACGGATTGGTACAGCGTTTTATTTCAAGTTTTCCTTCTTTCTATGTAAAGGTAATATTCACAGATAGTCCCTTAGTCGGTTTCTACAACACCCATGGGATGAGATGGGGTGGTGACATATTGTATTCTTACTCCGTCACCACACGGAGAAAACAATACTTAAGTATATTTTATAAGAAGAAAATGGACAGAGTTAAGAGTAGAATTTAGCTTTAGTGAGAATTATTCCTCTTAGATTCCCTGTATGTATATTTTTGGCCCTTCTATTAAATAGTTTTAGGCCTTATCCTAACGATCGGTGTTGTACCTGTCTGAAAAATTAAAGGCTATTATAAGAAAGTAATAGTAATACTCGTACATAAAATGTTTTCACTATAGTAACGAAATATTTAGGGAATCTTTGAAATGTTTCAGCTATCAAATAAAATGATATAATTATTTCTGTCCAATGTGAAACAATTACTTTACAAATTGAACTTACAAATGAAAATGTTTATTTTGTAAAATGGCGCTTAAACATTTATTAAATAATTGAAGTTTGAATATTAAAATATTTTGATACAATTATATTTCAACAACTTTTTTCTTTAGTGATTAATTTATTATTTTTGACCAAAAAACTGGTAAAGCAGTAAGCTATATTATGTAATTTTGGATCCCACTGTGCCGAATCTTCAAGTAAAATATAGGTAAATAAAATGCGCGTTAATATACTGTTTATATAATTTATAATAATGAAACACGATAATTTAAAAGTTATAAAAACTACCCTTGACCCAAGAATTGTTAAGTCTTAAAATTAAAAGTTTACTGCTAATCAATATTATGCTGTTTATTTAAGTGCAAAGGAGAATGAAACCTTCACTAAGAGTTTTGGGCCAAAATTAAACAGAAATGAGAGTATTATCAATTTATAGCTTCACGCTTATTAGTCTCGTGCTAAATCTTTTGTTAGTTTTGGCAATCTGAAATCCAAGATAAATTTTTTTTTGAAGGAGATGGAAACTTCTGGGCTAAAGCCTGTACATTACTGTACAGAGTAAGGATATGCCCTAAAAATCTTTTCTATTTTATTCAAGTTCGAAACCTAATACAATTGAGTAATTTTATTATTATTTTATTAAAAAATAGGAAAGAATTTTAAGGCATTTCCTTACTCTGTACAGTAATGCTTTAGCCCAAAAGTTTCCATCTCCTTTCAGAGTCAATTAGTAAACTTGGAGTAAACACTATAAAAATAAATCATATAAAGGATAAGGAGTTGGATCATAGGTCTGATGCAGACGGCAGTACTGCTTGACACGGCACGTATTGTGAGGAGGTTCCTATCTCTGGAGCCCTAACCACCGGTAGCTTGGTCCCTGTACCCGATGCTGGTGGTCTACCTTTCTTATATTTTAAAAGGATTTTATTTTTATATCTATATTTAAAAATGTAAAAGATTGTGAAAAATGTAAATAAAGAATTATATAAATATCACAACAAATGTTTTCTTCCCATCTTACATGGCGACAGACGCACATCAATAAATAAATGTCGTAAAATAAATATGCACAGGTAACCTGCATTAAAAAGTTTTATTCACAAAGGAATTTATGGACAAATATCATATGACTTACAACTTGTATAGTCAAAAACTAAATGGCTTTATCACCTCTAGAGTTAATGTTAGTTGCATGTCATAAAACTATTAGGTTCAATATCGCACAACAGAACATCAGCTAAATCATGTCGCTACTTTGACATATTATCAGTTCTTTTGTATTAGCAAATAGTCGTTAGATATTTATAAAAACAAATAATAAAGTCAACGTTATTGACAGTTACTAGAGTATATTTTCGGTAAAATGTTTTATTCTAATGAATTTCTCTCTTTTTTCCTTCTATGTCTATCCCTATCATTTCTTGCATGACGTCATTGGTGCATATTTCAATTTAAAGTTTTCGTAATTTTATAATATAAAACAAATTAGGGTAAACCACCTAATCGTTAGAAGTCCTACAATTATTGGCACTTAAGAGTTAAAAGTGAGTAAAAAGAAAGAAAACACTATAGATTTTCCAAGTTCAGTATGATTATTCAAGTTCAAATATTATTTATTTAATATTTTTATCATATTTTATTTATTTCATGTGACAACATAGCAACAATAAATTTATCAGAATCCTTTTATTGGCATTAGTGCCAATAATATTTATTTAATACTATTCAATCACATAATAATGATTAAGTATAAGCAAAGATTAAAGTATTTTATAATTTTATGATATTTTATATTTTAGTCTGACACGAAGTCCACTCTTAAGGTGCCAACAATTGGGTGGCTTACCAGCCAATATTTAAATTCTACATTTTCAGTTTTTCTAAAATGACAAGCTTGTAATGTCACAAGTAACAAGTTGACTTTAGTTTTAAATTATTTAATGGTTTTTCATGGTTTTTCACATACAAACTCTTCAGTTTAATATAGTGACATTTGTATTGTGTTAGTAGATATTATTATTTATTGCGTTAAAGTGAAAGTTTAAAATAGATTTCACTTTTAATCTAAGCATAGTTTTGATTACGGTCAACCAATGACGTCAAGCTCACGCATAAACATTAAATAACGATCTTAATGAATTTGAATTATGATAGAATTATTTGTCAAAACTGATAAAGCCATTTCGTTTTCGGGTATACATTATGTTTACTTTGTAAATACGTTATTGGACCCTCTCAATTGAATATAAAAACGATTTTATTTGAACTTCATATAAAATGAAATTGTCCGTGTGGTGACGGAATAAGAATACAATAATGTCACCACCCCATCTCATCCCATGGGTGTCGTAAAAACCGATTAAGGGAATAACCGTAACTACTATCTTTACGAAATAAAAAGAAGGAAAACTTGAAATTAAACCCTATACCAATTCGTCTGGCCAGCGTGGTATTAGTAGGCCAAGTAACCCTCCGTCACGGGAGGAGGCCCGTCCCTGTAGTGGGACATTAATGGGCTGTTATGATGATAAAATTAAATGCATTTTTCGTACACCTATCGAATTTTTATCGTTCTTTAGTATGTCTTTCATTGCCATTCATTATACGCTAGTGCTCTCAAGTCGTAAATTATTTTAAATCTATTTTATTAACATAGAAAATGTGTGAGAGGGAATAAGATTAAAATAAAATGGTTTCATTTTAAAATGATTTCCTTATTTTAAAATTGATTTCAACTAAGAACTTTCACCATTCAGTCGTGTTCCAATTTTAAACGTTTGAATGCTCCACAATGATTGCTTCTCCATTAAAAAGTAAATTTGCATACTTAATGATAAAGCCTGTTTGGCAGATTGGCGATAGTACGTTTTGTACTACAATTCGATAAAAATAAACCTTTGTTAAATATTCGATACTAATTCACTTTATAGTTAAAAGTTACGAATCATATTATAGAAGTCAATTTCAAGTTTTTTAAATTTCAAATCCTTTATTTTCTCTCCACAATGATACAACTAATAAAAATATACATTAATGCTAAAATGTAATAGCCATTGTGAGAGACTGGTGCCTGAAATAGGTTTAGTAAAAAAAAACAGGTCACCAGAAGTATATTATTATTTGCGTGTAATGTAACACTATAGATTCGACTTTGAGCATTACATTACAATACTACTTCCCTGACTGACGAACGTTCGCGTATAATGCTATCTATAATATAAAAATGAATCGCAAAATGTGTTGGTAAGCGCATAACTCAACAACGCCTGGACCAATTTGGCCAAATCTTTTTTTTAAATGTTCGTTGAAGTTCAAGGATGGTTTTTACGGCGAGAAAAATTAGAATTATTGCTGGAGAAACCCTAAAAATAGCCCTTTTCTTTTTCCCATACAAATGATTTCTAACTAAAACGTAGTCAATTTGAGCTTTATTGCTATGGTATAAAGTTCATATTAAATTACAAGCACTCACTGTTGTCTAAGCTATGTAGGTGTGTTCCTAACGTCAAAGATCATATCTATTAAAACAATCAGTCGTCATGATATTACAGCCAGAGACTTTAGACAAAAGTTGAAATCTTTAATGGATTTCATCGTAAAACATAATATGTTTGGTGAGACACGCTGCTGGATGTATTCTGTGGAGTGGCAGAAACGAGGATTGCCACATGCACACATTTTGATTTGGTTGGTTGAAAAAATAAGGCCAAATGAAGTTGATGCAGTGATATCAGCTGAAATCCCTAATGTACAAGTAGATCCTGGATTGCATGAGGTAGTTATCAAAAACATGATACATGGTCCCTGTGGAACTCTTAATCAAAATTCACCGTGTATGATGGATGGTAAATGTTCAAAACGATATCCACGGACATTAATATCGGAAACAATTACTGGTAATGACGGTTATCCATTGTATCGTCGCAGATCGACAGCAGACAATGGAAAATCAACAATTGTCAAATTAAATCAACAAGATATTGAAATAGATAATCGTTGGATTGTTATATATTCACCCATTTTATCAAAGACATTCAAAGCACACATCAACGTTGAATCTTGCCATTCAGTGAAATCTATAAAATACATTTGCAAATATGTAACCAAAGGGAGTGATATGGCTGTGATTGGAATTGGTGCAGAGAATTCCAATGATGAAGTTACCCAATACCAAATGGGCCGCTATGTCAGTAGTAATGAAGCAGTTTGGTGAATATTTTCTTTTCCTATTCATGAGAGACACCCTTCTGTTGTTCACTTAGCTGTGCATTTAGAAAATGGACAAAGAGTGTATTTTACAGCACAGAACGCAGTACAAAGAGCTGCTCAGCCACCATATACTACATTAACCAGTTTTTTTGAGACATGCCAAAACGATGATTTCGCACAAACATTGCTATATTCTGAAATGCCAAAATATTATACCTGGAATCAATCCTCAAGGAGATTTATACGACGGAAACAAGGAAAACCAGTTCCAGGATATACAGATGTATATTTCACCGATGCGATTGGCCGGATTTATTCAGTACATCCAAGCAATGATGAATGTTTTTATTTACGACTGCTATTAGTCAATGTACGTGGCCCAACATCATTCCAACAGTTACGAACTGTTGATGGTGAATTGTGTGGATCCTACAGAGAAGCCTGTCAACGTTTGCAATTGCTTGAAAATGACGCTCATTGGGATCAAACTCTCAATGATGCTGTAATATCATCACACGCTCATCAAATACGAACATTGTTTTCTATAATCATATCTACATGCTTCCCATCAAACCCAATTGATTTGTTGATCAAGTACAAAGATTATATGTGTGATGATATTTTGTATCAAATACGGAATAGAATGGGAAATCCAAATATACAAATCAGTGAAGAAATTTACAATGATGCATTGATTTCAATTGAGGACATGTGCTTGATAATGTCAAACAAACTATTAATTCAATTAGGCCTGACCGCGCCCAATCGTCCAATGCATGACGCTTTTAACCAAGAGTTGTATCGAGAAAGACTGTATGATCTCAACGCTTTGAAAGAATTAATTCAAACAAATCTTCCACTGTTAAATGAACAACAGAAGTATGTATTTGAAACTCTTATGAAAGTAACAAATGATGATATGCAAAGCAATGAAACTCCAACCTGCAACGTTCCGAAGAACTCTGCAATGGCAAAGGTTTTGCAGCAATGTAAATTGATTGTTTGGGATGAATGCACGATGGCACATAAAAAATCTTTGGAGGCTTTAGACAGAACCTTAAAAGATCTACGGAGCAATAATAATGATTTTATTAGCAGGAGATTTTCGTCAAACATTGCCAGTGATTCCACGATCAACGCCAGCTGATGAACTCAATGCATGTCTAAAGTCCTCCAATTTGTGGAAACATGTCAAAGTACTTCATTTAAGCAAGAATATGCGTGTCGAGTTGCAAAATGACCAATCTGGAAACATATTCTCTAAACAACTCATTGACATTGGTAATGGCAAATTTCCTATAGACATGTTGACTGTGCATTAACTTTCCTCAAAGTTTTTGTCAGTTAACTCGATCAAAAGATGAACTTATTCAGAAGGTGTTTCCAGATGTTTCTCAAAATTACAGGAACCATGATTGGTTGAGCGAACGAGCTATACTGGCTGCAAAAAACATAGATGTAAATGAATTAAATTTCAAAATTACAGGCGAATTGAGGATATATAAATCAGTTGATTCGGCTACTAATCAAGATGATGTAGTCAACAATCCACCGGAATTTTTAAACTCGCTGGATTTGCCAGGATTGCCACCTCACAATCTTCAATTAAAGGTTGAATCGGTGGTTATAGTGTTGCGAAATATCAACCAACCGCGTCTTTGCAACGGTACACGGTTAGCGATAAAAAAATTACTAAACAATGTGATAGAAGCAACTATACTCAAAGGAAAGTATAAAGGAGAAGATGTTCTCATACCGCGCATCCCGATAATTCCGACTGATGTGCCATTTGAGTTTAAACGACTACAGTTTCCAGTGCGGCTTGCTTTTGCTATGTCTATAAACAAGTCCCAGGGGCAATCATTAAGTGTTTGTGGTATTAATCCAGAAAACCCATGTTTCTCACATGGTCAATTGTATGTTGCCTGTTCCCGTGTTGGAAAACCATCAGATTTGTTTATCTATGCGCCAGGTAATCAAACAAAAAACGTCGTATACCACAAAGCACTACAATGAAAATAATAATAATTATGATTCACATGATTAACAATGAAGCGATTACTTACTTTTAAATCCTTATATGTTTTATTTAATTATTTTTTATTCACAACGCCCTATTACCAGGGTGACGGTTCTGTTCAGGAGAATTTTTTAAAATACGTAGGCACAAAAACTGCCACATTACAAATCTTTTTGACAGGACGAAGTCTGTCGGGTCAGCTAGTTTAGTATAGATTTGAATTTGGAAGCATTTTGATTTAGTGTTACATTACAAGGTGCGCATTTTAATGCTCGGTTCTCCTCCTTCACTGATGTACCTACTCGACTCACCTTTGATGATACATAGCATTGCGAATGATTAACAGACGACTACTAGTAAAACCTTAAAATATTAAAAAAAGAATCAAAATGAATTCGATACTTCTTTTAAGCGCAAAACTATTTAAAAATATATCTTATTACAAGCAGTTAAGGTTTAAAAACTCATTGATGGTATCGTATAGATGTCTATACATACAGTTATAAAAAAACATAGTTGGCTATTTTCATCAATTTTCAAATTTTAACGAGCATGAAAATTGAGGTATACTAAACAAAAGTACGTTCGTCAATACTTGAAAATTAAATGTATCTGTAACTAGCGGAGAGCCAATCAATAGTACCGTATATCGTATACGTCCATATTCAAATTCGTACATTGAATACCACAAGAGCTTGTTAGGCAGTTTCGACAAAATTTCCACTTCATTCGTTATTTCAATTTCTGTGCATTGAGTTTTAAGGCAAAACAAAATAATGTACTTCGCAGAACTCTATTATCTCTACTTCCTATTCTTGTGGTTGTAGTGAGACAGTCGTTGAGCCATGTAAGAGGCCTATAAGCGGTTTATTTGTTTAAAAGAGTATTCTGCTTATCCCATAAATAATCTAAAAAGTCATTTCATAACAGCCCATTAATGTCCTACTGCAGGAATGAGTCTCCTCCCGGGACGGAGGGATACTTGGACTACTAATACTACGCTGGCCAGACGAATTGGTATAGGGATTAATTTCAAGTTTTCCTTCTTTTTATATCGTAAAGATAATATTCAGGGATAATCCTTTCGTCGGATTTTACGACACCCATGGGATGAGATGGGGTGTATTAGTCTCGTGCTAAATCTTTTGTTAGTTTTGGCAATCTGAAATCCAAGATAAATTTTTTTTTGAAGGAGATGGAAACTTCTGGGCTAAAGCCTGTACATTACTGTACAGAGTAAGGATATGCCCTAAAAATCTTTTCTATTTTATTCAAGTTCGAAACCTAATACAATTGAGTAATTTTATTATTATTTTATTAAAAAATAGGAAAGAATTTTAAGGCATTTCCTTACTCTGTACAGTAATGCTTTAGCCCAAAAGTTTCCATCTCCTTTCAGAGTCAATTAGTAAACTTGGAGTAAACACTATAAAAATAAATTATATAAAGGATAAGGAGTTGGATCATAGGTCTGATGCAGACGGCAGTACTGCTTGACACGGCACGTATTGTGAGGAGGTTCCTATCTCTGGAGCCCTAACCACCGGTAGCTTGGTCCCTGTACCCGATGCTGGTGGTCTACCTTTCTTATATTTTAAAAGGATTTTATTTTTATATCTATATTTAAAAATGTAAAAGATTGTGAAAAATGTAAATAAAGAATTATATAAATATCACAACAAATGTTTTCTTCCCATCTTACATGGCGACAGACGCACATCAATAAATAAATGTCGTAAAATAAATATGCACAGGTAACCTGCATTAAAAAGTTTTATTCACAAAGGAATTTATGGACAAATATCATATGACTTACAACTTGTATAGTCAAAAACTAAATGGCTTTATCACCTCTAGAGTTAATGTTAGTTGCATGTCATAAAACTATTAGGTTCAATATCGCACAACAGAACATCAGCTAAATCATGTCGCTACTTTGACATATTATCAGTTCTTTTGTATTAGCAAATAGTCGTTAGATATTTATAAAAACAAATAATAAAGTCAACGTTATTGACAGTTACTAGAGTATATTTTCGGTAAAATGTTTTATTCTAATGAATTTCTCTCCTTTTTCCTTCTATGTCTATCCCTATCATTTCTTGCATGACGTCATTGGTGCATATTTCAATTTAAAGTTTTCGTAATTTTATAATATAAAACAAATTAGGGTAAACCACCTAATCGTTAGAAGTCCTACAATTATTGGCACTTAAGAGTTAAAAGTGAGTAAAAAGAAAGAAAACACTATAGATTTTCCAAGTTCAGTATGATTATTCAAGTTCAAATATTATTTATTTAATATTTTTATCATATTTTATTTATTTCATGTGACAACATAGCAACAATAAATTTATCAGAATCCTTTTATTGGCATTAGTGCCAATAATATTTATTTAATACTATTCAATCACATAATAATGATTAAGTATAAGCAAAGATTAAAGTATTTTATAATTTTATGATATTTTATATTTTAGTCTGACACGAAGTCCACTCTTAAGGTGCCAACAATTGGGTGGCTTACCAGCCAATATTTAAATTCTACATTTTCAGTTTTTCTAAAATGACAAGCTTGTAATGTCACAAGTAACAAGTTGACTTTAGTTTTAAATTATTTAATGGTTTTTCATGGTTTTTCACATACAAACTCTTCAGTTTAATATAGTGACATTTGTATTGTGTTAGTAGATATTATTATTTATTGCGTTAAAGTGAAAGTTTAAAATAGATTGCACTTTTAATCTAAGCATAGTTTTGATTACGGTCAACCAATGACGTCAAGCTCACGCATAAACATTAAATAACGATCTTAATGAATTTGAATTATGATAGAATTATTTGTCAAAACTGATAAAGCCATTTCGTTTTCGGGTATACATTATGTTTACTTTGTAAATACGTTATTGGACCCTCTCAATTGAATATAAAAACGATTTTATTTGAACTTCATATAAAATGAAATTGTCCGTGTGGTGACGGAATAAGAATACAATAATGTCACCACCCCATCTCATCCCATGGGTGTCGTAAAAACCGATTAAGGGAATAACCGTAACTACTATCTTTACGAAATAAAAAGAAGGAAAACTTGAAATTAAACCCTATACCAATTCGTCTGGCCAGCGTGGTATTAGTAGGCCAAGTAACCCTCCGTCACGGGAGGAGGCCCGTCCCTGTAGTGGGACATTAATGGGCTGTTATGATGATAAAATTAAATGCATTTTTCGTACACCTATCGAATTTTTATCGTTCTTTAGTATGTCTTTCATTGCCATTCATTATACGCTAGTGCTCTCAAGTCGTAAATTATTTTAAATCTATTTTATTAACATAGAAAATGTGTGAGAGGGAATAAGATTAAAATAAAATGGTTTCATTTTAAAATGATTTCCTTATTTTAAAATTGATTTCAACTAAGAACTTTCACCATTCAGTCGTGTTCCAATTTTAAACGTTTGAATGCTCCACAATGATTGCTTCTCCATTAAAAAGTAAATTTGCATACTTAATGATAAAGCCTGTTTGGCAGATTGGCGATAGTACGTTTTGTACTACAATTCGATAAAAATAAACCTTTGTTAAATATTCGATACTAATTCACTTTATAGTTAAAAGTTACGAATTATATTATAGAAGTCAATTTCAAGTTTTTTAAATTTCAAATCCTTTATTTTCTCTCCACAATGATACAACTAATAAAAATATACATTAATGCTAAAATGTAATAGCCATTGTGAGAGACTGGTGCCTGAAATAGGTTTAGTAAAAAAAAACAGGTCACCAGAAGTATATTATTATTTGCGTGTAATGTAACACTATAGATTCGACTTTGAGCATTACATTACAATACTACTTCCCTGACTGACGAACGTTCGCGTATAATGCTATTTAGTATAGATTTGAATTTGGAAGCATTTTGATTTAGTGTTACATTACAAGGTGCGCATTTTAATGCTCGGTTCTCCTCCTTCACTGATGTACCTACTCGACTCACCTTTGATGATACATAGCATTGCGAATGATTAACAGACGACTACTAGTAAAACCTTAAAATATTAAAAAAAGAATCAAAATGAATTCGATACTTCTTTTAAGCGCAAAACTATTTAAAAATATATCTTATTACAAGCAGTTAAGGTTTAAAAACTCATTGATGGTATCGTATAGATGTCTATACATACAGTTATAAAAAAACATAGTTGGCTATTTTCATCAATTTTCAAATTTTAACGAGCATGAAAATTGAGGTATACTAAACAAAAGTACGTTCGTCAATACTTGAAAATTAAATGTATCTGTAACTAGCGGAGAGCCAATCAATAGTACCGTATATCGTATACGTCCATATTCAAATTCGTACATTGAATACCACAAGAGCTTGTTAGGCAGTTTCGACAAAATTTCCACTTCATTCGTTATTTCAATTTCTGTGCATTGAGTTTTAAGGCAAAACAAAATAATGTACTTCGCAGAACTCTATTATCTCTACTTCCTATTCTTGTGGTTGTAGTGAGACAGTCGTTGAGCCATGTAAGAGGCCTATAAGCGGTTTATTTGTTTAAAAGAGTATTCTGCTTATCCCATAAATAATCTAAAAAGTCATTTCATAACAGCCCATTAATGTCCTACTGCAGGAATGAGTCTCCTCCCGGGACGGAGGGATACTTGGACTACTAATACTACGCTGGCCAGACGAATTGGTATAGGGATTAATTTCAAGTTTTCCTTCTTTTTATATCGTAAAGATAATATTCAGGGATAATCCTTTCGTCGGATTTTACGACACCCATGGGATGAGATGGGGTGGTAACATATTATATTCTTACTTCTTACACCACACGGAGATAAAAGTCATTTAATAATATAGTTTTTATGGAAGCCCCAGGAACGTGTTTTATGGCGCGTGTTGGGGGAGGCCTATGTCCAGGAATAGACTGCGGTTTTTACGGCAAAAGAAACGAAATTTATGTATGAATGACATCAAAGTAAATGAAACACTTATTACAATTACTATCAACGGTAATTTGAAAGAACATTACTATTAATAACTAAACAAAACAAGGTCACATCTTTTCGTTTTAAGCCATCGTTTCTCAAACTTACAACAACGACCCCCTTGTGTGTCGTAAACACTTATATTAGGGATCACAAAAACGTTATCGGTGGGACATCCTACGATTGTTATGTAAACGTGGACCCCATGAAATATGTTTTATTATCTGATGGAAAAATGTTAGTATAGGTTTGAGGAATATTTTTGTTGATCGGAGTGTTTTATATGTGTGTTATTCTATTTTGTGTTTTATTTTGTAGACTAAAGACTTCATTTTACTTTTTTTGTAATTACAAATGGAATTGGTGGGCAGTTCTCCGTTATTGTCACAAACCTCGCCGCAATCTGTTGGCCAAATTTCCTTTAGTCGCTTGGAACCTCGTCCCCACAATGGGATCATCATCATCATAACAGCCCATTAATGTCCCACTGCAGGATCGGGCCTCCTCCTGTGACGGAGGGATACTTGGCCTACTAATACCACGCTGGCCAGACGGATTGGAATAGGGTTTAATTTTAAGTTTTCTTTCTTTTTATTTCGTAAAGATAATATTTACGAATAGTCCCTTAGTGGGTTTTTACGACACCCATGGGATGAGATGGGGTGGTGACATATTGTATTCTTACTCCGTCACCACACCTACAATGGGATGTTATATTTACTCGTATGTGAAAATAAGGAAATTTTTGTAATGTCATCAGTAGTTTAAAATAACATCAGAACAACCATGATAAAAGCATTTACGTGGGACGGAGATCTCTTATCATGTTATTGACAAGCTAATCCAATAACTTCCGATGTCTGGATAGCAGATTGACAGGCGTAAGATGCTTTGTAAGGGTAAGTAATGCCTTTGAAGTCCCATAGCGGAATGAAGTGGGTGACTTTTAATATAAAATTGTTTATCTAAGGATTTCTTTTGATAAATAGTGACGTGAATTGTGTTAGTAGTTGACTTTATATGTCTTGTTATGCTTTGTAACGTTTTAGATTATAAGTAGTTTTATTTTTCTTGTGTTTTATTTTTCCTTTAGATTTTCTTTATGTCAATTTCCGCAACTAGATATAGGGATTTTTAATAGACGTGTTATTAATTTATTTTCGAAACTAAATTACTTCACAAATTTTGATTAAATTGTCAACTTTAAAGCAAAACGCTTTTAATAAAAAAAAAATCGTTCAAATTGTTACAAAAATAAGTTTTGAGGTACCAAAAATTAAAATAAAATTTCTACATTGAGAAACTCCTTGTCTTTTTGATCACATATTTTTTTTTTATTCATGGTATAAATCCATTGTTTACAGTAGCTGCATATCATAGTGTCAACACCAGCTAGGCCTTAAAATGTGGTATTCAACAACTTTTTGTCAATTTTCCTTCTTTGTATGCTCCATTTGTTTAGGTACTTAAAAAAGGTAAACGAAAAAACATTACAAATGACAAGTCACGGATGGCGTCTGTGGAAATCTGACCGAATGAAATAACTGTCAAAATAACTACTACTATCATGCAAGCTTACTTTTCAATTTAGTCAAGTTCCCAGCCACTGTTTACCTTTAATTATATACCTAAACGAATGGAGTATTGTAAATATATTGATAGTAAGTACTTATCTTTTAGTCACCTTGATAGTCCATCACCATACTAAATCCTACTTTCTACTAATATTATAAATGCGAAAGTTTGTGAAGATGTACGTAAGGTTGGATGGATGTATGTTTGTTACTCCTTCACGCAAAAACTACTAAATGGATTTTGATGAAATTTGGAATATAGGTAGGTTAGGGTGTAGAACATTTAAGCTACTTACAAAACACGGCGAGGGCATCAGCTAGATTATTATAACATTTTTAATTGACGTAATTTCGATGTATTTCTTCATAATAAAGAAGCCTATACAAAAATTAAGTCAACATCTTTCCTATTCAAGTGAAAGACGAGGATACTTTTTCTTTACCGTTCATATTAAATTAATTTTCTCTTGAAACGGTGCTTGTACGTGACATTGAATATAATTTCATGCTTCGTTTGACATTAGGTGATCATATTATTTTTATTTTATTGCTATACTAGCGGAAAATTAAGGTTTCTCTTGCATTTTCTAAGTACTTTTCTTTCTTTTTTGTTATTATTTAAGAACCTTTGTGGCGTTTTTGTATAGTACGTGACGCAAAAGTTTCTTGTTTGATTTCCACCCAAGGAAATACCTTCAATGAAAATCTTGGTGTGCACGAACATGATTGTTTTCTAAAAAGTGTATTCAAATATGAACCCATAGTACAAAGTTTACTTAGTTTAGGACTAGATGGCGTTTGTGAACGTGTAAGAATTATTAATATTTCATTATTAAACTAGGTATATTAATAAGACAATAATTTACTGACGTCTCAAAGCACTTTTTTCTTCTAACTACGTATCTACGTATAAATATAATAAAAGAAACATAATCTTTTATTCCTTTATCTTCTCAAATGTAACAATCAGCTTTAACTTTTATAAGATAAAAAAGGAAACTTAATTCTAAGCCGAGTTTCTTGAGCCCCTGTTATTATCTGTGACGCATCAGTGAATGGTTTTACTGTAATTTCAATTATATCAGCTGTATCTTGATCTGTCGGCATTAATTTTCTTTTTCACATTTTATTGGGAAATTCGAGTTTCTTTCTTTATTTGCCTGTTGTATATTTGGTTACTTATTAAGGGAGAAAATATTGTGTACTTGTAACGATAGAACGTTCGGTGTTTTTGATTAAATTACCTTAAAAGCTTAGGTTTTGCTATATTTTTTTTATCATAATAACTTATAAGACGCCACTATTTTATCTCATTGCATAGGTGTAGTAAAAGGTGGTAAAGAATAGTTCCTATTAATTATCTCTACAAAACAAACTGACAACAATATAGCATACATCATCATAACATACCATTAATGTCCCACTGCAGAAACGTGCTTCCTCCCGTGACGGAGGGATACTTGGCCTACTAATACCACGCTGGCCAAACGGATTGATATAGGGTTTAATTTAAATTTTTCCTTTTTTTATTTCGTAAAGATAACATTCACAGATAGTCCCTTAATTAGTTTTTACGACACCAAGGGATGAGATGGGGTGGTGACATATTGTATACTTACTCCGTCACCACACGAAGAACATCTGTGTCATAAAAGTTGACTAATAAAAGATTATAAACTTAAAGCAAAATTATCTACAAACTTTTAAAAAGCAGATGAAAACATTGCAAAATTACCTAAGTATATAAACTTCAATGAGTTTGTAAACTAAGAAAACATCGAAAGGTACCTTTAAAAACTTATTATTGATGAAAGATCTTTTGTTTTTCCTCTAACAAACTGCTTTCAGTGACACTAAATTATACCTTCCTATTGAGAATCGGTGGCAGTCGAAAGATTTACTAACTTGAAGATATTTTTGCTCGGGTTATTTTCCCAACTTTTAGGTTTCCCTTGTTCGTGGGAATTGAAGGATGACAATGTATTGTCGGTTTATTTGTTTTAAAGATTGTACGATTTATTGCGAGGATTGAGTTTAATTTTTTTTTTTTTCGGAAAATTGTGTGAAAGACGATATGGCTGCGAAGAGTGTGAATTGTGATATGAGGTCTGATAGGAAAGAATGGAAGAAGAAGACATGCTGCGCCGAGCCCAAATAAAAAAATAAAAATTGGGATAAGGGCAGGGGAATGATGATGATGATTTTTTTTCGGAAATTAAGTAGGTATAAGTTAAGAGAACTGTCTCTAAAACGAAAGAGAAAGCTTTATTTATTGTTTTACTAGCTGATGCCTGCGGCTTCACCCGTTGTATAAGTAGCTTAAATGTTATTCTACACCCTAAACTACCTACTCGTATATTCCAAATTTCATCATAATCCATTCAGTAGGATAAGGGTAACAAACATCCATCCATTCATCAATATATCCTCACAAACTTTCGCATATTTATAATATTAGTAAGAAGTAGCATGGAACTTGACAAGGTTTGGTTTTTAGATTAAAAAAAAAAATACTTTTACAATACAAATACTTTTTTCAAGCCACTTACTATCTACAAATAAATACTACTGTATATTAATGTAAAATAAAGACTTTACAGCCCGGCTATTCCGTTCTCTCTATCTATTCCGCTTTTTGACGTAAAATAAACGGGCAACCAGACTACTATATTTTCAAATGGCTTAAAAATAGCATTCGAACAATTTATGACTTATTGACACCTGAACGTTTAAGCGATTGTTTTAGCTTGCAGTTATTATGGAAGCCTTTTATTAATAGTTATTATTCGTTATTATTACTTGACACAGTTGTTTTTTTCAGGATCAAGCGGATTCTGTGGTTAATATAGTATATATAAGTATGCTGAGTTGGATACCATTTTGGTTCACCGGTGCACAAGTAACCTGGGATACAGTTAATTGTGTTGTTTAGTAGCTATTTTGTTTTTCGTGTTGTTTGTTATTCATCATAACAGCCCATTTATGTCCCACTGCAGAGACGGGCCTCCTCCCGTGGCGGAGGGATATTTGGCCTACTAATACCACGCTGGCCAGACGGCTTGGTATAGGGTTAAATTTCAAATTTTCCTTCTTTTTATTTCGTAAAGATAATATTTACGGATAGTCCCTTGATAGGTTTTTACAACACACATGGGATGAGATGGGGTGGTGATATATTGTATACTTACTGCGTCACCACACGGAGAATTTGAAAAAAATTGTTTATTTATTAGTTATGTGATTTACGTGTGTCTTGATCTGCCTCAACCAAACATTTTTTTCTTTCTTACTCTAATATGGCATTAAACCCATTAAGTTTTAGTTTCTTCCTTATACAAAATTAAATACTATTAAGATCAGGCTGTTCTTAATTGCACTCTTAGCTCGTAATGTGCAATCGCTTGGCAGGCTACCCATTTATTCCTTGTGGAAATGTTTGTACTTAATGTCTAATATTCTTTTAGGTATGTACCATGGCTTTAATGATTACTTTAATTACTTACTACAACAGCTTTTATGCATTATGAAATCTTATTTTATTTTTTATTTTTTTAATTAGGAAAACTAACGCCTATAAATACACATTACAAGATTATCAGTAAAAAACAGAAAGTCATTTATAGGTTTCCACAGCTAGTCGCACTTTAGGTAGATAATACAAAGGTGTAAGCTTAAAACATGCACATCACATCATCTATTCTATGGTTACATGACATTGTTCATAGGAAATAAAAATTAGAAATAACAAAATAAAAAAATAAGAACAGGAACAATTTCAGCTTCACTGTGTAAACCATTAATGCACTACATAACACTATTGATTAAGTTTTCGCCTCGCCAACACAACGCCACCGTTAAACAGATCTAAATCATGGATTCTAGCAGATGAATTGAATTTACTACTAGCACGCCGGATAAATGAGTTTTGCCTGTAGTTCGTAGAGGCATACGATAAATCGAGTGTGTCTCGTCCAGGGCTTGTTAACGGTACCAAATTCCCAGTATAAGTATCGTTAAGTAACGTTACTTTCATAATGTTAACCTAGTAACGATACTACGGGTAGTTTTACTTTGGTATCGAATTAAATTTTTACCGATAACAATGTATCGGTAAGAGTATCGACACTTTTACCGGTACCTACGAGCGATGTTGCCAACTCGTGCAGTGTACGGGAGCCGCGCATGACTGAACGGCAACGTCGCCCGCTGCGTCGTTCATCTGCGGTCGAGTTTCAGTGTAGTTGTAGTGAGTGATTATGACAGTAGACAAAAGTCAAGCCAATTTCAAAGCGCAATACTAGATTGACTATTTGATCAAAACTGTTGTCAACACGATAGCTTTGCTTGTATAGAGCTTGGCTGAAAAGAAAACAGCTATGGTTCGATCCTGAGGAACGAATTACTTTTTGTGTTTTTTTTAATTTTTCTTATTTTGTTTTCTACTATTATTATTCAATGCGAGCTGTAACCCGCGACTTCATTTACGAAAAAAATGTATATTCGACAAATAAATTAATTAATTTAATTAATTAATTTATTAAATGACTTTATCACCTCTAGAGCTCATTTTAGTTGCATGTCATAAAACTATTAAGTTTAATGTCGCACAACAGGGAGCGCTTCTTCTTACATAACATTTCAACTCATATCATCGGATCTCCGAAAATGTTTCTCATACAATTTAAAGTCATAATGATCATTCTTCATAAAAAAATTAAAATGAATATTAATTGCAATTCATAATAATCACTAATCATACATTTAATTTTTTAACCGATGAAAAAAAACGGAGGAGGTTATCAATTCGACACGTATGTCTTTTTTTGTATGATCACGCATAAATCAATAGGTTAATAAAATACCACTGAGTGGTCACCCGTCTATGCAATGACCTCGGTGAAATTTTACGCTTTTAAATCTGTGACCGCAACGGGCTGTGAGTGGCTGCCAGAGAGAATGCATTTTAAATATAACCATTTTTTTTCGCTCGCCATTTCAAAGGATATTGTAACTGTTTTCTTTGAGATAAAATACAATAAATTAAAAATAAAAAACCAAAAAGAATTCTTGGCACAACCCGGTTTTGAACGCACGTCTACTTCATCAAAGTCGATTGTTTTATACCCTTGGCTATCGAATCTTATTGATTTGTTTTGAAATTATGTATCTATTCCAACGAGTAAACATAATTGTCTATAAATCTTGATGGTTGGTAAGTGACTATTTATATTTTATTAAGCCAAGTAACTTAAATTCACCGTCACTGTTCACGGGTATTTTAATTAAATTAAAATATTATTTTTAATTAAAAATTAATAGTATTTTTATTTAATGATTTGATTTTTCACTATTTGTTTTTTTTTTGTTTTGTTTATTTTGTTTTGTTTTGTTTATTATTAACAAATAAGTTTACATCAAATTATACATCAGTCTCACAAAACAGCTGAGGCTGTTTATCTGTGAGATCAGGGAGTCTCTTAAATAACATAATACATAATTATACAATTATCAATGAGGCAGCTTTAGGGATAAATCTAAATTAAGAATTAAAAGTTAATTATTATTAGTTCATTAAATCACTACAATTATATACCTATATATGTAGTATGTATTAAATAATTATAAAAGTGTGTTAAAATTGCAGTTATAATAAGATTGTGAGAAAAGGAATGTTATTTAAATTCAATTTATTTTTATGACTAAGTACTATCGAAGAAAGTCCTGCTCGATCAGTTTCTAAACAAATTGCCTTAAACAGCCACCGACAGTGTGACACGCACACATAGATACAAACTACCCAATGAGGTTGCATTAATTTCTAGCCCCACTAAGACACGCCCCTAAAAATTTTCCTGTTTCTTAAGTATTAATTAGTTCCGATTCACTCTCCGGCTATTGACAACGCGCTATTTATTTTTGTTTCTACACTCACGACTTGGTTTTTGTTTAACGGACTTTTGGAATTATGCAGAATATATTCGGTATGAGATTGATATTATTTAGGTATACGTGAAAATGATAATCACTTTTTTTCATGTAATAATTCATAATTCATATCTTTATTGCATTCCATAGTTTACATAGATGTTATGTCTATGTATACTTATGGTCAAGCGAAAACTTCCGTGATTGTACATAGTTCAACTATTGATGCAGTCCAGTCTAAGTTCGAAAGATGGCTCTGTTTAATATTAATTAATTAAATTGAAATATCTTTTAATAGACGAAACCGATTGCAATGAAACAAAAACTAAATATAACTTCAAGTTACTTTCAATCGTCTACTATATAAAAATAATTCGGGTTTTCCTTCCTGACACTATAACTCCTGAACGCACGAACCGATTTCCACGATTTTGCATTTGTTAGAAAGGTCTCGGGCTCCGTGACGTTTATAGCAAAGAAAATGAACAGATAAGCTGGAAAATAATGCCCGTGCGAAGCCGGGACGGATCGCTTGTTGTGTATAAAAATCATCTACATTGCTTTCGTACTTGTTACGTGATGCCCGAACAAATTTTAGAACACAGATATAGGTACAGTTACAGACAAACAGACAAAAATTCCAAAACTGCTGGAAATGGGTTCTATTGGTTGTCTTGTAATACCTTGGCTATTTTTTTTTAATGTACATCAACGACTTTTCTACAGTTTTATTATGTATAGATTATTATAGTGGAAAGAGTTATAATGACAATTAACGGTGTTTCTATGGTAACGTTAGCAAACTTTGACTTACAGTATTGTTACTTTTTACCGGTAAATCATCGATAGCGATAAGTCAACTTACCGGTAAAAATCCACCCAATTAACGATACCTGGCTTAACGATACCTCTACAAGTAACGTTACCATAGTATGATGAAGGTATCGATACCTCATTTTTAACGGTATTCAGAGCCCTGGTCTCGTCTACGTGAGCCCAGACGAGGGACCCTTAGGTTAATTAAAGAGAGCAGTTCAGAACAATCAAGCAAGCCACTAGCAAGTTTCATTAAAAGTAATATGTCTGAAACATCTCGTCGCTGAGACAGTGGAAGGAGATTAGCTTTCTGGCTAAGGTGTCATATGTGTCTGAGCTGTAATTCTCCTTAGTTCTATAGCAGAGGTATCTAACAAATTTACATTGGATACCCTCGATGCGAGAAATGTAAATATCATACCTGAGATTCCAAACTTGTGATGCATATTCCAAATGACTTCTAACGTACGTACAATATAGGATTTTTAGTGTTTTTATTTCTTTGAAGTCTCTGGACATACGCATAACAAATCCCAGTGATTTACGTGCCTTAGCGACTATGCTATCAATATGTTGATCAAACAATAGTTTAGAATCATATATAACGCCAAGGTCACGTACGCTAGAACTCCTCTGCAGGGTTAGGCCTTTAGGTCTATAGTCGAAACTAACCATGTTGCGCTTACGTCCATATGACACAACAGTACACTTTGATGAGTTTAAATCTAAGTGATTGTCGTCACAATACTGTTCAAGGCGCTTAAGATCTGATTGGAGCAGTTGAGCATCGGATAGATTAGAGATAACTGAAAACACTTTCATATCGTCTGCGAAACATAAAACTCGAGATATCTCAAGGCACTTATCAATATCATTTACAAAGATCACAAACAACAGGGGACCAAGGAGAGAGCCCTGCGGGACTCCACTGGGAATATTAATCCAACCTGATATATAATTATTGACCACAACAGCTTGTGAGCGATTTTTTATATAGGATGTGAACCATCGCAGCAAATCCCCACAAATGCCCACACTTTGTAGTTTCATGATCAGGCGATTGTGTTAAATACGGTCAAATGCCTTACTGTAGTCTGTGTAAACGATGTCGACCTGATCACCGTTGTCCATAGCTTGCGTTAGGAACTCATTGAGTACAGTCAGATTAGTCAAAGTAGATCGACCCCTCAAGAAACCATGCTGAGAAGGACTAAAACTGTGCATAAGACTCGAGTACAATTGATCGAATATAACTTTCTCAAGCAGTTTAGAAACAATGCATAGTTTAGAGATGGGCCTGTAATTAGCCACAACAGTAGCTGAGCCTTTTTTTAAGAACTGGCGTTATATAAGCTCGTTTCCAAATTGCAGGCACTATACCTTCGCTCACAGATCTCTTAAATAAAAGAGATAGTGGTAAGGCAATCGCCTTCGAACATTTTTTTAGAAAAGAAGCTGGTAACTCATCTGGTCTAGCTTACTTTCAATTAAAGGTTTTAAATGTAAATTAATTTCTAGATCCTATGTCGCCAATTATTATGAACCAAGAGTTATATTATAAAGCCGTCTTTTCATTGCTAAAACTCAAGTCAAACCAATTAGAGTCAGAATGGCGAGTAGCAAGTGACACCTGAACTGTCGCCGGTAACAACTGAGAAACCATCTGACAAACTCGGTATTAGTAGGCCATTTTGCCCTCTGTAACTTTAACAGCCTCTTATAGTAGGATAAATGGGTAATAAAGATGAAAATAAAAACATTACAAAGAAACTTTTTAACAATTGAAAAAAGCTTATTTACTTTACAACTTATTTCTTTATCAAAAGTAATTTTAAGCAAATTTGAATCCAATATAAATAGAAACCTAACTTTAGGCTTAAGTACATTCTTATAAATATCGATATTGCCAATATAATACTCTAATATTTGCAAGAAAACATTTTTATCTCTCCCCAAGTATTATCAAATACACTTAAAACTTTTTGGAACTTTTAGATACTTAACCTCTTTTTTATACATCAGTGAGAAGAGACTGTCAATCAAAATTTATCCTTATTCGATGACAAGAAAATTGATTCAGTTTGGATGTATGTTTTGAAAGAGAGATTTGAAGACATGAATTACTTTGTTCCGCTTGCTTTATTTACATATTTATTACAGGTTAAAGGAACCGAAGTTACCAACATAGTCATAAGGATTGTCCGATAAAAGTACGCGAAACCAGTGACTGTTAGGGCATTAATATAATATGTATAAATAAATAAATATCTCTCAAACATTCACACAACGGCATCTAGTCCCAAACTAAGCAAAGCTTCTACCATGGGTACTAGGGAACGGATATACATAATTAAATACTTTTTTTAAAGAAAGGTGTTTAGTTGGCATCTTTGAATCAAACAACGCAGGAAAGATAGCTCTGCATTATAGTGGTAGGACGACATAGTTGGGCGGCGGGAAAACAAAGAATGGAGGAGCTCAGGACCGCATATAGTTGATATAAGTGGAGGGTCCCCATCTCCAGCTTTGGACGACTGTTTAATATCAAAGTTCCTCTATACGATACTATTAAATTCAAATTCCCTTATTCGCATAATATTAGATTCTCAAAATATTAGATTCTTGTAATATTAGATTATCAAAATAGCAGATTCTCAATATAACCGAAATAGGACATTCAACGTGAAAAATTAATTTAATTTATTACTTACCTACTAAGAATGTTTGCCTATAGCTAATCTATTTTTAGAGATTTTTCCTTTAAACATATAGGACCTATTTAATTAACATAAACAATGACATTACTCATCAAATGATAAAAAACCTATGTGCTATTTGTGGTCTACTGGACTTCGCTTTGACATTTCATTAAACATCAAATACCTATTTGTTTTAATAATATTTGTTCAATAATAATAATATTTTTTAAAGAGTGAAGCAGAAACACAGAGCATCAGACTAGTAAGAAATTCATTTCATTGCCTTGGAAAAAAAAGGGCAAGAAAGAAATTAAACAAAGATAATCAAATTGCCAATATAATATTTGGGGTTATTAGATGGATGTCATGTTCGACTTTAGTCATGTTCTGCCTTAGTCATGAATTTGTCAAGTTTGCCTTTTTGACATATTCTGATTTTGTCATATTCTACTTTCGTCATATTCTGATTTTGACATATTCTGCTTTCGTCATGTTCTGCTTTCGTCATATTCTAATTTCGTCATATTCTAAGTTTGTCATATTCTGCTTTCGTCATGTTTTGCTTCATTAAGTCAGGTTCACCCAATTCTGTTTGGGTCGATACTGGTGCTATAAAGCAACTTTGTACACAAGTACGAGTATATTAATCAAAAAACAACCAGTAATCTTATAATTTGGTTCAGAAAGTATAAACTAAAATTAAAAAATTAACTTAAAAATACATATTCACGGTAATCTTAACAGAAAAACGATTTTATTTTTACCCGACTGCAAAAAAACATCCATCTATGGAATGACCTCGCCGAAGGTGCTTAACCACCGTTATCGTTTCTAAATCAGTAATCGCAAAAGGCTGTAAGTGGCTGCCGGTAAAAAAGCAATTTAGTTTTTTTTTTTGCGGAACCCTAAAAAATGGAACCTTCGTTATTTGTTATAACATCAACTATCCGTCTGTAAAAGCCCTGTAAAAAAACTTAAAATGTAAATAAATTCTTGTTTTTTTCTCTGCGGAACCCTAAAAAGTTATCAAAATCTAAAGTAGCCTGAGTTACGCGCCGTAAAATTTACAATCCAATAGTGAAATTCCCATTGAAATCGGTTCAGCGGCTTCGGAGATTACCCGGAACAAACAGACAGACAAAAATTTTAAATTGTCATTTTCGGGTTTGGTATCGTGTATACATTGATATCCAATTATTAAAAAACCGGGGATTTCGTGTTACAAACAGACACTCCAATTTTATTTATATGTATAGATAGCAATTATTGAGTGTGTGCATACAGCTATGACTAAACATGAACATGACTAAAGGCTAACATGACCAAATTGGAACATGACTAAACCATAATATGACTTACACAAACTGTAATTAAGACTGTAGAAGAGCATGACTAAACCAGAACATGACCAAATCAGAAATATGACCAAGTGTAGAACATGACTAAAATCGAACATGACATCCATCTAATAACCCTTAGATTGCACCTCAAACAAAATTACCGTAGAAACTTGTTTAAATATGTTATCGGCATTAAATAAAAATTAACAATTTTGATCGCCATATACAGGGAAATTGAAAAAATAGCGGCAACCTCTTAAGACATGATTAGCATGATGGTCCTGAACAATGTTTGTTCTACGAATTTTGGAAATTCGAAATTTTTTTTTTGCACTTTGTTCGGAATTTTTCCGTTGAGTTTGAATTTTTGCATGGAAGAACGAAAAAAAAAGTTTTGAATTTCCAAAAGTCGTAGAACAAACATTGTTCAGGGCCGTCATGCCAAGCATGTCCTAAGAGGTTGCTGGTATTTTTTAAATTTCCTTGTATAGACTTTGGCATGATTTATGCGTGTCGTTGCCATTATATTAATTGTTTAAGTTAAAGTGGATTATATTTTTTGTTTTGCCATAAAAAAAAAAAAAGTTTACAAAATAATTTAATGTTTTTCTTATTGACTGTACTTTGGTTTTATTGAGAATCTGCTATTTTGATAATCTCATATTACAAGAATCTAATATTTTGAGAATCTAATATTATGCGAATAAAGGTTCAAATTAAGTCAAACCCACTTCGAGAATATATATTAATACAGTAACCTAATAACAATATTTTAATTACAAAGGTTCATTAAAGAAGCTAATATTATTTTTCAAAAAGATACTAATTAACCAGGCTTCAATATTTAAAATTAACTGTTGGCTTTGAACTCTTTTTTTTGACGTCTCCAAAAAAAGGTTTTTGTGGCTGTTCTATAAAAAGACATTTTCTCAATTTCCCTGTTTCCAATTCTTATTTTTAAATGACAACACAGTCAAAATACAAAAAAAAAGGTTATTTAAAAGGTAAATACTCAAAAGGGCCATCCCTAAACCGTGTTAAACAACTTTAAAAATGCCGCAAAGCAAATTTGTTCGGTTCAGGTAACTTTTGTACGGCTACCCTCAAATTTGAGGACGGTATTTCCATAATTAACAATTTTCGAGACAAACTTCAGTGGCAATCCATCAATTTTGCGTTCGTTCCATGAGTTCGGAAACCAATTATGTGGAATAAAGACTTAGTTGTTGAAATGCTGCGATGTCTTATTCGGAGAAAGGTGGCACTTTGTTCAAGTTCTCCAGTTCTAATGCATTGGAATAAGTTCTTATTGTGAATAAAGCTTTATTAACATTTATGCAATGGCCTCTTTGTTGTAAGTTTTAGGTTGTACATTTCTTTTGTCATGCCTGCTATGTCACTTACAAATACTCAGCTATTTCGCGATACGAATAATCAATACAAAGCCAATGAAGGATTTTTTTTCCTTTTCCAATCTAATTTACATGTCTTATCAATTTTGTTTTAAATGGTTAGATTTAGCATACTTACTGTATAATTTTTTTGCGGTGCAGAAACATAAATATATTTTTAAATGTTAACATTAATACCAAATTATGAGCCGCAATATTTTTATTACTTTAAAAAACGACTCATCTGTAGAACAAAGATCGATCTGCAGATAGCTAGTTTTCATTAGAAGCTAGAGAAGTTGTTGACTTGTGTTATTCTAGAACTATGAGACGTAACATTTTAATTTTTAGGTATGTTGTTATGACATACCATGTAAAAAAATTAAACTGTTAGGTCTCATAGTTCTAGAATCTAGCTTCTAATGTAAACTAGCTATCTGCAGATCGAACTTTGTTCTACGGATGACTCGAAAAACTGTAATATAAATTAAATAAAACCATCTTAGAATACAATAATAAAGTTGAAGAGGCGTGCTCTGGATGATAACATAATCAAAAGGAATGGTGATTCCGAACATCTTTGAGCAGAATATCTGTAAAAACAAACTTTCACGGTACTCCTTCAAGTTTCCTTTGAAATATCTTCTTTTATGTTTCAACTTATTTAGTTTGTAAGACTGCTTTGCTGTATTCAGTTTGGTTATCCATTTTCAATCAATCAAATAAGTTATTGTTAAATAAAATTTTTCAAATGCGTAATAACTCTTTGTTGTAAGGGTAACAATTCTGTTTTAGGACAGCCTGACGCAGTAATTTTTTTGTAAGGATAGAATATTTTCTATGGCTAACTATTAAGTTAGTGAACAATTTCTGACACAATGTCTGCCATCATTTATTTATTTATTAATGTTAACACGGTTTTACAAAGGACAAACCAATTACATTAACATACACCACAGAAATACACTATAAAAACAGCCATTAATATCATCATCATAACAGCCCATTAATGTCCCACTGCAGGGATGGGCCTTCTCCCGTGATGCAGGAATAGATTTAGACAGTATTCACGCTCTTCATTGGGGTCGATACGGTTATGTCTCATATCAGCTTATGGATGTTCATAGGCCTCCTTCGAACATTTGTGAACATGATTGTTTGCATTGCATGATTGTCTGAGTGTTTTCTATATATAAATTTATGAATGTATTTACAAAAAAAAAAGTATTTATGTATGTTTATCCGTTGTCTAGTACCCATAGTACTCTGCTTAGTTTGGGACTAAATGGCGTTGTGTGAATGTGTGAGGAATATATTTATTTATTTGCATCCTGCGCGGTCCTATGTCTCGTGTTTAAAATAAAAAACAAAAATAAATACAATCGATATCTCATCTAACATCAATTTAATGACCCTGACATATATCATCGCAATATCGTACATATCGCGATAACAAAAACATTAAACCGTGAAAATTATGAACATAAATCAAAGTGTTAATACCAATACTTCTCGCTATATAAATCTAAATATTGAAAACGTCGGTCGTCGACCCAAAAGGGAGGTAGATATAAAATATTCATGAAAAAATTTATCCCTTCTGATTGTTAGCCTAACGTGTCAGATGAAATGTCGGATATTATTTGTGATGTAGCTCGCTGGGAGTTTAGATATAGATTGTGTTTTTTATCAATAAAATTCTCTATTTATTTAGGGGTTTGAGTAGGTGCATTTTAATGAGAAATAATATTTATTCTTCAATCTCCGTGGGGTGACGGAGTGAGAATACAATATTTATGTCACTACCCCATCGCATCCCATGGGTGTCGTAAAAACTGACTAAGGGATTATCCGTGAATATTATTTTTACGAAATATAAAGAAGAAAAACTTGAAATTAAATCCTGTACCAATCCATCTGGCCAGCGTGATATTAGTAGGCCAAGTATCCCTCCGTCAAACGAGGAGGCCCATGCAGTTAAGACATTAATGGGCTGTTATGATAATAATCTTCTTATCTTCTTCTCCTTCTTTTCGGGGACCCTCCAGGATACACTTCGACCCCATCGGATCTCGGGGTGGTGGCATATTGTATTCTCACTCCGTCACGGATAAATAAAACTCTATACTAGACGTAATAGATACAAAGTAGTCCAATTTCTCGTGGCTACCTCAAAATCTTTTACAAAGCCGTGTTCAAGATGTAACACTTGTTGCTTCCCCACACGTTAACTTATATATTTCAATGTCAGTACTAGCTGCAGCGATGTATTACTGTCGCAAGCGAGCTAGTGATAAAATGGACGCATACACAAGCTATATATTCTGCTTTGAATACATTTTAGAAATAGTTGTTAACTTTATTTATGTTATGCGGAACGAAATAGCAATATAAATTGAACAGACAACAATCGATAAAATTACGTTTAATACCTCTAAAATTTATTTAAGAGAGAGCGACTGCTTTTTTGCAAATATAGGATAAATCTAGTATCAATCAAATCGTCATAGCAAAGTAACAGAACTGTTTCTGCAGTGTGACATGAAATAGCTGATATTATAATGACTCGTTAGGTAATTTATTTATCCATTCAAATTTTACAATTGTTTGCCTTTAAAAAATTGTGACATCTAGTGTAAAAGCAATGATATTTACTATATTATAAGCATACCTCTTACTATATTCCACCTCTATAGCGTAGTGGTTATATAACATGACTGCTACGCAGAGGTCTCGGGTTCGATTCCCGCTCAATGCAAATCTTTGCGTGCTTGAACACAATTGTTTGCATTGGACTGAGTGTTTCTATGTATAATATGTAAGTATTTACAAAAAAAAAATTAAATTATTACGTGTATCTGTTGTCTAGTACCCATAGTAGAAGCTCTTCTTAGTTTGGGACTAGATGACGTTGTGTAAATGTGTGAGGATATTTATTTATTTATCTAATTTACATTGATATTCAAAATAATAAACCACCTCCAAAAGTTATTCAAGTACTTACACCTTATATTATACCTATCACTATCAAGCACCATACCTACAAAACATTTCGTTCAACAAAGATTCCCCGCATCTCACAAATACCTCACAATATTCGTCTACCCACAATACCACATAAGCCCCATGCATGACGTCACATATTAAACGTAGCTACTAGCAAAACATCTCGAATATTCCATCGCTATCACTCACAAATGAATCTTTGTACTTGTAATACAGCACTGAAAAAGAATAATGACTCGGGAAATGGAGTTACTGTGATTTCACACCGAATTGAACCTTATAACTCTCATCACAAAGAACGATTTTGCTTGGAAGTTATGCTGTTAAATATACATGCAGTTATACGAGTATATATTTTTGTAAGCGATCCTTAGGATATCTTCGTAGGCTTATTGCAATTTTTATTTCTTGGAAATGTATGAATTTGGAACATTCTTTTGTTCAGTATAATTAATTTACTTTTTATATAAATAAGAAGGTACATGAATTGTTTAACTGAAAGGATTCTGAACGAGGTTTTTAACCTTTAATTATTTTATTGTGTGTTTAGTTCTTATAAATGGCGTTTGTTCCAATATGATAAAAGACAACAAAAAACAATGTTAAAACAAAATGTTAACTAAACGACACTTTTTCTTTAATAAGCATAATATTTATATTTATAATAAATATTATTATTATAAAAATATTTACACCAGAGAAAAGAGCTAATACCTACATGGAGTCCAATATAAAACATCTTGTTAGCTTATAAGGATGATGATAATATTTTTGAATGTAGTATTAAACTTTTAGAAAGGTGGTACGTTAGATCTTATTTCAGACATAAATAAATACCATAACTCTCAAGTTTTCTTTGTGTTCATTTTGTAAAAATCTCTTAAATTGTTTTATATTCTATTGTATCTGAAAATTAATAACAAATTAAGTAAGACAACATAAAACAAAGTTTCAACCAAAATATAAATAGAACATTTAATTTGTTCAGAAACATTGCTTTACTTAAGAAAGTTTAGTCATAGTACAAAAATATACAGTATTTCGACTTCATAGAAACGGACGAAACGCTAGTTATACCTACACGTTCACGATAGCGGTGGCTTTAAGTAGTGAACAGTCGCGACTGTGCCGCAGTAACGAGCGGGAAGGAAGGTAAATGTAATGAAAAAGCTGGAGTGGGCAGCCCTATCGCGTGTTTACGTACCGCGCAGCCGTAGGCATTTATAATAAATATTCGGCCGAGATAGACTACTGGTTGTCGTTGTACTGTGGTTTAGTTTTATTTGTCGACCGCTTAAACGTAGCCTTAGGCTGTCTGTCTATTTAAGCTGAGATTGGAGTTTAATCTAGAGATGGTTTGAAATGGCATCGAAGTTAGTGATTAAAAAAACTTTAATAGTCTAGGTATAAATTTAATAATAAAACAGTAATTGTAGTGGCTTTGCAAAAATATCTTAACAATTTCACTGTCCCGCCAATAGTCACAGTAGTATGTCGAATGATTTAAGGATTTTTAATTTGTTTTTAAGTTAATTTTAACTGTAAATATTACCCTTAATAAATAATGTATAGAATTACGACGTTGTTCGGTACTGTACTTCTGCCGTTTCCAGAATATGTCGTCTAAATAATCTACCATTTAACGAAAAAAGGATAAAACAATGCATTATGTTCATCATGACTCATGGGACAGTATAGTTATTAAAATATAATGGTAGATGATATTTCATCTGCCATGACCATAGTAAGATGACTAGCACTTTGCGACCGCGGCTTATCTGAACTGCTATTTTAATGCAATAAAGAAAACTAAAGGTGCTAGTTTTTACTCGAAAGCTAATCACTATTATAACTGCAGTGGCAGCCATAAACTTTGGTAGCAAAATTATATAAAATACACTAAGTACTATACAGAATATTGTTATAATCAATTTATCAAATCCTATTAAAAATCACTGTGTTAAAAAGTACATATTTTTTTCCAAAATTTCGAAGTCACAAATTCAAGCAATGCATCAAAAGATATAGAACAAAAGTATTAGATTTAACTAGAACGTCCATTCGAATGGAACTGAGCCATGATATGATAATGTGGTTCTCTACGAACGACTTATGACTTTAATAACGGCACAGATAGCCTTTGAACGTAAGAGTCAAAATGTTCAGGCTCACATGTGTGTGAATATATTTTAAACGAGAACTGCTTTGTTGAAATAGTCGATGTACTTTGGTTTTTGAAGTTATTCGTTCACTGGAAGTTTTGGTTAGTGTCTTTCAAAGTCTTCAATTGCAATTCGGATCGGGCCAAGAGTTGAGCCACTGGGACTTCTAAAGCATTAATAAACGAACAAAAAATATGCACATTATTTGAATACCACAAAATATTGACCTCGATAGATTTAGAATCCGCCTTGCATGATAGTTATTGACCGACTTTTCATCGCGGCAGCTTAAGGAGTCAATAGATATAAGATTTATGTTTAACCTTTCAGGACTCACCACATTTAGCAGCAATATGAAATAAATGATTATTGCTAATGCAAATTCTAAGATCTGCGTTCGTAGTTACTGTGAATTGCAGTCATATTCGTAATTATTTCAATAGTGATAACAACACACGGCAGCCTTTGAACTTAAGACTGAAAATGTTCAGGCTCACATCTGTGTGAATATATTTTAAACGAGAACTGCTTTGTTGAAATAGTCGATGTACTATGGATTTCGTAGTTGTTCATTCGATCTTTGTGGAGTAATAACTGGAAATTCTGGCAATTTTTTTCAAGATAACTCTTGGAAATTGTGCTGCGATATTTGGACTTTTACAGTTAAAAACATCATTTAGATAAAAATATGGTTCTGCATAGGTTTGAAAGCCGCAATAGCTGCCGCTGTTTAGAGAACCGAACAGTTAACAGCCCCTTAATGTACCACTGCAGGGACGGGCCTCCTTCTGTGATGGAGGGATACTAGTAGGCCACTAATTCCCCGCTGGCTAGACGGATTGGTATAGGATTTAATTTCAAGTTTTCCTTCTTTTTATTTCGTAAAGATAATATTCACGGATAGTCCCTTAGTAGGTTTTTACGACACCCATGGGATGAGATGGGGTGGTGACATATTGTATTCTTACTCCGTCACTACACGGAGAAAAACTTTATTAAAATAACAGAAATAAAAGGTTTATAATCCTGCACACCCTAGTTAATATCACTAAACCTACATTTTCAAACTTCTTTGAACAATTTTTCAATGTGGCTTACATGACTAATACTCTACAAATTTTCAGTCTTTACTTGCCATTATCCTGGCTAGAAGCCAGCCGCTTTCGACATGAGTAGTTTGAATTAGGACAATTTATAACTATGGGTCATTCTGTTGCAGATGAAAATCTTTAAAATTTTAATAAACTTGAAATTGTGTGCATGACATTTGAAAATACAATGATGTTTTTAGATTAAGATGAGGGTAGGAGTATTTAAAGGAGACCTATGTTCACTGGACATATTGATTTTAATTATAATGACGATGATAACGATATTTTCTGGACTTTTTAGACAACTTAGTTTGAATAACTTTGTTGTCATTTAAGTATATCAAAAATTTTAATAAACTTGTTTTGTATTTCCTACCTACAACAATAAGGCTTCAATCTTAGTTCATAAGAATAATAAAAATTACACAACTTCGGCCAAACCTAACTAACATTCGACAAAATTACTTTAACAGGTTTGTAGACAGAATAACTAAGTCCTGTACTCTATTTGGTCAACGTGTTATTGTGGACGAAGATTATCATGATCAAAATACCTTCATAAGTATATTTCATTTCATTCACATATCGCTATTTAGTCCCAAACAACGATAAATACTTTTTTTTGTAAATACCTACATAGAAAACACTCAGACTAATGCAAACAATCATGTGCATGTACACAAAGATTTGGATTGAGCGGGAATCGAACGCGAGACCACTGCGTAGCAGCCATGTAATATACCGACTGCGCCACAGACGTCGTCAAGAAAATATCTTCATCTATCTCTTTTTTCACACCACCACAACTCAGCTTTAAGTGTTCCAGTATTTCTAATTGGAGTGACTAATTAGATTGTTACTAGCTAATAGATATTGAGTTGCAGTTCCATTAGCAATAATTAAATCAATATCTACGATATCAAACACTAATTAGGTAGTAATTATATCAAACTTCGACATCACATCGATCTACTCTGTGTCTTATAAAAATTTTCATTATCATAAATCATTATCATAACAGCCCATTAATGTCCTACTGCGGGGACGGGCCTCCTCCCATGACGGAGGGATATTAGGCCTACTAATAGCACGCTGGCCAGACGGATTAGTACAGGGTTTAATTTCAAGTTTTCCTTCTTTTTACTTCGTAAAGATAATATTAACGGTTAGTACCTTAGTCGGTTTATACGACACCCATGGGATGAGATGGGGTGGTGACATATTGTATTCTTACTCCATCACTACACGGAGAACCACACCGACGCTGCTTAAACAACGATATTGTTTATACATCAGTGATAGTAACTGGCTATAAGAGCCTTTATTTGCGCATTACTTTCATATCTGATATTCGGACAATAAAATATTTAAATGCGTCCCTCATTCAGTTCGTCCATAAAACGTAGACTATTAAAAATTTATGATTTTTTATAACATTGTTACGCTTCCAGCAATTTGTTTGATATTTACGCATAAATTTAGAATGGTAACTTTATGGTTTTAAGCTAACGCGATTTTAATTGTATAAACAGCAAATCAATTTGACAATGATAGAGGCTGTAATAGTCAACTAATTTACTCGTACTATGCAATAAATGTTTTAGAAGGACCTAATCGGTGAAAGAGGTAGGTATATAAAGAGTAGAAAAAGAGAGAAAAAACAAGAAGAAAGAGAAAAAAAAAGTCTTAATGGCCAAAAGGGCTCTGCCTCAGCTGTAATGCTGGTACGGCATAGTTTATGTAGCACCAGCGCTCATATTCTGACAGCGTCCCCCTTTTTGGGCGATATGTATGAGTGTAAATAAAATAAATAAGGTTTGTAATAGTTGTTCTACGTAGGTACTATTATTATTAAACGAACTATCGACGACAAGCGCCATGATTAACAACTCTAAACATGGTAAATATCCTGATAGTTCGTTTAATAATAGTGAATGTTCCAGTTTAAATAATTATATTGTTCTACGTATTTTTCAATAACCCGGAATAATGTTTCACGGAAACCAGTTATGTAGTCAAAAAAAATTATAATTTTGAACTTATAATTGGGTATACAGAATGTTGAAATCTTTTGCACCATTGCAATAGTTTTAATAGTACACCTGCAACCATAGTAATCCTGTGCTAAATAATGAATAAATATGAGTATGAATTGCAAAATGTGGTGACGGAGTAAGAATACAATATGTCACCACCCCATCTCATCCCATGGGTGTCTTAAAATACAGACTAAGGGACTATCCGTGAATATTATCTTTACGAAATAAAAAGAAGGAAAACTTGAAATTGAACCTATACCAATCCGTCTGGCCAGCGTGGTATTAGTAGGCCAAGTATCCCTCCGTCACGGGAGAAGGCCTGTCCCTACAGTGGGACATTAATGGGCTGTTATGATGATTGCAACAGTTTTAATAGTACCTGTAATCATGGTAACGCTATGCTAAATAAATAAATATGAGTATAAATTGGAAAATAATACCAATCTCAATAGATTTATCTTCTTTGATACTGTACCTATAACATTAAAAAACATAGATATTTTCATAACATCGTTCTTTCCTATAATAAATGTAACATCGGCTACACTTCAAGTCTCTTGTATTTGCCTCGGATAAAATATAATTGAGTTTTCAAAAGAAAAATTCTTCGTAATAATTCAAGATTAGACCCGTGCTATAAATAATGACTGACTGGACCCCTTATCACATCGAAAGCTCGATCTCCTTGCTATCTCCTAAAAGATTTTACGCTTGACTATCATAATAAAAGCCGGCGTTATACTTTGTAAAAATTATTATTTATTTATGAAATACATCATCTTAAACCTTTCGCTTGAGAATTGTGTCTGGTATTTATGTTTTGTAATTAAGAATATTAAACTTGACTGGAAAAATTAAACAGTATACACTGAGTATAAATCAAACCTAAAATTTTTACAAGGCACTAAGTTTACTTTTAAAAAGCAAAATAGTTTTAATAGTAGGTACTCTAGCCCCAAACTAAGCAAAGGACAAACTCAAGGAGTCTGAATACTAGTAAAGATACTAGTAATATGAAAAAGTAAGTATTTCTTACTTACGTTTTTATAATGTACGTCATTATTGGAACACAGGCTGTCTCCGTGTGGTGACGGAGTAGAGTAGAGTTTTGCACCTACCAATTTACTCAAAGTTTTGTACATCAGTTTTATTGTGTGCATAAATTATAAATGAATAAATAAATAAAAAATGAAGCACTCAGTCAAAATTATAAAACAATAATGAACAAATTAACACTGAAATATAGATAGAATAGACATGAAGATTTGTCATTTTCCTACCTTATCGATTCGCCATTCGTAAAACAGACTCTAAATTAAAATTTAAACAAAATTACATGATATAACTTTACCCTCACATGTCAAATCTATATTTATATAATATTCCTGATATTATATGCTGTGATATTATTAAACTCATCATGAAGACGTGTGATGTAACGATCCCACGTAATTGTTGAAATCCGTCAAGTCGTTAAGACTCGAAAGCTTTTGATATAAATAGACTTAATTTACTCTGAAACGTGTTATAAAGTAACTTAACGATTGTAATATATTTTTAGTTATGGTCTTTTTTCTTTGTGTGGCTAGAGTAAGAATCCATACAAATATTATAAATGGGAAAGTGTGTTTGTCTTTCTTTCACAGCTATACGGAGCGACGAATTGATGTGATTTTTTATGATTATTTAAAGGGATTGAGGCTACATTTTTCCTGTGTACAGGAAAGGGGAACAGTGCTATCCCGAATTTAACGCAAGCGAAGCAGCGGGCAAAAGCTAGTATTGAATAAATAATAAACTTTGGTGAAAGCTACAAACGACAAGAAGTACAAGTACAAGTTTTAGACGTCTGAACGTCTAAAACTTTTTGAATTTTGATCATGATGACTATAATTTATTCCTTTTTTGTCCGTGGTCCCTCTGATCTTCCCTGCAGGGACCAAGGGTAAGAGAAATCACCCGTGGTCCCTGCCGAAATTATTAGCCAACTAATTATAATACGTTGGAACATCATTTAGCGAATATAATGTACCTACCTATATTTTTATAATAAGAACAAAGGATATACTTAATATCCAAAGCAAGGAACTCGCAGATTGCGTCGGAAGTACAATTATGTGCTCCTCGACGACCTTTGCCCCGAGGTATGTGCCACGGGCGGGAGTGGCGTTGTCCGAATCTTGCGTAATTTTCGACGGTTGCGAATTAACTTTTTTCACGGTCGCCACTTTATGTTCAGTATTGGAACATTAAAGAAATAATAGACGACTCGCACTATAAAACTCTATATATTACTCTAATTTTAACATAAGGTACAGTTAGGTCGATTCTCTATCGGCGAGTGGTTTGTAGATGCGGAGGGCCATAGACCGAAGAAGTAGCAATAACTACCCCGCACTCCTTGCAGCCCCCTTGGCTGTCCTCGGCGGTGTAATGGCGCCGACAATTAAAAGGTATCTACAGTACCCGGCCGTAAATATCGCACATCGGCATGTGGAAAGAGACAATCAGTCAATTTCGGCTTCGTAGAGCGTCATCTCTGTCGCACGAAATACAAACAGTCTGGTATCTATTAGCAACTAATAAGGGTACCTAACCACACGAATACCTTCCAGAGATTCATAAAATATGTTCAAAATTCTGGTTGAGGTCAAAAAGCTAATGTACATTTTGCCAATACCGTCGTCTGATCAGTTTACACAAAGATAGCGTTCCTTCCTTTGCTATACAAAATATATTCGCTATGTAAATGATCTTTTAACGTATTTTAATTAGTCGGCTAATAATTTCGGCTGGGACCACGGGTGATTGCTTTTACCCGTGGTTCCTGCAGGGACGATCATAGGGACCACGGACAAAAAAGGAATTTATTACTATGTGACTATAATAACAATTACTTAACATCACATTCATACCAGATAGTCAGCACATACCTAGCTTTAAGGCTCAATAAATGTTCATTTAGCTTAACTCAATACATTATTCCAATTCTATTTTAATACCGACTAACATCAGCCACTAGACACTCTTCAAATACATTAAATGAAAAAAATCCGTTGACAAATATTGGTGATTTCATTGAAATGGATTTTAGAATAGTCCGTTTGGGATTTGATTTTTAGATAAACTCATTTTAGTTATATAAATATTTTTATATTTTGTGTTTAACTAGAGCTGAATATTTTAAAATGGTATATAGATTTCTATTTTATCTTGTCCTTTGTAAATACAGCCTATTTCATGTGTGAAATTAAGCTTGTTCTTCATACTGTTTTGGGCCTAGTTTTTCCCTTTTTCGCTAGAGCTTCTCTTTTGCATTTTACGACATTTCGACCTTATATTCTTTATAAAAGTTTTCGTAGTATTAGTAGACTTAATAACGTACCTGTCAATAAAGTAGCATTTACTATAAAGGCACTAGAGAATAGCTTAAAACAACTAAAAAAAATACGTTAAAGTGGATCTTTCCTAGAGACGGAAAACTAAAAACAAATCCTATCCCAGAGGTTGTCTGGTGAACATGGTACCAATAGGCCACATTACCTTTTAACAGTAGGGGCCCGATATCCTTATTGTTTAAGAACTGCTTCAACAGATAAATCAATCGAAATCAAATTCAGCCATCAAACAAATTTAATGCATATAAGCACAGAAACGTCAGTTTTCAAAGCAAAATAAATAAACAACAATAAACCTAGTTCAGTATTTATGAGACAGCAAAAGTAAAAAAAGAGAGAATATGAATCAAAATACAATACAAAGTTTGGTATAAGACGGAAACTTTGTTTGAGGACAGTGAACTTGGTAGCGAAGGAAAAACTTTTACACTTACACACCAATCAGATGGACTTAGACTTTCTTCTTTTGCAATACATTTATAGTTTTACTGTGACATACGAATATGTTGAAGAATTACATTGATGTTGGAATAGTTTTTTGAGTTTTGGAGAACTTTTTTGTTTTGAACACAATAGCTTTAAGAGTGAGATATTTGGATTCGTGAATATTATCTTTACGCAATAAAAAGAAGGAAAACTTGAAATTAAACTCTATACCAATCCGTCTGGCCAGCGTGGTATTAGTAGGCCAAGTATCCCTCCGTCATGGGAGGAGGCCCGTCCCTGCAGTCGGACATTAATGGGCTGTTATGATGATGATGATGATTTAGCGTAGGAAAGTCGTATTTTCGACTATTAGCACACGCTTGCTTTTTCCCGCGATTTCGCTCGCGTTTATAAGTATTGCGCTCTAAAGTCACGATATCTCGAAAGCGATGCCTTGTAGGAGAAAAGTGTTGAGATATTTATTGTAGATAATTTTATGGTCTACAAACTTTGTCTGAACCATTTTTCGATAGCTCTCGTTGTTTCAGAGATATACGCAAAAACCGCAAATTTGTGACCTTTGACCTCAAATAAAAAACAACGCACAAGCGGGATCGATGGGGACTTTTGACATATCATTTGTAATGACGTATTCAAGGCCTGCACAAAAATCCAGCTTGTTGGGAATTAATGCAAAATGGATATCTATTTTGACTGGACTATTTGATTTCCTATAGTCGATGAAACCAATATAACTCTAAAACGAACCAGCGAAGCTTACGTAAACCATAATAGCAGTATATGCAAGAAACAGTGCGACAATCTCAACAAATCCCGTAGCGAAGCTATCAGCTCTGCCCAGTCAGTACAACAAATCGCTTTTGATCGAAGCGGCTTACACTGTTCATAGAATACTGACCAAGGATTACATACACCTTTTGAATGAACTAATACTTCAGGTTTTAACTTTTGTGTTTTTTTTTGTGATGTGATAGAAAATCAAAAGATTATTGCAGATTTCTGCTGGAAAAATGTGGCAGTTTATTTTTTGTTTTTGGAACTTTTTGATGACTTTTTTGGGACTTTTTGATGACGTGTTTCTGGAACTTTTTGCTTATGGAAAAAGATCTTTAATTAATATTAAACAAGCCTTTGATATGGTATAAACGATAATACTCTTTTATCCCTTTAACTATCTCCAAAACGAACCAGTAAAGCTCACACAAACCATATTAGCAGTATATGCAAGAAACTGTGCGACAATCTCAACAAATCCCGTAGCGAAGCTATCAGCTCTGCCCAGTCAGTACAACAAATCGCTTTTGATCGAAGCGGCTTACACTCTTCATAGAATACTGACCAAGGATTACATACACCTTTTGAATGAACTAATACTTCAGGTATTAACTCGGTTTTATTTATGACTAGCTGTTGTGCCCGCGACTTCGTTCGCGTGGCGGATGTTACTTACTTCGCAATTCGATTTAATACTGAAAAATCGTTTTGTAAACCTTATAACAAACAGATATACCTACAAACGAATTGTAAAATTAACGAACGAACCAAAACCTTTTCAAAAACAGACCTTTACAAAGACAGATCTATTTATCTATATACTTATAATAAAACTGTAGAGAGATCAATTCTGTACATTGAATATATGTTCAAAATTAATATTGTAGGATGAATAGTGATCGATACTAATGCCAAAAATGCAATCAATAAATTTTTTGTCTGTCTGTCTGTCTGTCTGTCTGTCTGTCTGTCTGTCTGTCTGTATGTGCACGCATGGGTCAAAAACTACTGAAGGCATTTTAACCAAACTTGGTACGATTGTAGTCCATACTCCCGGGCAGGTTATAGGCTGTATAACATAACGCTAAGACACATAGGAGCTGAGCAGTGACGAAAAATTTGAAGCATGTCAGTTGACAAAAAGCGCGTTCTAGCTCTTATCATCGCATACGTTGATCATACGCCAAAAATATGTATTACAAAAATAATGGTCTTCAAAAGATGTACAAAAAAGTCCTGAATAGTATATATCTATCTTTTATATATTAGCCACAATAACGTGTTTAATCGTTAGGGTTTTCTTCAAAGTGTATTAAATACATAAATATATTGTAATTTGCATAGACATATCTTTTTCAAACTCCCATAATTCAAAAGTACACTTTAATATCTTATTCATAAAAAAATAATTATAGAAATCGGTTGATAAACACACAAGATATAGATGAAAGAAAATTTCCAAATGTCGCCGCGCCGGTATGAGTACGGCTGTACGGTTGATTTTTGTTTAACGTCCGAAACGGCCAACCGGTGCATCTATATAATTTCATTCACATTGACTCTTAATGCGAACGGACGTGGTTCTTATTGACTCTTTTTGGAATAAGCGCGCTTTAGATATTAAAATACATAGATACGTAGTTTTTAGGTATTAAGTTTAAAGTAGGTAATCTATCTATCTTCTATACTATAATAAAACTGTAGAGGTCGAAATGTCTGTTCTTTTCGAAAATTCAGATAAAAATTATCTATAAAATCTAGAAAAAAGTCAAAAAGCAACAACACTACACACTTACAATTTTTAGAATTAATGTCTATCTGTCTGTCTGTCTGTTTGTTACCGCACATCTTTAAAACGAATTAAAATATAATCTTAAGACCAATACATTGTATTGTAGCCTTTCTTATTAGGCTTAAACTGAGGTATGTTTCATCAAAATCGGATAAGTATTACTCGAGATATCGCTAGATCTCTTTATTAGAACAGTCCAATACAAATCAGGGGTCATGAAAAATGGATTTGGTTCAATGTTGAATGAATTTAAATTTCGTTTCTTTTGTTCACGAGATGGCGTTACCAGTAGTAATCGTAAAATAAATGAGTTTTTAAATAATCTATAACTATTTTATTATTAAGTGCTATTAATAAGTTATTCCTTTTAAATGTTAATAAAATTAACCATGAATCGTATGTGTAATATCAATAAATAACAATCATAAACAGGTGGAGGGAACTTATAATTATTATAAGTCTTATTAAATTAAATCAATTATAAGTTTACTTGATTGTTATATTTTTGTGTTTTTCGTAATTGAAACAATTTAATTAAATATAAATTGTATTAGTAAGCTATTAATCTAAAGTAAAATTATTCTTTTGGTAAGTATTCATTTAGTTTAAACTGTAGTAGTTACTGGTCAGCGTAAAAGTATGCAACAGACTCCACCTGTTTTTATTAATGTAAATAAATACAAATACAAATAACCTTTATTAGTTAATCACAGATACAAAACATCTGACAAAAATAAATAGTCTTTTCCTGTATTGCTAATATTGGCGTACAAACTTCATTTTTTAAAGTTAAACTATACCTATACTTAATCATAAATATTAAATTGAATTAAAATAACATTCCTTTTCTCACAATCTTATTATAACTGCAATTATAACACACTTATATAACTATTTAATAATATATGGGTATAATATAACAGACAACGTAATAAGTAACACGTTTTTTCTTTATTAAATCATTTTACACATTATTGCTATTTGTCAACAATAAAAAAATACAAAACTGACAATAAAATATAGAAATACAATCACAAAACATTAAATTATTATTCAAAGTGTTTTGTGTTTAATTTATTAAGTAATTCAAAAATACTGCACGCAGTTTATCTATAGATAATAATAATAATAATATAGTCGAGTCTAAGTTTAGTCAAATATTTTTTGCTAGATGGTAAAAAGGTGTGAGGTATGTACAATAATTTATTTCAGCATTTTTTTTACAAAAGACAAATCCCACACTAGCCTTTAAAAATATCAATTTAACGGACACAAAGAACATCAAGACTAAGGACAATAGTTTGTGTATCACAATTGTCCTCCATGGGAATCGAACCCGCGACCTCATGCACGCCAGCCATGTAATGCGACCGCCGCGCCACCGAGGCAGGTAATTCTGCCGCACCATAACGTGGCGTGCAAATGTATTCATTCATAATTAATTAGCGATTATCCGTGTGGTGACGGAGTAAGAATACAATATGTAACCTCCCCATCTCATCCCATGGGTGGCGTAAAACCGACTAAGGGACTATCGGTGAATATTATCTTCCAATCTATCCGTATATTATCAACCAATCCGACTGGCCAGCGTGGTATTAGTAGGCCAAGTATTCCTCCGTCACGGGAGGAGGCGCGTCCTTGCAGTTATGATGAAATAAGCGATGTCATTTATTTTAACTTACAAATTTGACAACAGATGGCATTGTGCCTGTGACGTCATTTTCAGTATCGCGGTGTTAAGATTTTCCTTGAAAGAATGACGTTCGCTCATGTCTTTCAGTATAAGTTTAGACGCAGTCTTCATAGATATTTTATTTACTATTTATTTACTTTGAAATTTTACAATTCGTTTGTAATGTAGGTAGGTATATCTGTTCGTTATAAGGGTTTAAAAACGATTTTTCAGTATTAAATCGAATTGCGAAGTAAGGAACATCCGCCACGCGAACGAAGTCGCGGGCACAGCAGCTAGTTTATCATAATAATATACATATATCTATGAAGACTGTGTCTAAACTTATACTGAAAGACATGAGCGAACGTCATTCTTTCAAGGAAAATCTTAACACCGCGATACTGAAAATGACGTCACAGGCACAATGCCATCTGTTGTCAAATTTGTAAGTTAAAATAAATGACATCGCTTTTCATCATAACAGCCCATTAATGTCCCACTGTAAGGACGCTCCTCCTCCCGTGACGGAGGGATACTTGGCCTACTAATACCACGCTGGCCAGTCGGATTGGCATAGGGTTTAATTTCAAGTTTTCCTTCATTTTTATTTCGTAAAGATAATATTCACCGATAGTCCCTTAGGCGGTTTTACGCCACCCATGGGATGAGATGGGGAGGTGACATATTGTATTCTTACTCCGTCACCACACGGATAATCGCTAATTAATTATGAATGAATACATTTGCACGCCACGTTATGGTGCGGCAGAATTACCTGCCATTACATGGCTGGCGTGCATGAGGTCGCGGGTTCGATTCCCATGGAGGACAATTGTGATACACAGACTATTGTCCTTAGTCTGGATGTTCTTTGTGTCCGTTAAATTGGCTAGTGTGTGATTTGTCTTTTGTAAAAAAAATGCTGAAATAAATTATTGTACCTAACACCTTTTACCATCTAGCAAAAAATAAACTGCGTGCAGTATTTTTGAATTACTTAATAAAATAAACAGAAACACTTTCAATAATAATTTAATGATTTGTGATTGTATTTTTATTTTTTATTGTTAGTTTTGTATTTTTTTAATGTTGACAAATAGCAACATTGTGTAAAATGATTTTATAAAGAAAAAACGTGTTACTTATTATGTTGTCTGTTATATTATACCCATATATTATTAATTATTAAATAGTTATATAAGTGTGTTATAATTGCAGTTATAATAAGATTGTGAGAAAAGGAATGTTATTTTAATTCAATTTAATATTTATGATTAAGTATAGGTATAGTTTAACTTTAAAAAATGAAGTTTGTACGCCAATATTAGCAATACAGGAAAAGACTATTTATTTTTATCAGATGTTTTGTACCTGTGATTAACTAATAAGGGTTATTTGTATTTGTATTTATTTACATTAATAGAAACAGGTGGAGTCTGTTGCATACTTTTACGTTGACCAGTAACTACTACATTTTAACTAAATTAATACCAAAAGAATAATTGATACTTTAGATTAATAGCTTACTAATACAATGTATATTTAATTAAATTGCGTTTCAATTACGAAAAACACAAAAATATAACAATCAAGTAAACTTATAATTGATTTAATTTAATAAGACTTATAATTGGTTAATTTTATTAACATTTAAAAGGAATAACTTATTAATAGCACTTAATAATAAAATAGTAATAGATTATTTAAAAACTCATTTATTTTATGATTAATACTGGTAACGCCATCTCGTGAACAAAAGAATCGAAATTTAAATTCATTCAACATTGAACCAAATCCATTTTTCATGTGACCCCTGATTTGTATTGGGCTGTTCTAATAAAGAGATCTAGCGATATCTCGAGTAATACTTATCCGATTTTGATGAAACATACCTCAGTTTAAGCCTAATAAGAAAGGCTAAAATACAATGTATTGGTCTTAAGATTATATTTTAATTCGTTTTAAAGATGTGCGGTAACAAACAGACAGACAGACAGATAGACATTAATTCTAAAAATTGTAAGTGTTGCTTTTTGACTTTTTTCTAGATTTTATAGATAATTTTTATCTGAATTTTCGAAAAGAACAGACATTTTGACTTCTACAGTTTTATTATAGTATAGAAGATAGATAGATTACCTACTTTAAATTTCATCATCATAACAGCCCTTTAATGTCCCACTGCAGGGACGGGCCTCCTCCCGTGACGGAGGGATACTTGGCCTTTTAATTCCACGCTGGCCAGACGGATTGGTACAGGGTTTAATTTCAAGTTTTCCTTCTTTTTATTTCGTAAAGATAATATTTACGGATAGTCTCTTAGTCGGTTTTTACGACACCCATGGGAAGAGATGGGGTGGTTGGAAGAATACAATAGGATGGTACCTATTGTATTCTTACTCCGTCACCACACGGAGAAAACGTAATACTTTAAACTTAATACCTAAAAAGTACGTATCTATGTATTTTAATATCTAAAGCGCGCTTATTCCGAGAAGAGTCAATAAGAACCACGTCCGTTCGCATTAAGAGTCAATGTGAATGAAATTATATAGATGCACCGGTTGGCCGCTTCGGACGTTAACAAAAATCAACCGTACAGCCGTACTCATACTGGCGCGGCGACATTTGGAAATTTTCTTTCATCTAAATCTTGTGTGTTTATAAACCGATTTCTATAAATTTTTTTTATGAATAAGGTATTAAAGTGTACTTTTGAAATATGGGAGTTTAAAAAAGATATGTCTATGCAAATTACAATATATTTATGTATTGAATACACTTTGAAGAAAACCCTAACGATTAAACAGGTTATTGTGGCTAATATATAAAAGATAGATATATACTATTCAGGACTTTTTTGTTCATCTTTTGAAGACCATTATTTTTGTAATACATATTTTTGGCGTATGATCAACGTATGCGATGATAAGAGCTCGAACGCGCTTTTTTTCAACCGACTTGCTTCAAATTTTTCGTCACTGCTCAGCTCCTATGTGTCTTAGCGTTATGTTATATAACCTATAACCTGCCCGGGAGTATAGACTACAATTGTACCAAGTTTGGTTAAAATGCCTTCAGTAGTTTTTGACCCATGCGTGCACATACAGACAGACAGACAGACAGACAGACAGACAGACAGACAGACAGACAGACAAAAAATTTATTGATTGCATTTTTGGCATTAGTATCGATCACCATTCATCCTCCAATATTAATTTTTAACATATATTCAATGTACAGAATTGATCTCTCTACAGTTTTATTATAAGTATAGATGTGATAGAAAAACAAAAGATTATTGCAGGTTTCTATTGCAAAATGTGTTAGTTTATTTCATGTTTTATGATTTTTCGATAAAGATTTAAATAATAAACAAAAATTTCATTTATTAAGTGACCATGACTTTGGTTAGTAACTTATCAACTTATAATTAAGAGAAAAAAAAAAGAAAACAAAAATAAAAATATGACAATATAAATAGTCCCCACTGCACAAATGGCCCAGCATTATTATCCCCTATGTGAGATGGCACAACATCGGAGCATTTAGTATTTAAGCATTTTAAAATGATTTATTGCTTTACAGTCATGCATTTTAAATAAAATCATTTGCATCTATCTCCGACCCTTAGAATTGAAGGGCTACACTAGATCTGTAGATCTGGAACAGGCTAAATTGATTCAAAATTATGTAATATTACCGTGTTGTGACGGAGTAATAATACAATATGTCACCACCCCATCTCATCCCATGGGTGTCGTAAAAACCGACTAAGGGACTATCTATGAATTTTTACATAGAAAGAACGAAAACTTAAAATTAAACCCGTCTGGCCAGCGAGGTATTAGTAGGCCAAGTATCCCTCCGTCATGGGAGGAGGCCCGTCCTAGCAGTGGGACATTAATGGGCTGTTATGACTGTGTTTAGACTGACAAATGCTGCGACAGAACGCGATATTTGTTATGTAGGTAGTAAAAGTTAAGAGCTCTGCGAATAAATTACTCACCAGCTCATATTTTGGTAACATAGCTTTCGTATCTGAATCTAAACAAGTAAAGCCACGGTAACAATATTTATTTAAAAAGATTGCATTAAAAAAAAGGTTTTTCGTTTTAAATATAAAAGAGAGAATAACAGCTGTTTTGCATTTAATCAGTTTCATTGCATTATCAAGCTGATGTGAATTCACTTACATTTCACGCTTAGAACTAGGTAAGTTCTTTTAATAAAATTGCATTTAAAAGACGTTTTCTTAATAAAGTTACGATTATTATCGGTCAATTTTACTTAATGCTTTAAAAAGCATTTGTTGTCTTTAACAACACAACGCCATCTAGATCTAGAACAACGATTATGTTACTTCACTTTTTTTTTAATCTAAATAAATACATAGATTATATAATAATAATAATAATATATGATTATTGGTCGGAATCCCTAGCGGGGACTTGTGAAATAGGCTTTTAATATAAATACGGACTTATTTATGATTCATTGAAAATTGAAAGCCAAATTAAAAATGACTCTTCTCAACTAAAAAAGTTGAAATATAAAAGGAGATTTTTCAGAAAGTAAAAGTATTACCTACTGTGTAAGTTTTTGCAACTACTTAATATTCTGCTATTTTTAGGAGCTTTTTTTTATTATTTTATGGAGTCATAATACACACAAATCCAGAATATCAACGAAACGTTTGAAATAAATCCTATTAAAAAAAATATTTAATAAAAATGTTAATTCAATTTTAGCCAGAACCTGATCGACTAAAATGTTCGTGTGTCACAATCTTAGAGACGAACTTATATCTTCGCTATCTCGATCAAAAGTTTCTCTTGATGTTCTACTTTGGTTCACTAGAAGTATTTTTTTAATTCATATACAAAAATAAAATATAGTGTTTTTTTTTAATTTTGTTTTTTTTCACGTTAGATAGTAACTATTATGATGATAACTGCTCTTGTTAACTCTTCTTTCATGATTCAATCCATTCTCCTATGGAATGCTCTTCCCCTCGAGATCAGGATGTCTACGAGTCGTGTTGTTTTCAAAGCTAAAGTATGACAATTATGTACTGATTTATTAGCAGAATAATCTTCCTCCTTCTTCATTATTTATATATTTTATATATTTCTTTTTACATATACATTTATATATATAAAAATATATAAATATATATTTCTTTTTTCTTATGTATAGTGTGTATTTGTATTACTTAAATTATTTTAACTGTTTGTTTTCACTGCATCTACCAACTTACTTTTCTCTGCATCACCCTATGGTTAGCTGAAAGAAATTGCCTTATGGCATTAAGCTTACTTTTGTACAATGCTTAAATTTTATGCATAATCAATAAATAAATAAAAAATAACTGTTATTATAATGCAACTTCTATGATACATTATGGAATGCGACTTTTTCATAAACGGAGAGTAACTTGACTGCTTAATAATAGGGTCATTGGGTTAGTATAGGGTTTTATTGTTTTTCGTTTTCTTACAGATAAAATCTGCGAACTTTCCTGTAAACAGATTATAAAACACCCAAGAGACTGGGTGGTGACACTGTGAAATAAGCCTAAAGTTTTACCAACTAGATCTAAAATGCCTTGCATCAGGAGTCAGGACCCGGCCTCTTCTACCTAAAATACTTTTCTTACTTATTTGTTAAAAATTATAAATCTGTGCACATATTTAGCATCCTGTCTAAAATATAAACAAAGTATTGTCCTTTAAACGCAATAAAAAACATATTTTTAAACCAAAGTATAATACCTAAACCCATTTTTCTTACTTTTCAATCTCAATTTGTCAATACCGTCCGGACGGCATCACCTAAGTGCGTTCAGATCAATTATTAGTTGCAACAACAGGGTTGTGTCCGAGTCATATTCCAATACCGGCGATCGGATATAGTCTGATCGAATCACCACTGTTTTAATCTGAATGGATGAGACTGGGTACAAATCAAGTGTGAGTAATTTCTTTACTGTGTGCTTGGTTTTATTATTAACTACACTATCGAAGTGAGAGGCATGACAACAATTTACGTAGGTCTATTTAATTCTTCTTTACATGAAGAATTTTTTTTTACATGGGCTCTTCTTTTTTTAAAAATATCTTTTACACCAGGATTATGCTTTGTGGAGCGAAACTTTTTACGAAAATCAATTTAACAGATACAAACAACAACAGAACAATATTTTTGGGTTGATTTAACAAATATTTTGTTTGCCTTTAATGCTTTAATGTAACTATTAAATACAAAACTAAGTTATAAGTAGGCATTTGTTTTTGACTTTTGTAAACATCAAACCTTAAAAAAATAAACTGTGGAGCCCACTCACAATATCCTTCCTAAAAGCCCGCGACCACCACGTGTCTGCTTCCATGCAGCTCATCATCATCACAACAGCCTATTAATGTCCCACCGCAGGGACGGGTCTCCTCCCGTGACGGAGGGATACTTGGCCTACTAATACCACGCTGGCCAGACGGATTGCTATAGGGTTTAATTTCAAGTTTTCCTTCTTTGTATGTAAAGGTAATATTCACAGATATAGTCCTTTAGTCGGTTTTTACGACACCCATGGGATGAGATGCGGGTGGTGACATATTGTATTCTTACTCATGCAGCTAATTTATAATAATAAAATTTATTACATATTTAATGTACTTAATAAAATACAACAAAATAAATAAAAAATGCTAAGCAGACACAAAACTGGTGAGCTCTTTGATATTACTGGAAAACGTTCGGAAGTTTTTATAGTAGATAAACCGTTTTCAAGGCAAACGCCTTTAGTAACGTTTTTATTTTTACGATTCACCCAAATGCTTTGAAGTTGGTCATTCGACTGCGAACGTTTCATGTCCTATAGATGTTATTTTATCTTACCATTTTCTATTTGGAACTATTAAGTATGTTGCCTTTGATTGTTTGAATAAACTAAATGTATTTATTGACTTTTCTTTTGATATTTTCTTAAGACTGACACACTTATTTTAAAAACACGATTGAAATCATTCTCGTCTCGAGGACTTTACAAATTTTGCAGACACAAAGAGCATCTAGACTCAGAACAATGATTTATAGATTACAAAAAAATATAATTTTAACGGAAGACCAGGGACAAGCCGAATCTTCTACTCTTCTACCTGATCAATTTTGATTAAACTTTTTATGGGATCAACTTGAAAGTGTACTTGAAGTTTTAACTTAAATTGTGTGTACCCTGAGCGGTGTACGATGGCCGATCTTTACGCGGCCACTCCAAATCCCATTGAAGTAGCCACTCACTATTCAAAAAATGTTTAAAATCTCGACCATTGACACGATAGAAGAAGAAGAACTTAAATTGATCCAAAAATAACTATATTCTGAAGTAACATGCATTAAAACAATACCACCATAATTCTTGGACCTTCTCGTTTTGCAGTCAGTCAAAAAAGGGAGCAAAACAATTAATTACTGTAATCCTGTACAAGAGAAAATGAATGAGTGCCTTGGTTGTGACATTTACCATTTAGTCTCATACTTTATAGTAGTCACAGAACAATGGACATTTCGTGCAAATATTAACCTGCCTTTATCACCAAAATATTTTAGTTAAAACTATATTTTTCTTTGTGTTTATAATTCTGGTTTGTTGCTTGACATTCAAACTCTGAAATAATTTTAACTTGTTAATTTCTTGTTGGAATTTTGCCAACCAAGCTTGGCTTGTATGAATACCAGCTATGACCTTTTTCATTTAAAAATGTATCTACTCTGTAGCATAATAACGAGATGATGACCCAACAAAAATTCAAAGGAGCCTTGTCGTCCGTATACGCAAATGAATTGTTAAATTAAAAATGTTATAATTTGTTAAATGTCTTTATTTTTATGTAAAATGACTGTTGTGATTACTGTGTCTCATTTAATTAAATGTAATATTGTTTACAAATTGAGTTCCAAACAATAATGTATTATTCACAATACAACAGCCCTTTAATGTCCCACTGCAGGGACGGGCCTCCTACCGTGACGGAGGGATAATTGGCCTACTAATACCACGCTGGCCAGACGGTTTAGTATAGGGTTTAATTTCAAGTTTTCCTTCTTTTTATTTCGTAAAGATAATATTCACGGATAGTCCCTTAGTCGGTTTTTACGACACCCATGGGATAAGAAGGGGTGGTGACATATTGTATTCTTAGTCCGTCACCACACTGAGAATTTAACCACTTTAAGAATATCATAATTAATGTAACATTACAAATTCGTCACGAAAATTATCACAGAAATCGCGCTCTCTGGTCCTTACTCGTTTGAAATATCGTTTGTGTGAGCAGTCTCTATAACGTCCGTTGCTTTAAACACAACACATTGTTTGTAGTTATTATGTATGTTTATTGTTAAAAGCCTGTTCACAGTTAAACATAATATTATATTTCAATTAATAATTGGGTCTGAACAGCGCCCATTGACCCCAATCCTATTAAATGCTATGTGTGCTTATGCATACATTTTCGTATTGTATTATTTTGTTCTTTTCAGGAAGGGACCTTTTACCATCTTTATTTAATTATGCTCTCGCCAAGCTTTTTATGTTTTCATATTCAAAACCTCGTTGTTTTTTTTTGGAGTTATTGTGTTTTTTATTATGTAAACATGATGTGGGCTTTGATTAAGTTGTGTGATAATGAATATTTTTGTATGATTTAGTTTGTATGATAGGATATTTACCTACAACATACATACATAAACTCACGCCTTATCTCGTCCGGGGTAGGCAAAGACGACAGAACGCCACTTGTCACGATCCTGGAAAACAGATTCGGCTTCGTCCACATTCATTAAGCGAGTCATACAACATAGTGTCACCATTTCATCTTGAGCCGTTAAAGAACGTGTCATAAACATTGACTTAGGTTTAATGTGCAGATGTTTTCTCTACGAAAACAAAAGAAGGCTAACTTGAATTTACTAAAGCCTTAAGAAATAAAAGAAGTAAAACCTACTCATCTGATATTATTACAGAAGTAATAAATTATTTCAAGACCTTAATTTTACATTTGCTTAGGACTCCGGAGATACGATTTTTGCTAATAAAATATATACAAAATAATATGAATAGCAGATTACCAAAAAAAGGCTATCGAAATATTATTCTCGCAAAGAGTTTTCGTAATGATTTATTCAACCAGAGGCAGTCAGTTTTGATTTATGACAGTCGGGAATAGCAGATGTCAGGGAAAATAAACTGTTTTAATAGGGATATTCTTAGCATTACTCATAATTAAACATGGTTTTGAAAATTAATCATTGTTAGTTATTAAAGAACTATGAAAAACATTTTTGTGTTTTATAAAATTACATCTAACCGACTTAATCTATACGATGTGTGACTTTTAAATAAATGAGAATAAAAAGAAATACATCTATCTTTTGTTTTAAACTAAGAATATAAATGTCATTTTCTTATCTCATTCCTAAAGTATCGAAAAACTCAGTTTTGGAAAAGTTTGCAGATATTAATACAAAAGAAAAGAAAGCACTGATGTTTTTTTTCTTTTTAGACAAACTTAGTTAAACTCTTTTAATAATTAATTACATAACCTCTGTAGCGTAGTGCTTAAACTCAACTGCTATGTAGAGCGGGTATCGTGTTCGAAACCCGACCTATAAAAATCCTTGTCTGCCTAAATCTGAATGATTGCATCGGCCTAGTTTTTTCCTAATAATGTAAAACACATATTATGTTTACTTAAATATAAAATATACCTATAGTAAAGTAATGTAGATAATATCATTGTTGTGTGAGAAATTTTATTTTTTAAAATCTTAGGTGTTGTTCTTTTAATAAACACCAACCCTTCTTTTAACGACATAAAAAAGACTACAAAAAGTATTTCACAAAACAAAAAAACGTTTGCGAAAAACTTGAAAAATAAAATACAAAACGAAGAATACGCTCGATTACGTGCATTAGTTCTCGTCATTTATAAACACGAAACTACAATGGATGAATTATTTGAGTTTATGTTAGATACACTACAGCCACGACAAAATCCTTTTTTGTTACCAAAGCCACTATTGTGTGTTACGACAATAACTAATTCGTGAATTTTCGCAACTTTGAACACAAAAAAGGAGTCCCCAAATTTATATTATTTTTTCTTTCTGAATAAAATACAAGATGGATGACGGTAAAAAGACTTTGTGTGCCTTTTGAAATTTGTTCATAACAATGTCGTTTGCATTCTGGATTCATAAATACTTTTGTGGTTTTAAAAATAATTACAACGGTGAAGTGACAGTCAGGTCAGACGGGAGATTAAATGCCACGCCAGTTTCTTTGTCCGTGTTATGACGGAGTAAGAATACAATATGTCACCACCCCATCTCATCCCATGGGTATCGTAAAAACCGACTAAGGGACTATCCGTGAATATTATCTTTACGAAATAAAAAGAAGGATAACTTGAAATTAAACCCTATACCAATCCGTCTGGCCAGCGTGGTATTAGAAGGCCAAGTATCTTTCCGTCATGGGTCCTCGTCAAGTATCTCTCGTCCCTGCAGTGGGACATTAATGGGCTGTTATGATGACAAATATTTTTATTCCTTAAGATGTGAACCTCCGACCAGTGCACGGTAGTCAATATTAGTTTGGCTTCCAAAATAAAAATCACTAAATTCCAATCTACTTCTGCAATTATTTACCTTGAACAGTATATTTTATAGAAATAGCAGACAAAGCCGCAAGTAAACTTAGTCTTTCCGTGTTCAGAATTCACTTCACAAACTTGCTGAAGTGATATATCGTAGGAGACAGTTTAAATATTACTCCTGTTAAGGTAAAGTTTGTTGTAAAAGTTAAGAGGAATTGAATTAAAAGGACGAACGCTTTACTTTAAAGGTATTCAGTTTATGGTTTTATGTTATTTTTCCTCACTTCACTTATTCCTCACACTTTCACATAACGCTATCTAGTCCTAAACTAAGCAGAGCTTGTACTATGGGTACTAGACAACGGATGACCATAGGTACATAATTACTTTTTTTGTAAATACAATATACATAATAATAGTAGAAAACACTCAGACCAATGCAAATAATCATGTTCATGCACACAAATATTTGCATTGAGCGGGAATCGAACCCGAGACCTCTGCGTAGCAGTCATGTTATATAACCACTACGCCACAGAGGTCGTCAAATATATTCCAAAAATATATCGTGGAAGACAGTTTAAATATTACTCCTGTTAAGGTAAAGTTCCTATGAAAGTTTGTTTTAAAAGTTAAGAGGAATTGAATTAAAAGGACGAACCCTTTACTTTGAAGGTATTCACTTTATGGTTTAACTAGCTTTTGCCCGCGGCTTCATCATCATCATCATAACAGCCCATTAAGGCTTTGTCTGCTGTATATATAAAATATACTGTTAAACGTAAATAACTGTAGAAGTAGATTAAAATTTAGAGACTTTTATTTTGAAAGCCAAACTTGTATTGACTGCCGTGCGCTGTTCGTAGATTCAAACAGTAAGGAAGAAAAATATTTGTCATCATAACAGCCCATTAATGTCCCACTGCAGGGACGGGCCTCCTCCCGTAACGGAGGGATACTTGGCCTACTAATACCACGCTGTTCAGACGGATTGGTATAGGGTTTAATTTCAAGTTTTCTTTCTTTTTAGGTGGTGGGGTGGTGACATATTGTAGTCTTACTCCGTCACCACACGGATGCGGCCCGCTCGCGTTAAATTCGGGGTAACAAAAAGGAGCTTATGTTACTCTCCATCCCTTCATCTATCTCCACTTAAAAAATCACGTCAATTCGTCGATCCGTTTTGCCGTGAAATGACTTATTTTATATATGGATAAAACTAAGACTCTTTAATTATATTACCTAATACTAGCTTTATTGTAATATATTCTAAAAAAAATACAAATATTTATATCAAACTCACGTCTTGTTCCTTTAATCCAAACTAAAAAAATATATAGAGACCTTCATCTACCCACACAGTATCTTCAACAACGAATTTTCAAAAACTATTTTCAACAAAAGCTTTGTACTTACCGTTTATCTTACCAACACTGTTTCCGTCTATACCATGATTTATAAACGTCTTACAATACAAACTAGCTACTATAAATTCTGCTTACCTAGTTTCAGTACGTCGTGAAGTTTTATTACAAGTAAACTTACGATACCTTGGGAGTAGAAAAATGAATGCTTGTAGAACATTGTTGTGTGCAAAATGTATTTTAGATTAAAAACTATTTTATCGCTGTCCTTGGTTAGTTTCAGCGTATAACGTGAGCGATACTCCTTTGAGAATGCGCTACGCTATATTACCTTCATAGTTAATTTTGGTTATGTATTTATTTTTCTGTCTTGAATGCTGTTATTATTATGAAGTATTTCATTTATTTTTTGTTATTTTATCAACTTTATATGGGTAAAATAATACATTAGCTTAAATCAATCTTTATGGTTTCCGTGTGGTGACGGAGTAAGAATAATCACCACCACATCTCACCCCATGGGTGTCGTAAAAACCGATTAAGGGACTATCCGTGAAAATTATCTTTACGTAATAAAAAGAAGGAGAACTTAAAATTAAACCAAACTAATCCGTCTGACCAGCGTGGTATTAGATGGCTAAGTATCCCTCCGTCATGTGAGGAGACCCATCCCTGCAGTGGGACATTAATGCGCTGTCATGATGATGAATTTTTATGCTGTTAAAAATTGTAACAAAGTTAAATTACTATGCTTGAAAAGAGTGGACTGAATTTCTTTATTTTTTTCAGAAGTTAATTCAAGAATGTTTCTAGTTTGCTGATATTTTTTTCTTGATAACTATAGATATGAGTTACTATGTAGCCTAATGAAAAAGGGTTTTCGACTTTGACTTTTATAGGAAATACAACATTTACAATAACTTACTTACTTACTTTGACGACCTCTGTGGCGTAGTGGTTATATAACATGACTGCTGCGCAGAGGTCTCGGGTTCGATTCCCGCTCAATGCAAATCTTTGTGTGCATGAACATGATTGTTTGCATTGGTCTGAGTGTTTCTATGTATAATATGTATGTATTTACAAAAAAAAAAAAGTATTTATGTATGTTTATCCGTTTTCTAGTACCCATAGTACAAGCTTTGCTTAGTTTGGGACTAGATGCCGTTGTGTGAATGTGTGAGGAATATTTATTTATTTATTTAACTACCATTTAAAATTAATCATAACATCATTAATGTCCCACTGCAGGAACGGTCCTCCTCCCGTGACGGAGGGATATTTGGCCTACTAATACCACGCTGGCCAGACGGATTGGTATAGGGTTCAATTTTAAGTTTTCCTTCTTTTTACTTCGTAAAGATAATACTCTCAGATAGTCCCTTAGTCGGTTTTATGACACCCATGGAATGAGATGGGGTGGTGACATATTGTATTCTTACTCCGTCACCACACGGACAACTTAATATATTGTAATATTTCTCACATCTTCTCACGACGTAATCTAGTCCTAAACTAAACCGATCTTATACTACTGTAAACATCTTCGTATCTGAATCAGTAAATTCAAAAGCAATAATCTCAACAATATCATTTAAATACAATGTATACAGTATGGAGGATTATTTGTTATCGTTGAATGCAGCCTCGTAATCTTCAACGAGGGAACATACTGTATATAGTGATAGCTTCAAATATGCATTTGTATCTTAACGATACTATCATATCGAGGAACTTGTACTGTAAATGTTATGTTGAACGGTTGCAGACGGGAATACGATAATATGGGAATCATGATATCTGTGAAAGAATTTTTGCTTTGCAAATTGGCTAAAATATATTGGTTTTTGGAGTAGTATCTTGCTTTGAAAAGTTGTAAATTACTTATAATATTAATTTTTCAAATTATAAAAAAGAAGTACAAGTATGTTAATCTTCTTCGATTGGGACTAGATGGCGCTGTGCGAAAGCGTGAGGAATGTTTTTTTATAATTATAGAAGCTTTTGATAATAAAAATATCCTATTTTGGATACGTCTATGAATGGTAATATTTAGTTTAAAGAAAAAAAAAGAGATTATATAAAAGAGAAAAGTAATGCAGCCTCGTAATCTTCAACGAGGGAACATACTGTATATAGTGATAGCTTCAAATATGCATTTGTATCTTAACGTTACTATCATATCGAGGAACTTGTACTGTAAATGTTATGTTGAACGGTTACGGACGGAAGAACGGTTTTGACAACTGTGAAAAATTTTTTGCTTTGCACATTGGCCAAAATATATTAGTTTTTGAAGTAGTATCTTGCTTTGAAAAGTTGCAAATTATAATAATTGTTTTGTAATAAACATGTATTTACAAAAAAAATAAATACAACCAAATTGAGAAACTCCTCCAGTTTTTAAAGTCGGTTAAAAAAACGACGCACAAGTATGTTAAATCTTCTTCGCTTGAGACTAGATGGCGCTGTGCAAATATGTGAGGAATGTTTTGTTATTTAAAAGCTTTTAAAAATAAAAATTTCCTATTTTTGGATACGTTTATGGATAGTAATATTTAGTTAAAAGAAAAATAAAAAAGAGATTATATAAAAGAAAAAATGCAGCCTCGTAATCTTCAACGAGGGAACATACTGTATATAGTGATAGCTTCAAATATGCATTTAATTTTGTATCTTAACGATAGAGGAACTTGTACTGTAAATGTATGTTGAACGGCTGCAGAGGGGAATACGATAATTTGTGCTTTGCTTTTCAGGTAAATGTAGCTTTTGAAAATTTTGCTCCAAAAGTCGACTTCTTGAAGAAACTTTTACCATTCTTAGACAAGAGTATTAGTATGATAATAAAATATGTTTAGCGTTAAAACGCTAATTAATAGTACAATTTTTACTTAGTTAGGATCGAGATGTCGCTTTAGCTTAAAAGTTGTTTCGGATAAAAAGTAAAAAAAAAATACATAATTAAAACAAAAACAAGTCACACTCACTGCAAAGTGAGCCTGAAACACAGTGTCCTTCACTTCCAAAAACTGAAACTGTGTTAGTTTCTAAAAGTTAGTAAAAGCTCGAACTCACAGTTACAAACTTCGTACACTTTGACCGCAACACTTTGGAATTCCACAAATTTTCAACGTGTTACAAAGACTTGTAAGGAAAATTTGCCTTTTGATAGACAATTATCTTTGGCAACCACTGTAGGGGACTCCGTTGCTAAAGCGTCTCGAGAGGAGGCGATAACTAGCAAAAGTCATAGTTGTCGTCAAAAGAGCTGAACTATATGAGGGCAAACATTTCTGTCGTGAATGTGAAGCCCCTGTGAAGAGCCTTGCGTAAGCAAAGCAAAGGTGGGGAGATCTCGGATGTTGTTTTCCTAGTTCCCGGGACTCCTCGTGTACCCCGAAGATGGTAACCGTGGAGGTTTTAGTCAGTAGACCGGTCCATGGGAGTCTGACATAACCACCTCGCCTGCACCCCCAGGCGAGGATGTGTATGCCTAAAGCATTTCCTCCACGAAAAAAAAAAAAAAGACAATTATCTTGCAAAATAAAATACAAGACTAACGTTACTACCAACGCCATCTATGAAAGTAAAGGTGAACTATGTAATCAGTCTCTAACGGAGATTTTAATGTTACATTTTGATCAATTCTCGAAATAAGGGAATTAAAAATATAGGTACACCATCACTTAACAACTTTCTCTTTTTTATAATCGCGGTCCTTAAAACGTAGGGTGAACAATATTTATCCAGAAACAGAACAAATTATTGTTAGCGACGGAGTGAAATAACTTCAATTTCAAGCCTACTTGGTTTCGTCACTGCAAGTGTGACAGTTTTTGCAACTTTTCTGTTTAATTTTAATCAAATTCGGTACAGGTTCATATATATATTGATATTGACTTAATTGATGTTAGAAAGTCACTGTTGCTTGTTGCTTACGTTACCAATTGGCTTACAGTAATTGCGAAAGAGTGTGAATTTGTCATAAAAACTATGCCTCACAGCTCCTTGGTTTTATTTACGCGTAAATTCATACCAAAAAAATAGCCTATTGTCCTCTCTTGCTTAAAATAAGACACAAACAGTTTATGAACATTATGAGCCCCGAAACTTTACGATATAGTCAAAGGATGAAGGCTACACAAAATAATTTAGTTGGCGGACATAACAGTTTAGCTAATAGCCATACTGCCGTCAATAGCATAGTTGCAGTAAGTACGCTTTATATAGTTTTGAGAAAAACGCGGTTAAAGTTTTGGGTTGAATTTTCTAAATAAATCCTTTGTTTGAAATCGGATCACAATGGTTGATACCTTAAATGATAGAAGACTTCAGCACCTATCTATAACTTATTAAAAAACTAAAACTGAGTAATTGTAAGAAAAAATAAACACATTATTGTTGTTATGCTAAATATTTCCTAAAGGCTCTTTGATAGGGAACACTTAGCATAAGTACAGTACAAACCTTTGCCTCATTATTAGTTTGTAGGGTTACTTAGCTTAAACACAGTAAGTGAGTGTTTTACTGTATTTAAGCTAAGTAACCAAACAAACTTATAATGATTCAAAATTTTTATATTATTAGGTTACAGTGATAATAAAACAACTAGTTAATGGTTTTAACATTGTATTTAAAATAAAGAATGTAGCATATTATACTCTCCAAGTACAACTTGAAACTTGAGCTTAAATCACTGTTTACAATATTGACAAACGAAAAGAGTGTCTAGTTCTTGTTTTGTGACGAACAATTATCTGGCCAAATCACCAAGTGACTTTTATTCCGATGGTGTATAAAAAAAGCTCTGAATGTTGAAACAATATCATAAACATTTCGGCCTAAAATCGCTTCATGCCATAAGACAGCGTAAGGATTATTTTCTTTATTAGATTTACATAAAGGAGCAAACGTTTTATAACGTAACGCAATAATTCGAGGACAGAATATTGCTACTTTGTAGCTGTCCATGCGAGGTAGCATTACCACCTTTTGAAGATCTACACACACTTAAACGGTGTCATTATACACTTCTCATCAAAAAAATCGAAACAGTCTGCAAGTTTGTGTTTTGTATGAATTATGAGAAAAATTTGTATATTTAGGAATACATGTTATGTCATTTAATAGGGAATTTAATGAGGTTTTCAAATAATAATGTTAACGTTCTAAATTCAAATTTAATTTTCGTAGATTTTGTGTTTTGTTCAACAAGTCGTTTTTACCCTGTACGTAGTTTGACGGAAATTGATAAAATTATGCACATACATGAAATAAAAGCTAGGAAGCGTTTATTTAATGGCTCATATGTCCCTCCCCAAGGTCTCATTACTGATTCTGTACGGTTCTTCATCGATCGGATGAGAGTCACGATAAAATATAGTGGCGTTCTGTTCTATTCCTCTTGGATTATATTTTACAGCTGGCTAAGTGTTTTTAAGACATGATCTCTTGCACTAATTCGTCTTTTTTACTTATTGCATAGATGGTAAATTGGATTCATGTCCGGGCTTCTTGCTGGCCAATCAATAATAGAGATATCTACTACGGTATCATAATCTCATACGACGCTCGCTGTGTTTGCCCTAGCATCCTTGTGCGTAAATGTAAAACCGCGGTCAATAAAATGTGCATAGGTGATACCCTATGCACATTTTATTGACCGCGCATGAGCTTCAAGACACTGTTCAATGTCCCTATGACTGTTAAATAAGGGGAGACGTGACCCAAAAACAAAGACAAACTCTGTTTTGTCGTTGCCGCTAATTTTTCCCCAAATAGTCCACGAACCACCACCATGGATGACCTTTTTTTTAATCCAGCATGGTGCAAAGTATTATCCATCTCTTTTGTAGACCTTAGTCCTTCCATCCTTACCATACAGTATAATTTAACACTCATTAGAAAGGAGAAATTTGTTCCACTAGATGTATGACCATTTTAGGTAATTGCGTGAAAAGTTAAGACACGCTTTTCGATGATCTGCAGATAATTTCTCCATATTTGCTGGCTTGTATGGTAACAGTTAACGTTCCTTCAACCTTTTTCTAATTAAAGAGTCACTTATAGCTACCATAGGTTCATCATGAAGCTGCTGCTGCGGTTGAAAGACATTAATGCGTAGATTTTGTAACGAAGTTATAACAATAAATCGATCTTTTCGGTCAGAAATCATCTGTTTTCTGCCAGATCACTAGATGCAATCTTTCAGCTGTTACACGCTGACTAAGTCTAGAATTCAGCAATGCCACCACTTGGCGGTTTTTGCGGGTGAACATCGCATGGATGCGTTAATAAGAGGTGCGAGGAACTCTGGAAGCGGGTTACGGGTTATTAAATAAACGCTTTCTAGCTTTTTTTCATTTACCTGCGTAATTTTATCAATTTCCATCAAACTACGTACAGTGTATAAAAGACTTGTTAAACAAAACACGAAATCTACGAAAATTAAATTTAAATTTAGCATTATTATTTGAAAACCTCATTAAATTACCTATTATGACTTATAACACGTATTCCTAAATATACACATTTTTCTCATTATCCATACAAAACACAAACTTGCAGACTGTTTCGATTTTTTTGATAAGAAGTGTATTTATGTTCTTTTAAGTTTTTCTTATCTAATTTGTAAGCCTTTCTGCTGCCTATACAGACAGCAGAAAGGCTTACAAATTTTGGCTATGTATAAACAGACTTTGGCGATGTATAACATAATTATTACATGTAGCACAAATTGTATTTGGAGTTTGTGACCATTGTGACCCGATAGCAAACGAAAGATTTGTGTAAAAATTTCGATCCAAAACTTTAACCACCTTTTTCTCAAAACCCCGCGCCCTCCTCGCGCCCTCGTAGTAGGGTATGTAATATTACATTATGTAGGTATTCGGGGAACAGATTATTATATAATTTATTATTCTTTACTGCTTGTAATAAAAGAGAAATTGTACGACTTTTAGTTACAATAACATATTACGTTCACAGTGAAGCAACTTTACTGCAGTATATTCATGACGTGGTATAATATCGCAGCTATGTAGACATACAAGACCTAGACAAACACTTCTTACAATTAGTAGCAAGATCATATTATACATATGTTCTGCTTAGTATGAGTACAGTATAGCTAATTTACTGTTCACGTGATTTGTGCACCTGTCCGCTATCGCTACATCCTGCTGTCTAAACATGAACACAGGATGGCTACATACTGTCTGTATAATAAAAGTAACCATTACGTTAGATTTGATTACGTTACTTAACATAAAATCAATATAGTATCATACTGTCCTTGTGGTAAGTATTAAGGAACCAACGCTAAGGATCAATTACTAAGCATACATGCAGTATCGCTGCATACTGTTTGTAAGACTAGATACACACTTAGTAAATATTGGGAAGCTGCTTAAGATCAAAACAGTATATCTTCTTAAAGCTTTTATGATTGGCCTATTTTCTATTTTTAAACTGTTAATGACCAAACATATTAGCAGTATATATGTCATACTGCTCTTATGCAGTGAGAATCTAAATGAAACTTTTGCCGTAAGTGTACAGACTGTAATCATGCTTTGTGATGTAAAAAAATTGGTCGACTTACTGCAAATTTCTAATTGTTAACTTTGGATCAAAACACGATACAAATAAATGAGTTAGATACAGTTGTAGATCTCGTTATCGTGATCACGGCTGTATACCTAACTCAATTTTGACAAAAACCCGACTTACTGTAACTATGCTATTGACGGCAGCATAAAGAGGTGATTTTTACGATGGCTTCCTTAGCCGTTTACGAGTGAACCCAAAATATTATGATACGATGCATTTTGTTGTTTAGATTTAATCTTTTAGGTCCATCGTAAAATATCTTGGAGTATGTTTAGGAGTAATACGGTTTGTGAATCATTTCTTTTTATAAAAGAGAAATGAGTAGAAGTAGTAGTGTATGGTTGCCTTGAGCTTGCTTGTTTAGCTCTCAGTCATATTGAATTATTTATTTACGTTCCATAAATGACGGATCTAAGAAAGTGTACTACGTGGGCCACAAATGCAACGCGATGCTACACGCGACAAGTGTCCTACATGATTACGTCGCGTCTCGTCGCAGACTGCCACATAAGACAAAAGTAGGGTATGCCGCCGTTGATTGTTTATTTGATCGCGTACGTCGCGTTCGTCGCGTCGCGTGCGTCGCCTTCTTCGCCCACGCAGGACTCCGCGTAAGTCGGGAATCTTAGTCAAAGAAAAACTTTTTTTTTTCAAATGGCAACAAACTACCCAGCTGGTCCTATAGAAAAGCCATCAAAATTTGTTTAGCTTGAGTTGTATTAAAAGAAAAACGTAAATTCTATCTAGTTTAGAGGTTTCACTCTATAAAACCTAATAAGTGTATTATGATTGACATCAATGCCATGACTTTAGTAGGTATTAAAGTATTCGCAGAATTTAATTTAAATCCTTGTTCTGAAACAGCCGGCGCCATACATAATATACTTCAAACATACTATGACATATAGAGGATGATATTACGAGTATTAACACCTAATTACGAGTTCTTCTAAACCCTCGACTTGCTAATGAAGCGGGGACCGAATAATTATCATATATTACATTTTACGCTACACCCTTTATGATAAACTGACTGTGGATATGTTTATTAGAATATTTTCGTAAACAAAATTAATAATGTAAAATGTCTGTAAAGCTTACAGTTTTGACTAATTAATGATTTAGATTCTAATTAACATTAGTTTCCACGTACAACATGTGGGTCAATATCACGCAAGCTCATCGTTATCGATGTGAAGCGATCGAGTCTAGAAGATAATTTATTTCTGTGATCCTTATTGGACACAGGCCTCTCTTAAAACGCGCCATAAAACACGGTCCTGCGTCTTCCGCATCTAGTCCAAGAGGCTTATGTCCAGAAGTGAACCGCAATAGACTAGTTGATTGATTGGTTCCTTTATGATTGTCTTGAACATTGATGCTGAAAGTACATTAATTTAATGTCTGAAAAGACTGTGTTATATCAATGCTGCGGAAGTTGTATTCTTGATAAAATTAATGACAGACAGGTTACTTCTCAACGTTAAAACTTTGACTGGTCTCGTAGACGAGTTTTCTCTCTCAGTTTTCAAAAAATGTTTCCTTATTTAGGTAGTAGTATACAGTTACTGGTAGCTGATTAATAATAGGGCTACTGAACTAAACACCTTGTATCGCTTGGGCTACTGTACTTGTCGATGTGTAAATCGGGCTTTAAGCGCAGTGCTAGTGCAGCTATTTGTAAAACAAAGAGTTCTGAACCATTGGCAACTAAGTTTAGTACTCATCACTAAGTCAAATAAAAAAACACAACTCTCACTTATTAAGAAAGCTTATAAGCAATCATTTACTAAAGACAGTAATTCATCACAGATTTAATAGAACAGTTATGAAAGTATTCTAATACCACAGGTAATCAGAGCCGGTAACAACATTTAGTAAGCTCACGAAATAATGTGCGGTCATAATCTGGCATCTTTCATTTTAGCTATGGCCGACAAAATGTCCGCACAGGAAGCCGGAAAAGCGATGACAATATAGCGAAACTGGGGATTGTATTGTAATGATTGATGGGTCAACAAATGGACTGTTGTTAATTAAGTGTTTTAGTAGGGATTATAATAAGTAATATTAATATATTATATTAATTAAATTATTTAGCCATATTCTGTTTCTAGATGAGACTACAGTTTTGTATAAACGATGTACTAGGTATTTACTAGTAAAAATATATTTTCAAAAGTATGGGAAAGTTTGCAATTATTAGACACTTCTACTTAGACTGCAAAGACGGCCTCGTTTACTAATTAATCTAATTCTAAAATTAATTTTCTATTCTTTTCAGCTTTTTCTTTTTTAATTCATTATTTTCTATTCTAATTCATGTCGTAACCCTTAAATTTCAAAGGTATTACATGGTGATTAATAAAAAATTAATATACTAGTATCACGGTAATCATTAGGATCGGAATAGGGTTGCATTTCAAGTTTGTCTCTTTTATTTTCAGAGAGATAATATAAGGAACTTTACTTTATATGGATTTAACAATTCTCGTCAACAATATGACATTAACAAGGTACATTTTTTGTATGTGGAAAATGTTTAATAAGAGTATGGAATTTAAAATGTCGTCGTGAATAAACCCACAATGTAAGACGAGCAAAAACCGTTTTGAAATTATCAAGACTTTGAAACATTTCAACATTGTAAAAAAAATACATAACACAACAACAATAAAATATACACTTATATTGTAACCATTAATAATATTTACACTTAAAAAGGCCTTCAATAAATTGCTGCTTCAAATCTAAGTAATTTAGGAACATAATTATCTCTTATTTAATGGCAATGTACATAACAAAATATAAATTAATTTCTAAGATATTCTTTATTATGTAAGAGAGTAACAAATAATGGCTAACATTTGCTCTGAGTTCTGATAACAAAGGAACACATTTCGGGCTCCATTATGAAACGTCTTGTGTTTTAAGTGTTTGCTAAGAGATCGCTGTATTTATTTTGTGGGATTTTGAAATGTTTGAGCATTATGTTATATGATGTTTTTTTAGATTTGTTTGTTTTGATTGTATGTTTTACAAAACGAAAAGAAATTGGTAAAATATACCTCTATTATGATGGTGATGTTTAGGTACGTATCAAGCAAAATCGACGGTCGTTGGGGTAGAAAGACTGTGAAACAGGTGACAGCGCGCGTACCGAAAGGTGTGGGGTGGTTAAACCCCTCACAAGATCTACTGATGATGTGTTTCAGGCATATTACAAAAGAAGAAGCTTTTCTCCGACATTCACTGAGTACCTTGTTCGATAATTTTGTTGTTTACACAGTTATTTCTGGCTAACAGAAGTCAGTTATAGGAACATGTATAGGAATATAAACACTGTATTCTTGGTCCATCACCACACGGATTTACGTTTACTAAAATAATATTATTTTTATGGATATTTCAGTTAAAGTTATATTAAAATTTTACATACATACATACATAAACTCACGCCTTATCCCGGCCGGGGTAGGCAGAGACGACAGAACGCCACTTGTCATGATCCTGATTTTCTAAACCTATTTTAACATATTTACTTTTCGTCACAAAGTCTATGAGCTAAATAAGATTGGTTACAAAATTTGAGACTTGTCTTAAATACACGAACATTTTCAACAGCTGTGCTGTAAATTAAATCCGAGCTGTCATGGTTACAACGTACCTAGACATGTTTGTTTAGACCACGACGACAGGGGGAATCCCAAAAAGGATCGTTTACCTTAAATTTATATTCTTTCAATGACACAGAAATGACACGTAAAACATATTAAATTTATCTCAAGTTCTGATTGTAATATCCGTGTGGTGACGGAGTAAGAATATAATATGTCATCACCCCATCTCATCCCATGGGTGTCGTAAAAACCGATTAAGGGACTATTCGTCAATATTATCTTTACGAAATATAAAGAAGGAAAACTTGAAATTACGCCCTATACTAATCCGTCTGGCCAGCGTGGTATTAGTAGACCAAGTATCCCTCCTCACGGGAGGAGGGCCGTCCCTGCAGTGGGACATTAATGGGCTGTTATGATGAAGTTCTGATTGAACTTTACATTCGTCCTTTAGTAATTGCACTGATGATAATCACCGTGTTATTAGCAGATGCATAGATCTTAAAATATTTCATAAAAACAATTCTCAGAGATCATTAAAATAATATTGGGCAACAGTGGGCATAATACGCTACACTGTGCGTAGCACGAATGCGGAATTCCAAAAGTTTTTATAATGGATCTTAACTGACAAGCGCATCGATTATTACGCATCGTGATGATCGGTTTTAATAATTCCAGAGTCATAACAGCCCATTAATGCCCCACTGCAGGGACAGACCCCCTCCCGTGACAGAGAAATACTTGGCCTAAGTATCTCAAGGCGAGTTTATTCGGAGTGACCAGGTTTTGATATTATCTGACGGGTGACGTCTTAACTATGACATTTGTTTTTTGTGTATAAAACAAGGGAATGTTAATTTTCCGTGTGGCAAAGAATTACTGTCCCTGCAGAAGGACATTTAAATCTTCTACAAATAAAAGCTTGAAAAACTTCAGCAATAATCTACATATAAATGGTATGAACTAATAAAAAAGTAAAATATTTATGAATCCTTAACATTTCTAGAACATTCCTTTTTTATAGCTGGAAACCTAAATAATATTGCATTATTAAATTTGTTTTCCTTACACGTATACAATTTCGTTTCGTATGGACGTAATTCTATTAAGACATACGAGTAAAATATATACTATTTGATTGCAAAATGTTTAGAGGGAAATTTAACGATTAACTGACGACCTCCGTGGCGTAGTGGTTCGCAGCTAGTAATATACTATATGTATTTACAAATATAAAATTATTTTAGTATGTTTATCCGTTGGCTAGTACCCATAGTAAAAGCTCTGCTTAGTTTGGGACTAGATGGCGTTGTGTGAAAGTGTGCGGAAAATAAAAATCCATTGCACCGTAACAGAAATCTTGTGTAATGATATAAATGTTATCCATGTTTGATAAAAAAGAAGTTTTAGCTATGGCCGACAAAATGTCCGCACAGGAAGCCGGAAAAGCGATGACAATATAGCGAAACTGGGGAATGTATTGTAATGATTGATGGAACAACAAATGGACTGTTGTTAATTAAGTATTTTAGTAGGGATTATAATAAGTAATATTAATATATTATATTAATTAAATTATTTAGCCATATTCTGTTTCTAGATGAGACTACAGTTTTGTATAAACGATGTACTAGGTATTTACTAGTAAAAATATATTTTCAAAAGTACGGGAAAGTTTGCAATTATTAGACACTTCTACTTAGACTGCAAAGACGAAGAACATAATTATCTCTTATTTAATGGCAATGTACATAACAAAATATAAATTAACTTCTAAGATAATCTTTATTATGTAAGAGAGTAACAAATAATGGCTAACATTTGCTATACTTATGAGTTCTGATAACAAAGGAACACATTTCGGGCTCCATTATGAAACGTCTTGTGTTTTAAGTGTTTGCTAAGAGATCGCTGTATTTATTTTGTGGGATTTTGAAATGTTTGAGCATTATGTTATATGATGTTTCTTCAGCTTTGTTTGTTTTGATTGTGTGTTTTCTTTTACAAAAAATAATATAAAAATATGTACCTACACAGGGATTACAATCCCTTCCCAAGGTAGATAAATAATCTGCTAAAAGTTGCGGGCAAACTATGGATGAAAAATGTACAGGACAGAGAAGGAGGAAAGAGGAGACTTTTGAAAGAGTCCTTGTATAGCTTTAAAATTATCTACACAACTTACTGTCAAAACAACACGTATGCGACAACCTTATCACGATTTATAAAGGTTGTTGCGGATTTATGTTTACCCAAATATAAATATAAGTTGATTCTATTACGTTAAAATTTCCAAAAGCATTTTTAACTTTACTTAATAATATTAATTAGTCTTTTTTATATTTTAGTTTTTTTATATTTTTAAATGTTTTTATATTTAAAAATGTAATTAATTGTGAAAAATATAAATAAAGAGAATAATTAGTCTGGTGACGAATCTAAGACTTGCTTATAATACACGATCCTTTTCAACAGCTGTGCTGTAAATTAAATCCTAGCTGTCATGGTTACAACGTACCTAGACATGTTTAGACCACGACAACAAGGGGAACCCCAAAAAGGAGCGTTTACTTTAAATTTATATTCTTTCAATGACACAGAAATAACACGTAAAACTTATTAAATTTATCTCAAGTTCTGATTGTGATATCCGTGTGGTGACGGAGTAAGAATATAATATGTCATCACCCCATCTCATCCCATGGGTGTCGTAAAAACCGACTAAGGGACTATCCGTGAATATTATCTTTACGAAATATAAAGAAGGAAAATTTGAAATTAAGCCCTATACCAATCCGTCTGGCCAGCGTGGTATTAGTAGACCAAGTATCCCTCCTCACGGGAGGAGGGCCGTCCCTGCAGTGGGACATTAATGGGCTGTTATGATGAAGTTCTGATTGAACTTTACATTCGTCCTTTAGTAATTGCACTGATGATAATCACCGTGTTATTAGCAGATGCATAGATCTTAAAATATTTCATAAAAACAATTCTCAGAGATCATTAAAATAATATTGGGCAACAGTGGGCATAATACGCTACACTATGCATAGCACGAATACGAAATTCCAAAAGTTTTTATAATTGATCATGACAAACGCATCGATTTACACGCATCGACATGATGGTTTTAATAATGCCAGAGTCATAACAGCCCATTAATGTCCCATTGCAGGGATGGACCTCCTCCCGTGATGGAGAAATACTTGGCCTAAGTATCTCAAGGCGAGTTTATTCGGAGTGACCAGGTTTTGATATTATCTGACGGGTGACGTCTTAACTATGAAATTATTTTTAGTGTTTAAAACAAGGGAATGTTAATTTTCCGTGTGGCACTGAATGACTATCCCTGCAGAAGGACAATAAACTCTTTCTACAAATAAAAGCTTGAAAAAATTCAGCAATAATCTACATATAAATGGTATGAACTAATAAAAAAGTAAAATATTTATGAATCCTTAACATTTCTAGAACATTCCTTTTTTATAGCTGGAAACCTAAATAATATTGCATTATTAAATTTGTTTTCCTTACACGTATACAATTTCGTTTCGTATTTACGTAATTCTATTAAGACATACGAGAAAAATATATACTATTTGATTGCAAAATGTTTAGAGGGAAATTTAACGATTAACTGACGACCTCCGTGGCGTAGTGGTTCGCAGCTAGTAATATACCATATGTATTTACAAATATAAAATTATTTTAGTATGTTTATCCGTTGGCTAGTACCCATAGTACAAACTCTGCTTAGTTTGGGACTAAATGGCGTTGTGTGAAAATGTGAGGAAAAAAAAATCCATGTCACGTTAACAGAAATCTTTATGTGTATTAACATAAATGTTTTCTATGTTTGATATAAAAAAAGTACCTATATCAGAATTTAATTTTGCTTTGTCTTATTTAAGACTACGAGTACTTGTTTATTTATGTAGATACGAGAGCGATCTTATTACATTATTGCTCACATTAGTTTCTTTGCCAATATAAAGTATATCCTGCTTACCTAGAATCAAAGATAGCAATAAAAAAAAAAGTAATTGCTATCTAGTAAATCATTTCATATTTTCTCTTTATGTAAGTATTACCTACGAACTTTATTTGCTCAAAGGCTTCCACTATATTCGAAGCTCACGGGAGTGAAATATCGATGTATTGACGTAACTATTTTCACACTGCACGGGGAAATCTATCTCCGTAGTGGCTTGGCGGAATCACAATGAATTTTGGATTTCTAAAATACTAAGATTTTAGTTTAAAATGTTTCCTTTCTGGTAAACATTTACAAAATTAAACCCTATACTAATCTGTTTAGCTAGCGTGGTATTAATAGGCCAAGTATCCCTCCATCACAGGAGGAGGCCCCTGCCTGCAGTGGGACATTAATGAGCTGTTATGATGAAACATTTTTTCAATTTAAAAAGTAACTTCAAAACTATAGCGTTGCCTTCCATTAATTAACTAGCCGATATTTTTTTAAGAGATGATTTACTAACAAACTATATTGCTTGAGAAAAAAACAAATTAAGTACTAAAACTATTTTGATAAAATTTCTTTGGAACTAACCTGAAGTTCTCCGTGTGGTGAGGGAGTAAGAATACAATATGTCATATCCCATCTCATGTCATGGTCGTAAAAACCGACTAAGGGACTATCCGTAAATATTATTTTTACGATATAAAATGAAGGAAAACTTCTGGCCAGCGTGGTGTTAGTAGGCCAAGTATCCCTCCGTCACAGGAGGAGGCCCGTCACTGCAGTGGGACATTAATGGGCTGTTATGATGATGATAATGAACTTGAAAGTTCCTTATAAACAAAAGAATAATTTTTTAAGGTGTTTTAGAGCTTCGAAGCTCACGGGAGTGAAATATCGATGTATTGACGTAACTACTTTCACACTGCACGGGGAAATCTATCTCCGTAGTGGCTTGACGGAATCACAATGAATTTTGGATTTTTAAAATGCTCTAGAATTGTTGCTAAAAATGTTTACTTGCTGGTAAACATTTTCTTAATGTAAAAAAGTAACTTTAAATATTCCGTTCTCCTCTATCTATACTTCTATACTACTATTATAAAGAGGTAAAGTTTGTGTGTTTGTGACATTGTAGGGGGTAATCTCTGGATCTACTGAACCGATTTAAAAAATTCTTTTTGTGTTGAATAGTCCATTTACCGGGGAGTGTCATAGGCTATATAGTATCACGCTATGACTAATGGGAGCGGAGCAGTAATGAAATATGTTTAAAAAGTGACGTGTTTTTTTCGCCGCCTAACGAAGTGGGCACGGGTAAGCTAGTTAGTAATAATAACGCGATTTCTTTTTCATGTTTTACTATTATTATTAAAGATTAGTGAAGTTTAGTAATTTTAAATGGGTAAACATAGATTAAGTATTATAAAATTGATGTTATTAAATTACAACATTGTTAGTGTGTTGAGAATGAATAAACGAAATGAATAAAAATAATCAATATAAACCAAAGCTGTGTATTAATTTTTTTACTTACTAGCAGGTCATTTTCAAAGCAAATAAGGTTTTTTTTTAAAATAGATAAACCTACACAGAAGTGTAATAGCTTAGAATCCTATACAAACCAGTCTAAACCGATGTTAACTAGCGCAGAAACCCTTTGGTAAGGTAAGTTCCTTGCAAACCAGAAAGTTTTTTAAAAAAATGATAAAACTACACAGAAGTGTAAAAAGCTTAAAATGCAGTATGAACCAGTTTAAACCGATGTTAACTAGCATAAAGTAGAGTATATTCGCGTTAACGATAATTATGTTGTGCTCATTAACCGTCATGGCGTCTCATTGACAACACGATTGTGTGTAAACATAGTGTTTATTATCTGTGTTAAGATTTTACTTTGCTATTGCAGTTTCATTGTATTATCTATTTTAATATTTTTTGTATTTTTTTTGTATTCTTACTCCATGTGGTGACGGAGTAAGAATACAAAATGTCACCACCCCATCTCATCCCATGGGTGTCGTAGGAACCGACTAAGGGACTATCCGTAAATATTATCTTTACAAAATAAAAAGAAGGAAAACTTGAAATTAAGCCCTATACTAGTCTGTCTGGCCAGCGTGGTATTAGAAGGCCAAGTATCTCTCCATTACGGGAGGAGGTCCGTCCCTGCAGTGGGACATTAATGGGCTGGTATGATCTGTTTTAAAATGTTTGTGCAGGATATAAATACATTATTATCCTATCCTACTAATATTATAAATGGGAAAGTTTGTGAGTTAATATGGATGGATGTTTGTTACTCTCAATCATAAACAAATAATAAAAAGCGCGAAAAAACTTTAGGAATGAAGACAACGGATAGTAGGTCCTCATAAAACGGCTTCATTCTGAGACGACCTCTGTGGCGTAGTGGTTATATAACATGACTGCTACGCAGAGGTCTCGGCTTCGATTCCCGCTCATTGCAAATTTTTGTGTGCATGAACATGATTGTTTGCATTGCTCTGGGTGTTTTCTATATATAATAGTATGTATTTACAAAACAAAAGTATTTAAGTATGTTGATCCGTTGTCTAGTACCCATAGTACAAGCTTTGCTTAGTTTGGGACTAGATGTCGTTGTGTGAATGTGTGAGAAATATTTATTTATTTATATTTTATTCTATCGCCATCACTTTGTCAGTCTGCCCTGGATTTTACATCCAGTCCTTATAGTCTATCCCTCTTATCTGCAAAACGATATATTATTATGTTAGTAAAAACTTACGAAGACCCTGTTGTGGCAGGGAAGGCCAGATATTAATTGGGGAATTTTTAATTGCACCTCTATTAAAAATTTAAGCAAACAACAATTATCCACTAATAATGTACCAGCATATCAAATACATGACTGTTTATCAAATTAAATAATTGTATAACTAAATGTGTAGCATTAGAAAATGTCTAAAATATATCAAAGTTAGCGACTTTATTTATCTAATTTTACTACGAAAATCTTGCTAAAACCACAGATATAAGCATTGTAAAACAAAATTACTCGCCATATAACAAAAATACTGATTTGCACACTAAATTATCCAATATTACCACCGAATTACTAAAATCATTATCTAAAATTGCATAACAAAGAATGCATGTTTTAGGTAATCTAATGACTACACTAATTTGCTACTTGTTGAACTAAAATCCCTTTATCCCAACTATATTTTTCTTTGTTCAACTGTTTTGTTGAAAACATATTTGGCGCGCTTTTGACCGCACTCAACGCTCGCGCTAGTCGCATCGCACTCGCTCCTTCACACTGGCACGGCGGCACGTGTGAGAGAGATCGAGTGATGTTAGTCCACAGTCGTACACGGCGCATGCTCGCGTGCATTTATTGTTTTCGTTCATTAGATAAACGTAACTTGCTCGAGTTTAAGTGTAAATTAGTTTATTAACTATATCTTTGTGCATTGTTTTAGTATATTATCTATATATTTTACGTTAATTCAAGTAACATGGAGTTAGATCGATCATTATTAGAAGCCAGCGGTAGTGGTACACAAAATAATGAAAATGTTCCCGTTTATTACTCGGATGAAAGCGAAGAAGAAGAACAGCCTTTGGAGAAGAAGAAAAGGTCAAAGGGCAAAGAGTATATATTCATTAAAAAATTCACAAACGCTGATGAAGCCGAGAGTTTTGTGCAAGCTGAAAATACGTGGTCTGTCACGGTTTCGCACGACACCGAAGAAGGTAACAAAAAGTTTTATCGTTGTAGGAAAGTCAAATTTCGAGGACCTCAGTGTGCGGCTAGTATTTATTTGCTTTTTGAAGCAAACTCTAGTGAAGTATTACTTTATCGAACCGACTCTGACCATGACCATGAATCTATTGCTACAGCAGAGACAAGGCATGGAATATGTCAAGAGACAAAAGAAGAGATTAATAAACTTTTCGCCCTACATTTAAAGCCTAAGGCTATATTAAATAGTTTGAAGAAAATTCAAGGGATGAAATTGCCCTCAAAGAAACAATTAAATAATTATTTGTCTGACCACCGTCGAGTAGTTTACGGATCACCTTCAATCAGTCTCGGGAAACTACAGGCTTGGTTAATAGAAAATTCTAAGATACCTTTTGATGAACACGAACCCTATGTTATTGCCTACCATGTTTACGAGGGCGAAACGCCGAATTTTCGATTTGCAATCTCCACGAAGTCTCTACTTAAGTTAACAACATTAGCCACAAATATTCATGCAGATGCTACATATAAACTTATCTGGCAAGGTTTTCCTGTATTATTAGTCGGTACTACCGACAAAACTAAAAAGTTTTATCCTATTTGTATTGCCGTTACTACTAATGAACGTAAACAAGATTTTGAAATGTTGTTTAAAGCTCTTCGCAACAGCGCTTTCTCCCTTTATGAACACTCGTTAAATCTAAAAGCGTTAATATGCGATTCGGCTATGAGCATAATAAATGCATTTAAAGAAGTATTTGGCGAAGAAGCTATTATAAAAATGTGTTGGTTCCATGCAAAAAAAAATATTGTGAACAGTGTAGAAAGACTGGTAGACAAAAAAAGGCAGAAGACTTTATTACAGGATATTGATATGTTACACTCTGCTACATCTCCAGATATGTTCCAGTCTGCATTAGCCGCTTTTATGACAAAGTATGTCGACCAAAGAGAGTTCATTACTTACTTCAGGAAAGAGTGGGTATATCAAAATCAGAATTGGTATCTTGGTTCTTCTAAAGGATCTCCTATTACGAATAATGCGCTTGAATCGTTTAATAGGTCTATCAAAGATTGCCACACACTACGAGAACGTTTTCCATTATCTAGATTTTTAGTTGTTGTCTCAGATATGGTGAAAGAATGGTCAGGTACCTACCAGGTGGAATTATTTTCAAATTCTCCTTCGATCGAGCTCAAAGATTGGACCGCAGGTTACCAATGGGCAAAGTCAGACCGAAAAGTAGTGGTCTTAAAGGCAGATTCAATGAATAAGACCTACTTGATTGCAAGTTCAGGAGAATCAACCGTCCAATTTGGAGAAGACTGGAGTACTTTCGACGAATATAAACAAGTTGCTTTGGCACATTGGACGGTTGTATTGCCCATCAACAAAGAGCAATGGAAAACTGGTGAATGTAATTGTCCGCAATTTTTTAAAGACTACATTTGCAAACATGTTATCGGACTGGCTATCAGATTAAAATATGTCACACCACCTACAGAAGCTAAAAACATACCTATCGGGATAAAGCGAAAACGCGGACGTCCATTAAAAGCAAGACCTGCCCTAATCTTACAGTAAAAATATTATATTTTTTAATATTTTAATTAATTTGTTAAAAAAGTCTGAGTAGTCTTACCGTTGTGCCATAATTAGTGATTATGATGTTAACACTTATTTGATTTTTTGAGAACTATAATTTAATAAACATGTCTGATTAACTGGTGTTTTATTTAGAAAAACTCATGTTCTTTAAAATTTAATAGGTGACGTATTCCAAAAAAACAGGTTAAATGTTTCGTTGCACTGAAAGGATTATTAGATTTACTAGAAGTTATCAGATAGTAAACTAGTAAAATAGTTTAGCTTTAAACATCAAACAGTGTAGTATATTTGATTTATTTGATGGGCAAATTTAGTGTGCAATTCAGTATTTTTGTTAGCAATTTCGAATACTTTGATAGAAAAATGTGGATTTACAGTTGTAAGATTAAATACCACCCATATTAATTCACAGAAATAGCCTAAAAATTAATATAAACACAGCAAGCTTTCTTCTTTCAAAATATAAAAACTATAAATAAACTTATACTCGTATTAGATTAAAATTTAACCAAAAAATCTTAATCTAAAGTCAACTCCATTAACTTTACAAAGGCCATTTTACTAACTTACATTGAATCTAAGAATCCATTGTAAAACTTTATTTTTATCACTAAAATTTCTTGACGCCTTGATATTTTCTGCCTTTTCAAAATAACACGGTCCCTTTCTGCGGCTGTCGAAACTTGAAAAGGGTCCTTTTATTAGGTTGTTTAGTATGGTGAACCGTCATAGGTAATATGTAGTAAATAGTGGATATAACAGCTTGTATATAAGTAAATTGTTTATGATTTTAAAGACAAGGTGGGATCAAAGGACACGGGTTTTGATTTTAGTGGTGTCAAATCGTATTTTGTAAACCCAGCGATTTAAATAAAAGACTATATTTATGTTAATAAATACATTCCCTAAACACTGAAAAACCGTTCTTATCACGTTTATATTTAATCACGTTGATAAATGTGATAATCGCATTATATACAGAAAGTGAGGATTCAGTGCCGGTTTAGTCCATATACCTTTTTTTAATAAGATTTAAAAAAAAAATTACGCCTCACTCGTCTCGTCTGGCAAGGGGTCTCTTAGCGGCCCCCAAATAACCATTCATCTGGCCAAGAGCAGCAAAACGTGCGTGACCTGGTTTATACTAACAATAATAAATTATACACTGATAATGCGACTTACATTATCTATATTATCGATGTCATGTTTTTATACTTAAAATAAATCTATCATTTTATTTATCTCATTACGATGTTTGCAAGCTCAAGGCTGACATTAATTACGATAACAGAATAGATAATTAAAGTAAGTAGGTTAATTTATAATAACACTAGCCTTTGCCGCGGCTTCGCCTGTGTTAAATTCGAAGTGGGGTGTTAGAAAGAGGCAAAAAGTAGCCTATGTTACTCTCCATTCCATCAACTATCTCCACTTAAAATCACGTCAATTCGACTCTCCGTTTTGGCGCGAAAGAAAGACAAACAGACACTTTCCCATTTATAATATTCGTATAGGTTAATTTATAATAACATAATTTATGTAGTTGGGTGATAACTCTACTGTCGTATGATATAGGGTCCTTCAAGCGTAAAGAAGTATTTGGCCAGACTGGCAGGGCAATGATTACGTAGTGAAGTTATTTTTTTTTATGTTATTCGTTGGCGTGAACTGTTTTCACGCTATATATCGGATTCAATAAGATCGTTATTACCGTGACTTTAAAAAAATTAGTTATATAAGCGTTTGTTTGTACTGTAACATTGCTGGAACGGGCCTCTACTGTGATAGAGGATTATTCGCCTAAGAACGTGTAAGTCAAAATAAGCATTTACTTATTCTGTAAGTTCATTCACTTCATTCCTTACCTAAAGCCACGACTTTACGTTGTAAAGAATACAAAATAAAATAATTATGGGTTCTTACACAGCTCTGGTACACTTAGAAATCAATCCAAACAATAAACAAAGATTTGCAATAAGCGGTAACCAAACCCGAAACTCATGGGTGTCGTAAAAAACGAATAGTCCCTTAGTCGGTTTTTACGACACCCATGGAATGAGAGGGGATGGTGACATATTGTATTCGTACTTCGTCACCACACGGAGTAAGAATACAATATGTCACTACCCCATCTCATCATCATATTGTGATAAACAAGTAATACTGATCAATTTTAAACCTGTAAACAACTGACAAATCAATTTTCAGAAATTAAATAGGTCACTTTATGAAACTATTGTCACGCCTTAATTGGAGTATGGTCGGCAGAATTTTAATTGAATGTCACTCATGTTGTTTTATGTATGAGCTTGTTGTATGTCATCTACAGCTTGCCACTGTGCAGCTATAAAGCTAGATGTATTCACAATGCCTTGTGCTGTTTTTAAGTTTAAATTTGGATTTTAGAACTACGAAAATAATGTTTGGTCCCACATATATATTTTTTCAGGGTCATGCCCGGTATTGCAAAGTCTGCAACAAACATACATTTAACAGACACTAAGGGCCAGATTCAAAGACCGCACTTTGCCTTTACTTTAGCAAAGTCTAGTTATTTTCTCTGAATTTGAGATATAAGGCCCAGATTCAGAGTCGTGACTTTACTTTCTTTCAAAGTAATCTTCCCAAAGTAAACTTTTTATGCGAAAAGATTACAATAATGTTTTTCAAATTCAGAGATAATAACTAGACTTTGCTAAAGTAAAGTCAAAGTGCGGTCTCTGAATCTGGCCCTAAGGATCAAAGACTTAAGATGATGATGATGTCATCTATAGCTTGCCACTGTGCAGCTATAAAGCTAGATGTATTCACACTGCCTTGTGCTGTATTTAAGTTTGAAAAGATGTTGAATGGATACCGATTAAACATAATATTATTATGCTGTCAGTATAACAATAATAATATCCACATACACAGTTTATATTTTTATCAGTTGTCTAGTAACCATCATCATAACAGCCCATTAATGTCCCACTTCAGGGACGGGTATCCTCCCGTGACGGAGGGATACTTGGCCTACTAATACCACGCAGGCCAGACAGATTGATATAGAGTTTAATTTTAAGTTTTCCTTCTTTTTGTTTTATATTTAAAAAGCAACGTCAACATCAAACAAATTCTCCATTAAACATATTCAAGCAAATATTATTGACATAAAAGCTTCTAACATCTGTTACCTACAAAAGCTTGACATTGTATTGCCTCACCAATATATAACCACATTTTACTTGATGTAAACGCTGTTAAGATGCCAGTCATTTTTCAAAGTCTCTTCAACTAAGGGTATAGGTGACAAATGAAGAAGTATAGACTTCGACGAATGATTAATGGATGCTCGATATCCTGTCGATGTTCGATATAACGAAACAAGTTATCTTGAGTGGCTTTCATACAGAATAGTAGATAGGAAATTTTGTAAGCTAGGGATTACTGTGTATGGGTTACTTAAATCTGAGTAATGCAACGATGTTTTAATATACAGAACGTTGTAATATTTGTTACGTTTAACAGTTTTTCATTAAAAAATAAACAAAAAAGTTACGTCTATACTGCTGGCGTTAATGTCAGACTTAATAAATCTACGTTTACCATAAAGCTACAGTCCATTAAACAAAGACGATAAATGCCTATCTAGAAATTAATCGTATCATTTCTCTTGTTACAGATGATTCTGAATAATGACGTCACGAAGACTTAGAAGCTAACAACCAAAGATGGATATAGATCATGTAGTATTGGACAAAGAAGCAATCAGTCGTTTTGAACAGTATACGTTGGCAAAACCGACCTTAAATGGCGGTATCCCTTTGGACAGATGCCAAGACGGCGACTCCATGGTATCTAATAGCAGAAAAAGAGCACAAACATCCCGCCAAAAAGTTGTTTGCTGCTTTTGTTTCAAAACTACTAAATATAGAAGAAAACAATTTATTATTGGATCTCTCACAAACGTAGTTATATTCATCGTACTTTTAGCTTATACGTTTTTGGGATCCTTTATTTTTTTGGCAATAGAAGGTGGTGCTGAAGTACCAGCCAGACCGAGAATACTACCAGATAGACAGAAATTAAGTCACAAAGATAATAATAGTACACATAAAAAGTCCGACGATGAGTATGATTATGGAAATCTGACATTGTCGGCAAATTATTTTTGGGACGCCAGAAGCAGGGCTGTGGAAAATATTTGGGAGATAACAGTGTCTCTTAATATCTTGTACAGAGAAAATTGGACGCGGTTGGCTGCACAGGAGATTTTGAAGTTCCAAAATGAGCTGGTTCAGAGGGTAACAACTGAGATGGCGTCGCAATATGGCGTCAGTTACAGAGAAATGGCTCTCGGGGAGTTCGGGAGCGATTTAACAAACCATTATGAAGAACACGAGTGGAATTTGGCGCTGGCGTTTTTCTACTCACTTACTGTTTTAACAACTATAGGTTAGTATTATTTGCACAAAGTTTCCTAGATTAAATTTTATTTTTGTAGAATATACTTTGTTTAAACTAAATAATGTACTTGTTAACTATGTAGTTCAGAATTGTTAGTGATTATAAATAGCAGCGACATAGTAAGAGTAGTATAGTATAAAGTAATGGCTACATTTATTTACAAAATAAGGGCAGGAATAAAAACGTGGTTAGGTTAATATTTTACACGAAGTCGAGTGCAAAGAAATTTTATCACCATTATCAACTCATAGACCCACAACTGGAGCTTACCTTTATATTTATTGTGAAGTACTGAGTATAGTCTTACGATCACTTTTGCATTGAATAAAATCATATTTTTCAACAAAAAAACTGATTCCCCAGAGTGTTTTAAATACTTTAAACATTTTCAATTGGTATGTTCTTTAAAGATAAAACCCAAAGAATTGACCCAATTTTGAATAAAATTATGCAAACTTTTTTATTTACTCTTCCAGGTTACGGCAACATCGCACCAAGAACAATACTTGGTAAAGGTGTCACTATTCTGTACGCTTTGATCGGCATTCCTCTAACTCTGGTCTACCTATCAAGCGTCGGATCACTCTTGTCAAAAATGGCACGAAGCGTCTTCAGCCGAGCCCTCTGCTGTTGTCTTTGTTCAAACTGTGGCTACTGTTGCTATGATGAAAGAAGAATGGCTGAAAAAGAAAGAAGAATGAAACTAAAAAGACAACAAGAAGAAATACTAAACAGTCAAAACACTAGTAAGACGCCTACAGAAGAATGTTACGTTCTAAAACCTGATAGTCAAAAAGATTTATCACTTTCAGAAAGACCAACCACAAGTACTGCCAAAGATGATATAATTAGTTGGCCTGATACTGATTCTAAATTATCAATGCATGGTTTAAGCATTTTAGCGCCAGTACTATTATGTCTCGCAGCCATTTTTATTTATATAGTTATTGGAGCAGTCGTTTTGTTTAAGATAGACAATTTGGGTATAATAGACGGATTTTATTTCTGTTTTATGGCGTTAAGTACAATTGGTTTTGGTAACATTATACCTGGTATGAGTTATACAAATATCAATGGTGTTAGGTATTACACTATAAGATCAACCACTCTTTGGTTTTGTTCTGCTTACACACTCACGGGGTTGGCATTAACAGCAATGTGTTTCGGAGTAATACACGACGAAATTATCTACAGAATAAAACATCAACAAAAACAATGGTCTCAAAAAGGTAACACAGTCAATGTTGGAGTTAATATTAATGATCCATTTTACATGAATTCCTGACAAATGTATAATAAAAGTAAATCAGAAAACTTGTACAGTATAATGGAAGATAGTACTTTAGAACGTAACAGAATCGAAATCGACAATAGGGAAGTAGTCCTTAGCGTAGACGATATATCCACGTCAGTGGATACTAATGTTGAGTTTCCACCACCACCGCCCGAAGAAGAAATAATTGCCATTGTAACCAAAAAAGAACCTAAAGGGTTTGGTAATATGGTTGCTTATAATGTTCTGCCTGAAATGTTAGAACATGTAAACACAACATAATCTAAAAGACTTGATATTTTCTTTTTATCTTTTGCTTTTACTGGCTGTGAATCCTTAATTGTACGTTTTTATGAAATATCATGGGATAGTGTTTATCGAATTTATTTTTTCGATTGTATTATAGTGTAAATAAATAAATATGTAAATATAAATTAATTGTAATTACTAGTGATAGAAGAATGATGTTTGACATCTTTTATCGCATCTATTTGTCAACTGTTAATATCAATATGATTGTAATGATTTTCATGTGAATAGTTTCTTTGTAAAAAAATATCAGTTTAATATAAAAAATATAAAAGTTGTTATTGTTTTATTATTTGCCTCTAATGCTCCGTGTGGTGACGGAGTAAGAATACAATATGTCACATGGGTGTCGTGAAACCGACTAAGTAACTATTCGTGAATATTATCTTAACAAAAAAAAAAAGAAGGAAAACTTGAAATTAAACCCTATACCAATCCGTTTGGCAAGCGTGGTATTAGTAGGCCAAGTATTTCTCCGTCACAGGAGGAGGCCCGTCCCTGCAGTGGGACATTAATGGGCTGTTATGAAATACAACTACGTGAAGTGAAGCATATTCTCTTCGAAGCTCAAATGTTTCCTTTAATGTTCTATTGCTTTAACATTGATCATAGAATATAAAAAGCTAAAATATTACATGAAAGTATTTGTAGTCCAACTTTCTCTGATAAGACTAATTGGTATAGGGTTTATTGGATCTCTATTAGTCACTATTACAATTGAAAGAAAACAAAGAAGTGTATCTACATGGTAAAGCAGAACTGGCGATGGCTGGGGTGATGCTTGATTGGCGACTCTCCGTAGCCAAGGGAAACATTGGCGTAGAAAGTTTACTTTAGTAAGTTTCAGTGATTGATAAAGAGGGTAAGTTCAGTAAGAATATTATATTGTTTAAGTTCATATTAACTAACATAAATGAGGCAGTTACGCAGATATGAGTATGTTACAACAGTAGTTAAGGATGCAAAACAAAAAACAAAAAACAAATGTAAATATTTTTTTTCTTTTTATTTTTGACTCCCTTTTTGGCGCAACTGTTAAGGAAGCATAACTGCTTCATTAATTCCCGTGCATGAGGTCACAGGTTCGAATCCTTAGAAGAAAAATTATTTGAACGATCCACAGATTATTGTTTACATGAACGGAAGCCGCATACAGGCTTTGGCCCACTTTGCAGCGAAGCAGTTATTAAAATAGGAGTCATGCCGTGTCTTTGCAGCTAAATTTACGTATATTTGACACATAATAATATTTTAAATTTAAAACTTCTTTAACTATTTTAAAAACTTTAAATAGTCTACCAAATGGTATCAACACAATATTGATTAGATCTTTCCCATCCTTAAGCAAAAAAGTAATGGTTTTAAGAAACCTTTATTTTGCCGATTAGACATATTTGTCAATAAGTACTAAGCTCTTCAGATTGATAAAGTACACATTGTTCACTTTGATTGTAAAGTCACTTTAGTACTTATTGTCCCTGATCTAAAAGATTCTTTGATGTTAATTTTTCCTTTGTATATAAACGTGTGAAATATTTTATACAAAAGAATAAGGATAAGAGAAAAAAAATAGGCAAAAAATTTTTTGTCTTTTTTTTTCTTTTCACTGTTGTTGTTATTTTGTTTTAAGTTATGATGTCCTTTTGATACTTAGAAAACAAACATACTATTCATTGAGAAAACTTAAGTAATGTAAAGTAAATAAAAGAGAAACAAATTATGTTTAAGGCTAAGCCGTTGTTTTCAGCATGAATATGGTTGGTCGACCTTAGCTGTAATAACCATATTATTAAGAAATGTAACTGCTTCTGTGTGGTGACGGAGTAAGAATACAATATGTTACCACCCCATCTCATCCAAAGGGTGTCGTAAAAACCGACTAAGGGACTATTCGTGAATATTATCTTTACAGCATAAAAAGAAGGAAAACTTGAAATTAAACCCTGTACCAATCTGTCTGGCCGGCGTGGTATTAGTAGGCCAAGTATCCCTCCGTCACAGGAGGAAGCCCGTCCCTGCAGTGGGTCATTAATGGGCTTTTATGATAAGGGCTAGTAATTAACCCTATTAATATGTTTAGCTATACTGGTTGGAGAAAGGTATAGTGAGAAGATTTCTATCCTTTTAATACTGTCAATATGACTATTCATTCCGCAATGAGGTATTGCCTACTTCATATCAGGTTTTATTTTGAGTTTTACTGGAACGACCACACTACTTAGTGGTTAGTGTAACTATCGCCCACGCCGAAGGTTATGGGTTTAATCTTTACGTTCACAAAATGTTTAATTTGGTCTGAGTGTTATGTTAAAAGTATGTTTTGTCCTATAGTACACGATCTGCTTAGGTTGCGACTATTACAAATATAGTTGTATAATAGATGGTGTTGTGTAAACTATTATTAAGAAGACCTGTCTCTACATTGGAAGATTGAAGAATTGGTAAGAAAAATAATTTAGAAGTTACAGAAATAATATATTCAAAGGCAGTTAATAACAGAATGTAACAGCCTGATATCTAATATCACGTTGAAATAGAGTAACATTTTTTCTTACACATCATTTCTTGTTCAATTTTATTACTTTCGCATAGTAATTTATGTGGAGAATATATTTGCTACATGTTATTATCGAAGTATTTCGATTGAACGATGAAATAAATTTGATATTTATTGTCATAATTGCGTAGGTATTGTTCGCTTGAATAATTTAATGGAATTTCATCATGCTCTTGAATATAGTTCTCTATCGTATAGGAAGTAATATTAAAAATGAAATATTATTATTTATCATATTGTATTGTATATATTGTATATAATTTAATATACTATAATATACTACCATAAAATATTTACTACTATTAGGGATTCGCCTTGTAAAATGCATTCCTACAATAAAAAACATTCAGCCCATTGATAAATCATTTGTGATTTCTGCAAACAATTGACCTACTAGAGTATTAAACCTGCGCGACCTAATGCAGCTACTTAACGTCCTTTGAACTCTGTTAAGTGTGTTATCATAGAAGCTCATTAATGTCCCACTGCAGGGACGGGCCTAATACCACTTATACCACGCTGGCCAGACGGATTGATATAGAGTGTGTGTAGGGTTGCAGAAATCGACTGAAGAACAGTTTCACATCTTTTTTTATATTTTGAGCTTATATTTTACATATTTTTCTATATATATTAGCTTTTATTTTTTAACGATTTCAGCACTAGGAATCGAGCCCTGTATCCTGCAAAGAAACATTAATTAACAAACCCAAAGAATATCCAGACTCAAGAGACAGGTTGGATTTAAACCCACGACCCGTGCACAGCAGCATCATTACACGAGTGCTTTGCCACTATAGACTATCTATAAATAAATAAATACAAATAAATAATCCTCACACATCCACAACAGCCACCTAGTCCCAAACTCAACAAAGCTTGTACTATGGGTACTAGACAACAGATAAACATACTTAAATACTTTTTTTTTGTAAATACAAACATAATACATAGAAAACACTCAGACCAATGCAAACAATCATGTTCATGCACACAAAGATTTGCATTGACCGGGAATCGAACCCGAGACCGCGTAGCAGTCATGTAATATAGCCATGTATACAGCTGCCAAATTGAAGTGGTAATATACCGACATAAATACCACATAAATCAATCAATAAACAAGGAAAACTTAATATACACACATCAAAAAAGTCTAAGCAACATGCATGATATTACAAATTTACCATTTATATTAATTAATTTCTAAGTATTTACTCACTCAAAGTGTATAGGTAAGTAAACTTTTTTGTTATTGATGACATACTGGCTGGTTGTAAAAAAAAAATTTCGATTATGTTTTGTTTTTTTTCATAAAATTCAAATGACTGCGAATTTGTTTGAATTTGAGTGCATGTTAATTGCTACGTTTTAGTCTTGATTTTATAATTTTACCAACCATTTAAATACAGTTGGCGACAAAATTGAATTGTTAGATATTCTTTACGTCATGGAGCGACGTCATTTGACGGCAGATGAAATGCAAAGAGCTGTAGGGATGTTGCAAGCGGGAAGTAATCAATCTCAGGTATCTCGACATTTTGGTATTCATAGAAGTGTTATTTGTCGTCTTTGGCAGCGCTACAATAATACAGGGGAACCCGCTGAACAGCATCCAGGCCGTAAAAGGAGTACAACCACTCGGCAAGACCGGTACATACAACTGACTGCAAGACGCCAGCCGATGTTAACCGCTCGAGAGATAAGTTTGAGGCTACAAAATTCAAGTGGTGTTGATGTAAGTCCCCAAACTGTGCGAAATCGACTGCATGAGTACGGCCTACGAGCTCGACGCCCTATCAGGTGCCCACCGATACGTCACGGGAATCGCGCTCGTCGAAATTAATGGTGTAGAGAACGCATAACATGGACCCAGGAACAATGGGATAAAATTATGTTTTCCGATGAGTCGCGATTCGGGTTTAGGCCTGATACAAGAAGGGTGCGAGTGTACCGTCGACCCGGAAATACTGAAAGACTCAGGTGCGTTCAGGAAGTTCATCCATACAGCGGCTCAACAGTTATGGTATGGGCGGGTATTATGAAGAACAGGCGAACTGAGCTCGTTTTTGTAAATGGAAACATGAACGCTGAAAATTACGTTGAGGATATTCTCAGACCTTATGTCCATCCATTTGCACAAACCTTTGGCTCCGATTTTACGTTAATGCATGACAATGCGCGTTCACATACAGCTCGGCGAACCAGTGAATACTTGGCAACGGAGAACATCCAGGTATTGCCCTGGCCTGCACAATCGCCAGACCTCAACCCCATCGAGCACGCATGGGACATGCTCCAGAGACGTGTTTTAAAGGACTTGGACGGAGTGACAACAACCCAACAGCCGAAGGATTTGCTACAATTCCATTGGGAGCGAATACCGCAAGATGACATAAACAGTCTCATTAATTCAATGAATAATCGTTGCCGACAAGTTCTGAATAGCAGAGGAGGCCATACTTTGTATTAAATTGTCCTATTCTTTCACAATAAATTCATTTTCTTAAGAAATTTCAATTTGTAAAAAAAAAGTTTAGTTTCTTATGTACCTGTATATTCTAATATTGTTAATTTCTGTTATTAAAAGAACTTATAAAGAAAACAGCTGTTATTTTTACATCATAGAACCCTAAAAATATTATTTTAAAAATAAAATACAACGTTATAATTAAAATAAATGGTAAAATAAATTAATATAAATGGTAAATTTGTAATATCATGCATGTTGCTTAGACTTTTTTGATGTGTGTAGGTATAACGTATATTTATATAAGTTATGGTTTATTATTAAAATCCGCCAATTAAGCACTTAATTTACAAAAAACAGGCACATAAAATTATATTATTAATTGTTTTGTTGAATAATTATTTATTAGTAATTAATATTTTATTATTGATATTGTATAATTTATTTGATTATTTGTTTCGTCAAGCTAAAATTATGAATATTTATGTATGTATTATATATGTAATTATCCGCGTGGTGACGGAGTAAGAATACAATATAATAACACCTCCCTATCTTATCCCATGAGTGTCGTAAAAACCGACTAAGGGACTATCCCTCAATATTATCTTTACGAAATAAAAAGATGGAAAACTTGAAATTAAACCCTATACCAATCCGTCTGGCCAGCGTGGTGATAATAGGCCCTCCCGTCACGGGAAGAGGTCTGTCCTTGCAGTGGTACCTTAATGGGCTGTTATGATGATCTGCTCTACACAAGGAAATCTTTACATAAAACCCTTCACGCATTCATTTGGTCTACGTGGTATAAGTAGTCGTCATATTTTTATATACTAAATGATACGGTGTGAGAGGTGAGGCACAGGACCGCACAAGGGTAAAAATATTTTCTGGAGGCCTGTGCCAGCAGTGAACGTCATTTGGCGGATATGATGATAATGATGAAATGATACAATCATTAGGGGAGACCGGGTCAAAGCCGTATAGCTAAGGGTCTCAGGCTCTGGATGATACAAATAAAAACATTTTTGTTTTCAATCAACAATTTTAATTAGTCAGTCTCATAAGGTATAATATCAGGTAAACATATTTCAAAAAATCACAATATAAGCAGCAAAAAAACAAAAAAAGTAGAACCTCTGCTTTTTCCGGTTTTGCCCCGACACATGGACAAAACCGTATACTGTATACGATATTGCCCCGATATCTAACTTGCAGCGACACACCCCATGCACATGAAGTCATCCAAGTCTTCTGAGTTATGACTCAGGCTCATACCCTGTACAGCCTTCATGGGGCCAGCCTTTGCACCCCGTACATTAAACCCAGTCTTCCTTCATGCCACGTTTACCGTATTCTTCAAGACAGTATAAGCAATTGTCATCATTAATGTTTTTAGCATGTTGGGTGTTGGTTTTAGGTGGCTGGCTTAGTTTCAATTTTGTCCTTTTATAACTACGTGGCATCTTTGTAATATCTGTAATAAAAAAAATAACTTTGTAATAAAATCAAATAACCGGGTAAAAATCGTATATATACAGTTTTATCCCGTACGGTTTTGACCCAAAGTATACATGTGTAAACATTTTACTCACAACTACATAAACAAAGTTAATCTCGTAGAATTAAATATCGTATTATTCATGCAAATACATAACTTTAGACATAATAATTATTAGACTTACCTACATCAGATGCAAACTACACTGTAACACATTAAATTTTCATAAATAATAGATTATTGTCACTATAAAACAATAAAATAAACTATTTTAAAAACGCGCGTGCTTGCAGCGACTCATTTTGGTTGACAACTAGTTCTGATTGGTCAACGACCGCTGAGCATACCAAACGCGGTAAATTTCAATTATTTTAGAAAATAGATAGGGTGTACTGTTTTACCCCGGTATACGGTTTTGTACAGGTTTCCCCTACTACCATATCGTATACTACCTATATACTAGCAATTTAGGCAACAAAGAAAGTATTGAGAAGATCAATACATAACAATATAAGCGTAGCTTCAGATAAGTATATTGCTATCATATTTTTAAATCTAAACCGTAGAAAAGTTATAAAGATTTAGATATTGAAAAATCCTTTGAAAAATATTGTTACAAAAACTTTTCTATATATTTTTCAAGAACAAGCTTTTGTCTTAGTTCGGTTACCGAACAGATTCGATATGCTCGGTATAGATTGAATCTTCTATAGCTCGCTATAGAACATCTCGATGTTACAAGGATTTGTTCATTTCATTAAATATAAATACGGTATTCTTTAGAAATATATTTTATATTTAATAGCAGATCTTTATTTTATAAACCTATTTATATTTTAGATGATAAATTGCTGAATTGTAGGCAACTCAAATTTAAGTAAAACAAGGCAGCCTTTAGTTTTCCTACGTGGCAAAGAAAGTGGTATTTGTATATTTATTGTACGTTAACTTCATGTCTGTAATAATTTTCACAAGACAGAGCTGGGTTTCTAGTACAGGATATGTTGGTTAAAATAGAAAGTTACATTCATAATGACACGTTTCGTACTCTCACCTCGAATCCAACGGCTCCGGACAGATTAGGTCTATGCAAGTACTTTTAAAAGGTATTACTCGTACCTTCTTCTAGCTAAGACCCTTCGCACAGTAAAATTACTTTTGTCCACAAAATCTAATACTTTTGCAATTTGTAATTTTTTTTTTTTTTAAATACAAAATAATCTAAACAATATTCATTAGTGAAATCATAAACACCTTTGATCAATTTTAAAATGACAACAGTCGAGAAGTTACAAGCGTCGCAAAATAAACTACGGCATCCTTTGTCTGAGTTCGTCGTTCAAAAAATCAGAAAAAAATCGTTGACAAAAAATAATTAAGTAAAAAAAAGTACAAATTCACCGGGCTGATTTGACCTTTCATTAAAAAAACAATATAAACCAATTATTTATTATCAAAAAACAAAGAAATATCATTTTAACTGTTCGTGAGAGCTAAAGGTGACATTGTTATAGGATATTGTATGACATCATTCAAAATCATGAAAAATGTACAAAACACTTAAAATACCTATATAATTTATGTAGAAAAATATTCTATGTAACCAGAATGTGAAACATAGAATGAAAGTGGAAAGCATAATTCAATTTATTTACTTAATAATAAACATATTTAATAATAAACAAGACTTGAATTTATGCAAGACACAAAGTAGAAAAAGATTGTTAGACCACGCTCCATACTTTGAAACCACGTTACCGGGAGGTGATCAGAAAGAGGTACAAGTAATCTTTCAATTTTGCTGTTAGTTCTGACCAAACTTAATATTTATTAGTGTTAACTACTTTTGGGTTTTATCGATGAGCCAGCATTGTTTTTTTAATAAAATTAAATCTGTCGCCAGGTGGCTATCTGTATCAGATTCAGACTTCTTCAAGTGAGTAAAGGCTCGAGGTATTTTGGAAATAAATAGGCATAACTCTATTAAGTTACATTTTATAATCTCTTTTCTTATTCAATTACAAATTTAGGTACTTAAACAGCACTAGTACACGGACACTATAGCAGTCCGTCACACTTATATTCAGGATCGACCACCAGCCTCCCGGGGTCGGTGGTTTCTTCCCGTTTTTATGACGTTCTGCTAGAATGACGACTCCTTGTCATTCTCGTCCGAACATTTTGAATGTTTGTTTCATAAACCAGTATTAACGTCTAAGAAGGTTTGACGCTGTCTAAGGAAAAAGGCTGGTTTAATTTCACGGCGCCAGGGATGCGCCTTCAAATATTTAATGATCATAATAACAATCATCATCATGATATCAGCCAACCGACGTCCACTGCTGGACATAGGCCACTTCCAAGCATTGCCACCTTATGCGGTTCTGTGTCTCCTTCATCCATCTGTTTCCCGTTTTATAATAACAAAAAACGTTCCTATAATGCAGGTAAAAATCTTTATTATCATACCCGCCTATTAATGTCCCACTGTAGGAACGGGCCTCCTCCTGTGACGGAGGGATACTTGGCCTACTAATACCACGCTAGCCAAACGGATTGGTATAGGGTTTAATTTCAAGTAATTTAATTTTTAGATTATATTCACGAATGGTCTCTTAGTCGGTTTTTACGACACCCGTGGTATGAGATGGGGTGGTGACATATTGTATTTTTACTCTGTCACCACACGAAAATAATAAACACAGTAAAAAATAAACAAAATAAATTAAACTTCAATTCACTCTAAAACTTCCAATATGATTCTCATCCCGACACGAAGATAAATATAGAATATGAAAAACAAATATATCACGCCAGCAACTGACGTCACGTGGGGTTGACAGGGATGAAAACAAACTGTCTAGACTACCAGGTAGGTGTGAAAAATACGAACATTGATCTATGTTGCCAGCTTTATGTAAATCCACTACGGGGTTATATTTATTGGATGAATCAGGTTCGTTTGGCCCTTTTTTCCGGGAATCAGGTTTATTTTTCGGGGAAACAAAATTTCACAAATAAGTTTTGAGGCACTTCGGTGCACGGGTTATGCATAAAATATAAGCATTTTGGTGAATGAATACGTAATATGATGTGTAGAAAGAATATATCAGCTTATTTTTTGAGGATGAAACAGTGTTGTTAAGTATGGTGGCATTTATGAGGTTATGTAAATAAAACTGTGTTGAACCTAAGTAACAAACACAAATTAACCAAAACAAGTAAAGGTCTTCTCTGTGTGGTGACGGAGTAAGAATACAATATGTCACCACCCCATCTCATCCCATGGGTGTCGTAAAAACCGACTAAGAGACTAACTGTGAATATTATCTTTACGAAATAAAAAGAAGAAAATCTTGAAATTAAACCCAATCCGTCTGGCCAGCGTGGTATTAGTAGGCCAAGTATCCCTCCATAACGGAAGGAGGCCCGTCCCTAACATTAATGGGCTGTTATCAAGTAAAGGTCAACATTATTTGTTATTTATAATTACATTAAGTAATATCCTACTAATACCATAAACGTTAAGGTTTGTAAGTATTGAAGAACAATAATTATAGAAAATATTGTGTGAATTAACCAAAATATACAGATGAAGTATCGGGCATCAACGGGTTATAAATTGAAAACAATAATCTCATATTCGATGCTCAATAAAGAGCTTACCTAAAACTACCAAACACTTAAAACCAATAAGAAGTACAATAGAAATAGACAGTGTGGAATCAATAGCTAATCTGTAGACAATAGGGGTATTCATTGACCCCTGCTCCAATAATAATTCATAAGTGGGCACGCCTTGGTGAAGGGTCAGATGCGACGTATTGCGAATAAAGGCAATTTGGTTAATTATTTTATTTTTATTACTCCGTGTGGTGATGGAGTAAGAATACAATATGTCACCACCCCATATCATCCTATGGGTGTCGTAAAAAGCGACCATGATACTATCCGTGAATAATCTTTACGGTGGAAAAAGAAGCAAAACTTGAAATTAAACCCTATACCAATCCGTCTCGCGAGCGTCGTATTAGTAGGCCAAGTATCCTCCATCATGTCTCATTGCAGGAACGGGCCTCCATCCCTGCAGTGGGTTATTAATGGCTTGTTATGATGATTAATATTTTATTGTATAAAAGTATTCTTTTGAAAAATATAAAATTATTTTAAATAATGATTCTGTGTAGTCACTACTTACGATTCAAGAATTATCCATTTTCTATTTTTTTTAAAAAGACACACGACTGTGTCGCTGAGATTTGTACTGACATAAAAGCGGTTACAAAGTACGAGTACATCCCTATTGAAGAAAATATCTATATTAATATTAAATGGTAAAGTCTGTCTTTCTGTTTGTCTTTCTTTCACGGCAAAACGGAGCGACGAATTGACGTGATTTTTTAAGTGGAGTTAGTTATAGGGATGGAGAGTAACAAAGGCTAATTTTTTTTTATTCTGTGTCCAGGAAAGGGGAACAGTGCTACCCCGAATTTAACGCGAGAGAAGACGCGGACAAAAGCTAGTTTTTTTATAAATTCTGCTGCATACACGACCGTTTAGCTGACGAAACAGTTACATTAAAACCTCTTAAAATTTTAGTATTAAGTTATTCTGCATTTAAATGTATAGAAAATATTAAGACTTCCATACTTGTGCAGCAAAGCAAAAAGTAATTGAAGTCAAGGCTGTATTGCGAATAAAGGCAATTTGGTTTTTTTTTTTTATTACTCCATGTGGTGACGGAGTAAGAATACAATATGTCACCACCCCATATCATCCTATGGGTGTCGTAAAAAGCGACCATGATACTATCCGTGAATAATCTTTACGATGGAAAAAAAAGAAAAACTTGAAATTAAACCCAATCCGTCTGGCCAGCGTGGTATTCGTAGGCCAAGTATCCCGTCGTTATGGGAGAAGACCTGTCCCTGCAGTGGGACATTAATGGCTTGTTATGATGATTAATATTTTATTGTATAAAAGTATTCTTGTGATAAATATAAAATTATTTTAATTATTGATTCTGTGTAGTCACTAGTCACTACTTACGGTGCAAGAATTTTCATTCTCTTTTGTTTTAAAAGACACACGACTGTGTCGCGGAGATTTGTACTGACATAAAGCGGTTACAAAGTACGAGTACATCCATACTCAAAAAAATATCCATACTAATATTATTAGTATGGATATTTTCACTTTTCTGAACAAATGAAACTTATTAAGCAAATTAACATTTTGTATTATAAATGGGAAAGTATGTCTGTTTGTCTTTCTTTCACGGTAAAACGGAGCGACGAATTGACGTGATTTTTTAAGTGGAGATAGTTGAAGGGATGGAGAGTAACATAGGCTACTTTTTTTTTATTCTGTGTCGAGGAAAGGGGAACAGTGCTACCCCGAATTTAACGCGAGCGAAGCCAAAAGCTATTTTTTTATAAATTCTGCTGCATACACGACCGTTTAGCTGACGAAGCAGTTGGGTACATTAAAACCTCTTAAAATTTTAGTAGGTATTTAGTTGTATAGAAAATATTCAGACTTCTATTACTTGTGCAGCAAAGCAAAAAGTTATAGTCATGTGCAATATGCAACTAATTAACCTTAAAATATTTTATCTAAGGCCTTGAATTTGTAATTAATATTTTTATCGCAGTGGATATTATTATGTAATAAATAATTATATAATATTATTATAGTAATATTGCCAACATATTCAAACAAGTAATATGGGTGCTAAATAACTGATAATCATATTAGATATCAAAAATATTTCTTTTTAATATAATTATTACATATTATTTTAGAACAGTTACATAATATATCTATACTATCTACGATTATACTAATATCATAAAGAGGTAAAGTTTGTGTGTTTGTGACGTTGCAGGGGGTAATCTCTGGATCTAATGAACCGATTTTAAACATTTATTCTGTATTGAATTGCCCATTTACCGGGGAGTGTCATAGGCTATATAATATAACTTTATGACTAATAGGAGTGGACTAGTAATTATATATGTTTAAAAAACGCCTAATGAAGTGGGCACGGGTCTGCTAGTTATTTATATACGTAGTGAGGTTATAAGTTCTATCACAAATAAAAATTTATGCTGGCCTCTTTATTGAATACGAAAATTACTACTTTACTACAGGGTAGGGAGACCCCTCACATAGTGGACCGACTACCTAGTTATGACGGAGGAAAACTGATGGATGAGGGAGGCACAAGACCACGCAGGGTGGAAATGTTTGGAGAATGCCTATGTCTACCAGTGGACGTTGGCTGACGATATGATAGTGGTGAGATGCATATTAAAACAAATGCAGCATTAGTTATAAAAAATGGAATACAACGACAATTTCATACATAACATTAAAGAAAATATAATTCATACGTAAAATTAATTTGTAGTAAAAAACGCGATAAAAAAGGTTTATTAGTTTTAATTATACACAATAATTATCACGAATTAAATAATCATAATATTTTAAAATAATATACAGACTGTGTTGAGTTGTGTAAAGGTACTTGTGTGTAAAGGTACTTGTTAGAGTGGTCGTGTCTGATATTATTAATAAAATGTCGCTTGAAGAATCTGATGAGGTATGTTAGTAAATTTAATATTATCTAATGAATCTATTTCTTGTTGGTCGATGGTGTTAAAATTTAAAATACATACCTAATTGGAAGATATATTTTGAATAAAATATAAAAGTGTCGACTAAAGGAAAGTGTTCAGATATTATTACTGCTTTATAAAAGTAATAAATCTTAGTAGGATAGCCCATCAATTATTTGAACGACCGGACTAATAAGACTTAATTTAATTGACATTACAGTTACAATACTCCGACTTCGAATACTCACTGAATGCAACCAAATTACTACAAATCAAAGATGACGATCTAAACATTTTGCTCAAAAAATTCAACGTAACTCCCGAAAACTTAAATGAAATGGTACAAAACATAAAGAAATGGTACAAAAAACAGCTTTATTTACCTCAGAAGCAGTTGCGTAAGTAGCTTATCGATAAAATAATTTGTGTTAATGTTTCGAATAGTTTCAATTTCAATTGTAAGTAATCCTACCAATTTTATAAATGCAAAAGTTTGTGAGGATGGATGGATGTTTGTTACTCTTTCACGCAAAAACTACTAAATCGATTTTAATGAAATTTAGAATATAGGTAGTTTAAGCTGTAGATTAACATCTAAGCGAAGTTATACAATGCGGGTGAAGCCGCGGGCATCGGCTAGTATCTTTATAAATTAAAGCCTATGTGTTGTTGTGATGTCTAAACTATTGTAAAGTTTCATTAATATCCATTAATTAGTTTTTTACGTGAAAGAGTAGCAAACTCCCATACTTACGAAACTTAGCGTTTAAAATATTAGTAGGACAATGTGTGTTTTTTTTTCGATTAACTGACGTCATGTCTGGTGACAAAAAACCACAAACAAAAGACACCTAAAATGTTTTAACGATTATTAAGTTATTAACTTTAAAACTTGAGTGTTTTATTATGAATTTTTATTAATAACTAAACGGGTGTTAACTCGATTTAATTTCGTAAATGTCTAACTATTTTGACGACCTCTGTGGCGTACAGGTTATTCAACATGACTGAGGTCTCGGGTTCGATTCCCGCTCAATGCAAATCTTTGTGTGCATAAACATGATTGTTTGCATTGGTCTGTATTATTTAAGTATGTTTACCCGTTGTCTAGTACCTATAGTACAAGCTTTCCGAAGTTTAAGATTAGATGGCGTTGTGTGAAAGTGTGAAGAATAACAACTTAACTTTTAAAAAAATACCTTTGAGACACTCAACGTTTCAGCCAGGAAGCCATAGTCACGAGATGAAGAGCCATCCATCAAGTTTACTTATGAGACTTTTAAGTTTACTTACATAAAACTAAAACCTATTTTTTTAACAATTTATGAAAGTTAACGGCTCTTCGATTTACGCAATGCTTTGCAAGTGAAAATTTTAGACAACGAACCAAGGACTTAAAGGCGTCTTAAGCATTTAATCAGAGGACTCGAATTCTGTATCAAACTTCCGATTTATATATTTTAAATAAAGTTTTTAATTACCCTAGATGATAGGATGATTATTGGTCAGCTGATTACCAGAGGACTTAGCATTCAACAAGCAAAGAAGAACATCGACAACTATTTCACTGCCAGACATCGCATGCCCGAATTACTTGGTAACTGGCAGTTATCGGAAAATGCAGTCGAATATCTCAAAGATGGTTCATGGATTATACTTCCTCGAAGAACTCCGGCAAATCATCGGATTGTTATATTCAGGTAAGTCAATCAATCAACTCAATCAACTAGCCTTCGCAGTCAGATCCAGAGACCTTTTTGAGGTCGTCGGTCCACCTAGGGTAAATGTGTCAATCTGTACGATGACCACGAAAAGTGACCTCGTAATATTGGATGTTTTAATCAACTTTAGTTGCTGACTGTACAAACGAAATGTATTCCTAATATTCCATTTTTTGATATATATTATTATATCTGTCACTCTACGAGTATCAATCCGTCTGGTCAGCATAGAGTTTGTAGATCAAATAATAATATCTACCCCTCCCTGGTGTAAGATATAAAATAAGCTGTTGTTTTATTTAAAGACTATCTCAGGCAATAGGGAAACTGCCCTGTGTTGCGTTTACAACAATTTCACAGACACAAATAACATTCAGAGTCAAATTTGTGGATCACACAAGGAAATCCAACCCTCAACCTCGTGCATCGCTTCCGCGACCGCCGCACCACTCAATGCTGTTAGTAGATCAACAGATCAAGTACGATGGGATATTAAAACTGTTACTATGCTTAAAACTGGCTTTCTTTTTCAGAATTTTAAATCCAAAGATTAACATATTTGATGTGGTCAGACTTAGTTTTCCACTGGCAGACTATAGACTTTTCAACGATACAATGGAGGGTGACCATTGGATCTTTGATTTGAACCATTCAAATTTGAATCAAGCACTTCAGTTTAACCCATTGATGATAAGCAAAATCTATCATTACTTCTCGGTAAGTTTTTCATAAATGACTACTAACTAAATCATTGTTGTTTAATTTTTTTTAAGCAAATCACACACTAGGGATTATGCTATGTGTTCAAGGGACTTTACAAACAAAAACGGACACAAATAATATCCAGCCGAAAATTTCAGTAAACGCTGCGTGCACGCCTTGCGCATGCTCCGCAGATGTCACACGCCAGCAATACGCGACGCTAAAGCACACATTATACCGGCTCTGCTTCGCAACACAGCGTGCGTTGTCTCGAATTAAGACTACAGCTGTTAGCTGCCAGGGCGCTAATTACCATTTGCTTGCAAGGTGTAAATTCATGAGTAACTCACGAACCCAAAGAACGCGCACGCCAAATTTGGGGTCAACCTATACAGAATAGAAGAGTAAGTGCAAGCGAGATAGATATAGAGAAATGGCCCTAAGACTTATATGATAACGCGATATCTATCTCGGCCGGCACTCAGACGCAGATGCCAGTGTTCGAACTAAATAGCAAGGGGCGTGGGGAGGGGGTGTTTTATTTGTTCTTGTCATGTGCAAACTTTTCTATTAACTAGCTAACTTCAGGTCAGCCAATATAATGGCGACTACTTACTAATACTTGTTTATTTTTTATCATCAGTCGTGCTATGGAATAAAAGTAAAAGGGATTCACTTAGTAAATGTGCCAAGCTTCGGGCAGTCAATACTTATGTTTATCAAAAGTATTATGAAGGACAAATTAGTAGCCAGATTGCATTTATATCAAGGATTCGAAGATATTTACAATGTATTGCCAAAAGAGCTGTTTCCTAAAGACCTCGGAGGCACATTCAATCTTACTTGTCAAGACATTGCAGGTAAATTTTTATCTATACTTATACTTTCGACGACCTCTGTGGCGTAGTGGTTATATAACATGACTGCTACGCAGAGGTCTCCTGTTCGATTCCCGCCCAATGCAAATCTTTGTGTGCATTGGTCTGGGTGTTTTTTATGTATAATACGTATGTATGTATTTACAAAAATAAAATTAAATGTGTTTATCCGTTGTCTAGTTTCCATAGTACAAGCTCTGCTTAGTTTGGAACTAGATGGCGTTGTGTGATTGTGTGAGAAATATCGTATAGTAATTAATATTCATTAACATTTTGACATTAACGATGGTGTGAGGGCCGCGGGTACAATTCCCACGCAAGACAATTATTTGATTATTGTCTTGTAAACATTTTCACAATTTGCACTCTTTATTTTGTGGTCCTTGCCAATCCCATTTTTGCTCCAATACTCACTAGTAACTTAGGTACATAATAATATTGCATTTACTTCATTTAATTCCTATGTCGAGCAGTGGACGTCTATTGGTTGAAATTACCTGACATAATATTTTGTTTAGTATAAATTTTTATTTCAGACTTGTGGTTCGATACTCTGAAGTCAAAAACCTGGAGCAACTTTTATGAACATCAAGTGAAAACCTTTTTGACAGATGAATCTAAAAGAACATCTGATACTAATGCAAGTGATATATTTGGTGTTGAAGGTACCTTCAGGAAACTGGATTTAGATTGAGAAGAAATACTTTTTTTTATTTAAGTAATAAGATTTAAACCTAAAGTCTGTCAAACAAATTAGCAATATAAATTATTTGACAGAAAAATGTTGTAATTATTTTGATTTGTAGTCTAAACGGTTGGCCTAGTAAAATTGAAAATGTCGCGCCAAGATGCCGTTGTACAGTTGAGTTCTACGTTGCGGCTCTGGCGCCGTATAAAGCAATGGTTCAATTTGTTAGTCGAGACGGATGCTCGGGTGAAGCATCTATTCATCCATCCATCCATCTACCCATCCATACATCCTCACAAACTTTCGCATTTATAATATTAGTAGGATAGGATAGGATTCATTTTGCAAATTCTGTTTTGTGATGAATGTGCTTTAATTCATCTATTTTAAATAGATTTGTATGTATATTAAATAGATAACACCAGCACAATAACTTTTTTAAAAACCTTGTAATTTCAATACATATTAACCGACAGAAAAATGAAATGAAAATTACGACCAAACAAAAGAGCGATGAACATTTTAATGATAAATTTAAATTTTTACGGAAAACGGATATGTTTTTACCGACATATTTTTGTTCTGATATTATTGTTTACAGTTTTTATAACAACGTTATGTGACTGGGCTTTACACCACATTCATCTTAATTTGGACGTTAATTCTTATAATATTGTTTTTTTTATTCTTTTTATAATTATAAGGTATTTAATAAAGAAAATGAACGCAACTAAATGCGGAATAACCTTTTATTATTCTTTATTTATTCTTTCCTTCACAAATACAATACAGTTAAATGCATAAACAGTTTCAAAACAGTGTATCTTTATGATCTGTGAAGGACTGGCGCCCGTAATGGGTTTAATAAAACCTGTGTCACGGGTCACCAGGCCCCCTCAATGACGACAAAGTTGTGGACGAAATAACTAGCACTTAAATTAAGAAAATAAGAAAAAAATATTAAAAAACTAAAATATATGATTAGTATCTAGCTTAATTTCTAAATTAGTTGCAACAGTATTTCTCTTAAATAAAAATAATGTTTCGTATTTTAATAGTTACTTATGCTAGAGGTGCAAGAGATGGTTATGTGTGTGGTGAGAGTGTATAAGTAGGTGAGTAGTGTGTATGTGTGAAGATGTATGTGATCAGCATTAGATTTGGGTGAAAAGTGTATGAGAGCCGGTATTAGGGCATATTTACTCTAATTGAGCTTACTTAACTATATTTAGTTTGGACTTTATTAAATTTTATGTAGTTATTATGTTTAGTTAAAAAATTAGGGGACGGAGAAGTTTTTCAGTATCATCGTAGGTTAAAGGTTTTAGGTATTGTGAAACGACTTTTTTACATTTAAAGGAAGAAAGAGTATATATGTTTAATAAGCAATTGATTTTGTTATAGAGGTAAGTACCCAGAAAGCAGAAGAAGTGATGAGAGAAGGCAGTCCTAAGCTGGAGAGAAGTGCACACAATGCCCATACGTCGTTTGCCCTTGTTTTTATTTGGGTCATAGACAGTTTAAGTATGCTTGGCTAGGACAACTCTTAGAATAAAGGATTTTCTTACTGATAGCAAGTTCCACTCCCTATATAGTTCATCGGTTGGAAAGCGGAAAGGGAGGCCAGCAGCAACCTTTAGGACTGCCCGTTGTGCTCTTTCCACAACAAGAAGGTGTGTCTTGGCGGAGCCCCCCCACGCTACAATACAGTAATCTATAAGAGATTGACAGAGCGCAATGTATACCATACGAATAGTAGAACGGTCAGCTACATTTTTAAGCCTTCTAAACAAATAGATTAGCTTACGCAGGCGAGACGCCAAGTTGTCCAGGTGGAGTTGAAATGTGAGAGTATGGTCGATGATTACACCAAGATAATTCACACTGCCTGATCTTACCAGTGGGGGGCATTTGCACATTGGTATTGCGCGGGGCAAGCTGCAGCAGTGAGCAGTGATTTTGTAGTCATTTGCGGGCAGTTGACTGGATCTGATTGCGAAAGGCACAATCTTAGTTTTAGTTACATTCAGTGTTAGCAGATTCCTGGTCAGCCACCTTCTAACCAGGTCAAAGCCAGTCTGCGCGCGACTGAATGCTTCAGCCCAGGTGTCACCCCGGAAAAGGAGAGCAGTGTCATCTGCAAAAGTGAACGCTTGTCCTCCGTCTATCTGTAATTGGCAAAGGTCGTTGATATAGATGAGGAAAAGAGTTGGGCCCAGGACACTGCCCTGGGGGACACCGTGGGTGACCAGCTTCTCCGTGCTTGTCCAGCCACCAATCTTTACCATTTGAGTCCTACATGAGAGGTAGTCCTCAAAGAGTTTGAGCTGGAGACCCCTGATACCTATATTTTCCAGTTTGGACAGGAGTAGTGGGACTGAGACCGTGTCAAACGCTCTAGCGATGTCCAAAAAGATCCCAACGCACTTATTCTTGGAGTCTAGAGCAGTACTAACGTAATTGGTAAGGCCCAGAACAGCATCAGAAGTGGACTTACCTCTTCTAAAGCCGAACTGTGAGGACGAGAGCATCCCTTTACTTTCTAGATAGTTCACTAATCTATGGTTGATAATACGCTCAAGAATTTTGGAAATGGAAGGTAGGATAGAGATTGGCCTATAGTTTGAGACAAGGTCCCAGTCGCCACTTTTTAATATAGGTTTCACCAGCGCACCTTTAAATACAGAGGGGAAGACACCATGTTCTATTGCAAGGTTACAGATGTGTGTGATTGGTCCAACCAACATGGAGGAGTACCTCCTAAGGATTCCTGTTGAGATGGTGTCCACTCCTACGGCACATCTGTCTCTCAAGCCATTGATGATGCGAGCCACCTCATTCTCATCTGTGGGCGTCATAACAAAGGAGTGTAAGGGTGAGAGAGGCACATGACTACAACTCGGCTGGGTAGGCGTAGCTAGATGTTCGTTATGCACAATATTCTCAACAAGATCCCTACCTATACCGACAAAATACTCATTTACTTCATTTACACAATGCTGGGGGGAGTGGGGCGACAAAAGAGATGGAGAATAGTCAATAGAGCGTTTAGTACCACTAACATTTTTAATCACTTCCCATAACTGCTTCTTGTTACTGTGACTACGTTCAATCTCCTGCTTTTCATACAATCTCTTAGCTTTATGAATGACAGATGAACAGAAGCCTCTGTATCGCTTGTATGTGACTCTTAATTCTTCATTCAGTGGCGCTTTTTTTAACTTTTTGTGGATATTGTCTCTGTTACGTAGACAACGAAGGAGACCTTTGGTTATCCACGGCTTGCTAATAACTTTCCTTCTGGGCGGAGGCAATGACTTAGAGCTGAGAGCAATGGCCGTGGATAAACAAGTGACTAGCAAGTTAGAGGCATGATTCGCTTTTCCATTATAATAGCGGCTCGTCCCGGCTTTGCATGGGCATTTTTTTCCCGCTTTTCTCTTGAATTTTTTCCTAAATTTTCTTTGCTATAAACCTCACGGAGCCCGAGACCTTTCCAACGAACGCAAAACTGTGGAAATCGGTTCGTGCGTTTTGGAGTTATAGCGTCAGGAAAGAAAACCCGACTTATTTTTGAGACGGTTTTTTTTCGCACCACCCTAAGCAGTAATGTTTATTATTCATATTACTCACAAAAATAGTTTTTGTCTTAATATAGTTAACCGAACACAAATTATACTTAAACGAAGAGGCAATAAAGAAATAATAATAAAAAAGGATTACACCTAAAAATGCTTGTTTTGGAACGTTCTTAGGTTTATTTTAATGGTTAATACAAATTATCAAGTAACGTACTTTAAAAATAATCGTAGAACGAAACGTAAATAACAGCCAATAGCAGATACTCTGTAGTACAGTTTCATTCAGTTTGACACTGACAGACAACATTGTTATTGTTTCAGATTTTATAAGATAAATGCATGATTTTTATGTACTTTTATATTTTATAGAAATGGCATCTTTAGATAGAGTGCATAATACACACTAAAGCTGCTCTTGCTGGATACTGTTGTTATTGCTTATTGAGCAGAGGCACAGTCACTGTTGGCTGCTGTGCACATGTGATGTGTAAAATGTGGTTTTTATCTTGGGCTTTGCTTTTAGGTGAGCTTGAGCCACCTGCGTCTATTTAAGATGAAATACTGCTTTAAGAGATGACTGTGTTAATTATAATTGTGAACAGTAATAAATATTTCTTGTGTCATATATACCTATATAGTGTATTGTTTCTCTTTAACTACCTTATTATTTAAGATCTACAAGCAATAGCCAGCAAAAACTGCGTTATTTCGAGAGGTCTTGGTTGCCTTATTAGTGTATATTCATTAGACAATAGCTGTTGTGAGATTTTACGTTATCACGAGAGTCATGTTTTGATTGTCGTATTTCAGAGTATTCCCTCAAGATAAAGTTTTGATATGTGCAGACAGTTTAACTAGAGTTTATAAGGAATAAACCAATATGCATTTCATTGCTAAATGCCACAATTTGTGGTGGTGGCCTATTCGCCGAACAAAAAAAACCGTCTCCTTTAACGTAGTAAATAAATTATCTCCGTGTGGTGATGAAGTAAGAATACAATATGTCACCACCCCATCTCATCCCATGGGTGTCGTAAATACCGATTAAAGTAATATCCGTAAATATTATTCTGTAACTGTAACTAGACTAATAATTTATTTACTCGAAAAATATATTTACCATTATTGGCGCAGTTAAATGTGCTAGTCTGAATTCACTCTTAGCTATAACAAAATAAAATAACTTTATCAAGTTAAACCTTGTGATTGAATTAATTATTGCGCATTACGTAAATAAAGCCATTACATAATATTATAATTGTAAAAACCATATTATATGGGCCGTTATCAATAACTTTTCTAATTATAAATGCAGTAATGTTATAATATTGTGTGTAAAGTAAATATAAACTATTCACTTAAACCTGATTGTCATAGTGTCTTCTTTCACTAAACCATCAGTATAGATAAGATGTGGTTATACTTTTGCATATCTGTGCTTTTTTTTGCCAAAGGTAAAAATTATTATTTTAACTTTACTTTTTGAAATGCCTTTTCAAAGCTCCGTAAATAAAGATAAAAAAACAATGCATTTTGTATGACTATGTTACATGTCGTATTATGAATTTACTTTCTATAGATTACACATATTTTATTTTAGTGATTAACATAAAGACTGAGGACTATTGCTTTCACATCTAAAAATAATTGTGATAAGATTACCCGTCACATAAGCTAGTATACAAACAATACTACTATATAGTATCGTATAGTACTATCAAACTAGCTCAATATTAAATAAACACGTTTACCTAGAAACAAATTTATTTGTTGTCTATCATATTTTGTCTTAAAGTTGTTAATATACTCGAGAGCAAAAGTTCCGGGTCACTAGCATTTACTTCAATATCTTGAAAACGAATAAAGCTATCGTATTGAAATAAATTGAACTTTATAGACAATTTAATGTTACTTAAATAAAATGCATTACATTTACTACTGACCATTTATTTTATTATGTTCAAAAGGACAAATTAAAAATGGCGTCATTTTGCTTGTAAAACCAAAACTGAAAATATTGAATTTTTTTATATTTACAAGTAGTTTTAACACGGTTTAGTACTTGGTATTACCCCCACGTGCTGTCAGGACTGCTGCAATGCGATTTGGCATGCTGTACACCAAGTTTCTGAAACACTGTTGGGGAATGTTCTCCCATTCCTCTACCAATGCATGTTTCAAGTCACTAAGCGTAATTAAAGGAGGATCTTGTTGTCTTACCCGTCGTCCGAGCTCGTCCCAGGCGTGCTCGATTGGGTTGAGGTCGGGGCTACGTGCTGGCCAGACCATGGGACGAATATTCACCTCATCAAGGTAGTCTTGCACTACACGAGCAGTGTGGGGACGGGCGTTATCCTGCATAAAGATGGCATTCTCACCAAGTCTTGCCATAAATGGACCGACGTGCTCGTTGAGGATTTCATCCACGTATCTTACGCCATTAAGAGTACCGTTTTCGATCAGTACAAGCTCTGTTCGGCTTTCCGCAGAAATTCCAGCCCACACGAGTACCGAACCACCACCGTATGACACCTTTTCTTCAATACAGGCTTGCATAAATCTTTCTCCTGGTCTTCTGTACACCTTTGCCCTTCCGTCGTGTGTATACAGCATAAATTTTGATTCGTCCGAGAATATGACATTTGACCAATTTTCAATCGTCCAATTCGAGTGTTCGCGTGCATAAATTCGTCTTGCTATACGATGGTGTCTCTCGAGTTTCGGACCATTTGCGGGTCTAAATGGTTTCAAATTACCTTCAGCAAGTCGCCGTCTTACAGTCCAAGCAGAAGGGCTGCTTCCACCAAGTCCTAAAAAATGATGAGTCAGTGCTGTTCCCGTAAGAAACCGATTTCGTAGCATAGAGTTCACTAAATATCGATCTTCCCGTGCCGTCGTACACCTGGGTCTGCCTGTTGTTGGTCTGCGTAGGTTCAAACCAGTTTCTAGAAACCGCTGGCGAACACGCTGAACTGTAGACAACGATACACCGACTATTCTTGCTGTTTCTCGCTGACTGCTCCCATTTTCCAGGATCGTGAGGATTCTCGTACATTCCTCAGGTGTGAGGGACATAATTACCACTTTAATAATGACTATTGAAAACCTGGATGACTCCTTATAAATACATTTTATGACAAAACAAAAACAAAAGCAAAAACAGTAGTGAAAATTAGAAGTTCTGATTTAAAAAAAATGGATCTTTTTTTTTATAACTTTTTTAATGCCATTACTTACCGCCAATCAATAAGTTTTTATATGTTTAATGAAAGATTATTAAATTGTCTATAAAGTTCAATTTATTTCAATACGATAGCTTTATTCGTTTTCAAGATATTGAAGTAAATGCTAGTGACCCGGAACTTTTGCTCTCGAGTTTACTTAAAACGATGTAAGGGAATTTTGCGAAAAAGTCATTAAGATTACGAAAGTATTTAACGGAGTGTCAGAAAGGTGGTTCATGCATCAGTATGTAATAGTACCTAGATACTTTGGCTTAGAAAAGATTCATCATAACAACCCATTAATGTCCCACTGCAGGGACGGGCCTCCTCCAGTGACGGAGGGATACTTGGCCTACTAATACCACGCTGACTAAACGAATTGGTATAGGGTTATATTTTAAGTTATCCTTCTTTTTATTATGTAAAGATAATATTCACGGATAGTCCCTTAGTCGGTTTTTACGACACCCATGGGATGAGATGGAATGGTGACATATTGTATTCTTACTCCGTCACCACACGGAGAAGAAAGATTAATTAAAACAAAAAACCAGACGAAAATGTACAGTAATTTTTGTTCAATATTTTTGCCATTTGCAAAAGAGATTGGGCAAAATTAACCCAGAACCAACAGGAACAAAATATATGCCGGGTTATTAGTCTTGCTATGAGAAACATTTTAATAAAAAAAAATCTCCCCTAGGTGCTGTCCAACTGTAATTACACACAATTAAAAACTAGTTTTTTTTCTATTTCATAACTCTAATAAAAACAAAGAAATACATGTTACGTTATCTAATTGATATTAACAGACCGACCCAACCATTCTATCGTCTTTACTCGCTACAAAAAATACATATGCCTGCGTCATGCGCAGATTCAGGTATTATTTTACTTTTTCACTCTTACACCACATGTATAACGGGGTGTCCTGCGTGGGCGAGAAAAGCGACACGATGCGACGCGATGCTACACGCGACAAGTGTTCTACATGATTCACGTCTCGTCGCAGACCGTCACATAGGACACAAGTAGGGTACACCGTTGATTTGATGGCGTACGTCACGTTCGTCGACCACGTAGGACACCGCGTTAGACAGAGATGACACTTTGTTAAATTAAATCATTTAGGAGAATATGTCGTACATAATCGTGTATCCATGGTATGCGTACGTTAGGGAGCTGTTCTCATATGATAAGTGTAATATATTATTTAGGTCACGCTAGACATGTAGGTAGGCATAAAACAGCCTGCAAGTCCAATGGATTTCCTTTTTTTTTTTTTATTAAAAAAGACAACTCCCGCACTAGGGCTCATGCCCTGTGTCGCAGGGACTGTTTACAAACATCAATTAACGGACACAAAGAACACCCAGACTCAGGACAATAATTTATGGATCTCACAAATAATTTTCCTCCGTGGGGATCGAACCCACAACCTCGTGCACGGCTGCCGCTTGCGCTACCGTCGCGCCACTGAGGTCGTTGGACGATTTCGTGATTGTTGACTTATAGATGGTTATCCGCGTGGTGATTGAGTAAGCTTACAATATGGGGGGTGGTGACCCCATCTCATCCCATGGGTGTCGTAAAACCCGACAAAGGGGGATAGTCCCTTTGTCGGGTTTTACGTGAATATTATCTTTACGAAATAAAAAGAAGGAAAACTTGAAATTACACCCTATACCAATTCGTCAGGCCAGCGTAGATTTACTTTATACTTGGCCTACAAGTATCCCTCCGTCACGGGAGGAGGCCTGTCCCTGGAGCGGGACAAAAATGATGTAATAATAAACATTAAAACACATAACGTAGTTTTCATTCATAGCTGTTATGAGCCTTATATCTCTCATACCCCATACATATTCAATAAACAAATAATGAAAATTATATAAGTTTAACATGAGTAATAATGAGGGATATATAATAGTTCTGTTGGTCCTGGGTTTTTTTTGTATGAAATTTGCCCAATGTCCTTTAGACGTTTTAAATTTTTTCCAAAATTTAAAAAAAAATGTATGGGCACTAAGATGACTGGGCAGAAAGATCTAAAATATCAGTTTATAATACTAACAAAGACGTTTTTAGATGTTGATTGCAGAGTAATAAAACCTGCTGCGCAAAGGAACTACACCAGTAGAATTGCTGGTGGAGAATCTACCGAAATCGAAAAATTTCCTTATATGTAATGCACTTTTATTGGTGAGTGATGGACGTGAAGTAATTCAATGCGGTGGATCAATTGTAAGTGCCAAGCACATTGTAACAGCCGCCCACTGCCTGGACGGGTAAGTGGACAAAATGTTATTATGAGAATACTAGCGACCCGCCCCGACTCCACAATGGCACCTACTACAGAATGTCCTTAAACAACGTTTACGTACAGCTTCATTAGACGATTTCATTACAAACCTCTAATGTAGACGTCTATTTGCTGATATGAAATCATCATCATCATCATCATATCAACCAATTGACGTCCACTGCTGGACATAGATGCCATAGGTGTAATTCGCATCGCGTTGATCTAACTCTGAATCTACATGGTGTGTAAAAGCAGTCTATTTTACTTGACTCATTGAATTTTCTTCATAAAGCTCATCAACCAGAAAATTTTAATCGTTTAAATTTTTATTTACGTATTTCGCTTAGAACGTCAACGTTATTTGTTACTTTTTCACGCAAAATCTACTAAACGGATTTTGATGTATTTTGGAATATAGGTAGGTTAGGGTGTAGAATAACATTTAGGCTACCTGTACCACGCAGGTGAAGCTGCGGGCATCAGCTAGTATTGTATGTTTCAGAAAAAAATCAGCCAAAATAAGAATCGGTAGTAGAGACGCCGACGAAGGAGGATCAGAGTATGAAAGTGATGTGTTTGATACACATCCAATGTTTAACCCTAATACTATGGACTTTGATGCTGGTGTAATTACTGTAGAAGAAGGTATGAAATTGGATGGTAACAAAGCTAGCGCTATAACTATGGTTGATGTTAATAACGACCCTGAAGAAGACGAGATAATGACTATTACTGGATGGGGTAGAACTAGAGTAAGTCATTTTGTTTATTTCATTCTATTATTTATTTAACTTCTAGCTTCCGCCCACGGCTTCGCCCACGTGGATATGTTACATAAAGTAACTTATCGTCGCACGAATACTTAAGTGTCCAACCTCCATTTTCAACATTTTACACCAGAGACGTTTTATTGATTAGTTTAAGCAAATAATATGATTTTATAAAAGTTTTATATAAAAAAAATAGTTAATGTGTTTATGAAATGATATATTACAAATAATCATTAAAAAGTCAAACAGTTATGTTTATTTTCACAATTCTTTATGGAGGTTGAGCAAATAAACACATCAATAATTATGCAATTGGAGATAGACCACTACCGGGGTGGAGGTTGAGCATTTTGCATTCGAATATATTTAGTACTTAAGTGCCCTATTACCAAATACAGTGTGTTTGGGTATCGTGGTAAAAAAAATATAACTAGTTAACTTGCTATTTATTATTGAAAAAAACACAGAATTAAAAAAAAACACTGTTTGATTTATATAAAATACAAAATACAATATTTTTTTGTTTTTGTACCGATACAAGATCGTTTACTTCGCCTGGTATTGTTTATGTTGTCTGATCCTGTCAAAACCTTTTTAATTAGAGATTCCATGGAGGCTTTGTCGTCAGCTTTCATATATTTGTAAGTACTTCTTACAAATATATGAAACGTGTCTGATTTGAATTAGTCCTAGTAATTTTTTTTTTAATTAGTCGTATTCTTCTTTCGTCGGATTCTTGTTTGGTCGGATTCTTGATTCATCGTACGTAATGTCAACATAAAATGAAACTATGGTATTACCGTGGCTCCACTTCTTCATTTCAATATGTACAATAAAAACGACATAAATTAAATACAAAACGGTGATAATATCATACCTATACGTATAAAAAATAATTAATATACTGAGACTATTTAAACAATTTAGAATTGATTTATTTTTTCAAGAAAATTAACCTTTTTTTGACGATTTTTTACGTTTTCATAAGGAATTCTTTAGAAAAAAAAAATAGTATTAATCTACTTATCTAGCATCTAACATCATTGCGAACACAAAGCATAGGTATACGTAAACACAAAACTACCCATTTAATGCTTAGAAATTTACCTATTTAACAATTAGAAAACATGCAAGTAGCAGGTATATTTTGACAGTCATCGCACAAAAGCAAAATTTTTTATTATTATATTAGTTATATTTTACAACCTTACGAAATGTTCGAAACAATCTGTTCATTTATAGATACGTCACAATTTCATTTAAAGATTTAATTAAATCTGAAATAATAAGAATTAAATTTAAACATCCTGTACTATAAGTTAACGATACGCAGTGGTAATCTACAAAGAAATGTTAACAAAAATACAAGTTACCGATTCTTTTCTATAGTTGTGACTATATTTTCCGATTTATATTTCGTCACGGACATTTGGGGTACTGTTTTCTATTAAAATTAATACTTTTTTTCTATATTTCGCGTTATTTTTTACTCAAATGCGTGCGAGCACCAGCTTCGTCACAAAAGAAATTTATGATGGCGGCGTATTGCGTCATCAAAATGCGATGTCGTGATTGGTTACCTGTGAGGAGATTGAATACTTAAGCACGCAATCGATGTTCGGATGCAAGTTTGGTGTTTCTCTACGGACGTTGAGCAATTAAGCATGAAGTTTTAATTCTCTTGTGTTAGTTTACAAAAACTTAAATTCCTTATAATTCATGTATTTTAAGTCCAAGCAGCAAGTATTATATACCAATCGAACCGCAATTAGATCCTTAATAAAATTGCATCAAAAAGTGAAATTCGTCAAAATGGTCGGTTGAGCAAATAAGCATTCAGGCGACGTTATGTTATTTTTCAGATTAGGTAACTATAAAGGTTTAGTCGTCAATATTCGTCTTTTCAATATTTTCTTTTATTTGGAATTGTTTAATGTTGAACCACAGTTATTCTTTATCATAAATGTCAGCAACTGCATGCAATACTGAATTCTCATTACCTATTTATTTAGCAGCACAACCAGTAGTACAAGTCACCAGTGGCTTGTACTACTGGTTGTGCTTCGGCAGAAACTTACATCAGGCGCCGGTCTCTAAAAAAGTTACTAATAGTTTTTGGTTGGACATTTACCCCTAGACCGAGTTCTGTGGCGCGTGTTGGGAGAGGTCTATGTCCAGCAGTGGACTGCGATAGGCTAATTGATTGATTGAACTCAGTTTGCTTTTTATTTTTTTTACCGTTAAATTCTCACTTGTTTATTATTTTGATTAAACTAAATATTTCAATATTTCTTTCTTTCTGGGTTATTCTTTCTACTAGGGACTTATTTACATGAAAATACTATATAGTTTGTTTTACTGTAATTTAAAATATATTTTTAAATCATTGTTCACTGAGTTATCTTAGATGTATAGAACAAAAAGTAGGTCCCTTTATTCCCATTTGCCTCCTTCAAATTTACAACAAGGTTGGTGTTAGCTACTTAGTTGTTTTGGTTCGATATATCCTAAGTAATTGCATTTGTTACATCTGTTTTTTTTAGATTCATAAAATATATTTTACTTGCTTTATTGACAACGCCTTTAGAAAACCTTTTTTTTCGTGAATTAATGTTATCTAATATTACGGTTTACTTTAATGTTTGTCATAATTTTAAATGTCATAATTTCATATGCCATAATAATATTTGCCATACTTAATATCATTTTTCATAACGCCAAATAAGATCGACGGAGCCCCGATTCGCGGGTCTCCTAATTGAGCGTGGTTTTATAAAATTAACCTAACCTAACCTATCCAAGTCAGATTGCTCTAAGTCAGGGTGTTTACAATAACTTTGTTATGGCAAATGAATATTATGACAGAGGACGATTATGGCAAACAATAATTATTACAAAGGAAATTAAGGAAAACAAGAGAATACCGTTATACATACCTCTTTTTAGTGTATTTTATAAGGACAATAATTATGTTTCTTTATTCCAATATTTATAATTGGCATGTCTTTAAATAAATCATCCGTTTTGATTTTATAGCCAGATTTTGACCGCCCAATGTACGCATTATTCTTAAGGGAAACTAAAGTACCTGTGGTAAACAGACAGGAGTGTAACGAGAAACTCGGAGGCATAACGACCCGAATGTTTTGTGCTGGGTATGAAGATGGAGAGGTAGATACTTGTGAGGTAAATGTCTATTTTATTATTATCTTGTCTAAGGGCGTTGCATTGAATTTAGCAGTGGGGCGTTGCAAGCGATGAGCGTCTGCCGCGGCTGCCCCCCGCGCCGCCGCTGCCACCCCGTTGCCACCCCGCTGCCCACTAAATTTAAGGCAGCAGCGGCCTAACTGCCTCGGTGGCGCGACGGTAGCGTAATAGGCTGCCGTGCACAAGGTCACGGGTTTGATCCCTACATAGGACAATTATTTGTGCAAACGCGTTAAATTGATGTTTATAAATGTCCCCGCTATACAGACCATGATCCCTAGTGCGGGAGAAAAAAAAACATTATTCAATTAACATCTAATATTACAAGGACGCTTCTCGTGTTCAGAAATTTATGGTAAATTATAATGATAAAAAATGGTGGTCATTGTATATTCGACAATAATAAAAAAGTATAGTCAGTACAATTAGTTTTAATTTTCAGATGTTTCGTATTATGGGATGTGTTATAATCTAAGTTTTGAAGCAGACTGTACACATACAGGTACCCGGCAATAAATATTGCACATCAACCTTCAGAAAGATATATTTGGCTAATTTCGGGTAGTATTTTTCTTCTCCGAATACCGTGCGTTCTAAAATCATAATCCCTAACACTACTTTACAATCTATTTTTGCGATAAAATGGTAAGATTCTTTCCAAGAATAAAAATCAAACACATTAATTACAATCCGCAATAAATACAGTAATTAAGGTTATGTTTCCTCTTTTCACAAAGACGTTCATTTTTGGTGCCTGAATAAATTTGTGCTGATATTTAAATAATTGTCGGTGGCAAAACGGTTGCATTAGCAGCTGAGGCGCACGGGGTTCCAAATTTGAATCCTCCAAGCATTACGTATTGTCCTGAGTCTGAATATTATTTTTATTAAATTACATAATTATAATTTTTTACCTATAAAGCTTAGGTATAAGTTGTCGCGCCTAGATGGCGTTGTACAGTTGAGTTCTAAGTTGCGGCCCGGCGCCGTATAAAGCAATGGTTAAAATTGGTAGTCGAGAAGGGTACTCGGGTGACCTAGAGGTCATGGCGCTGGACGCGTATAGTCCAGAGACGCAGGTTCGATTCCCGCCTCGAGTATCAATTTTTTCCATTGTCTTTTTTCTTTTTGAATATTATTTGTGTCCGCTAATTTGATGTTGGTAAAGTCCCTGCAACACAGGGCACGCTCGCTAGCGCGGGCGATGTCTTAAAAAAAAACATTCAAATCTTTAGTAAATAAATAAATAAATAATCCTTACACATTCACACAACGCCATCTAGTCCCAAACTAAGCAAAGCTTGTACTATGGGTACTAGACAACGAATAAACATACTTAGATACTTTTTTTTTGTAAATACATACATAAAACACTCAGACCAATGCAAACAATCATGTTCATGCACACAAAGATTTGCATTGAGCGGGAATCGAACCCGAGACCTCTGCGTAGCAGCCATGTAATATACCGACTGCGCCACAGATGTCGTCTCGTAGTACATAATTTTCTGTTTCAGGGAGACGACGGTGGTCCAGCTGTATCTTCAGAATCTGGAAGACTTGCTGGTATAGCATCTTTTGGTTATGGATGTGCTAGACCAGATTCACCCGGAGTTTACACTAATATTGGTCAATTTTTTGTTAGACTTTTCATTTACTCTATTACGAACGAATAATAAGTTAAAATAGCAGGCGTAAATCACAAAAAAAGTTTACAATTGATATTAGATCACTGAACATCAATTTTCCATAAATCGCTAAACACGAAAAGTGACCTTGTAAATTGAATACCTTGATTTAAATTTTGTAGTTGACTAAACCAACGATTATTTTTAATTTATGTTAAATATTTATAATAAAATGAAATTATAATATTTATAATGGAGAACCAAAGTGACCGACATAGTGCTCCGGATTGCCCGGTTAAAGTGGCGGTGGGCAGGGCACATAGCGCGAAGAACCGACAGCCGTTGGGGCAGAAAGGTTCTAGAGTGGCGACCGCGTACCGGAAAACGCAGGGTGGGGAGTCCCCTCACACGGTGGACCGACGACCTCATAAGGACGGCGGGAAGCCGATGGATGAGGGAGGCGCAGGACCGCACAAGGTGGCAATATTTAGAGGATGCCTATGTCCAGCAGTGGACGTCAATTGGCTGAGATGATGATGATGATGATGATTTATAATAAATTGTTATTTTTTTGTTATTAAATTATGCATTATGGATGCTGTTGTAAATAAATAAGAAAATTAAAACATGCAACATTTTATTTACATTTTTGCTAACTTTTTTACTACATACGAGTACCTACATACATAAATTCACGCCTTATCCCGTCCGGGGTAGGCAGAGACGACAGAACGCCACTTGTCACGATCCTGGCAAACAGATTGGGCCTCGTCCACATTCATTAAGCTAGTCATACATGCGCGTCGGTTACGAGTCCCGACAGGGTCCATACGGAACTTAATGTACTCTGTACCTATATTCAACACATTTACCTACCTATGGAATGCAATAAACAATTTGAGTTTGAGTTTGAGTCCTCTTTATTTGGCCCTTCTCCAATATACAACCTATCTGCTCAACATAATATGTTTTCCTGGGCCTACCTTTTTTACTACTCATAACTTAACTACCCTGATAGAATAGTAATGATCGCAGATTCACTTATCATCAGAAAGGTAAATATGGTTAATAAAAAGCTACGGAGACTGACCAAAATAAGACACTCAAGGATAAAGGCGTAAGATGGCACTGCAGTCTCCAGACGATGCTGGATATGTGGCTCAAAAGACAGATCTCATAGTCACAGACTCGCAACCTATGATGTATTTTATTTAAGAAACCACTATAGGATCTCCGTGTAGTTACGTAGTAAGAATTCAATATGTCACCACCCCATCTCATCCCATAGGTGTCGTAAAAACCGACTAAGGGACTATCTGTGAATATTATCTTTACGAAATAAAAAGAAGGAAAACTTGAAATTAAACCCTATACTAATCCGTCTGGCCAGCGTGGTATTAGTAGGCCAAGTATCCATCCGTCCCGGGAGGAGACCCGTCCCTGCAGTGGGACATTAATGGGCTGTTATGATGACAGGATACTAAAGTGTTCCCAAAGGATTATGTCTCTAGATTGAGCCATCTATCAAGGCTTAAGACTGGGAATGGCAGAGCAGTGTCAATCAAACTTGAGCGTCAACAGGACATTTAACGCCATTATGATTATAGGAGAGACCCGCACCATGCTTAAGCCGAACACTCTTATCATAACAGCCCATTAATGTCCCACTGCAGGGACGGGCCTCCTCCTATCACGGAGGGATACTTTGCCTACTAATACCACGCTGGCCAGACGGATTGGTACAGGGTTTAATTTTAAGTTTTCCTTCTTTTTATTTCGTAAAGATAATATTCACGGATATTCCCATAGTCAGTTGTTACGACACCCATGGGATAATCTGGGTATCTGTTTTAAGTATGCTTGCAAATTAATGAAAGTAGAGACCTCAATATGTCTCAATAACTATATTATTATGAATATAATGATAACGATGATGATAGACACGTAAGATAAAAAAAGTAGGTAAGTGGATTCAGGTTAAGTACGGAGAATCCTGAAAATTTATTGTATTTTTTTATTTTTGTGTGAAAATCTTAATGCTGTTCACAGAATACAATACATCTACTTACTAAGTTTCAGTAGCAGTAAAACTCATTATATTAATTTTAAAAAAAGCGGCCGTGACCTACGTCTTGACAGACAGACAGACATGACTCCCTCAAGGGTCCCGTCTGGCAATGAAACCCTAAAAATACGTAATGTAACATCCTGTATTTTTGTAGGCGAATGCTGAAACGGCCTTATCATCATAACTGCCCATTAATGTCCCACTGCAGAATCGAGCTTCCTCCCATGACGGAGGGATACTTGGCCTACTAATATCACGCTGGGCAGACGGATTGGTATAGGGTTTAATTTCAAGTTTCCTTATTTTTATTTCATGTATAAAATATTCACGGGTAGTCCCTTAGTCGGTTTTTACGACACCCATGGGATGAGATGGGGTGGTGACATATTGTATTCTTACTCCGTCACCACACGGAGCACCAAACGACCCTATACGCGCAGTTAAATGTGCCGGTCTGAAATCACTCTTAGTTATAAAAAATAAAATAACTTTATCAAGTTAAACCTTGTGATTGAAGTAATTAACGAGCAATACATAAATAAAGCCATTATAAATTGTAAAAACCATATTATATGGGCCGTTATCAATAACTTTTCTAATTATAAATGCAGTAATATTATAATATTGAGTGTAAAGTATATAAACTATTCACTTAAACCTGATTGTCATAGTGTCTTCTTTCATTAAACCATCAGTATGGATAAGATGTGGTTATACTTTTGCATATCTGTGCTTTTTTTTGCCAAAGGTAAATAATTATTATTTTAATTTTACTTTTTGAAATGCCTTTTCAAAGCTCCGTAAATAAAGATAAAAAACAATGCATTTTGTATGACTATGTTACACGTCGTATTATAAATTTACTTTCTATAGATTACACATATTTTATTTGAGTGATGAACATAAAGACTGAAGACTATTACTTTCACATCTAAAAATAATTGTGATAAGATTACCCGTCACATAAGCTAGTACTATCAAACTAGGTCAATATTAAAAAAACTCGTTTACCTAGAAACAAATTTATTTGTTGTCTATCATATTTTGTCTTAAAGTTGTTAATATACTTAAAACGATGTAAGGGAATTTTGCGAAAAAGTCATTAAGATTACGAAAGTATTAAACGGAGTGTCAGCAAGGTGGTTCATGCATCAGTATGTAATAGTACCTAGATACTTTGGCTTAGAAAAGATTCATCATAACAGCCCATTAATGTCCCAATGCAGGGACGGGCCTCCTCCAGTGACGGAGGGATACTTGGCCTACTAATACCACGCTGACCTAACGAATTGGTATAGGGTTATATTTCAAGTTTTCCTTCTTTTTATTATGTAAAGATAATATTTACGGATAGTTCCTTAGTCGGTTTTTACGACACCCATGGGATGAGATGGAATGGTGACGTATTGTATTCTTACTCCGTCACCACACGGAGAAGAAAGATTTATTAAAACAAAAAAGCCAGACGAAAATGTACAGTAATTTTTGTTAAATAATTTTGTCATTTGCAAATTTAGACGTTTTAGATTTTTTCCAAAATTTAAAAAAAAAATGTAAAAGCAAGAAGATCTAAAAGCAGAAAGATCTAAAATATCAGTTTATAATACTAACAAAGACGTTTTTAGATGTTAATTGCAGAGTAATAAAACCTGCTCCGCAAAGGAACTACACCAGTAGAATTGCTGGTGGAGATCCTACCACAATCGAACAATATCCTTATAATGCACTTTTATTGGTGAGTGATGGACGTGAAGAAATTCAATGCGGTGGATCAATTGTAAGTGCCAAGCACATAGTAACAGCCGCCCACTGCCTGGACGGGTAAGTGGACAACATTTTATTCATGAGAATAATAAATAATAAATATTCACGGACATCTCTACACAGCGCCATCTGTTCCCAAAGTAAGCTAGGCTTAACCTGCTTGTGTTATGGGTAACAGAAAAACAGATATTAATACTTATATACTTAAAAAAATACATACATAGAAACACTCAGACCAATGCAAATGATCAATGAACCCGAGACCTCTGCGTAGGAGCCATGTAATATACCGACTGCGCCACAGAGGTCGTCGAATGTTTGTTTACTGGACAACACACAGGGTGGGGAGGTTCCTCACACGGTGGATCGACGATCTAGTTAGTACAACGGGATAGGACAGCGGGACACCGGTGTATGAGGGAGGCACAGAACCGTGCAAGGTACCTTTTTTATAAACAGTAGACGTTTTTTAGCTGGAATTAGTCAGTCAGTTTTTACGACATATTATATTCTTTCATTGAAAAAAAAAACCACGTGTATTTATATCTTACTATTCTATGTTTCAGAAGACAATCAGTCAAAATAAAAATCGCTAGTTCAAGAGCTGACTCTGGCGGATTAGAGTATGAAAGTGACGTGTTTGATACACATCCAATGTATAACCCTAATACTATGGACTTTGATGCTGGTGTAATTACGGTAGAAGAAGGTATGGAATTGGATGGTAAAAGTGCTAGCGCTATAACTATGGTTGATGTTAATAACGACCCTAAAGAAGACGAGATAATGACTATCACTGGATGGGGTAGAACTAGAGTAAGTCTTTTTGTTTCATCATCATCATCTCAGCCAATTTACGTCCACTCCTGGACATAGGCCTCCTCTAAATATTGCCACCTTGTGCGGTCCTGCGCCTCCCTCATCCATCGGCTTCCCGCCGTCCTTACGAGGTCGTCGGTGTGAGGGGTCTCCCCACCCTGCGTTTTCTGGTACACTCTAGAACCTTTCTGCCGCAACGGCTGTTGGTTCTTCCCGCTATGGCCCTGCCCACCGCCACTTTAACCGGGCAATCCGGAGCACTATATCGGTCACTTTGGTTCTCCTGCGGATCTCCTCATTTCTGATTCGATCACGCAGGGAAACTCCTAACATAGCTCTCTCCATTGCCCTCTGAGTGACCTTGAGCCTTCTGAGAAGGTCCATAGTTAGCGACCACGTCTCTGTGCCATACGTCATCACTGGCAACACGCACTGGTCGAAGATCTTTTGTCTTCAGACACTGTTGCAATGTGGACGAGAAGATACGTTTTAGCTTCCCGAACGCTGCCCAACCGAGTTGGATTCAACAAGTGACCTCCTTAGAGCACAACTTTAGAGCCCTTATTTTGCTCAATGGCTTCTTTAATACGAAATGTATTAAAGTGCCGAAGGTCGCGAGTCAGTGACTTAGAGATGTGTCTATTGAGCCGTCTATACAGATCAGCATTGTCTGGAGATTACAGTGCCATCGTATGCCTTTACTCCATGAGCGAGAGAGTGTGGTTGGAGATCTTTTTTGATCTTCTCCGGTGCTGGGTCTTAAAAGCACCGGAACCGACTGTACGGACAGTTTCCACAAACTTTTCGTGGTATTCGTCCACATCAACACATTCGTTGAGGCTCTCGAAGCAGTTTTGTAATATGAGTTGGAAGTTTTCGGGGATTTGGACTGGCGTAGGTCGGAGCGTAGACTTTATCAGCCGACTTCTTTCCAGCCTTGGATTGATATTTAATGTGCCTCTTACCATCCGGTAATCACTTTTTGTTTATTTCATTCTATTATTTATTTAACGGTGACCCCTTACACGGTGGAACGACGACCTAGTTAGGACGGCGGGAAGCCGATGGATGAAGGAGGCACAGGACCGCACTAGGTGGCAATACTTGAAGGCGGCCTATGTCCAGCAGTGGACGTGTATTGGATGATATGATGATGATGATTTATTTAACTTTTTTAGCTTCCGCCCACGGCTTCGCCCGTGTGGTTATGTTACAAAAATGACTTAGTTATTTTTCAGATTAGACAACTCCAAATGCTTAGGCAGCGCATTTTTTTTCATTTTATTTAATTTAGTTATTAATGCTGTACATACCTCTTTTCAGTGTATTTTATAAGGACAATAATTATGTTTCTTTATTCAAATATTTATAATTGGCATGTTTTTAAATAAATAAACCGTTATGATTTTATAGCCAGATTTTGACCGCGTAATGTACGCAATATTCTTAAGGGAAACTAAAGTACCTGTGGTAAACAGACAGCAGTGTAACGAGAACCTCGGAGGCATAACGACCCGTATGTTTTGTGCTGGGTATGAAGATGGAGAGGTAGATACTTGTGAGGTAAATGTCTATTTTATTATTATCTTGTCTACGGCCGTTGCATTAAATTTGGCGGGCAGCGGGGCGTTGGCGTTGCAAGCGATGAGCGCCTGCCGCCGCTGCCGCCTCGCGCCGCCGCTGCCGCCTCGCGCCGCCGCTGCCGCCTCGCACCGCCGCTGCCGCCCCGTTGCCACCCCGATGCCCGCTAAATTCAAGGCAGCAGCAACCTAACTGGCTCAGTGGCGCGACGGTAGCGCAATCGGCTGCCGTGCACGAGGTCACGGGTTTGATCCCTACACAGAGCAATGATAATTATTTGTGCGATCGCGTTAAATTGATGTTTGTAAAAGACCCCGCGACACAGGCCATGATCCCTAGTGCGGGAAAAAAAAACATGTTCAGAGAGATTTATGGTAAATTATAATGTTAAAAAAAAATGGTGTTCATTGTATTTTGACAATAATAACGTACGGTCATTTCAATTATAGGCACGATCTATAGCGGTGTAAAAAAAAATATTAAAACTTTAGGTAAATAATTTTCTGTTTCAGGGAGACGACGGCGGTCCAGCTGTATCGTCAGAATCTGGAAGACTTGCTGGTATAGCATCTTTTGGTTATGGATGTGCTAGACCAGATTCACCCGGAGTTTACACTAACATTGGTCAATTTTTTGTTAGACTTTTCATTTACTCTATTACGAACAAATAAAGAATAGCAGGCGTGAGTCATAAAAAAAGTTTACAATTGATATTAGTGGTTATTATAATTAGTTTAAGGTAAAAAAGAGATATGAAAAAAGAGATACAGTTAACAACGAACCTTGAATAATATTATCTAATATAATAAAAATCTTAACTATGAAAGTTGTCATAACTAAATCATCATCATCATAACAGCCCATTAATGTCCCATTGCAGGGACGGGGCTCCTCCCGTGACGGAGAGTTACTTGGCCTACTAATACCATGCTGGCCAGACGGATTGGTATAGGATTTAATTTCAAGTTTTCCTTCTTTTCATAAGTAAATGTCGAGATAAAAGCAAAAAGGAGTAACAAATGACCACTGAACACAATTTTCCATAAATCGCTAAACACGAAAAGTGACCATGTAATATTTGATGCATTGATTCAAATTTTGTAGTTGACTAGACCAACGATTATTTATAATTTATTTATGTTAAATATTTATACTTAATTTGTTTGATTTTATTTTGTTATAAAATTATGTTTTATGGATGCTGTTGTAAATAAATAAGAAAATTAAAATTATTACATGTAACATTTTATTTATATATTACTAATTAAAAAAATTAACTACTCATTACTTAACTACCCCTAATAGAATAGTAATGATTGCAGCTTCACTTATCATAAGACAGGTAAATATGTTTAATAAATAAAGACTGACCAAAATAAGACACTCAAGAGTAAATGCGTAAGATGGCACTGCAGTCTCCAGACGATATAACTATAAATATTCCTCAAACGTTCACACAACGCCATCTAGTCCCAAACTAAGCAAAGCTTGTACTATGGGTACTAGATAACGGATAAACATACCTAATTTTTTTTTGTAAATACGTACATATTATACATAGAAAACACCCAGACCAATGCAAGCAATCATGTTCATGCACACAAAGATTTGCATTGAGCGGGAATCGAACCCGAGACCTCTGCGTAGCAGTCATGTTATATAACCACTACGCCATATCATCATAACTTAAATTCTACCTCAACTCCTTCCAATTGACTCTTCCTGATCAAAAAAAGCTTGTCAGATGGGGAAAAGTCACGGAAAAAAATGCACGGAATATGGCGAAGAAATAGACACTTATTGGTAGGCGGCAAAGTGCTTTTGGATAGGGGACGACAGAGTAGGTATAAGAGATTATACGGGAGGCAGTGAGTCTATCGATTTCGTGAGCTAAAAAAGGCCTGACTACAAAATGAAAGACAAAACCCTCCAATTTGTTAAGAAAGCCACCAAGTGTTTGGTCCTCTATCACGCGATGGGCCCGGCAGCCGCACGGAGAATCCATGGTATGCTAAGATTAGGTCTTATACACCTGAACAAACATCCAAAACTATTCAAATAAAATGGAAGTGGTATTAAAGTTGGTAAATAAAGACCTGTGTAAGTCCATACTAATATTATAAATGGAAAAGTGTGTCTGTCTGTTTGTCTTTTTTTTCACGGCAAAACGGAGCGACGAATTGAAGTGATTTTTAAGTGGAGATAGTTGAAGGGATGGAGAGTAACATAGGCTACTTTTTGCCCCTTTCTAACCCCCACTTCCTAAAAATGGGGGATATTAAGGCAAGCAAAGCCGCGGGCAAAAGCTAGTTGTATATGAAAGGAATTTACTTTTAAGTAAAAGTTATTGACTAATTTAGAATGGCGGGAAATCCGATGGATGCAGTAGGAACAGAACCGCGCAGTGTGGAGATATTTGTAGGAAGCCTATGTCTAGCACTGGACATACTTTGGCTGATTTGATGTAAATTTAGCCACAGCTTACAAAATAATTTACTGTTATTTATTATTTAAAGCCTGTACTGTCACACTGGTGGGCAGAGGCCTCCCTTTCAGACTTGTTTGCTAATTATTTTCGAAGCAATCATTCAGCCACCTCCTGTTAGATCGTCCTCGCTAACACTTCACCTGCCGCTTCACCGCTCGGAGTCCACTCTGTCTCAAAATATGTTTAACTAATAAGAAATTTGACTCTGGGTCGGACTGGATGCGTAAGGCGCAGGAACATGTTCTTCGGCTTGTTGCTAGTTAATTGATTAAATAAGAAACATTGACTAAAAATATTTTCTAAAAGTCTGACTTTCTTACATAAAACTCACGCTTTATCCTTATCCCATTAGGGTAGGCAGAAACTACTGAGGGCCTTAACTAGGATCCTTACACACCTCCTCTGCATCATCTACATTCGAACATTTTAAATTCATGCAATGAGATTCCGATTGCTATGCACTTGCCCTTTCTAAAGGATGTTACCAACTACGTCTATAGCTGACTTCTACGGGTCATTCACTACCTGGCCGCTGTGAGCGACAGTAGCTGCCACTCTTATGCCCGATTTACACATCGACAAGTACAGTAGCGAGTTAAGTAGTATTTTAAGATTAAGTTTATTTAAATAGATCTCCATCCTATTTTTTGGCGAGTTAAGTACGAAGTAGCCCCCTCTCTTGCGTCTCGCCAACTTAAATCGGCAAAAAATAGGATAGAGATCTATTTAAATCAACTTAATCAACAACTTACTACTTAACTCGCTACTGTACTTGTCGATGTGTAAATCGGGCTTTAGCTGCTAAGAGCGTGGCAGCGAGCGTTGAGATCAAAAGTATGAATATATATAGAGCATGCCACGAGTCGCCGCACATAACGAAAACGCATAATTTTTGTTCCTACGCCACCCGTTCACCGCTAAGACTGAAGTCGTGAATGAGCTGTTAGCCTCGTTCTGTAGGACATAGATGAATAAGAATTATATAACTTTATTGAAATTCAATATTATTTTTATCTAAAACAATAAAATGTGAAGCTGTAAAATGTTTACAACTGATCTGACTTTCAATAAAATGCAGAATGTGGGTTCTTATCATTAATTCTAATTAGGAATTTACGGGAGTACATGACTTGTTTTTGTTTTACGATTGGTTTACCCGTTAGCATTCAAAATCAACTTATTACAGTGTAAACGTAAAAGCTAGAAAAAAAACTAAAATATACACTAGTATTTTATTTTGTAGTTCACTTTTAACATTGCCACTGTGTTTCTTTTAATCAAGTTACTTTTGAACCAGTACAAATAGTAGACAATACTAAAGACAATCTTCATAGTTATCTATACAATAAAATTAACAAAATTCTACAAATTTACTCTACGAATTACCATAGTTAATTGTAAGAATATTATTAATGTTATGTTAGTATATGTTTACTTAGAAGGAGTATCTCAAAAACTTTATGTAACTTACATACATACGTAAACTCACGCCTTATCCCGGCCGGGGTAGGCAGAGACGACAGAACGCCACTTGTCACGATCCTGGCAAACAGATTTGGCCTCGTCCACATTCATTAAGCGAGTCATACATGCGTGTCGGTTACGAATCGACGCTTGAAAGGAAAAATTTACCAAGCGACATATTGGTAACTTCATACCAGAGCAGTTTAAAGTTTTTTTTTTCACAAAAAAAATCGTTAAAAATCGCCTATTAATCATAATGATATAATTCCAACGAATTTGAGTTGTACTTTAAAGACTTCATGAATTGGTATTTAACAAAAATAAAAATTTTCAGTAGTTTATGAAATAGTGTCGGTTAGTAATAAATTTTGTCAAAATCACAAACAGGTAATAGTTACCAACCGGCGAAGAAATTTCATAAACAAATAAGTAAAATTATCTAAATCCCATTACTTTAAGATTGTGTTCAAAGTAAAACGAGACATCCAGAAGTAATGCACGTTTCACGATTAGGTAAAATTATATAAACAGAAAACAGAAACACTTTCCTGCCAGGCAATTTTAGTTATATTACATATTAAATACAGTTCGTTTAGGTTTTTATTGATCAAGTAACAATGAATATAGGTTTTAGTACACAAAATCAAAGATCTTGTCGTGATCTTTCAAGTCATATTTATTATAGATAAATTTATTTAATTAAGTATGAGTTTAATTAGTAGAGTGTAAAAATTAACTAAAATAAAAATGCATTGTAATTATTAAAGATAATTATTTATTTAAAAAAATGTTGAAATCAGTCTTTTTTAGGAATCATAAAATATTGTCATAACAAACCTAAAATAGAACTACAAACGAATAATAGTTTTTTTTTCAAGTAACATTATAACTATAATTCACGTAATTATGTACTTATAAAAACATCAAAAATATTGGCTACAAGTTTTAAAAATAACAAAAACGTTTCTCAAATGAAACACAAAACAGGAGGAAATATTTCAATAAACTATACTTAAATAAAACAATAATAATTATTAGTATCAAGTTCCCACATTTAAAGTTTAGATATATTTGGCACTTTAGGTAAACTTATCAATAACTTTGTAATACGAGTAAGACATAACATAATGGCACATAGAAAAGCATCTCAAGCAAATTAGGTGACTGACTGCCTTCGTGACGCACTAGGTTCCTACTAAGTGCAGAGCGCGAGTGCACGCGGGTCATCCATACAACAGTTCGATGATCACTAATCGATATTTTACTGACCAACCGCCACTAAAAAAACTAGTTACAACGCGTCTAAACGACAATATAAAATAAATGCAACCTGACTAAACTTGTTTTAATACAAATTTCATAACTATAATTGTTAACCAAATGACAAAAATAGTAAAAAAACGGCAGGTAAAGAATAACCAAACGACAAAATTATATTTATTTTAGGCAGGAAAATACTACTATTTAATATTTATAAGTGCATTGCGTTTACGAAAAAAATACTAAATGAAAATAAGTACATAATTACGATAAGGTAAAAAGTCTTTAATATTGAATAAATAAAAAAAATATCCAGGTAAAATTTCCTAAGTATTATTCATTCCGTAGACAGTATTAGGTAAAAATTACTAAATGTGTAAACGTGTTGATTTGAGTCAAAGCAGACATTACTAAGTGTAAAAACTTAAATTCAATACCTACCAATTGAAAGTTATTCAGAAATTGGTTATATTTTTGTCGGTTAGTCACCGAAATCAGTAAAAATGAGACTATTTTAAAATTACCAAGCGACAAAAAAAGTCATCCTAGCGGGATGAGAGCAGGATCAATCGATGCAGATTTTTTTTCCGATTCCAGTGATATATATAACTCAATACTACCCAAAATGTCGCTTGGTCATTTTTGCCTTTCAAGCGTCGACTATTTTTTGGCGAGTTAAGTACGAAGTAGCCCCCTCTCTTGCGTCTCGCCAACTTAAATCGGCAAAAAATAGGATAGAGATCTATTTAAATCAACTTAATCAACAACTTACTACTTAACTCGCTACTGTACTTGTCGATGTGTAAATCGGGCTTTAGCTGCTAAGAGCGTGGCAGCGAGCGTTGAGATCAAAAGTATGAATATATATAGAGCATGCCACGAGTCGCCGCACATAACGAAAACGCATAATTTTTGTTCCTACGCCACCCGTTCACCGCTAAGACTGAAGTCGTGAATGAGCTGTTAGCCTCGTTCTGTAGGACATAGATGAATAAGAATTATATAACTTTATTGAAATTCAATATTATTTTTATCTAAAACAATAAAATGTGAAGCTGTAAAATGTTTACAACTGATCTGACTTTCAATAAAATGCAGAATGTGGGTTCTTATCATTAATTCTAATTAGGAATTTACGGGAGTACATGACTTGTTTTTGTTTTACGATTGGTTTACCCGTTAGCATTCAAAATCAACTTATTACAGTGTAAACGTAAAAGCTAGAAAAAAAACTAAAATATACACTAGTATTTTATTTTGTAGTTCACTTTTAACATTGCCACTGTGTTTCTTTTAATCAAGTTACTTTTGAACCAGTACAAATAGTAGACAATACTAAAGACAATCTTCATAGTTATCTATACAATAAAATTAACAAAATTCTACAAATTTACTCTACGAATTACCATAGTTAATTGTAAGAATATTATTAATGTTATGTTAGTATATGTTTACTTAGAAGGAGTATCTCAAAAACTTTATGTAACTTACATACATACGTAAACTCTTGCCTTATCCCGGCCGGGGTAGGCAGAGACGACAGAACGCCACTTGTCACGATCCTGGCAAACAGATTTGGCCTCGTCCACATTCATTAAGCGAGTCATACATGCGCGTCGGTTACGAATGCTCTTTATTTGGCCCTTCTCCAATATGCAACCTATCTGGTCACCATAATTATATGTTTTCCGGGGCCTACCGGCACCGACTCGCCCTTTCACACTAGCCTTGTATACTTGTTTTGTCAAACGCTCATCATTCATTATGTAACTTGTATGTAAGAAATGCAAATAAACAATCTATATTTATTTTATTATCAAAAGAACAGTAAATTGCGATTATCCATAAACTTGAAATATTGAGTTATATAGTTCCTCCATCACACCGACAATATTTATGTACGGGCAATACATTATCAATAACTTTTCTAATTATAAATGCAGTAGTATTAGAATATTGAGTGTAAGTATATAAACTATTTATTTAAACCTGATTGTCATAGTGTCTTCTTTCACTGAACCATCAGTATGGATAAAATGTTGTTCTACTTTTGCATTTATGTGCTGTTTTGCATCAATGGTAATTTGTTTATTTTTTATATACATAAAATTTAGTTATTTAATGACTTACACATTTTAAATTAGCAAACATATTTTAAGACATTTAATTGCTTTTTATCTAAAAAGAACTAAGGATTGCACGTGTAAACTTTGCATAAGCCTGTACCCAAATTCATAAGTAAGTACCTATAATATCGGCCAATTGACACCCCCAAAGTTGCACATAGCCCTCTTCCAAAACACTTCCACTTTACATGGTCTTGGGCTCTCTAATACTTTGGTCAGTCCTGACAAGGTCATCTGTATATGTATATGTATTAGGGATCTCCCTCGCTATCAAAACTGAATTAAAACCAAAGCCTAAAATTAATATCCATTTTTTTTCGGTTCTTTATCAATATCGAAAAGATAAAAATGATTGACTTGAATCTGACTAAAGGACTGTTTTGGCGGAATTTTCAGCGCAATTAGAGTAAAACCTTTTTTTTTAGATGTCGCTTTAAGAATAATAGAACCAACTGTTCAAAAGAATAACACCAGTAGGATAGTAGGTGGAGAAGATACCACTATCGAAATGTATCCTTACATGGCGTATGTATTTGTAACCGATGGGCGTTCAAGAAGACGATGCGGTGGAGCAATTATAACTAAAAATCATGTCATTACTGCTGCCCACTGTTTAATTAATGAGTAAGTATCAACAATATAAAAAAATCTAAAGATTTGCAACGCGTTTTATAATTTCCCTCGTTGAAATTTTTAACTGATTTCATTTAAAAATACATCTTGTGCACTAGGGTCAAGCTTGTTATTATTGTAATTTTAAAGACGGTAAACTAAAACATAAAGCCTCAAAACAATAATAATTTGTAGTTCTTGCGTGGGAATTAGAACCCTGACACTTAAATACACTACCTAGCCTAAAGTGGTTCGTTGGTTTGACTTATGTGTTAGATTTATAACGCCGAATGTACAGGAAGTAAAAACCACAATAAGAGTTAAGGAGGATCAGGTGGACTTTGTGGACACTTTAAAATTTCTTGGTATAACACTATACTCTAAGCTTCAGTAGGGCCCACATGTTATGACAGTGGAGAAAAATCCAACTTCTGATTAATTAATCTTCATACAAAACGTCCCAATTTTGGGTGTAATAACATGTATGTATATTAGGTCCTAATGTTAATAGTATATTATTATTAATTTACTTAATGCTTCAGAGAAATAGCATATGTAAGAATCGGCAGTACCTATCGTACCAGTGGAGGAAAGGAATATATATCTGAAAAGCTTGATGCAAATCCAATGTATAACCCTGGAACTATGGAATATGATATTGGTATAGTGCACATAGAAGAAGGTATGGAGTTAGATGGAAAAACCACTAGAGCTATACCTATAGATGGACTCTACGAGGATCCTGAAGAAGGCGAAATGATGATTATCACTGGATGGGGTACTAAAGAGGTAAGTCATTTAATCATTTTCTGTACCGTGCCCTACAGGGTCTATAATTGTACCTATCATTATTTTAATAAGACCTGTACCTAACTAAAATTATGGAATGCAATAAAAATGAAATTAAAATTATCACCCAACATTATTTCTTTTAAAATGCACATATTTTTTATTAATAGTTTACTTCTTTAATTAGTCTTTTATAATATGTGCTACAGAATATGGTCTTTCAAACCTAGTCATAACAAGCAACCTTTCTCATAACTATAGTCTTAGGTTTTTGCCGGATTTTCAATAGCTTCGGATGTGGTTTACCAACTATTTATCCTCTTCTTCTTGATCATTATCCTCCACATTATTTAGGATTCCTTTCGATAATGGTATCCATACGTTGAACCTTAGTGTCAACCAGTAATTAACGATGTGCAAGATTACTGATTTCCACTGTATTATCGCTTTCAGTAATACCACCTGAAAATATATCATTCTACGGTGGCGTGATAGATATATTATCAGCTGATATAGTTCAATTATCGTCATCCAAAGCCAATACAAACTCATGCGTATTCAACTTTAAATCAGGAATTTACGATAAATAATTTAAAAAACTTCGTACTTTAATGGATTTTTTTTATAATATTAGTAGGAAGTAGGATTTATAATTATGAAGCGTGAAAGTTGAAAAGTTATGATTTTTTATATTTATTAAATATTCATCACAAATATTTATTCTTGTTTCGATGACAATCTTGCAAACCTTATTTATTTTAGTACAGAGGTGAACCATCTGAAATATTACAAGTTGCTCGAGTACCTGTTGTGGACAGACGTGAATGTAGAGAGCAGCTCCAAGATGATATAACGATGAGACTGTTCTGTGCTGGGTATGAAGAAGGAGGTGTAGATGCATGTGGGGTAAAGATTTTGTCTGTTTATATTTATCAACGCTAACCTAAGCTAAAATTGTATGACGTCACGACTCATATGTCAAAATTCTATGACGTGACAACTCATCTGTCAAAAATTCTAAGACGTCACGACTCATCTGTCAAAATTCTATGACGTCACGACGAGGTTGTGGGTTCGAACCCTACGCAAGATAATTATTTGAAAGATTCACAAGTTATGAGCCTGGATGTTCTTTGTATCTGTAACGCTTTGTTCTGCGTGGACGACGAATGCAACGCGACGTGATGCGACGAACGCGACGTACGCGATCATATCAACGGCGTACCCTACTTGTGTCCTATGTGACCGTCTGCGACGAGACGCTACGTAATCATGTACGCGTTACAATGCCCTGCCTTCTCGCCCCGCTGCCCGCTAAATTTGAGTCACTGGCCTTAATTTACAATTAAATTAATATGTAATTTAATACAGGGAGATGACGGCGGTCCCGCTGTAACGGCACGTACTGGAAGACTTACCGGTTTATCAACTTATGGTTTTGGATGTGGTGAACCAGAAACGCCAGGACTTTACACTCTCATCTCGGATTATTTGAATAGGGTTTACATTAATTCTCAGACCGGTCTATAATACAATCGTGCAGGCGTCTATAGCTAAAAACAATATCTATTAAAAATATATTTTCGTGTCTGTTTAATGGCTTATAATAAATGCAATGTCTTTATAAATTGTACCTTATTTTTTTTTGTCTGCGTTTATGATATGTAAGGCTACATACGGGTCACACGCCACAATCTCAAATGCCGCCAAAAGAAGCAAGAATGGGCTACAAAAGTAACTGAAGCGCGCGACAGTAACTTTTATTCATACATTTTGAAGTTTAGTGGCTGGTGTGGGCCACAAGAAGCGAGCACCGACGATTAAAACGCGTGGCGGCCAACGGCGTCAACCGTCTGCAGTGAGTCCATATAAAATGTATGAAAACTAGAGGAAATATACCAGTGGCGGCATTTTGTGTTTGAGGCCGGTGGCCCGTTTGCAGGAACCCTATCTACATTAATGTAAAGCTCATTAAAAACCATTCAATAGTTTTAAGTAAACAAGTAATGAAGACTTTAGAGTTTTATTGTTGTATTAATTTTATTATATAAGTTGCTGTCATTGGTTTTGTTATCAAATTATTCATTTTATAAATTAAAGTTCTTACCTGTATTGTTTATTTTATTAATATTTTTTTAACTTCAAATTCCAAGCGGGCAAGGCCACAAATTCGCAAGAGGAATTGCGTGCGTCTAATTAACCCCCATATTACGTGTATGCACGATACATCGTGACATCAAAATGAAAACTTCTAATCAGACGCAATCAAGAAATACAGCTGTTTATGTCGCAATATTTTGACAAGCAAGGGTATCAAAACCTACAGGAAACTTCCAGTCTTCCTACAATCTTGAAATTTGGCATGATGCAAGTTCTTTTAATAAAAACATAATGAAGGAAAAAATCCAAAAACCTTACTTTTAGTTCTATCATAATTATTATAATATATTTTTCATATACATGACGTCATAGAATTTTGTCGGAAAAATATATTTGGGACATGAGTTGGGACGTCATAGAATTTAGGCGAGAATATATTTTTGACAGGTGAAGCGTGATGTCTTAGATTTTTTGACAGCTAAATTGTGACGTCATAGAAGTTTTGACAGATGGGCCGTGACGTCATCGCATTTAGGCGGTAAAATAAATAGGTTTTCACGGAACCCTCGGTGTGCGAGTCAGATTCGCTGCACTAAAGCGTAAATTGTAAATTATTCTTTGGGGTTTTCAAGGACCCCACGAATCGAAGTAAAGTCAAAGGGTGCAAAGGAAGAAGGATTAAACATAATATACTTAAACGATAATAAAAGTCTTTTTATTGTTCCAGCAGCAAATTTAATCAATAACTTAAATCACGCCTGCCACACCATCGTATTATACACCCGTCTCAGAGTAAATGTAAAGTCTAACAAAAAATTGTCCAACAAGAGCGTAAACTCCGGGTGATTCTGGTTCAGCACATCCAAAACCAAAAGATGTTATACCAGATTGTCTTCCAGTAGCGGCAGTAACAGCAGGACCACCTGAATCTCCCTGAAATGTCAATTATGTGTTAGATTATATCGACGGGTCCTACGTAGACTAGTATAAGTGCAAAGACACAAGTTTAAAGGAGAGCAATTCAAAGGTTCAAAAGCTTATAATTTTGTTAAAGTTCTACAGAAATTACTGAAATTTTGATAAGTTATACCTTGAAATGAAAGGAAAAAACCGGACTAAATATATTTTTATATTTCTTTGTATTTTAGAAAATAGCTGTACTTGCATTTGTTTAGCTTGTTTTGATCAAAGTATCCAAACAAGTAAACTGTTACAAGTAACCACTTGTACTAGTTTACAAAGTTCTGACTTAGTTTTTAAATAATGAAAATAAAAGAAATACACATTATTAGTCTTACAAATAAGTGTAATTTGTAAATCATGAAACCTCGAAATATGGAAAAATAATTTCATTTATCTACTTTTAGCACTTGTACTACTTTACAAGCTACTAAGAAACTAGTTGTACCAGTAATTTATGTAGTTTTGTGGACATGAACCTGATTTTTTTATGGAAAAATGAAACAAACAAACGTACAAAATAGTAAAACACGTTTATTGTGTAACATTAAATGTGTAAAAATAAACGTATTTACTATTTTTATAATGACTTCAAATTTTGAAGTCTTTTCCAATTTATTTTTTTAATTATTAAATGTTAAAAATTTAGCATGATTCTCGCTTAGATAGTAAATATAATCTTTAATAGGTTAAGGAGATATTAAATTATTAAATCAGTCTTTAACAAGCTATAAACTTTAATAAAATATACACTTGGCTTCGTCTTTTTAGTAATAATAATTAGTTAAAGCAATCAGTGCTTTCTTTACCATGTTAATAAAATAATATGTATCTATAACAAAATGTTCGATTCTTTTTAGGTAAGAACTGGGAGCCAACCACAAGCTCTTATAGCAATATTATTGTAATCTTACTTAGCCTTTTCGTACCACGAAGTGCTTAAAACAAGCTTATAATAATATTGAATTTTAATGAAACAATATAGCAATATTGAAACAATATTGCTTTGCACTTCGTGGTACGAAAAGGCTAAGTAAGATTACAATAATATTGCTATAAGAGCTTGTGTTTGGCTCCCTGTACGATTACTAAGACTAATTAAATAGTTGTCTTACAGACTCAATACAAAATAAAATATACATTGCACAACTTTAAAATATAAGACTTCTATTAAAATAAAAACCTAGTCAGATACGTTTACGTAGGTATATATAAAACGTTCTAACATTTTATTTTATTCCACCGACCATCTTTTTGTTTAGTGGAAACATTGTTGTCCCTCCAAGTGGATATACTGGGAAAAGTTGTCAGATACTAATTCTCCCGTGATAACTTCTCACTCTTTCACAAGATCGATTGAATTGCATAATGTCACGTAGTATTCACGGCTGTGCTAATACACAAGTGGTTACAAGTGATGACAAATTTATGAAAGTGAGATTTTTTTTATGTATTAAACAAAAATGTCTTAGCTATATGGCTCTGTAGAATTATATTATCTATAAAGTAACGTTGCCTTAGTGTGGTAGCTATAGCTGCAAGCAATTTAAGCCCTAACCTGTAAATTATGCAAAAACTAACTTTTTTATGTTAGAAATGTTAAGTTTATTTGCTCCCTAAGAGTTCTTTCATTGCACAACTAACGTAAATTTTAGCTGCTTATTTATTCATTTACCCACATTTTATTAAAATATATAAAAAACCAGCAAAGATTTAAAAATCAATAAAGTGTAAAATTTTATTCAAAATGTTCCCCATAGTTCTCTACTAGCAATATGCTACCCATTCTCCTACCAGGTGTTATAACACCGGTCATTTCCCAGATTTCCCAGAGGACCAGGATTACTTTTTATGTAGTTTTTCTAAAACGTAAGTGACACAAATACCAACATATCAAATTTTTTTAAAGATCTGGGACCCTTAAAAGTTTCAGGAGTATCTGGGTTAATTGACTCCGAGAACGCTTCATACTTATTATTATTTTTATTTTCACTGATCTGAAACACTCAAAACGTCGTAAAAATATGAATAATTTTAAGAAATTCAATACATAAAGTAAAATTCGTTGCAGTTACACCCGTATTGTACGTACGCGCTGTATCATCGCCGCGCGTATACTGGTGCAACGGCCACTTACACTCACGCGTCACGTGGATCGTAACTACGTAAACTAATGCAAGTAACTTATATCAGTTTTGACCATCTCCTTGCATTAAATTGTGTTACTTACATCAGTTTACGAGTTTGTATCGCCGAAACTAAAGGAAATTTTAATTTTTTTCTTACTGATTTGAGAAGAATAGGTTATTTTAAGGCCATTCAAGCAAAATAGTCATTTTTGTTAATTTGTGGGTTACACCAGTATACGTAGGACCCGTCGATATAAACTGGCCTGTAAATGTAAGGTATTGCTGTAACATCATAAAAGGAAGAATAAAAAAAATTAAAATGAAGACGCAGTTTCTGAATATAATAGTTTTACCAAAAGCAGTTCAACTTTTCTTTAAAAAAACAACTCACGTACGAAAGGTCGAGCCCTGTGTTGCGGGGTCTTTTGCAGAAAAAAACAGACACAAAGAACACCCAAGCTTGTGGATCACGCAAATAATTTTGCGTAGGATTCGAACCCACAATCTTGTGCACGGATTTTCTACTGGGGCAGTTTGATAAACAACAACAACTGGCATTTATCAAGGGTATTGCTGTGAGGAGCTGTTCCGGAAATTCCCCGCAGCCGAATTTCTCCACAAAAGTACTCGCAATCGACTGTCCTACTATGGTCATCACCTTGATGGTTGGCGGACATCCACTGTGTGATTTTTGCGAAGCTTCCTACCACAAACATCTGTTTTGTAAAACATGCTCGGTGCGGCAATATTTCCGGACCGTTTCGACTTGGGAAGCTTCAAGAAACGAGCGTACTCCCTTTTAAAATTAATTCCTGTGATGTCGCGGGTGTCCATGGGCAGTGGTGTTTACTTACCATTAGGTGAGCTGCTGGCTCGTTTACCTACCATCATATAAAAAATAAACAAAAAAGAATATTTTATAAATTTATAAATCACGTAAAATTAATAAATATAAATAGATTTACCTTACAACTACTTATGCCTCCTTCTTCATAGCCAGCACAGAACATTCGGCTCGTTACTACATCTTCTCCGATCTGCTCCCTACATTCACGTCTGTCTACAACAGGTACTTGAGCAACTTGTAATATATCACTTACTTCACCACCATCCTAAAAATAATGTGCAAGAAATTGTCATCAAATGAAGTAAAAATATTTTTGATGAAAAATAATAGAGCTGACTGCGATTAATGGGTAATTGATTGGTTATTCGTGAATTATTGGAGATTTGCTTACTTTATTAGAAAATGTTTAGGGTAATTAAATACAATAAATTAAATGACTCACAGAAGTTGTACCCCATCCAGGGATTGTCATCATTTCGTCTTCTTTAGGATCCTGATTAACGTCATCTAAAGCTATAGCTCTTGTGGTTGTTCCATCTAACTCCATACCTTCTTCGATGGTTAAAATACCAACATCAAAGTCCAAAGTATCAGGGTTATACATTGGATGTGTACTCAACGATTTAGTATCATACCGCGTTCCTCCACGATGCCTATTAGTAGCGCCGATTCTTACTCTTGCTGATTGCATTCTGAAACATTGAATAGTAATAAGATATCCTAGTTTTAAGTATGGATGGATGTATAACACTCTATGCCGTAAAACTTCTTTATGAAATTAGATTAGATTAGAAAAACCTAAGAATAATGTAGCTTTTCCATTAAAATAACAGATAGGTTTCAATTTATAGAGAATACTTTGTGTTTATAATAAGCTACTCAAAACGGTAATTGATTCTTAATAAACTAACTCCCTAAACAAAGCGCGTATGTCAAATGGTATGTCAGTTTGCAGTTTTGAGTACCACGGAAGATTTATAAATTATATTAGTGAGGCTAGAGGTTTATTTGTGTGCATTATTGTTATGACTTTAAAAGCTCACGACACAGGCCTTACGTGGTGTCTTACGTGGGCGACGAATGCGACGCAGCGCGACGTGATGCTACACGCGACAAGTGTTCTACATTGATTACGACGCGTCTCGTCGCAGACGGTGACATAGGACACAAGTAGGGTACGCCGTTGATTTGATCGCGTACGAATCGTTTCTCGCATCACATCGCGTTGCATTTGTCGCCTACGCAGGACATTCCGTCAATCTTAGTGCGCAAGTGTTATTTTAAAATAAAATAAATAAAAAGTATAAAATTATCTTATTGCGGAATTTAAAACACACCATTATGGAGCGCTGCGAATCACTAAATTTAATTTTTTGCACATTTTATTCCATATTCTCATAAATAGGATTTTGTCTACTTACCCATCAAGACAATGAGCAGCAGTAAGAATATATTTTTCACTTAAAATTGATCCAGCACATTGATAACTTTCACGCCCATCAGATATCAATAAATACGCCATGTAAGGATACATTTCGATAGTGGTATCTTCTCCACCTACTATCCTACTGGTGTTATCCTTTTGAACAATTGGCTCTACTATTCTTGAAACAACATCTAAAAACAATAATAATTTATTTATTCTTGTATTTGTAGCCATGTGTGTGTGTGTGTGTGTGTGTGTGTATTTCATAAACATATTTTAGTTTTATTGATTTAATACATCTGTTTTTGTACGTTTTTAAAGCATTTCAGGCGCTTTGAATATGTAGTAGCCTTCAGTAAACAACAACCCGGAATTACACAGCAATCGCAACTAACAAAAGTTTCTAATTGCAGCAGCAACCAGCAACTCAACTTTTTCAACAGATAATCGCAATACCAAACGTTTTTCTTACCGCACTCCCGCGTGCCCTGTCACAAAAGTTTATAGTTGCCACAACTAAGTTTTCAGTTTCCTAAATATCAGTTGCAATGGGTGCCAATCGCCTTAAAATTATAGAAATTTGTCAATGTGAACACCCAATTGTAAAAAAAGGAAATTAATTTTGGGCTTCAATGTACGGTTTAAATTAAGTTTTGATAAGCAAGAGAGCTACTTTTGATAAGCAAGAGAGCTACCTTTACCTAACCTAACACTGTGATCTTGTTAGGGCCGATGGATGAGGGAGGCACTGGATTAATAAAGGCAAAGTGTGTAGAAAAGGCCTAGGTTCAAACATGAGCGTAAATTGACTGATATGGCACTAATAAATAGCTAGTATAACTTACACTGAAAATTTGTCCAAGGGAGTCTATCATTGTCATAGCAAAATACAGGGTGGCTCATTCAAAGGGGTCAGTATGGGAAAGTCTTAAACTATAAGTCATACGATGTTTTGTTCTTAGAAACCATGACACCGATTTTGATAAAAAGAAAAACTGCATTCATACATTTGAAAAAGATACTGTACCCAGCCGGGAATCGAAGCCGGTTGTTTTCCAAAAATAAACTTATACTTTTTTTTATCTAAATACCGATTCTGTAGGTCATAAGCAGTAAATAACTCTATAAAACATTATGTCTAAAAAGAATAAAATGCATTGTTTTTACATACTTACATTTATAATAGTAGGTGTTCGATGTGGCCACCGTGCGTCGTTCGAGGTCGCCCGATTTAACGCCTCTAGACTATTTCTTGTGGGATTACGTTAAGGATGAAGTCCTTTTGTACCCGTGACACCACCGTCTTGCACCACTGGTGGTGTAAAGGGTATTTTTTAATACCCATTACACTACCAAAAAGCTGCACACCACCGGGTGGTGTAAAAGGTATTTTTCAATACCCATTACACTACCAAAACATAGTGCTGTACCACCATTAACTGTAGCCTATTCTTGTTAATAAAAATACGTTAACAAAATTTAATATCAAATCAGTATTTATAACTAAACAATACTTTCATTTCATGTGAACATAAACCAAAAAAAACATTTTATACATGAATAAAACCTAAAGGTTCAGTAAAAAATATCTAAAAGATGTAAAATAAAATAAAATAAAAAAACCTGAACTTACCTACGATCATAAGAAACTGTCAAAACAGAGTAATTTGAAGGACATGTTCCCGCGTTTAAAAAAATACTAATAATGCCCCAGTTTATAATTCTAAAAGTATCATATTTTTAATTTTTTTAATTCAGTTAATTCAATGTCATTAAATTGCAGGCAAAGTAATGATTCATACAATGATAAATAAATAATTAATAGGTACATAAACCAAAGAATAAATGTAATGTAGGTACAGCTCTTTGGTAGTGTAATGGGTATTGAAAAATACCTTTTACACCACCCGGTGGTGGTGTAGCTTTTTGGTAGTGTAATGGGTATTAAAAAATACCCTTTACACCACCGGGTGGTGCAAGACGGTGGTGTCACGGGTACACAAGGGGATGAAGTGTACAAAACAAGCTATGATAACTTTGAAGACCATTTAGGTCAGCCATAAAATCAATTTTAACGCAAATTCACCACATAAAGATACAAAATGCAATGACATGATCGTTACCTAAACGTGTTGAATATTGTATTGAAAAAAAACGGTGTCCACTTTGAACACCTACTATGATAAATTAAAGTATGTGAAAACAATGCATTTTATTCATTTTAGATATAATGTTTCTTAGAGACATTTACTGCTTATGACCTACAGAATCGGTATTTAAATAGAAAAAGTAAAAGTTTATTTTTGTAAAACAACCGGGTTCGATTCCCGGCTGGGTACAGTATCTTTTTCAAATGTATGAATGAAGTTTTTCTTTTTATCAAAATCGGTGTCATGGTTCCTAAGAACAAAACATCGTATGACTTATAGTTTAAGACTTTCCCATACTGACCCCTTTGAATGAGCCACCCTGTATAAACCATTTAAAGTAATAAATAAACAAATTACCTTTAGCAAAAACCAGCACAGAAATCCAAAAGCATAGCAACATCTTAAACATACTGATGGTTTAGTGAAAGAAGACACTATGATTATCATATTTAAGTGTATAGTTTATATACATACACTCAATATTATAATTTACTGCATATTATTATTTATAAATAGAAAAATAATTAATAACAGCCCACATACATATAATTTTATTTATATTTCTTATGTCCTTTATTAAGGACGTTTATGTTTTATTCAAGAACTAGGTGTAATTTCCGACTTTGTCATAAAAAAAGGAACAGAAAAAAAACACACTACGCTTATGTACTAAAAATACTCTTGGGTAAATAATGCTATTTTTAGGGTTCTGTACCGATTTTGAAAAAAACGGTACCCTTATAGGATCACCATCTGTCTGTCAAGACCATTTTTTGCAGGAACGCGTAGAGGTACCAAGCTAAATTTTTACCAAATATTAAGGTCTGTTGCCTCTTAGAGCTGTAAAAAAATTAAACTTCTTAACCAACGCAATTAAGGGATATAGTCGTTTAAATCGCAAATTTTCCACGAACAAAGGGCAAAAACCTAAAGGGCTCTTCCAGTCTGCCTACAAACTTAAAATTTGGCATAATGCAAGGTCTTAAAAAATCCAAAAACCTTAAATTTTTAGATTCATCATTATTACATTTTAATTATTTCGTCAAAAAATATTGGTGGGAAAATAATTTTTGACAGCTGAGTCGTAACGTCATAGAATTTTGACAGCTCATTTGCGGCTTCATATTAATTATGGCAGATGATTCGTGACGTCATAGAATTTTTGACAGATGAGTCGTGACGTCATAGAATTTTGGCAATCAGTGGCATTGGTATGTCGAACTCGAACCAACTTCACATGTTCTTTTCTGTTGTCGTGTCAGAGGTATCTGTTGAGCCTTTTTTAGGATATCCTGGCGGGTGTTAGAGTCATCCGGCAGACCTTAGAGTCATCCGGCGGACTCCAGGAACCTTCGGCGGATAGTAAAGTAAACCAAACCTTAATTACTATTATAGTGTTATATCTGCTGCTTCTTTTTCTTTAATTTCAATGGCAAGGCGATATTGTGAGTTAAATTTGATGTATAGCCAAAAACTTTGTGAATCTGACTGAGCTATCGCTGGTCGTTATTATAGTTCTGCTTGACTGCAGGTGTTAGCGGCACGATGAGAGGTGGAAGATGGTTTGAGGAGCACTGCATAGGCTGCTCGGGTTGTTGTTATGGGTGTCCATAATTCCGCTTGATTTAAAGCGAGACACCCCATTTTGTAGAAAAGAGCCGTTGCAGCAATTTGTTACGGGAATCTACCTTCTAATTAATGTTCTAAAGTCACTGTGACCTTTCCAGGGTCGTTCCGAGATATTAAGAATTTCATTGTAAGTTAATGGTATACCTTGCCATTTGATACTAAGCTTACGGCCCGATTTCAGACTTGAATGGATTAGGCGGTTGTGGTCGAGCTGTCGGAGTATTGCAACGATTTAATGGTTGAAGGTCATAGCTTTCCCTTTCCATAACAGTCGCCTGAAACTAGCGGTGTCATAACTGCTAGACTGCTAACAGCCCACAAATACTTAGAAATCATCATCATCTTTAGTTTACATGCGAATCAAGTTTGGGTCTAGGTCTTTGTGAGTCGGGTCAATACCAATCTTACGAATGACTTATACGTGTGGCATAAAAGACGTACGAGCCGAAAGTTTTTAGTCTTGTCTGATGGTTTCCTTGGCTTGAAGACTGCTTGCTATGAACTTAAAGGAGAATGACCAAAAATGTATGGAGCTTGCTCCAAATAACCACCACTAACGAGACCTATGTAACATAATAGTCTACTTAATACTGAGTCATAACTAGACCGCAACCAAAAATATGCTGTCTGTTAAAAGTTATGACTGAATGAAAAGTCATACTTTTTACCTTTTTATGCAAAAAATATAGTGAATATCATTATGTCCGTTGGATATTTTGAACTAATCTACGCATGTCGAGTCATGCCGCTTAGTGTCCCATGTTAGGTTCTCGGTGAAATAGACTGAGGTCGAAGGCCCGCAAGAAAGAAAACACAAGAATTCTGCACAATATTTTTTTTATTCGTGTTACAGTTTAATATAAAACTCACGCGATTAAAAATGAACATTATTTATGTCAGTCTTCATCAACAATGATATTGTTTAGATTAGCAGCTGGAAGCCTAATCGTGGGTTGGTGTCTTGCCCACCCAAAGTACCAAACAATTACCATTACATGGACACAGCATCCCACAGTTCGCATGCCAGATAAACATGAACAATAATAGTTAGTAAAAACTAAAAACACCGTCTCTTGCTACTTCAATGTGATATGCCATTGCGTATCATATGTTCACCACAGTAGCTACGCATGATGGTGGCATCAGACGTTGGTTCAGCGTGAGGACCATTACAGTTACATCCATTATGTAGCCATCACAGCATATGATAAGAAATAGTTTTAACAGATTAGCGTATTTGTGTAAGCTGTATGTTTTCCGTTGGAACAGGAAGTTGCTAGACTTCTGAATATAAATGTATGTCCCATTTACTAATACAATGGCTTTTCTTTCTTGCAAGGGTGAATCTGGGTTTCCATATAGACCATTTGGCAAAGATAGATTTTATAATAGATAAATAGTCAAGTAAAACAAAATTAAAATATTGATATTTTTCATATAGTCGTAACTTTTTACTGACAGCATATTTTTTTTTGGTGTGATACTGAAAAATACTCTCTATTCAAGTGGACTATAAGTCAACATAGGTCTCGTTAGTGGTGGACATTTGGACCACTATTGGTCATTCTTCTTTGAAGCCGCTGTCAAAAAGTCACAACTCCCATAAATCACAGCAGGGCCAAGGTGTTTAATTTGCTCAATCGAGATATGTTACACCTGAGGCTTTTACATTATGTTGTGCCAATATCAGTGATACTAAAAAGCTTGTTGATGGGCTTGAGTAAAACATCACAGCTGTTTGGCATTCTTGGCATTTGCAAGGCGACCTGACCATTTGCAATTTATGAAAGTTGGTGGGCTATTTGGTAAGCAATAACTAAACATTGGAGATCGAGTGATCACTTAACTAAATTATAATGTGCCTTTTTGATCTCAAAATTATCTAATCGTATCTATTTTTCCAAAAAGGAGCGCAACTTGCCTTATCACCCGGTTCCGGGTTGCCGTCGTGTTTTTTTGTTTTTTTTTCTATATATATATATAATTGCTTTGAACAATGTTTAGTGGTTTTTGCAACAGTAAGCCGGTAGCAATCGGGTTATTATGGACACCTCCCTACAAGTAAATAGATATAACTGCATCTACAACTGTACCGTAATTCTCATACATGTTGTCATTCAGAAAAATCCTATAAGTTTAATTCAAATCCATTTAGCACATCAACCCCTGACCCAGGTATTTGTCTTATTAAAACCAGCCAAAGATTTTTTTTTGTATTTTATGTTGTTTATTTTTTTTATAAATAAGTGAGGAAATAATCATTAATTCGACACAGATAAAGGTTTCAAAAAATAAATTTCGTTTCTCTATTTTAATTATTGATGAAAATAAATTGTGATTTATTTATTTATTACATCTAAACAGCTAAATTTACATAATATTAGGAACAGTAATAGTTAACAGACAGCCAATAACAAGTTTTCACTTATATAAAATATAATAGGAGAAAGTGTACACAACCTGTGCTCAAGTACCAAACTGTGTACTTTACACCAATATACTATTAATAACTAATTCGTTGCGACACACGATGCAAAGAACTCCGCTACGCCTGCCAATCCATCGTATTATACACCCGTCTCAGAGTAAATGTAAAGTCTAATAAAAAATTGACCAATGAGAGCGTAAACTCCGGGTGATTCTGGTTCAGCACATCCTAAACCAAAAGATGTTATACCAGATTGTTTTCCAGTAGCGGCCGTAACAGCAGGACCACCTGAATCTCCCTAAAATTTCAATTTTGTGTTAGATTACATATAAACTAACCTGTAAATCTTAGGTACAACTTGAACATTTTAAAAAGAAAAATAAGTTCTTTTAAATAAAAGACTCAGTTTCTGAATCTAATAGTTTTTACAAAAGCAGTTTTATTTTTATTTAAAAAGATAACTCCCGCACTATAGATCGGGCCTTCTGTCGCAGGGACTTTTGCAGACATTAACAGACACAGAGGCTTCCATCGTCTAAACTTGTGTATCACAAAAATATTTATCTTTCGTGGGATTCGAACCCTCTATCTCGTGTACGAATTTACCACCGCGCCAATTTTTATGAAATATATTACGTAAGATCTAGATTAGCAAGATTAGTGTTAATTTAATATGATCAAATAAACGTATACCTGACAAGTATCTACTCCTCCTTCTTCATACCCGGCACAGAACATTCGACTGGATACTACGTCAGATCCTCCGAGCATATCCCTACAGTCACGTCTATCTACAACAGGTACTTGAGCAACTTGTAATACATCACTGACTTCACCACCATCCTAAAACAAATGTGCAAGAAATTGTCATCAACAGTTAAAATATTTTCGATGAATTATAATAGACCCAACTGCTATAAATGGATAATTGATTGGTTGACCGTGAATGGTAATATTCCAGATTTGTTTAGTTTAAAATAAAATGTATAGGGTATGTATTTGTATGGAGACCGCGACTCGGCAAACGTTGTGTAGGACGCCCCCCAGCTAGGTGGACCGACGACCTTATAAAAGTCTCGGACTGGATGCGAAAGGCCCAGGACCGAGTTCTGTGGCGCGAGTTGGGAGAGGCCTATGTCTAGCAGTCAGACTGCAATAGGCTAGTTGATTTATTCATTGTATAGTGTAATTAAATTAAATGACTTACTGAAGTTGTACCCCATCCAGTGATAGTCATCATCTCGTCTGCTTTAGGATCCTGATTAACGTCATCTAAAGGTATAGCTCTTGAGGTTGTTCCATCTAACTCCATACCTTCTTCTATGTTCACAACACCAACATCAAAGTCTAAATATTCCGGGTTATACATTGGATGGGTAGTAAACGATTCGCTTTCATACTCTGTTCCTCCACTGTTACTATTAGTACTACCGATTCTTACTTTTACTGATTGCATTCTAAAACATAGAATAGTAATAATAATAACCTATTGCTTAGTATTTATATAAACGCAAAAGTTTGTATGTATAGATGAATGCTTGTTACTCTTTTACTTAAAAACTTTAACGAAATTATTGAATTTTAACAATAGATGTTGTATTCATAATACCAGCTTCTTAAAATTCTAATGGTCCTATAATTAGCAGCCTTCGAATCAAAGCGGTAGCGTATGTGAGTTAGCAGATCTTAGACACAAGTGGTCTTTTAAAATGAAAAGTTTGAAATTATCTAACTTCGGAATTTGAATTAAATCATAGCAGCAGATGATATAATACATAACACAGATTTTTCTAAATCACACTGTACTCTCAGAGTTAAGTTGAGACGCTGCAAGTCACAAAATTGTTCAGAATTGATTATATTTTATACTAGCTGACCCGTGCCCACTTCGTTGGGCGGCGAAAAAATTCGTCCGTTTTTTAAACATATTTCATTACTGCTCCACTCCTATTTGTACTATATAGCCTACAAGCTGATGCCCGCGGTATTACCCGCTTAATTGTTATTTTACACCATAAACTACCTATATTCCAAATTTCATCAAAGTCCATTTAGTAGTTTTTGCATGAAAGGGTAACAAACATCCATCCATCCTCACAAACTTTTGCATTTATAATATTTGTAGGATAGGATAAGCAAAGGTGTGTCACTTTAGTGCCTAACAAATAAGGTGAATATTATCTTCACTAAATAAAAACTTCAAAACTTGAAATTAAACCCTATACCAATCCGTCTGCAAGCGTGGTATTAGTAGGTCAAGTATCCCTCCGTCAAGGAAGGAAGCCCGTCCCTGTAGTGGGACATCCTGTACAAACCTTTTTATTTTCCCGCCAAATTGTGATAACGTCAGGATTCAGCTGTTTAAATACTATGTTTCCCGCCAAAATTCAACGTCACGACTTAGCTGTCAAAATATATTTTCCTGCCAAAATTCTGTGACGTCACGACTCATCTGTCAAAAATTCTATGACGTCACGACTATCTGTCAAAATTGACAGCTGTCAAAAGTGACAGAGGTATCAAATATTTTCCCGCCAAAATAATACGACATCACAAATCATCTGTCAAAAATTCTGTGACGTCACGACTCATCTGTCAAAAATTCAAAAACGTCACAGCTCAGCTGTCAAAATATATTTACCCGCCAAAATTCTGTGACGTCACGAATCATCTGTCAAAAATTTTGTGACGTCACGACTCATCTGTCAGAAATTCTGTGACGTCACGAGTCACATGACCAAATTTCTATGACGTCACGGGTCACGTGACCAAAATTCTATGACGTCACGGGTCAGGTGACCAAAATTCTATGACGTCACGACTCAACTGTCAAAAAATATTTTCCCGCCAAAATTCTGTGACGTCACGACTCATCTGTCAAAATTCTATGACGTCACGGGTCACGTGACCAAAATTCTATGACGTCACATGTCACGTGACCAAAATTCTATGACGTCACAGGTCACGTGACACAGCTTTCCCGCCAAAATTCTATGAAATCAAAATATAATATGATTGGTAATAAAAAGTAGCCTATGTTCTTTCTCAGGGTCTAAAGATTGTCTGTACCAAATTTCATCGAAATCCGTTCAGCCGTTTAGGCGTGAAAGAGTAACAGACAGACAGACAGACAGACAGAGTTACTTTCGCATTTATAATATTAGTATGGATTTGGAAGGGGGATTATATTCTATCGTCAATGAGCTGATAATTTGATGATGATGTTGATTTCATATTCTCTAAACATTTGCAAAGATAAAGTGTTATCTACTTACCCATCAAGACAGTGGGCAGCAGTAAGAATATAGTTTTCACTTAAAATTGATCCACCGCATTGAAAATCTTGACGTCCATCGGACACCAATAAAAACGCCATGTAAGGATACATTTCGATAGTGGTATCTTCTCCACCTACTATCCTACTGGTGTTGCGCTTATGAACAGTTGGCTCTATTCTTCTTGAAACAACATCTAAAAACAATAAAAATTTATTTACTCTTGTATTTGTAGCCGTATGGTGTTTACATTGGACACATATTTTTAGTTGCATTGATTTAAACGTAGAAAACGACAACCGAAATAACACAGCAATCGCAATTCACAAAAGTTTCTAATTGCAGCAACTAGCAACTGACAAGTTTGGAAATCGCTGGTTTTCTTAACTCATAATCGCAATTCCAAACGTTTATCCTACCTCACTCCTGCGTGCCGTCGCGTCGTATACGTTGTCGGGCTACTTGCTTTCAGGACAAGTTTACAAAAGTTCATATTGTCACAACTAAGCTTCTGCTAAAGTTTTCTACTCACCTAAGTATAACTTACATTGTAAATAATAATAATATGTCAAAGAGAGTCAATCATTATTATAAATTATTTTATTTATAAAAGTAAATAAATAAATTACCTTTGGCAAAAAATAGCACAGAAATGCAAAAGTAGAGCAACATCTTATCCATACTGATGGTTCATTGAAAGAAGACACTATGACTATCAGGTTTAAGTGAATAGTTTATATACTTTACACTCAATATTATATTAAGTATTACTACATTTATTAAAAGAAAAGTAATTAATAACAGCCCACATAAATATATTTTTTATACATTTATTACTTTCTTTATTACTTTTTATGATTTTATTCAAGAACTAGGTGAAACCCGTGACTTTGTTACAAAAAAATGTGCCTAACAGGAAAAAAAAAATATGCATAGCATACATAATTTTCTGCGGAATCATACTTAATGTTGATTTTGTAAAAAAGACATTTAGATTTTCATGTGAAATACAGAGACTTTTTGACACCGAAGGCTGTGAGTGACATGGGCATGTCGAACTAACTTCACCTTATACTTATAACAGTTAAGAATTTCTTCTTATCCTGTATTAGTTACTTTTGGGGTACCACAGGGATCACATCTTGGTCCACTGTTTTTACAGGCTTTAATATCGATCTTTTTGATAAATTATGTTGCCCCGCTTTGCTGTACGTAGATGATCTCAAAAGAATAAATAAAATGAACGAAATTACAGACAGTTTAACTTTTCAGGATAATCTCAATACACATTATATGTTAACACAGAACATTTAATCAAAATTCCATAAACAGCAAAATGCTTATCAGTAAAGATGTCGTTCGAAAGTTCTGAGTGTTGTTTGAAACAGAGTAAATTTGGCGAGCGCATTACGATCATTGTGAACAAGAGCAGCTAACTTCTGGGATTTGTTATTAGATCCATCATAGTGTTTAAAAACCTACAATGTGTATGATTCATCATCATCATAACTGTAACAGCCCATTAATGTCCCACTGCAGGGAAGGGCCTCCTCCCATGACGTAGGAATAATTGGCCTACTAATACCACGCTGGCCAGACGGATTGGTATTGGGTTCAATTTCAAGTTTGCCTTCTTTTTATTTCGTAAAGATAATATTCACTGATAGTCCCTTAGTCGGTTTTTACGACACCCATGGGATGAGACGGGGTGTTGACATATTATATTCTCACTCCGTCACCACACGGAGGTACGTATATGATTATTCCACTATTTTAGCTTGGTAAAATGCATATGGAATACTTTTGATTGCCGCATTACTTAACCCACATAAATAACATCAAGCGCAGATAAAATAATTAAGATTCCATGCTCGTAAATTTTATCATGGTCGCTTGGATTATGCTGAAAGGTTACATGTATTCAAGGTTGTATCTTTGCAAACAAAACCTCAACGATATGACTATCTGCATTAAGATTGTTCAATTGACTATTGCTACACCGGCGTTACTCTCTTGTCTTAGTTTTAATACTTCTTATAGATCGCGTTACCCTAAAATTTTCGTAATTCAAGTGTAATATAACGTGAATATAACCCACTATAGATATCGCGGTATCATTTAAGTCTTAATGCCTTATCATTTCTCTTTATCTATCTCGCTTGCACTTAAGAGATTTCTATTTTTATCATATTTCATATCTTTTATCTCTTTTTGGAGTACTTAGATGATAACACCCCGGCCGTTAGAATGTGTTAAATAAGCAATAATTAAGCTTGAATTAATGAAGAGGTTGACATTTTTGATTTTAATTCAGTGTGAAGTGTGTAGGTATTATTTATCGTTTATTTTTAATCATTGTGATGTCTGTGCTTTAACACTACAATTTCTACAACATTTTCCAACTAGGATGATAAGAAAAACGTGAGTACTCTATTAGTTTTCTACTTAATATACTTTTTTTTAATAATGAGAAATAAAATTAGTAAAAATCATTACAAATCTTGTCATTTCTGTTTCAAAAAATTGTAGATAGCAGTGGTGGATTTTTACATAATTTTCTTATCAATAAAGTATAATTTCATACTTTTCTAGATAAAAACTAAATTACTGACCCTATTTGTATAAAACTCTTTCAGAGATAATAATAATATGTTCTCCACAATTACTATTTTACTATCTCCTTTTTAACAAAAAATCATCAAAATTGGTTTAAGGACAAAATAATATAGGCGAACATAACATGAAAAGTATTAAAAAAATATGTAGGATGTGCATACAGGCGATGACGCTACAGATATTGGGGTAAACAATGAGACGATCTCCATTCTCAGCGATAGTCAGACGGCACTCAAAGCTCTAACAGCTTTGAGAGTCACCTCTAAACTAGTCAAAGTTGGGTTCCAGGCCCTAAACAGGCTTGGCAGAACGAATAAGGTGAGACTGGTATGGATTGTAGGACACAAAGGTTATATAGGCAATGAATAAGCTGATGAACTTCCAAGAGAATGATCGAGCAGGGTTTTCGACGGACCGGAACCATGTGTAGTTTGTGTAGGTCTTTCGAAAGGTACGTTCCTAATGGCCATCGATGACCAGGCTAGACAGCAACACAAAGCTCTACTAAACTGTGGCAGGTCCACTAAACTGTGGAACCTTAGCCGCAGTTATATCCAACTATTAATCGTTATGTTTACAGGACACCTCCCTGTCAACAACTTGTTGATAAAGATGGGATTATATCGCGCAATATTCAATGCAGAGCATGTGCTGAAAAAGATGAAACGGTGGAAAATTCGATGTACAACTGTTAAGCTCTCACCTGACAAAGAATGAAGCTACTTTGAGTGGGGTATCCTACTCCTAGTGATTTCGAGATGCTGCCGCTAAGCTTATTTGTCTTCATTGCGAAGGTAGAAGAGGAAGATAATTCGTTCATTGTGAATTATATCGCTACTTATTTCTACAATGACACACTAAGACAAAATGTCATTTTTTGCATCTATGACTTTCGTACAGTCTGTTTATTCTAGGTTCCTAATTTTGCGACCAGCTTATCGCCTCGCCTCAAGCTCGAAAGGTATCATAACAAGTACCTAGTTGAAAACCTTTTAGAACTAGATGGCGTTATGGGTACGTAAATAATTATTATAAATAAGCTCGTACCAGTGTATTTTTTTGTTTTATATTTTTATGTATTGAATAGATGTTGCGTCATTGATTTATTGCTTTCAAAAATAGTCAGTGGTTTTTCCAAAGGTGAGCCAGTACCAATAGGATAATGAGGACACCTCCTCATTAGTAAATAGGTATATTAATTGTATTCACAATATCGTAATTCTCATGTACTTGTCACTTAGAGTAATTCTGTAAAGTTTCATTATTATTCATATTATTAGGCTCGCCGACCTAAGTATTCATCGAAATAAAACCAGCAAAGCCAGAGGTTTATTTTTTGTATTTTGTGTTGTTTATTTTTTTGTAATAAATACATAAAGAAAAAATCATTATTTGACACAGATATAAGGCTCTATGTCATATTAATAACTTTTTTTAACCTATTTTTAATTATTGACTAAAATAAATTATTATTCTGTACTTTACACCGACATGGAACCACTATTAACTGATTAGTGGCGACGCACGGTGCTACCAACTCCCTTACGTATTATATCGTATCATAGACCTGTCACAGAGTAGATGTAAAGTCTAACGAAAAATTGTCCAATGACAGTGTAAACTCCGGGTGACTCTGGATTAGCACATCCAAAACCAAAAGATGTTATACCAGATTGTCTTCCAGTAGCGGCAGTTACAGCAGGACCGCCTGAATCTCCCTGAAATTTACAAATAATGTATTATATACATAATAACATATTAATTGAATTTTTCAGTTATACCTAAGGTTTAAGAGGTTAAAACTGCCTAAAAAATTTAAAAAGAGGAATATAAGACAATGAAATAAAATGGTTCTAGAAACAGGATTGGAACCTGGCTCCGTAAAAAGCAACTAATTTGATTTAAGAGACTAGGATATGAGTGGTTTAGAGGATGACCTCTAAGCCACTCCAATCTCAACACGCCTCTGAAGCTTCATAGCTTCAGAGGCGTGATCGTTAAATACACAGACTCTAGTCAATAGTTACACTAACTTGTTTTAAACATTTAAAAATAAAAAATATTTTTTGTCCTTACGCAAGAAATTCCAGTATCAGTATTCCAGTATCTCAGACATCAGAAAGCATTTATATTAAGCCAGAAAAGTTAGTCTTATAATAACAAGAGATTATTTTGATTAAAAATTGGTCATGAGTTTGTGTGTTTATCACTATTTGCTGCCTTGTGTACGGCATCTATAACACTAATGATACTAATAAGATTTTACATTTTACTAGTAAGTTGTAAGTGGAACGCAAATAAGCTTTAAAACTTAATTATTAATTTAAAAAAAGATTCATACCTGACAAGTATCTACGCCTCCTTCTTCATACCCGGCGCAGAACATTCGAGTCGTTACTACTTCTCCGATCATATCCCTACAGTCAGCTCTATCCACAACAGGTACTTGAGCAACTTGTAATATATCGCTTACTCTACCACCTTCCTAAAAAGCATTGCAAGAAATATCAGCAAATGAAGTGAAAATATTTTCGATGAATAATAATTGGATGACCGTGATCATTATTATTTGTGATTTGTTCATTTTAAATATTGGGTATTATAATTAAAAAACTTACTGAAGTTGTACCCCATCCGGTGATAGTCATCACTTCTTCTTCTTGCGGATCCTGATTAACATCGTCTATAGCTACAGGTCTAGCAGTTGTTCCATCTAACTCCATACCTTCTTCAATGGTCAAAACACCAACATCAAAGTCTAAAGTGTCAGGGTTATACATTGGATGTGTACTTAAAGTTTCAGTTTCATACTGCGTTCCTCCACGGTTCCTATTAGTACTGCCGATTCTTGCTTTTGCTGATTGCATGCTGAAACATGGAATAGAAATAAGACATCCTAGTTGTAAATATGACTTTAAAAGCTCGCGACACAGGGCTTAATCTTAGTGCGCAATTGTTCTTTTAAAATAAATTAAAAGAAAAGTTTGAAATTATCTTATTGCTGAATTTGAATCACAGGTAAATTTTTTAGATTTTATTTTGCACATTTTTATTCTATATTCTTATAGATAGAATTTTGTCTACTTACCCATCAAGACAGTGTGCAGCAGTAAGAATATATTTTTCACTTAGAATAGATCCGCCGCATTGATATTCTTGACGTCCATCGGATATCAATAAGTACGCCATGTAAGGAAACATTTCGATAGTGGTATCTTCTCCACCTACTATCCTACTGGAATTATCCTTTTGAACAATTGGTTCTATTCTTCTTGAAGCAACATCTAAAAAAATTAAGGTTTATTTACTCTTGTTTGTATCCGTTTTTTGGACACAAATGAATTAGTTTTATTGCAGAGCAGAGATACTGTTTATACAATTTGGTTGTGATTTTAAGGTGCTAAGCACACGTAGCAACTTTTAGAAAACAGTAAAAGGATTTTACAGCAATTTGAGTTTGAAGCTAGTATAATGAAATTTTCTCAAAACTGGTTGAATTTACGAATTATGCTGAAAATTATACTAATAATAAAATAAAAACTTTTCGCTGTGATAATGGTACTGAGTACAATAATAAAAATGTTATAGACTTTTGTAAAAGTAAAGGTATACAACTCGATTTTTCGGTTCCATATTCACCACAACAAAACGGCAAAGCAGAGAGACTAAACCGTACCCTAATGGAACGCACTAGAGCGTTACTTTTTGACTCGGGAGTTCCTTTGTTTTTGTGGGGTGAGGCTCTTCTCACAGCAAACTATTTAACGAATAGATGTTATACTAGTTCAATTGATGTTACGCCTGCTGAGTTATGGTATAATTCAAAGCCTGATCTGAAATTTTTAAGAACTTTTGGTTCTATAGTATATTATAGGGATAATAGGTACTTAGGGAAATTAGATTCCAGGAGCATTAAAGGTGTTTTAGTAGGTTTCACGAATGTGGGATATAAGATATGGAATAATGACTTGAATAGATGTATTATTGCCAGAGATGTTGTATTTGATGAGAGAGTAGGTGCAAATAAGATTTATTTTGGAAACAACTATAGAGAAATTGAACGAAATTGTATGTTTGATTTATTCTTAGATAATGAGAATGTTAATAGTGATAATTTGAACACTATAGTGAATAATAATGGTGATGATTTAGTTTGTGTGAACAATAATAATAATAGTGATGATTTAGTTTGTGTTAATTATAATGATGGTTTAAATAGTGTCAATCAAGAAATTGTGGAGGAAGATGGAGTTTTAGGCAGAAATATTGAAGAAGTTTCTATTGGAAACATTGCGAATAATAGTGATGCTCAGGAAGTCTTTGATAATTTGGTAACTGAGAATAATAATGATGCTGCAGTGGTACTTGAGAATAATGATGAAGATAATTTTGAAGATGCTGAAGAAATTGAAGATGATGATGAGATTGGAAGAAGGGTACTTCCGCATAGAAATAGGAGGATGCCAGCAAAATTTAATGATTATGTAGTCGAATACCAATGCAATTTAACATATGAAGAAGCTGTCAAGAGTGACGATTGTGACAATTGGAGAAAAGCTATTGAGGAAGAAAAACAATCTTTAAAAGAAAATGAAACCTGGTTGTGGGTGCCTAAAAATTCAGTTAAGAAGGAAAGATTAATAACAAGTAAATGGGTGTTTGTTAAGAAAGCTGATGGACGTTTTAAAGCAAGATTAGTAGCAAGAGGTTTTCAACAACGTTTCAAGATTGATTATGATGAAACTTATAGTCCTGTAGTTAGTGCAGTTAATTTAAGAATATTACTGGCTATTGCTGCTCAAAGAGGTTATTGCTTAAAACAATTTGATGTTAAGACTGCATTTTTGTATGGTAATTTGAATGAGGAGATATTTATGGAAGTTCCGGAAGGGTATATTGGTATGGAAGATAAAGTGTGTAAGTTGCAAAAGAGTTTGTATGGTTTAAAACAGGCACCGTTGATGTGGAACTTGAGATTGACTGAATTTTTGGAGAAAATAGGTTTCACTAAGATTATTTTAGACTCATGTATTTTCGTTGATCGGATAAGAGAGGTTATCTTGGCTATTTATGTTGACGATGGATTACTAATGGGTCCAAATCCTTCTGTTTTAGCAGATATTTTAGGAGATATACAAAAGGAATTTAAAATGACTATTTGCAATGAAGTAGTTAATTATGTTGGTTTAGATATTCAAGTAGGGAACAATAGTATAAAATTTAATCAGTGCTCATATATTGATCGAACAGTTGAACGTTTTGGAATGAAAGATGCAAAAGGTTGTAATTTACCTCAAATTCTTATTGAATCTCATGATCTTGAAGGGGAGCAAAATTTAGTTGAAAATATTAGGGAATTAGTTGGAACAATGATATATTTAGCAACGAAAAGTAGACCTGATGTTTCATTTCATGTAGGTTATTGCAGTAGACATCAGTTAAATGCAAATATTAATGATTTAAATAACATTAAAACTGTTCTAAGATATGTTAAACAAACAAAAGATTTGGCTATTGAATATGTGAAAAGTAATAATGATCTGTTGGCCTACTCTGATGCAGACTTCGCAGGGGACCCGGATACTCGTAAAAGTACGACAGGGTTTGTCATTATGTATGCTGGTGGACCAGTTTCATGGTGTTCGAGAAAGCAGTCTGTCGTCTCTTTATCTAGTGCTGAGGCTGAGTATATTGCTGCCTCAGAATGTTGTCGCGAATTAATTTATGTTCAAAATTTAATTAAAGAGCTAACTTCAGTTTCACCAAAAACATCACTGTTTATTGATAACCAGTCTGCAATTTGTTTAATTAACAAGAATTCATTATTTACAAAAAGATCTAAACATTTTAAGAGATTGTAGCAACAACCATTCGCAACTTAAGTTGTTAGTTTTCTCAACAGACAATTGCAACCCTAATCTCTACCGCTCATCCGCGTGTCGTCAATTTTTTCCCACGTCATACAAGTATAGTTGAACACACGGAAACGTTTTAGGACAAGTTTACAAAAGTTTATAGTCACTTCAACTAAGTTGCCAGTTGCATCAATTTAAGATTCTCTAGTTGTATAATTCAGCAACTTTATAAAAAGTTTAAGTTGCCAGTTTTCTTAACTTAAGTTGCTACGTGTGCCAAGCACCTTAAAGTACTTGAATATTTGCTGATGGGAACAAGGGATAGAAAAAAAATTCCAAATTATTTTGAGCTTCAGTTTTTGGTTAAGTTTTGATAGGAAGAGAGACCCCTAAGACGATCTTTAAAGAAGCACCGGAAGCTGAAAGATGAGAAAGTCTGTGGCTGACCGAGTAAGATATTTCGAGAAGGCCTATATACTGCCTGACTACCTAGGAGTCTAGGTAGAAGCTAATGGTTTCAGATGCCATGAAATTTTAGACCTAAGTATGTATAGATCTACAATCAAGATCTAAAATGTTATACTAAACTGTGTCCAAGAGAGTTAATCACTTCTACAAGAAAATATAAACTTCTTATGAAAATAATTGAACAATTTACCTTTGGCGAAAAATAGCACAGAAATGCAAAAGTAGAACAACATTTTATCCATACTGATGGTTAAGGGAGAGAAGACACTATGACAATCAGGTTTAAGTGAATAGTTTATATACTTAACACTCAATAACATAATATTATTGCATTTATAAATAGAAAAATGATTGATATTGGCCCACATCAATACGGTTTACTACAATTATAATTTCCTTAATTACATCTAATTACTTCATTTAAGATCTAGTTTCAAACCGCGACTTCGTTGAACAAAAAAAATGTGGTAACTGAAAAACACAAACTTGGCTTAAAGAGAGCTTTAAGCTTTTTTAAATCTTTATGGCCTAAAGAATTTTGTGCGGAACTAAATTGATTTTTTAAAAAAGGAAACCTAGAAACCTTTAGCGAAACCCTCATCATCATCATAACAGCCCATTAATGTCCTACTGCAGGGACGGGCCTCCTCCTGTGACGGAGGGATACTTGGCCTACTAATACCACAGACGGATTGGTATAGGGTTTAATTTCAAATTTTTCTTCTTTTTATTGCGTTTAGATAATATTCACGAATAGTCCCTTAGTCGGTTTTTACGACACCCATGGGATGTGATGGGGTGGTAACATATTATTGTATTCTTACTCCGTCACCACACGGACAACTCAACCCTAACCCAACAAAACCTTTAAAAATAAAAATAGCTAATTTTATGTTGAGGTACTTTTAAATAGTCCGATCTTGCCTTAAAATCGTTAAAAATTCTGTTAAGTTAACTTTAGTTGTCAAAATGTCTTACCTCTTGTATGACAATTTGACAACTAAATTTAACTTAACCGAATTTATAATGATTACGAGTATAAGGAAAGAGAGTTGACATACTGTATACAAAGTTTTATTCAAACTGTGTTTTGATATTGCGATGTTTCGTTATTAGAGAAACTGTACTGTGAAATTAATGTTACAGACAGACACTTCAATTTAATTTACATGTATGTATAAATAGCTTGCTAATTACTTCATTCACAAGGTTTTTACGGGATGCTTTATTTTATTCAATTATTTTTCTAAGAGGCTTCTTATGCAAAAAATATACTTCATTATTTTATTCTAATTAAGTAGTATGATATTGTATTTGCTTTACATCTATACTATAATAAAACTGTAGAGGTCGAAATGTCTGTTCTTTTTGAAAATTCAGATAAAAATTATCTATAAAATCTAGAAAAATGTCAAAAAGCACGAAACCACAATTTTTAGAATTAATGTCTGTCTGTCTGTTTGTTACCGCACATCTTTAAAACGAATTAATATAATCTAAAGACCAATACATTGTATTGTAGCCTTTTTTATTGGGCTTAAACTGAGGTATGTTTCATCAAAATCGGATAAGTATTACTCGAGATATCGCTTGATCTCTTTATTAGAACAGTCCAATACAAATCAGGGGTCATGAAAAATGGTTTATGTTCAATGTTGAATGAATTTAAATTTTGTTTCTTTTGTTCACGAGATGGGGTTACCTGTAGTAATCATACTCTTATATGAGTTTGTAAATAATCTAATTACGTGCTATTAATTATAAGTTATTCCTTTTAAATTTTAATAAAATTAAACATGAATCGTATGTGTTATATCTATCTATACTATCTTCTATCTATCTATACTATAATAAAACCGTAGAGGTCGAGATGTCTGTTCTTTTCGAAAATTCAGATAAAAATGATCAATAAAATCTAGAAAAAAGTCAAAAAGCACGAAAACACAATTTTTAGAATTAATATAAATATGTCTGTTTGTCAGTTTGTTACCGCACATCTTTAAAACGAATTTCTTAGGACCAATACATTGTATTGTAGCCTTTTTTATTAGGCTTAAACTGAGGTATGTTTCATCAAAATCGGATAAGTATTACACGAGATATCGCTTGATCTCTTTATTAAAACAGTCCCATACAAATCAGGGGTCATGAAAAATGGTTTTAGTTCGATGTTGAATGAATTTAAATTTCGTTCCCCTATTTGAAAGTCGTTCATAGACAAACGGTTACAGTAGGAGCTGGGTAATGAGGTTCGAATCCCATGCCGACGAATCTTTTTGTATGTATGAGATCTTTTAAGAAGTTGTTAGCACAGAAGGTGGTAACAATATTGTACAATATGGATTACATGAGCCAGTAGTCATTCCAATCCAGCCTAGACTCAACCGGGAATATATTGAAGAAACAGGATATAGTGCAGCTGAACTATCCTCAATCCTTAATAATAATTTTCCTAGGCTAGCTACAGAACAGAAATGTGTTTATGATACCGTAACAAGAGCAGTAATAAACGAAGAGGGCATAGTATATTTTCTCGATGATCCTGGTGGAACAGGGAAAACATTTCTTACCCGAGTGATTCTAGCGGAAATTAGAAGAATGGGAAAAATTGCCTTAGCGGTGCCATCTTCGGGTATTGTAGCAACATTACTTCCTGGTGGCAAAACAGCGCACACTGCATTTAAAATTTCTTTGGATTTAAATTGCACTGAAACTCCCGTGTGTGGTGTGTCACGCAATAGCGACAAAGCTAAAGTGCTGCAAGATACCTGTTTAATTGTATGGGATGAGTGCACTATGGCTCATAAGCAAGCTATAGAGCCAGTTGATAGGACACTAAGAAATTTGCGCAGAAGTAAACGAGTTGTGGGTTTTTCGGGAACTTTTGTCACAAAACAAACTGTTGTGTTTTGTGAAGAGTTTCGCCAGTCTTGCCGGTTGTTAGTAGGGGCATAAGAGCTGACGAAGTGAACGCTTCTTTGAAGAGGTCTTTTTTTTGGCGATATATCGTTAGGTTAGAATTAACTTTAAATATGAGGGCGCATATGAGTGATAATCTTCAAGCGCAACAATTTTCTAATATCTTACTTGATATAGGAAACGGAAAAGTTCCCGAAAATCAGACTAAAATTATTTTACCACCCAGCCTTTTCTCCCTGGTCACCAGTGAGGAAGACTTAATAGAGTGTTTATGGAAATACGTCCCATATAACACAAAAAGAAAATTACTGGTTATGTGAGCGGGCAATTTAAACACCTAGGAATGATCACGCCAATATTATTAATGCAAAAATTATTTCTGAAATTGTTGGTAATGTCGTCACTTATTTAGCAATCGACCCAATGGTTGATCAGGACGAACGCCACTAATTTTTCAGTGGAATTTTTAAATTCGTTGAGTGTTTCTGGTTTTCCAGCATACAGCATTTCGCTAAAGGTTAGTGTACCAATCATTCTCTTGCGTAATTTAAGTCCTCCAAAATTATACAATGGTGCACGTGTTAAGGTCATTAACCTTCAGCAAAATGTCATTGAGGCTGAAATATTATCGGAGTGTGGAAGAAGTGAAAGAGTTTTTATTCCACGCATTCCCCTATTACCCAATAGTTTCCCCTTCCAATTTAAAAGAACTCAATTTCCCGTAAGCCTTTGCTTCGCAATGACCATCAATAAAACTAAACATACTAATATGTATTTAAAATTACTGCGCAAAGTCACTTTTCCACGCGGACGAAGTCGCGGGCACAGCTAGTTATTTATATAAATTTAAGCTTAGTTCCCATAGGGTTACACGATGGTTCCGTGGGAGGACGACCCTTAAATATGTTACCTGATCTGTCACTATTATTATTATTAGTACTGGTATATAATTTAAATTATAATATCATAAAATAACCATTTAATTAAGCGCATCGGAAGTAGACAAATCGGATAATCCGTTTAATAGACTAAATGCAAGACGTATTTTTTTTTATAAGTTTTTGTGAGTTGTTGTGTTACAATGGATATGAAAGTAGAAGGTATGTAGTATGAATTCTATACTAGTATAATAAGGAGGAAAGATTTTTGTTTTTGTATGTTGCGAATAAACACAAAAACTACTAAACCGATTTCAAAAATTTTTTCACCATTGAAAAGGTATAGTATGTCGTATGAATATATAATATAATTAATTATTTACCTTTTTTCAATAATCAAGAAAATACGGAAACGCTTTATTTTTTATGAATATTTCTATTTATTTAACCATAAAAATACCTTTCTCGCTTTTGCTGCATCATCATAACAGCCCATTAGTGTCCCACTGCAGAGACAGGCGTCCTCCCGTGATGGAGAGCTACTTGGCCTACTAATACCACGCTGGCCAGACGGATTGGTATAGGGTTTAATTTCAAGTTTTCCTTCCTTCTATGTAAAGGTAATATTCCCAGATAGTCCCATAATCGGTTTCTACGACAGCCATGAGATGAGATGAGCTGGTGACATTTGTATTCTTACTCCGTCACCACACGGATAGCTTTGCTGCATATGACAATGAAAATGTAAAGTAGTTATGTATGTCTGTAATTATATTGCATAAGATATACCTGCTCTTTAGTGGGACTGTAAGTGGTATTGAAAATCTATGTCTTCATTCTTATCTCGTTGCAAATCATCATCATAACAGCCCATTAATGTCCCACTGCAGGGACGGGCCTCCTCCCGTGACCGAGGGCTACTTGGCCTACTAATACCACGCTGGCCTGACGGTTTGGTCCTAGGGTTTATTTTCAAGGTTTCCTTCTTTTTATTTCATAAAGATAATATTCACGGATAGTCCCTTAGTTGGTTTTTAAGACACCCATGGGATGAGATAGGGTAGTCACATATTGTATTCGTACTCCGTCACCATATTGCATATACTACGAATTATTTTTTAACACTTAAGGACTCGCTAATGGGTCCAATGGACCCAGTCCTTCATATTTTGCTTCTTAAATATTATAATTCGACGAATGCGACGTTGTCGCTTTTAGTACCTTTTAACGATAGTCTAGCACAGAAAATGACGACGTCAGTAGTCAGTTGGCGCGCTGCAAGTAAGCGTTACGGACGTAAAAGGTGTGTATGGGTCCGCCAGACCCGGTAGCGACTAAATACGTAAGTGAATTTTGCATCATCAAACCAGAGGAACACAGGAGCACGAAACTTACTTTGGCTTTCAAAATAATACCACATTGCTATCTTACGTGCCTAAACGTGGCAAAGTAGTTCTTTTAGCATCTATTATGCATCATGATGCTAAAATAGACGTAGGAACCGGTGAACAAAAGAAACCTGAAATGTGCGTTGCGGGCTATGTAATTGGAAAAAAGATAGGAAAACCAATGTTTTTTGCACAAAGTGCAGTGTACCAATTTGTGGAGAACACATGCAGCATGTTTGTACAAATTGTCATAACTAAATTTTATATACAAAGTGTCTGTAGAATGTTGACAAGTGTGATTTTACTCAAAATAAGATATTATGTGTTTTGTAAATTTTTTTTATACTTCTGTGATGATTGATCTACCTTAGCTATTACGTTTACATACGTATATTATATTTGTGTAAGTAAATCCAGAAAATTTTGTTTAAAATAAGTAAATATAAAAATTACAATGATTACCCTAAATCTTGTCACAAAACTAAGGAGAAATTAAGTATATTATTTTCGTACTAGCAAATCAATAATATCTTTTATTATACATATAGAATCCGTATAAAAAAGTAAACATTTACGTTTATCATACAGTTCTGGAAAAAACTTATGACGTTATACTGGGTCCAGCGGACCCGGTAGCGAGTACTTGTGAGACAAATTATGACGCGAGTCCCTAAGTGTTAAATTAGTTCTAAACAAATTCTTTGTTTTTAGGTTCAAATGTTACTTGTGTTTTTGTCCATTGTGTGAGAGGTCTAAGGAGACCTAACTGCGTCTTACTTAGTAGGGAGACCCTCCACATAGGGACCGACGACTTAGTCAAGACGGCGGGCCACAGATGGATGAGGGCGGTATAGAATGGCGCAAGGTGCAGATTATTTAAAAACAAATAATGTATTTAACAATGTTTATCCGTGGTCTAGTACCCATGGCTGGCATAAGCTTTGCTAAGTTTGAGACTAGATGGTGTTGTGTGAATGTGTAAGGGATATTTATTTAATATTTATTTGAAGAAGGCTTATGTTCAGCAGTGGACGACCATTGACTAATGGATGGATGAATAAAATCTATATGTCCGCTTTTCATAAACAACTAAGTGCTAAGCACAATTAATAAATCTTATCATTAATTATTGTTGTTTGATTAAAAATTAATAGGATAATATAGTTTTGAGTTAAATAGCATAACTTTGTATGCCATGTATATAATATACCCCTCACTTGAATTTGGGTTAAACGTAATTTCATCATGACAGCCCATTAATGTCCCACTGCAGGGACGGGCCTCCTCCCGTGACGGAGGGTTACTTGGACTACTAATACCACGCTGGCCAGACGGATTGGTATAGGATTTAATTTCAAGTTTTCCTTCTTTTTATTTCGTAAAGATAGTAGTTACGGTTATTCCCTTACTCGGATTTTACGACATCCATGGGATGAGATGGGGTGGTGACATATTGTATTCTTACTCCGTCACCACACGGACACGAGAAACGTAATTTATTAAAAGAATAATAAAAGATTACTTAATGTTATAGCCGCAAATTTATTCAACAATTTAATAAAATTTCAACATAACAAATTGGTAACATATTTAATTAAAAACAACGTTGAAATAATTAAAGAATAATTTACATTTATTATTTTAGTAATACACAAGAAAAATCCAAAAAATATTATATTGTCATATTCAACAAAACCATTATTTTAATCTATTTTTAATCAATAATTTAATAACAGTAAGGACTACACTATTAGATAATAACATGAAAATATAATTTACTATTTTGTAAACAAAAACTTAACAAAACTTTACAAGTACGTCCAAGCAAAATATAAATCAGTTTAATGCCGGCCATACACGCTACGGTCTACCGGAGAGGTCCACCTGCGCAGGCGACCGGAGTCACATACTTGGTCACATTATCTCGAGACCTGGCGTCGATTACGTCACGTCGCCTCGGACGAATCATTGATGCGCCCGGGGTGATCGCGGGGGTTGAAAGGAGAACGGGACGCAAATTCGCATTTTAGCGAGGTCTCTAGATAATGTGACCGTGTAGTACACTGTACGGTGTTACTCGAAAGAATCGATTTACGATCTTGCGCCGGTCACCTGTGCAGGTGGACCTCTCCGGTAGACCGTAGTGTGTATGGCCGGCATTAAGACCAGCAACTACTTGATTGAATTCATACAAAATTATTAAAACAACTCAATAATTACAATCCTGTCATTAACGTAATGAATGATCGCACACCCATGTTGCCAATGCGAGTGTAAACTCCTGGTTGGTTTGGTCGTGCACATCCGTAGCCAAACGAAGTTACTCCAGCCAGTCTCCCGTTGTTAGACAGGACAGCAGGACCACCAGAATCGCCCTGTAAGTAATTTTTAATTGTCATAAAAAAGAAGGTTAAATGAATTATCACTTTAAATCATCGTAACAGCCCATTAATGTACCACTGCAGGGACGGGCCTCCTCCCATGACGGAGGAATACTTGGCCTAATAATACCACGCTGGTCAGACGGATTAGTATAGGGTTTAATTTCAAGTTTTCCTTCTTTTTATTTCGTAAAGATAATATTTACGATTAGTCCCTTAGTCGGTTTTTACGACACTTATGAGATAAGATGGTGGTAACATATTGTATTCTTACTCCGTCACCACACGGAAAATGCGATCCACAAATTATTGTCCTGAGTTCGGATGTTCTTTGTGTCTTTTTAATAAATATTTATGATGTCCCCGCGATACAGAACACGTACCCTAGTAGAATAAATGTTTTATTTAAAGATCTTCTTTCGATTGCCTTGGATTATCAATCCATAGCATTTTAGACCCTTCTGGCTGCAGGTATTTAAAAGACTAACTGACCCGTGCCCACTTTGTTGGGAGGCGAAAAAAACGCGTCAGTTTTTTAAATATATTTCATTACTGTTCCACTCCTATTAGTCATAGCGTAATACTATAGCCTATGACACTCTCCGATAAATGAACTATTTAACACAGAAAGAATTTTTAAAATCGGTTTAGTAGATCCAGAGATTACTCCCTACAACGTCACAAACACACAATCACACAAACTTTACCTCTTTATAATATTAGTATAGAAGTATAGATATAGATGAGATAAAAGTAAGTACCTGGCAAGTATCAGTTCCGCCTTCTGCATACCCAGCGCAAATCATCCGACTAGTAATAGTAGTAGGCAGCAAAGCGTTACATCTTTCCCTGCTTACTACAGGTACGTGAGCTACTTGCAGTATCTGAGGTGAAGTACCACCTTCCTGTAAGTAATTATAAGTAAAATTAAATTTAAAAAAAGTTATGTATAAATTCATTTGTTGAAGGATCGTTGCCCGTTGGAGCAAACGTGTCCTGGAGTGGAGACCGCGGCTTGACACTCCCCTATGTAGTGTGTGACGACCAATGGCTAGGTGAATACAAAAAGATTGCCGGGACTGGATGCGGAAGGCGAAGGACCGTGTTCTGTGGCGCTTGTTGGGATAGCCATATTATGTTCAGCAGTGTTTTAATTGGATTTTTTGGTTATTTAAAATTATTTAAGTGGTTAAGGCATCAGTCTATGTAAATTACTCAGGGAACAGGTACACACACTGCTTCAGAGCTCGTTTATCCTAACCATTAAACCACTAAACTTAGTGATATTTCTAGGTAAAAGTATTTAAAAAATTAAAGAATAGCTATTAATAATCCTATTAGTAGACCCTTTCATTAGGTTTTTCAATCCTAAATATACTTTTATAAAGATAGAAAACAAGTAACATTGTAACGAAATAGTGCACATTGAGTTAAATATAAACGATTTGAGTAGCTGAAGTCCACAGTAATGTACCAACACATTCTGAGTATTAGAAAAGCAATAGCTAATGTAAGATTAACGTTGACATACTAGTGAACTAAAGGCAAAGGTATAGGTAAGGTGTATTTTTTCTTAAAAAAGACAACTCCCGCACTAGGGATCATGCCCTGTGTCGCGGGGACTTTTACAAACATCAATTAACGGACACATAGAACACCCAGACTCAGGACAATAATTTGTGGATCTCACAAATTATTGTCCTGCGTGGGGATCGAACCCACAACCTCAGGCGCGGTAGCCGCTGGCTCTACCGGCGCGCCGCCGAGGTCGCGCCACCGAATTTTGGAAGACATGCGGGTTTTCTAGGAGTTTAATTTATTTGCCTAGAGCTAGCAATGTTGGCCAGTGCCCGTAAAGAGCCCACAAAAGATACTTTTCCCATCAAATCAATGAAAATCTCTTTGATGAGTTATTTCAGTTAAAATGTTGACGACCTCTTTGGGTTATGGTAGCCATACACGATCCTTCCTATCGTCCAATCGGCATGACGCTACCGATTGGATCAGTTAGAATTGACCGTGTGTGGGAGAGGATCGGAAGGACAGTTAGAATGGATGGCAGGATCGAATTTCGTTTCTTTTGATTGAGATTGGATCAAGCCTGCAGTATCATGCCGATTGGACGATAGGAAGGATCGTGTATGGCCACCGTGAGCTAAAATGTAGTTTAAAGTATGACTGATCCAATCGGTAGTTCATGCCGATTGGACGATAAGAAGGATCGTGTATGCCCAATGTGGACGAACGGCAGATTGGATCAAGCCTGCAGTCTCATGCCGATTGGACGATAGGAAGGATCGTGTGGCTACCATTAGTAAGTGATATACAAAGGCTTTGGTTTCGATTCTTGCTTATTGCAAAACAAAATACGACAGACAATAAACTGCTTTCTATGTTTACGAAAAAAAGTACAAGAATGTTCATACAAGCTCAGTTTTGTATAAGACTAGATGGGGTAGATAAAAATGTTGTGTTTTTGGGTATTCTTTTTGTCAATCAAGATTTTATTTATAAATCGTAAGCAGTTAGAATTATATTATAACAAAATAAATATACGTTGCCTGTACGACCTCTGTGGCGTAGTGCTTATTTAACATGACTGCTACCCAGAGGTGTCGAGTTCGATTCCCGCTCAATGCAAATATTTGTGTGCATTGATTGTTCGCATTGGTCTGGGAGTTTTCTTTGTATGTATTTACAAAAAAAAATGTATTTAAGCCGTTTTTTATGTTTATTCGTTGTCTAGTGCCCATAGTACAAGATCTGTTTAGTTTGGGACTAGATGGCGTTTTGTAAAAGTGTGAGGAATAGTTCTTTTATATTTTATATTATTATGATGTACTTTTGCCTTTGTAATATTACTTACAATGAAAATTATTTATTATTTTTAACTTTATACACAAATAACATTGTTGTACAATGGCGGGCTTGATGCCTTAAGGCATTTTTTTCCAGCCAACCTTTGTGTCGTGCAGAGATAGTAAGGTGTTAAATTACGTATACCTCCAGAATTTCATTTGCCCGAATTTTCATTTTCCATAATTTCATTTAATTTTTTACTAGGTAATATTGTTTGCCATAATCGTCCTTAGCTATAATATTTACTTGCCATAATTCAATTATGTTTAAACTGAGAGACTTAGAGCAATCCAACTTAGATAGAATAGGTTAGGTTTATTCTTTAAGCCACCAAGAAGTAGCTGTTTTTGCCGTTATGTCTAATAAAATTATGGCAAAAGAAATTCGGGCATAAGAATATTATGGCATATTATTTTCGGGCAAACAATAGATAACCGTAAAATTACTTACCAATGTATTACCCCATCCAGAAATAGTTAAATTCCGTCCTTCTGGCGGATCATTACCCACACCAACCATGGTTATGGCTCTAGCCGTCACCCCATCCAAATCCATGCCTTCGCTTATAGTAACTACAGCCACATCGTAATCTTTAGTACGATCATTGTACATGGGGTGAGGAGTAAACGTCGTTGTGTTATAAGCTTTACCTCCGAAAAATTTATTCGTACTTCCAATTCTTACTTGAATTGATAGGATTCTGAAAATTATTAAAAAGGCATACATACATAAACTCACGCTCTATTCCCATGAAGTAGGCAGATACTACGAAGACAGCATTAAAAATATTATTTTTTAAATTGTCAACAAAATGCAGCGGCTGCATGAAGTCGACTAAAACTGCTAGAGCAGCTGCAGTGGTAAGTTGAGTAAAGCGCTGGTGTGTACGGCTGTAAACCGATGGATGAGGGAGGCACAGGACCGCACAAGGTAGCAATACTTGGAGAAGGCCTATGTCCAGCATCTATGTGACGTGCGTCGATCGGCTGATATTATGATGATGATATAACTTTATATAAATTAAACAAGTTTTTTATTATTTTACTAGCTTTGAACGCGATTAAATCCGCGATTTAATTTAAAAATAAATAAAATAATCTAAAAACTTGTAAAAATTTTTTTTGGTCTTATCGTGACATTCTAGAAGCCTATCAGGAACAAATCTTCGATAAATGGTCTATCCAACACTAAAAACAAAATTCAAATCAAAGAAGTAGTTCCTCAGATTAGCGCGTTCAAAAAAACAAATAAATTCTTCAGCTTTATATAATAATATTATTATAGATTTATTTTCTAATTTAATCGCAGACATAAGTAGTCGCGTCCACAGCTAGTAATAATAATAAAAAGAAAATTTACTTACCCTGGAAGACAATGCGCAGCTGACACTATATAATTTTCACTTACAATGGAACCTCCACATTCGTAATCATCACGACCATCTGTTAACAATAAGTAAGCTTGGTAGGGATACTGCTCAATTGTTGTATTAGTACCACCTACTATTTTATGATCATTATCTGTATCACCATCAAGGTCTATCACTTTTGATAAAACATCTGCAAAAGTAAAAGAAATAAGGTAATGAATATAATTAATACAGCCTATTATGATCCGTATGGTGACGGAGTGGAGGAGGTGTAAAATAAAGATTTTTTCTTTCTTTCTTTCTTTTTATTCACCCCATCTCATCTCATGGGTGTCGTAAAAACCAACTAAAGGACTACCTGTCAATATTATCTTTACGAAATACAAAAAAGGAAAACTTGAAATTAAACCCTATACCAATCCGTTTGGCCAGCGTGGAATTAGTAGGCCAAAACCCCAAAAAAGGTAACATTTCGTGGTATAGGTATACGTATGTGTACATATACCTACATGCGTACATACGTATGTGTACATATATACATGGGATAGGGCTGCCCACTTCCAGCTGGAACTTTAAAACAATGTTTATTGATTAATTATCATAATAATATCAGCTAGCAGAAGTCCAGAGCTGTAATTAGGCCTTCAAATATTTCCCTTGTACCCAGTCCTGTGCCTCCTTTATCCCTCATCCATACTTATATTATAAATGGGAAAGTTTGTCTATCTCTTTGTTTTTCTTTCACGGCAAAACGGAGCGATGAATTGACATGATTTTTTAAGTAGAGATAGTTGAAAGGATGGAGAGTAACATAGGCTACTATTTTTTTTCCCTCTATGTCCAGGAAAGGGGAACAGTGCTACCCTGAATTTAAAGCGAGCGAAGCCGCGGGCAAAAGCTAGTACTTAATGAAATAGTTTAAAAATTAAATACCTGAAGTATAAAACGCCACAAAAAGAAAACAGAAAATTAACAATTTCTCCATGTTTCTAAGAGACAGAAAACGAGAATGATTCTCTTTTCAAAACGAAACCTTTTTATATTAACCTCAATACCATCATGTATACACAGCAACACATCATCATTCAACATTTTTATTTGAAATTGTGTCTTATTTCAAGGTATTAAGGTACATGAGTGTCTAGGTTGATTAGTTGATGTGTGTACTTGTAAATTTTTGAAATATTTTTTTTTTGTTCAATAATGATAGTGATACGCCCTCATAAGTTATTATTGTTACAATTTAAATAATTACTTATAATTGTTGGTAATACAATTATCTGAATATTAATAGCGCTGAGTACAAGGATTCTGTTATCAGCTGTATTCTTTTATCTATGACCTCACTTTGATAAGAATCATTGTAGAATATTACTGTAGGCATAGTCACAGTACAACCAGTAGTCTATCTCCGCCGAATATTTATTATAAATGCCTACGGCTGGATGGCACGTAAACATGGGATAGGGCTGCCCACTTCCAGCTTTTTAATTACATTTACCTACTAGCGGGAAACAATTCCCGCTCGTCTGTGGCACAGTCGCGACTGTTCACTCCGCAAAGCCACCTCTATCGTGAGCGTGTAGGTATAACTCGCGTTTCGTCCGTTTCTATGAAGTCGAAATACTGTATATATATTTGTACTATGGCATAATCCTTGTATAGCAACTTGAAGTCAATAAATCAACTTATAACATTGTCTGAAAAATGATTTCATTATTGAAAAATCACACAAACTCCCTCATTAGCGAAGTAGAGTCAGTTGGTGCTCGTTGTGTGCATGAAAACGACTATTTTTAAATTATTTAATTTATTGAAACATCCCGTAAAAACAATTTTTTTGGGCTTCCACACAAACATTTTTACGCAAATGGGACTTTGCAATTTTGTTTAGAAGGAAAAATGCTTAAGAAAGAAAAAAACATCTGCACTTCACCCGTTGTTAAGGTCCAAGGTAAGGTCAGAGGTAGAACTCGTTATTCATCATCATCATCATCAGCCTATAGACGCCCACTGCTGGACATAGGCCTCCTCCAAAAGTTTCCACCCTGCGCGGTCCTGTGGCTCCCTCATCCATCGGCTTCCCGCCGTCCTAATCAGGTCGTCGGTCCGTCGTGTGAGGGGTCTCCCCACCCTGCGCTTTCCGGTGCGCGGTCGCCATTCTAGAACTTTTCTGCCCTAACGGCCATCAGTTCTCCGCGCTATGTGCCCTGCCCACCGCCACTTTAACCGGGAAATCCTGAGCGCTATGTCGGTCACTTTGGTTCTCCTGCGGATCTCCTCGTTTCTGATTCGATCACGCAGGGAAACTCCCAACATAGCTCTCTCCATTGCCCTCTGAGTGACGGTAAGCCTTCTGAGAAGGCCCATAGTCAGTGACCACGTTTCAGCTGCGTATTTCATCACTGGCAACACACATTGGTCGAAGACCTTTGTCTTCAGACACTGCGGTTATGTGGACGAGAAGATACCTTTTAGCTTCCCGAACGCTGCCCTTCCGAGTTGGATTCGACGAGTGACCTCCTTCTCAAAGTTGGACTTACCTAGCAGGACTAACTGTCCCAGGTAAATATACTCGTCGACAACTTCGAGTGTAGAGCCTCCAACCGTGATTGGAGTGGGTGCAACATGGACATTTGCCATGATCTTGGTCTTGTCCATGTTCATTTTAAGACCCACTTGTTGAGAGACACTACTGAGGCCACCGAGCATTGTGTTTAGGTCTTCCATGGTCTCAGCCATGACCACGATGTCGTCGGCAAATCGGAGATGCGTGATATACTCGCCATTAATATTGATGCCAAGTCCGTCCCAGTTTAAGAGCCTAAAAGCATCTTCTAGCGCAGCGGAAAACAGTTTCGGGGATATGACATCCCCCTGTCTCACTCCTCGCTGCAGCTGGATAGGCTTCGAACATCGATCTTGTAGACGGACCGACATTGTGGCGTTTCTGTATAAACACTGCAACACTTCGATGTACCGATGGTCAATTTGGCACCGTTGGAGAGACTGTAACAGTGCCCAAGTCTCGATCGAATCGAAGGCTTTCTCATAGTCCACAAACGCCAAGCATAAAGGCCGGTTATACTCATTGCACTTTTGTATAACTTGCCGCAGCGTATGAATGTGGTCTATGGTACTAAAGCCTTTTCGGAAACCGGCTTGTTCGGGAGGCTGGAAGTCGTCCAGTCTGCGTTCGAGACGATTCGTAATGACTCTCGAAAACAATTTGTAGACGTGACTCAGAAGAGTGATGGGTCTGTAATTCTGAAAGAGCGTTCTATCGCCCTTCTTGAAGAACAGTATCACCACCCCTCTGTGCCATGCCTGTGGCGTTTTTCCCTCGAGTAAGACGTAATTAAATTACTTTTCGAAGAGCTTTGAGAACGGGTTCTCCTCCGGCCTTCAGCAACTCGTTTGTGATTCCGTCATCCCCCGGCGCCTTGTTGTTCTTCAGTTGTTTGAGAGCATTACTAATCTCACACAGACTAAGTGTGTGTTAATCTAGCCCTAGGATCTATTCTGCCATCTCCAGTCTTGAGCCTAGATAGTTGGCTCTGACGTAGAGACAGATCTCTTGCGAACACCTTCGAGCCTTTGTTACGCTCAATGGCTTCTTTAATACAAACTGTATTAAAGTGCCGAAGGTCGCGAGTTAGCGACTTAGAGATCTGTCTATTGAGCCTCCTATACTGTTCAGCGTCTGGAGACTGCAGTGCCATCATACGCCTTTGCTCCATAAGCGAGAGAGTGTGGTCGGAGATCTTTTTTGATCTTCTCTGGTGCTGCGTTTTAAAAGCACCGGAACCGACTGTACGGACAGTTTCCACAAACCGTTCGCGATATTCGTCTATATCCACGTACTCGCTCAGGCTCTTAAAGCGGTTGTGTAGCTGGAGCTGAAAGTTTTCGGGGATTTGGACTGGTGTGAGTCGGAGCGTAGACTTCATCAGCCGAGTTCTTTCCAGCCTGGGATTGATATTTAATGTGCCTCTCACTATCCGGTGATCACTACCAGTTTTCACCGAATTGTTCACTGAAACATCATTAAATATATGGCGCTTTGTCGACATGATGAACTCGTTATTATTATTGTTAAAAGACAGCTATCGCACTTATCCGTGTAGTAAAAGAGTAAGAATACAATGTCACTAGCCCATCTCATCCATTGTCATCATAACAGCCCATTAATGTCCCACTGCAGGGACGGGCCTCCCCCAGTGACGTAGGGATACTTGGCCTACTAATACCACGCTGGCCAAACGGATTAGTATAGGGTTTAATTTCAAGTTTTCCTTATTTGATTACGTAAAGATAATATTCTTGGATAGTCCCTTAGTCGGTTTTTACGGATTACTGACGTTTGGCAAAAAACGTTTCCCAAAGTGACACTTACCAAAGTATGTTTCCCAAATTATCATTTCCCAAAAAAACATTTGGCAAAACCATCTTTTCGCAATTTTACAGATAGCAAAACTATTTTTAGCAAATTCTTGTTTATCAAATAATTACATAGCAATGTTTCATTTTACCAAATTAATATGGTTTGGCAAATATATTATTCGAATTCCTTACAGATAATAAGATAAGATAAGATAAGATAATGTTTATTCAGGAAACTTATGGGCTAGAATTTACATGGTATATGAATTTTACATAATTAGTTCACATTTATTTTAGTTACCTGAACTAGGTAAAACCTGTATTTCAGGTACTGTGGAGATTAGATTATAATATTAAGTGCTTAACTAGGCAAAATGAATTATAAACAATAAATTACAGTTATACATATAGACTTACAAAACTACGTGATAATAAAATTTATTTACATACAGCTAGCAGAGTCTCTGTCTGGTCATACGTTAAATTATGTAAAAATGAGTATAGTTTATTTTTACAATTAAAGTAATTTAAATTATAAATACATATTTTTTTATTTAATTTGTTGTACAGGTATGGGCCTAAAAATACATAAAATCTTCTAATATAAGTGTGTTTAGAGGCTGATTGTGAGATGCAGACTATATCTCTCCGTCTTTTGTTAGTTACGATATTATTGTATGGAAGCTGAGTGTGCTGTTTTAGTACTAATCGCATGATGAATAGTTGGCGAACCGTCAACACGTTGCAGGATTTGTATAAAAGGTCGGTGGGAAATAGAAAGGGATGGAAATGTGCTACTTTTAACACTGCTCTCTGGGCCCGTTCGAGTGGTATCAATATTGTTTTTAAAGCTCCGCCCCATGAAGTAATGCAGTAAAATATTAAGGATTGACAAAGAGCAGAGTAAACTTGCAAAATCAGTTTTGGATCTGCTATTATTCGTATTTTTTTAAAGATAAATATTAGTTTTCTTAACCTCTTTGACAACCCCTCTATATGTTGTCTGAAAGAAAGGGTGTCGTCGATTGTGATCCCGAGATATTTTATAGTGTTAGTGCGTAAGATAGTTGGACAGTTACAAGCATAGCCTGGAGTGATAGTATTACAGTGGTGCGCGTGTAGATTAGTGCTATGAGTGTTAATAGAGGACTTCCGCATTGTGAAGTGAATATATTTTGTCTTGTCAGTGTTTAACGTCAGTAAATTGCTGACAAGCCAGTTGTTCACAGAATTAAAGCCTAACTGTGCGTTGTCGAATAGTTCTTGTTTGTTTTGTCCAAAAAAAATTAAGGCTGTGTCGTCGGCATACGATACTATTTTACAGTTTTTTATGTTTAAATTACAGAGGTCGTTAATATAAATAAGGAAGAGGGTTGGTGCTAATAAACTACCCTGAGGGACTCCAAAATTGGGAACTCTTTGATAGTCGCTAGTAACGTTGTCTATTTTTACACATTGGTACCGATCATTTAGGTAGTCCGCGAGGATTTTCAACTGCGTGCCTCTGATACCAAGTGTTTCTAATTTAGTCAGAAGTAACGAATTAGATAGAGTATCGAAAGCTTTGGCAATATCAAGGAATATTCCCAAGGATTGGTTCCCTCTGCCCAGTTCTTCTGTAATGTAGTTTGTCAAGTCGTGCACCGCGTCGGCTGTGGATAATTTAGCTCTAAAACCAAATTGATTTGCCGAAAGTAAACAATTTTTTTCGAGATATTTTACTAATCTACTATTTATAATTTTTTCTAGTATTTTAGATATTGAAGAAAGTAACGATATCGGTCTGTAATTTGTTAGTGATTCCCTGTTTCCAGATTTATAGATAGGTATTACTATTGCCTTTTTTAGGCATTTAGGGAAACATCCTTCAGAGAGACATTTTCTAAAAATATGGGTCAAAGGAGGGACTAGAATATTGCGAAATCGTTTAAGAATCTTAGTACTAATATTATCCCAGCCGGTTGCGCAGTCGTCTTTTAGTCCTGAAATAATTTGAGATACTTCGTTTTCGTCTGTGTCCAGCATTACAAAGCTTTTGAAATTGTGACAGTTGTGAGTGCTTTGAGGACGGGAGGGTGCTGTGCTAGAGATTTTGTTTTGGGCCTGTTGTGCGAGGTTTTTCCCAATATTTACAAAATAGTTATTTATTGTGTTAACGGATAAAAGCGGAGTAGTATTAGTAAGTAATAAAGTCGAAACAGATTCGCACTGGTTTGAGGAGTAAGTGACATTTTTAATGTGTTTCCAAATTTTCTTGCTGTTATTACCCGCACGCTGTAATTCGTCTCTATCAAAATTCATTTTTAATCTTTTTAGGAGATTATTGCAAAAATTCCTGTACCGTTTATAAATTAATTGTAGGTTGAGATCGTTCGGAAAACGTCTAGCCTTCTGATGCAGCTTATCCCTGTGTCGCATACACCGAATAAGTCCTGGAGTAATCCAAGGCTTAAAATTATTAAATTTGTTTTTAATTTTACTTGTTGTTGTATTTTGCAATATTGCGGTTTGAACATTTGTTATTAAGTATGTTAGTGACAAATCCGCGTCAGCAGAATTGTAAACTGGGTTAAGGTCTATATGACGCAAATCTAGTTCGAGTTTGTTTGTGTTAAGTACTGATGTTGTCACGGTGCGATTTAGCTTAGGTAGCATTAAATTTAGAGTTAGTAGGACAGCGTGGTGGTCAGTTATTGTGGAATTTGTTACAAGGGTAATAAATTTGTATTTTGATTTAATCATCATGTGATCAAGGCAAGAACCGCTTTGGTGAGTCGGTAGGCTATGTCCCGCGACGAGACCATGGAATGAGCATAAATTTAGGTAGTTTTGGGTTCCTACATCACTAAATTCAGAGTTTATATTTATGTTAATATCGCCAGTTACTATGATATTCTTATAGCTAGATAAAGATTGTAATATTTGGTTTAAACTAAAATTGAAGGGGTCTAAATTTCTATAAGAGGGCGACCTATACACGGCTATAATTACTGTATCTGTTCCGAATTTGAGAATTAAACAGTTACCACCCTGGATAGCGGGTTCGTCGACCGAGAAGTTTAATGATTTCTTCACATAAACGCCTAAACCATCATTTTGATTGTGGTTTAAAGTGCTATAGTGTGAGTTGTAACCTGCTAATGGCGGGAGTCCGCTTTGTAGTCTGTTTGATAGCCAACATTCCGTGAAGACTATTATGTCGCAATTAATGTTTAATCTACTTTGAAAAATGCCGAAGCTGTCAAAATTTTTATATATGCTACGAATATTTTGGGTTAGTATAGTTAGTGGTTTATGATACCTTGAGAGATACTGCCTGCAGTCTTCAACCTCGCAAACCGTCGATTCCGGCACAAAGATAGTATCTAATTCGGTAAGTAAAAGATTATCCATTTGTTCTAGAGTTATGCAGCGTGTGTGGCGCTCTTAGGCGCCTTCATAATCCGTTGAATTTATGTATCTCTGTTCAGCTGCTTTTCTGGCCGGACAGTCGACGTCTCCAGTCACGTGATTGCTCGGCTTATTAAAACGTAGACATGTAGCGCATACGGGCGGGTTCGTCTTTTTAAGACAATCCTGAGCCGAATGTCCCTCTTCTCCGCAATGTCCACAAGTAGAGGTCGAGCTTTTGCAATACTTAGCTGCATGACCATACTGCTGGCACTTAAAACATCTAGTTACTAGAGTAAAGTCCCGAACTGGACAGGACGTCCAATTTATGAATACTCTGTCCTGTGTAATAAGAGCCTTTCGGATGTTGGGCGTCACTTCTATTACAAAATTGCAATGCTCTGTATTTTTCTTTCCAGACTTATGGCTTAGTCTCACTGCGTCCAAAAATTCTTGATGTTGCATGGAAGGGATTTTCTCCGATATGTTTTGTTCGAAAATACATTTGAGCACTTCACTATCGTTCATATTGGCGGGTACTCCGATTACTATAATACGGGGCTTCCTCCTAAAGGGCTCGTCTACTGTAAGGGCTGATGAAGACTCTTGGACTGTTTGCCTCACTTTTTCCAGATCAGTTTTGGATTCAGTGCTGATAATCACTCCGCCGTTTCTGGTATTGCGTACCCCTCTGACCTTCAGCTTCATGCTTTCAGGGCTAATTATTTTTTGAACAATGTTCTTGGTTTCCTCGCTAGTCCTAGAGTTGTCCTTGGGATATATTGCCACAGAGCTGAGGGGGCTTGGGCGGATGAAGTTGTTAGTGCCTTTTTTAACCATATCGGCGAAGGAAGTGCTGGGCTTAATTTTTTGAGCTGAGTCGTCAATAGACTGCTTCATTTCTGCGAGAGAAGCGGCTAGGTCATGCTGATCCTGCAGGTTTTGTAGAGCGAAATGCGTCTGTATGGCCTTTTGTTTTAACGACTGGTATTGGAGCGCCACTTGTCCAACATCATGCATTACCTTCCTACAGTGCCCACTAACCTTCAACTTCTGGTCGGAATTTAGCTTCCCTTCAGTGGCAATATGGCAGATTTCATTTAGGCTGCGTTCTATAGAGCCCATCCAATTTTGCAGTTCTGATGTAGGTATAACGTGAAGGTTACCTTTATCTTGTACCTGGGGCGTAGGCGTTGGCGGAGGCGAGCGTTGGGTTAACCCGCTTTTATTAAAGGGGCTTTCCATGTTCACATAAAACTCAAAAATGTCTTGGTAGTTACTTAAAAGCCATTATATTATAATACGAACAAATGCAATTCAGCAATTCATATCACGTAATTTAAACTAGGGCACTTTGTTTATTGTTAATTTAGTAATTTCACTTAGGCACGTCTGGTCGCGACGGCGACGCAATTATCTCAAATATCTTATAATAAGTTTTTATAATAAAGAATGTATTAGTTTAGTATATTAGTATTAGTTTCCATTATTAGATTTTGTTTTATTTATTAATTTATTCTACTTCTTGTTTTAATTGACTTTTACATTTAAAAAAACTAACTTTTTAATTTACTTTTGTAACTATAATAATTATGTAAAATTTGCATGCCTACCTAGGTAAAATATAGCTGAACTATATTATGTTTAATATCTATAATGTCTTTTATAGCTATATTTGCAAAATAAATAAATAAGTATTCTATTCTATTATACACTATTATGATTTACTAAGTCTAAATTCACTCCATTAAAAACTTGGTCTAATTTGCACTGACAATATAAATTAATTCTGGCGCTTCGCCGGCCGCTGCCGCGGCACGCTCGCTTCGCTCGCGCTCTGTTGGGGTCACAGTTCAAACCTAACCTAACCTACTTTTCTAGCAGTTCTAATCTAACCTACATTTTTCACCCATATTAAAATTTAAACGAACTTACCTAAGGAATATATTTTTGACAAAATAAAGCATTTGCTTATTGTATATTTGACTAAATAAAATTTGACCAAGTAAAAATTTGCCAAATGAATATTTGACCAAGTGAATAAAATGCGAAATGTAAATTTGCTAAGCATTTTTTTGGGAAATGAAACTTTGCGATAAGTTTTTTGGGAAGTGAAATTTGACGAAACGTTTTTTGCCAAACGGCAGGATCCCGGTATTTACTACACCCATGGGATGAGATGGAGTGGTGACACACTGTATTCTTACTCCGTGTGGTGACGGAGTAAGAATAATCATTTGTATCAGCCAAATAATTGTCTTTCGTGGGATTTAAACCCGCGACCACGCACGCCGCAAACGCGACGGCCGCACCACCGAGGCCGTTAAATTAAGTTCTCCAGACTTATGTTAGTTATTCCTTCTTTAAATTTTGCTCAAAGGACCCAATGGTTCAAGAAGGAGCAATCACTCTTTCAAATAAAACAAAAGCTCAAACTTCAAGCACGTGTGTGCTTGAAGTTTGAGCTTTTGTTTTATTTGAACTAGGTACCTATTTTTTTTTATGTATCTAAGGCCCTTTACGTGGCTCACTAGCGCCGCCAATAGAAAAAAAATCATAATTCGCAAATAGGATCAATAATGCAAAATGTTGGTAACAAAGTCTTGAGAAAAGGCAAGTATTTGTTCACAATCTCAATACTTTATTTTTTTTTCTTTTGGCGGCCCTAGTGAACCCTATAAACGCTCTTAAATACTTAATATAGAAACTAACGCAATATTAGAGGAAAGAGACCGATTAAAAATACAAGCAATTATTATAATGATTACGTAATTTAATTTACATCGATGATTCATTTAGTCCCTATATTTTTTTACTTAAAAACCTAAATATTTATGTAACCAGTTTTGATGTATTTTCTATGCCATAAATATGGAAATTATATTATTCGGACTGGATGCGGAAGGCGCAGGACCGAGTTCTGTGGCGTATATTGGGAGAGGCCTATGTCCAGCAGTGAACTGCAATAGGCTAGTTGATTGATTGATTGATTGATTGATTGAAATATGAAAACAAAACTGGTTTCTAATTAAATAGGTCAAGAAAGGCCTCTTTGCAGTTTTTTTTTCAATAGAGTCTTTAGTAATCTAGTAAATATTGAGTAGGTATAAGAGTGTTGTATTATCAAAACCCGCTAAAACGTCTTTATAGAAATTTTTAGATAGGACCTACTTTAAAAATGGTTTATTAATAGGTTCTATTAGCGCTGATCGTTTAACATCAAATGCCACTCTAACCCGACTAAAAATTAATTATAAAATCGAGTTTAGTTTCAAAAGACCCTAAAAGACTGCTTGTGTGTTTCAAAATCCTCTAAAACGGTATCGGTTACTTTCAAATGTCACTAAACTTCAAAGTCCCTTAGAACAAATCTATTTTTGCAAATAACCTCGTTTTCCAAATTGTTTTTACATAAGAAAGATGTTTGTTGGGATTGTTATATTACAATCATAATATAATGTTAAAAATCGTACAGAATTAAAGTTGTTAGTAAGTTTAAGACGTTTTCATGAATTGTCGACATTTAAGAAAAAGCACTTTAGGGGGTTTTGAAATTATATGACTATGACTCCTGCCTAATTTTTAGATGTTGTTTTCTAGATTCTTTTCTTGAGACTAGACGGCGGCGTTGTGTAAATGTATCAACTAATTTTTAGCTGTGGATTTTCAGATTCTTTTTTTAGGGCAATTGCCGTGTTTAAAAGTGGTAATGGGTACATGATCGTCTTTTGTTTTTATTACCTTAGGAAAGATAACGCTGTTGTTGCAGTTCCGTGTGGTGACGGAGTAAGAATACAATACGTCACCACCCCATCTCATCCCATGGTTGTCGTAAGAACCGAATAATGGACTATCCGTGAATATTACCTTTACATAGAAAGAAGGAAACCTTGAAATTAAACCCTATACCAATCCGTCTGGCCAGTGTGGTACTAGTCGGCCAAGTATCCCTCCATCACGGAAGGAGGCCCGTCCCTGCAGTGGGACATTAATGGGTTGTTGTGATGATGATTATTTAGTTTCAGGTTGATTATTCTAAAGTGCACGCTTTATGAAATACTTAATAGATAAAACAGATAATATTAATAATAAAGTATACCATAAGAACTATACGATTTTGTCAATGTTGTAAGCATCCGCGTTATAATTTTACTTCGATGTCCTTGAACACTGCGCAATTAGAGAGTTGATATTCATAATAATGTTATTATTAGATATTGAAAATAAAGAGTTGTAAATTAAAGATATTCTTGACAGGAAATAATGTAAAAAAAGATCTCAAATTATAGAGCACATAAACTATTTACATAACTTTTTTTTTCTTACTTTATTGTAGAGTCATATCTGCTGGCATTTTTTATCTTTCAAAACTGATTCTTTTTTTTAAGGATAACTTCCTTAATGACAAAGGGACTTTTAACGACATACAAGTAACATTAAGACTAAGGAAAATAATTTATGGACCATACAAATATCTAACTATCTTGCGCGGGATTAGAACACGCGACCTCGTGCTAGCTAGGCGCTGTTGTGGAAATTTGGAAGGGGCTTATTCAGTACCAGATGTCTATATGATACAATTGCGCAGTTGAGAATTTCAAAGGCAGGTAATACTTGATGTTCCCACGCAAAAAAAAAAAGGTAATACTGATGTAATATTTTCTTCTTTTAATAAAAATACTTTGAGGTACCTAACTTCAAGTCAGAAACTGGCAAGAGGTGACCAAGGATCGAGCAGAGTGGCGTTCTCTCGTGTCGGAGGCCAAGACACATTTTAGGTCGTTGAGCCAACGGAGTAAGTAAGTAATGAAAATACTTACGAACTAGGTAACAAACCCAGTGTCTCGGGGACTTTATAAACATCAATTTAACGGACACCAATAACATTTAGTCTGATTGTGACATAATTTATGGATCACAGAAAGAATTATCCTGCGAGCGAATCAAACCCTCGACCTCATTAATGTCCCACTGCAGGGACGGGCCTGTACCAGTGACGGAGGGATACTAATACCACGCTAGCCAAACGGATTGGTATAGGGTTAAATTTCAAGTTTTCCTTTTTTTTATTACGTAAAGATAATATTCACGGATAGTCCCATAATCGGTTTTTACGACACCCATTGGGATGAGATGGGGTATTGACACACTGTATTCTTACTCCGTCACCACACGGAGATCCGCTGCATCCGCTTACATAACCGTTGCGCCATTGAATCAGTCATATCATTAACTTTTATTTGGAACATACCCTACTTTATTACTTTAAAATTCTGCATGACTTTACCGACTGATAGTTCTCCTTAACATGAGGCTTATTAAATCATAATGGCAGTATATTTCCAAAGAAAATCATTATTTCAAATCAATAACAAATAACACTTGTTAAGTAAATAACTCTAATCACGGACTTAATTTACTTAGTTTTGTACATCTAAAATTATTTCATTATTGATTTTAGTTTGTAAAGTTACAATAGAAAAAACCCAATATTATAATAGTTGATTGGTACGGTACTTGAAATATAATAAGGTTCTATTTATTGATTAGTCATCGTGGTTTATTAAATGTAGGTAAGTAATAAACAGGTTAATTCCATAATAAGTACTAATATTATTACAATGTAGGCTTCTTATGGTGGTGACGAAGACAAGACTATTCTCATTTATTCAATTTATCATTCAACTAGTCTATTGCAGTCCACAGCTGGACATAAAGGCCTCTCCCAACACGGGCCACAAAACACGGTCCTGCGCCTTCCGCATCCAATTCGACCCAGAGACCTTTTTGAGGTCGTCGGTCCACTTAGCTGTGTTCTGATTATTGGAAAAAAATAATCCATACTCAGGATTTTGTTATTTTATTTCTACTGTTTACACAATACATTATCATAAAGCTTATAGTAACACATTTTGTCACAGAAGTGCAGTAAAAGCAAGGAAATCTTATTTACTACCTCTGTGACGGAGTCGGTTTATTAGATGGCTGCTAAGCAGAGGTCTCGGGTTCGATTCCCGCTAATATTTATATTTATTTATATTTTATCCTAAGTTTGGATATTTTTGAGTCCTTTGTGACACAGGGCATGATCTCTAGTGCGATGAAGAACGATAATGATTTTATGTCAATGACATTAGGTATGTTGTTGTTATTTTCCATTAATTACCATAACACTTGACTTTTTACTATTAACCTGTTTTTTGTACACCGCCCCGTCAAGAAAATATTTAAAGTAACATTGAATAAGTGTTTGTAAGCGTAGGTTTAATTATGTTTACAAAGTCTATTAGAGTTTACCTGCAATTAACAAACATTGAAACTTAAATAAAGTTTACTGACACTTATTTGTATGTTTTGAAGATAGAAAAATTATTCATCATAATAATATCAGCAGGACGTCCACTGCAGGATATGACCTCCTTTAAACATTTCCAGCCTGCGCGGTTCTGTCCGAGTGTGGAACGTAAGACACAGAAACACGCTTGTACGATATGACCGTACACAGAAAACATGGCTCATAGAAATCTCTATTCCTATAATGCACGTTTCGCCGAAAACTTTGTTTATCGAAAACATTGTTCGTAGATATCTCGGTACATATTAATCACTGTAAACAGATATCACTGTCCTTATACAGCACCTTTTGCACTAAACTCTGTTCGTCGAAACAATTGTTTTACTATGCGTTTCAAATAAAGCCCGATTTACACATCGACAAGTACAGTAGCGAGTTAAGTAGTAAGTTGTTGATTAAGTTGATTTAAATAGATCTCCATCCTATTTTTTGCCGATTTAAGTTGGCGAGACGCGAGAGAGGGGGCTACTTCGTACCTAACTCGCCAATAAATAGGATGGAGATCTATTTAAATCAACTTAACCTTAAAATACAACTTAACTCGCTACTGTACTTGTCGATGTGTAAATCGGGCATAAGAATAGGATCGCACTTGCTGCCAACTTCATGTGGCAGCTGCCATTTTAGTACGACCAACAAAAAAAATCGTAAAATAATTTAAATAAAAATATTTAGCGTTGAAAATTCCGAAAGATACAGATTGTTTTATTCAAAGAAAAAAATATTTCTTCGTTTTTTACCGTTTTATTTGTTTGTTATATTGAAACAATAACATAAAAATCTTACAAAAACAAAACAGTTTTATTGAAAATTTTGACGTTTGTTTCGAAAAATATTACGATTTTTTCAACATTATGAACTATCTGTGACCAGGAATTAGATTACAATTAAAATTTAATTTATATAAAAAAATAATATAACAAATTAAAGTAAAAATTAATAAAATTTTGTGTTTTTTTTTTGCCTACCTTACATAACATTCATGAAGTTCGTTAGAAATGCGGAACAAGATGGCGCTTTGACAGTCCTATTCTTATTTGAAACGCATAGTAGATGCCTTGACGCAAAGAAAGGACCTCTGGGAAAGAAACTATTTCTTTATTTATAAACACAACTCCTGCACTAGACATCAAGTCCTGCGTCGCTAGGACTATACAAATATCAATTTGACGCGACATCCAGTCTTAGGATAATAATTTGTGGATCACACCAACAATTTTCCTACTTTGGAATCGCAAATTATTGTCCTGAGAGTGTCCTGATGTTCCTGATGTTCAATTTCGTCCTTCTAATATTTGCTTATTACCTTTGTATAACAAAGAAATATCCGGCCCCCTTGTTAATACCAAATGCAAATTTTTTAAACAGGAAAATTATAAAATGTTGTTTAATTTTAAATAATAAATTATTTGTTTTTGAAAACCTTTTAATGTATTACCATAAACACCTAACATCCTAAACATATTTATGTGGTTCTCAAACTCATAAAAAATACAATAATTCTGCTTACATCGGATACGTATGGAGGTTTTCCGCTCAAAGACGAATAAAAAAGACCAAGTAAACAGAAGTGGAAAGTTATTAATACAAAACTTGTGTGTGTTATTAACGATATTGACATTTGTATAATAAGACCATTTCTAAGCTAGATTCTAATGGGTATAATTTAGCATAATATAGGCACTTCCTTATACAAGCTTTGTTTTGTTATAGTCCTTTAAGTATTCCCCGTGTGGTGACGGAGTAAGAATACAATATGTCACCACCCCATCTCATCCCATGGGTGTCGTAAAAACCGACTAAGGGACTATCCGTGAATGTTATCTTTACGAAGTAAAAAGAAGGAAAACTTGAAATTAAAATTAAACCACCAATCCGTCTGGCCAGCGTGGTATTAGTAGGCCAACTATCCCCCCACCACGGGAGGAGGCCCGTCCCTGCAGTGGGACATTAATGGGCTGTTATGATCATACCTATATTATTCTGAAATAACATAATTACAATAATAAATGTATTTTGTAAATTAAAATCTGAAACAAAAGGTTTACAAGTAACTCACAAACTTTTTATAACTCAGAAAGATAATTTTTGCATCTATATTTGGAGGCGTGGTTATTTTATGATACCTAAATTAATTATTTTCTGTGCTTTAGCGCATTAAATCGAATTAATTAAAATAAGACGTAAGCTCGTCACCAGAGCGTGAAATATGAAATTAGCTCGTAAATAAATTATTGATGTAAACAACATTATCAATTTGTTAAGTGCTTAAAACATTTTGTATAATTTTGTTTAAAATTAAAAAAAAAAAAAAAATATTTTGTATTTTTGTAAAAAATATATTCATATATTTAAGTAGGTATACTATAGTTTTTAAGTAAGAATAAATAAATATTACTATTACATTATCTTCTTGTTATAAAATGGAATACTGTGACACTCCCATGTAAATCTTTAAAAAACTATAATATTATTTTTTTAATTAACAATATTGAGCCAATTTTATGTAATCGTAATTCTTATAGATTTTTACTCATCATTCCCTGTTATAATTATTTACAAAAAAATAATTAAAGAATTGGAGAACCGAATCATAAATAAATTGTTTTATAATTTATTTTAATAAGAACGGAAATAATAACATTTTATGAAATTAATATAAAAATTAAACTATAAAATGAAATGAAAAATGTAAGTTAAGCTTTTTTCTACAAAAATACTTTACGTAAACTAAAATTACTAATCATCAAAACAGCCCATTAGAGTCCTACCGCAAAGACGGGCCTTCCGTGTCGGAGGGATACTTGGCCTACTAACACCACGCTGGCCAGACGGATTGGTATAGGGTTTAATTTCAAGTTTTCCCTCTTTGTCTTCGTAAAGATAATATCCACGGATAGTCCCTTAGTCGGTTTTTACGATACCCATGGGATGAGATGGGGTAGTGACATATTGTATTCTTACTCCGTCACCACACGGATATTACTAATATACGTAGGTAATTAACTTTGGTGGTACATTTTTTTTCTTGCCTTAAGTTTGCGAATAAAATACTTTGTGCAAGCTCATTGTTACTCAGACTTATTGAAGTAGCGAAACAGTACTAGTGTGTATTTGTGAAGTTGGTTTTTTGTGAGCAAAATGACTATAGGAGATAAAAATGAGGTAAGTTATGATTATTATTGTGAAATAGAAAACTATTTAATAAAATTTACTTGCTAAAAAAATATTTTTTATTTATTTCTTGTTGAAGTAACTTAGGTGTATAAAAGTTTTATTTGTCACATAATTAAGTAACATACGTACTTAATAATATTTTTACAGTATATCCGAAGTAAGTGTAGATATTTGTTATGATTACTCTTACTTATTAAGTAGAATAAAATATGTCACTATTAAGTAGAAAGAAAAGAGTTATTACTTCTTCAAATAAAACCTTATACCAGTCTTGAAGACAAACTTCAATTGAAACCTTATACCGTAGGCCCAGTATGGTCATATTATGCGTATTATTAGGCTGTTTCGACGATAATAAAAATAAATATAATGTATTTATTATTTATTTTATTTTTTTTAGGTTCAAAAAATTAATTACTTAGGAGATTCAGATTATTTCTAGTAGATACTTTCACAAGTAGGTACACTTCTAGGACCATAAAATATAAAACTTTGTTAACTATACTAATTTATTATGACCTGAATTCAAATATTTATTTTAAGATACAAATAAAACTAGAAAAATAAAATAATTATTATGTATAAATGTCTACTTCCCTGATATTTACTACTATTAAGAAATCAAGTTTTTTTATTAATGCCTAATTTAATTTTCAACTTTTACAATCGCTTCTATTACCATAAAAGACAAGTATTTTCTAAGTTTGAGTTGTTTCATCATAACAGCCCATTCATGTCCCACAGGAGGGACGGGTCTCCTTCCATGACGGAGTTATTTGGCCTACTAATACCCCGCTGGCCAGATGGATTGGTATAGGGTTTAATTTCAAGTTTTGCTTCTTTTTATTTCGTAAAAATAATATTCAAGACTAGTCCCTTAGTCGGTTTTTACGATACCCATGGGATGAGATGGGGTGGTGGGTTGTATTCTTACTCCGTCACCACAATAAAACATTAAAATTCATTATTCATGTGTCTTCCAGGTGCAATATCCAGACTTCGAATATTCTCTAAATTCAAGTAAACTGCTTGACACCAAAGATGACGATTTGGACATCCTACTCAAAAAATATGAAATCACACAAAAAACTCTCGAAGAAATGATTGCAAACATTCGTGCTTGGTATGAAAAACAACCTCATCTACCTCAAGGACAATTACGTAAGTAACTCATACCTTAATCCAGTAATAAAGGCAAAAGATTTTATGTCTGTGTGTATGTTTGTTGTTTCTACTTAAAACAGCACTTTTTTTTATAAAGACATTGTATTATAGCCTTATTACCCTAAAAGAAACGGGGAATTAAGTTCAGAAAAGTTTAGGGAACTAGTTAAAAAGCATCTACTTCGTCTTTACTAGCCGGTCTGGCCAAATACTTCTTCACACTATGTTTCATCACAACAGCACATCAATGTCCCACTGCAGGGACGGGTCTCCTTCCGTGACGGAGGGATATTTGGCCTCCTAATATCACGCTGGCCAGACGGGTTGGTACAAGGTCTGTTTATTTCGTTAAGATGATAGTCCCTTAGTCAGTTCTTACGACACCCATGGGATGAGATGGGGTGGTGACATATTGTATTCTTACTCCGTCACCATAGAGAGAAGAAAATTTTAAAGGTACAATATCATAATTGTATTTATAGTAAAAATAACACTGTTTATTAATAACTAGCTGCTGTGCCCGCGACTTCGTTCGCGTGGCGGATTTTACTTACTTCGCAATTCGATTTAATACTAAAAATTGTTTTTTAAACCTTATAACAAACAGATATACCTACACACGAATTGTAAAATTAACGAACGAACCAAAACCTTTTCAAAAACAGATCTTTACAAAGACAGATCTATGAAGACTGTGTCTAAACTTATACTGAAAGACATGAGGGAACGTCATTCTTTCAAGTAAAATATTAATACCGCGATACTGAAAATGACGTCACAGGCACAATGCCATCTGTTGTCAAATTTGTAAGTTAAAATAAATGACATCGCTTTTTCATCATAACAGCCCATTAATGTCCCACTGCAAGGACGCGCCTCCTCCCGTGACGGAGGGATACTTGGCCTACTAATACCACGTTGGCCAGTCGGATTGGTATAGGGTTTAATTTCAAGTTTTCCTTCATTTTTATTTCGTAAAGATAATATTCACCGATAGTCCCTTAGTCGGTTTTACGCCACCCATGGGATGAGATTGGGAGGTGACATATTGTATTCTTGCTCCGTCACCACACGGATAATCGCTAATTAATTATGAATGAATACATTTGCACGCCACGTTATGGTGCGGCAGAATTACCTGCCTCGGTGGCGCGGCGGTCGCATTACATGGCTGGCGTGCATGAGGTCGCGGGTTCGATTCCCATGGAGGACAATTGTGATACACAAACTATTGTCCTTAGTCTGGATGTTCTTTGTGTCCATTAAATTGATATTTTTAAAGGCTAGTGTGAAGACTTATAATTGATATTACACATACGATTCATGGTTAATTTTATTAACATTTAAAAGGAATAACTTATTAATAGCACTTAATAATAAAATAGTTATATATTATTTAAAAACTCATTTATTTTATGATTACTACTGGTAACGCCATCTCGTGAACAAAAGAAACTAAATTTAAATTCATTCAACATTGAACCAAATCCATTTTTCATGACCCCTGATTTGTATCGGACTGTTCTAATAAAGAGATCTAGCGATATCTCGAGTATTACTTATCCGATTCCGATTGTTTTATTATAGTATAGATAGATACCTACTTTAAACTTAATACCTATAAACTACGTATCTATGTATTTTAATATCTAAATCGCGCTTATTCCGAGAAGAGTCAATAAGAACCACGTCCGTTCGCATTAAGAGTCAATGTGAATGAAATTATATAGATGCACCGGTTGGCCGTTTCGGACGTTAAACAAAAATCAACCGTACAGCCGTACTCATACTGGCGCGGCGACATTTGAAAATTTTCTTTCATCTAAATCTTGTGTGTTTATAAACCGATTTCTATAATTCTTTTTTATGAATAAGGTATTAAAGTGTACTTTTGAAATATGGGAGTTTGAAAAAGATATGTCTTTGCAAATTACAATATATTTATGTATTTAATACACTTTGAAGAAAACCCTAACGATTAAACAGGTTATTGTGGCTAATATAAAAAAGATAGATATATACTATTCAGGACTTCTTTGTACATCTTTTGAAGACCATTATTTTTGTAATACATATTTTTGGCGTATGATCAACATATGCGATGATAAGAGCTCGAACGCGCGTTTTTTCAACCGACTTGCTTCAAATTTTTCGTCACTGCTCAGCTCCTATGTGTCTTAGCGTTATGTTATACAGCCTATAACCTGCCCAGGAGTATGGACTACAATCGTATTAAGTTTGGTTAAAATGCCTTCAGTAGTTTTTGACCCATGCGTGCACATACAGACAGACGGACAGACAGACAGACAGACAGACAGACAGACAGACAAAAAAATTTTTGATTGCATTTTTGGCATTAGTATCGATCACCATTCATCCTCCAATATTAATTTTTAACATATATTCAATGTACAGAATTGATCTCTCTACAGTTTTATTATAAGTATAGATATAGATAGGCTGATTAGCTTCCTTGATTTTAAATTTAAATCCTACTCTGATAAACAAAAAAATCCTTGCTATAACCCTGTTTAACTACAAGGTACAATATTTATGTTAATTTCAAGTATTTATCTATTTAATTATTCAATATTCATTAAAGTCAGTAAACAATAAGCCACTCATTATTAAACATAATTGCTTTACAATCTTTTTATTTACTTTTTTAAGTAGTCAACCTTCTTGGATGAACAAAAAAATTGGCCAAGTGCAAGACGGAGTCGCCCATAAGGGTTCCGTAGCATTATGACTACACTTTATTGGTGTCTCTCACGCAAACTATTCAGTGAAGAAAAATATCCAATCAATATAATTGCTATTCATAATTACGAGTATGTACCCGCCCCATACGTATGGGATTAATTAGTACTAGAGCGCCGATTACACTAGACTACATGTAGTCAACTACATCTTGTAGGAGACTACATCTTGTAGGAGACTACATCTTGTAGGAGACTACATCTTGTAGGAGACTACATCTTGTAGGAGACTACATCTTGTAGGAGACTACATCTTGTAGGAGACTACATCTTGTAGGAGACTACATCTTGTAGGAGACTACATCTTGTAGGAGACTACATCTTGTAGGACACTACATCTTGTAGGACACTACATCTTGTAGGACACTACATCTTGTAGGACACTACATCTTGTAGGAGACTACATGTAGTCTTTCCATTTCCATGTAATTGTTTTGGAAATGGAAAGACTACACGTAGTCTCTTACAAGATGTAGTGTCCTACAAGATGTAGTTGACTACATGTGGTCTAGTGTAGTCGGCGCTTTAGTACTGATTTCCGTTGTAAATGAATTATTAAATGAAAATGTATGTTTTTTTTTCTTGAACTCGTTAATGAAATCAATAGCTTTATTTTTTTTTCTATTTTGGTGTGAAAATCAAATTTCGTTTCATAAAAAACATCTACTTACCAACAGTTTAACCAGCTCTTAAAATTTCGGGAAAATGTGGCTGTGAAATCAGGGTTCCGTTTTTTTTCCATTTGACAACGGAGCCCTAAAAATATATCTAAGAACAATACAGTTCATTTGATGTATTTTTAGACGCAATAAACTCATCTGTCGATCAAAGTTCAATAATGTATTTACTTTACAAAGTATAAGGTCAGAGTAGAGAATAAGTGTTTTGCTATAAATGTTTTATTTTTGTTTAAAGACACGCCAATATGACTACGAAAAAAGCAACATTTAGGAGGAAATAATCTTGAATTACACTATTCAACAAGTTTTGATTTCGAAAATTTTGAATTAATTATATAATAATTACTAGCTGACCCGTGCCAACTTCGTTGGACGGCATAAAAAACGCGTCCGTTTTTTATACATATTTCATTACTGCTCCACTCCTATTAGTCATAGTGATACCATATAGCCTATGACACTACTTGATAAATGGACTATTCAACACAGAAATAATTTTTAAAATCGTTTTAGTTGATCCAGAGCTTACCCCCTACAACGTCACAAACATACAAACTTTACCTCTTTATAATATTAGTATAGATATCGGAGCCTATGGAAACTGGGAATACAGTGCAGATACAACTTTATTCCATCGCCAGAACCTTACCGATCTGTTCAAATACTTCTTCATACAGTATACGTTTCTTAATACAATATTATGAGGAAGTGTAATGTCATACGCATGAGGATGTTTGTGTGTCCGTGCATGTATTTCTTACGACGGGTACGCTTAACGTTTATAGATGGTAGTATAATACTAACCTTGATAGTAGGTACCAGTCTGGAGATGGTTCTTTGCCATGTTCGGAATTATAAATATAAATAATCCTCACACATTCACACATCGCCACCTAGTCCCAAACCCAGCTGAGCTTGTACTATGGGCACTAGACAACGGATAAACATACATAAACACTTTTTTTTTGTAAATACTTACTTATTATACATATAAAACACCCAGACATACAATTATGTTTATGCACAAATATTTGCATTGAGCGGGAATCGAAACCGAGACCTCTGCGTAGCAGTCATGTTATATAACCACTACGCCATAGAGGTCGTCAATACAATATTATGAGGTAGTCTATGACATACGCATGAGGATGTTTGTGTGTCCGTGCATGTATTTCTTTCGACGGGTACGCTTAACGTTTATAGATGATAGTATAATACTTACCTTGATAGTAGTTACCAGTCTGAAGATGGTTCTTTGCCATGTTCGGAATTGCGTACGGTGGCGCGACGGTAGCGCAAAGTGCTACCGTGCACGACATCGACGGCGCTGGTTCGATTTCCACGTAGGACAAATTATTTGTGCAATCCACAAATTATTGTTCTGCGTATGGATGTTCTTTATGTCATGTCCATTTAATTAATGTTTGTAAAAGTCTTCGCGACACAGGGCATGATCCCTAGTGTATGAATGTTTGTTTTTTTGTTTTTAAAAAGCATTATCTGTAAAGAAATAACTAAAAAGTTCATTAAGAATTCTAAATTATTCTCGACTTATGAATGTCGAGAAAAATTACTAAGGGTTAAAATTTAACTCCGCCGTAGACGGTCCCAAGCCCGTTTGAGAAAGGAGGAGGGAAGGTCCTCTTCAGTACAACTCTGACTAGCAGAGCTGACAGAGATAGGGGACCTGAGGGGAGGGTTCATGATGAAGAACAAGTTCATAATATGGTTCATAATATGAAACTAGTGCCGGACTCGATGAGCATCCATCAGGTAGACAGAGGGTACAATCCTACTGTCACCGATGGCAGGGGCGACGGACCCGTTCTGACACAGACAACCGTTTCGGCCCGACCCGTTACCCTGAATGGACAGGGCCGGGGGTTTTTACTAACCAAGTGGAAGAAAACCACAATGAAAAATAACCCGAATCTTAAGTTCCGCGCTCGGCGATAAGATGCATGGCTAGGGGGAACCTGGTCCCGAGGGCGCACTTTGTTGAGGGGAGCTTACCCCTGTGAGGAGATAAAAAGTCGAGGTTACATGTCCTCGTTCAAAAAATATGTCACTCTAATGATAATGACGGATAAAGAAAATTATCCCCAGGTGGGTCCCGTCTGCCATGCAGACGGGGAATCCCACACCGGCGAACCATCACCGGTCAGCTCCCATCGTAATCTGGGGGGGAGCACTATTCGTTCTTCCAGCGATAATTCCATCGTCCAAGATGGCTTATCTAGAGCACAAACGTCCAGTTTTGCGTGCTCAAATATAGGAACTCGTACATCCAGCCCTGCGTGTTCTAACAATAAAGAGACTGGCGACATCCTTCGGGATGGTCGCGGTAGTTTGACGTCACCTTGTTTTAGGCGTCCACCTACTCCAAGGAATGAAGGCAAAGCAGGTGATGAAAGTGACAGCTCACTTATGTCTTGCACGTCGGGCACGTCGCAAACTAGTCGTCGAGCTAGGAAGCGACGCCCTGAAGAACCACACCGAGCCGTCCGTGCGAAACGAACCGCGGTGGTTGTCGATGATAGTGAAGAAGAAAACATTCAAGGAATCCTGAACCCTTCAGGATCTTCCAGTCGCGTACCGAAAAACACCGTACCGGACGTAAGCAACATGTTAGAAGAGCTTAGAGGTCAACCAACGGCCGATGTTAGCGCTAGAATTTTCGAGTCGCTTTCGACCATTGAACAGGTGACCGACAAGGCAAAAGGGATGAAAGGAGTCAGAGCGTTGCGGCTTGCCGTTAAACAAGCCCAGGCTGGAGTAACTGAGCTTCAGATGAGGACTGACACAGAGGCTATAGAGAAACGGGAGCAAGAAAACCGTGAGCTGCGTTCTCGCCTCGCTTCTCTTGAAAATAAAATGTCAACTATGACGGCAGAGTTAAATGAACTCCGCAATAGTGCGAAAAGAAAGAGTTCGTCACAAGAACTTTATTCTGAAATACATGTAGAGAATGGCCCATCGAAGGCAACATCAATTACTGCAGTTCACGATAAGAACACAATAAATCCTGCTGAACTACGTCGTACTAAAACAACGACGGCTACTTCTAACGTGAATGAGAAGATTGGTAACGAGGAGAGCACAGTAGTACAGCTGGCAACGGTCATAGATCGCAAGCTTGCTGACTTTCGCCGCAGCCTCTTGGATGAAATATTTCCAGAGCGTGCGATTCGACCTGCTTTAAGTAAGACTATAGTCCAGAGTCAAGAAAGCCCAACGACACTGCCTCAAAAAAGCAAACGTCGTCAACGGGCAAAGAAGAAGGTCCAAGTAAGTGAGTTAGCTTCTACACCTTTACCACCACAAATTCAGACTCCAGTTTCGGGCACGTCTGCCACTGAAACATGGAGTAAAGTAGTGGGCCGTAAGGAGAAGGCAGCTACAGCTAAAGTTAATAAACAAGCTGTCGCTAAGAAAAAGTTGAGCGTGGTTCCACGTCCGCCTTTGACTTCAGCTATCACAGTTTCCTTGCCATCAGGATCTACACACACACTGGCAGAAGTCATGAAGGTAGCGAAAAGTCAAGTGAATTTAGCTGAATGTGGTATAGAGAACGTCAAAGTCAGAAGGGCTATTACCGGCGGTCTTATTCTAGAGATAACGGGAAATGAAAGGTCTAGCAAGGCAGACGTTTTAGCTGATCGAATGAGAACAGCTCTAGCTAGTACAGGCGCAGTTATTTCACGCCCAAAAAAATCAGGCGAGATACGGGTGTTAGACCTTGATCCATCTATCACTCCATCTGACATCGCAGAAGCTATAGCAGAAGCAGGCGAATGCTCTGTGACAGATGTAAAGGTTGGGGAAGTTCGATTCGACGTGTCTCGTTTAGGTACGGCTTGGTGCAGGTGCCCACTTGAAGTTGTTCGCAAATTAAAAATAGCAAAGTATCTTCGTATCAACTGGATCTCTGCTAGGGTACAGGTGTTGCAGACTCGGCCATTACAATGTTACCGTTGCCTAGAGCTAGGCCATGTAGGAATTAATTGCCCAACTGGGACGCCCAATCGTACCGCATGCTGTTTTTTCTGTGGCCAAACCGGGCATAAAGCGAAAGAATGCAACGCGGAAAAACCGATATGTCCTGTCTGCAAAGATTTAGGTCGTCCAGCTGATCATAGAGTGGGGAGTAAAAAATGCCCTCCACCAAAGAAGAACAAGGGAGATTCCAGATCTCTACCCGTACGTGCCACGCCTGCCACAATGTCGCTGGCTAATTTGTCGAACCAGTTGGACAATCGTCCAATAGGGGAGGTAATGGAGGCCTAAAATTCTGTTCTCCATATAAAATACTACAGGGCAACCTAAACCACTGTCGCGCTGCACAAGATCTGGTGTTGCAGACAATCGCGGAGTGGTCAGCTGCCCTTGCAGTGATAGCAGAGCCTTATTGCGTCCCAAAACATCCTCGTTGGTTTGGATCGGAGGATGGTCTAGTCGCAATTTACTGGGCTCACACTGAAAGCGGATACCATTGTAATCTTCTTCATAAAGGGTTAGGGTTTGTTTTAGTAGAGTGGGGGCCATTGGTCATCGCCGGCTGTTACGTCTCTCCAAACAGCGGTCTTCCTGCTTACGAAAATTACCTGGACAGGATCGCAATTGCTATCCGCGATTATTTATCTCGTCCGGTACTCGTTTTAGGTGATTTTAACGCTCACTCCCGAGTATGGGGCGATACCCGGAACGACATTAGAGGAGAGACGATATTGGAATGGGCTGCAGAACTGAATCTCGTTTTGCTGAACCATGGTTCGGTCAGTACTTGCGTACGCTGGCAAGGAGAGTCTATTGTCGACTTGTCGTGGGCATCTCCAACTGCCTCGCAAATGGTTTCCGCGTGGAAGGTAGCGCAAGAGATAGTCACATTATCGGACCATCGTCATATTTTTGTTGAAGTAACTCACCGACGTCTACTAGATGGGCATGAACCAAGCCATGCTCCTCGACGTTGGTCGCTCAAGCAGCTAAACCAGGATCTACTCTTGGCTGCCGCCCACGTTGCGGACTGGCAAACCGAGGAAGATTGGTCTGCATCCAGCCCGGAGATAAAGGCAGCTTGGTTTCATTCTAAAATGACGACTATATGCGACTCAGCAATGCCACGAGTAAAGTCGAGGAAAACGGGTTCCGTGTACTGGTGGTCTCAGGAAATTGCTCAGCTGCGTACTGAATGCGTTAGTGCTCGACGTAGATATCAGTGAGCTCGCAGAAGACGGCGGGCTACAGCTGAGGAGATTGCTGAGGCATATGCGGCGTATAGAGTTGCTGCAAATGTACTTAAATGTGCGATCATGGATGCCAAGGCTCGGTCCTGGAACGAACTAGTTGAAGGACTGGATAGACATCCATGGGGTCGCCCATATAAATTGGTTATGGGAAAACTCAGACCATGGGTTCCTCCCCTGACTGAAACCCTGGACCCGGAATTTGTTGCCAGAATCGTAGACACATTATTTCCTAGAGTCCAGGACAGTCCTTTGGTTTTGCCGCCGCTGTTTGAGGCAGACAACTGGTCTGAAACGTTGGCAGTAACGGAAGGAGAGTTGAGTGGAGCCTTGCGGCGACTTGCGAGTCGAACTACTGCTCCAGGCCCTGATGGTATTCCAGGTCGCGCATGGGTGTTAGCTCTAGACGTCTTGGGGAATAAAATGAGGCAGCTCTTTACCAGTTGTCTCCGGCATGGAACTTTCCCTAAAAGCTGGAAGGAAGCTAGGCTGGTCCTACTGAGGAAAGAAGGTCGAATGGCCACTTCTCCTTCATCTTTTAGACCAATTTGTCTGTTAGACGAGGCGGGTAAGCTTTTTGAACGCGTCGTTGCTGCACGCCTCAACGAACACTTGCGTCGTGTGGGTCCGGATTTGTCTGATTACCAATTCGGTTTCCGGCAGGGCAGGTCTACGGTCGACGCAATTAGGTGTGCTCGATCTCTATCGGAGCCAGCAGTTCAGGCAGGTGGGGTTGCATTGGCTATAAGTCTGGACATAGTCAATGCCTTTAACTCTTTGCCTTGGCAAGCGATAAGAGAGGCCTTAATCTACCACCAAGTGCCTTCCTATTTGCAGGCTATAGTCGGGAATTATTTGAGCGACAGATCCATTCATTTCTCTGGTCGGAGCAGATCATTGGTGGTGAGGGAAATCACTTGTGGGGTCCCTCAGGGCTCTGTACTTGGACCTCTACTCTGGAATCTCGCATATGATTCCGTTCTGCGGACTAGTCTCCCACCTGGTACCAGTGTAATATGTTACGCTGATGACACTCTCGTATTAGCGAGGGGGGTGTGCTTCCGGGAGACAGCTAGACTTGCTGAACTTGCAGTAGCTTGTATTATTAGTAAAATACGCGGGCTCGGCTTGCAAATAGCTCCTCATAAAACTGAGGCCTTGTGGTTTTATCGCATAAGACAAAGCGTAGAACCACCAAGCTCAACCATCCGAGTTGGTGATGCAGAAATTCAAGTGAGCCGACATCTTAAATATCTGGGTCTCACCCTGGATGGTCAATGGGGTTTCGGTGAGCATTTTGAGCGACTTGTACCCCGTGTTCGTGGGGCAGCTGGCTCTTTACACCGGCTGCTCCCAAATCTGGGAGGACCGCGGGAGGAGGTACGCCGCCTCTATGGTAGTGTCGTGCGATCCATGGTTCTCTATGGTGCACCTGTCTGGGCTCGCTGTTTGTCGGATGCCCCTCGCTATAGAGCACAGCGCTGCAGAGCTCTGTTGGCTAGTCTGCAACGGGTCATGGCTATAAGAATTGCGCGTGGATATCGTACAATATCCTTTGAGGCGGCAACACTATTAGCACGGGTTCTGCCTCTGGATATATTGGCGGAGATGGATGAGAGAGTTTATAATCAAACTCACTCTCTCCGCCAGTCTAGGGAAGAACAAAACCAGAGATCGCTATGCTTGCTTCGGAGAGATGCGCAACGACAGGCTTTAGACGAATGGCGCTTGAGGCTAGAAGAATTACATTCCATGCGCCAACGCGTTGTCGGAGCCATTTTACCGAACTTCGAAGCCTGGTTGGGTAGAAGACAAGGATGCGTCACCTTCAGGTTAACTCAGATGCTCACTGGACACGGGTGCTTTGGTGAGTATCTAAACCGCATTGGGAGAGAACCAACCGCGCAATGCCATCATTGTGGAGACATCTGTGACTCAGCCCAGCACACGTTGGAGAGCTGTTCGGCTTGGGCGATGGAGCGGCGAATCTTGGTCGCAAAAATTGGAGGTGATTTGTCTCCAGCAGTAGTAGTGGCAGCTATGCTGGCGGACAATGAGTGTTGGGAAGCCGTGGTATCCTTCTGCGAAGCAGTTATGCTTCGAAAGGAGGCTGCTGAGCGTGACCGTGAGAGGGCCGATCCAACCAGGAGAAGGCAGCGTCGAGGCGGGGCGATAGCCTCATAGCTTCCGCTGCACAACAAGAAGTCGTAGCAACCAATGTAGGGGACTCCGTTGCTCAAGCGACTTCGAGATAGCGCGGTAACCAGATGTAACCATGGTTGCCGTCAAAAGTGCTGAATTACAGAGGCAAACATTTTCTAAATTTGAAGCCCTTTGGAGAGCCTTGCGTAAGCAAAGTAAGGGTGGGGAGATCTCGGATGTTGTATTTCTAGTTCCCGGGACTCCTCATATACCCCGAAGATGGTTACCGTGGAGGTTTTAGTCAGTAGACCGGTCTATGGGAGTCTGACATAACCACCTCACCGGCACCCCCAGGTGAGGATGTGTATGCCTAAAGCATTTCCTCCATGACAAAAAAAAAAAAAAAAAAAAAAAAAAGGGTTAAAATTTACTATGCAAAACGTGTAACTACTTCGCTTGCTGTAATTTATTTATTTAAAAGTATGGCACACTTACAGCAATATAAACAAATAATAATAATATTAATAGGCTTATTTTACTTTTCTCAAAGCTGGTGTGCGGTGGGCTGATAATTTAAGTATGTCTAAAATCGCTTGGATATGGTGGAGAATTCGTGGTCATCGTAAAAATAATTTTAGTTCTTCCTCACAGTCACACCCAGACAAATTATACAGATATTTAATTCAGTATGGTAAAGGACTGTGTCACTGTCCAATTTCTATTTTTTACCTGTCTATTTTTTATCCAGCCAGACGTTGATAAATTATTTTTACATAAAGTATACGTCAGTCAGTTGATCTGGGTTTCATGATTGACAATTGAAATTGAAAAACAACTGTTTTTATAGAAATATTGATGTTATTCGAATATTATTGGAACAATAACTTCGAGTGTGTAAATTCAAGTATTTCTATTGTGTTTGTACGGACTTGTAAGGCACCGTACATGAAGGATGATATTAAGTTGAAACACGTCACAAACTTGAGTAAAGTTTATAACGATCAGTCGCTTCTATCCACGTTACTTAACCCATTTACGGGTTAAGTAACGTGGATAGAACCACGGCTTTAAATGGTCTACAATTAAAATACTTAATGTAATCTTATTTATACACAATATTATTTGGTTACTTATTATGTCTATGTGTGAGTAGGGCGTAATGATGTCACCGAATCAGCAGAAAAATGTATGGTGATAAAACCGTACAGTGTTGTTAAAAAGAAAGAAGAGAATTATTTGAAAAATAGTTACTGTTTTGTATCACAAATTATAATTTTAGAAATATTTTAATTGTAATAAGTTTTTATTTACCTACATTTTTTTATTTAGTTACACTAAATGTTATATTTACGTTAAGTAAAATATTATTATTTACATTAATAAAATAATGAAAGGAAAGTGCACAAAAAGTACCAGTTTTGCAACTCGGGTTTCTTTTTAACTAAACTTTGGCTTTAAGTGTTGATTTTTTTTCTGTTTTAAAATTACATTATTATATTTCTCATTATAATTTAATAAAAAGTAACTTACACAAAATATTATTTTGTGTAAGTTAGTTTTATTTTTATTATTTCAATAATAATGATATTTATGAACTCCATCTTTGAAATCCATAAACACTTTACTAAAATATAAACTAAACAATAGCAATAAGGAAAAAGAAGAAAAACAGATAGAAAATAATTGCAGGTTAAGATTACCTTGAATTTAAAATGTAAAATCGACCTTTACTACTAGTACCTCTATGGAATAGAAGTTACATAAGGTGCTACTTAAAGGTCTTGGATTCAATCCCTGTTCAATGAAAATATTTGTGTGCATGAACATGGCATTTTACATTGGAGCGTGTATGTATTTTTTTTAAACTTTATGTTTGGATTAACTAAGAAAAAAAAAGTATATAGGCATGTTTATCAGCCTTACAAATAAATATTACAAGCTCTGCTTAGTTTAGATGACGTTGGGAAAATTATAATATTATTACTAGCTTTTGCCAGCTTCGCTCGCGTTAAATTCGGGGTAGCAATAAGTAACCAATGTTACTCTCCATCCCTTCAACTCATCATAACAGCCCATTAATGTCTCACTGCAGGGACGGAGCTCCTCCCGTGATGAAGGGATACTTGGCCTACTAATACCACGCTGGCCAGACGGATTGGTATAGGCTTTAATTTCCAGTTTTCTTTTATTTCATAAAGATAATATTCACGGATGACTATTGTATTAACATCGAAATGTTTTTAATTTAAATATTTACCATAATTTTTCTATTTCAGATGATCGAATGATTATCGGACACCTAATCACACGTGGCTTCAGCGTGGAACAGAGTAAAGAAAAGATAGACAACTATTTTGTAGCTCGACATAGAATGCCAGATTTACTTTGTGATTGGGAACCTTTGCCTACTAATATAGGTAAATATCTTAAAGAAGGATACTGGATTATACCGCCTATTAGGACGCCGGAAAATCATCGCGTTATTATTTTTAGGTAAGCCTTTTCTTTGCATTTTTTTTCCTCACACTTTCACACAACGCCCTGGTCCCAAACTAAACAGTACTTAAATACTTAATACATACATCCATACTAATATTATAGGTAAATGCGAAAGTAACTCTGTCTGTCTGTCTGTCTGTCTATCTGTCTGTCTGTTACTCTTTCACGCCTAAACGGCTGAACGGATTTCGATGAAATTTGGTACAGACAATCTTTAGACCCTGAGAAAGAACATAGGCTACTTTTTATTAGCAATCATATTATTATATTTTGATTTCATAGAATTTTGGCGGGAAAGCTGTGTCACGTGACCTGTGACGTCATAGGTCACGTGACCCGTGACGTCATAGAATTTTGACAGATGAGTCGTGACGTCACATAATTTTGGCGGGAAAATATTTTTTGACAGTTGAGTCGTGACGTCATTGAATTTTTTAAAAGATGAGTCGTGACGTCACAGAATTTTTGACAGATGATTTGTGACGTCATATTATTTTGGCGGGAAAATATTCGATACCTCTGTCACTTTTGACAGCAGTCAATTTTGACAGATAGGCGTGACGTCATAGAATTTTTGACAGATGAGTCGTGACGTCACAGAATTTTAGCAGGAAAATATATTTTGACAGCTAAGTCGTGACGTCATTGAATTTTGGCGGGAAAAATAGTATTTAAACAGCTGAATCCTGACGTTATCACAATTTGGCGGGAAAATAAATAGGTTTGTACAGGACCCTCGGTGCGCGAGTCAGACTCGCTCTTGACCGGTTTTTTAGCTGTGGGTCTGATATATCTAGAGAGCTTAAATTCGTAATTGTCAACTTATTTCATCGTAACAGCCCATTAATGTCCTACTACAGGGACGGGCCTCCTTCCTTGACGGAGGGATACTTGGCCTACTAATACCACGCTTGCAGACGGATTGGTATAGGGTTTAATTTCAAGGTTTCCTTCTTTTTATTTAGTGAAGATAATATTCACCTTATTTGTTAGGCACTAAAGTGACACACCTTTGCTTATCCTATCCTACTAATATTATAAATGCAAGTTTGTGAGGATGGATGGATGTTTGTTACCCTTTCATGCAAAAACTACTAAATGGATTTTGATGAAATTTGGAATATAGGTAGTTTATGGTGTAAAATAACAATTAAGCGGGTAATACCGCGGGCATCAGCTAGTTTGATATATATAGAAAACACCCAGACCAATGCAAACAATCATGTTCATGCACACAAAGATATGCATTAAGCGGGAATCGATCCCGAGACCTCTGCGTAGCAGTCATTAGCCACTACGCCACAGAGGTCGTCATTTTCTAGTCAATGGTTGACATTTCCGATTTTTTCTGTCACTATAGCCACAGATATTTTTTTCGTATTAAAAGCCATGGTGTAGGACGCCCCCCAGCTAGGTGGACCGACGACCTCATAAAGGACCGAGTTCTGTGGCGCGTGTGCCTCTCCCAACACGCGCCACAGAACTGTCACACACACAGTCCAGCAGTGGACTGCAATAGGCTAGTTGATTGATTGATTGAAAAGCCATATTTATCTAGTTATAACTACTTTTAGTGAAAAAATATTTTCATGCTCGTTGTTCAGATTTTTAGTTAAAAGAGTATAAAAGGTAAAATCGGTTTCTCGTTGCCACCATTTTTTCAAAATACATTCCAATTTTTTTCCTTTTATGTAATACCTTGATATCCTTAACTAACATGAATTTAAAATTGAAAAGTACACATTGCATAGTTTATAAACATGGCCGCTGTACAACGTCCAAGATCACAATGCACTTTCAATTTACGAAACCTCAAGGATTCTGCAGAGAGCTCGGAAATACTATAAAATATTCACAAGTGGCCGGCTACACACATTTACAAAATAACGCCTTGAAAAGGCAAGCAGTGAAAATTTCATGGCAATGAACAGGATCGAGTTTTCTAGCTTGTTTCTTGACTGCTTGAAAAGATTTGTAATAAAATTAGAATTTCTAACAGAAATACTTCCAAAATCTAAGCAGGCACGAAATTCATCTAGATTACGCTAAAAAAATTTTTTACATGTAATCAATATAATCCTTACTATATCCAAAAGCATCTCGTCTCTTTTAAGGAAAACTTCACGAAGTGAAGGTTACAAATGGCATTACGACTCAAAAATAAACCCCGATACTGTTCTAAAAACTGATGAACCAACCGAGCAGTATTTTTGTCTGCTTTGACCGGTTGCTATAAATTAGGGACAACAAGGGATATTTTAGTCTCCAATTAACAAGCAGTATGATCGCGTACCGGAAGACGTGAGGCCCCTTACATGGTAGGTTGACGACTGGTTAAGATAACGGGAAACCGACGGAAGAGGGAGGCACAGGACCCTACAGGATGGAGATATTTAGAGAAGGCCTATGTCCAGCAGTGGACGTCTATGGGCTGATACGATGATGATGATGATGTCCGCCATGACACCAGTTCTGTTTTTCTTCATTCAGAATACACATTCATTCAGTATGCCATAAGAATATAAATTATGATACCTCTATATTTTACTATCGTATATTTTACGGTAAATATAATATTATAAGAGTATTTTTAAATAAGATAGTAGGGTAGACTCAAATAATGCTTAGATTTTGTATAAATAGAGCGCACTTACCAGCCGCGCCCTCTTTCACGACACATCACTCGAAGCGGTAACATCGTTCAAGGGCTGTGAGACTTATATTTTTCTATTTTACTTGTACCATTGCTATTTTATAGTGTTCTATTTAATTATTTCGTTATTTGAAAGTGTTCTGTTCAATTGTTTTGTTTCTAGACGGTTCTATATTTTAGTTTGTGTTGATTAAAAAGTAAATTATTGTAAGAAGTGATTTCTATTGTTTTTTTTTTAATGATTTATAACTTTAATTCCTAACATCAGAAGTGGGATAAAGAATCTAATTTTACGTTTCGATAAACCGTCGAGAAACAAAACAAACTAACCTACAAATAGCCGTGTTATCGCATTTGTGTAGTTTTGTGTTTTATTTTATTCTTTTTCTCTTGTGCTACGCGCGTATCGATATTAAATATGCCTAGGCGATCTGATAACCGTAGATCACGAAGTAGGTTACGTAATCGTTCACGAAGTTCAAGGGATAGAAGCACAAGTGGTGAATCTGTGCGTGCCTCGCGTCGCAGAAGTGTTTATCGCAAACGTAGTAGTTCAAGAGATAGCTCATTACATCGCCGTCGTGACTATCGTGACAGTCATCACTTAGAACCGGCATGCTCACGTCGAACTCCATCGCGGCCCGAGCCCCTGAGTATGTCTTCTAATGATAATAAAGTTTTGCAAAACACCTTAAGTGACATCGTAACAAGACTTACCGCTATTGAACGTACGAATACCCGCGATAATTCATCACGAACTGTTAATCAATCCACGGTCAATATCGAAAACCCTGTTCATGAGGTTAGATCACGTCTCAACCCGACAGACTTGAACGGTGTTCCGCGACGAACTCGCGAGAATAGATCTGAAAGGTCCTCACCAACTACTCGTACACCCGATCAAATCATTCGCGGTTCAGAAGCCCCATCTACCGTTACTATACTCGCGGACGCTATCAGGTCTTTACAACCTATTAGATCGCGTAATTACTACGTTTCTAACTTCGATCCAAACATCCACGATATCGACGTATGGTGTGAGGAAGTAGATCGGGCAGTATCCGCGAATGGTTGGAGCGATCACGAGTGCCTTTCAAGGGTATCGGCTTGCCTTAAGGGCGATGCCAAAGTGTGGTTAAACGAGTGGGTCACTAATGACCGGACTTGGTCTAACTTTAAGTTTGAATTTAAGCCCCTTTGCCCTCGAAAGTTAGACTATGCGAATATTCTTTTCGAGACAATGAATACAACATCTGACAAATACACGACCTATGCCGAATACGCTCGACGTACTTTATTACGTTTACGAATAGTCAAAGGCTTATCCGACGAGTTACGTACACTTATAGTTATACGCGGTATAGATAACCCACAAGTTAGGGCTGCCGCGGCAAACGCTAACTTGACAGTGGAAGACCTAGTTTCGTTTCTCTCAATATATGTTAAACCTAAACGCGTTAAACCTGAGTTAAAGGATAGCTTAAGTACGAACAATAAAAAACGTTCAACCTTAAGTTCTTCTTTGGAGCATGGGCCGAAGTGTTATACCTGTGGAAAACGAGGCCATATCAGTAGTAAGTGTAACAAGAGGCTTCACTCAGAATTTAGCGCTGAGACCCCTGCTCACCACGTACCGCGGACTTCCACTGCCACGTTAAATACACCAACCTTTAATACTAAGGGATACGGGGCCCAGTGCACATTTTGTAAAAAGAAGGGTCACACCGAAGAGAACTGCTTTGCTAAGAATCGATCTGATCAAAGAAACCAACGAAACGTTAACTTGTGCTCATATAGTAAAACTGATAATAGCGATGTAGTTACTGCTGTCATCCAAGGCATCCCTATGGACGCACTCATAGATAGCGGGGCTCTTAACGTATCGTTGATATCCTCCGAAGTGGTAAAGCATCTCTCTTGCGAGGTGAAACCCACTCGATGCATTTTAAAAGGCTTAAGTGAACGGGAAATTGTTGCCTCTTCTTTTATAACAGTAACTATTGAGTTAAGTAATATTTCCTTAGAAGCCGACTTAGTCGTGGTACCTCATTCGTGCATGAACACTTCAATTATAATCGGTACTGATATCCTCAACCGTGAGGGCGTCCTGTACGTACGCACAAAAGACAAGCAATATATAACTCGAACCAATTGCCTTCGTACTTGTGCCAATGTAGTCCAGACACTTGATCAAACATTAGTTAATACCCCATTGCAAGGTGCCCGTCGCGATGCCCTGGTCTCAGTTATTCAAGCGTTTTCGAATTTTTTTATCTCTGGCACCGCTACAAGTACAGTCACTACTGGCGAAATGTCAATCAAACTTACCTGTACTAACCCCGTAGTATACCGACCATACAAACTCTCTTTTGACGAAAAACTTAAAGTACGCGATATAGTGAAGGACTTATTAGATAAGGGTATTATTAGAGAGTCGCGATCGGAGTACGCCAGCCCCATAATTCTTGTCAAAAAGAAAGATGGGACTGACCGAATGTGCGTGGACTACCGCGCGCTTAACCGTATTACTGAGAAAGAGAGGTACCCCCTTCCCCTAATTGACGACCATATAGATCGTCTAGGACATTTCACTTATTTTACTAGTCTAGATATGGCCACCGGCTTCCACCAGATTAAGCTTAGTGAGAGCTCGGTACACATGACGGGATTCGTCACACCGGAGGGCCACTATGAGTATCTTAAAATGCCATATGGTTTGACGAACTCCCCAATCGTGTATCAGCGCATAATTAACCAAACCCTTCGTGAGTATATTGAGGCAGGAAACGTGCTAGTATACGTTGATGACGTACTTCTCCTAAATAATTCAATTGAAGAGGGTCTGTCTTTGCTCAGGAGTGTATTACAAACACTCACAGAAGCAGGCTTTTCTATAAACTTGAAAAAGTGCTCATTTTTAACAACTGAGGTATTTATATGAGGTATTTGTATTTGGGTAGAGTAGTGAGGTTTGGTCAGGTAAGACCGAGCCCGCGTAAGGTCGATGCTCTTAAAAATTCATCTGCTCCAGGAAATGTCCGACAAGTCCGGCAGTTATTGGGCCTAGCCGGTTATTTTCGCAAGTACATTAAAGACTATGCCAGAAAAACCGCGTGCATTACTCACTTGACAAAAAAGGGTATTGAATTTCAGTGGGGCCCAGAACAGGAAAAAGTACGTCAAAATTTAATACATTGCTTGACTAATGAACCTATTCTTACAATATTTAAGCCTGAACTCCCCACTGAAGTTCACACCGACGCGAGCTCTGCTGGGTACGGGGCAGTTCTTTTACAAACCCATACTGATGGCAGAAGGCATGTGGTAGCATATTTCAGTAAGGTCACGCAGGGAGCAGAATCTAAATACCACAGTTACGAATTAGAGACATTGGCGGTCGTTAAAGCCTTGCAGCACTTCCGTCACTACCTTATAGGACTCCAATTTAAGGTTGTTACGGACTGCAATGCACTCAGATCTACCGAACGTAAAAAAGATCTGCTCCCTCGCGTTGCCAGATGGTGGATCTATCTTCAAGATTTCCACTTTTCCATAGAATACAGAAAAGGCATAATGTTGCCGCATGCTGACTACCTCAGCCGTAATCCAGTTGTCTCGGTAAATCAAATTTCAAGACCGAGAAACTGGGCACAAATAGCACAAGCCGCAGATAAAGAAACGAGCGATCTGATTCAGAAACTCTCAGAGGGACAACTCGATCCTAGCCGCTATGTCACGAAAAATGATTTACTATTTTATAAGTACACTCCCATTGGCGAAGAGTCGCGACTACTCTGTTTTATACCCAAAGGTCATCGCTTAAGCTTACTTCGAATCTTTCACGATGAACATGAGCACATTGGGTCCGATAAAACAGAAAATCTTATTCTGAAACATTTTTGGTTTCCTGGTCTCCGTTCGTTTGTTTCTAAATACATTTCCCACTGCTTAGTTTGCCTATCCAAAAAGCGGGTGCCTCGAGCTCCATTACAAAATATTTCATCTTGGCCCAAGCCTAATACACCATTTGATACTGTGCACGTAGATGCTCTAGGACCATTGCCCGAGTCAGAGGGTTATAAGTTCATCCTTATACTGGTTGATGCTTTTACCAAATTCTGTCTTCTCTATCCGATTCACCGACAAGACTCTAACGAATTAAGGCGAGCAATGACTGCCGCAATCTCATTATTTGGTGTCCCTAAGATGCTAGTCACAGATAGAGGTAGAATGTTTGAGTCTGCTGACTTTGTTTCCTTGATAACCGAACTTGGCTCTGAATTGCACTACATTACCCCAGAAATGCACGGCTCGAATGGTCAAGTCGAGCGCTACATAAGAACTGTGCTTAATATGCTTCGCATAGAAGTAGGGCACAAAAATGCTTCTTGGTCGAACACACTTTGGAAAATTCAACTGGTACTTAACATCACCAAACAGAAGACCACGCAAATTTCACCAATCAACTTAATGATTGGTACTGATGCTACGACTCCAATCATCCGCTCGTTGGTTCGAGACTTGGCTGTGAGCACACCAACAAGCAATAGAGAAGCCCTTCGAGAGATCCACAGAAGTCGCGCCAGTGAACTTTTAAAGAAAAATCAAAATCAACAAGACGAGTCAGTGAACCGGTCCAGACGTCCACCGCGCGAATATAAAGTCAATGACTTGGCTTTCGTCATAAAATACTCGCAATCCACGGGGAAACTAGACCCAGGAATGCGAGGACCATACAGGGTAACCAAAGTTCTACCCAATGGCCGATATGAGTTAAAATTGCTCAGCGGAAGCTACGGTAAAATTACCCAAGCTGCCTCACAACATATGGTGCCATGGAAGGGAGAATGGTGCCCTGAAACCTGCGCAGTCCTTTTTGAGGGTGAGTTGTCTTGTTTACTGTCAAATTAATCTGTTCCAGATACGCGCCTAAAACCGGTGTGTATCGCCTAAAAGCGAGGTGTGTCCTCTATTAATGGCGTGTGTCGCCTAACAACGAGGTGTGTCCTATATTAATGGCGTGTGTCGCCTAACAGCGAGGTGTGTCCTATATTAATGGCGTGTGTCGCCTAACAACGAGGTGTGTCCTCTATTAATGGCGTGTGTCGCCTAACAGCGAGGTGTGTCCTCTATTATTGGCGTGTGTCGCCTAACAGCGAGGTGTGTCCTCTATTAATGGCGTATGTCGCCTAACAACGAGGTGTGTCCTATATTAAGGGTGTGTGTCGCCTAGCAGTGTGGTGCGTCTGCCATCAATGGTCTTTGTCTGAAAGGAGGTGCATGCTGCGCTCTTCGGTGCGTGCCAGTCGCGCTGTAGAACGTATGCAGCCACGGTATAGGGTTGTTGGGACGTCAGTAATCTTATATTTTGGCCATGCTTTTATTTATCACCTCATCGTGTTAGTTAACATGTGTAACTGACTTATAACTGGTAATTGTGACTTTTCAGATGATGAAACCAATAGTGTTGAAGACGGTTCCGGTCAGTCTGGCAGTGAAGAACATGAGACGGTTGGATTATCCATGCCTAACCTGGACGAAGTAGCTGTTGTGGTACATCAGGACAATACAACTGATAGCGAGCCTTTAAGAATTCCGGTCGAGGACGACTCGGTGTCAGGAGAGGCCGTATAAGAGTATTTTTAAATAAGATAGTAGGGTAGACTCAAATAATGCTTAGATTTTGTATAAATAGAGCGCACTTACCAGCCGCGCCCTCTTTCACGACACATCACTCGAAGCGGTAACATCGTTCAAGGGCTGTGAGACTTATATTTTTCTATTTTACTTGTACCATTGCTATTTTATAGTGTTCTATTTAATTATTTCGTTATTTGAAAGTGTTCTGTTCAATTGTTTTGTTTCTAGACGGTTCTATATTTTAGTTTGTGTTGATTAAAAAGTAAATTATTGTAAGAAGTGATTTCTATTGTTTTTTTTTTAATGATTTATAACTTTAATTCCTAACAATATAATATTAAAGGCAAGTTCATAAATTGTTGAATAAATAAACCTTTGAGGCTTTAGTTTAGATTTAGATAGCTTCTAATAACATAAAGTGTTATGAAAGTGGTGTTTGCTACGAGTATATTCCAAGCGTTATTTCATAGTAGGTAATATTGTTTTTAGGCCACTTTAAAATAAGGAGACAGATCTTAATTTAGTTTGATTTTTTAGTGTGTTATCATAATAAATTGTCAATTATTCAAAAAATTTAATATAAACTTTTGTAAGTTTGGATTTTAATCCTAAGTAAACAAAATATGCTAAGGTTATTCCTATTCTATTCTTAAAATTAAATGTATTATAATATTTATCCATATTGTACATACCTAGTCGATATATTTTCCGTGTGGTGACTGAGTAAGAATACAATATGTCACCACCCCATCTCATCCCATGGGTGTCGTAGAAACCGACTATGGGACTATCCGTGAATATTATCTTTACGAAATAAAAAGAAGAAAAACTTGAAATTAAACCCTAACCAATTCGTCTGGCCAGCGTAGTAGTAGTATTATTATTAGCAGGCCAAGAATCCCTCCAAAATGGAAGGAGGCCCGTTCCTGCAGTGGGTCATGAATGGGGTGTTATGATATGATATAGTCGATACAAATTGAATTATAGTCTTATGTTACTTTCTTTTCTTTTGTTTACGTAAAGATAACATCTGTTAACTTTCCATTAGTCGGATTTTACGACGCTCATTCCATGAAATGATGTAGTAACAACACAACTAGAGTGTAATATGTGACAAAGAAAAGTGAAACAAGGAATACCACAACACTTAAGACAACAACAACGAATGCACGCCACCACAAATATCTCAGCAAGGGAATCATGCGACCTCGAATAAAAGGACCCCTTATTTCGTTATTAGGAACCACTTGAAAATTAATATACCACACGAAGAATACTTATTAAAAATAACTTACTTTCAGAATCCTACATCCAGAAATGATAGTCCTCGATGTGGCTAAGCTGGGATTCCTAATGGGAGACTACAGGCTCTTCAATGAGACCACGAATGGTGATCACTGGGTATTCGACTTTAGTGCAGCAACAATAAGTCATGCTTTTCAGTTGAATCCACTTATGATTAGTAGAATGTATCATCATGTTACGGTAAGTCAGAATAAAGTTTTTTTACTATGTTATATTACTATATTTTTTACAATATTCAACTTGATTTTAACTTTTTTTAAATTTAATTTTAATAAATCCAAAAGTGGTATTCTGGTCCTTAAACATTTCGTTAATATTAAAGTTAAATGCTAAAATAAACGTCAAGTTTGACGATTCATAATGGAGAAGATTACATGAACTGTCACTTTAATAATTACAAGAATGCCTTGTAAGCTTAGTTACAGTACAATAAAATATTTAAAAAAAAATATTTTAAATAATAAATACAAAAATACCTATTGTGTGACAATTTGACAACTTAAAGTAAAATTAACCGAATTTTTAAAGATTTTAAAGTACGAGAATAGACATGCTGTTTATAGACTGTCTATATTGATAGCATCGCTTCACTTAACTCCTACTTATAAATAATAGCAATGTTTCAATACTACGTACTGTAAATGAGTACAGTGACTAGTTAAAATACCTTAATATTATTTGTATTTAAAAATGATTTTGTTCAATTTATAATGTTAATAAAAAATGTTTTATTTTCCCTCACATATTACATGCACTCATTCAGCGTAGCAGTAATATTCAATAACTATTATTATATTAGGTATTAGGAATCTAAAATTTATCCGTGTGGTGACGAAGTAGGAATACAATATGTCACCACCCCATCTCATCCCATGGGTGTCGTAAAAACCGACTAAGGGAATAACCGTAACTACTATCTTTACGAAATAAAAAGAAGGAAAACTTGAAATTAAATCCTATACCAATCCGTCTGGCCAGCGTGGTATTAGTAGGCCAAGTAACCCTCCGTCACGGGAGGAGGCCCGTCCCTGCAGTAAGACATTAATGGGCTGTTATGATGATGAATCTAAAATTTAATTTATTAGCCCAAAATATTAACATACATTTTTGTTTCACCCACAGTCATGCTACGCGTTGAAAATAAAGGGAATACACTTTGTAAGCGTGCCAACGTTTGCGCAATCTCTCTTAGCTCTTTTCAAGAAAGTTCTAAAAGATAAACATGTATCAAGATTGCATCTATACGACGGCTTTGAAAGTATCTTCGATGTACTACCCAGAGATGTATTCCCTAAGGAGCTGGGAGGCACGTCAAACCTTACCTACTTGTCAAGATATTGCTGGTGTGTATTGCTAGAACTAGTTTATTAAAGTGTTTTTTTTTTAATTGGCCTACCAGATTGACTCTATGGTGCCTGATGTTAAGCATCCAATGGAGTCCAAGAATGGGGAGCACCATGCCAGCTACAATATTTGTAGAGGCATGAATGTCTCCACTATGGCGGCTTTAGAAGATGCTTTTTCACGCCTCGCTTGAAAGAACCAGGATCTTTGTGACTTAAGAACTTGTATCTAGGGTACGGTAGTGAGTCAGGTGTGCTACCTGTTAACCTCTGCGTGCGGAGGTTGTCACTTTCCGTTAGATTCATCTTAACAGCCCATTAATGTCCCACTGCAGGGACGGGCCTCCTCCCGTGACGGAGGGATACTTGGTTTACATACTTACTTTAAATTTTGCTTGATACTTAGCGTCACGAGCTTGCGACATATATTATCTGGGTAAAGAAAACAAGATTTGACTCGGCACAATGAAAAATGCGTCGTGTATTCTATAAATTTTAAAATTTTTGATGGAACTAAAAAAAAAAGGCAGCCAACGGACATGCGCAGTTAGACATAGGCATCCGCAAAATATTTCTTTCTTGCCGCCTTCATCAGGTGATCTACATCCCACACATGGGATGAGATGGCATACTTACAGTATAACATACCTAATACCTAATACCAAATTATTATTAACATTTTCCTTATATCTTTCAGACACATGGCATGATACACTAACATCAGAAACATGGAGGAAATTCTTTGAACATCAGCAGAAAACATTCTTCACGGACGAGTCTAAAAGAATGTCCGCCTCAAAACTTCAAGATATATTCGGGCTAGAAGGGACATTCAGAAAGTTAGATTTAGATTAAAATGTTTAAAGGTTTTTATTAGTATTAAAAGTATACACAAAAAGTATGAATTTTTATTGCTGTTTATGAACATCCCCCTAAGGAATAAGGTGTCCCGTTAAAAAGAAAATAGGTAGAAATACTACGCAAGTATTTTATAAATATTTATTTCTAAATAACTTAATTCCAGAGTTTTTTACAAAATAATTTTTATAATAAAAAAACGAACATTATTGCTCAAATATAAACATGCGCCCAGCGCAAAAGTTTTAAATTAAAATATAAGAATAAAACATGGTAATAAAAAATAATAATCTTCATAATAATATTGTAATTATATGTTTTATACAGCTAAAACAAGCTAAATTTTATGAAGGGATCCCTATATCGGACCTATTTGACACCCCTTCTTTTAGGGACGATGCTTTGGGCTGGAGTCAAATAGAAATAAAAATACATTCAGTCCACTAAACACAACATCTTCACAATATCAAAAGTATTTTAATTTTTCTTCAAAATATAAAATTAACTACTAAAGAAAGAAAATTTCAAATTTTTTATTCTACTGCTAAAAGACTAATAACAAAGACAAGGTTCAAAATTATTAACTTATACAGTAGGTAGTTACCAGAAATCATAACATTCAAAAAACTTTTAGCTGTGGGAAAATCACTGCAAGACGTTTAATATTAATCAAAAAAACTTAATATATTGATTTGTTTTTACTTCTCTCGGTGCGATGACAAAAAAATACATGGCGTCATAATGATAACAAAAAAAGAAAAACCAATGAAATTAATTTTTACAAAAAAAACCGACTTCAAAGACAAAATTGGAAAAATTAAAAAAAAAAAATTAATTGAATTGTTGTAAAATAATTAGGTTTTACAACATTAAATCGGCCATTTTTTCTACCTAAAATTAAGTTATTTTGCCAGCGCCATTATTATGCTAAGCTTCACTTCACTGGAGGATGATGATAATTCTACAATTAATGATTAAATCCTGACTTCTAATGAAGGATATCATGAGCAATAATCAGATACATATTTTTTACTCTAATTATAGATTCTAAGAGCTTAATAATCTTATTACTACTGATCACAACAAAATACTTAAAGGCTTAAATAAGGTCTTATAATATCTTTAGTTAAAATTATTTATCTCTACTTAATATTTTAGTCAAAATCTAATTTCCTAAAAGATCCAGCTAGAAATTCTTCGTTAAGGTCGGAATTAGGTCTGTTCTTCTCGTTTGATACAATCTTCATTGAGTTAATAAGGAACTGTTTAGTTTTAGTACTTCTTAGTTCTTTTTCATAGATATCTGTAACAAAAATTAATTTATATATTTATGTTATGAAAGTCCGCATGGGGCATGGTTTTTATTCTGATGCCACCAGGCATGGTCTTCAGGTAATAATTTTATGGATTTCAGAAGAACTCATTGCACAATAAGGAAAAGTAGATATAAAAACCAATCATCATAACATCCCAGTAATGTCCCACTGCAGGGACAGGCCTCCTCCCGTGACGGAGGGATACTTGGCCTACTAACACCACGATAGCCAGACGGATTGGTACAGGGTTTAATTTCAAGTTTTCCTTCTTTTTATTTCGTTACTTAGTCGGTTTGTACGACACCTATGGACTGAGATGGAGTGGTAACATATAGTATTCTTACTCCGTTACCACACGGAGAGATAAGAACCAATAGTCCTGGTAAAAGTTGTCTAAGTTGGCACAGTTTTCTTATGCCTCTTCTCTGTGTGATGACAAAGTAAAGCATACGTCTTGTAACCGCAGTCACTTCTACCAAAGGTGTCGTAGAAGTAAGACAGTAAATACATCTGGTATTTAATGTCCATACTAAAATAAATCAACGGAAATTTGACATAAAACCAATTCACCTGTTCCACAATTACGTCACTAATGAATTTCTATAACGGTTCAAAACGTCATAGTTAGGTTCCTACCAAATTTGGATAGGTAGAGGACGGAACATAGCAGACAGTGGAGGTGACCGCTAACGCGTTGTAAGGGAAGCCCCCTTACTACTACTACGGGATACTTGGCCTACTAACACCACGATAGCCAGACGGATTGGTACAGGGTTTAATTTCAAGTTTTCCTTCTTTTTATTTCGTTACTTAGTCGGTTTATACGACACCTATGGACTGAGATGGAGTAGTAACATATTGTATTCTTACTCCGTTACCACACGGAGAGATAAGAACCAATAGTCCTGGTAAAAGTTGTCTAAGTTGGCACAGTTTTCTTATGCCTCTTCTCTGTGTGATGACAAAGTAAAGCATACGTCTTGTAACCGCAGTCACTTCTACCAAAGGTATCGTAGAAGTAAGACAGTAAATACATCTGGTATTTAATGTCCATACTAAAATAAATCAACGGAAATTTGACATAAAACCAATTCACCTGTTCCACAATTACGTCACTAATGAATTTCTATAACGGTTCAAAACGTCATTGTTAGGTTCCTACCAAATTTGGATAGGTAGAGGACGGAACATAGCAGACAGTGGAGGTGACCGCTAACGCGTTGTAAGGGGGCTTCCTTAAACCTACATCTGGAATGCAAGTCCCAGACGCTGTTATGCAAGTGTTCCGTCCTCTATCACACGAAGGACCGCAATGCTAGGTCTTATAGGAGATCCTTATAATAATATTAAGTTAGTACAGCTACTAAATAAACTTATTGAGCAAAATAGTAGAATTTCTATAAAATATCTCTCCATATTCAAAGAAACATTTTCATAATACTGTTTGATTGTAAATAATGTTAGGACAATGTGGCAATTAATTATTATTTTCTTGTCCTTGATTTGTTTGACGTCAAATGAATAAATTTTCTTCATCAAGATAATTTATATATAATTGAAGTAAGTTATCACAATCTAATTAATTAAGTCTTCTTTATTTAAATTACCAATAACTCTTTTATTAAAATTAGCTTTTTTTGAATTACGTTTTTGTATACGCATGAGGCGTTGGGCATAAAAAAAACTGACAAAAATATTGATGCCATCCATAAACATGAACTCTCATGCTAGATGTTATTGTGTCCATATTTTTTTGTTTATAAAATTACTTTAATTTCTCAACTCCTTGACTATGGATGACATCATGTCGCAAGAACTTTTATAAATATTTTTTGTAAATTCATACATATTATACATAGAAAACACCCAGACAAATGCAAACAATCATGTTCATGCACACAAAGATTTGCATTGAGCGGGAATCAAAACCGGCGTAGCAGTCATGTTATATAACCCACTATGTGTATCGTAAAAGTGGCCACTAACCGTTTGGCAGCGATAGCCGTAAATGGTTATATAATAATATAAAAAAATAAGTAATTACCTCTAAATTCGCTCATTGCCTTCTGTTCTCCTCCATAATCTTTAGGTATGTATCTCTTAGGAAGACTCATATGTAAATCATCCAATGTCTCGTGAATTATAACTCGATCCATTATCTTAGAACTAATGAACTGCCTCATAAATGTAAGTAATTGTTGTAGAAAGTTAGGTGCGTTTATTATGTGAATCGCTAGTATTCTTACGCCAAATCCTTCCTGGAATTCAAAGAAAAATATTTTATAACTTAGTATAGCAATAGACTGGTTTATTACTTTATTACGTCATATTTATAAATAGTTACATGTGGTGACGGAACATGAATACACGATATGTCACCATTACAACTGACCCCTTAAGTATTGTAAAGAACAACTAAGGGAAATTTCACAAATATGTGTCTTTAAAAAGATGGAAAACTTGATGTTTATTTAAGCTGTCTAGCCAGTATGAGGTAAGTAGGATAAGTTTCCCTCTATCACTGGAGGGGGCCTATTCCTGGAGAGGAAGCTTGCTTATCATGCTTTGTAGAAATATTTTTGAGGTCCCATCTAATAAATGGAAATGTCAAGAATCGGACTTTAGGGGCGTTTCATTCATTTCTAAATAGCATATAATCTATCAGATCTGAAACACGTTGCGTATAAAACAGTTTATCATTTGGGAGGTCTAACAAGTATTCATATACAGAAAGTTTCTCTAAACTCTACCACTACTTAGAGTCGCTAGCAATCTGCATTCGGGTATTTCAGGTGTATTATTCAAGACTTTATAGCTTAAATATTACCCTAATTCATATCAAAAGAAATTACGATTTAAAACTCGTCAACCGCTGTTAACTCGAGTACGGCTAACACTTATTGCAATCTCTATGCCAGTGCGAAAAAACAAAAAAGCTGCTATAACGCTCAACAAAGACATAGTACAAATATAAACAGTATTTCTACTTCATAGAAACGGACGAAACGCGAGTTATGCCTACACGCTCACAATAGCGGTGGCTTTGCGGAGTGCACAGTCGCGACTGTGCCGCAGTAACGAGCGGGAAAGTAGGTAAATGTAATTATAAAGCTGGAATGGGCATGTTTACGTACCGCGCAGCCGTAGGCATTTATCTATACTAATAATAATATTATAAGGAGGAGTAATCTCTGGATCTACTAAACCGATTTAAAAAATTCTTTTTGTGTTGAATAGTCCATTTATCGGGGAGTGTCATAGGCTATATAATAGTATCACGCTATGCCTAATAGGAGTGGAGCAGTAATGAAATAAGTTTAAAAAAGTGACGCGTTTTTTCGTCGCCTAACGAAGTGGGCACGGGTCAGCTAGTAATAAATTTTATCATAGCATTAGTCTTATCGACAGCATATTTATGATGCAAAGAAACTTTTCGGGTAGGGCATTCGAAAAAAAAATTAGGTGGCAAAATTAGTAGTTGCCTTAATGTAAACCAAATTTGATTAAGAATTACAGACCAAGAATACTCACATGAAATAAATTAGCTGCTTTTTGCATAATGACGGGGTTCATTCTGAGTAAATGTGCAAACGATGTGTTCTTCAAATCTAACAACCAGATATCGTTTAGTATGTAGTCTTTCTTCATTCTAATGTCTGCTAGCTAAAACATGCATAGAAACGTTCTAATTAATTAAATTTCAAAGATACTGAAAAGACGTAAATTTTTATGACTGTAAAAGTATTTTTTTTGTTGCCTTCAGCATTTTACTTAAGCTGATTGTACATTATGCATACCTACTATTTTCTTTTTTTATTTCGCATAATTGTATTTTTATAACTTGTATAATGTCTTCAAGTTTATGAACAAAAGTATACTAAGTTCTTTATAAACATTCGTTTATTATAATATTAAAGTTTATAAATATTACTACTTACTCTACTGTATAATATTATTATGGCTCATATTACAATAAAAAAGTAAAAAAAAAATCCTTCCTAATAAAGGAAGCCCAATTCAAAATAAATCAAAAAATCTAGTAAGGTATAAAATGAATAGGTTCTTACCATAAATGAATTCCTCATTAAAGTTTCACTTGAGAAATTGTTGGGATCGCGATCTGTGAACTGTACCACTGACACTCTTTGACCATTAAACAGCTTTGGCATTGATACTTGGAGGCTGTAACAAAACATTAAATTTGAATCAATTACTTTGGTATTTATATTTTATATTATTCACACATTCACACAACGCCATCTAGTCCCAAACTAAGCAAAGCTTGTACTATGGGTACTAGACAACGGATAAACATACTTAAATACTTTTTTTTGTAAATACATACACATTATACATAGAAAACACCCAGACCAATGCAAACAATCAAGTTCATGTACACAAAGATTTGCTTTGAGCGGAAATCGAACCCGAGACCTCTGCGTAGCAGTCATGTTACATAACCACTACGTCAAACAGGTCTTATTTATTTACAAACATCCCCGCCGCTGACGCGACCGTTTTTGCCTTCGAGGTGGTCGTAACTAATTGCTTTGGTACACCTTACTACGCATTAGCCAGTAGATAAAAAAAAATTACAGGACCTAGTTTAAGCATTAGGGCTATAAAAGTTTTAGCAAAAAGTATCGACATAAAATATTGCTATTTGTATTAACGTAGGCGTTAATACTGATTGGTTTTGTAATTTCATTTACTTAAACTAGGTATTTAAATTATAATTTTTCTAAATGCAGTTTTGCTATATTCTAGAAGTGTATTTTAATAGGTATCTGTAGTATCCAAAAATGTCTGACCGAAGGGGAAATACTTATCATGTTCGTGAGTAGAGTCTTTGTATGCGTTTTTCAAGCGGTTGATTTAAGTTAAAATTCTTTCTGATTATTGCTGTTGCATTCGGCAAACGGACTTACAATGATCTCACACATTAGAAAAAGAAAAAAGAAAAGTCACGAGTAGATAGCAGTTCATCATATTATTATGTATCTAACTCGTATGTGAATTTATGAATTACAAATAAAAAGAATAACTGTAAACCATTGTTTTAGTCACGGTTGATAAATATTATGACGTCTTTATAATAAATCATTTTTGTGAAACAGACATGCAGAATAAAAATCACAAAACAGAGATGGGTGTAAAGGATTTTTAATTTTATTCTTTGGTAAGTCATACACTATCTAATCTACATGTAAATTGCCTTCGAGAAACGTCGCTCACCAAGTCACCACTACTTGGGAATACGTTAATACAATACGATTATTTGTGAGAATGTTTAAAGCAAAATATATTTAGCACTACTTATTGTTCTATGCGTGATAATTCTTTTATAATACCTATCTATCATATTATAATACTTAATTTTTGATATGGAAATCATCGAAAGCCTAACCCCGTATTTTAAGACAACGCAAGTTCTAAAAGTTGACATCAACTTTTGATTTTTATTACAAAACAAACCTTAATATATGCAACAACAGTAGCATTTCGTTCGCATTCATTTTTCTCTGTGCGTTGACGGAGTTAGAATCTATGGTTTACCTCCTCATCTTATACCAAGATTGTCGAAATAGCCATTTTCGACATACAGAATAAGTTTCTTAAGATGAAGTAGAACTAAAAGTAAAACCTAACATAAAACCCTATACCATTTTGGCTGACCCTCGTGTTGTTACTAGTCCGAGTTTCCTTTCGACGTTGGATGTGGCTCGTCCTTTTACTACGAAGTTAAAAGTCTCTTACTATCATAACAGCCCATTAATGTCCCACTGCAGGGACGGGCCTCTTCCCGTGACGGAGGGATACTTGGCCTACTAATACCACGCTGGCCAGACGGATTGGTATAGGGTTTAATTTCAAGTTTTCCTTCTTTTTACTTCGTAAAGATAATATTTATTTTACGGTTTTTACTACACCCATTGGATAAGATGGGGTGGTGGCATATTTTATTCTTACTCCGTCACCAAACGGACAATATAACTGAGGTTAATAAAGAATTAGTTATTAAATAAGTACTTAATTTGCTTTAAATTACGTTAATGCTTAAACTTCATGTTTCAAGGTAAAAAATAAATTTCTAAACCGAGATCAATAACTTGTGATTAGTTTAATCGATTTATGATTTAATTTAATTATTTAATATCATTTTTCATGAAATTATTAAGATCCGTTCGAAAATAATTAATTAGGAATAAGACCTTTAAAGTCTTACTTTGTAAAGGGTAATTACAATTTTCGCATTGTTGTTGGATTTTTTAACAAATAATGTAGATTTACTAGACACATTTGGCAATGTTTATTTTGTGTGTAAGTACACAGTGAAAACAAAATTTTGGAGAGAACGTAATTTTGGCGTTAAGAAGTCAATAGATAAAAGAGCACAGAACCTCACAAAAAATAATTTATGTATTTCAAGGACACCTAAAATATTCAGCGCTGCATTTCTTTTAAATAATTTTGACAACAATAATGGAATTATATCATAATCATCATCATCACATCAGCCAATCGACGTCCACTGCTGGACAAAGGCCTCCTCCAAGTATTGCCACCTTGTGCGGTCCTGTGTATTTATCCTGTGTATCCAGGTATTAATTAAAATAAAATATTTTAAAAAACACTTACTATGCTCCCCACAAATCCTGTGAATCTGAAAGAATTTTATCTCTACCTTGAATAATTTCAGGCGCAAACAACCTATATTTATACCAGCTATCGATCCTGCGTTTCGTCTTCTCCATTGATCCTTTACATATTATTAGCATCCTTTCAATGAAATCTTTCTCTGTAACGAAAATAAAATTGTTAATTTCATACTTTGCACGTTTAAAATCTTTGTAGCTATTTCTCGTCTTTTCTCATTTGTCTGAAATTAATTCAAATTCAAAAATTACTGCTCCCGCACTAGGGATCATGCCATATGTCGCGATGAATTTCATAAACATTAATTTAACGGACACAAAGAGTTAAAAAAAATTGTCCTGCGTAGGAAACGAACCTTTGACCGCTTGCGCTACCGTCGCGCCACCGAGGCAATTATAAATATGTATTCGTTATCTGAACCAAGTATGCAGGTCAATGGATATTGCAAAGAGAGAAACAAACTAATAAATGAATATGGAATTGCCGTTTTGTATGGAGATTTTAAGCGAAGTTTAATTTTACATACTAACGTTTTTTTAGTTTTTTCAATAACTATTAAACTTAATACTTGGAATGAAGAAAACATAAGATATATTATTATAAAGAAAGAAATTACATTTGTTAAAATGGTAAATTTCGCTGGTTTGAATTGGACCCATATTTACAGGCTTAATACTTATACAAATAATAATTATTTTTCTTATTTATCTTTTGTTTATTGTTGGTAATGTCCTGTATTTACTAAATTACAAAAATAATACAAGCAATCTATGTTTTAAAAGAAAATAGAGGCTAAAGACTGCGGCGAAAAAAACGGCAATTTTAAAGGTACCGCATATAATGCAAAGAATAGGTCCTGCAAGGTGCTATACTTGGACCAGTATACAAATGATGGCATTGGTTTAAGACGATAAGAATAAAATTTATTCAAATAATCTTTTAAACCAAATTATATATTGTTTTAATTTATATTTTTTCATTATTCTCATCTTCAGCAATGTGATATGTAATTATATTTTTTCTTTACGTCTTATTATAATATTAAAAAGGAAATATAATGTAAAATTACAAATAAAATAATATTCTAAAATATTCTAGATTATTTTATGAAAATGATGGGATCGTTAACTTTTCAAGACGATTAATTAATTTATTCAAATTATCTTATTAGGTATGTATTCTTTTGTATTTATTTATATTATTTTACCATTTTCTCATCTTCATCAATGTGATATGTATGTATTTTTTTTTCTTACATTTTTATCTTACCTGCTTACCTACCTTAATGATATAAAATATTCTAGACTTAAATTCAATAATTTCATTAAATAGTAAATCTTTATTTAAAAGTATTTTTATTTGCACAATGATAATAAAAATTATTTTATTTTTGTATCTTGTAAATTCACCAATTGAACATTTAGAGATTTCCAAATTCATCATAATTTTTGAAAAAGATAGATATTTTCTTCTTTTTTCTATGTATGTATACTTTTTATCTATACTTAATTACTTAATAATATTATAAAGATGTAAAGTTTGTGTGTTTGTGACGTTGTAGGAGGTAATCTCTAGATCTAATAAACCGATTTTAAAATTCTTTCTGTGTTGAATAGTTCGTTTATAGGGGAGTGTCATAGGCTATATATTTACCAGGCTATGACTAAAAGGAGTGGAGCAATATTGAAATATGTTTAAAAAAAGGACGCGTTTTTTCGCCGCCCAACGAAGTGGGCACGGGTCAGCTAGTTTATTATAATTTATATCTTACCAATCCCAGCTTCAACTAAATGTGGTTGTTTTTGAAACCACTCCATGATGGCGTCTACATCTTCTGCTATGGTACTCTCTTTTAACCCTAACTGTTTTCTTATGTCTTGTCTGTCTTCTTTGGTAATTGGGAAAATGGGGCATATATCTTCGTAAGACATCTGAAAAGGCAACAATATAATTAATTAATTATTTAATAACAACGTAAGTAAGAAAGAAAGTAATGTATTTTATACTAGTTTTTGTAAAAAAACGAGTATAAAATACATTACTTTCTTTCTCAAAATACAAAGATGTAAATCTTTGTATTTTGAGGAATACTTATTTGCATCCCTAGTGTAATTTCATACACTTGATAGTTTTATAAACTACATTTATTAATGACCCTATAAGGTTTTTGCCAAGGCCGGCTTCCATTTGAGGCGGTGGTATACTTGGCCTACTACTGTTATCACTATGATTTGTAGGGTTTATGACAAGTTTTACTTGTTATATTTTCGTAGAGATAAAATCTGCTAACATATTATTAGTCGGATTTTACGACACTCATAAATGCTATGGTGACACAATGTATTCTTACTTATAGCTATAACTGTCAACAATACTAATAATAATATGTGAAAGGGTGTCTGTTGTGTCTGTTTGTCTTTCTTTTCACGGCAAAACGGAACTGCGAATTGACGTGATTTTTTAAGTGAAGATAGTTAAAGGTATGAAGAGTAACTTATGCTACCTTTTTTTTCTGTGTCCAGGAAAGTGGACAGTTCTACCCCGAATTTAATGCGAGCGAAGCCGCGGGCAAAAGCTAGTCTTTAATAAATTGTAGGTACTTGAGTCATACTGGGATTTCAATGATGGGTACCCGACATTACGTTTCTTGTGAATGTTTACCTCCTCATGGTACCCTAGATTATCCAAATCTCTTAAAAACCATGCACACAAGTGGTTGGACTTATTCTTCAAAAAATTAGGTTGTATTTATAAGAGATCGCCTTGCAGTAAGACATTAAATTGAACCTTTTGCTGTACGAGTCTTTGATTCCGTGTGATTGGTTCCGTACTGAGATTAAAAAAAAACGGAACCCTTATAGGATCACTTTCTTGTCCGTCTGTCTGTCTGTCTGTTAAGACCATTTATTTTATTTGAGTCAGTAGTTTATGATTTAGATTTTATATGATGTTATTATTGATTTTATATGATTTAGATTTTATATAATGTTATAATGTCGCTACAGAACAAATAAAATAGAACTTGTTACGTATATCCGTTACAAAATACATTGATCTTTATTGAGAACATCCTTGAAAATTACATTTTCCGTTTAAAACTCATTTTCAGTAAATCTATTTAAGTATTTGTTTCGCAAAATCTTATTTGTTAGCAAGAGAATCGATGGGGAACTTCTAAGAAGAATTCAAGTAAGATTACAAAGTAATAAATTTAGTTTAACGCCCTCTCTTGAAAATTAGAGTAATTAATTAAGTCCTAAGAGACAGATAAAGGGACAAGCATCGTGAATCATGTGGATATCTAACCAAATTAATCTGTTTTGATAGCGCACTGATCAGTACAGATGAAGTAATCGTTAGTTACGAGTACGTTTCAAGAGTTAAATAAGTAAGTACATTTTTTGGACATTTTATAAATAGGATTTTATTTATTATAAATAAACGTATAATTTTTCATACATGTGCCAACTGTGAGCCTAAATAGTAATTCAATAAGCTTGTACAATAAAAATAAACAATGAAAAATACTCATCCGATATATTTATTTTACCATTTCTCCTAAACGCAGATGTTAACAAATTTTTGATTGATTTAATCCATCCTATCTTGTGTTTAAATATAATGTGGCTTTTATTCACACCCTGTAATTATGGATCATAATTTATATCCTGTACAACGGGTATCGAATCTGCGATTACCGGCTACTAAACCATTTTACAAATTGAATGCAAGCTTTCAAAAATATTTAACCTCTTAAGCCCGATTTACACATCGACAAGTACAGTAGCGAGTTAAGTAGTAAGTTGTTGATTAAGTTGATTTAAATAGATCTCAATCCTATTTTTTGGCGAGTTAAGTACGAAGTAGCCCCCTCTCTCGCGTCTTGCCAACTTAACACGCCAAAAAATAGGATGGAGATCTATTTAAATCAACTTAATCAACAACTTACTACTTAACTCGCTACTGTACTTGTCGATGTGTAAATCGGGCTTTAGATTGACGTTCAAGTAAGCTGTCGATACAAACTAATAAAACTTTGATAATATTGGTATTGGCGTGGTATAAAAATCAATTTCGTAATACATAAATCAATTAGCACATTGTATAAACATAAGAGGTCATTTGATCAGGTGTTAATATTATGCTAGACTTTCAAACAATGCTCATAAGGACACTTTCAGGTTTTATAATCTATACTTAATGTTATAAAGAGGTAAAGTTTGTTTGTTTGTGACGTTGTAGGGGGTAATCTCTCGATCTACTGAACCAATTTTAAAAATTCTTTCTGTGTTACATAGTCAATTTATAGGGTGTCATAGGCTATATAATATTACGCTATGCCTAATAGGAGTGTAGCAGTAATGAAATATGTTTAAAAAAGTGACGCGTTTTTTTCGCCGTCTAACGAAGTGGGCACGGGTCAGCTAGTAGCCTCATAAACTCATTGCCAAAAAAATAATGCTAAAAAGATGTACAATCGGCATTTTTATCGTGTGCTGTCTTTAGAGATCGTTCTTTAGCCTTAGTGAAGGCATACAAAGTTTTCTGAGGAAGATTAAAGATATGGTTAAGCCATTAAAACCCACTTGAGCCTTAACGTCGAGGCATAAGTATCATACTTTTATATCTGACTATTTAGCCTGATCATGTTAAGAAGCAAAAGGGGCCCCCTTTTTTTCGCTCATGAGGACGTTTTAATATCAAGAAATACAAAATTGTATAGCTTATGATGTGATGTGATCCGTGTGGTGACGGAATAAGATTACCTACAATATGTCACAACTCTATCTTATTCCATGGGTGTCGTAAAAACCGACTAAGGGACTATCCGTAAATATTATCTTTACGTAATAAAAAGAAGGAAAACTTGAACTTAAACCCTATACCAATCCTTCTGGCTAGCGTGGTATCAGTAGGCCAAGTAACCCTCCTTCACGGTAGGACCGTCCTTGCAGTGGGACATTAATGATAGCTTCTGAAATGAAACTTATAAAGCTATCTTCACGCATCCAAGAAAGGATATTACTCGGCAGAACACGTTCCTCACATCAGATTTTGTAGATATTGTCAAGGTACAATGATAACTACATTAGATCAACCTTGGCCCAGTTTTATAGGTTGTTTACGTTTTCACATGTCATTCTAAGATAACCTGTTATGAATCATTTTCTGTTTATAGTTTTTATAACCTTGATAGTGTTGCATTAATTTGGCAAATTAGATGTTAGACTATATCACAGAGCAGCTGAGTAAAGCAGCTTTGACCGTGTTTTTTTTTATGTGATTGGAGGCAAACGAGCCAGCAGGTCACCTGATGGTAAGTGATTACCGCCGCCCATGGACACCCGCAACACCAGAGGAATCACAGGTGCGTTGCCGACCTTTTAAAAGGGAAGTAAAGGGAGGGGGAATGGGCTACCGGACTCTCACTCACCGGACGAAACACAGCAGTGACAAGCACTGCTATTTTACGCCGATTTTCTGTGAGAGGGTGGTATTTCACCGGACGAGCCTGCCCATGCGTGCCGCAGCCAAAGACTGACGACATGGCTCTACCACTCGAGTGGGGAATAACACTCGATAAGTATTTAGCAAATTGCACACAGCATTTTCTGTCTTGATTTTTCTTCCGTGTTCCGTGCCATCGATCGAAATTGTTTTTCTGAGATGGACGTTCTTTATGTCCGTTAAAAATGTAAGTTTCCGCAATACAGATAGCATTATTCGTAATAGTTTTCTTTACAAAATATTTGATTTTGTGTGAAATTTGCAATTACCGATAAAAGAATTTTTTTTAATTATTTTTTTTATTATATATTTACATGAGTGCAACTAGCAGAATTTTGTTGAAAATTAAACGTACCAAAATGTATATTTTACTTCTGTACCTCTCTGTTGTGCGGCATATTTTATGCTACAATGCAATCGTGTTTGGTCACACTCAATTAGCTATTAAAGGAATTCATTGCCAATTAGTAAAACATACTTAAAAAGTAGATATTGTTTATGTTTTTACAAAAAAAAAAACATAAAAGTACAAGAGAGATTTATTTTTGAACTGGCTGTTCTAATTATTATCAGTTTTAAACTTAATTTTCAGTATTTATTTGTATTATTTTATGATTATGATACTGTCTAATTTTACATTAAATCGGACTTATATCTTCTCTTTATTTAAATTACAGCGAGTAAGTTCAAGGCTCTATAATCAGCATAAAGTTAGTCTTTAATTATTATTTTTTACTGAAACCTTTAAAAAAAACTATTAATTTTCCTTGTTTATCAACCTACGGTGATGAATTAAAGGGCTGACCGGGAATAAAGTAAATATACAACTTCTCTTCTAAATTCCTTATATCTTCTTTTCAACTTTCATAATCAATTGTATTCACTTATACTAAATTCTCGCATCTTTAATCTTGTATACAAGTAAGATACTGATTACTGTAATCTGGATGAAAAGAGACTGGTCCCCACGACACAGGGAATCCTAGTGTGAGGCCCAGGGATCTATAATAACATGTATTTTGCTTCTCTTGGTACAATAAATAAATTTCAATTTCAATTAACAACAAAATGAAAATCAAACCTAACTCTTAACTCACAAATAAATTTCCGGAAACATAATGATTTCTACAAAGCAATTTAATTACCGGATAAAACTACTAATAAGTACGAACGTATAGATGTATTTTCTTCGGCTCAGGACGTAAGACCTACATTGCTTGTTACACTTGAGTGGAATCAACAGGCAATGGTGTAATCACGACAATCAGTTAGCAAACGAATTTAATTACCGTAGAACGTAGAATAGCTAATAGAAGTCTTATTTTCTGTGTAGTATTTTTTTTATTTGTTACGGTACTAATTATTATTTAATTTAAATAATATAATCATTAGAATTAAATTTAATCAATACTAATGGCACTATTTGGTCCTCCCTGGCCTATGTCCAGCAGTGGACGTCAATTGGCTGATGATGATGATGATAATCATTACCTATTACTGACAACACATTATTATCCACTGTAGAGATGGAGTTAAATTTATATGACACTGGTCTGATGGCTTGGTAGAAGTATTAAATACGTTCTTATTATTTATAAATAAAAAGGCAATTTTGTCAAATGACTTGCACATCAAATCAACACCAGTTGTGATATTACTTCATCATCATCATCATCATAACAGCCCATTAATGTCCCACTGCAGAGACGGGCCTCCTCCCGTGACGGAGGGTTACTTGGCCTACTAATACCACGCTGGCCAGACGGATTGGTATTGATATTACTTACGTAAGCAATAATATTAAAGTAATAATATTTATTTGTGACACTTTCATACAACGCCATCCATCTAGTCAAAACTAAGCAGAGATTTAAAATACTATTTTGTATCGATTTAGGTCCTTTATTACAAAAACACGCCGACCAATGCATACACTTAGGTATTATGTTCATGCAAACAAAGATTTTGTATAAATCATACAATAACTACGCGGGCCATGAAGGAGGTATGTCCCAGTAATAGAACTTTATTTTAGCTGATATTTAATTAAATTATTATTACTAACGTTATATTAGTCATTCGGTACATGTCGAAATTTTATAATTTATTTATTTAAAAAACATTGTAAGTTATCAATGTCAAATATTACAATAGATGTTTTATTATTTTGTGTTATGAATAATGTATAGGTTTTCATACAACGTTTGAATTATTTAATACCTTTGTAGTTTTTTTTTTTATTATTGATATAATACATTATTTTATTATAAACTGTATAGTACTAAACCCATGATTATGTAAGCAATTTAATGGCACACTGCAAAGATTGACCATGTTGACCACTTTTGCATCCTTTATTTTGAATTTCTTAAAGCCATTACGATAACTAATGAAATAAGGTTATGAATTTTACCTCTGTACTTAAAATATCAAAATAAAATTGCTTTAATTTCTTTAGGTTTAAAACTAACACTTATAGGCCTTCTCTGCCGTCAATAGCATAGTTACAGTAAGTCGGGAGTTATCGTCGAGAAGAAGAATGTGACTACTCTTTTGACACATAAGAGATGGATTCTGTTACAATTTACAAAAACAGAGATTGATTTGGGATTTAATTTTAGATATAATTTTATTTTTTCTTGTTTTATTACAGTTTAAGTGATGTGTTATTACCACGGGTGATACCACGTGATTGTAATTGGCAGCCTCATAGACGTTACCAACTCTAGACCATAGCCAAGCCACTGCTTATATAAACAATTATAATAAAACAGTAAATAAACTGTGTCTGTACATTAAATAAAAAAAAATATTGAGGAGGGTTAAGAGGACTCAAGACGTCAAGACCAACTCATCTGTCACCGGAGCCTAAAAGATTGTTGTTTCACCAAACGTTGCGTGAGAAAGAGAAAAACTCATAGAAAAGCAGTCAGAAACATGCACACGCACACGCGCTCGATTGTATTTATTACAAATCAAAATGTCGTTCAAAATATAAATGTTGTTGTTCTTGATTGTTAGGGTTGACACTAATACTAGCTGTAGGTAGTTACCTAAAAAGTAATAAATCTAACTAAATAGTTACTAACTAGAGTAAATAAAGATAACTAAAATGGGTTTTTAAAAAATATTTTATTGTAAGTTTTGTTGGGGAAGACACACCAAGCGAGACATCAATTTATCTTGTAAGTGGTGTAGGTATGACACCGTAAAACATTATAATTTTTAATTATTTTTTTTAAGTTAAGCTGTTTATTCTTGAGGCAGTTTTTAGACCGTGCATCGTTAATAGGGGTTCCATACAGTACACAATAATATCTTACTTCACATACAGTACATGAAGTTAATTTTAGCTGGATTTAAAAAAAAGGAAGAAAAATCATAAAATAAATAATAATCATAAAATCTGGAAATGATAGTTGACAAGAAATGATACTTGATCAGTCATTCAGATACCGGGGCGGGGGTGAGTCAGGTAAATATTAAAAAAAAATACAAAATGAATTACAAAAAAAAATACAGTTTGTGCAATGTGACAGCCTTAGCTATGCTCTATTGACTATTGTAATAAAAGGTGAATTTTGACAGTTGATTTTAGTCAAGAATGTCACTGATGTAGGTATTTTATTTAACTGGTTATGCATCTGATAATAATTGGATCTCTTTGATTAAAGAAGTTACGAAACTTCTTACTGGCAAGCGATACGTAATTGTCATAAATGACATAAATTAAAGTTTATTGAAGTTTAAAAAAAAATATTCGGTAACATTCGACGACGGTCGGCTCGCTGTCGTACCTCCCCTCCGCCGACCCGAGGGGTGCAGAAAGTGGAGGCGAGATGCAAGATGTCGATGGCGGAAACGAGCACGGTAAAATTTCCTAAAATGGTTTTGGGAAAAAGGTAATTGCGTACAAACTTTAGAATGTATCTAGTCAATAAAAAATTATTTGAATTTTCGAATAAATAATCTATTGCTAATCCCAAAATATATTTACCTTTATAAACGTTTAATCCTATTTTATTACGCTAAAAGTTGTCATAAAATGTGCATAGAATTATGAACTTTGAAGCCTCATAACTTGTAAATGAATATTTTTTTTACTGTTTTATTAATCAATAACACTAGATAATAACGAGACAAAGCGATATCATCTATAGTTTTGAGTATTTATTATCTAATGAAGGAGGAATTAACTTTCTTTGTTTGTATAGAATTGCGATTGAATTGTTTCCCCTTAAGAAAAAGTAATAGAGCACGAATCCAAAAAAAGTAATATCTGTTTGTATGTTTGTTTGTACACGCTAATCTTGGAAAGTACTGGCGGATTTGAATGATTTTTATTTATTGAATAGGTATTAAATTAGGGCAACCTACAGGCTTAAATAAATGGCAAAAAAAATTACAGGGCGAAAATACTCAACAGTCTTTTTGACCTGTAATTTCACCTACAATCGGTTTTACTTTTATTATATTGCCTGGAAGTGAATAAAGCGGACACAATAATACAACCGACCTTGACAGCACCACATTAAGCCCACATGGTGAAACTAAACACATTTCTCTAAAACGCTCGTAAAGGCACTCACGTAATGATGAAATTTTTGGTTGTCATACATACAAATCACCCGTCATGGTGACATACATACATACATCTGTTGCCATACATACAAATCATATAGACAGCGTAACATAAACTATTTGAAATCATAATTACAGACTAGAGCTATCAATGCACGGAATATATGTGGCATCATTCAGCCGCTGCTTTGCCATGGCTACTCTGTTTTGGTTAGCGATTTCAGCAAAAGACTGAATGTGTTCTTTTATGACAATATTACTATACTAAAATACAAATGACGAAATATACCAATGAAGTTATATTATTTCTGTAGTTTCAGTAATTTTATGGATAAGTGCTCATTAGTCGCTATTGTTTTACTTCTATTTAATCTGATCGTCTACATTAATTTGAGTAAGATTTGAGCCCGAGACCTCTTAGCGACTATTGACTATAAGAATAGAATAGAATAAAAGAATAAAAGAAAACTTTATTTAAGAATGCCTCAAGAACACATAACATTATTAAAAACATGATAAGCAAATAGTTGGATACATAGGCAATACAGATAACAAGCTTTTCGTACAGATAACAAGCTTTTCGTACAGATAACAAGCTTTTCTTTATCTACTATTACTACACAATCTTTTTCAAAGTTAGTATTGCACAAGAGGAGCTTCTAAAGTATGTAATTATGTCTTTTGTAAAGACCCTTGCACTTCTTTACCACCGACCTTTCACCCTATAAATTAAAGTATAAAAGTAAATAAGGTCATTGGTGAAACTTAGTCTACTCAATTATTAATATTCAATTTTATTTAATGAGATCTCCGTATCATTGTCCTGATTTCAGTCAACCTAGATGAAGTTGCGTAGGTCAGGAACTATAATATTTTAAATTGCAATTAAAGCTAACGATATACTGTCGTGTTGTAACTTTTGCAATAAAAAAACCAGTTAGATAGATTCTATGCCAAATAGCTAGACGTATCAACAGAAGTCAATGTCATGTACGTCCTTTGTTTTTGATACGGTCGCGTTAATATTATCGAGCTTGTTGGTGTAATAGGAATGTTACACGCTCAGTTTACTTGCAAGCATGTGGGATATGGCATTAAAAACACTAATGTCTTCTAGAACCACTGAGCTGGTCTGCTGTTGCGCAACCCTGGACTGCCTTTTTAGTAAACCCATTCAGTTTGGGCTCGTTACATTTGTCTTAACTAGTTCTCTTAGTTTCTTTTTATCGACCGGGTTTTTTTTTTTAATAATTAATTTGATCTTGTTTTTACAATGAAACTAAATTGTACCAAACTCAGTTTTTGTTGAACTTGAATGGGACCTAAAAATAATTTAAAAACAAAAATAAGTATACCTGTCTAAGAAAATAAGTTTGGTTTATATTAATTAAGAAATTACTGCAAGAATTGATGAGAACCCTTATGGAAGTCTGTTTACAGGGCAAACATGAAGCAATATGTCAATGTTTCATTTTCAATTTGTCTCTTAACTCGGAATTCTGTCTTAACTAGACAAGACTTTTTCGCAAGCAATAAGCGAGTTGTATATTAAATGGACTACTGTCAGTATCACTGTATGATATCAATATTATGAAAGTGAATAACTTTAATCATTTTTACGTAATATTATTTTACTATTATATAATTAGTTCACTACAACTATATACTTATTAAGTCATAATTTTAATTTTGCAATGACATAATAGGTTATGAGATATATTATGTGTACCTTGGATATTTGAATAATATTTAAATATATTTTAAGCTATTCGACTTTGCAAGCAAAATCAATGCCGATATTGCAAAATTTTATATTAATGTTCATTGTCGTTGTTTCTTCAAGGCCTTTTATAAGTACAAGGTGTTTCCTGTCTATTCTAATTAATTAGCAAATATATGTCTCATCGATGATATTTGTCAACAGAGATTCCCACAGCTTTTGATGTAAATTTTACATGTGCAAAACCATCAAACAATGAAACTCTTTGCCAGCCTACGTGTTTCCTTCAAACTACTATCCTGGTTCTTTCAAGCGAGGCGTGAAAAAGCATCTTCTTAAGCCGCCATAGTAGAGACATTCATGCCTCTACAAATATTGTAGCTGGCATGGTGCTCGCCATTCTTGGACTCTATTGGATGCTTAACATCAGACACCACAAAGTCATTCTGGTAGGCCAATTTAAAAAAAAACAACGTCGGTGGCAATGTGTTAGGGGTCGATGTGGCGGTCATGCAAGAAGTTGCTGGTGTGAATACCATACAGTATTGTTGTTTATAGGATACACAAAATTTGTGTAAACATTTAATGTATCTAATAAATAGTACATTTGACGACCTCTGTGGCGTAGTGGTTATTTAAAATGACTGCTACGCAAAGGTCTCGGGTTCGATTCCCGCTCAATGCAAATCTTTGTGTGCATGAAGATTATTGTTTGCATTGATCTCGGTGTTTTCTATGTATAATATGTATGTGTTTACAAAAAAAAAATTTAAGTACCCATATTTATCCGTTGTCTAGTACCCACAGTACAAGCTCTGCTTAGTTTGGGACTGAATGGCGTTGTGTGAAAGTGTAAGGAATATTTTATATTTTTTTTAATATTTTGAACTCATGAACATGTTTTTTGTAAAAATAAAATTGAAAAATGAGTCTTATTGTAAGAGAGGTTGTTGTAAAGGTCTCAATTTGAGGTTTTTTGTTGATAAATTAAAAACGATGACTCTGCTGTGTTTCAAACCATCACAACGATAAAATTTTTTTTATAAGATAATATAATGTGATGAATATTATACCTATTAATTTATTTTTATTTGTGTCTTGACGGGAATAGCCACTTCAAAAAGAAAAAAAATAATACTAAAAATAAAAATAAAAAATAAAAAAATTACAGACGTCAGTAATTTACATAAACATAGTACCTAAATAAGCCACTAAACTACAAATTAAATGAAGAAGACGAAAAAATAAGATTTTAAAGTTTTTTTTTGCGTCAATAATAATTATTTTTGCGTAATGAGGTTATTTTTAAAACTAATTAGGTATGCGAAGATTGGTTATTTATTAAAATAAATCCTAAATTTCAAAGTATTTCTAGGATAAGACATGAAAAATAAGCAAATGCTAAGTGTAGCTAATTTGCTTATTTTGATATAATGAGTGCACTATTACATAAACCAAAACAAGTACATTGCTGAACATAAACCTCCTCCAAAAAGTAACAACTGAGTGTTCTCCGTGTGGTGACGGAGTAAGAATACAATATGTCACCACCCCATCTCACCCCACGGGTGTCGTAAAAACCGACTAAGGGACTAACCGTAAATATTATCTTTACAAAGTAAAAAGAATGAAAACTTAAAATTAAACTCTATACCAATCCGTCTGGCCAGCGTGGTATTAATAGGCCAAGTATCTCTCCGTCACGGGAGGAGGCCCGTCCCTGCACATTAATGGGTTGTTATACTGAGCGTAATCTGATTCGGTTTTAGTCGTCGATTTTTCACTTTTAGAGGTCTTACATTAACCCCCTTACTCATAAACGCCTCTTTAATTTAATCACTGTTTAGTGAAATTTTTATTAGCATACCAACCTTATACCAAACAAAATCGTAACAATTTTTGCTAATCAACTGACTTATAATTAAGAGGCGTTTATGAGTAAGGGGGTAAATCATTAAAACCATAATTAAACAAAGCAGTAGGTACCTAAATTACCATAAATAAAATTAGGTGCCTAAATTACCATAATACCACGTCTCTCTTAGAAGACCCAGGATCAAAGGAAGAAAGTAACAAGTAACCCAGTATCTAGTTTAATAACTTAATTCTTATCTAGGTTGTTCGGGGTTAAGCCTCGGCTAAAGATACTACGTTCACTTTTTAGTTGCCGGAGGTTGTATTTCCTTTAATCCTTCGGGCTATCCGGTCCATTTTACTTCCCTTTTGCCAAGGCCAAATACGCGACTACATTAACTAGGTATTATGCTTGATGTGCAATGACTGCTCCTTGCATCCGGCGAATAAGCGCGAGCTCTCGGTTTTGAATGCCAAGCAAAATGTGATTTATTCATCATAACAGCCCATTAATGTCCCACTTTAGGGACGGGCCTCCTCCCATGACGGAGGGATACTTGGCTTACTAATACCACGCTGGCCAGATGGATTGGTAAAGGTTTTAATTTAAAGTTTTCCTTCTTTTTATTACGTAAAGATAATATTTACGGATAGTCCCTTAGTCGGTTTTTACGTCATCCATGGGATGAGATTTGGTGGTGACATTGTATTCTTACTCCGTCACCACACAAAGATGTAATCTATTAGGTTCTAATTATTTTCGGCTTGCATTTACTTAGTGTCCGTTATTTCATGTTTGTAAAAGTCAACAAGGCCCTCGTTAGGGGGAAAGTGGTCTTTTTAAGAAAAACTGTTTTGCGTAAGGTTTAAGTTTACAGAAGATACTAACTGTAGTTGGTATAAATTAATTCATAATATCGTTAATTCATAATATCGTTAATTGTAAATTTTTAATTTAGTACACAGGTGAATGACTACTAGGCATACATAACCGGTTGCGTTGCTAACTAGGATTGCGGTAGAAAATAAAAAAACTCAGATAAAATTTTCTTTAATTTTACCCAGATCGACAGTAAGAGAATGCCTCAGCCTTTATGCGTCTGATGATCCCTTTTTATTTATATTAATGTTTATAATTAAATAAAAGACATTCAATATTCATGGACATCTCTACACAGCGCTATCTGTTCCCAAAGTAAGCTAGACGTAACCTGCTTGTGTTATGGGTAACAGAACAACGGATATTAATACTTATATACTTTTTTTGTAAATACATACATACTTATTATACATAGAAGCACTCAGACCAATGCAAACAATCATGTTCATGCACACAAATATTTGCATTGAGCGGGAATCGAACCCGAGACCTCAGCGTAGCAGTCATATTGTATAACCACTACGGCACAGAGGCTGTCGATGAAAATGTATTAATTTTTAATTGAGTCTTTTCTTCAATCTAGGTCAAAACCAGTAAGTTAAACCAATGCATTGGTACCGATAATATCATTACGGCATTTTGTTTATTTTTATAAATCACTGATTTAATGAAAAGAAATTTCAAATAACTTATTATTTTTAACTAAATACCTGTTATGTTGTTATTGCTTGTTATGAGTTGTCTAATACTTATTTCAAAAGTAGATGGCGTTGTATGATTGTAAAGGAATATTGAATTATTAAAGAATATTTTATCTTATTAATAAAATACACATTTAATTTATATTGGAAGACATTTTATTAGAAAGCTGAAAATAATGATAAAATGTTGAAAAAGAGAAACTCCACATAGACTTCCATGTTTTCCAAAACCGGTAAGAGCCGACTTAGCCGATCTATGATGTATGGCTATTTTAAATAAATGAGATTTAAAATAAACCGGTAAGAACTTTTTCTTCTATTGTACTAACTTAAATTTAAAAAATATCTAATATTACACTTACGTTGAATAAATCACTGAAAACTCCTTTAACCACTTTTATAATTATAACCTTTTAAATAAAATTTCACTTTAAATATATATTATTAAAAAAACAAATATATCCGAAAATTAACAGGCACGTCTATTTCGCGAGACCAACAAACGAAAATTGTTAAGTTGCCTTCACCATTCTATTAATATGTGGCATGCGAAATCATTTGCGGCCTCTAAACCATACATAAGCAGTTTTAAATTATTATTAATAATAAAAATAAATATTTAATATTATTAATGTTATAAATTGCAATGTCTTACACCAGTAATTTAGATCTAGATAAATTAATAACCTCTAAATATAATTATTATTTAGAGTGATAGAATTAAAAAAAAAACACTAAATCTTTGAGTCTTTAGTTACCTGTTAGGATAACAGGTAACTAAAGACAAAACGAGTAGGTTACTTTTCCCCAAAGGAAGAGGCCTATCCCTGCAGTGGGCCGATAAAGTGCAGAGAAAAATGTTTATGTGCGTGTGCTCTGAGGGCCACTTTCTCAAAATCCTTTGAAAACATGCTTAAGATTTAGTGAACATTCCAAAAATATTGTGAAAGTTGGAATTAGATTTTGTGAACATCAAATACGCGAGTTATAGGCTTTAAAGTTGGACCCTCAGTCCACACATAGAGGATTGAGGGTCCGCTTGTACCGTCTAAACTAAGGGCACTAAAGAAAAAGTGTTTACGCCAAAGTTTAACGTAAACCCAAACAAAAATTATGAAAACAAGAAAATATAAGAATACATCGTATTATTTTCTATATCTCCGTTCAAAATTGGCCCTCAGGCGGAAAGTGTATACGCTAATTATAAAAAAACCATAAACTTTTTGCTACTTCTTATAATCTTGTATTATAGGAAATATATTGTGAAAATTCGTGAAAGCAATAACAGATCACAAAATCATGTTGGTAAAAAAATATCACCTTGTAAAAATTCGGACCCTCAATCCTCCACTTTTTTGTTTGTGTTTTTTGTCGCTAAAGTATGATAGCTAGGAAAATTACAGAAGTACCTCCTTCTGTAAAATAAATTGTGCAACAAATACAGTACCATTCGGTAAAAAACAAGGACATTTTATTGTATAAGAAAATCCACTTTATTTTTACTAAGTAAATAGTTTTGAGGTTATATTAAAATTTGTAGCTTTGACGTTTTTATTATAATTAATTATTATTATTAACAAATTATATCAGTTTGTTGCACAATGTTTTCTACAGAACGAGGTACTTCTGTAATTTTCCTAGCTATCATACTTTAGCGACAAAAAACGAAAACAAAAAAGTGGAGGATTGAGGGTCCGAATTTTTACAAGGTGATATTTATTTACCAACATGATTTTGTGATCTGTTATTGCTTTCACGAATTTTCACAATATATTTCCTATAATCATTGATTTACAAAAAACCAAAGATACACACTCCACTTCCCAAAAACGTCCGCAACAAATGGGCGCATTGTGCACTCTTTTCAAATTAGTATCGCGTTGTTCTACCGGCAAACGTCAATCATTAAATTTTATTGCTTTATGTGCATTACTTTTTAAATACAACTTTATGTCATGCGTGTAAGATTGAATTTGAAAAAAGAAATATGTTTACGATATTACTATACGTATTTATTGCGTATGTTTAATTTGGTGACACTTTTGGCTGTTAGTTTTGTTTGAAAATGTGCATCTAGGGTTTTTTATAAATCAATGCCTATAATACAAGAATAAAAAAAGTAGCAAAAAGTTTATGATTTTGTTATAATTAGCGTATACACTTTCCGCCTGAGGGCCAATTTTGAACGGAGATATAGAAAATAATACGATGTATTCTTATATTTTCTTGTTTTCATAATTTTTGTTTGGGTTTACGTTAAACTTTGGCGTAAACACTTTTTCTTTAGTGCCCTTAGTTTAGCCGGTACAAGCGAACCCTCAATCCTCTATGTGTGGACTGCGGGTCCAACTTTAAAGCCTATAACTCGCGTATTTAATGTTCACAAAATCTGATTCCAACTTTCACAATATTTTTGGAATGTTCACTAAATCTTAAGCATGTTTTCAAAGGATTTTGAGAAAGTGGCCCTCAGAGCACATGCACATAAATGTTTGTGTTGTTTTTGATGTACTTAATGCTTAATTGATAGGTATAAGACAGCTGTTGCCGTGTGGAGTAAGAATACAATATGTCACCACCCCATCTCAACCCATGGGTGTAGCAAAAACCAACTAAGGGACTATCCGTGAATATTATCTTTACGAAATAAAAAGAAGGAAAACTTGAAATTCAACCGTGTACCAATCCGTCTTGCCAGCGTGGTGGGGTTTATTTTCAGATTTTCCGGCTTTTTATTTTGTAAAGAAACTATTCACGAATAGTAACTTAGGCGGCTTTTACGACACCCATGGGATGACATTTTGTATTCTTACTTCGTCACCACACGAAAATGTGATCTAGTCTTTATAGGAAAACGTAACTAAGGTTAAAGTCTCGGGTTCGATACCCGTTTAAAGAGAATCCTTGTGTGCATGAACGTACTTTATTGTTTGTATTGGTTTAAAGGTTATATAAGATAAGGTATGATATATATGAAATTAATTACAAAAGAAAAACATTAATAAGTAGGTATGTTTATTTGTAGTGTAAATCATTGTTCGACGACATCTATGGCTTAGTGGTTATATAACATGACTACTACGCAGAGGTCTCGGGTTCGATTCCCGCTCAATGTAAATCTTTGTGTGCATGAACATGATTGTTTGCATGGGTCTGAGTGTTTCTATGTATAATATGATAAAAAAAAGTATTTAAGTATGTTTATCCGTTGTCTAGTATCCATAGTACAAGCCCTGCTTAGTTTAGGACTAGGTATATGGCGTTGTCTGAAAGCGGGAGGAATATTTATTATTGTACAAACTCGACTAAGTCTGTGACTAGATGGCGTGTCTTAATGTGTAGGGAAAAATATATAATTATAATAATTTTATTTTAAGATTTCTTGCAAAACTAGCTTATTACAAACGGATTAAATGCCTTAGGCATACTTTTAACTAGCCCTATGGCAATAGCATGGTAAAATTAAGTCGTAAAGGCTTTTGCAGACTAGCTACGGTTACTACCCAAGTAACACAGAAAGCATTTTAACAAGCAACAAGTGAACTTATATAGAGCTTAAGACCCGTACAAACTCTTATATAAGTTCACCGAGCGTCTTGAAGCTGAACAATGGCATTTGAATATCATTGTAATGCTTTACGCTGTATAACAGTTGAATAATGGCATATAAGAATGCTTTTGTAAAGCCTTTAGCTATTTTTAGTGCTTTTGGTTCTACAAAGACATTTTAAAGTAGTTAATAAGTGCTTGAAGCTGTTTTACAGCACAAACGTGAACCACTATAATGCCATGTAAATCCGATATCCAGCTTTAAGCTGTTTTTTGTGCCTTTTGCTGTGTAAAAGCACTTGTAAGGGGTAAGTAAAAGCTTAATGCTGCTGAACAGCATAAATGTGAATCAATATAATGCTTGCATTTTAAAGGAAGAACTGAGTGCTGTTGTGTAGCTAATAGCTCTTTAAACAATCACACGTGAGTAGTTGTAATGCTGGTGGCATTAATTGGGCTCACCGGGCTGCTTAAGGCTGACCACCATTTTGTAAATATTTTATAACCAAAAAATATTTTCTTTCGGATCTATTTATAAAAGGAATTGTCATTTAAAATATTTATATAACTTAATTTAATACAGTACAAGCAAAACTATGATTGTATTTATTCAAAACTTATTCTGTACTAGGAATACACATTTGTTTTGGTTTTACACACATCATTTTTATAAAACATTTTGTATGAAAACCACAAAATATCGAAGGCGCGTGAAAATTTTCAATGAAACTTATATAAACAAGTACAGTAAACTACACTGCGCAGTAATATTTGAAGGCAATAGAAATAACAAACGAGTCAAAAACTTATCCGATGAATTTGTTTTGATGCAAATTATAATATGGCGTCACTCACTGTTTTATTTTGACCGTCTTTACTTATTCTTTTTTTATTGTAATAATTTACACGCAATAATATAAAGTTTCCTAAGTGTGAACACTTAAATTGCTCCAATAATTCTTTTAGCACATTTAAATGCTAGTCTAATACTTTTGTAATGCCGTTGGCATCTTCACTATCAATAATTTTGCTATTATAATGCTTCTGTTATGCAATAGGCTATCTCATTGACCATTTTAATGCTTTCTTAATGCGATTGGCAATATTATTGACCAAAATGATGCTTCTTTAATCCGATTGACATCTTTCTTGACCATAATAATGCTAATATAATGCGCCAGTAATGCTATTAACCAGCTACTGTGAACCTATATACGGCATAAAGCTGTATAATTTGTGCCCAAATAAGCATTACAGTATCCATATAAACGTTTATAATGCGACTATAAAACTAACTCAAAATGCTAAAAGGATACAAGAATACTCTTATTCGGCCCTTATAATGCTTTGATGTGTTACTTGGGTATTAAGTATTAGTCATGGTTAAGGAAAACTGTATCCGTGTGGTGATGGAGTAAGAATACAATATGTCGCCACCCCATCTCATCCCATGGGTATCGTAAAAACCGACTAAGGCACTATCCGTGAATATTATCTTTACGAAATAAAAAGAAGGAAAACTTAAAATTAAACCCTTTACCAATCCGTCTGGCCAGCGCGGTATTAGAAGCCAAGTATCCCTTTATCCCGCGAGGAGGCTCGTCCCAGCAGTGGGGCATTAACGGGCTGTTATGAAAACACCTGACCTCCATAAATGGCAACTTCTTTTACGACCCTACTTTCGTATTAAAATTAAAATTACGCTTTCTTAAAACAATATAAGATAAATCTTTTATAATCTTACAAAGTACACAAATGTAAAGCAAATAATTGCTCAACAATTTGTTGCCTTAAAATCACCTGTCCATTCAACAAACTGTTGCTTGTCTGCGCAAACGTTTCGCTATAATCATAGACTAGTAGAGACACGGAGTTAATACGCGTTGCAATCATAGACACAAATTAAATACCCACGCAATGTTTGATTACACGGGTTTCGTAAACTCGAGTTATTCCGAGTAAAAATGTATTTATTATTCTTATAGAAACTGTGTTTATTTCTTATTTTTAAATGTTTTAGTATTTATTTCTGAATGAAAGAAATTAAATAAAAATAATTAGACTTTTAAGTATGTTACAAAACAGTCTTTATTTTGTTTACATAATACATAATTTAAAAAAACTAGCTATGCTAGCAACTCATCACAAAAACTAAATAAAAACATTCCTTACTTTATATAAATACCAAATAATAGAATGGAATGTCCTTGTGAATTATTTAAAGTCAGCTAAAAATAATGTTATAATACGAAAAATAATGTTCATGCACACAAGTTGAGTGAATTTTTATCCCGAAACCATTGTGTAGTAGCATTGTCATCAACATAAAACAATGTATCCTCTTTATGCAGTCATAAGAAACGACCTCTGTGGCGTAGTGGTTATATATCCTGATTGCTACGCAGAGGTCTCGGGTTCGATTCCCGCTCAATGGAAATCTTTGATGACATGATTGTTTGCATTGGTCTGGGTGTTTTCTATGTATAATATGAATGTATTTACAAAAAAAAAGTGTTTATGTATGTTTATCCGTTGTCTAGTACCAATAAAGGGTAATAAAGGGATAAAGGGTACAAGCTCTGTTTAGTTTGGGACTAGATGACGTTGTGTGAATGTGTGAGGATTATTTATTTATTTATATCATAAATTCTGGTTACTAAATTCCATAACTATTATTCTTAGAGCATTGAAAACCAGCGCTTCGGTCTCATGCCTGTGGCAAATTCTTAGTGTGCCCCGATTGGACAAAGGGAAATTAAATCTGTTTATTAGGTAGGTATACCTATTATATATTTCTATGTATAGATTTATGTTCTTTTTTTAGTTAGTTAATTTTTATTTCGTAATGTAGGCACGTGTAATTAACTATATTTTGTTATATTCTTTTTAATTGGACATGCTTAAGGTAATTAAATACTTAATCTAATCAATAGATCTAATATTTATGAAGATACACAAAGAAAAAAAGATTTGCTTGCAAATTCTTTGTTATATTGGCTTATTCTAGTTTTAACGCTATGATAGAAGGTGACGTCAGAACTTAAAGGGTCAACACACACTGATGCAGGAACGACGCAACGTGTAAATACACTTTTTTCCGCCTACAGCATTATGTAACCCCCTTACTTATAAAGGCCTCTTAAATTTTAGTCAATTGGTTAGCTTAAATTAAACAGCGCTAAACAGTGATTAAATTTATGGGGCGTTTATGAGTAAGGGGGTTAGTGTTTTATGATTTAAGTATGTATTTTCATTATCAATTTGTAGGTACTACGTATAGGTATAGTGCTCGCCATCTAAGCTGATCGACTTAAAGTTGTTTGCAAATGGGTGCACAATTGCTATTAATTTTTAGCTAAACGGCGTAGAGCTTCTGTTTTGTTTTATCCCTGTACATGCGATATAATTTCTCTGTGACGTAATTTTAGCCCAGTCTACTGTAATATTTATGTCAGCTCAAGTCACGGATTGGACGCGAAACGGACGAAATTTACTTGATGAATGTTTGTATACGAGCATCTGGCGTTGTTGACGGTTATCTATCGTTTAGCCGAAAATTATATGCCATAATATTCTTATACCCAAGTTTCATTTGCCCGAATTTCTTTTGCCAAAATTTTATTAGACATAACGGCAAAAACAGTACGACGGGTCTCCTACTTCTTGGTGGCTTAAAGAATAAACCTAACTTAACCTATCTAAGTTAGATTGCTCTAAAACTCTCGGTTTAAAAATAATTGAATTATGGCAAGTAAATATTATGGCTAAGGACGATTATGGCAAACAATATTAGTACAAATGAAATTACGAAAAATGAAAATTCGAGCAAATGAAATTCTGACAAGTGGAGGTATACGGTCGTTGACGCTTGAAGGCACGCATCGCCACACAAAACATCTTCGACTTTGCATCAGTGTGAGCTGAACCTAAAACATGAATAAGTACTTGCCCATTTAAATAATTTCTTTTCTTTTTAAGCCACGATTAATTACAATGACGCAAAACCTATTGTTAAATTTATCACTAATGTAGGTATTTCTCAGACGATCATCATAAAAGTTTTAACGGTTTAATTTTTTTCTTTGGGTACTCTTGACTTGTCCTTGTGATGTCGAATTATGAGTATGTCATATCACCTACCTTTGTTTTTTTTTTGTTTAGAAATGAGTTGCAGATAATAAATTGATATCTTTTTATTCCCGAACATAACTCGGTCACATTATCTCGAGACCTGGCGTCGATGACGTCACGTCGCGTCCGACGTATCACTGATGCGCCCGTGGCGAGCGCGGGGGTTGAAAGGAGAACGGGACGCAAAGTTCGCATTCCAGCGAGGTCTCTAGATAATGTGACCGTGTAATAACGCTGCTTAGTTCTTAACTTAGAAGAGCTTGAGTTACATCAGCCACTACCCCAATAAGCTCGTTATTAATGTTTATATTAACGTCCGCTTTACAGGAGCTTGAAACTAAGAAAACCGCTATCAGCCTTATTACAAAATACGGTCTAACTATAAACCACGATTTATGACGTCACAAAACCACTGTTTTTGAAATTTGTTATTGCAAAATCAGTCCTAACGCTAAAGTGTTAAAACTGATTTTGTATTATCAAATTTATGATTTTGTATTTCTTAATACAAAATCAGTTTTAACACTTTAGCGTTAAGACTGATTTTGCAATAACAAATTTCAAAAACAGTGGTTTTGTGACGTCATAAATCGTGGTTTATAGTTAGACCGTATTTTGTAATAAGGCCGTATGAGTTTAAAAAAATTAAAAATATGTTTATTTCTGTAAATCTTTACAAATAAGTTGCCAGGGTTTCCCGGAAAGTAATCAGAAGATACTTGTGTTGGGAAAATCCTGCTCCTCCTACGTAGACATGTTCATACGATTTACAATAATAACCTATAACATTAATTTAAAATTATACAATTAAAATAAAGAAAAGTAAAGTAACTAATAATAAGAAGTCTGAGGCAAGCATGTAATTAGCAAGTGCAGTAAAGGTTTTATGCGTGTGTGTGTGTGTGTATGTATGTATGTGTGTGTGGGTGTGCGTGTGTGTCTGGGTGTGTTTGAGTGAGCCACATATACCTACTTAATCATAATGTGTCTGTTTTAATATAAGTATTTACACATAAACTCGTTATTTTATTTCAAAGTAATTAATATATTTTCTACTTCATCGTAGCTAAGAGAATACAGCCATTCCATTAACCTTTTCTTGCAGTCATATGATTTTAAAGGGTATATATTAATAATTTTATTTACTTTATTATACGTGCGGGGGGCTTGTGCTATATTTTGCCGACTAGCAAATGTTGTGCGTGCACGGTATGTAGGAGCAACTAGATCCCAACGTCTTTTCCTAAGTTTAGCGGGATCGAAAGGTAATGTATTGTGATATTTAAGTATCAAATATAATATGTAAAGTTTTCTGACTGAGAGCAGCCCAGAAACCTCATATAAGGACTCAGTAGGGAACCTAAAGGGTTTACAATACATTACCTTTATTAATGATCTTTGCGCTCGCTCTAATCCAATGAAGTGTGTCTTAGCCGCACCTCCCCACACCGAAATGCAGTAAATGATTACAGATTGGGCCAGAGCAGTATATATTTTGTTCAGAAGTTCCGTATTCATCACATGTCTTAGGGATTTAAAAACCCATATGAGTTTTCTCAACCTGCCTATGGTTAGTTCAAGGTGTTGGTACCAGCTCAACCTTTCATCCACAACAATCCCCAGATACTTAATACTACTAACTTTCTCAATTACCGTGCAGCTGCAATTACAGGATAAAGGACCGCTACAGGAATGAATTTTAATTTGGAAATCAGGCGATGGCTGTGAGTTTATATATGGTCCGAAGCATACATATTTTGTTTTCAGAGTATTAAGTGTAAGCAGGTTTTCACTAAGCCAGACTCCAACGCTCGCCAGGCCTCTCTCAGCCTTCAATCTAACTCTATCCCATGTCTCAGCTACAAAAATAATTGCGGTGTCATCTGCGTAGGACAGTATCCTCCCCTCGACGCTATTGAGGTTACAAAGGTTATTAATATATATTAAAAAGAGCGTCGGGCCTAGGACACTACCCTGCGGAACACCAAATGTGACGCTTGCTTCATCGCTGAGAAAATTGTCAATTTTGACCCTTTGTGTTCGGTTTTCAAGGTAACTACTGAGTAGGGAAAGAGCAGGGCCTCGAAATCCTATACTCTCCAATCTGCGCACAAGTATAGGGACAGAGACGGTGTCAAATGCTTTCTTGAGGTCAAGAAAGGTCACAAGACATTTGTTACCCTTATCTACTTCTTTTGTTATAACAGATACAAGTTCCAAGGTAGCATCCTGGGTTGACATTCCTTTTCTAAAACCATATTGAGAGGTAGACAAGATATTGTACTTCGTTATGAAGTTTACTATTCTAGTGTTTAAAAGCTTCTCAATGATTTTAGAAATGGAAGTCAACACTGAGATTGGCCGATAGTTATTAACGTCGTCTCTATCCCCACCCTTGTACACAGGGGTAACAACGGAACGTTTAAGAAGGTAGGGAAAGGTTCCAGTACGAAAACATAGATTTTCAAGTTGACTAATTAATGGTACTAAGATTTCTTTAGCTTGTTTTAGGAAAATGGTGGTAATACCATCCCAACCCGAAGCACTGTCAGAGTCTAAGGACATCAACGTTTTCTCTACTTCCTCTTCAGAGGTGTCTAACAAAACAAAAGAGTGCGGATTATTTATGTGTGTGGTACTTGGTTTTGCAGGCACATAGCAATTAGAGATGTTTTGAGCCAGTGTGCGTCCAGTATTAACAAAATATTCATTAACATGATTGACTGAAGCTTCAGCACACGATTTGGTTTTAAGTAAGTCGATATTTGAGATTTTAGGTGGCTTGTAATGTGTGATATTATTTATGTTTGTCCAGAGTGCCCTAGGGTTTTTGACAGAAGCTTTAATTTTGTCCCTATTGTATTTATTTTTTAGTTTCCTTATAAGATTCCCACAGAAGGTTCGATATCGTTTGTATGTAATTTTTAAAATTTGATTATGAGGATTTGATTTTAATTTTAGGTATATAGTATTTCTAAGTCTAATACACCGTAAAGCGCCTGTGGTTATCCAGGGCTTTATTGCCCTTTTGCTATTTGTGATAATTAAGTTTCTAGTGTTGGATATTAAAGCTGACCGTACCATTTCTATCAACGCAAAGGCGTATGTATCAGGATCATTGAAAGTATTAAAGAAGGAGGTGTCAATATTTATTAAACTTTTATGCGCTTCTTGATAGTTTACTATCGTTTTGAACCTTTGAGGGTTCCTATGTTGTGTCTTATTAGCCATTGATACAATAATAAGATAGTGGTCTGTTACTGTTGTATTTATAACTCCTGTAAAGGCTATGTTCCTTAGTTCTTCAAGGCTTGAAAAGACATGGTCAAGACAACTGTCCCCCCTCGTTGGTGAGCTCTCATGAGTATGATTTCTAATTAAAAAATATCAAAAAAAAGCAAGTTTTTTAAAAAGGCTAATTAAAAAAATAACGCTTTCACATAATTAGGCATTAAAAAACAAAGTTATAATATACTTTGTCATGTATTTACTTTGTTCTTCCCATCATTGTCTCTTTTACCGCACAATATTAGGTATGTGGTTTATCGAAAACATCCGTTTGCACGAATGTTTGCATTCGTCTGAGTGTGTTTTGTTTGTCAGCCAATTGACAACCACTGTTGGATATTTATATTGTTCTGGTTCTGGTCTGATCCATTGCTTTCTTATTTTATAGAAGAATAATAGTTGTAACCAATAATTTGAGTAACCCCTAATCGTCTTAATAATGTGTTCAGATAATAAATTGTTAAAAATTATTTGTTTTTAAAAGCCACTTTAGCCCAGCGATTATGGTACACATAATTACAGCTTTGTGTACGATCTATAAATTATTATTCTAAGCCTGGATCTTATTTCTGTTCCTTAAATATAATGTTTGTAATAAAAGTGTATAAATTCATCATCATCCTCCTGCCTGCTCCTGCCCTTATCCCATATTCACTTGGTGTCGGGCGCAACACAACACGTATGCTTTTTCCATTCATTTCTGTTTCCCGTCATCTCAATATTATAAATATTTTTTTTTTAAGAAAACGAAAGATAATTTGCTGGCAAGTTGTTGACCTACCAGTCAGGCAAAGCATGCGTAAATTTTGCTGAGTAATCGTATCAAAAACAATATACTTGTTACGTTATTACTATTTTATTACCCATTAATAAGAAATAAGTACCTTTTATCAAAGACAATAAAATTATGTGCGAGTAACATTGTTTTATTATATGAATTTTTGAATATTACTAATACAATTATATTTTTTGTCAGTAAATCATTACCTCCTTACTTATTTCTTTTTAAGTTTCTAGTTATTACTGTACCGTTTACAAAATTACTATTAAATATTGTATTTCTTCCAGATGTGTTATTTTATTTAAAAAATCACCTGCTTTATTGCATTAACATTAAGGTGATAGACGTGCAAGTTACCCATCTGTTTAGAAGTAACCGCCGCAAGTCGTAGACGTTGACAATAGACCTTATATATCCCTGCCTACCCTGAGATACAAGCTTTTTTGTTTCAAAGCTCTGTGATCTCACTTACGCTACTGTACTTTCCATCTAAACAGCAACATTTTCACACTCCTGTCTAAAAGTGAATAAGGCGACGTGGGTTCCACCATAAACGACCTCTTGCTAAAAATACCTACCACCTCGTCACAAGACATTACTACCAGGTCACATTATCTCAAGACCTGGCGTACATGACGTCACGTCGCGTCAGTCTTACCGTACTGATGCGCCCGTGGCGAGCGCGGGGGTTGAAAGGAGAACGGGACGCGAGGTTTGCATTCCGGGAGGTCTCTAGATAATGTGACCGTGTAGTACGTTTCATATGGAAGTATTCAAAGCCCTTTATTATATTTTGTGCATAAAGACATGCTTATAATGATATCACAAACTTATGTAGATGACACTGGGGCAAGGTAAACAGGTATAACTATGTGATTTATAACTAAACTATTTAGCAAATATTTTGATATGAATTTCATTCGTCATCACGTGATAAATGACGTAATGCTCCATAAAATAAAAGAACGAGCATGTCAATTGTTAAAATTTCGGTTAAATTAGTTGTCAAATTGACTTGTACCTATTGTATGACATTTGACAACTAAAGTTAACTTAACCTAATTTTTAACGATTTTAAGGAACGAGAATTGACATGAAGTTTAAAATATACATTCAAACAGTAATCTTGAAAAATGCCTCGGTTATTGTTACCATATTTTATTAAATTAAATAATTTTATTCATCACTACAATAGGTTTAAACAATTTTATTATCGCAAAAAAATATAACAGTTCACTTAACGAGGTTAACAATTGTAGGCGAAATAAAACTAGATAGAAATATTTTATTTTGGACAATCCAACAAGGTTGCATATTTAGTAAAGGTACTTACTTAATCCAATCTAAAGATTGAAGTTTTATAAATATCATAAACTAGCTGACCCGTGCCCACTTCGTTGGGCGGCTTTTTTAACATAATATATCATCACTGCTCCACTACTTTTATTCATAGCGTGATACTATATACCCTATGACACTCTCCGATAAATGGACTATTCAAGGCAGAAATAATTTTTAAAATCGTTTCAGTAGATCCAGAGATTACCCCATAAAACGTCACAAACACACAAACTTTACCTCTTTATAACATCAGTATAGAAATATAAATAATTTAAAAAAGTATTTTTGAAAATAACGTAGGTAATGCACTTCTCGCACTCCATTTGGCTTTGTTGGCAAGTAAACATCAAATTCAAAGATAGACACAAAAAATAGAAACACCGACCTGTTAATAAACTAGTTTACAAAAGTAAACCTAAATATGTGCCAGTAACCTTATTTAAAACGCAAATTTCAAACTAAGGTCAATACTTACATAATATATAAGGTCATTTATAGTTTCTTTGATAGCCTTGAATATTGACCTTACAGCTAAGATTTTATTTTTCTAAAATCTATGCAGAACTTATTACTTCCGTACATGAGAAGTTTGCCTCCACCCTTTGTATACTCACGCGAAAATTTAAGGCCAATGCATGACTAATGCGATGATTTGTTGCGTTTTAGGTAATACGAGTAAATGTTCTTTGATTGCTAGGCTGTCTAGCTAGTTAATAATATTATAGCTAGTTAATATATATTTTTTATTAAGTAGAATAAATACTTGACCATACACAAAAAAAAAGAAACAAAAAATACTAAAAAAATAAACAAAAAATACAAAAAAGAATACTAAATTAATAAATAACTGTCTAAATTTGAACTGTCATCTGTCATTCAACTTGTAAACATTAGCTCTGTGAATTTATTTATATTTTATCCGATATCATTTAGTGAATCGTGTTGAAAGTGGTGTGGATTGGCTGGCGATTGGTGCTGCCACTGCATAAGTTGTTGGTGTGACTGTAAGTCTCGGCAAACTCCATAAACTTTCAAACAGTGGGTCGCTAGGCCTATGTGACTTTAACTACTAGAATTACGTTCAAACGTGATAAACCGTAAGTAAATAAAGTCAAGAACTTATAAAGACAATAACTTACGTAAATAGAAAGTGCTAAGTGAATTTGAAAACTAATAATAAAATAGATAAACAGTAATAACAGTGTTAGAAGCCCGTTTTTTATTTGAATCAAAGTTAAACCTAGTAGACAGTGCTACCAACATCACTACGTCACTCACTCCGATAGCGTTCCAGAGTCGAACACATAGCATTTAACACGTTCACTGCGGGAGCTCAAAAAGCGTCTCGAATTTGAGTGCGTTACGAGATATAATGAGCCCCGTGAAGTGTTACCTTCATAGTGCGTTACGGGTATAAAAGTGCCCCGTACACCCTTATTGCTTTTTAAATCTTTAACTTACTGAAAATTTATGTTTGGTTTTGTTTTATTTTATAGTCTGATAGATTATGAAATGGGCTATGTTATAGTCCTTTCGCCAGTAAATTTGACAAAAAATTACGAAAATACAAAGAAAACCAATTGTACGGGGCCTGGGAAACCCCGTACCGCACTTGATATAATAAAATACGGGATTCTACTGCCCCGTAACGCACAGAACTCAATTATGTCGATAAAATTATAGTGTTGGGAAATAAGACCACGATAATTTTTAATTTATAATATTTATTTCGGCTTAGGAACTTTATTTAAGAACTTAGGGAGGAGAGGATCGATAATCCAAAATTACTTTTTTTTTAACATGTTGGTTTTAAAACATTTTCATCTGACCCCAACGGCAATTGGGACCTTTGACAGAGATCAATTGACTTAAAATTTGCATCCGCTTATTTAGTAGTAGTTTTAGTAGTTGTGTAGTAGTAACATTGTCCAAAATTATGATCTTTGGTTTTTTCTTGTTTGAACAACTAGAAAAAATCACATGAACATTACGTAGCTCGTGATAGGTATGACTAGTACTAGGACTAGTGTTAATATCAAACTCATCTGTTGCGCGTTGCTGATGCCGCTGAAAAACCTTGCGGTAAATTGTTGAGGATGCAGACTGCCGTTGGGATGAACTTGGAGACGACGAGATTTCATCATCCTTTTTAGTATTTGACAGTTCTAACATACGTCGCGATCGCTACATTATCGATAGTTAAACACAACATCTTGCGCTACTAACAACACTAATGATAATGAGGTCACTACCCAGTACGGGAGCACAATAATTAATACGGGATTTTTTAACCCCGTATCGCACTGGAAGGTAATTTTTGTTCTCTGGTCGTAACGGGGTTTGTAAGACCCCGTATAATTTTATAATTTTAACTGTTTCTTTAATAAGCGTACATGAAAAATATATATTTATCTCTCTCATACAGTAAATAATTTCATTGATACAGCTCCCGCACCAGCGAGTATACTCTAGTTTTTTTCGTCCGCACTGAATTACGGCACTGCACGAGGTTCAAAAAACCCCGTAACGCAGTGAACGTGTTAACAAGCATCTGTCAATTTATAAAGCTGCCCATTCACAAAAATATAATATAAGGCCGGCTACTCATGAATTCAAATTTGTAAGGCGGGACATTCACTGATGCTGATATTTGATATATATGTATATTTCTTTACTTGTTGATTGAATTCGTGATTGGTCGGTTCCTAAGTTCGAGATACCAGATAACTGGAAACACCCCTTTGTGATCCTGGTCGTCGATGCAAGTGCGAGAATTACATAACATATCAACTTTATAAATATAAAATTGAAAAATTGTCGGTGGTGGGCACCGGTACTCGAACCAGCAGTTGCTGAATCCAAGTCAGCGTCTTTACCGACGCACCACCAGGTTGGTGCCATAGCGCCGCTAAATTATCAGCCGCATTCAGCCGGAGTTTGTTGAGGCGAACTTGCAGAGCGACATCTATTGTAAGTTACTATAAACACTTTGGAATCTCACTTGCTACGATAATCGTCGAGTGCAATTGGAAATACATAAATGGCATCTAGGACAATTGTCTGCTATGGTTGTAAGGGTGCTGTAGATAGCCAAGAATGTTTAAAATGCAGTAAATGCTTTAAATACTACGATCTTCCCTGCGCAAATATCAAAGACAGGAAGTCTTATGTTGCCATGAGCACAAACCGGAAAAAAGGGTGGATCTGTCAGGAATGTAAAAGTAAACAGCCAAAGCTTGGAAACACAAATACACCGGTGCAAAATGTTAAGGATGGTGATGAAGTCCCAACTATTGTGAGTGATGAGAACACAGGTTTGGATAACATTACGAAGAGGAAAAAGCGCCCAGAAGAATGCCAGTGGACGCCTGTTTGCAGCCCGGGTAGTGAAAGTGGCACGACTAACAATATAATAATGGATGATGCATTTATTTCTGCTGTAAGTGATATGGTTCTTAAAGCGCTTAAGTCCGAGTTGCCCTCGATGATCTCGTGTGTTTTAAAAACCGAATTATCCTCGATTAAGAAGGATATACAAGAGTTTCGTCAGTCAGTGGACTTTATGAGCACTATGCATGATGAAATGAAGAGCATAATGGAAACTTTAATTAAGGACAACTCAGTACTCTCTAAAGAAAATATCGCCCTTAAATCGACGGTAACGGAGTTGTCTGATCGGCTAAACAATCTCGAACAACATCTGCGGGAAAATAATTTAGAGATACAGGGTGTCCCAGAACATCATAACGAAAGTCTACCGAGTCTCCTTAGTCAATGCGCTAAAGTTATAGGCCACGACTTAAAGGAGGGTGATCTTATCAAGTGCACGAGAGTAGCTAAACTAAATAGAGAGAGCAAGTATCCCCGCGCTGTGATTGCCAAGTTTAATTGTGTAAGAACACGTGATAAGTTTTATTCTGCAGTTCACCGGTATAATAAATCCAACCCTACAAATAGACTTAATTCTGCGCTGCTGGGAATAGCAGGTCAAAGAGTACCTGTATACGTGTCGGAACACTTATCTCCATCTAATAAATCTCTGCACGCAGCGACTCGTAAGAAAGCAAAAGAACAAGGTTACAAGGTTACAAGTATAGTTGACTTATTTGCAAACTATTTTTCATCAGTTTACTGTCCCAGTTCTTCTACAAGCTACTGTCCTAACTTTCAAACTTCAAACTATACGATTAGTCAGTTGCATATAACAGACAGCGAAATACTACAAAAATTAAAAAGTGTAGACGTAACAAAAAATAGCGGCTTTGATGGTATACCACCTATCTTTATACGATTGTGTGCACCTGATCTTGTGACTCCGCTATCTATCATATTTAAGAAATCTCTTAAAGAGGGAGTATTTCCTGATTTGTGGAAAGTAGCTAAAATAACTCCTATCTACAAGGCGGGGGATAAAGGTGATGTATCTAATTATAGGCCAATTAGTATACTAAACTGGTTTGCCAAGATTTTTGAAAGCTTCGTGTACAGACATATTTACGACCACTTCATTCACTTGTTAAATCCACGTCAACACGGGTTTATTACGGGTAGATCAACAAATTCGAACCTACTATGTTATTCTACTTATATATGTGAATCTTTCAACAGCAGGCAGCAGGTAGACTCTATATATATTGATTTTTCCAAGGCATTCGACCGCGTCGATCATTTTGCTCTACTTACGAAAGTAAAACACATCGGAATACATGGAAGTCTGTATAGGTGGCTAGCATCTTATTTATCGAATCGAACGCAACTTGTCGCACTCAGTGGGTACGAGTCAACTCCCTTTTTGGCAACTTCCGGTGTTCCTCAGGGTTCTAACTTGGGGCCACTCCTGTTCTTATTGTTCGTTAACGACTTACTTGGCGAAATTAAGAGTGAATGTGTAGCCTACGCTGACGACATCAAGATCTTCAGACGGATCTCCGATCACCGAGACTGTGAGGCTTTACAATCAGATTTAAATGCAGTTGTCACCTGGTGTGATGAGAATTCTATGGCCCTAAATATAAAAAAGTGTAAGGTTATATCATTCACAAAAAGCAAAACACCGCTCAATTTTAATTATAGCATTAATGGTACTATGATGGATAGGGTAAAAGAGATTCGGGACTTGGGAGTGATCTTTGACTCAACTATGTCTTTTAGAGCGCATTATGATGAAATTTGTAATAAGGCTAACCGTATATTATCCTTTGTGCTCCGGATTGCTAAACCTTTTAAGCAAATCAGCTCACTGATTACTCTATACTATGCTCTTGTTAGAAGTATTCTAGAGTACTGTGCACCTGTGTGGGCTCCAATATATAAAATTCATATAGATCGTATAGAGTCTATACAGAGGCGGTTTGTTAGAACTTTATGCGTAAAATGCGGCTTAAGACGCAAAATACCAGAGTACGAGGAAAGACTAAGTTATTTTAAAATTCTTGGGTTAGATAAGAGGAGATGGATGAGCGATATGTCCACCTTATATAAAATTTTAAATAAATCATTCGACAGTAGTCTTCTTAGTCAGGTTAACTTTAAGGTTCCTACTCGTTCTGTGCGCACGCCACAACTGTTTGTCATACCAACATCCAATAATAATGTATCCCAAAACAACCCACTTTTTCGAATGTGTAGACAATATAATGAGATATGTTCTCAATCAAATGTTGATATATTTGTTGAAAGTCAAGGTGAATTCATGAAGTGTGTGTGTAAAATGATTTCACCTTAGGATTGGTATATTACCTATATACATACTATGTATTCATAACTAGTTTGTATACATGTTCGGTAGGGTTAATTCTGAGTTTAGTTTTATATTTAATATTAATTTTAAGAAATTGTTGAAGCTGTATTAGTTTAAATGTTGTGTACAGTAGTAATTGGAGTGTAGATTTATACTTGTACAATTTTGTAAATATTTTTAGTATGTAAGTCCTCAATCTGTACTCTGTAACTGTACCTTTTGAAATAAATAAATAAATAAATACTTGATCATATCATTCCCGTGCGGTCCCCGGTTAGAATAGGACTGCCTCATATCCTCCCGTGTGGGTGTCGTAAGAGACAACTAAGAGATACCACGACCCGGTACATACCACCTAGCACCTCGGGTCACGTATGATGTATGTGTGGACTGAGGGCCACTGGTGGGGATGGGGAGTAAATCACCAACAATAGCATACCCAAGGAGGGTTGGCGGCAGGCCGTAAAACATAGCCTAAGCTTTTAGCAGCATGTGGAAAATGATATACTGCCCCGAGCCTAAAAAAAATTGTAATAAAGGCAGGGGAATGATGATACGATTAAATCAAACATGAGAAGAAACAAAAGTGAAGGATATAGCTACTTTAAAAGGCCGGTTGCCCGTAAAAACAAAAACAAACATTTGAAGGAGGCTAATGTTCGGATGTCTTTATTTTGTTCTTGGCCATCTGTACCTACTAAACTATTTTCATAAATAGCGTCATTGTATTTTCTATGTGGTGACGTTTGGTAATTACAAAATCCTGATTAAGTTCTTTGCTAATCATATTTCTTTTAAGTTTATGGATGGTTTCGGGACATAAAATAAAACCCTATGCCAATCTGTCTAGTATTAATGGAGGCCCGACCTTGCAGTGGGACATTAATGAGCTTTAATAAATTAACATCAACGTAGAAAACATTAACCTTGCAGTGGTATATTATACCGTCAAAGTAATATGGTACTTACTGGACATGAGTTAAACAAAAATATAATATCCAACTTAGCCTTAGTAATTACTAAAAATACTAAGTACATTATTACGACCTAAAATACCCCAAGAAGTAATAAAATGAACTATAATGTGACATTTCCGTCAAATAAGAAGTGATAAAATCTCTTGGACCGGTGCCAATCAAGGTTTTAAAATGGAGACTGAGTGAAATGTAGTTTGAAAATATGGCACTGGGTTAGCATAAGCGATGTATTAGAGGATAAACTGTTCAGATTATGTTCTTAATTTATTTTTATTGAAAAAGTGTAATATTTAAAATGTTCTGGCCCCTAGCTACGGACTAGGTGTCGCATGTCGTGCCGCTTTTTACTTTGTTATCAACATTTTACATTATTTATCCTATTTGTGAATTATGATTTTTTTTCTATTAACGGCGCTAGTGAGCCCTATAAACGCTCTTTTGTACCCTTAACACAGTGACATTTTCACACTACTGCTTAAAGATGAATTAAACGGGCACTACGATGGTACTGACCAATACGGCCTTTTGTCAAAGATGACACAACTTTAATATTTTAAAAGTTGAAGTAAGTATATGGCACAGTGGAGGACAGTTATTTACAAATCGCACCGACTTTTCGACCGGGAGCGATAACAGTATTCTAAAGAAAATAGCCGAAAGCGGAAATTGTAAGCTTCTTGGCAACTTAATAAATAAAATTTGTCACTAATAGATTATAAGTACTAACAAAATTAGATTTATTAACAAATTATGGATTACTTAGTTATCTAAAAATAAACATTTTTATTTTTTATTTATTTTTCTACGTGGGAATTAAAATTGTGTTAGGCAGACGTCTACGCAATCTTTGCTCTTTGGGTTTCTATCAATATTAGTCAATACTAAGGGCTTATGTTCTTATACCTGTTGTAACTGAAGGTGTGGCCCCTTTTTAAATATGATAGGTAGTGCCAGTTTGTAACAATCCAGGTTTTTTTTATTCTATACCCTTCAATGGAAAAAGATGTGAGTTTATGTATGTACTTCAGTCTTCAAATAAATCATGTCACACTTCGTGTTTGTAAAATAATAATAGGGTAATAATTATTAATTTTTTTTATAAACTATTGTTTTAACACAATACATTATCAGATTAAATGATTTTAAATAATTAAAAATCACTTTGTTAGTTTTTAACAGAAGTATTGTTCTTAATTAAAATAATAAAATACGCACGTATGTGTGAACGTTTTAAAAAAGACGAAGAAATAAATCAAATAAGACAAGAGAATAAATTATACATATTATTATAAGTAATTGACGTATAATAACGTCTTCGTGTCCAGTGTTAAATTACATGGTGTCACCACTCAAACACATTCCATTGGTGACGTAAAATTAAAGGACATTTGGCAGATAAACAACACAAAAACAACAACAAAACAGAAAACAATATTAAAAAAATTGACGTTAAGCCATAATCCATTTGGACATAGTGATACAAAAATGGTCAATCATCAGTCATCCACTGTGCGATTTTCACGAAACTTCCTACCGCGAACAACTGTTTTGTGGAACAAGCTCGCTGCGACCATATTTCCGGACCGTTTCGACTTGGGGAGCTTCAAGAAACAAGCGTACTTACTCCCTTTTAAAAGGTCTGTAACGCATCTGTGATTCCTCTGGTGTTGTGGGTGTCCATGGGCGGCGGTGATCACTTACCATCAGGTGACCTGCTGGTTCGTTTGCCTCCTACTACATACCTATAAAAAAAACCTCATTACTCTGCTTTCCAAATATAAAACAGTTTACCACTGAAAGGATTCACTTTTTGAATTGCATATCTCAGTATCTAATTGCACAATATAATAACATCTTTCGACCAAAATACAGAAACGTTTGTCATTGCTGTTTGGAGCTGGATTAGTGAGGTGCAGCCAGCAGTGATAATAACATAGCTATACATAAACTCACGCCTTATCCCGTCCGGGGTAGGCAGAGATGACAGAACGACACTTGTCACGATCTTGGCAAATAGATTGGGCCTCGTCCACATTCATTAAGCGAGTAACCAATAAGTTGATATTTACCAGGACAAGTAATTGAGAAAAAAAAGTTTTTAAACTAACTTAATGTGACGACAGCCTTCAAGAGACTCCCGTGCGCGAGGCTGTGTTTTCGGCTCTTATGTAAACATTATATTAACATGTCGTTATGTTGAGTTGCTGGTCATTGCTATGTTCATTGTAACAGGCGTTACGTTTTTTTTTTTACCTTGTAAAAATTCCACTACAAAGTCAGGCCTTCTCTAGTCTGGTCAAATTGATTAGCACAGGGTTTCATGTTAAGTTTTACATCAAATAACTATTGCATGTCATCATCATCATCATAACAGCCCATTAATGTCCCACTGCAGGGACGAGCCTCCTCCCGTGACGGAGGGTTACTTGGCCTACTAATACCACGCTGGCCAGACGGATTGGTATAGGGTTTAATTTCAAGTTTTCCTTCTTTTTATTAGTCGATTTTTACGACACCCATGGGATGAGATGGGGTGGTGACATATTGTATTCTTACTCCGTCACCACACGGATAACTATTTCATGTAATAAATATTAATTTTTACAATAATAATTACACATAAATTATTTGTCTTTCATTTGACGTCTAAATAATGTCATTTCACCCGGCTCAACAGAAGTTTGTTTCTGGTTTCGGGTTTAATACTCTAGTATAGTATAGTTCGATTTACGAAGGTTTAGTTTAGCAGTACTTTACTGAAAAGGCTAGACCAATTATAGGGAAACAAACACTGGATTTCATTCTTTGCTCAAGTAATATGGTCGTACAAATTACGACATGACATGTAAAAATGGTTATTACAAATAAACTATAGGTAGAAATGCAAAAATACTCAAATTAGTTGTTTATATTTATTAAACCTTTAAATAAAAAATATAGAATAAATATACCAAAAAAAATCTTTAAAACCGAATTAGTGTGTCTGAAAATCTTCATCAGTACTTAGACTTGCTAGTAAGCGAGTTCAATAGAAAGAGTCATACTTCTGTAGTGTGAGCTAGTCACATACATCATCCGATAACAAGGAATAGATTACGGTTGTACTATAACTATCATAAGATACTAAGATAAGACATTAAGATAGTAATATAGCTATAAGACACGTAGATATTAAGTATATAAATGGTGGTAAGATGTAATTAAAGAGCATTCAACATGTCATCATAGTATCATTTACTACCCCACTTCTACAACATCTGACGAGTTCCGGTGCCCACTCCACATGGCGACCCTGCCGTAAGAAGTCTAGAAAAGCAGAATGAGATTCGGAACAGGTTATGGATACGCGGAAAACTAAAATAGAGGTACAAATATTAAATTTATTTTAAAATGGGTGGTTCTACTTCGAAGGAGGAAGTAATCATAGCTCAGACAGCTTCTGGTGGATCCAACAACGCAACAGCAACACAACAACAACTGTCAGCCATAAGTACAGTCGTTTGGTTCATGGCAGCGTGTTTTTTGGTTATTATTGTGAGCGCAGTGGGTTATCTCTACCGAAGGTGCCACATGAACTGGATACAAGGAGAAATAAATAAGAGGGATGTCCAGCGAGTGATGCAGGCATAACAAGAAGGAAGGAAACGTGAGTGAAAATCAGTGTTATTTTATGTTTGTGTACGGAATGTGTTTAAAGACTATAAGTTTATCATAATCGGTTATTATTAAATTATGGAAGTAGAATTAACTACAATTTTTGTACAATTAAAAAATTTAAGAGAAAATATTGTTAAACTAGGACCCAGTAGAAGGGTAGGAAGTAATTTTGAAGGAAAAATTAACGAAATACAAACTTTATACGATAAATTTAAAACAATTATTTCGGGAAGTTGCAAATTTTCAACAGAAATTGTAGAATTAATTAATAAAATAGAGAAACTTTATTTAGAGACTATAAAATTCGAAAATAAGATTACACCGTCAGAAATGGGTACCGAGAGTTTTTCTCTGAGGACGGCCGTGGGGCTATTGCCTAAAGTAACGGGAGAAGAACATGTCACTCAAGACCTTATAGACTCTATTGAGTTATACAGTTCAATGATTAAAGAGGAAGAAAAAAAATTATTAATAAAATTTGTATTAAAAACACGGTTAAACCAAGGGGCTAAAATACGGTTATCAGGAGAGTACGATTCGGTTGAACAATTAGTAAATGACATGAAAAAACATCTATTGACAATAAAATCAGACGTAGCTATTCAAAATAAATTCTCTAGGGCTACTCAAAGTAATAAATCGATAACAGAATTCGGGATAGAAATAGAAAAGTATAATAATAATAATAATAATAATAGTTTATTTATCGTCTCAAAAGTTACAAATTTCCCTTAATCTACGTGTACTTAAAATAAATGAATATAATGCAAAAGATGTGTTTATTAAGGGATTACGTTGTCAACTGTACTAGTATGAACTGTGTCACAGCCGACAGCGTCCTCCACCCGGGTGCTATTTACATATTTGCATGTAGCTAGGTAAAGTTACAATTAGGTACGTAGTTAAGAATAGGATAAGGATTCCTTAAATTAAGTTTAACAATAAAATCTTAAAAGTATACATAACAATAAAATCTTAAAAGAATACATAACAATAACAGTGTTTGTGAATAGCTGAAGTTAAGTGTATGTTTTAGGTGTGAGTAAATTTGTGTGTTTGTGTACTGTGTGTGTGTGCGCGCGCGTGTTTGTGTGTGTGTGTGTGTGTATGTATGTATGTTTGTGTGTTTCTATCTGTGACTGTTGTAGAATCATGCAAGTGTTAAGTTGTAAGTTATTCGTTTATGTGTTTAAGATGACTTCAGTACTATCGTAGTCCAATCCCAACAGCCAACCATGCAATACTTCTTTAAGTTTAGTAGTAGGCAAACCGTATATATTCTTAGCGCGGTGTGCTGTGTTATATAAAATATTACTAATAACGTAGTAATGACGACGGGCAAATGACGTTCTGTGTCTTATCACTGCGCAGACTCTCGCACTACTTCGCCTCAAGATTGGAGAGAACGTAATGGTCTTATGCTTACGTGTTAAAGTGGACTGTATAAAGAGCTTTCTAACTGTCAAAACAGGAAACCGTTTGTACAAGCTATCGGTACTGTATCTGCGGGGTAGCCCAAGAATAACCTTTATAATTGCCCTTTGTGCTCTCTCCAAAGGTAGCAAAATAGTTTTGCCCACCCCACCCCAAACAACAATGCAATACTGGAGTATACTCTGAGCAAGGGCATAATAGACACATAGGAGAGTAGCAGTATCTGCTGAGGCCCTTAACTTCCTGAAAATGGGCATTAGTTTTCTTGTACGGGCCACTAATTGGTTTATATGAGTGGACCATTGAAGAGAACTGTCTATAGTAAGTCCCAAATACTTTACACTGGAAGAACGGCCTATATCAGGACAGTTGCAATCACTGTGAGAGGCACAAGTATGTGCCCTAACTGCAAAATCCGTAGGAGGTTGGGCATTATGTCTGCTTGCGAATGTGATGTACATTGTTTTGTCGAAGTTTAATGTTAAAAGATTTCCTTCCATCCAAGTTAGGACATCCCTAAACGCTTGCTCTGCATAGCGTCTGGTTGCCTCCCAATCATCTCCATGCACAATAATGGCACCGTCATCTGCATAAGCAATTATATCACAGTTTGGTAGAGACTTCAAGCATAAGCTATTAATATAAATGAGAAATAGAGTTGGACCGATCACACTCCCCTGAGGGGTGCCATAAGAGAGAGGTGATAGAGAGCTCGTGTAGTCCCCTATCCTAACACATTGTGTTCGATCGGTAAGGTATGAGCGAAAGATATTATGTGCAATGCCTCGTACACCAATGGATTCCATTTTACTAAGTAGAATGGGAACAGAGACAGTGTCAAATGCTTTTGACATATCAAGGAAAATACCTATGACTTTACTTTTTGCGTCAATGTATCTAGTTATAAGCTCAGTTAGTAATAATGTAGCGTCTTCAGTCGATTTACCTTTAATAAAGCCAAATTGGTTATCTGCAATTATATTGTTGTGTTGTAAGTAATTTATTAATCTAATATTTAAAAGTTTCTCTAGAATTTTAGAAATAACCGGTAGTATAGATATTGGTCTATAGTTTCCAACACTGTCTCTGTCTCCACTCTTATAAACTGGGAGAATCAACGCCCTCTTTAAAATCGTTGGGAATACACCAGTATTAAGGCACAAATTACACATGTATGTAAGGGGGGGAATCAGACTATTCCTAGCACTCTTTATGACTTGTGTTGGTATACCATCTATGCCCATAGCTGAGTTACTTTTTAAATTGTTAATTATCGATTCTACCTCTCTAAAATCTGTGTCAAGCAATACCATGGAGTCTCTTGGAGACCGTGATAGAGAACGGTGATCTAATGAGCTGCGATTACCTTTGTCAAATATATTTTTCGCAAGATTTTCACCAATACCAGCAAAGTAATTATTTACTGAGCAAACAGACTGATGGGGATCCTGAGTTGAGCTCAAGAGCTCGGTAGCAGGGGGCAAGGTTTGTGTAATATTGGCGATTTTCTTAATCGTGTTCCAGGTGGCTTTAGGGTTATTTTTATTTTTCGAAAATTCTGCTTTTTCATATTCTACTTTTAGTTTTTTCAAAAGATTGTTGCAGAAGTTACGATACCTAGTATAGGTAACCTGAAGTACTGCATTACTTGGCTGATGGTTAGACTTTTTATGCAGGTTGTCTCTATGTCTGATGCAGCGCAATAAGCCCGCCGTTATCCAAGGCTTTATTGTTCGATTGCGGTGAGGAATGGAGATACGAAATGAGTGTATGGTGATAGCTTTATATATTATGTTAATTAAATTAGTTGCACAGGTATTGGCATCGGTTGCGTGGTAGACAGAGCTATAATCAGAGTTTGAAAGCGCTGGGATCAAAGATTGATAGTCTATTTTTATGAATGACTTGTTTGCGATACGTCTATCTATTTTGCAGTCCATGCAAAAAACTAAGGGCGCATGATCAGTTATAAAGGAATCTAGTATGTATGTAGCCGAACACCTATCAGATCTTAACAACACATGATCCAAACAACTATCTTTACGGGTAGGAAATACGTGTGTAGGTAGAAGGCCGTGGTACGCCGTCAGTTCGAGGTAATTAAAGCTATTTGGATCACTACTACAACTAGATATATTTATGTTAAGATCTCCAGTAAGAATCACCGATCTAACCGATTTCAGTGATGACAGACATTTATCAAGACTGTCAGAGAACCCCGTTATATCGCGGTATGATGGTGATCGATAAACAGCAATTATTGCATACTCATTATTGTATCTCAATAGCAGGCCGTTGGCGTCTGCTATAATAGGTTTCGTTACAGTAAGTTTTATCTCTGATTTTATATATACAATAACACCATCATTCTGTTTAATAAAATCGGAACAGTATGAGGTATAGCCATCAATAACCGGTATATTCAAGGATTTACTCAGCCAGCATTCTGTAAGAACTAAAATATCGCATCTTACACACATACGTTCCAGTAGAATAAGGAAATTATCAAAATTACAAGATACACTACGAATATTTGTGTGCATTACCGATAAAGCTGTCCGAGACAAGTCAACGTGATTTTTAAGGTACTCTGGGGAACAAGTCATAGAACGCGCTAATTGAGCTGCATCAATATCTCGCGAAACATCATTTAAGGGGAGCATTTTTAGGCGCAGTGTCTAAAAGGAGTATCTTAACAAGACTTAAGTGGTAAATATCACCATTTTTTATATGCAAATGAACAACAGTGTAACTATGTATTTTGTAAGAGTAATTGTGGAAGTGGTTTGTATGAGTGATTGTATGTATTTTTGTAATGATAAAATGTAATTGTATGTATAACTTGTGTATTCCAAGACAGGCCTGAACACTAACAATGTGTCTTAGTGTTTGTAAAGAAATATTATTTTCAAAACTAAAATAAATGTGAAGATGATAAAATAATGTAAAAGTTATCATGCAGTAAATAAAATTAAAATGGTAAATAGAGTTCTCTAGTCATTGTAAAGGCAAAGGATGGAGCTTATTCAAGTCAGTATCATTATCAATCCTAAGGGCAGGCGCACCTGGTTTCCGGCGAAGGAAGACTTTTCCGTGGGCTGTCCAACAAAATTCGTAACTGTTTTTCTTTCCAAACTCACGAGCTAAGTAAAACAATTTTCTTGTCTTTTGGGTTAGGCATTCGGTGATGTAGATTGGTTGAGGATGTCCTTTGAGTTGCAAGTGATTTGTAGATAGTTTGTTACTCTGGTTCTTTTTATTGTGATTTTTTACTGACGCAAGAATTTTTTCTTTTAGTATTACAGATGTGAATTCAACTAAAATAGTTTTGTTTCCCTTTTTATCGGCATTCAAACGGAACACATCGCGGATGTGAGACTCATTGACCTCGATATTAGTAACAGATCCTATCTGTTGCACTAACTGTAAAAGATTATCTTTATTTTCATTGTTTAGGACCGGTATGTTTCTAATCTCAAGAGTAGAATGTTTTTGAGTTCGTTCTAAATTTTCCACTTTTACTTCCAAAGTTTGAATATATGCTAAATGCGTACGTCTTTCAGTTTCCATCTCTATCAACTTAACCTTCATATCCTCGTAATGTTTCTCTATAAATTCCATAGATTTAATAATCTCACTGTTTTGTTTCTGAATACTGTTTATGGTTTCTTGTATCGCGTTCTGTTGTACTTTAAAACTCTCAAGTGAATTCTTCATCTCCGACATGGCGACGGACATATCATCATCGTACTGACGTTTGCGAGCCCTTGGTCTGCTAGAAGTATTACTAGTACTCTCATTGTCAGTGTCTGTGACAGGTGCCGAGCTTTGGTTTGTGTCCGATTTCAAGCTCTGCTGTGATGTAGATGGCGGGCTTCTACTCATCGGCATTTTAGAATGTTTATTTTATAATTAGAATATAGAAATTCTCACCCCTATGCGTGTGCGTCGACTGAAGGATCTGTCTCGCGCGCAACGTATCTGCAGATGTTGACGGTGTGTCCTCCGTGTGTGCGTTTGCGCAGCGATTGGCAGGTCGTCAACCCCGCCTTTAGGGGCGGTGAGCTTGAAGCAGTGGGCGTGGCCGGTGGCGTTAAGAGGTGGGATGACCGTTGCGGCTCAGTGTTGAGTGCGCTCCTTCTAAGTTATGTGCGCCTAGTACTTCGCAGTTGATTTATTGATTTTATTTGTGAATAATTTTAATTTAATTAAATATTATTTTACAAATATTTTTGCTTAAACACGTCTGTACACTACAGCGGTCCGGGGGGAAGGGAGTATATGATAGACTTAACCATTGCGCAGGCAGGAAACGATAAGGAAGCATACAAAGTGTTACGGCCATTAAACGAAAAATACGCAGTAAAAAGATTCGCTGACGGGCTTCGAAATCAACGTATAAGCACTATCATTTCAGCACAGAATATAACAACATTAAAAGATGCAATTAGGATAGCAGAAGACGAAAGTTGTAATTCCTTAGAACAGGTATTAACTTTTCAACGACAGTTCAGGACAAATGGATTCTACAGGAATAATAGAGGTAGTGGAAATAATAATAATTTCCAACAAAATTATTGTAGTGTGAGCTGGTCACATACATCATCCGATAACAAGGAATAGATTACGGTTGTACTATAACTATCATAAGATACTAAGATAAGACATTAAGATAGTAATATAGCTATAAGACACGTAGATATTAAGTATATAAATCGTGGTAAGATGTAATTAAAGGAGCATTCAACATGTCATCATAGTATCATTTACTACCCCACTTCTACACCATCTGACGAGTTCCGGTGCCCACTCCACATGGCGACCCTGCCGTAAGAAGTCTAGAAAAGCAGAATGAGATTCGGAACAGGTTATGGATACGCGGAAAACTAAAATAGAGGTACAAATATTAAATTTATTTTAAAATGGGTGGTTCTACTTCGAAGGAGGAAGTAATCATAGCTCAGACAGCTTCTGGTGGATCCAACAAAATTATCGCGCAAAACAAAACACAGCTGATAGGTACGTGTTTAATAATACAAAGAGATGGCATGGTAATGGAATTCGCGGACGTAGCGGTTATCGTGAACAACCGAGTCAGCAAGGTCGGCGAGCTGTAGCATGTTTAGAATGTATGTGTGGACTGAGGGCCCATTTTTTTTTTTGCGGTTTTTTGCAGATTAATCAACAAAAGTGCTTAGTTAAAGTTGTTAAAGAGTTTGTTAAACGATTATCAGAGTTTGTTAAGACTTCATTCAAAAGATATATCGCTTTAAGTGGGTCCCTCAGTTCAAACACAAAATCTCCCATAATTAGATAGGTAATGAATTAAACAACAATTTTTTGGTAAAAATCCTTAGTTAAACATGTATAAAAGTATAAAAAGCATTGAAAAGCCTAATATGAGTAGCTAATAAAAAATAACAAACGTTTTAAAAGGTCCCCGAGGGCCCACTTGAATTTATCTCATAATTAATCAATTATAGCATGAACATTAAATATTCCTAAGCCAAACATTTGTTAAAAGGGCAAGGATAAATTTAAAATTAAAGAAAGATCACAAACAGTGATAACTATTGTTATTTTTAAGTTTTTAAGTGGTCCCTCAGTCCACACACTATGCAAATGCTAATTGTTAAATATATAATTAAATACAACAATTACGAAAATGGGGAGCCTTTCAGTGCATAGTTAATTTTGTATTTTATCGATCTGTATTTATCTTGTGTCTGGTTTATTTATATTTTTTGTCATTTTAACTGTTTTATTAATTTTCATACTAAGTCTGGTGTGGGGTGTCCACGTTTTAAGAAAACGACTGTATATTTGTTTTTAATGTCATTTATTATTAATTTAGATATTTATTTATGTATAATTAGGATAACCCACGAAACATACACAAAGTCAATCAGAAATAATACAATACTTAAGTAGCTCAAGCAACAGTGCTGATTCCATTACAAGTTGCCACGGCAAGCAAAACATTACACAATATTAATATTAATCAATTAAATCTAAATTGCAATCATTTTTTAAATGTAAAAAATAATACAATAAAATTTGCAATACAGTAAAATTAAAATGTAATAAAATTTTAAGTTTTAGACAAGTGTCAGGTTATATTATTAATTAGCTACAATCGTAATACATATCTGTATGTCTATACATATAAATAAAATTGGACTGTCTGTTTGTAACATGAAATCCACAGTTTTTAAGGTTCCGTACTCAAAGGGTAAAAACGGAACCCCAATTACTAAAGCTGCGCTGTCCGTCCGTCCATCTGTATGTCACGAGGCTGTATCTCATGAACCATGGCAGCTAGAAAGGGCCTAATTAGTCAAGGCGCTGGACGCGTTTAGTCCAGACACGCGGGTTTGAGTCCGGCTTCGAGTACCATTTTTTTCCACTGTCTTTCTTCTTTTCGGATTTTTCTAGTTATACCTAAGTTTTATAGGTAAAAAAATATTTGTAATTTAATACTAGGATACTTTAGATTTTGAAAAATATTTAGGATCTCCAGGAAAAAGAATAGGCGAGAGTTAGTACTACATAAATTATTTTATCGTGATGAAGTTGCGGGCTACAGCAAGTTGAAAATAAAACTAAATTAATTATAACTTATTGTTCTAAAATCACAGACAGAACGACTGAGATTTGTCATCAATGAGACCATATGAAATTACATGTAAAAACATTTTCTCCTTACTGCTTTCCGAAATTCTACTAGAGTTATCATCGTAACATTGATTTTTTTCATTTACTAATGAGTGGCATTTGTAATGTCCGATGCCACCCTCAAGCAAGGGAGGGACAAATTCGATTGCTCCTATACATGCATAAATTTTGCCTTTAACTATAATTGAACGAGGGACATCACATAAAAACTGTTCACTAGTACCGTTTAAATCAAAGGATAGGAATACTGACAAGTCATGTTTAAAATATACTATACTTTTGCAATACACACATTCTCTCGTTTCTTCGTCAAATACGATTGCTTGCTCCAAACAACTTATACCGAAGGTCTGAATAGTATTAAAATTTAAGCATAAAAACATAATATCTCGTTTGATGGAAGGCAATGAACAAATCAAGTTGGAACATTGTTTTGTAAAAACTGCACTACTGAAATTTTGAAGTGGAAACCGTTCAATAATATTTGTGGCATTGCATTCACAATGATATATTAAATGATCTCCAACTTTGGAAGGCGGTGTTTGCAAATATACTAAAATAATTTTTGCCCTTAACATATATATCTCATGGTCTTCACAATCTATTTCTGATAACTTTTTTAAGTATTGTGGAATTATTTCATTTTGTGAAGCATCGATCAAATTTTTAATATAAATGTTTTCCTTGTACCCTAAGCTTAGCATGTACATAACGGAATCGAAGGCACAAGTATTTCTAATTTCTACGCAATAAGAATTAACGTTCACATAGTCACAAAGATTTCCATTTTTTAAAAACTTTAACTTAGACACTGATATTTGTTCTGATAGTCTTCCCTGTCCCCTCCAATTTTCTATAAAGGAAGGGTTATCTGCAAAAATGGAGTCCTTATTAAAAACTTTCATTTTTGGATTTTTTAGAATTTTCGTTTTTTTTTGACATTTTGTTTTCTTCACCACTATTTTTCTTTTCCTTTTTTTTTTGTCGACCGTACATCTATTACCAATATCATGATGCAGATCATCCAAAGCCAATTTTATTTCTCCGTCAGTATAGTCGGCATGAAGTTTTAGGAATTCATCCACTCTGGATTTTTGTACTTTTGATTTAAATACGAGATGTTTCAAAGTCTTAAAATGGCTTTCAATTCCGGATGAAGATGGGGCTTTATTATCGGACTCGAAAAATGAACATGCTAAATTAGACCACAGCGGAAGTTTCCATAATATTCTTTTGAAAGTAGAAATAAACGGAGGGTAGTAAAATTTATTCTTGTTATTTGATATTATGTTTTTATTTTGTCTTTTTACGTCTTCAACAACAGTATCAAACCAAACAGTAAATTCTAAATCATCACCGTTGAATGCGTGGGCATCATGCGATTCATTTTGTTTGACATTTCCTGTACCAAAATTAGGATCTAATTCAATTTTATGTATTAACTTATTAAGACGACTTTTTGCGGTTTCGTCTTTAATGTCCTTACTATAGTCGCCATCGTACTGGGTGAGCGCAACACTAATAATATCAATAATAGTATTTTTAATTAATTGATAATTTTCACATTTTTTTAAAAATAATACGCACTTAATGTAAAAATATTTCAAACCTAAATCAACTTCATTATCAAAACTGCGATGAAGATTCTTGACGAAATGACTAGTATCCAACCTGATAAATGCTTTGGGTTTATCAATGTTACATACTTTACCTTCAAAAACTGAAAATAAATATTTGATATATTGTTTTGTGCAAGAAAATAACGCGAATGCTTGAATGCATGCAGAAATCAAAGCTGCAGAATCATCTATGATTACTTCTTGTGGTGGATTATTTACAAAAGTTAACCATTTATTTAAGCAAAATATTATGGTATCCTGGGAATGTGAATCAGTTACCATCTGAAATGAGGGAACAGATTTCAATTTTTCATTTCCTGTTATAAGTCCTGCATAAAGAAACATTTTTTTTGTAAGAGGAATCCGACCAGGAAGATATATAGTTTCGAAAAAAGACCCAGTAGCATCAACTGTCAAGGTAACTTTTGAAAATTTTTCTTGGTAGGTATTATAATACTCGATTTGATTATCAGACCAAAACAACAAACGAAAATTTGGAAAAACACATATTTCGCGTATTTCTTTTTTGTCGTCATCGGTGGATTTAGCCATTATTATCAGTGACAAAATTTGATCAGAATGAGGCAATGGTTCCATTTTACACTCAGACTTAATTTTACGGAAAGCTGCAGATGAAGGGAGTATTGGTGAAGGTATATTTTCGTTGGTGATTAATTTTGATGCCAAAATGTTGCGGACCAATACCGCTGGTTTATATTGTAACTCTTTAGCCAGTTGTCGTCTCCTGTAAGGCGTTAATTTTGATTTAATATTTTTCTTGTGTTCATATAATTCATCAAAATTATCAATTCTACACACAATTTTAAAAAGTTTTTCGGTAGTAGTTTCGCTTTTTATAACAATCTGTGCACTGCACTGGGAGCATTTACCAAATAATTTTATAAAATTGTGACGAATACAACCTTTTCTTAAAGTTAATGTACAGGGTAATTTGGAATTTAACCATATTTTTTCTTTTAACATACAGCTCCATTTAAATTTTGGTAATGTTTTGTATCTTCTGAATGATGATGATGAACCAGACCTTTTCTTAATCCCTATCATTGGCTGAATTTTATTCCAGTCATATATGTCTAGGTAAAAAGAAAATGTTTTTGAAATAATATTTTCTTTCTTAATTCCTAAATCTGTTGAAAATGTTGGGCTATTACACGACGTTAATGGTAAAGTTTTGTTAGACTGCTCGTATTTTGAGGCAAAAATATTTTCTTTTTGTCGTTTGAATGACATAAATAATCCTATGGGTGAAATTTTGTACTCTAGTTCTTGAGACATTACTGTAAAAATGTGGTCATTGTATTTGATATTTGAATTTTCTAAGTATTTGGCATGTTTTAAAAATATTTCTTTTTGACGTTCGTAGCGTACATTCGGTGGCCGACCCGCAGAACATTTGTCACTGCAAAATACATATATATTATTGTTAGTTTTCAATCCTACTAACACGAAAATAAATAATAATCAAATTGTTTGTTGTATCAAATAGAAACACTTACCAGATAAACAACAGAGAAAACAGTAATATAAATAACAAGTTCATTTTCGCTGCTAAAATAATAAATATGGGTAGAATAATAGTACAATTTTATTTTATTTTAATTTAAAATTAATACTCGTAACTGAACGAATTCACGATAATCAACAAGCTGACAGTTTCCCACAGATTTGAGAGTTCTTCTTTCTTTTATATGGTTCTTCTTTTTATGGATTTGAGAGTTACTATGTAAATAAATAATTTAGAATAAAACGGTCAATATCTACTGCTATGAAAAGAGGTCAGAGTGTAAGTAAAATAAAAAAAATATTTCAAAAGTTATGTAGACTAAATTATTATGTTTTTTAACATTTTTATCAATTTACTAGCTGACCCGACAGACTTCGTCCTGTCAAAAAGATTTGTAATGTGGCAGTTTTTGTGCCTACGTATTTTAAAAAATTCTCCTGAACAGAACCGTCACCCTGGTAATAGGGCGTTGTGAATAAAAAATAATTAAATAAAACATATAAGGATTTAAAAGTAAGTAATCGCTTCATTGTTAATCATGTGAATCATAATTATTATTATTTTCATTGTAGTGCTTTGTGGTATACGACGTTTTTTGTTTGATTACCTGGCGCATAGATAAACAAATCTGATGGTTTTCCAACACGGGAACAGGCAACATACAATTGACCATGTGAGAAACATGGGTTTTCTGGATTAATACCACAAACACTTAATGATTGCCCCTGGGACTTGTTTATAGACATAGCAAAAGCAAGCCGCACTGGAAACTGTAGTCGTTTAAACTCAAATGGCACATCAGTCGGAATTATCGGGATGCGCGGTATGAGAACATCTTCTCCTTTATACTTTCCTTTGAGTATAGTTGCTTCTATCACATTTTTTTATCGCTAACCGTGTACCGTTGCAAAGACGCGGTTGGTTGATATTTCGCAACACTATAACCACCGATTCAACCTTTAATTGAAGATTGTGAGGTGGCAATCCTGGCAAATCCAGCGAGTTTAAAAATTCCGGTGGATAGTTGACTACATCATCTTGATTAGTAGCCGAATCAACTGATTTATATATCCTCAATTCGCCTGTAATTTTGAAATTTAATTCATTTACATCTATGTTTTTTGCAGCCAGTATAGCTCGTTCGCTCAACCAATCATGGTTCCTGTAATTTTGAGAAACATCTGGAAACACCTTCTGAATAAGTTCATCTTTTGATCGAGTTAACTGACAAAAACTTTGAGGAAAGTTAATGCACAGTCAACATGTCTATAGGAAATTTGCCATTACCAATGTCAATGAGTTGTTTAGAGAATATGTTTCCAGATTGGTCATTTTGCAACTCGACACGCATATTCTTGCTTAAATGAAGTACTTTGACATGTTTCCACAAATTGGAGGACTTTAGACATGCATTGAGTTCATCAGCTGGCGTTGATCGTGGAATCACTGGCAATGTTTGACGAAAATCTCCTGCTAATAAAATCATTGCACCACCAAATCGGTTATTATTGCTCCGTAGATCTTTTAAGGTTCTGTCTAAAGCCTCCAAAGATTTTTTATGTGCCATCGTGCATTCATCCCAAACAATCAATTTACATTGCTGCAAAACCTTTGCCATTGCAGAGTTCTTCGAAACGTTGCAGGTTGGAGTTTCATTGCTTTGCATATCATCATTTGTTACTTTCATAAGAGTTTCAAATACATACTTCTGTTGTTCATTTAACAGTGGAAGATTTGTTTGAATTAATTCTTTCAAAGCGTTGAGATCATACAGTCTTTCTCGATACAACTCTTGGTTAAAAGCGTCATGCATTGGACGATTGGGCGCGGTCAGGCCTAATTGAATTAATAGTTTGTTTGACATTATCAAGCACATGTCCTCAATTGAAATCAATGCATCATTGTAAATTTCTTCACTGATTTGTATATTTGGATTTCCCATTCTATTCCGTATTTGATACAAAATATCATCACACATATAATCTTTGTACTTGATCAACAAATCAATTGGGTTTGATGGGAAGCATGTAGATATGATTATAGAAAACAATGTTCGTATTTGATGAGCGTGTGATGATATTACAGCATCATTGAGAGTTTGATCCCAATGAGCGTCATTTTCAAGCAATTGCAAACGTTGACAGGCTTCTCTGTAGGATCCACACAATTCACCATCAACAGTTCGTAACTGTTGGAATGATGTTGGGCCACGTACATTGACTAATAGCAGTCGTAAATAAAAACATTCATCATTGCTTGGATGTACTGAATAAATCCGGCCAATCGCATCGGTGAAATATACATCTGTATATCCTGGAACTGGTTTTCCTTGTTTCCGTCGTATAAATCTCCTTGAGGATTGATTCCAGGTATAATATTTTGGCATTTCAGAATATAGCAATGTTTGTGCGAAATCATCGTTTTGGCATGTCTCAAAAAAACTGGTTAATGTAGTATATGGTGGCTGAGCAGCTCTTTGTACTGCGTTCTGTGCTGTAAAATACACTCTTTGTCCATTTTCTAAATGCACAGCTAAGTGAACAACAGAAGGGTGTCTCTCATGAATAGGAAAAGAAAATATTCACCAAACTGCTTCATTACTACTGACATAGCGGCCCATTTGGTATTGGGTAACTTCATCATTGGAATTCTCTGCACCAATTCCAATCACAGCCATATCACTCCCTTTGGTTACATATTTGCAAATGTATTTTATAGATTTCACTGAATGGCAAGATTCAACGTTGATGTGTGCTTTGAATGTCTTTGATAAAATGGGTGAATATATAACAATCCAACGATTATCTATTTCAATATCTTGTTGATTTAATTTGACAATTGTTGATTTTCCATTGTCTGCTGTCGATCTGCGACGATACAATGGATAACCGTCATTACCAGTAATTGTTTCCGATATTAATGTCCGTGGATATCGTTTTGAACATTTACCATCCATCATACACGGTGAATTTTGATTAAGAGTTCCACAGGGACCATGTATCATGTTTTTGATAACTACCTCATGCAATCCAGGATCTACTTGTACATTAGGGATTTCAGCTGATATCACTGCATCAACTTCATTTGGCCTTATTTTTTCAACCAACCAAATCAAAATGTGTGCATGTGGCAATCCTCGTTTCTGCCACTCCACAGAATACATCCAGCAGCGTGTCTCACCAAACATATTATGTTTTACGATGAAATCCATTAAAGATTTCAACTTTTGTCTAAAGTCTCTGGCTGTAATATCATGACGACTGATTGTTTTAATAGATATGATCTTTGACGTTAGGAACACACCTACATAGCTTAGACAACAGTGAGTGCTTGTAATTTAATATGAACTTTATACCATAGCAATAAAGCTCAAATTGACTACGTTTTAGTTAGAAATCATTTGTATGGGAAAAAGAAAAGGGCTATTTTTAGGGTTTCTCCAGCAATAATTCTAATTTTTCTCGCCGTAAAAACCATCCTTGAACTTCAACGAACATTTAAAAAAAAGATTTGGCCAAATTGGTCCAGGCGTTGTTGAGTTATGCGCTTACCAACACATTTTGCGATTCATTTTTATATTATAGATTATTAACTGCAATACGGGACCATAAGAATTCTATGACAATATTTTGGAAAATTTAAAGATTAGGTACTTCGTAATATATATTTTTTTAAATCATTAATTTAACAGGAACATGTATTTTTTTATTGTTTGTTTACGTTTGCATCAAATAGCATTTAATTCGGTCCGCATACGGCCCAACACAATTACAACTATTTACTTTTATCTCACACTTTATGACTATGCAGAAACTTTAAAACGTAATGTAACATCATTACATTGTATGTAATGGTTCTTGATTATCTCTTGACTGCATGGACACTCTACTTGTACGAAAAACATATTTTGTAAATTTTTCGTAAAAGAATTATAAAACCAGTGATATGATAAATACAGATCGATAAAATACAAAATTAACTATGCACTGAAAGGCTCCCCATTTTCGTAATTGTTGTATTTAATTATATATTTAACAATTAGCATTTGCATAGTGTGTGGACTGAGGGACCACTTAAAAACTTAAAAATAACAATAATTATCACTGTTTGTGATCTTTCTTTAATTTTAAATTTATCCTTGCCCTTTTAACAAATGTTTGGCTTAGGAATATTTAATGTTCATGCTATAATTGATTAATTATGAGATAAATTCAAGTGGGCCCTCGGGGACCTTTTAAAACGTTTGTTATTTTTTATTAGCTACTCATATTAGGCTTTTCAATGCTTTTTATACTTTTATACATGTTTAACTAAGGATTTTTACCAAAAAATTGTTGTTTAATTCATTACCTATCTAATTATGGGAGATTTTGTGTTTGAACTGAGGGACCCACTTAAAGCGATATATCTTTTGAATGAAGTCTTAACAAACTCTGATAATCGTTTAACAAACTCTTTAACAACTTTAACTAAGCACTTTTGTTGATTAATCTGCAAAAAACCGCAAAAAAAAAAATGGGCCCTCAGTCCACACATACATTGTTTAGAAGTAGAACATACGTCAGGCGATAATGAACTTGACACATTGGAACAACAAATAGAGCCGAGTCAGTTTTTTCGGGAATAAAGATAAACATATATTAACGTATAATAGTATAAACTGGGTTTATTTTTTTCTTAATGGCCTACACTCGGAATGGCTAATTGATACGGGTGCGTCAATATCAGCCATAAAAAATGAAATTTTAGAATGTTACCCGGGATGTTACAATATTATTAAGGACTAGCTGACCCGACAGACTTCGTCCTGTCAAAAAGATTTGTAATGTGGCAGTTTTTGTGCCTACGTATTTTAAAAAATTCTCCTGAACAGAACCGTCACCCTGGTAATAGGGCGTTGTGAATAAAAAATAATTAAATAAAACATATAAGGATTTAAAAGTAAGTAATCGCTTCATTGTTAATCATGTGAATCATAATTATTATTATTTTCATTGTAGTGCTTTGTGGTATACGACGTTTTTTGTTTGATTACCTGGCGCATAGATAAACAAATCTGATGGTTTTCCAACACGGGAACAGGCAACATACAATTGACCATGTGAGAAACATGGGTTTTCTGGATTAATACCACAAACACTTAATGATTGCCCCTGGGACTTGTTTATAGACATAGCAAAAGCAAGCCGCACTGGAAACTGTAGTCGTTTAAACTCAAATGGCACATCAGTCGGAATTATCGGGATGCGCGGTATGAGAACATCTTCTCCTTTATACTTTCCTTTGAGTATAGTTGCTTCTATCACATTTTTTTATCGCTAACCGTGTACCGTTGCAAAGACGCGGTTGGTTGATATTTCGCAACACTATAACCACCGATTCAACCTTTAATTGAAGATTGTGAGGTGGCAATCCTGGCAAATCCAGCGAGTTTAAAAATTCCGGTGGATAGTTGACTACATCATCTTGATTAGTAGCCGAATCAACTGATTTATATATCCTCAATTCGCCTGTAATTTTGAAATTTAATTCATTTACATCTATGTTTTTTGCAGCCAGTATAGCTCGTTCGCTCAACCAATCATGGTTCCTGTAATTTTGAGAAACATCTGGAAACACCTTCTGAATAAGTTCATCTTTTGATCGAGTTAACTGACAAAAACTTTGAGGAAAGTTAATGCACAGTCAACATGTCTATAGGAAATTTGCCATTACCAATGTCAATGAGTTGTTTAGAGAATATGTTTCCAGATTGGTCATTTTGCAACTCGACACGCATATTCTTGCTTAAATGAAGTACTTTGACATGTTTCCACAAATTGGAGGACTTTAGACATGCATTGAGTTCATCAGCTGGCGTTGATCGTGGAATCACTGGCAATGTTTGACGAAAATCTCCTGCTAATAAAATCATTGCACCACCAAATCGGTTATTATTGCTCCGTAGATCTTTTAAGGTTCTGTCTAAAGCCTCCAAAGATTTTTTATGTGCCATCGTGCATTCATCCCAAACAATCAATTTACATTGCTGCAAAACCTTTGCCATTGCAGAGTTCTTCGAAACGTTGCAGGTTGGAGTTTCATTGCTTTGCATATCATCATTTGTTACTTTCATAAGAGTTTCAAATACATACTTCTGTTGTTCATTTAACAGTGGAAGATTTGTTTGAATTAATTCTTTCAAAGCGTTGAGATCATACAGTCTTTCTCGATACAACTCTTGGTTAAAAGCGTCATGCATTGGACGATTGGGCGCGGTCAGGCCTAATTGAATTAATAGTTTGTTTGACATTATCAAGCACATGTCCTCAATTGAAATCAATGCATCATTGTAAATTTCTTCACTGATTTGTATATTTGGATTTCCCATTCTATTCCGTATTTGATACAAAATATCATCACACATATAATCTTTGTACTTGATCAACAAATCAATTGGGTTTGATGGGAAGCATGTAGATATGATTATAGAAAACAATGTTCGTATTTGATGAGCGTGTGATGATATTACAGCATCATTGAGAGTTTGATCCCAATGAGCGTCATTTTCAAGCAATTGCAAACGTTGACAGGCTTCTCTGTAGGATCCACACAATTCACCATCAACAGTTCGTAACTGTTGGAATGATGTTGGGCCACGTACATTGACTAATAGCAGTCGTAAATAAAAACATTCATCATTGCTTGGATGTACTGAATAAATCCGGCCAATCGCATCGGTGAAATATACATCTGTATATCCTGGAACTGGTTTTCCTTGTTTCCGTCGTATAAATCTCCTTGAGGATTGATTCCAGGTATAATATTTTGGCATTTCAGAATATAGCAATGTTTGTGCGAAATCATCGTTTTGGCATGTCTCAAAAAAACTGGTTAATGTAGTATATGGTGGCTGAGCAGCTCTTTGTACTGCGTTCTGTGCTGTAAAATACACTCTTTGTCCATTTTCTAAATGCACAGCTAAGTGAACAACAGAAGGGTGTCTCTCATGAATAGGAAAAGAAAATATTCACCAAACTGCTTCATTACTACTGACATAGCGGCCCATTTGGTATTGGGTAACTTCATCATTGGAATTCTCTGCACCAATTCCAATCACAGCCATATCACTCCCTTTGGTTACATATTTGCAAATGTATTTTATAGATTTCACTGAATGGCAAGATTCAACGTTGATGTGTGCTTTGAATGTCTTTGATAAAATGGGTGAATATATAACAATCCAACGATTATCTATTTCAATATCTTGTTGATTTAATTTGACAATTGTTGATTTTCCATTGTCTGCTGTCGATCTGCGACGATACAATGGATAACCGTCATTACCAGTAATTGTTTCCGATATTAATGTCCGTGGATATCGTTTTGAACATTTACCATCCATCATACACGGTGAATTTTGATTAAGAGTTCCACAGGGACCATGTATCATGTTTTTGATAACTACCTCATGCAATCCAGGATCTACTTGTACATTAGGGATTTCAGCTGATATCACTGCATCAACTTCATTTGGCCTTATTTTTTCAACCAACCAAATCAAAATGTGTGCATGTGGCAATCCTCGTTTCTGCCACTCCACAGAATACATCCAGCAGCGTGTCTCACCAAACATATTATGTTTTACGATGAAATCCATTAAAGATTTCAACTTTTGTCTAAAGTCTCTGGCTGTAATATCATGACGACTGATTGTTTTAATAGATATGATCTTTGACGTTAGGAACACACCTACATAGCTTAGACAACAGTGAGTGCTTGTAATTTAATATGAACTTTATACCATAGCAATAAAGCTCAAATTGACTACGTTTTAGTTAGAAATCATTTGTATGGGAAAAAGAAAAGGGCTATTTTTAGGGTTTCTCCAGCAATAATTCTAATTTTTCTCGCCGTAAAAACCATCCTTGAACTTCAACGAACATTTAAAAAAAAGATTTGGCCAAATTGGTCCAGGCGTTGTTGAGTTATGCGCTTACCAACACATTTTGCGATTCATTTTTATATTATAGATAAGGTAGTAGTTAACGGTGTAGGTGGTAAAATACAAGCGATAGGTTACGTGTACTTAAATTTAAATTTCGAACAGTGTTCGTTTATGCATAAGTTTTATGTATTTAATGAATTACCATGTAAATCGGTCGGCATAATAGGTCAAGATTTTTTACAAAAATATAAAGGCGTTATAGATTTCTCAGAAAATAAACTAACTCTTAAGGAATACCGAGGGCAAGTTATTTCGATGCCACTTAGATATTATGATTATGTATTAAGTATTCCGCCGCGTTGCGAGGTAATTAAATATTTTCCAGTTAGCATAACCGAAGATTGTGTGTTACAGGAAGGCGTTTTTTTGGCCAGCGTAATAGCTAAACCGAAAAATGGAATGATACCTATTAGGATATTGAATACAAAAGACGAGGAAATTGAATGTATTTTAAAAAATATAGATATTCAACCCTTAAGGAATTATAGCTATTGTTATTTTCCGGAGTCAAGTAAGAGTGTTGAACGTATTAAGGAAATATTTTCAATTTTAAAATTAGACTATTTAAACAATGAGGAACGATTAATGATTGAACAGATCTGTGCGAAATATCCAGATATATTTCATTTACCGGGAGATAAGTTGACTGTAACTAATATATATGAGCAATCTATAAAATTAAAAGACAATGTATCACCGGGATATAAAAAACAGTACAGGATACCAATTGCTCAAAAGAAAGAGGTCGATAGGCAAGTACAAGAAATGTTAAAAAATGGAATTATTGAAGAGACGGTTAGTGAGTGGTCTAGTCCTGTGTTAATTGTCCCTAAAAAAGCAGACCGGGACGGGGATAAAAAATGGCGGCTTGTAATAGATTATAGGCAATTAAACGAAAAAATTCAAGACGATAAGTTTCCTTTACCAAATATTAATGAAATTTTAGATTCATTATCAGGAGCTATGTATTTTAGTCACTGTGATTTGTCGCAATCATATTATCAATGTCAATTAGACGAAAAAAGTAAACAGTATACAGCATTTACGACAGACAAAGGACAATATCAAATGAACAGATTACCAATGGGTTTAAAAATTAGTCCGAGTTCATTTAGTAGAATGATGACTGTGGCGATGTCCGGATTAAATTATAATAAATGTTTAATATACCAGGACGATTTGGTTATCTTTGGGCAAAATTTAGAAATACATAACCAAAATTTAATGTCAATTTTTACACGATTAAGAAAAACTTGTGGAGTGGGCACCGGAACTCGTCAGATGGTGTAGAAGTGGGGTAGTAAATGATACTATGATGACATGTTGAATGCTCCTTTAATTACATCTTACCACGATTTATATACTTAATATCTACGTGTCTTATAGCTATATTACTATCTTAATGTCTTATCTTAGTATCTTATGATAGTTATAGTACAACCGTAATCTATTCCTTGTTATCGGATGATGTATGTGACCAGCTCACACTACATCACCCTTCCAGAGAAAAAAAATAAAATTAAATCTAAGTTAATTTTATTGTTTTGATTATAACTATTATAATTAATTTTAACTATCATAATACAATTTGGTTCTATTTTTATGTACAGTTTCTATTTTATTTTTATACTTTATTTTTACATTTGGTGACTCATCTTTTATTACATAAAATGGTCCATTGTACACATTATCTAACTTACTTGCATTCTCATTTTTCAACAATATTAAATCACCTTCCTTATATGTTACAGGGTTACTATTTTTATCATAAACAATTTTCCTGGCCAATTTACTAGTTATCAAGTTTTCTCTAGCATCCGCTAGAGCTTTCTGTAAACGAAACTTAAACTCTAAAGGATAATCATCGAAATTATATATAGGTTCAACACTCCCATTATTTAAATTACTTGGTAAGTTGCATAATTTTCCGAACACTAACTCATATGGAGTATATTTAGTTACAGTATTTACTGTTGTGTTGTATGAAAAACACCAATAAGGGATCCAAGAACTCCATGATGACGAGTTGTTATTTGTCTGAATTCTTAAATACGCACCCAAAGTTTTATGAGCATTTTCTAGCGAACCAATACTTTCATGATGATACGACGTTGCTAATATTTTATTTATGCCTAAAATTTTGAATAATTCTACCATGACTTTGGAAATAAACTCACTTCCCCTATCTGTAGCAATGTTTTGCGGTATCCCATATCTCAAAATGAAATTTTCCCCTAACGCTTTTGCTACCTCATTGGTTGATTTGTTTTTTAAAGGATAAGCTTCCACAAATTTTGTTAACTCACACTGTAATGTTAAAATATATATATTTCCATTCGTATCCTTATCGAATGGTCCTACTATATCCAAGTAAATTTTCTCAAAAGCTGTTGACGCAGTCGTCGTAATTGTCATTGGTTCCCTAATATTTTTCTGAAATTTTTGTTTCTGACTCTTATCACATTTTTGGACGCATTCTACTACATCTTTTTCGATACCTGGCCAGTAAAAAGATTTCTTTATATTATTAATCATCCTTCGTATCCCTGCATGACCACTAGTTGGTAATATATGAAAATCGTTCATGACTACCTTCTTTTCTTCCCTGTCCTCTATCCTACGTACATCTTTCACTATACATACTTTAAAGTTCTTTTGTAATGAACTATTGTTTTCCTTTAAATACCGTGCCATTCCTTTTATCAAATACTCGTTATCATTATTTTTTAACATAATAATATGTTCCAAGTTTTGTTCAAAACAAAACTTTACTATGTCTTTCAGCAACTCGTCTAGGGAAGAAGCTGATAAAGATTCATAGTTAATATAAACACTTAAGTGTTCTGGCACGTACATCAATTTATTTCGTGACTTAGACATAATTATTTTACAATTTTTGTCACGTATCAATTTTCCCCATTTATTTGCATTTATTCTGCGTAATTCCACATCATTCCCTTGTTTCTTCAGTACTTCTACTATTCTGGGATGCCCTATCCTAGAATCTATTATATTATCCTTCCGAATATCCTGTTCTTTACCCAATTCCTGCAACCGCCTATTCTGCATTCTCGTCATTACTGATATACTATTATTTCCCATATCTTTTAAATCTTTAATGGAGATTTTTATTCTAGATAATGCGTCCGCTAGCACATTGTCCTTCCCTTTCACATATTCGACCTCAAAATCGTATTCCTCTAAATACAGACGAAACTTCATTAACCGACTTGATGGGTCCGTCATATTAAATAAATATATTAATGGCTTATGATCTGTTTTTACGATAAATTTCCTACCATATAGATATGTCCTAAAATGTTTAATTGACCAAACTATAGCCAATAATTCTTTTTCTATAATAGGATAATTTAACTCGCTTTTCCCTAAAATTCTACTCGCGTACGCGATGGGTTTGCCGTTTCCATTACTCAAGACACTTCCTATCGCAAAACCTGAACTGTCTGTTTGCAGTACAAACGTGTTTTTTTCGGAAAAATCGGGAAAATCTAAAATTGGTGGTGATATTAATGCCTCCTTAAGTATTAAAAATGCTTCCTCGCATTCTTCTGACCAATTAAATACAGCATTTTTCTTACACATTTTATTCATTGGTGCAACTATTTTAGCGAACTTAGGGATGAATTTTCTGTAATAATTCGCAAAAGCTATAAACCGTTTTATTTCATCACTATTAGCGGGACGTGGGTAATTTCTTACTACTTCAATTTTTCCCGGATCTGGAGAGATACCGTCATTTGATATAACGTGTCCTAAATAAAGTATTTGCTTCCTTAAAAACTCGCATTTAGATGGATTTAGTTTAAGATTTTTCCGAAAAAAACACGTTTGTACTGCAAACAGACAGTTCAGGTTTTGCGATAGGAAGTGTCTTGAGTAATGGAAACGGCAAACCCATCGCGTACGCGAGTAGAATTTTAGGGAAAAGCGAGTTAAATTATCCTATTATAGAAAAAGAATTATTGGCTATAGTTTGGTCAATTAAACATTTTAGGACATATCTATATGGTAGGAAATTTATCGTAAAAACAGATCATAAGCCATTAATATATTTATTTAATATGACGGACCCATCAAGTCGGTTAATGAAGTTTCGTCTGTATTTAGAGGAATACGATTTTGAGGTCGAATATGTGAAAGGGAAGGACAATGTGCTAGCGGACGCATTATCTAGAATAAAAATCTCCATTAAAGATTTAAAAGATATGGGAAATAATAGTATATCAGTAATGACGAGAATGCAGAATAGGCGGTTGCAGGAATTGGGTAAAGAACAGGATATTCGGAAATATAATATAATAGATTCTAGGATAGGGCATCCCAGAATAGTAGAAGTACTGAAGAAACAAGGGAATGATGTGGAATTACGCAGAATAAATGCAAATAAATGGGGAAAATTGATACGTGACAAAAATTGTAAAATAATTATGTCTAAGTCACGAAATAAGTTGATGTACGTGCCAGAACACTTAAGTGTTTATATTAACTATGAATCTTTATCAGCTTCTTCCCTAGACGAGTTGCTGAAAGACATAGTAAAGTTTTGTTTTGAACAAAACTTGGAACATATTATTATGTTAAAAAATAATGATAACGAGTATTTGATAAAAGGAATGGCACGGTATTTAAAGGAAAACAATAGTTCATTACAAAAGAACTTTAAAGTATGTATAGTGAAAGATGTACGTAGGATAGAGGACAGGGAAGAAAAGAAGGTAGTCATGAACGATTTTCATATATTACCAACTAGTGGTCATGCAGGGATACGAAGGATGATTAATAATATAAAGAAATCTTTTTACTGGCCAGGTATCGAAAAAGATGTAGTAGAATATGTCCAAAAATGTGATAAGTGTCAGAAACAAAAATTTCAGAAAAATATTAGGGAACCAATGACAATTACGACGACTGCGTCAACAGCTTTTGAGAAAATTTACTTGGATATAGTAGGACCATTCGATAAGGATACGAATGGAAATATATATATTTTAACATTACAGTGTGAGTTAACAAAATTTGTGGAAGCTTATCCTTTAAAAAACAAATCAACCAATGAGGTAGCAAAAGCGTTAGGGGAAAATTTCATTTTGAGATATGGGATACCGCAAAACATTGCTACAGATAGGGGAAGTGAGTTTATTTCCAAAGTCATGGTAGAATTATTCAAAATTTTAGGCATAAATAAAATATTAGCAACGTCGTATCATCATGAAAGTATTGGTTCGCTAGAAAATGCTCATAAAACTTTGGGTGCGTATTTAAGAATTCAGACAAATAACAACTCGTCATCATGGAGTTCTTGGATCCCTTATTGGTGTTTTTCATACAACACAACAGTAAATACTGTAACTAAATATACTCCATATGAGTTAGTGTTCGGAAAATTATGCAACTTACCAAGTAATTTAAATAATGGGAGTGTTGAACCTATATATAATTTCGATGATTATCCTTTAGAGTTTAAGTTTCGTTTACAGAAAGCTCTAGCGGATGCTAGAGAAAACTTGATAACTAGTAAATTGGCCAGGAAAATTGTTTATGATAAAAATAGTAACCCTGTAACATATAAGGAAGGTGATTTAATATTGTTGAAAAATGAGAATGCAAGTAAGTTAGATAATGTGTACAATGGACCATTTTATGTAATAAAAGATGAGTCACCAAATGTAAAAATAAAGTATAAAAATAAAATAGAAACTGTACATAAAAATAGAACCAAATTGTATTATGATAGTTAAAATTAATTATAATAGTTATAATCAAAACAATAAAATTAACTTAGATTTAATTTTATTTTTTTTCTCTGGAAGGGTGATGTAGTGTGAGCTGGTCACATACATCATCCGATAACAAGGAATAGATAACGGTTGTACTATAACTATCATAAGATACTAAGATAAGACATTAAGATAGTAATATAGCTATAAGACACGTAGATATTAAGTATATAAATCGTGGTAAGATGTAATTAAAGGAGCATTCAACATGTCATCATAGTATCATTTACTACCCCACTTCTACACCATCTGACGAGTTCCGGTGCCCACTCCACAATACTTTCATGATGATACGACGTTGCTAATATTTTATTTATGCCTAAAATTTTGAATAATTCTACCATGACTTTGGAAATAAACTCACTTCCCCTATCTGTAGCAATGTTTTGCGGTATCCCATATCTCAAAATGAAATTTTCCCCTAACGCTTTTGCTACCTCATTGGTTGTCTGTTCATTTGATATTGTCCTTTGTCTGTCGTAAATGCTGTATACTGTTTACTTTTTTCGTCTAATTGACATTGATAATATGATTGCGACAAATCACAGTGACTAAAATACATAGCTCCTGATAATGAATCTAAAATTTCATTAATATTTGGTAAAGGAAACTTATCGTCTTGAATTTTTTCGTTTAATTGCCTATAATCTATTACAAGCCGCCATTTTTTATCCCCGTCCCGGTCTGCTTTTTTAGGGACAATTAACACAGGACTAGACCACTCACTAACCGTCTCTTCAATAATTCCATTTTTTAACATTTCTTGTACTTGCCTATCGACCTCTTTCTTTTGAGCAATTGGTATCCTGTACTGTTTTTTATATCCCGGTGATACATTGTCTTTTAATTTTATAGATTGCTCATAGGTTCCCTAATATTTTTCTGAAATTTTTGTTTCTGACACTTATCACATTTTTGGACGTATTCTACTACTTCTTTTTCGATACCTGGCCAGTAAAAAGACTAGTGGAGGTGACAAATGATATAGATAGTTAGAAGATAGATATGTCCTAAAATGTTTAATTGACCAAACTATAGCCAATAATTCTTTTTCTATAATAGGATAATTTAACTCGCTTTTCCCTAAAATTCTACTCGCGTACGCGATGGGTTTGCCGTTTCCATTACTCAAGACACTTCCTATCGCAAAACCTGAACTGTCTGTTTGCAGTACAAACGTGTTTTTTTCGGAAAAATCGGGAAAATCTAAAATTGGTGGTGATATTAATGCCTCCTTAAGTATTAAAAATGCTTCCTCGCATTCTTCTGACCAATTAAATACAGCATTTTTCTTACACATTTTATTCATTGGTGCAACTATTTTAGCGAACTTAGGGATGAATTTTCTGTAATAATTCGCAAAAGCTATAAACCGTTTTATTTCATCACTATTAGCGGGACGTGGGTAATTTCTTACTACTTCAATTTTTCCCGGATCTGGAGAGATACCGTCATTTGATATAACGTGTCCTAAATAAAGTATTTGCTTCCTTAAAAACTCTCTCTCATTACATAATTATTATTTTTTCTTCACAGTTTAAAGTAAAACTATGTTATTTAACTAATTCTACGTTTGGACTTGGTAGCTATTTCAAACGGAAAGTGCACCGTTACAGTCATTCCAAAAAAACTAACACTACATAGCTAGTAGCCACACCATGCAAAAACTTGTATTATTAACTAGTATTTAAGTTACAATTCTAGCTCACTTATGTTATTGTATATTTTGTAAGGAACCTTTCAATACCAGCTCCAACTTATAAGAACCAAGAATAAACCCTTGTGTTTAAAGTTGGATACAGCTATAAGTTCTCAACTATATGAATCAATAGTTTCAAACTACATCGTCCCTTCCCCTCGCGAGTCTTGGACGCCTTACGCGTTGTTTCATATATTTCTTGTAGTATTAGTTTCAATGAGTTTTATTTTAGGCCATCTGCACTGTTTTTTCATACCAAATGGTTACGAATGCACGAAAACCAACTGTCTCATCATGAATTTCACGTTTTTTCATACCAGATGTGCGTGTCCACTTCGTTGGGCGGAAAAAAAAACGCGTCCCTTTTTAAACATATTTCATTAGTGCTCCACTCCTATTAGGCATAGCGTAATACTATATAGCATAAGACACTCCCCGATAAATGGACTATTCAACACAAAATGAATTTTTAAAATCGGTTCATTAGATCCAGAGATTACCTGCTACAGCGTCACAAACTCACAAACAAAAACAAACACACAAAATTTACCTCTTTATAATATTAGTATAGAATAACCTTCTAAAGTAAGGACGGATTCTTGGTTTCCTTACCATTCTTGTTAGACTTGTACCCCCTTACTCATAAACGCCTCTTAAATTTGTATTTGTAAAACTATCCTTATACAAAACAAAAACGTAAGAATTTAAACTAATCAATTGACTAAAATTTAAGAGGTGTTTATGAGTAAGGGGGGTAGAGTATAAGGGTAAATAGATAATACTTTGAATTCCGAACAAGTCACTGCAATGCAAAGATTATGATAATACGTTAAAAAATATAATTCTTACAACGAATAACAATGCATTAAATGCAGTATGCGGTATGTAACGTTTACGCTCCAGTTTGCAAAGCTCATGTACTTAATCACAATAAATGTTCTTACAAACAGATTTATGTTCGAGCTCGAAGTAAAAATAACTTTTGTATAATATTTATAAACAGTGCTTACAATTTATTTTAAATACGAAAACAAAATAAAAAGCGATAATTGCTAGTTGATATAAATAAATAAATAATCCTCACACATTCACACATCGTCATCTTAGTCCCAAACTAAGCTGAGTACTATGTACTATGGCTACTAGACAACGGGGATAAACATACCTACTTAAATACCTTTTTATTTGTAAATACGCACATATTATACATAGAAACACTCAGACCAATGCAAACAATCATGTTCATGCACACAAAAATTTGCATTGAGGGGAATCGAACCCGAGACCTCTGCGTAGCAGTCATGTTAACCACAACGCCACATAGGTCGGCGAATCTAAATTGATAATTTAGAAGTTAATATCAACGTCTATCGCTTAAAGACCTCATCCAAAATATTTCTACTCTCCGAGGCATAGGAATGACTTTCACTTCCATCAATTTCCCCGCAGCTTAAGCCACGTCGTCTATTCATCCTGTGAGGAATCTGTCTACACTCCCAACACCTCCCAGCTTAGCTCTCTCTTTCGCGGTATTGGACCTTTTAAGAAGAACCATAAATTAACGACGGCAGTTTCTGCTACATAAGGACTAAGTAAAATGAACAAAATAAGTAAACTTCTATGATAATATAAAGAAGTTTTGTTATTATTTAAATTTCTTATAAATCTGGACTTTTGATAACAGTTTAATAATAATCTCAGTGTAAGAAAGGTTTACTTTATAAGCCGCAAACGCCTGATTTTATACTATGAGCAAATAGTTACAGTATATCTCTGACTAAGTATAAGAAGAGCTTTAAGTTCTATTTACACAAACACATTAACCCCCTTACTCATAAACGCCTCTTAAATTTAATCACTGTTTAGCGAGATTTTTATTACGGAAACCAACCTTATACCAAACAACGTAAGAGTTTAAGCTAATTAATCAATTGACTAAAATTTAAGAGGCGTTTATGAGTAAGGGGGTACATAAATATCTACCACAAACTAAAATATAAATTCAAATTAAATATCCTTCCCGCTTCTTAGATAATATGTATGAATATGCTAATATAACTTACTAAGAATTCCTCCTGTGCCTCCATCGTTCTACAAATTAACGTTGATGTTTATTAGAAAATATAATTTCTCAGACACTCCCGCATTCAAGCCACGTAATACAATTATATGACAATACATTTTGAATTACTTCAAGCACCTAGAGGCAACATGTCTCGCCGTATGAATATTAAAAATCTCGAACTATTCATTCTAAAAAGAACTTTGTAAGTAAAAATACAAGGTATAAATTGCTTTAATAAATGGAAGCAAAGTTAGTTAAGTTAAATTTTGGTGTTTATAAATGATAGGTTGGAATTGCTGACTTGTGATAGAGATTTTGTATTTGTTATTATTAAATTTTTTTATAAATCCGGACTTTTGATAACAGTTTAATAATATCTTAGTACAAGAAAGGCTTATTTTATAAGCCGCAAACGCCTGATTTTATAGTATGAGCAAATAGTTATATTATGTGTTATTGTCACTTAAATTGTAGTAGGTAATATGTTTAAGCAGTGTGTCTTTGTTCCTTGATCACCTACTTAAATATATTGAAATAACAGGTCCCATTAAATACAATGGAGTGTTCCAGACTAGGTGATGTCAAGAATATAATCTTCAAAGTAATAAAATACGTACGAAAACTTATGAAAATAAACTTCATTCATATTGATTAGTTAGTAGTAAGCTTAAGGGTCGTAGCACAAATATAACGTAACGTAAACGGATCGGCACCGCCTCGCCTTTTTCCTCAGTGTCAAACGTCAACAATCCGATTACATTACGATTCCGATTAGAGTGCGTTGCAGTAAGGAGTTTCATACAAATAAAACTGAACGGCTCGAGTTGATACGGTGCCGATCCGTATACGTAACGTTATATTATTATGTGATACGACCCTTAACCCATTTAGACCTGAAACTATTTTTTCCTAAAATTCAGTATTTTTTTGTTATAGTTATGGTTAAATAGTTCCAATTAAGGTATAACAGTGATTTAAAAAAATCTTTGCTGTAAGGGTTGCTGAAAACCACCCGTATCATATGTGATACAGTAGGCTTACGTCTATACAAAAAATACAAGAATTTCATTAATCATCGTTTATTACTTTACATATACATATTGTTATGACTCATTACAAAACAACAAAAAAAGATGTAAGTAAGGTAAAATAAAGGTAGGTAGAGGTAAAATTATTACTTAGAGTGGTATTTCAAGAACACTTTACATGTATTTTATGCATCATGAAGGTCAAAGTGTATGGCAAAGTGCACACCTTGTTCGACAACAAAAGAGTCTTTGCCATCGAATCTTACATCTTGCTCTACTGAAAAGAGTTTGCTTGGTCCAGGTCTCTGTCGAGTCCTATTCTCTTCCATCTCACAACGATGGAAATCCGATGCATGAGTTAGGAGGTCTTATGATTCGCCGTTATCCTTCCAGAGTAAAACCAAGCTTTTTGTACATCCACATCAATGCAATGCAGCAATATGGACCATGCCATTATCTTCTATTATGACAATTCATACCGCGAATGCTTGTTCGGTACGCCCCTGTATTCTGATCAGAACCATCAACTCCTCGCATGTTTTGATTATATTGAGTTTCAGATGTGACTGGGATACCATTATCTTTTGTTTTAGCTGCTGTGAATACTGTGTAGTCCTATGAATTGGTTTCGTAGGAGATCTTTCCTGAAAGACAGAGGTGGCTAGTTTCCATTTCGTTTCTTTAGTACAATACCTTTGCCTTCTTCATCAGTAAGTTCATTAGCCAATGCTGAACTCACTGACAAAGATCTTTATCTTACCACCAAATAATTAGGTGGTGATATAAAAATGTCGGTTTCCAAGGCAGTATATTCTGTATCTTCATCCTCTTAGATCGTAATAATGTCTTCTAACGTCAAAGATCAGAAACAGAAAAGTAAACAGAGTTAGAAAATTCGCTTATAATTCCGTAAAATTTGAATACTCATAAGCCTACTGTATCGTATAGGATACACCAGACTTCAAACAAGAAAAGTACCACTTATGTAACGTAATGGTTCTAATATAATATGCCTATTATGTAGCCACATATTCTAGCATGTAATTTAGTGACATAAAAGATTACCTTTGTTGAAAAAAAAGTGTTATATTACCTCTTTGATGTCATAACGGTGAAACTATCTCCAAATCTCAATTTTCATCAACTCAAAAAACAGCCTTTAACTATTTTTTTAGCAAAATAAGTATTTTTATAATGCTTAGCACTAACCAAAGATGATAAAACGCGTTGTATAAATTAAAACGTAATAGTAGGTAGTTCGCAAGATTTTTTTAATTCTACCGTATCGTATGTGATACGGTAGGTCTAAATGGGTTAAGCTGTTCAATCCTTTTCCATTCAATTATTTTCAAATTTTCCTATCCTTCCTATAAGAAACAATATCAACCAACTCACACCAATATTTCACCCACAAACTTGAACTGAACAAGAAAACTTAACTAAATTCTCATGTACAGTCAGCAACAACTCAGCATGTGTGAAATTAATTTAAGAGAAGAAACTTTGAGTAACTTTGTCGGCATATTGGACCCGACACTTTGTGCAAGTTCATAATAACTAAGCATTTGATATTATCAAAGAGAAGACAGGTATATAAGTTGTGAAGATACAGTTATTTTAGTGAACATAGAACTGTTAAATACTATGTTATGCGCAATTGAATTGTGCTTGTACTGATCTGTCTACTTTTGGGAGTAAGAACCTTGGCAAGGCAGAGACTAGCATTACGGTTTGGTGGGTCAGGTAGAGTCGAATTCATTCCTTTTGCATGAATTAGACATAAAAAAATAGGTTAGAGAAAATACATGTAGGCAGAGTCGAAATTCAGAAGAAGGTTCATTGAGTCAGGCGCCTCACGCATTGATCGACGATTTTATATAAATAGCGGGTCTTCGAATAAGAAAGACAAAAATAAGGTCGCTGATAGTGTAAATAAAATCAGAGGAGGCGTAAGTCCAGTAGTTCACGTCTTGTATAATCTGAATTATGATGATGATAATTTAGGCTTCATCAATTTTCCTTCACCAACTAAATCCGAATTTAATTTACAACATCCGATAACAACAGATAAGACCAGCCTGTCGTTAACAAGAAGGCCTCGGAAAAAAATATGTTACTATCTTTACCTGAAAATTTAATGTTAAAAATACTTTAACAAAATAATTAATAGATCCCAACCCTCCTTTAAGGGGAGCGAGAGTAATAAAGATATTTTTTTTCAACTGCTTTACATTCGAGTAACAAATTTATTATACTTTTTATCCCTTCACGTTGTTAACGCTGGTAATTAGCATAAAAACGTTTATTTTTTCTCTCTTGAATGTTGTTAAGTGTAAGAAAGGTCATATCGTTAAAGTTATTATATGTAATTTTACTTGTTACTTTATGTTTATAGGTCTTTAATAATTATTGCTGGAATAAGTTTTTCTTTTTTGAAATTTAGTACTTACTTGAATATTTAGTAGATGTATTAACAACACACTAATGTCACACTGCAGGGACGGGCCTCCTTTCGTGACGGAGGGATACTAATACCACGCTGGCCAAACGGATTAGTATAGGGTTAAATTTAGTTTTCCTTCTTTTTATTACGTAAAGATAATATTCACAGATAGTCCCATAGTCGGTTTTAACGACATCCATGGGATAAGATGGGGTGGTGACACACTGAATTCTTACTTTGTCACCACACGGAGAAGAGAATTAAGAACATAATATTCCAAAAGCTCAATTAATTTCGATATTGAGCATTTCAAATGCTCAAGGCAAGTGGAGGGATAGATCAAAAACCAAAGGAAGTCTAGTTTTTCATATAAAGTAATAACTAACTAGTTTGTAACATAATATAACTATTTTATTATAGAATAATGATATAAATCATTAATATAAGAATAATTTATAAATCACTGTTTTGTACTTTAAATTCATTGCAATAAAACTAATACCTCTGGCATATTTTTTAAGCAGCATTTATCAAAATTTAAGCTTTGTTACTTATATTGTAATATCTAATTTTTATGTTTATTATAATCACATTATTATTATATTATATTCCCAAACGTTTCTCATCGATAGACATTTTATATTTTTTATTAATAATTTCACATTAATCAGAAGTAATATAACTACATCTTGAAATTATTTTTAAAGGTTTTTTTTTACACAACGCCATCTAGTCCCAAACTAATCAGAGCTTGTACTATGGATACTAGACAACGGATAAACAATGACATACTTTAATTCCTTTTTTTGTAAATAAATACAATATAATAAACATAGAAAACACCCAGACCAATGCAAACAATCAAGTTCATGCGCACAAAGATTTGCATTGAGCGGGAATCAAACCCGAGACCTTTACGTAGCAGTCATGTTATATAACCACTACGCTATAGAGGTTGTCGAGTTAAAAGAATACCCTAAAGGTAGGCCCTAAGCCTCAGAGCAAGGCTTGATCTATTACTATTTGGGAGGTAGATACATACAGTAGCTTAATTTTACCCTGAGACGTTTTTTGATAAAAATAAAGTTTCCTTAACAGACAAGAAGATTTCGAATTCAGATAAGCACCTTACTCAAACCTAGTAACAGTAACAGAAAATTTTGATTATTCACATTTTCATAAGAAAACACATAACGAAAGATTAAAACAGATAAAATAAACTCTAATATAAATTTTGATTGGGCAATTTAAATTGTTGTAATAACATTAAAGATACAATAAAATGTACCTTCTAGTGCCTAATTAAGCAAAAGGGAATGAAGCGTTAATTTTTATAGCTCAGCAATAATATTCCTTAATTTTAATGATCCGAAGAATTACTGAGAAAATACGCAAAACTTGAGTAATGATAAACGGAGTAAGAGCCTTGCTAACTGTTTACTTAGCTACTTTTTTATTAAACGAATAAATGTTGAACAAAGTGTTAAAGCATAAAAGTTACATTTATACCATTAATATAATGGTTTTTGGAATCCGTGTGGTGACAGAGCCAGAATACAATATGTCACCACCCCATCTCATCCCATGAGTGTCGTAAAAACTGACTAAGGGACTACTACGAAAGAAAATAAAAAAGGAAAACTTGAAACTAAACCCTATACCAATCCGTCTGGCCAGCGTGGTATTAGTAGACCAAGTATCCCTTCGTCACGGGAGGAGGCCCGTCACTACAGTGGGACATTGGCTGTTATGATGATGATAATGGTTTTTAATACGCTTTAGAAAGATTTTCTTTAAATGTCTGTTCCTATGACATTTTCTGAATGTTTATTCATTTCTCAATATATAAGTTGTTATTTCGATCATGCACTATTTTAACTGTAAAGTCCCAGATATTCCACGCACTGCGTATGGAATAAATAAGTATTAAATAAATAATCCTTACACATTCACACAACGCCATCTAGTCCCAAACTAAGCAAAGCTTGTACTATGGGTACTAGACAACGGATACACATAGTTAAATACTTTACTTTTATATTTTTTTTGTAAATAGATATATATAGAAAACACTCAGACCAATGCAAGCAACCATGTTCATGCACACAAAGATTTGTACTGAGTGCGAAACGAACCCGAGACCTCTGCGTAGCAGCCATGTAATATACCGACTGCGCCACAGAGGCCAGAATGGCTTCTGGAACGGCATCTCTGGAATAGTGTCCGAAGCAGTATCTGGAATGGCGTCTAGAGCGCCGACTTTAACGGCGTATGGAGCGACTTCGGGAGCGGGATCTGGCTCGGCGTCTGGAACGACGTTAGAATAAGCGTCTATAATGGCGTCTGTAATTTGCCTAGAGAAGCGTCATAATCTTTTACTAAAAATAATTTTGTATTTACTGGCTATCAAAAATTTCTATGTAAATTATATAAACTTAAAAGAAATGGTCTCCATAAACGTGCTTAAAATAATTTTGCAACACCTAAGTCGATCAGCACTCTGAATGGTAATTTTACGAGTTCAGTAGCTTTATATCAAGCTATTTTATGACTCATGACGTCATAAGGCTATATATTACGCTGCACTAGCTTTCTAGCCAGCTTGTGAAACTTTGTAATATAAAGTTGGTGAAGGTAGTTAGGAATAAATTGCAATAGAGTGGCTATCTTAAGTTAATATACAGATTTTGTGGATATTTAATCTTGACGAATATCATCATCATCATAACAGCCCAATTTCGTAAAGATAATATTCACGGATAGTTCCTTAGTCGGTTTTTACGACACCCATGGGATGAGATGGGGTGGTGACATATTGTATTCTTACTCCGTCACCACACGGAAAAACGTCGGAATGAATAGCATAAATTAATATGGACAGTAACAAAAACATTTAGATAGCGTTCGATTTCAAATTATATAAAACTAAATAAACTATTAATATGATATTACTTAGTTATATGATTAATAGGAAAAAATCAACACCTTATCCCATCCTTCATCAATGCAGGATGCCCGGCCCTGCTGTGAGACTTTTAAGAGCTAGTATAGGTATAATACCTATTATAAATGTAATGAACATAAATAAATATTCACGGACATCTGTAAACAGCGCCATTTGTTCCCAAAGTAAGCTAGGCTTAACCTGCTTGTGTTATGAGTAACAGAACAACGAAAACTTATATACTTTTTTGTAAATATATACATATTATACATAGAAACACAAATATTTGCATTGAGCGGGAATCGAACCCGAGACCTCTGCATACCAATCATGTTGTATAACCACTACGCCACAGAGGCCGTCATTTCAATCATGTTTTTATACGTTAGAACAAAAAATAATAGTCTTGTAACAAATTACTAATTGCAATCAACGAAGTGATTTGCCAACGGGAAAAGTAGAAAATAAATTTGATGGGGAAAAAAATGATAACGATTACGTGTTTTGAAAAAACTGGTGTCTAACAACGATAAATTTTACTTTTCACACAAATTTTAACCCTTTTTATACCTGTAAAAATGTTTTTCGACGAATCTTTATTGCAAAACATTGTCTTAATTAGTAAAGAGGTGTAAATTTTATCGTTAGGCTGTATACACAATAACAAGAAATTGAAAAACATTAAATATGATAATTTTACCTATCTTCAAATATTGCCGAAATTTAAATTACCCGTGTAAATTAATACACAGGCATTGGAATATAAGTATACTATTATACTAACTTAAATATAAATTAATAAAAACTTAAAAGCACCAGTCGAACTTTTACTGGGTCCGAATGCCTTACCTCTTTCCTCGAGATAATATTATCTTAATCTTATTAATTATATTTGCAAAGTAAAAAGCGAATAGATGTACTTTAGAATGCGAGGCTTAGTTTGTTGTAACTTGCGGCTTAATTATTGTTAACTAGTCCGTGCGCAGATTCCTTGTGAAAAATTAACATACTGTAGAGTCCATACAAGTACGAACAAAGAAGTTCAGCACTTCTTTATGTGCAAAACCATCAAACAATGGAACTCTTTGCCAGCCCACGTGTTTTCTTCAAACTACGAACCTGGTTCTTCCAAGCGAGGCGTGAAAAAGGATCTTCTTAAGCCGCCATAGTGGAGACATTCATGCCTCTACAAATATTGTAGCTGGCACGGTGCTCGCCATTCTTGGACTCTATTGAATGCTTAACATCAGGCACCATAGAGTCATTCTGGTAGACCAATTAAAATATACATATATAGCTTAGGACAAAGTGTACAAAACTTAAAATATAAAAATTAATAGATAAATACTTATCTCAAAAACATTTTGCTTTAAACTCTTGCTGTAATAATCTTGAATTAACTTTTAAACATGTCAGACACATTTTACTCAGCCTGAAATTATACAACCAATCTATATTAATAATATTAAAATAAGTTTTCGTAATTTTATCATCGACAATGTAAATTAATTTGGACGCTCCAGTATGCATCTACCCTTATAAAACTTCCCCGCTCAGTATTGCTATAAAAAAAGTCGTTACAATAATAATTTTTACTGGCAATCCTTTGTTTTTACTTGAGGCGTGATAAAAAGTTTTTCTTCCTTTTCAACAGATACAGAAATAACATTAGAATTGAATTAGAGAAGTTTTGTCTTACTGTGTTTTTAATTTTATTTCTTTTACAATTTTTTTATGGAAGTTTTAAAACTTAAATAATAATGTTTTTTGTATATTTTGTTGAATACAAAAGGAAACTTTTAAATTGTAGATTAGTTATTTGATACGATTACAGATGCTTTTAAAATACATTATACATTTAAGCTATTTTTATCCCATTTCATTAGACAATCCTAAGTTTAGACTTTATTGCTGGCGATAAAATCATTTATATTATAGTACCAACTAATGTTGTATGTAATGTCATTGCGCAGTGATTAACCCCAAGGTCAAAACTAGAATACAATCCATAAACAGGCTAGATTATCTGCCTGGAACAATGCCAGACAAAGTCAGGGTCTAGGTCTCACGGAAAAGAAGCGACAAAACCGCGCCTTTCCCAGAAACAATAATAGAGCATATTTTTTTTAAGAAAGCTTCTGCACAAGGCATATGGCCCTGTCGCGGGGCTATTGCAGACATGAAATGAAAATATACATTTTCATTTCATGAACATCGATCTTCGTATTCGTGTGGTGACGGAGTAAGAATACAATATGTCACCTCCCCATCTCACCCCACGGGTGTCGTAAAAACCGACTATGGGACTATCCGTGAATATTATATTTACGAAATAAAAAAGAAGGAAAACTGAAAATTAAACCTTATACCAATCCATCTGGCCAGCGTGATATTAGAAGGCCAACAATCCCTCCGTCACGGGAGGAGGCCCGTCCTTGCAGTCGGACATTAATGGGCTGTTATGATGATGATGATTCGTCGACCGTCAACCTAGTTAGGGTGGAGGGATACCGATGGTAAAGGAGTCACAGAACCGCTTAAAGTGGAAATATTTGTAGAAAAATAAACATTTGCATTGGCTTATAATATGATGAACTCGTATTTAACTTTATTAAAAAAAAAACAAACACAACTAAAATAAAACTAACGTGTGGAAGTCACATTAAACTAATTAAGTAATGATAAAAAAACGTCATTATGAGCTCAGTATTATAACTTAATAGATCATACCAGCATATTAATATAGCCTCGAAAAGGTTATTAACGTCAAGGTGGATAATTATAAACAAGATTTGCCTAGGTCAAGGTGTAATAACAATGGCGTTTTATTAGTTTATATTTTAATATTAATAGGTTAATATTATGCAGCATATATCGTGATAATAAAATAATAATTAATAATAATGACGGCCTCTTTGGCGTAGTGGTTATACAACATGACTGCTACGCAGAGGTCTCGGGTTCGATTCCCGCTCAATGCAAATATTTGTGGATATGAACATAATTATTTGCATTGGTCTGAGTGTTTCGATGTATAATATATATCTATTTAATATCCCTTGTTCTGTTACCCATAAAACAAGCATGTTAAGCCTAGCTTACTTTGGGAACAGGTGGCTCTGTGTAGAGATGTCCGTGAATTAATATTTGAAGAAGGCTATGTCCAGTAGTGGACATTTTTTTGATTATCGATAATGAGGTAGCGTAAAATATTTAAGTCATTCTATTGTCATTCTATCCGTGAATATTATCTTTATTCAATAAAAAGAATATAAATATTAAATAAAAAGAAGGAAAACTTGAAATTAAACCCTATACCAATCCGTCTGGCCAGCGTGGTATTAGTAGGCCAAGTATCCCTCCGTCATGGGAGGAGGCCCGTCCCTGCAGTGGAACATTGATGGGCTGTTATGATGATGACGGCAGTGTATTATATATTTTTTTGTAATTAGTCTCATGAGCCAGAATACGGCCTAGAATGGCAACGGTTTTTTACCAAGATATGGTTGTGTTATTCCGAGCAAGCATAAGCTTTGCTTAAGAATTTAAAAATGTTACCTTCTACACGGTTGATGCATACCGCGACCGTAACGCCACTGAATATAGTACCCGGCAGTAAATATTGCACATCGACCTGTAGAAAGAGACAATCGGTGAATTTCGGCTTCGTAGAGCGTCATCTCTAAAAAATACATAATTGTTATGATATTAAGTAATTGGGACATGTTTAAATACTTTCTGCAGCCTAATTGAGTTTTTCCTTACTATTCACCACGTTGACGAAGCAGAGGGCCAATTAGATTTAATATCAAAAGGTCCTATGAAAATCCTAATGCAGATGAGATCTTCAGTTCCTCCAAATTATATTTTAATTACAAAATTAAACACAATATTTTATTTATTTTAACAGTTACAAGTAAATAATGAACTGTTTTCCTGCTTCTTTACGCTAAACTCCCTGTTAATACAATAATTATGTGTTTTGCAAAGTAAATACCACAGAGTAAATAAATATTAGCTATGTTGATACTTACTACATTACGTAGTCTTATTTGTGATTCAATTACGTAGTTTCCTAATATAAATTGTTGTACAATACTTCGAAATGTCCGTGTGGTGATAAAATATACAAGAGTTTTTTGAAACAAACAATTTTGAGATAAAAATTGACGTCAACTAAAACGTCAAGCAAAGAAACGAACAAGATTACAATTTCGTTTCTTTCCAGAGGATAGACTTCCAAATTCATGGTCTAATAGTAGGTATTTACAATGGTTTAAGATGCCCATTACACTAGGACCGACGACCTGTGAATTAATAGGGCTGGATGAGACTGACAAGATACGAGAGGCGCTAACTTCGGGAGGTAATCGCTGAATTAGATACGAGCACCGCATTGTATACTCATAAAACGTCTCTTAAAAAACTAATTCTAACTCTCTCTCGTGTGGTGACGGAGTAAGAATACAATATGTCGCCACCCCATCTCATCCCATGGGTGTCGTAAAAATCGACTAAGGCACTATCCGTGATTATTATCTTTACGAAATAAAAAGAAGGAAAACTTGAAATTAAACCCTATACCAACCCGTCTGGCCAGCGTGGTATTAGTAGGCCAATTATCCCTCCGTCATGGGAGGAGGCCTGTCCCTGCAGTGGGACATTAATGGGCTGTTATGAAAAAAAACTTAAGCATAAGGTCTTTTCATACGTTATGAAATACATCTGAAGTACCGTTTCACTCCTAAACGGAAGATCCTCAGAAACAAAGTTGACATCAGTCTGACCAGCAACAAAACCTTATTTTTTTATCCTCAATCATAATTTAATAACTGTAATATTGACGTATTACATTGTTACTGTTAAATGACTAATGCAAATAACTCATGTTTTTTTTACCTTTCGAGTGTCTGTTTTTTATTAGCAGAGGAGTAAAGCGACGATTACACTAGACTACATGTAGTCAACTACATCTTGTAGGAGACTACAATGACATGTAGTCTCCTACAAGATGTATATATATTTTGTAGGAGACTACATGTCATTCATCTATAGAATATATTTTCTCTCTCTTATTCTCTATTCTGTTACGACTAGTGTCCTATACTATTTTCCTCTTTAGCCAGTAATATACATATGTTAAATCCCCCTTACACAACAAGGAACACAATAAATCGACAAAGTTTAATACACATACGTTCTCTGACTTTAATCTAAAACTTATCACATAGTGCCTCCCAAGAGCCAAGTTAGAAGGTTGCTCAATTAGCCACGAAGCACCATGTTAAGTAAGGACCTTGAAAACTTGGAACTTAGCAATGCATTAAACCGTGCAAGTGATAACTCTCTCTGTAAATTCCGATGTAGGTACAAAAGTTTGAACTTAAGTTTTCGAAATGTCGTGATTATATCGATACAAGAAGTTTTAGTTTTCGTAAAAAACTTTATGTTATAGGAAAAACATCCATACTTAATATTATAAATGGGAAAGTGTGTCTTTCTTTTACGGCATAACGGAGCGTATCTGTGGCGTAGTGGTTATGTAACATGACTGCTACGCAGAGGTCTAGGGTTCGATTCCCACTCAATGCAAATATTTGTGTACATGATTGTTTACATTGGTCTGTGTGTTTTCTATGTAATTATGTATGTATTTACAAAAAAAAGTATTTAAGTATGTTTATCCGTTGTCTAGTACCCATAGTACAAGCTCTGCTTAGTTTAGGACTAGATGGCGTTGTGTAAATGTGTGAGGAATATTTATTTTATATATATTATTTAATTTTCGTGATAATACAGATACATTTTACGATCATAATATTTTATTCACAGCCTCATTGTTAAAATTGTTTCTACGCAAGGAAGCAATGAAAAGAATTTTTATGTTTCGTATTGCAAAAACAACATATTTTGCAGTTAGTTGACTTTGAGGCATTCTATGTGACTAAATAATTTTTAAACCTGAATATTTTATTATTTAAAAATCTAATCATATTATTAAGTTGTCTATTTTTTATTATTATCTATGTCAGAGTTAATTTATTCAGCTTGGCAGTTTTGTGTATTACAGTAGACACAATAGCAATTAGCTTATGACGTCTCATTTTTTTTATAGACCCCTTACAAGGTGAACTGACGATCTGACGAAGAAAGGCACAGGATAGATAAAGGTGAAAATTAAAGATCTCCAACAGTGGACGTCTTTTGACTAAGATGATAAAAATAATGATAAAAAGCTTAAATTTTACATAATGTTTAAACAGATAAACATTTTTAATATTACTTGATAACACAAAAAGAAATAAATATCCGTGTGGTGACGGAGTAAGAATACAATATGTCACCACCCCATCTCATCCCATGGGTGTCGTAAAAACCGACTAAGGGAATAACCGTAACTACTATCTTTACGAAATATAAAGAAGGAAAACTTGAAATTAAACCCTATACCAATCCGTCTGGCCAGCGTGGTATTAGTAGGCCAAGTAACCCTTCGTCACGGGAGGAGGCCCGTCCCTGCAGTGGGACATGAATGGGCTGTTATGATTATGATGAACACAAAAAGAAAACACTTTTTTTACGCTAACAGCAATTGACATGGCACAAACAATAACGTGATCTTATTTGCGATTTAAATGTACAACACTTGGTTGTTTTTTTTTTTTTTGAACGCCACGAATGACGTCGCCTGGGCTGAACATGCCCAGACTACCTCCGGTCTATTTTTGGGAGGGGGTGGAAAACTCTCATGAGTACACCGAGGGAGGCCCTATGTCCCTGCGGGTTATGCCGAGACTCTTACCGGCTAAAAACCACCAGACCTACTACTCGGTTGCCCTATGGGCTACTAAGCGAATCGGAACGTCCCCCCCAGACTGGGGTCCGGGGAAGCGTTTCTTAGATAAGCGTCGCCCCATTGAAGGGACGCCCGCTTGATTTTCCCTAATAGAACCCTACTTAGAGAATCATGATTAGAGCGCGCACTGCGTTCAGGTCATGTTATAGACTAACAGAAATTACATCTATTTAAATACTTTAATACTCCTCTAATATCTGTTATTATGGTATTTAGTAAAACCAGTTGTATTATTGCGTTACAATAAACATAGTACCTACATCTTTTAACTTCTATTGTATCTAATAGAGATATTTTAGTTTTTATATTTACCTACAAATCAGATTGTAACAATTTACTATTGTCATTGGGAAGGACTGTTTCCCAACACACAGCTCACGCTAGTTTGGGAACCAGGGAGCTTTGTTAAAATTGTATATCCTTTTTTGTTACAATAAATAAAACAAAATAAAAAAAAAATATTGTTTTATTGTTTTAACTCCTAAGGCTGATTTCTAGGTGATCCTAAAATAACTGGACTATTATTACTTTAAAGTATTTTGAGTAATAGTACTATAATCCAGTTATTTTAGATTTTATCTGCGGAATGATTCCTAGTGAGCTGGAGTTGTGTATACGGTATTGCAATGAACATAATTTAATCCAAGAATTTCTGAATGATAAAAATTTATAAATACTTACTCATAAAGATAGGCATATTGCTAAGATTTGTTTTAATTGTGCATGTAACTATATTATTTTATAAATTAATTATTGTATGCTTAACCGCAGGACTTTTTGGGACTGTATTCTTTATGTATGAACTTTATTCACCTATGCCCACAATAAACTGATTTGATTTGATAATTATGAAAACTCAGCATCGATATCGTCTTGGCTAAAATGTTGTGAAATTCGCGGCAGTCGTTGTATCAATCCCATCTTTATATTGAGTGCATAGGTATGGTTGTAAATGCTCGTCCCATAGAATAAGTTTTTCTCAATATTATATGTCAAAATTCAAGGATTTTCACAACAAAAACCGTAGCTTTAGAAAGCCCTAATTGTTTCAAACGTAAACATTTATATTCTATTTGCGTTATGATCTTTTGCTACCGGAAAACAATTACTAGGTATGTCATAGGTCACTAACATTAAGCCATCGTTATTAAAGAAACAATGTTATGTGTAATTATTTTAATAATTAGTTAACTATAGAATAAAGCAAGTAATTATAGTTTGCACAAAAAGTTCAACTTAATGATAAACATCGCTCTTTAGAAATGTTTTACTTAGTAGTGCTTGAACAATACTTGATTATAACAATTATCTTACATATCTATACTTAACCCGGCGTCATTGGGGTTGGGTCTGTGCGACCCGCCACATTTTATTTTGCCTTGTAGATCGGTTACTATACGTGTGACGTAGCTACTCTTCTCAATAGCTGGAGCTGTTGAGTTATCCTACACGTCACAAGCAACACGTAAGTCGTGCCACGGCTGCAGTGGGAGATACAGGTGCACAAAGTTAAAAAAGGTACGAAGGACCCATCCCCGCAGTCGGTGTAACAATTTCGCGCCGTTTTGTATAGATATTGTTTTTCTTATTATCTGTGTTTTTATCATTTTTATGTTTGATTTTTCGTTGTTATTTACAATATTATAGCTAGTTATATAAAGTTCAATGTATTTTTATAGATACCTAGTAATAAATAGACCGTGTGAACGACAGCGTTTTCTGCTGACTGTACCAAAAATTAAAATTTTAAATATTTTTTTTTTCTTTTAAATTTATTTAGTAACTTACCAAAAAGTGCCAATAAAACGTTAAAACTGATTGTTAATTAATAATACAATTACATTTAAGTAGAAGAGAAATTTCTTGTTGATAAAAGTAGATCTTTTTAAAAAAAAATATTGTACTTAATTAAAACATAATATAACACAAGATTTGTGTTTCATTTAATCATATAATAACCAACAATTCAAACATAAATAAATATAAACTTTGTTATTTATAAAGTATTGAAATAATTTTGACATTATATTATATATATTATATACTTTCTTTACTGGACGACAAAGCTCCTGGTAAGGACGGTATCAGTAATAAACTTCTCAAAGAAATCAGGGGTAGCATTGTACCTCCTTTGACGGAAATTTACAATTTGAGTTTGCAAACAGGTGTCTTCCCTGACGAATGGAAAACAGCGACTATTAAACCTATTTACAAAACTGGCTCTAAGACAAATCCCGAAAGTTATCGACCTATATGACCTATATGATACTGGAGAGAATTGTTAACAGTAGACTGGTACGGTATCTCGAAGCAAACCATCTTATATCGGATAATCAGTACGGTTTTAGAAAAGGGAAATCGACAGAGGAAGCAATTTCAATGTTAACCACTTCAGTAACATCTAACCTGGACAGAAATAGGAGTTGCATAGGCGTATTTCTCGACTTGGCCAGAGCCTTTGACACCGTTTCGATTCCTATACTAGTACAAAAGCTGGAAAAACAATTTGGCATAAGAGGTGTGGCACTGGAATGGTTTAGGAGTTATTTGACGGGTAGAAGACACTGTATTAGTATTGACAATCATACGAGTGATTTCCACACAATGAGTTTTGGCGTGCCACAGGGCAGTGTATTGGGACCGACGCTGTTTATCATGTATATGAACGACATACACAGCATTACAAGTCACAAAGTTATTTGTTATGCTGATGATACAGCGATCATCTTCAGCGGTGCTAATTGGAAAGAGGTTTTCTTTGAGGCTCAGAGGGGAATGAATAAAGTCGTAAAGTGGCTAAATCACAACCTACTGACACTCAATTCCAAGAAAACTAAATACATATGCTTTCACAAAACGGCAAGGTCAGCTCCAGCAGATTCCCTGGCCATTAAATTTCAAACGTGTATGTCATCTGAATGTTCTTGTTGTGAAAACTTCCAAAAAGCTGACTTCCTAAAATATCTTGGTATAATTATTGACAAAGGCTTAAATTTCAAAGAACATATTACCACCTTGTCAGGGAGAGTAAGAAAAACAACTAACATTATGAAGCTTCTTCGGTCCAGTGCATCGGTGGATACCTTAAAAAGGGTATATTTTGCGCTGACACAGTCACTTATCACCTACTGTATTTCAGTCTGGGGTGGAGCTGCGAAGACCTTTATGCTGGTTGTGGAAAGGGCCCAACGTTCTGTGCTTAAAACTATGTACAAAAGACACTACAGGTACCCAACCGACCAGCTCTACAAAGACTGCAAGGTTCTCAACGTTCGGCAATTGTTTTGTCTATCAACATTCATAAAGACACATAAATTAGTTTTGACTTCTGCAGAGCTTAAAAATCTTTTAAGACGTAGGGTTTTCCGAATTGAAGTACCCAGGGTGAACACTTCCTTTGCGAGACGTTTGAGTCCTTTTGTTGATGGCTACATATACAACAAGGTAGTTCAGCATTGTGGCATAAGGGATTGGTCTATAAGGGAGGCAAAAATGAAGGCTGCGGAATGGCTTGCATCTCTAGATTATGAGGCCACTGAAAAACTCTTAGATCACGTAGCATAGAAAAAAAAACACACACACAAAAACACTATGCTATCTAATCAAATTTAAATAATCATTGTTTCTTTTTATTCGTATATAAGTATGTACAGTCAGCCCCAAAAGTCGCTGAACACATTTTAAATTCCAAAACTGCTGAACACTAAAAGTGGCATAAGTCAGTGTTGCAACAAGAGTACAAAATAAGCTAAACGTACAAAACGACCATAACACGCTGCACACGGTTATTCCAAAAGTAGCTGCACACGGGTATTTCAAAAGTAGCTGAACACTAGTGTTCCAAAAGTAGCTGAACACTAGTGTCTATTATGTTTACTCGTTGGAATAGATACATAATTTCAACACAATTCACTGAGATTCGATAGCCTAGGGTATAGAACACTCGACTTTGATGAAGTAGACGTGCGTTCGAAACCGGGTTGTGCCAAGTATTTTTTTTGGTTTTTTTATTTTTTATTTATTGTATTTTATCTCAAAAAAAAACAAGTAACTTAAATTCACCGTCACTGTTCACAGGTATTTTAATAAAGTTAAAATATTATTTTTAATTTTTAATTGAAAATTAAATAGTATTTTTATTTAATTTTTAATTTAATGAAGAATGATCATTATGACTTTAAATTGTATGAGAAACATTTTCGGAGATTTGATGATATGAGTTGAAATGTTATGTAAGAAGAAGTGCTCCCTGTTGTGCGACATTTAACTTAATAGTTTTATGACATGCAACTAAAATTAACTCTAGAGGTGATAAAGCCATTTAATTAATTTATTAATTAAATTATTTAATTTAATTGTCGAATATACATTTTTTTCGTAAACAAAGTCGCGGGTTACAGCTTGTATTAAATAATAATAGTAGAAAACAAAATAAGAAAAAATAAAAAAACACAAAAAGTAATCCGTTCCTCAGGATCGAACCAGAGCTGTTTTCTTTTCACCCAAGCTCTATACAAGCAAAGCTATCGTGTTGACAACTGTTTTGATGAAATTGTTAATGTAGTATTCCGCTTTGAAATTGGCTTGACTTTTGTCTACTGTCAAAATCACTCACTACAACTATAATACACTGAAACTCGACCGCAGATGAGCGACGCAGCGGGCGACGTTGCCGTTCAGTCATGCGCGGCTCCCGTATACTGCACGAGTTGGCAACATCGATACTTCTGAAATACCCGTGTGCTGATACTTTTTGAAATACCCATGTGCAGCTACTTTTGGAATAACCGTGTGCAGCGTGTTATGGTCGTTTTGTACGTTTAGCTTATTTTGTACTCTTGTTGCGACACTGACTTATGCCACTTTTAGTGTTCAGCAGTTTTGAAATTTAAAATGTGTTCAGCGACTTTTGGGGCTGACTGTACCTATACCTACTATTGTATTGTATTTGCATGGATGAATATATTAATTATATAATTATTTATCTATCTGTTTTTACATGTTTGACACAAATTAGTTGGTTATAGTTTTTTTTTTTTTTTTATATATATATTTTTTTTATTTTTTATTATAGTTTAAAATCAAATATTTTATTCACAGCCTCATTGTTAAAATTGTTTCTACGCAAGGAAGCAATGAAAAGAATTTTTATGTTTCGTATTGCAAAAACAACATATTTTGCAGTTAGTTGACTTTGAGGCATTCTATGTGACTAAATAATTTTTAAACCTGAATATTTTATTATTTAAAAATCTAATCATATTATTAAGTTGTCTATTTTTTATTATTATCTATGTCAGAGTTAATTTATTCAGCTTGGCAGTTTTGTGTATTACAGTAGACACAATAGCAATTAGCTTATGACGTCTCATTTTTTTTATAGACCCCTTACAAGGTGAACTGACGATCTGACGAAGAAAGGCACAGGATAGATAAAGGTGAAAATTAAAGATCTCCAACAGTGGACGTCTTTTGACTAAGATGATAAAAATAATGATAAAAAGCTTAAATTTTACATAATGTTTAAACAGATAAACATTTTTAATATTACTTGATAACACAAAAAGAAATAAATATCCGTGTGGTGACGGAGTAAGAATACAATATGTCACCACCCCATCTCATCCCATGGGTGTCGTAAAAACCGACTAAGGGAATAACCGTAACTACTATCTTTACGAAATATAAAGAAGGAAAACTTGAAATTAAACCCTATACCAATCCGTCTGGCCAGCGTGGTATTAGTAGGCCAAGTAACCCTTCGTCACGGGAGGAGGCCCGTCCCTGCAGTGGGACATGAATGGGCTGTTATGATTATGATGAACACAAAAAGAAAACACTTTTTTTACGCTAACAGCAATTGACATGGCACAAACAATAACGTGATCTTATTTGCGATTTAAATGTACAACACTTGGTTGTTTTTTTTTTTTTTGAACGCCACGAATGACGTCGCCTGGGCTGAACATGCCCAGACTACCTCCGGTCTATTTTTGGGAGGGGGTGGAAAACTCTCATGAGTACACCGAGGGAGGCCCTATGTCCCTGCGGGTTATGCCGAGACTCTTACCGGCTAAAAACCACCAGACCTACTACTCGGTTGCCCTATGGGCTACTAAGCGAATCGGAACGTCCCCCCCAGACTGGGGTCCGGGGAAGCGTTTCTTAGATAAGCGTCGCCCCATTGAAGGGACGCCCGCTTGATTTTCCCTAATAGAACCCTACTTAGAGAATCATGATTAGAGCGCGCACTGCGTTCAGGTCATGTTATAGACTAACAGAAATTACATCTATTTAAATACTTTAATACTCCTCTAATATCTGTTATTATGGTATTTAGTAAAACCAGTTGTATTATTGCGTTACAATAAACATAGTACCTACATCTTTTAACTTCTATTGTATCTAATAGAGATATTTTAGTTTTTATATTTACCTACAAATCAGATTGTAACAATTTACTATTGTCATTGGGAAGGACTGTTTCCCAACACACAGCTCACGCTAGTTTGGGAACCAGGGAGCTTTGTTAAAATTGTATATCCTTTTTTGTTACAATAAATAAAACAAAATAAAAAAAAAATATTGTTTTATTGTTTTAACTCCTAAGGCTGATTTCTAGGTGATCCTAAAATAACTGGACTATTATTACTTTAAAGTATTTTGAGTAATAGTACTATAATCCAGTTATTTTAGATTTTATCTGCGGAATGATTCCTAGTGAGCTGGAGTTGTGTATACGGTATTGCAATGAACATAATTTAATCCAAGAATTTCTGAATGATAAAAATTTATAAATACTTACTCATAAAGATAGGCATATTGCTAAGATTTGTTTTAATTGTGCATGTAACTATATTATTTTATAAATTAATTATTGTATGCTTAACCGCAGGACTTTTTGGGACTGTATTCTTTATGTATGAACTTTATTCACCTATGCCCACAATAAACTGATTTGATTTGATAATTATGAAAACTCAGCATCGATATCGTCTTGGCTAAAATGTTGTGAAATTCGCGGCAGTCGTTGTATCAATCCCATCTTTATATTGAGTGCATAGGTATGGTTGTAAATGCTCGTCCCATAGAATAAGTTTTTCTCAATATTATATGTCAAAATTCAAGGATTTTCACAACAAAAACCGTAGCTTTAGAAAGCCCTAATTGTTTCAAACGTAAACATTTATATTCTATTTGCGTTATGATCTTTTGCTACCGGAAAACAATTACTAGGTATGTCATAGGTCACTAACATTAAGCCATCGTTATTAAAGAAACAATGTTATGTGTAATTATTTTAATAATTAGTTAACTATAGAATAAAGCAAGTAATTATAGTTTGCACAAAAAGTTCAACTTAATGATAAACATCGCTCTTTAGAAATGTTTTACTTAGTAGTGCTTGAACAATACTTGATTATAACAATTATCTTACATATCTATACTTAACCCGGCGTCATTGGGGTTGGGTCTGTGCGACCCGCCACATTTTATTTTGCCTTGTAGATCGGTTACTATACGTGTGACGTAGCTACTCTTCTCAATAGCTGGAGCTGTTGAGTTATCCTACACGTCACAAGCAACACGTAAGTCGTGCCACGGCTGCAGTGGGAGATACAGGTGCACAAAGTTAAAAAAGGTACGAAGGACCCATCCCCGCAGTCGGTGTAACAATTTCGCGCCGTTTTGTATAGATATTGTTTTTCTTATTATCTGTGTTTTTATCATTTTTATGTTTGATTTTTCGTTGTTATTTACAATATTATAGCTAGTTATATAAAGTTCAATGTATTTTTATAGATACCTAGTAATAAATAGACCGTGTGAACGACAGCGTTTTCTGCTGACTGTACCAAAAATTAAAATTTTAAATATTTTTTTTTTCTTTTAAATTTATTTAGTAACTTACCAAAAAGTGCCAATAAAACGTTAAAACTGATTGTTAATTAATAATACAATTACATTTAAGTAGAAGAGAAATTTCTTGTTGATAAAAGTAGATCTTTTTAAAAAAAAATATTGTACTTAATTAAAACATAATATAACACAAGATTTGTGTTTCATTTAATCATATAATAACCAACAATTCAAACATAAATAAATATAAACTTTGTTATTTATAAAGTATTGAAATAATTTTGACATTATATTATATATATTATATACTTTCTTTACTGGACGACAAAGCTCCTGGTAAGGACGGTATCAGTAATAAACTTCTCAAAGAAATCAGGGGTAGCATTGTACCTCCTTTGACGGAAATTTACAATTTGAGTTTGCAAACAGGTGTCTTCCCTGACGAATGGAAAACAGCGACTATTAAACCTATTTACAAAACTGGCTCTAAGACAAATCCCGAAAGTTATCGACCTATATGACCTATATGATACTGGAGAGAATTGTTAACAGTAGACTGGTACGGTATCTCGAAGCAAACCATCTTATATCGGATAATCAGTACGGTTTTAGAAAAGGGAAATCGACAGAGGAAGCAATTTCAATGTTAACCACTTCAGTAACATCTAACCTGGACAGAAATAGGAGTTGCATAGGCGTATTTCTCGACTTGGCCAGAGCCTTTGACACCGTTTCGATTCCTATACTAGTACAAAAGCTGGAAAAACAATTTGGCATAAGAGGTGTGGCACTGGAATGGTTTAGGAGTTATTTGACGGGTAGAAGACACTGTATTAGTATTGACAATCATACGAGTGATTTCCACACAATGAGTTTTGGCGTGCCACAGGGCAGTGTATTGGGACCGACGCTGTTTATCATGTATATGAACGACATACACAGCATTACAAGTCACAAAGTTATTTGTTATGCTGATGATACAGCGATCATCTTCAGCGGTGCTAATTGGAAAGAGGTTTTCTTTGAGGCTCAGAGGGGAATGAATAAAGTCGTAAAGTGGCTAAATCACAACCTACTGACACTCAATTCCAAGAAAACTAAATACATATGCTTTCACAAAACGGCAAGGTCAGCTCCAGCAGATTCCCTGGCCATTAAATTTCAAACGTGTATGTCATCTGAATGTTCTTGTTGTGAAAACTTCCAAAAAGCTGACTTCCTAAAATATCTTGGTATAATTATTGACAAAGGCTTAAATTTCAAAGAACATATTACCACCTTGTCAGGGAGAGTAAGAAAAACAACTAACATTATGAAGCTTCTTCGGTCCAGTGCATCGGTGGATACCTTAAAAAGGGTATATTTTGCGCTGACACAGTCACTTATCACCTACTGTATTTCAGTCTGGGGTGGAGCTGCGAAGACCTTTATGCTGGTTGTGGAAAGGGCCCAACGTTCTGTGCTTAAAACTATGTACAAAAGACACTACAGGTACCCAACCGACCAGCTCTACAAAGACTGCAAGGTTCTCAACGTTCGGCAATTGTTTTGTCTATCAACATTCATAAAGACACATAAATTAGTTTTGACTTCTGCAGAGCTTAAAAATCTTTTAAGACGTAGGGTTTTCCGAATTGAAGTACCCAGGGTGAACACTTCCTTTGCGAGACGTTTGAGTCCTTTTGTTGATGGCTACATATACAACAAGGTAGTTCAGCATTGTGGCATAAGGGATTGGTCTATAAGGGAGGCAAAAATGAAGGCTGCGGAATGGCTTGCATCTCTAGATTATGAGGCCACTGAAAAACTCTTAGATCACGTAGCATAGAAAAAAAAAACACACACAAAAACACTATGCTATCTAATCAAATTTAAATAATCATTGTTTCTTTTTATTCGTATATAAGTATGTACCTATACCTACTATTGTATTGTATTTGCATGGATGAATATATTAATTATATAATTATTTATCTATCTGTTTTTACATGTTTGACACAAATTAGTTGGTTATAGTTTTTTTTTTTTTTTTTATATATATATTTTTTTTATTTTTTATTATAGTTTAAAATCAAATGTTTTTAGATGTAAAATTATTGGTAAACGTTAAGGCATCCACAGGACAGGCTTGCCTAGTGTGGAGCTAATGGATACTTTGTGTAAGAATTGTACTGGTTTTGGTTAATAAATGATTTTTATTTTTTTTATTATTTTATTATGTACGGGTCGGTGAGACCCACCCCAACGTCCGTGTAACACTTTACCACCCCCATGACGCCGATTAAAAACTATATTGATCTACTAAACCGATTTAAAAAAAAAACTGTGTTGAATAGTCCATTTGTCGGGGAGTGTCATAGGCTATATAGTATCACGCTATTACTAATAGGAGTGGAGCAGTAATAAAATAAGTTTAAAAAAGTGACGCGTTTTTTCGCCGCTTAACGAATTGGGAACGGGTCAGCTAGTAAAGAATGAATTGAGAAAGAATTGTATTTGGCGAGGTCGCAGGTTCGAATCCTATGCAAAATCCACAAATATTATTGTCCTAAGTTTGGATGTTCATTGTTCACGTAAAATTGTATTGATGTTCGTAAAGTATAAGAGCACGATCACTAGAATGTGAGTCGTCTTTTTGGAAAATGAAAAAATACTGTATTTATAATATAAGCTGCCCCATCTCATCCCATGGGTGTCGTAAAAACCGACTAAGGGACTAACCGTAAACATTATCTTTACAAAGTAAAAAAAAGGAAAACTTGAAACTTAACCCTATACCAATCCGTCTGGTCAGCGTGGTATTGGAAGGCCAAGTATCCTTCCGTCACGGGAGGAGGCCCATCCCTGTAGTGCGACATTGATGGGCTGTTATGATGATGATGATTATAAGCAACCCCAAATACTAATTCTGTTCAAGCGAAGTCGCGACCACCAGCTAGTATCACTCATTATGATTGTCATGGCAGATCATTTACGCTACAGTAAGGACGGGGATTTACCAGAGATAAAGGAAATCTTGCCTTATGGGTCAAGGGTATATAAGTTTTCAACAGGTCAATTTCGACTTTAATAGTAAAGTAGGAGAAGACAATTTGAAACTTGACATCACCGATGAAATAAAGCAAAATTAATATAAACTTATTAATAACTCCGTGTGGTGACGGAGTAAGTATACAATATGTCACCACCCCATCTCATCCCATAGGTATCGTAATAACCGACTAAGGGACTATCCGAAAATATTATCTTTACGAAATAAAAAGAAGGAAAATTTGAAATAAACAATATACCAATCCGTATGGCCAGCGTGGTAGGCCAAGTAACCCTCCGTCACTGTAGGAGGCCCGTCCCTGCAGTGGGAAATGGGCTGTAATGATGAATATAAACTAAACAGAAAAAGTAGTGGTGATGAAGTTTGGATAAAATTGTCATCACTCTAACTTATCCTGTTGGTGTCCTAATTTATTGTCAAAAAGCAGGATAAGGGGGACTGACACTGTCATGAAAAATAAAATTGAATGATGAAAAGCAGGACGATAGAGACATCTTAAAATTACTTTGTATAACTCTACAAATTTTTAAATTGATGAGTAACTTAATTTTTTATTTATTTATTTTATTTTTTTTATTGGCTCACCAACAATTGTTTACACTTATTCTAGTTTATACAAAGCATCCAAATAAAAAACATAATCTGGTGTAACAATAATAATTAATTATTTTTTATTGCAAGTATCTTAATTTTTTTATTTTTTTCATGAATCGATTATGTTTTTTTTTAACATTTTCTGTATTTTAACGTAACATCAACCTCCCAGCTGCGGGTCCCCCGTGCAATGTTTTCCAAGCGCTGCATTCTGATTATGAATAAATGAGGGACTTTACAACAGATCATCTTCATAGCTGCTGCCCATACTTTCATATATACTAGCCAATCACTCAGAAAAATAAGTTAACAATACATGTAATAGAAAAGACGGAACCTTCGATACGTCATTCTAAACTTCGTACTCAAATAGTCTAATGACGTAAAATTTGATTATAAGTTATGCAAATAAAAATCGTTTTGTTTGTTATTTATTGATAGGATTAAGGTGAGTCCCCACATTAAGCGGAAGAAAACGCAGTAGTTACACATTTCTACGGCTTACTGAAGTTACGACGAAGATGACAACAGAGAATGTCGTGATCTTGGACTCCAAAACAAGATTTTTTTTAAAATTCGAATTAAACATTTTAATTGTGATTAAATCACCAGCCCACCCAGCCTTTTATTGATAATATTATGAATTAATTAATTTAAAAAAAAAAAAAGAGAAAATTTTCCACATTTACTTATAGAAATTTCATTGAAATACGTAATTTGGTTTCTATCTGAAAATTTATGGAAATTTTATGAATTACCAAAGTAAAAAAACTGTGTCATTGTTAACGGTATCAACGCTCTGATTAGACATGGTTTTGGTTTCGTATTTTCATCAAAATACAAATATTTCGTATACTAAGGAACGAAGGTGGTGACGAAGTAAGAATACAATATGTCACCACGCCATCTGATCCCATGGTTGTTGTAAAAACCGACTAAGGGACTATTCGTAAATATTATCTTTACGAAATAAAAAGAAGGAAAACTTGAAATTAAAATCTATACCAATCCGTCTGGCCAGCGTGGTATTAGTAGGCCAAGTATCCCTTTGCCATGGGAGGAGGCCCGTCCCTGCAGTGGGTCATTAATGGGCTGTTATGATTATACTACCGATTATTTATATACTGAGAAAATTCAATAGTATCATTCGTAGGCAGAAGCGTTTAAACAAATCGCTGCGGGGCGCAAGCAACAGCCTTGCACGAATACCATTGTATATTTAGACACACCTTTATAAGAGGCCATATAAGGAGGTGGCCATGTAAAGTTTCCTATTAGTTTTCTGTTATAGATAAGTCTTAATAAAAAAATTTTTGCAGAAAAACTTATTTTTTAAAATATTAATCGTAAATAAAAAAAGGTAAATTATTTTATTACTATTATGCAAGAACCCCTCTGCAGGTGAAGGCTCCTCCAAGAAATGCCACTTTTGTCTATTATTTGCTCTACACATCCAATTTGTAAGTACCAGGCTGTTTAACTACGTGCGCCATTGTATAAGATACTCATTAGCCGGATCCACACCGATCGGCAATCCCGCGATCTGCGATCCATCGACGACAGATCGCGCGCGGCAAAGAGCAAACGATCCTGCCGCGCGCGATCGGATCGCGCTGGATCGTTGGGTGTGGATTCGGGTAATTGAGAATCCAAATATAAGTAACAGCGTATGAAGAACTCCCAAAAAGAAATCATAACACTTTTATATGGTCAAAAAGAGAACACTTCAGAAATTGCAATATTTATAGATTACGCCATTTAATGATATCCTGATAGCAAAAGTTTAGCTAGAATCTTATTTTCTACCTTGGTGTTAGAAAAAAGTATTCAGAAATGGGGATAAACTTAATAGGAATCATTAAATAATCATAATGTAAAAAACATGTGTGAATTTTCATACATTTACGATAAGTGTGCGCGTAATATTTTTAACTTTAACAACCTTGATAGCATGGTAGCATTTTTAAGGCTGTGTAGAAGTTTTGATTTCATGGTGCCCGTCCAACACACAAGGCATTAACATAAATATAAACGCATTGTATATTGAATATAAGAGTTTTTTTAATTGTAAAAATGATGACCACCTACGCGGCGGCATAGTCGTTATATTACATGGCTGCTAAGCAGCGGTCTCGGTTTCGATTCCCGCTTAATGCAAGTCTTTGTGTGCATGAACATGATCATCTGCGTTGGTCTGGGTGTTTTTATGTGTGTATGTATTAAAAAAAATAAAAGTATTTAATTATATACGTTCTTCTATTTCCCATAACAGGCAGGTTAAGCCTAGCTTACAATGGGAACAGATGGGTGTACAGATGTCTGTGGATATTATTTATATTAATTTACAAAATAGAGTGCCTAATCATTGCATGTTAGTGTTTGCGCGATTAGCATATAACTTTGTTCCTTGCATATAACTGTCCTGAATCTTGATGTATCTTGTGTTAGATAAATGTAGTCAAAACTGCCTCTACTTAGGGCATGAGCTTTAGTGTGCGAAGTTTCCTAAACAAAATTTAATTGTTTGACTCCTAATACTTAAAGTAACTTAGTTTTAACGTGGTGACCAAAGAAGAGTACACAAATATGCTTGGCACCACCTGAACTCTCTCCGATGGATGTTGATAAAGTCGACTATATGGACCAAATTTTACAACCAAAACTCACTCCACTCAAACGTCCGAGCTCGCGGGCCGCTAGAGCGTCAAACGTCCGGGCCGTAACTGCGTACCGCGCGTCATGCCGTTGCCGATATAAAATGTAATTACTCCTAAACTACTACAACTACAGCAAAATAAAAATTCCACTATAAACCTAAAACTATAAGGCATCTAGGTATATTTAAATTAAAGTAGACCCATCAGCCTGAAACTCAAAAAAAAAATATAAAGTTGCAAAACTACGATAAATTTAGGCAAAAAATTTGTTTAACAAGTATTTCCGAATCTATGGTATCATATTTCTATTAAATCATTACTGCCATATTATAGTAGGTTATATAAGCTTTATTTTGATACCAAATAGATAATAAATGGGTCGCACAATATTGCTTAATTATCCTAAACAATCTACCCATTCCCACACGTAAGCACCCATTCCCACAAGCAATATGGCCGACCGTAAATTTAAAACAACAAAAATATTAATTGTATTCGTCATATTTTCTTCAGATAAGAACACAATAATAGTAATAATTAACTGTACTACATATTACAACAAATATTTTAGCAATACACTTAGTAAAATAACGTAATTTATTGTGAAATAGAACACAACATTAAAAATTTTTACATGTCCATTTCAAGTCCAGTAAAAATATAATAAAAGACTCGCAAACTATTGCATTTTTAGATATTCTATAAGCACTATTGCATTTTTAGATATTCTATAAGCAATAATCTTGAGGATTATTTTTATGTATAACACTAATGCATTATAATAATAAAATAAAACAATACTTACATTTTAACACAGACCACTAGAAAAAACTGGCAAAGTAGTTTTCAACTGTCAATAACTTTTTATTTAATATGACCATTCATAAAGAAAAAATATCCATAGATCGATAATTTGTCATAGAACCATCTAGTAGCAAGTCGACGTAACTTTAACAATGTTAACATAGGTAAAAACTCATGTATGTGTGGACTGAGGGCCCATTTTTTTTTTTGCGGTTTTTTGCAGATTAATCAACAAAAGTGCTTAGTTAAAGTTGTTAAAGAGTTTGTTAAACGATTATCAGAGTTTGTTAAGACTTCATTCAAAAGATATATCGCTTTAAGTGGGTCCCTCAGTTCAAACACAAAATCTCCCATAATTAGATAGGTAATGAATTAAACAACAATTTTTTGGTAAAAATCCTTAGTTAAACATGTATAAAAGTATAAAAAGCATTGAAAAGCCTAATATGAGTAGCTAATAAAAAATAACAAACGTTTTAAAAGGTCCCCGAGGGCCCACTTGAATTTATCTCATAATTAATCAATTATAGCATGAACATTAAATATTCCTAAGCCAAACATTTGTTAAAAGGGCAAGGATAAATTTAAAATTAAAGAAAGATCACAAACAGTGATAATTATTGTTATTTTTAAGTTTTTAAGTGGTCCCTCAGTCCACACACTATGCAAATGCTAATTGTTAAATATATAATTAAATACAACAATTACGAAAATGGGGAGCCTTTCAGTGCATAGTTAATTTTGTATTTTATCGATCTGTATTTATCATATCACTGGTTTTATAATTCTTTTACGAAAAATTTACAAAATATGTTTTTCGTACAAGTAGAGTGTCCATGCAGTCAAGAGATAATCAAGAACCATTACATACAATGTAATGATGTTACATTACGTTTTAAAGTTTCTGCATAGTCATAAAGTGTGAGATAAAAGTAAATAGTTGTAATTGTGTTGGGCCGTATGCGGACCGAATTAAATGCTATTTGATGCAAACGTAAACAAACAATAAAAAAATATATGTTCCTGTTAAATTAATGATTTAAAAAAATATATATTACGAAGTACCTAATCTTTAAATTTTCCAAAATATTGTCATAGAATTCTTATGGTCCCGTATTGCAGTTAATAATAAATTGATAAAAATGTTAAAAAACATAATAATTTAGTCTACATAACTTTTGAAATATTTTTTTTATTTTACTTACACTCTGACCTCTTTTCATAGCAGTAGATATTGACCGTTTTATTCTAAATTATTTATTTACATAGTAACTCTCAAATCCATAAAAAGAAGAACCATATAAAAGAAAGAAGAACTCTCAAATCTGTGGGAAACTGTCAGCTTGTTGATTATCGTGAATTCGTTCAGTTACGAGTATTAATTTTAAATTAAAATAAAATAAAATTGTACTATTATTCTACCCATATTTATTATTTTAGCAGCGAAAATGAACTTGTTATTTATATTACTGTTTTCTCTGTTGTTTATCTGGTAAGTGTTTCTATTTGATACAACAAACAATTTGATTATTATTTATTTTCGTGTTAGTAGGATTGAAAACTAACAATAATATATATGTATTTTGCAGTGACAAATGTTCTGCGGGTCGGCCACCGAATGTACGCTACGAACGTCAAAAAGAAATATTTTTAAAACATGCCAAATACTTAGAAAATTCAAATATCAAATACAATGACCACATTTTTACAGTAATGTCTCAAGAACTAGAGTACAAAATTTCACCCATAGGATTATTTATGTCATTCAAACGACAAAAAGAAAATATTTTTGCCTCAAAATACGAGCAGTCTAACAAAACTTTACCATTAACGTCGTGTAATAGCCCAACATTTTCAACAGATTTAGGAATTAAGAAAGAAAATATTATTTCAAAAACATTTTCTTTTTACCTAGACATATATGACTGGAATAAAATTCAGCCAATGATAGGGATTAAGAAAAGGTCTGGTTCATCATCATCATTCAGAAGATACAAAACATTACCAAAATTTAAATGGAGCTGTATGTTAAAAGAAAAAATATGGTTAAATTCCAAATTACCCTGTACATTAACTTTAAGAAAAGGTTGTATTCGTCACAATTTTATAAAATTATTTGGTAAATGCTCCCAGTGCAGTGCACAGATTGTTATAAAAAGCGAAACTACTACCGAAAAACTTTTTAAAATTGTGTGTAGAATTGATAATTTTGATGAATTATATGAACACAAGAAAAATATTAAATCAAAATTAACGCCTTACAGGAGACGACAACTGGCTAAAGAGTTACAATATAAACCAGCGGTATTGGTCCGCAACATTTTGGCATCAAAATTAATCACCAACGAAAATATACCTTCACCAATACTCCCTTCATCTGCAGCTTTCCGTAAAATTAAGTCTGAGTGTAAAATGGAACCATTGCCTCATTCTGATCAAATTTTGTCACTGATAATAATGGCTAAATCCACCGATGACGACAAAAAAGAAATACGCGAAATATGTGTTTTTCCAAATTTTCGTTTGTTGTTTTGGTCTGATAATCAAATCGAGTATTATAATACCTACCAAGAAAAATTTTCAAAAGTTACCTTGACAGTTGATGCTACTGGGTCTTTTTTCGAAACTATATATCTTCCTGGTCGGATTCCTCTTACAAAAAAAATGTTTCTTTATGCAGGACTTATAACAGGAAATGAAAAATTGAAATCTGTTCCCTCATTTCAGATGGTAACTGATTCACATTCCCAGGATACCATAATATTTTGCTTAAATAAATGGTTAACTTTTGTAAATAATCCACCACAAGAAGTAATCATAGATGATTCTGCAGCTTTGATTTCTGCATGCATTCAAGCATTCGCGTTATTTTCTTGCACAAAACAATATATCAAATATTTATTTTCAGTTTTTGAAGGTAAAGTATGTAACATTGATAAACCCAAAGCATTTATCAGGTTGGATACTAGTCATTTCGTCAAGAATCTTCATCGCAGTTTTGATAATGAAGTTGATTTAGGTTTGAAATATTTTTACATTAAGTGCGTATTATTTTTAAAAAAATGTGAAAATTATCAATTAATTAAAAATACTATTATTGATATTATTAGTGTTGCGCTCACCCAGCACGATGGCGACTATAGTAAGGACATTAAAGACGAAACCGCAAAAAGTCGTCTTAATAAGTTAATACATAAAATTGAATTAGATCCTAATTTTGGTACAGGAAATGTCAAACAAAATGAATCGCATGATGCCCACGCATTCAACGGTGATGATTTAGAATTTACTGTTTGGTTTGATACTGTTGTTGAAGACGTAAAAAGACAAAATAAAAACATAATATCAAATAACAAGAATAAATTTTACTACCCTCCGTTTATTTCTACTTTCAAAAGAATATTATGGAAACTTCCGCTGTGGTCTAATTTAGCATGTTCATTTTTCGAGTCCGATAATAAAGCCCCATCTTCATCCGGAATTGAAAGCCATTTTAAGACTTTGAAACATCTCGTATTTAAATCAAAAGTACAAAAATCCAGAGTGGATGAATTCCTAAAACTTCATGCCGACTATACTGACGGAGAAATAAAATTGGCTTTGGATGATCTGCATCATGATATTGGTAATAGATGTACGGTCGACAAAAAAAAAAGGAAAAGAAAAATAGTGGTGAAGAAAACAAAATGTCAAAAAAAAACGAAAATTCTAAAAAATCCAAAAATGAAAGTTTTTAATAAGGACTCCATTTTTGCAGATAACCCTTCCTTTATAGAAAATTGGAGGGGACAGGGAAGACTATCAGAACAAATATCAGTGTCTAAGTTAAAGTTTTTAAAAAATGGAAATCTTTGTGACTATGTGAACGTTAATTCTTATTGCGTAGAAATTAGAAATACTTGTGCCTTCGATTCCGTTATGTACATGCTAAGCTTAGGGTACAAGGAAAACATTTATATTAAAAATTTGATCGATGCTTCACAAAATGAAATAATTCCACAATACTTAAAAAAGTTATCAGAAATAGATTGTGAAGACCATGAGATATATATGTTAAGGGCAAAAATTATTTTAGTATATTTGCAAACACCGCCTTCCAAAGTTGGAGATCATTTAATATATCATTGTGAATGCAATGCCACAAATATTATTGAACGGTTTCCACTTCAAAATTTCAGTAGTGCAGTTTTTACAAAACAATGTTCCAACTTGATTTGTTCATTGCCTTCCATCAAACGAGATATTATGTTTTTATGCTTAAATTTTAATACTATTCAGACCTTCGGTATAAGTTGTTTGGAGCAAGCAATCGTATTTGACGAAGAAACGAGAGAATGTGTGTATTGCAAAAGTATAGTATATTTTAAACATGACTTGTCAGTATTCCTATCCTTTGATTTAAACGGTACTAGTGAACAGTTTTTATGTGATGTCCCTCGTTCAATTATAGTTAAAGGCAAAATTTATGCATGTATAGGAGCAATCGAATTTGTCCCTCCCTTGCTTGAGGGTGGCATCGGACATTACAAATGCCACTCATTAGTAAATGAAAAAAATCAATGTTACGATGATAACTCTAGTAGAATTTCGGAAAGCAGTAAGGAGAAAATGTTTTTACATGTAATTTCATATGGTCTCATTGATGACAAATCTCAGTCGTTCTGTCTGTGATTTTAGAACAATAAGTTATAATTAATTTAGTTTTATTTTCAACTTGCTGTAGCCCGCAACTTCATCACGATAAAATAATTTATGTAGTACTAACTCTCGCCTATTCTTTTTCCTGGAGATCCTAAATATTTTTCAAAATCTAAAGTATCCTAGTATTAAATTACAAATATTTTTTTACCTATAAAACTTAGGTATAACTAGAAAAATCCGAAAAGAAGAAAGACAGTGGAAAAAAATGGTACTCGAAGCCGGACTCAAACCCGCGTGTCTGGACTAAACGCGTCCAGCGCCTTGACTAATTAGGCCCTTTCTAGCTGCCATGGTTCATGAGATACAGCCTCGTGACATACAGATGGACGGACGGACAGCGCAGCTTTAGTAATTGGGGTTCCGTTTTTACCCTTTGAGTACGGAACCTTAAAAACTGTGGATTTCATGTTACAAACAGACAGTCCAATTTTATTTATATGTATAGACATACAGATATGTATTACGATTGTAGCTAATTAATAATATAACCTGACACTTGTCTAAAACTTAAAATTTTATTACATTTTAATTTTACTGTATTGCAAATTTTATTGTATTATTTTTTACATTTAAAAAATGATTGCAATTTAGATTTAATTGATTAATATTAATATTGTGTAATGTTTTGCTTGCCGTGGCAACTTGTAATGGAATCAGCACTGTTGCTTGAGCTACTTAAGTATTGTATTATTTCTGATTGACTTTGTGTATGTTTCGTGGGTTATCCTAATTATACATAAATAAATATCTAAATTAATAATAAATGACATTAAAAACAAATATACAGTCGTTTTCTTAAAACGTGGACACCCCACACCAGACTTAGTATGAAAATTAATAAAACAGTTAAAATGACAAAAAATATAAATAAACCAGACACAAGATAAATACAGATCGATAAAATACAAAATTAACTATGCACTGAAAGGCTCCCCATTTTCGTAATTGTTGTATTTAATTATATATTTAACAATTAGCATTTGCATAGTGTGTGGACTGAGGGACCACTTAAAAACTTAAAAATAACAATAGTTATCACTGTTTGTGATCTTTCTTTAATTTTAAATTTATCCTTGCCCTTTTAACAAATGTTTGGCTTAGGAATATTTAATGTTCATGCTATAATTGATTAATTATGAGATAAATTCAAGTGGGCCCTCGGGGACCTTTTAAAACGTTTGTTATTTTTTATTAGCTACTCATATTAGGCTTTTCAATGCTTTTTATACTTTTATACATGTTTAACTAAGGATTTTTACCAAAAAATTGTTGTTTAATTCATTACCTATCTAATTATGGGAGATTTTGTGTTTGAACTGAGGGACCCACTTAAAGCGATATATCTTTTGAATGAAGTCTTAACAAACTCTGATAATCGTTTAACAAACTCTTTAACAACTTTAACTAAGCACTTTTGTTGATTAATCTGCAAAAAACCGCAAAAAAAAAAATGGGCCCTCAGTCCACACATACATAAAAACTCGTTTCTAGCAACCGAGTCATAGAAGCCACTATAGTGGCTTGGACGTACAACCGGAAAATTTTTGAAGCCACTATAGTGGCTTGGACGTTTGAGTGGATTCTAGTTCAAAAACTTCTCAAACATTTTGAAAGAGGCCTAATGAGTCAAGCATTAAATTCTGTTACATATTATTAAATAAATCAATGGCCACTAACACAAAGAAAACGATTATTGCATTCGATAAAAAAAAACATAATACTAATAAGATTCCAAAGTTAAAAACAAGTTTATTGAATCTCCACCATGGAGGTCAAAGCCCATAAGTATCATACCAGTTTTTTATAACGTCATCAACGTTTGACAAAGTGTCTTGTTCATTTATTCGTTCTACATTATATCGCGTAACTTTGTGGGTACCAGACCTTGCATGGAACGGTGAGGTTTTAATATTTTTATTATTTTTTTATTATACATTATTGTTTTAGAATAGAAGTGATTTTGTGCGATTTGTTTGGGAATTTATTTTTGAGTGAGTTCAATTTATTATTTATTTTATTGAGTAAGTCATAAAGGAATAAAATATAGAAACAATAGTCAAGGTTAATTTATAATTTATTACCTCTTGCGGATAACAAGTTGATTTATATTATTATCTCAATCGAACTAAATAAAATTGTATTGTCACGGTGAACAATACAATCGGTCACACACAGTTAATTTACAGAAATTTCAAATATACTTTATTAAATTTTTAATTAATTGTTACTAAAAATTTCATGATGTATATAAAATATGTATGGATATAAAACCACTTTGAGTTAGATAGCGATTAATTATTAAAAATAAATGATCTTAAAACAAAATGAAAAATAAAGTTACATATTGCGTTTTTGTTAACCAAATAACATACTTATCATTTTTTATACTGTAATCTAGTCCCAATCTATTTCTACCTAAATTTTAAAATAATAATTTATTATGGTAAACATGCAAAATTAATTATATATTTTAGGTACCAGGGTATCATAAGTTATTACCCAAGGTGTAACATTAAGTGAAATATTAAAACTTAGTGAATTAGAAACTAATAAAAACGGACTAGCATTTTTAGTCAATGACGCCAGAGCCACTCTACTGGACTGTCTGAAAATAGGACTAACTTTACGTACTATATATAACAAAGTGCATAATATATTTATATAGGTACTAACTAGCTGACCCGTGTCCACTTCGTTAGGCCGGGAAAAAAACGCGTCACTTTTTAAACATTACTGCTCCACTCCTATTAGTCAAAGCGTGATACTATATAGCCTATGACACTCCCCGATAAATGAACTATTCAACACAGATTTTTTTTTTTAAATCATTTCAGTAGATCCAGACATTACCCCCTACAACGTCACAAACATACAAACTTTACCTCTTTATAATATTATACTATAGATTTACCTTATATATGAGACAATCATTAGGTATACAAAACCTTCGTACTAGTACTTTTTTGTAAAATAATTAGCAAGTTTTGAGGTGTTCTCTCGTTCCTGTGTCATCAGGTGATTTAACCGTGGTGGTAAAAAAAAACAATTTCGTACAGAAAACTTCTCGAATATTATCATAACAGCCCATTAATGTCCCACTGCAGGGACGTGCCTCCTCCCCGGACGGTGGGATACTTGACCTACTAGTGTACCACATTGGCCAGGCGGATTGGTATAAGGTTAAATTTCAAGTTTTCCTTCTTTTTATTACGTAAAGATAATATTCACGGATAGACCCATAGTCGGTTTTTAGAACACCCATGGAATGAGATGGGGTGGTTACATATTGTATTCTTACTCCGTCACCACACGGAAATCTCGAATCTCGAATATTATCTATAAGAAAACTATAGAAGGAAAACTGCACCAATACCATTTTGTTCATTTACAATGTGGGTTGACCTAACTTTTACTGATCCTTTAGTTCAGGTCTAAAATAATTTTGGTATGTTATGGGATCGTGACTAAAGTAATACATCTAAGTGGTTGAAGTAATAACAGTAGTTTTAGCATTACAATAAACTACTATGACATGACAGCTAGTTAAAAACAACTTACGTGTTTTTTTAAGGAAACCAGCTTGTGTTTTTCTTCTTTTGTCTTTGTATTGAACTTACTTACTTACTCCGCTGGCTCAACGACCCAAAATTAATGTGTCTTGGCCTCCGACACGAGAGAACGCCACTATGTTCGATCCTTGGTCACCTCTTGCCAGTTGCTGACTTGAAGTTCCCTCAGATCGTTCTTAACGTTATCTTTCCAGCGGAATTGTATTGAACTATACATTGCAAATACTTGGAGTCCGATAATTAACTTTATGATTGTGAGGAATATTTCTCGTGTTGCAAAAAAGAACTATGCGTATCAGGTCATTGACTTTTTGTTTTAACTTATTTGCACCCCATCCAAGTTTTAACCAGCATGTCTAACCAGTTTCTAGACTTTATCAAGTCGACGCACCACATTGTCTTTCACCACTACCCGCTTGAAGCGGGTCAGGTTTAAATAATATTTAAAAAATAATAAATTATGTAATTTTACTTGAGAGCATACATTTCTTACCAATAAAAATACAATTATTTAGTTGAAATATTTTATGGATAATATTTTTTTTGTTTTTACAAATTGGACAAGTATTTTTTTTAAATTAATTAATGATTTGTTTTTTATTTCAAAAATTATAAATATTCTGTAAATCATTCATGTTATTATTTAAATAATTAATTATTATTTAATACTATTTTTTATTAACTGTAAAGTTGATGTTGCACTATGTAAAATAAACACAAACCCCCTTACTCATAAACGCCTCTTAAATTTTAGTCAATTGATTAATTAGCTTAAACTCTTACGTTGTTTGGTATAAGGTTGGTTTTCGTAATAAAAATCTCGCTAAACAGTGATTAAATTTAAGAGGCGTTTATGAGTAAGGGGGTAAATAAATAAATGAAAGCATACCCCATTATTAAAGGATTGAAAAATAAGGAGTTTCCATAAACTTAAAGCTTATAATAAAAAATGTTTTCTTAACCGTCTTGCCACCTGTTAACAAATAACCTACAAACCGGTAAAACTGGATTATTACTATTGACAATACGTACTTTAGAGCTATGAAATGTAACAAGTATGTAATTTTAAAACTTGTTCTTTTATGTCATATGAAGCCATTAATCTTACGATGCAAGGACGTTTCTTTAGTAATGAAAGGAACTCTACTTACTAGTACTATTCGTATTTAGTTACGACTTGGGGAGCTTCAAGAAATGAGCGTACTCCCTTTTTAAAGGTCGGCAACGCATCTCTGATTCTCCTGCTGTTGCGGGGTCCATGGGCGGCGATGATCACTTACCATCAGGTGACCTTCTGGCTCGTTTGCCTCCTATTATTATATACTTTTATTTCAGAAAAACGTTTACCATACATTGGGTTAGTTATTACATTGATAATTAAAAAATAACTTAAAGCTAGGGTTAGTAAAACATTAACAATTATATTATCTATCTAGAGGAGGTCTCGAACCTACATGAACTCTGTTCCAATGTCTCAGTATTACATAAAAAAATATATCTTTTACAACACTCATGGGATGAGAAATTGTAGTTACATTTTGATTCTTTGAACAGCCAACACACTTATCAAATAATGAAATTACTGTATCCTGCTTCCTAAACACGATAAAATCTTGTAAATTATTTGTTAGCTATAACAAATTTAATATTTGCATTGACTAACTTCACAATATTTATAAAATAAGGCTTTTCGGCCATGAACTGCATAATTATTTCCACTTAATATAACCTTTTATTGACTTAAATGATTCATAATGATATTAGTAATTTCATTATTTTTTTGTTGAGGGATTTTCTTAATTATTCATAATTTTATGTATAACTAAGCAGTTCCGCTAATTATCATTTTTTTGTTATGTTATTGTTATTATGCTTGTGTGTCTTTTTATTAAGCTTGGTTACAAGTTTTTTCATGAACGAATGTTATATTTTTTTATTAATATTTGGTAATTTATGCCGATGTCTATTCAAAAAATAAAAATGAAAACAACAACATTAATAAATGGTAGTCCACTTCCATCTCCCTTTTGCATTTAATCTAATCCAGTAACGTTTTTGATGTCATCGGAAAATAATATTTCTACTATTTTAAGTGTGAATGACGGAATTTTGTATTGTTTTTAATACATATATTTTTACACAAATGCCTATTAATTAACCAATTTTAATGTCTATAGAACAAACTTAAAAGTATGTTATACAATACATGATGTTGAAAAATCAGTAGTGTGACAAACGAGAAATAGAATACTGTTTGTCACACTGGTGTGACAACCTTGGTGTGACTACGAGTCGGTAAGGGAATTCGTACTATAATAATTGTGTCTGCCATGGTAAACTAACTGTCAAGCGTACTATCATGCAAGTTTACTTGCAAATCTCGACACAAACTTGTTTATAAAAAATATTGCGGTTGTTCTTTACCACGTCGGAGTTTTTCAGAGTATTCCCTTTTATTTATATAATTGTCTTCTAAAGGCCTGGGCACACCGGGACGGCATGGCAAGGGATTTTGCCGTGAGTCAGCGCACACTGGCCGCTTAGATGCCGCGGCATGCCACAGCGCGCCGCGGGACGGCATGGCAAGGGATTTTGCCGTAAGTCAGCGCTCGGTCGTGGTAGGCAACGGGATGCCGTTGCCTACCGCGGTATGCCGCGGCGTCCCGCCACGGCAGCCTGTGGCGCGTCTTTTAGCGCCGGAGTCCGTGGCACTCGGTCGCGGTAGGCAACGGGATGCCGTTGCCTTCCGCGGTATGCCGCGGCATCCCGCCACGGGAGCCTGTGGCGCGTCTTTTGATACCGTGCGATAAAATCCCTTTCAATGCTACGGCATCATTTTAAAGCATAGCAATTTATGTCGTATTTCTGTAACATAACGGTTGAATTTCCATTATTAAAAATAAAATCCCTTGCCATGCCGTCCCGGTCTGCGTAGGCCTTTAGTCACAGATAAATCCGAAATAAAAACCCATAATTTACATTAACGACAGGCGTGAGATCATTTTAAACGTAATCTAGTACTTATTAAACGGCCTGTGGCATAGAGTTAATAGCTCAGGCCTGCCAACCCTAGTTTCGCTCTACGCTTATCTTAGTGTCTGTACACTTAAATATTTGCATTGATCTCGGTGTTTTTTACAATCTATACTAATAATAATAAAGAGGTAAAGTTTGTAAACAATGTGTGATTGTGTGTTTGTGACGTTGTAGGGGGTAATCTCTGGATCTAATGAACCGATTTTAAAAATTCTTTCTGTGTTGAATAGTCCATTTATCGAGGAGTGTCATTGGCTATAATATAGTATCACGCTATGACTAATAGGAGGGGAGCAGTAACGAAATATGTTGAAAAATGGACGCGTTTTTTTCGCCGCCCAACGAAATGGGTACGGGTCAGCTAGTATTATATATAACAGCGAAACCAGTGTACTGAAAAAGGGTAGATTAATGTTAATAACGATAAATAATACTTAATTGTTTGTAATTAAATACACAAACATAACTTTCTGAATACTATAGTAGATAAATTTTGTAAATTGTAAATATTATAGTGTAATTTGAAGTTTGTAATAGCCTAATAGCCCTTACGACATTAGCATGATTCCTAGTAGTGAATTGTCTTCCCAACAAAAATTTGTTGGTGAAAAATGTTTTTACTTATACATATCATAATACTACTTAAGATATACCTGTGTTTAAAGTTAAACAACACATTAAACTTCAAATAATTGTCAAAAATTACGTACAGTCGTGAAATAAATATTGAATTATCTAATAACACCCACCATCACCCGTCATCGCTAGGTATTTTATACATTACAATATGTCGTGGTAATAGAATAAGAGCGTTTGCACACTACGTCAATCCGAATCTTATCCGATACTGATCCGTAATTCTTAATCCGTGTTATGATAGATGTAGTCTTAAATCAATTACTTTCTTTACATTTAAATCGATTATGTTCATTATCTGTGAGTCTACATTTTGAATAATTGACATACAAGTAGACGAGTAGTTAATTTGCATAAATAAATATATAGTCCTCACACATTCACACATCGCCATCTAGTCCCAAACTAAGCAAAACTTGTACTATGGGTACTAGACAACGGATAAACATTCTTAAATACTTTTTTTTTTGTAAATACATACATATTATACATAGAAAACACTCAGACCAATGCAAGCAATCATGTTCATGCACACAAAGATTTGCATTGAGCGGGAATCGAATCCGAGACCTTTGCGTAGCAGCCATGTAATATACCAACTGCGCCACAGAGGTATGATGATATAGATGCCTGTTTCTAATTTACCTATATACTACCATGAGTGATCTCAACCAGCAGCATTTCTCAAACAGCAGAAACAACGAACGTTTTTCTTTAAAAACAAGATTTACAAAATATTCAGATTCATTATTTTGGCGGATTCCGATCGATCTCTCATGAGATGAAGCTCCAGTTTGGTCCGATGCATATTTTGGCGGTTCCGGGTCAGATTCGGATCAGACCGTGTGCAACCACTCTAAGTGTAGTTTGCACTTACTGATCTGCATACTCATACGCTATTCTTAACACTTTGTAAGTAACAAATTATCACGTTTACTTAGCCGGTCATCATAAAAATATATTGAATATACAGCAAGAGCCTAAGTATGAGTTTGTCAATACGAAAAAGGTAGATTTTTTCTATGTATCTTTACCTACTTCTGTTTTTAAATACTAATATTAACTTGACAAAGATAAAAATTCAAATAAAAAAAAAAGTATCACTTAATCTTTTTAATGAAATTTAATCGTTTTGATATTATTTATTATTCTATTTTTATAACATGTAAAACAGAAACATGATAATCGCAACAAGGTAGGATTATTATCTATTACGCATTGGGTTATTTTTCTATTCTCGTCAAAACCACTATATTACTTACATCACCACCCACCACACAATTATAGTCTAGGATTTATTTCCACTTACGTTCTTTAAGTAAAGAGTCGTTTTTGATATAAAAATTAACTCAATTCTTATTAAGTTTTTGCTTAAAACATATATTTTATTATTTAAAAATTACATTCGTATTTTATTCATAGATTAATTTTAGATTGAGTTAATTTTATCATCATATTAACCACTCAGACGGCACGCAAAATTACAGGAATTTCCATCAGAGTACTCTCGGTGGTGCATGCCATAACATGCTATGAAAACCTTTAACAAACATTTCATTACAACATTACTTGTATACAAAGTTCAATATTCAAAAATGTTACTATTAAGGCGCGGGCCCACCGCGGCGCATGCTGTGCACGGGCACGCGTCGCATTTTAGCTGCATGTATTAATTTGTTTGACAACGTTGGTCTACGTTTCCACTGGAGTATACGAATATGACCCACTATGTATAGCGTGGCACGGCGCACGGAAAGGCTACGCACGTGCTACTGCAATCCACGGACAAAACTGCGTTGCGATAATTGAGCTGTACATAGTCAACGGTCTTATTCGTGTACTCCAGTGGAAACGTAGACCCACGTCGACAGCGTTGAGCAATGTAACCGCCTGTTCAAGCAAGCCACGCATGTATCAATGACGTCAATTCATGTTTAGCCTCTCCGTGGGTTGCAGTAGACACAACCACATACATTTTCTTACAAAGCGAAGCTTAATACACTTGCGTAGACTCTCCATGCACTGCGGTGGGCCCGCGCCTTTAAACCCACGATTAAATTGATGACTGACGTCATGTAACACGATGTTCTTCTGTTTACAATATAAACATACTGACGACATTCATCTGTGATGTTTGGACTGCCATTAGACTCAGAGCCACGGTCAGGCGTAAACATATTGTTTGTGTTGTAACTACCGAGCTGTGATGTTTTATGTACATGGGAAAATATCATCATCATCATCATCATCAAATTAGCTAATGGCCGTCCACCGCTGGACATGGGCCTCCTCCAAATATCTCAGAATAAAGTCACTAGTAAGCCAATGACGTCATGTAACACGATGTTCTTTTGTTTACAATATAAACATACTGACGACATTCATCTGTGATGTTTGCATTGCCATTAGACTCAGACCCACGGTCAGGCGTAAACATATTGTTTGTGTTGTAACTACCGAGCTGTGATGTTTGATGTACATGGGGGAACATTTGCGTAATAAGGGCCGGTTCATATAATGTTAATAAGTTTAGTATTACCCTAAACGCCCTACGTGCATAGAAAAAATATTATTTAATATTGAAAATACAATTTTGAAAAAGATGATTGGTTTAACTTTGTTTCCTTTGTTTGATTAATTACTTTTATTTAACCTATTTTCTTTAATGACTCAAAAAGAGAGATTCTTAATATGATTATATTTATTTTTTCATATTCGTACTGATTTGAAATTTAATTTTAGTTTAATGCTTTTCCCATAGAATTAACAGTAAAATAGGCTTTAAAAAAAAGTAAAGTGTGAAGAAAGGTCATGGTCAGGCGGAATGATTGTGTTGTAACTACCGAGCTGTGATGTTTAATCTACATGTTATAATATTTGCGCAATAAGGGCCGGTTCGTATTAAGCTAATAGTAATGTTCGAAGAAAAATTATGTTGAAATAAAATTTGATGTATTTATTTTGTATTGGTATTGATTTTTTACGTTTGGTTATCCCTGAACTAAATAATTTGTTGACTGATTTCAAAAAGTAGTTACGTAATATAAAAAAATTCGTCATCCGAATAATCTTTGACTCTTCTCGTTTTAATAAATTAAGTGCTAAATGGTTATCTATACTAATATTATAAAGATGTAAAGTTTGTGTGTTTGTGACGTTGTAGGGGGTAATCTCTGGATCTAATGAACCGATCTAAAACAAATCTGTGTTGAATAGTCCATTTTATCGGGGAGTGTCATAGGCTATATAGTATCACGATATGGCTATTAGGAGTGGAACAGTAAATAAATATGTTTAAAAGAGGGACGCGTTTTTTTTCTGCCCAACGAAGTGGGCACGGGTCAGCTAGTTTTTTAGATTTCTTATACTCCTTTCTTTCACTAAACACATGGCATAATTTCTAGTCTGTATGTCTATTTTTTAAAAAAAAGACAACTCCCGCACTAGGGATCATGCCCTGTGTCGCGGGGACCTTTTACTAAAATGAATTAACGGACACAAAGAACACCCAGACTCAGGACAAAAATTTGTGGATCTCACAAATTATTGTCCTACGTAAGGATCGAACCCACAACCTCTTGCACGGCAGCCACTTGCACTACCGTCGCGCCACCGAGGTCGTCAAATTAAAAATTTATCTTATATCTTATTTTTCTTCGTTTCTTTATTTCTGCTCATGTTATCTCACTCACATATTTGAATAATAATATGTCAGAAGTTATATCTCTCTAGATGGCACGCTTGCTAATTAATCGTCGTATGGTACCAAAATGATCAATGTATTTGTTCAGTGTAACGTCAACGTTAATTATTCCTAGCGTCTTAATTGTCAAAGTAAATTGACAATTTGTCAATTGTTAATTTAATTGATGATGTCAGTAATTGCTATGAGTTTGTTGGAATAGGTAATATTGTTGCAATTTTAATAAATACGTTATGTTGTGTGGTTGTTTTGATAGTACAAAGTATATTTTTTTAAATAAAATTAATTAAATGTTGAATTACTTACTGTTTACTATGTTTTTCTGTATAAATATTTTTTTTTCTGATTCTCTAATCGATTTAAAGCTTATCATTATTTTGTTATGCATTCGTAACTTGATTGTGTTGAAAATAATACGTCTTTTCCATTTCGGGGTGATAATATTATTACACCGTAACTTTTTGTATGTAATTAGTTATTTCTTTCAACAATAATATTAATGAGAGGAAGTTCCTATCTCTGGAGCCGTAACCACCAGTAGCTTGGTCCCTGTACCCGATGCTGGTGGGTGTACCTTTTATTATATTTTTAAATGTAGTTATTTTTATATTTATATTTAAAAATGTAAAAGAATGTGAAATGTGAATGTTAATAAAATAAACACAATATTATTAGTGCCTTAAAAAGGTATACTAAACTGGAAAATGATAACTACAGCGCCATAAGACCGCTAGATATTATGTAGCAGTCATATTTATAAATTAAAGGTTTGGTTTACAACAAGTAACCTGCTTTTTAAACGTATAACGTACACGCGTCTAACAGGTCTATGGTACTTTGTAAAAAAACGTGTTAATGTCTTTGTATGTCTTGTCGCATACAAAGATGGGATTTTCTACTGACGTGTAATAGAATTAATTGTGTTAAAAAGATACATTTCCGTAGATTGCAGATTTCTTTATCCAATTTATTACTATCGATAGCTACAGGTCGTCTAAAATGTCTAGTAATCCTTCTGTTTTAAATAACTTAACAAGCTAAGTTATTTATGTCCTTTAACTTGATCTTGATCTAGTGCTGTAGTTGACATATTAAAAAAATGCATACAACATTATATACCACCATTTATTTAAAACGCATATAAATATTGCATATTCAAAACCCGGAAATTAAAAATAAATATTTATAATTCTTAGATTTTGTAAATAAGAGTCTCAAGGTAGACTAGAATTTAACCTAGATATTGAATCTATAACCTTACTATGTAACATTTCTTTGCATAATTAGTATAACATTAAAATAAACAATCAATAATTTAAATACGACTACTAGCCTAGGTGCCTACAACTTTGCTCACCCGTAAAGCCCGATTTACACATTGACAAGTACAGTAGCGAGTTAAGTAGTAAGTTGTAGATTAAGTTTATTTGAATAGATGTCCATCCTATTTTTTAGTGAGTTAAGTACGAAGTAGCCCTTCTCTCGCGTCTCACCAACTAAACTCGCCAAAAAATAGGATGGAGATCTATTTAAATCAACTTAATCAACAACTTACTACTTAACTCGCTACTGTACTTGTCGATGTGTAAATCGGGCTTTAGTCTAAGCACACTGCCTCGATGGCCAAGCGGGCGCATTAGGTGGTCGATTCGAATCCCTTGCAAGAATTTGTGTGATCTAAAAATTAATAACTCCTGCCTGTCTGAACATCCGTTAATTTTAAATTTTAAAAACATGCACTGGTCATACATAAACTCACGCCTTATCCCGGCCGGGGTAGGCAGAGACGACAGAACGCCACTTGTCACGATCCTGGCAAACAGATGCACTGTAATACAACTAAGACAGTTTTTTTTCTAAATAAATAACGAGCCATGATTGTTATGATTTGATTTGTAATACTTATTAACATGATTGGTTGAATTGCGGAATACTTACCTACGTTTTCCGGTTACATTCCTAACTGGTTTCCCTTCTATGACCTTTTACTCTAAGCCATAACAAAATTATAACTTGCTCTATAAAACATAATCACCTGTTTAATTGGGTAGATCTCCAGAGGCATTTTTTATCGTGTCGGACTGGAGAAGCCCATTTTGAAATCGATAAACGTTTTCATTAAATTTTTTTATGTACAGTTTGGTGTCTAATCTATGTGGTGCAGGGCTGAAATTATGAATTAGTTTTTTATAATTATTTAAAAAAAAATCATAAACCCTAAAATCCTGATTGCTCTGGGTTGACCTAACTCCCGATTGAATGAAAAAACATTGTGTAACTTTTTATTGAGAAGGTTCATATGTCCAATATTATTTTATATTACTTATCAAATAGCTAATCTTCATTGTAATATTTTTTTAAAAATTATATTAGCAATATTTTTGGCACAATTTAAATTTATCGTCATGACCTAGCATTTTATCTCATCGCTCTGCGCTGGAGTAAAACATCGCGCTCATCCCTCGTTTTACGAAATAAAAACTCTATTCCCCTCCCCCGGGGTAGTGGCAGTAGTGGTCTAACCTCAGAGGATGATACGTGCGTGCCACGTTCCCGCGCTCCCACATTGCGAAGGTAAGTTTATGATTTATCTGGGTTTGGTTCTCGAATTTGATGATTGATATGGCATGTTTTTTAAATTATGTAGTAAGGTTGTAAATGTGCTTATTAAGTGAATTAAGTGATAGTAATGATGTTCTTTATGAGACGTAAACACAACTTTCTACTGTTTTTATTTTGGGCTATATTAATGCTTTTATGACTTTTATTGATCGCTATGGCTATGATTGCTCTGTCTAAAAGACCAGAGCGATGATATTTTGCAATAATTGTACGTTATAAAACTACTTTAAGTAATAATACCAGATTGTTACAACGACAAATGTCACGACTCAGCTGTCAAAAATTCTCTTACGTCACGCTCACGACTCATCTGTCAAAAATTCTATGACGTCACGACTCCCCTGCAAAAATATATTCCCGCCAATATTCTATGATGTCACGACTCATCTGTCAAAATTCTATGACGTCACGTGTCACGTGACCAAAACTTTATGGCGTCACTAGTCACGTGACTCAGCTGTCAAAATTATTATGACTATGACGAAATTATCAAAATATAATATGATAGAAGTCAAAATTTTAAGTTTTCGGAAGTTTTCCTTTACATGCACTGTAAGACCTTGCTTCATGCCAAATTTCAAGTTTGTATGTAGACTGGAAGTACCCTGTAGCTTTTTGCCCTTTGCTCATCGAAAATTTGCGACATAAACGGCTATATGTCTTGATTTCGTTAGATTAGAAGTTTGATTTTTTTAACAGCACTAAAAGGCAATAGACCTTAGTATTTGGTAAAAATTTCAGCTTGATACCACTACGCGTTCCTGTTTATTTTTTTTCCTGTATTATTTTTCCCGCCAAAATTCTATGACGTCACGACTCATCTGTCAAAAATTCTGTGATTTCACGACACATCTATCAAAAATTCAATGACGTCACGACTCATCTGTCGAAGATTCTGTAATATCACGACACATCTGTCAAAAATTCAATGACCTCACGACTCGGCTGTCAAAAAATATTTTAATGCCTAAATTATACGTCACGACTTACTTATCTGTCAAAAATTCTATGACGTCACGTCTCATCACTAATAATATTTGTTGAAAATTTTAGCTTGATACCTCCACGCGTTCCTGAGATAAATGGTCTTGACAGACAGACGCACAGACGGACAACGAAGTGATCCTATAAGGGTTCCTTTTTTTCAAAATCGGTACGCTGCCCTAAAAATGAACAAGTTTCCAACTGATGAGTTCTCAAAAAGCTCTAGATATATCCCCTAAACATAAAATCATAAATAATCTTGTAACATGCAAGACTAAAAATGACTAAATAAATAATATATTAACAATTTTATTATTTTTGTTTCACCATTTATGATCGCTCTAGCGCCTATCATGATTGCTCTGGACGCGAAAATGTTTGAACTTAAATATTTCCATAACTGTTTGTCAAAAATGAAGGCCAATAGTAAAAATGTAGTATTTTAATATCATTATTTTCAATGAGATACATAATTACCGAAAAATAACAAGATCTGAAAAGCACCTGAGCGATCACACGAATACGCCCGATTTGGAGATCGACCCAATTAAGTAATGTTTTCTGCGTAGGTTTATGTAGGTTTGAAAATAAGGTTCTTCTGATTTACAATATTCGAGGTGTTAAAAGGGCGTATATGAGTGGACCAACAGGACGTCATCGCCCTGTCGGTCGCCCCAGATACTGCTGCTGGAAAGGTGTAGTTGAGAATAATCTGAGAGAATTTCGAAAGAAGTCAGCGACTGGCAAAAGGTGGCCAAGGATCAAACGTGGAGTGGCGTTCCCTCCGTGTCGGAGGCCAAGACACATTTTGGATTTGTTGAGCCAAAGGAGTGTGTGTGTGTGTGTGTGATCCATAATGTGCTGTTGCTTCATATTTATAGACAAAAATAGACGCAGTTTATTGAATTGGTTGTATTTTTAAGTTATGTATTTATGTTTGTTGCCCACTTAGTCATTTTTTGAGGAATGTCAACACAGTCGAGTTTTTAATAAGTTGTTTATTTTCTTTTAATTAATTTAACTACCATAACCTTATATTCACGATAATGTCTTCTTATGGTGGACATACACGATCCTTTCTATCGTCCAATCGGCATGACACTGCAGGCTTGATCCAATCTTAATCAAAAGAAAACGAAATTCGATCCTGCCATCAATTCTAACCGTCATGCCGATCCACTCGGACACACGGTCAATTCTCACTGATCCAATCGGTAGCGTCATGCCGATTGGACGATACGAAGGATCGTGTATGGATACCATTACTCAAAGTACATACTAGTAACTCGTCGTTAGCTTTTTATAAGTAGTCGAACTAAATTGTTGTTACAGACCGACAGACCAATGTCATATGGTTAAAACTAATTAAAATATATGTCAATAGGTGAACATTGAACATAATATATTTGTTTTAATTAAACAGACTACTAGTTTAAAAGATTTAGGTTCACGGCCATTAATAACAAACTTAGCAGTGGACTGTACTGTCAACTACAAAAAAATATTAACACATTTCTAGTATTACAAAGTCAATTATTATCATCATAATTATCATTCGGTGTCCTACAGTGGATGTCTATAAGCTGATTATAAGGTTGCTTTTCGTATTCAGTGGTTTTTGAAAAATTGAAATACAGTATTTATTCGGCATTACTGATGATTAGACTATTATAATATACTATCTGACCCGTGCCCACTTCGTTTGGCGGCGAAAAAAACGCGTCACTTTTTTTAACATATTTCATCACTGCTCCACGCCTATTAGGCATAGCGTGATAATATATGGCCTATGACACTCCCCGATAAATGGACTATAAAACACAGAAATAATTTTTTTAAATCGGTTTCGTAGATCCAGAGATTACCCCCTACAACGTCACAAACACACATGTTTGTGACGTTGTAGGGGGTGAACACACAATCACACAAACACACTAACTTTACCTCTTTATATTATTAGTATAGATTTACATTAACCTATGATAGCTTTTAACGCTGAGAATGTTTTGTAATATTGCTTGTGTTAATCCAGGGATCGAGGAAAGTGGAAGTTCGAATGGCAGGCCTTTGCCCTACATTACGATAGTAAAGGCTATTAATAATAATAATATTTCACTTTTGTAGTTGATTGTACAACGCGGAACACTATGCTAATGTAACCTTCACGAATCACGCTGCAGTTTATTTGTAGCCTTGAAATATGGTGATTTTTAATATAATTATTTGAATATTATAACCTTTGCCGAGGCTTTTCTATTGATCAGATTGAATACAAACTGCAGAGAAAATTTCGTTGTTTTCCCACGTAAATCATCGGATCTTTATGAATCCTGGTATATCTCATAGACATGAGATATCCATGGAGACATAAAATTAAATCAAGAAAGAATTCCTAGATAATAAAATCCCCTTAAACAAAAAAATAAAAATTTGAAACAATACATTATATTAATTTGTCTGGTCAGCTTGGTATCTCTCTCTCTCTCTAATCGGTCCCTCATTGCTGAGGATCGTGGTTACGAGAGTCATTGAACCGAGCGAGACGTCTCCATCGGTTGCGGTCCGAAGTGGATCTCACCACCTGGTAAAAATTTGAGGAAGAGGTATAAGCAAGCAAAATTTCTCTGTATAGCTTGAATTGGAGAGACATGCAATCTAGGATTGCGTGCCCTCACTACTTATCTAGAACAATGCACTCAGGTTTTGGGTTAGTCTAAAAATGATTTTTCCTTTCTTGTTTCAAATTCTGTCTTGGGTTTCTACTTTTATTTTGGCAGTTCATAGCTTACCCAATAATTTATTGGTCATTCACGTAAAATTAGCAAGATGTAAAATAATTAGTCCTAACTTTTTCCTCATTTTGTGAGTAAAAGCAAAGACAGATGCGTATAAAATACTTGTTTCTTTTCATTGCGAATTGTACTAGAAATCAGACAGAAGCTGCTTGCCTCGACTATAGGAAGGAGGATAATATTCAACTTCTGGTCTTACATTCATTGCGTTATTATGCCATAAAGGTTCGTTTCCTTTGTCACTTCTGACTGGCTTCGTGTCACTGCTGGCAAGGTAGCCGTTGGTCTCTCGAGGTCGTCGATTCATATCATTGACACGATAGTCCTGAATCTGAATTTTTGTTATGTCCTTTGATTTCATTGTCATCTCTGTAACGCAGGAATTAATTCCTGCTAACGGAGGTATTTAAAAAAAATTCTGCTCATTTTGTATAATTATGATGGATAAGATGGTCTAGACGCTAGTGTAACAGCCCGAAACACCTTATGTCGGAGAAATAACACTACACTTACAAATCCCCTGGTATAAGCTAGTCAGTTTGGTGTACAGTTGTATCACGTATTTTTGCTAGAGATATTGACTAGTTGTCCTTTTGCACTATTTACAACAACCGGAGTAAAAACACCCTGTCTTCTTAGGTCATACTTGAACTTAAACTTATAATTTTAAATTATCATTTTGCAGTTAACAATGGAAGAAATACCTGTACATCCGTTGATAGAAGTCACAAAGGAAAACGTGAAGAAAGTCAGGCAGCTATGTGATTTAGACGACCCGAAACGTATCAAAGATAGTGTGGCGATCGTAGAAGAATGGATTAAGAGACAGGATCATTTAGCCGGTGCTGCTCCTTATATGCGTAAGTATAAGATTTTTTACAGTTCCTGATTAAAAAGAGGCCTTGAATAGTAAGATCCTGTCTAGAATAATATACTAAAGTACAAGCTTGTATAGTTTGAGTTGGTCCAAAGACGTGTTCTTATGCGCGGTTTATACTGAAGAAGCGTATGGCATATGGCGCCCCGCACCCATGACGGAGGCGAAGGGCATTCGTCGCCGAGTGGCGCGAACGCGTATTATCTTTATGTCAAATACGACTCTATATTAAAGCAGTTAATATTTATATTATGTTTTCTTGACTAAACGCCACCGCCATACGTCCGCGCCACGCCACTTCAGTATAACTCGGGCTTAAGGCTTATCGATAATCCTGATTTTACTAGAACTCACTTAACTTTAAGCGTATGCATTACATAGAACTTTTTGATACAACTGTGAAAAAAATCTGCAAAAAAAAATGTTTGTTGAAACAATTCAAACCACTATTTCAAAAAATTGGGCTGGTGATGCAAAAGTTTATAGACGTTTGTAACTGTTAACCATAAGACAGTTGGTAAGTTTGTTTGGGAAAATAAATATTCAAAAATTATCGATGCGAATTCCAATCAATGAATCATTATGACGGTTATAAATTTAACTATCATGTTTTTAAACCGTTATCATAAATTTTAAATAACATGCTATCAATTTATTTTTAAAGTACAGTTAAATGTTTATTTATAGACGACTATTAATTATTTATATTGTATCACTTTCGACAGTTTAAAGGTATGATTTGTACTATACGAAATCTTTACGTTACATAAATCTTTATTTTTGTTGTTGACAAAATAAAAATGTGTGAAAAATATTAATGCCAGATTTTGAAATTAGCACGGCTTAAACATTCATTCGTATTCTAACAAAGGGTCTGCCAAAGCATATAAAATTTTCCGTAGAACTTTTAGCGTTGTAGTTTTAAAGGCGGAATACGCATTTATTTGATTATAGGTAGAGGACTTTTTGTCTAAAATGTATTATTTGAGATAACACAAAAAATTAAGAATAGGTACATCCTTTGACACGCGGAAATAAATAATTGCGTTTAATATCTTGATCTGATTTATTTTTTATGTTAATTTAACCTCGATCTACGCTAATTAATCCCTTATTAGAAGCCATAAAGCTACCAGTTTTTTTTTCTATTAAGGAATCATAGTTCACCTGTTTGATTTATTATCATGTTTTTTGCGACAAACAAGTTAATTGTTATTGCATTTTTTGTGACTAAAGGGCCTTGTTTTTATTTATGTGTGTATTGTTGTATGAACGCAAATTATATAAGTCTGTGGTCACGCTAGTTTAAAGTTTGTAGGTTTTACATCAAGTTCTTTTGTTTTTATACACTAAAATTCAAAAAATAAAATCATTTTTATTATGTAAACATGCTGTTTACAGTCGATGTCTAAAAAAACGTTTTTATTTGACATAGTTTTAATATATTATCAATAATAATTATTATTAACTATCAATTATATCATATGAATCGTATTACATATTAATAAAATAACATCTCTGTTTTTAGAGTCAGTGTTTTATTTAGAAAATTATATTATTATGAGAATACGTATTCCCTGATGACAAATCATGTAGGTAAAAGTCCCTGTGACACAGGTTTATGGGGAATACCTAACAGAACTATTATGGTACATTATTATTGTTAAAATCTGTATACAAGAACTGTTAAATAACTTACACGCAGATAGGCTACATAATAAATTAATATCTACCTTGATTTCCTAGAAATAAGGTCATGTAATTGTAACATAAATCAGTAATAATCTATATTGTACTTCCACGAAGTACGAAACCACGACTAGTGGTTTAATAACAATGTTTAATTCATCAATGTGGTACTCACCAGTACCATTAAGGCGCGGGCCCACCGCGGTGCACGTGTATCAAGCTTCGCACACTGCAACCCACAGAGAGGCTACTCATGAATTGACGTCAGTGATACATGCGTGGCTTGCTCGAATTCATGGTTACATAGCTCAACGCTATCGACGTGGGTCTACGTTTCCACTGGAGTTCACGAATATGACCGTCGACTATGTACAGTTCACTTATAGCAGCGCAGTTTGCAGTGGCACGTGCGTAGCCTGTCCGTGCGCCGTGTCACGCTATGACATAGTCGTGGTACGTTTTCAAACAAATTATTACACGCAGCACAGCATGCGCCGCGGTGGGCCTGCGTCTTTATACGATACTCTCTCAACCCCATAATAATATGATGCAATTAAACTTGGCTACCACTGTAATTGAAATGTCATCTCTTAACTAAACTAACTAATGATTTACCTCTATTTACAGCTAAACACATAATAGAGCGGGTATTTCTAATTGCCAAGGGTTCAGTGGAAATGACGAAGAAAAGAATAGAAAGGTTGCTAACATCACGCGGTTTGATGCCTGAACTATGTTTGAACAGAACTGTGAAGGAGTTTGAACCACTGTGGGATGTTATGTGAGTACTCAAATTAATTATAATTAGTTTTTATTAATGCTAATAAATATTCACGAATCTATCGCTTATCAAATACAGCATTTAAAAGCAGTTATTTGGACTAAAAAAATCTATTTGAAACCTTTAACTAACCAACCTTAAATTAAGGAGAGGAGGTCTGGAACTCTCTTCTGTTAATCACATATTGTGCCATTTGGTTTCTTGTTGCCTATTAGTGGGTGACATTAGAGTTCAGAGTCATTTTGTGACTACGTTTGAAAGAGATTAAAACGCCACTGTAGTGCAGGATCAGCTAAACCTTTCAACATAAAATGGTCACTTTTTGTATCAAGAATACAGGATATTTACACGGACTCTATCTACCGTTTGCTAGAGTTTTGCAAAACCTTGTATTAAAACTCCAATAATTTTTTATTTCATTTAATGAGCAATTTAAATTTTATCAAGCTTGTCTGCTGTTATAGAGAAGAACACCATGTAAATTTTTATTCTTCAAAAATATTATTTAGATTTTTTTAAATGAAACGTTACACTTTGAATAAGCGTAGTATAATTTATTTTACTTTTTTGTTTTTTTAGTAATTACGTACCTCTGCCGAAACTGAATCCATCAGACCAGTCAAGAGTGATGGTAACACAATTCATAACAGATAAACTTGAACCGTTCAGCTTACTATCATACTTCAGATACAACTTTTTGGTAAATATAGAAATACTATTTTGTTTTATTGCAATATAATAAAAGGTTGTTAATTAAAATAGGCATAGACCTACTGGACACTAGATCCTTCCAAACTGGCATTCCGCAACCAGCTTTTCGCCCTGAAAGAACCTTTGGGCGCAGTGTGGGGCAAATATCAGTGCCTCCCCCAAAATAATTTTTATATTCATATCAGCACTGGTCTTTACATCAATATTAATAAATGACGTTAAAACATTACATTTTTGCCACGTATACACTTATTAAGCCTGATAAAAAACAGAAATTATCATTTTGGGAATGAAGTAGACATGAATTTTAACAGTTTGCTAATGCTGCTGCTTGCCCTAGACAGAATTTGTATAAAATTAGCTATTACACTATTAAGAATATAGATTAATATATGATGGTGGTTGATCAAAAGAGTCTCTTGCTAAAGGCTACCTGGTGAAAATCTTGACAGAAAACCCTTAGAAGTTTAATATGGCATCAGTACATCGCAACCTTATTCAAATGTAGGAGAATTTCATTTCTTCAATTTCAATAAAATAGGTCAAAAATTGTGAAGAATACAAATTCATGTTTATTTGTTTCATTTCAGGTTGGTGAATACAGAATAAACTACGACTACACGCCTTCAGAACAATTTATTGTTGATCTAACAAATATTCACTTGGGATTGCTCGGTAAAGTCAATCCTATCGTCTTGAAGAAAGCTGAAGTCTTATGTACTGTAAGTATTTATATTTTTTACATTTACCTACATGTCTATCTGGTGGATGTGCTGTCCATGCAAAAGGTATTTTACAGATGTAGATTAAAATCGAGTGGTCTACAAATTATTATATTGATCCTAGATTTCCGTTGTGGCTTTTAGTTAGATCCTTGCTCCCAGTTTTCCGTGGATGTATGTAATTTTTCAAAGGGGTGATCCTTGGAAGAGCAAATCAATAAAAAAAAAGACAAGGCCATTTTAAAAACAAAAATAACCTCAGCTAGTTCTTAACTTAGCAAAACTTGTGTAACAGAAACCCTCTAGCTAATAAAATGGTCAGTTTTCATTTACACAAAAAAAAAATTGACAAGAGAAGTAATACCATGCACGAGGTTGTGGGTTCGATCCCCACACAAGTTCCAAATTATCGTTGTATTGATTTTCACACAAATTATTGTCCTGAGTCTGGGTGTTCTTTGTGTCCGTTAATTGATGTTTGTAAAAAGTCCCCGCGACACAGGACATGATTCCTAGTGCGGGAGTCGTCTTTTAAAATAAAAGAAAGAAAAGTGTCGTATTTATTATATTGTTTGTTCAATTATCTAAATGTTACTAATAAACAATATATTTTCTCCTTAGGAAGGCATTGGAACCAAAATCAAAGGGATCCACATTTTGAATGCACCACCATTCATCGACAAGCTTATATTCCTACTGAAACAGGCTCTAAGAGAGAAAGTAGCTAACAGAGTTCATGTTCATAGTACTTATGAGCAGTTACATAAACATATACCAAAAGAAATTCTACCCAAGGATTACGGTGGTGATGCACCTTCTGTTTCGAAGCTCAGTGGTTAGTATTTTTATCACCAAATCATGATCATCTTAACAGTCCAAATGTTTCCACTGCTGACGTAGGTTTTCTTGAAATTAATATTAATCGATAAAAAAATCAAAATCGTATCCAGCAAAAGGCACGATAACCTATGTTAGTTTACGATAAGCCTTTGACATTTTTGTACGTTTTAATCAAAATTGAATTATCAAAATGATTTGATTGAAATATTAGGAAATTTTAACTGAAGTCATACGAGAAGAAAAAAAATACTGAAGTCATAAGTTATAAAAAAAATAAATTGTATTTACATAAATAATATTTTTACTCAGACCACGTAAGAGGTGGGGAGATGAGCTAGATAGGGCACAAAAACACTGGCCTTCAGTGCCTAATGACCGACAATTGCGGAAATCAAAGGAAGAGGCTTTTGCCCAGCAGTGGGATGATAAGGGCTGAAACGAACGAACGAACGAATATTTTTACTCGAACAATACCACCGGGGTTTAATAAAACATTTCTTAAACGATACGTTCTACTATTTGCTACCACTCCAATTTTGAAAATATATTTTCCAAATCAGTTTTTATTTATAAAAAAACTATGTAACAAGGTTTCGAGACTAAAATCTTAAATCAGTTTTTAATAAAGCATTAATATAAATTTCAGAACAATGGAAGGAAACACTCAAAACAGACGAAGCAAAAAAGATAATAGCAGATATGGAGAAAGCAGTTAGCGATGAATCTAAAAGGAACGCATCTAAATTTAATGAAGAATACATGGGCATGCCCGGTTCCTTCCGCAAATTAGCTGTTGATTAGAATAATTAGTGATTTTATTAAGTAAGGGTTAATTTAAAATAGATATGATCGGAGATTATAGATAGTAATAATGACGTGATTAAACTTAATAAATACAGGATGTCCCAAAACACGACGCCATAATTTTAAAACCATAAATGCCTAAAACTTTATAACGATGCAACTTAGATTTTTTTTTTATTTTTCTGATAACCAGCGTGATTTGCTTTATCACCCGGTTTCGGGTTTGCGTCGAGTTTTGGAACATCCTGTATATAAAAAGGTCAACATTTTAAACATACACGAGCGGACGCGGGTTCGAATCTAGCGCACAATAAGGATCGCAATAAGGTAAGGAGATCGCTAAACTAAACAAGCTTAGTACGTAGTGTAAAGTTGTCTTTTAAAAACATAATTCACAATATCTAGTTGTTAATTATGCCGTTAGTTAGGGGAAGTAAGGGAAATAGTTTCAAGAAAAGCAACAATAGCCAGAAGTGATGTATATACTAAATGACCTTGAGCATAGTAGATTATTTAAGGTTATTATACTTACTTACTCCGTTAGCTCAACGACCTAAAATGTATCTTTGCCTCCGACACGAGAGAACGCCACTCTACTCGATCCCTGGTCACCTCTTGGTTTACATATTTAGATATACTCGTAGTTAAGATTGACTGGACTGCAATAGGCTAGTTGATTGATTGAAGATTGATTTAGATTAGATTTTTTCTGATAACCAGCGTGACTTTCCACCCGGTTTCATTGTCAACATTGTAAACATACACACGCGGACGCGGGTTCGAATTTAGCGCACAATAATTATTATTTGTGAGAATTACTATTTTTTAATTCAATATAATCCCAGTAACACAGGGCTTGATACCTTGTTCAGTAATTATCTATTTGAAAAATAGTTTATAATAATAAGTGTAAACTAAGATGCATTTTGGACTAATCGATTAAACGAATATAAAAGTTATTTATTAAGCTAAAAGTTGTTTTGACTTTTGAGTGTTGTTTTACTTTTGAATGAGATGATTTGTAAACTGCATGTCAATTCTCGTACCTAAAATTCGGTTAAGTTAACTTTTAGTTGTCAAATTGTCACACTCTAAATAAAACTTTAACACGACCACAAAAGATTACAATTGCAATAGCAAAAACATGACAACTAAAAGTTAACTTAACCGAATTTTAGGAACGAGAATTGACATGCTGCTTAAAACTGAGTTTCAAATGCGAAGAAAATGAAAAATAAATTGACATTGTTAATATGAACGTGTAAAACTGACTTTTAAGAGGAAGTTTATATGAATGACACCACATCAATAAAATGTTATATAAATGATTAATTTCCTGAATTATCATTAATATTTTTATAAATAGGTAGACTTAATAAGGTTAAATGCGTGTAGGTGAATTTGCAGGTATTGTAATAATATTATTTATACGAAATAAAATTAAAGAAAAATATTTAAGAATTGTGAAAATTGTTTTCTTTTTATTACTTACCAAATTAAAAATATTATTGTTTACGCATACTTGCTAATAATGTTCTTCACTCTCTACTATTCTGACACTAGAGGGAACAAAACCCGTCAAATATTAAATTTGTTTATTAATTTTCTTGTGGTGTCGTAAAACCCGACTAAGGGGCTAACCCTAAATATTATTTTTACGAAGTAAAAAGAAGGAAAACTTGAAATTAAACCCTATACCAATCCGTCTGGCCAGCGTGGTATTAGTAGGCCAAGTATCCCTCAGTCACGAGAGGAGGCCCGACTCTGCAGTGGGATTATTTGGGCTGTTATATATTATATTAGTATTTTACTACAGGGATAAACCCCTTCTTCTAACTTAGAGCCTTCCCTCCTACTATTATTAGATGGGGTGGTATCGAAGTTAGTGTCAAGTTTCCCTTTTTACAAGAGTAACTGGCTATCCAGACATAATTTCGTACTTACCATTTATAATGGAATGAGATGTGGCCGCATTTTAAGTCCATGACCAGACCACGCAGATAACACCAAAGTTTTCCTGTAGCTTGAAAGGAACAGTTCATTAGTCACTTATTACTACACCTTACTACACCCTGACCATGAGGTGGAGACACGTTATATTCTTTGAAATTAAATTAAATTTAGAAATGCCTTCAGAAGTTATATTACTTTTTATGTAAATTAAATTGCATTTAATATTTAGTTAGGGGCTTCCACTGTCCGTATTAACTAGAGGAATAGTTCTTTTTATGGCAAAGTTTTTTTTTTCTTTGTTAAAAAAGACAACTCCCGCACTAGGGATCATGCCCTGTGTCGCGGGAACCAAATACAAATACAAATTATTTACCTTTTACAAACATCAATTAACGGACACAAAGAACACCCAGACCAGGACAATAATTTGTGGATCTCACAAATTATTGTCCTGCGTGGTTATCGAACCCACAACCTCTTGCACGGCAGCCGCTTGCACTACCGTCGCGCCACTGAGGTCGTCGTTGCATTCACCTGCTTAACTTTAGTAACCTTGGTTGGCATTATGGTACAAAAGGATATAAAACGGAGGTGACTGGATATTTTATTACCTATACTAAGTGTGTACAGATTATTTTATAAATTATCTTATATAATTATCGTCCCAAACGTGCCAAACAAGCGTATCGGCATTTTGACACTTTACAGGAGAGCTTAAAAACTGCAAATTCCACTGTTCTGAACTTTGGACTAGACAAGAGAAAAATATACCAAAATAAGGACTAGTTATTAGAGATTTAATATAGCACAGAATATAATCTTCATAACAGCCCACTAATGTCCCACTGCAGGGATAGGCCTCCTCCCGTGACGGAGGGATACTTGGCCTACTAATAGGCCAGACGGATTGGTATAGGGTTTAATTTCAAGATTTCCTTCTTTTTATTTCGTGAAAATAATATTCACGGATAGTCCCTTAGTCGGTTTTTACGACACCCGTGGGATGAGATGGGGTGGTGACATATTGTATTCTTACTCCGTCACCACACGGAGAATATAATACTAAACAATATTTTGAAAATATATAAATATTTAACGTTTTGTTCCAAAAGTGCCACACTTACGGTTTTTTGGCACTTATTAGTTTTTAATGTGTTTTAAAATAACGAAACGTATTAGTTGTTACGTTTCTATGGCACCAACTATTTTCAAATATATTGAAAATAGAGGAACATTTAAAAAGCATAGGACTTTTAATCGAGAAGATGGTTATAAGTTTTTCGCGACATGTAAACCAGTGATTCAAAAACATTACCTCACTTTGATTCGCAATCGGTGAAACATCAGAAAGGGACACGATTAGTGTTGTGTGAGGGTAGAAAGAAAATCTTCTACCTCGGAGACGGAGTTGTGAGTGACATCGCTACATCAGTCAGTCGCGATTAGTGTTGTGTGAGGGTAGAAAGAAAATCTTCTACCTCGGAGACGGAGTTGTGAGTGACATCGCTACATCAGTCATATCTAATGTACTCTGTGCATCAGTCTCCTTGTTAGCACGGCTGGTGTAACCTGGCCGAAACGTCGAGAGCCTCAAAGGTAAATTAATTATTAATAAATATTTACCAAAATAATATACGTGTTAATACCCGTGTTAATAATAATTACAAAAGAGGAACATATAGGTTGTTACGGTATTTATATCTGTAAAATGGTGAATTATGGAAAATATCTGTACCAAATAAACTCGTTACATAATATACGTTTATTTGGAACTAGCAAAAATGAACTGATGAGAATGAATGAATAAACAACAGTGAAAACCACCAATCACAAGTTATGTTGTTTTCGAAATAAGGAAAATATACTTGATTTTGATTCGTTTTAATGGAACTTAGAAACTTGTGCCTATAGGAATACATCCTTTGGGGGGTAGGACTACTTAGACAACACATTTATTGAAAAAAAATTCTATGTCCAGCAGTGGACGTCGATTGGCTAATATGATGTTTTTTTTTTTTTTTTTTTTTAAATCTCATTCATTTAAAAATAGCCATACATCGTATAGATTAAGTCGGCTTATAATAATATGATGATGATGTTTCCAGAACTAAAGAAAATAATTAGGTAGGTATATTTCAGAGTTCATTTTTAAATTATCTTTTAATTTATAATGACAATTTATCAGAGTTAAATTAAAATTATTTTTAAGCCAAAACTTCGCAGCGTTTATTTCTAAACTAGCTGCTGTGCCCGCGACTTCGTTCGCGTGGCGGATGTTACTTACTTCGCAATTCGATTTAATACTGAAAAATCGTTTTTTAAACCTTATAACAAACAGATATACCTACACACGAATTGTAAAATTAACGAACGAACCAAAACCTTTTCAAAAACAGATCTTTACAAAGACAGATCTATGAAGACTGTGTCTAAACTTATACTGAAAGACATGAGCGAACGTCATTCTTTCAAGTAAAATCTTAATACCGCGATACTGAAAATGACGTCACAGGCACAATGCCATATGTTGTCAAATTTGTAAGTTAAAATAAATGACATCGCTTATTTCATCATAACAGCCCATTAATGTCCCACTGCAAGGACGCGCCTCCTCCCTTGATGGAGGGATACTTGGCCTACTAATACCACGTTGGCCAGTCGGATTGGTATAGGGTTTAATTTCAAGTTTTCCTTCATTTTTATTTCGTAAAGATAATATTCACCGATAGTCCCTTAGTCGGTTTTACGCCACCCATGGGATGAGATGGGGAGGTGACATATTGTATTCTTGCTCCGTCACCACACGGATAATCGCTAATTAATTATAAATGAATACATTTGCACGCCACGTTATGGTGCGGCAGAAATACCTGCCTCGGTGGCGCGGCGGTCGCATTACATGGCTGGCGTGCATGAGGTCGCGGGTTCGATTACCATGGAGGACAGTTGTGATACACAAACTATTGTCCTTAGTCTGGATGTTCTTTGTGTCCGTTAAATTGATATTTTTAAAGGCTAGTGTGAAGACTTATAATTGATATTACACATACGATTCATGGTTAATTTTATTAACATTTAAAAGGAATAACTTATTAATAGCACTTAATAATAAAATAGTTATATATTATTTAAAAACTCATTTATTTTATGATTACTACTGGTAACGCCATCTCGTGAACAAAAGAAACGAAATTTAAATTCATTCAACATTGAACCAAATACATTTTTCATGACCCCTGATTTGTATTGGACTGTTCTAATAAAGAGATCTAGCGATATCTCGAGTATTACTTATCCGATTCCGATTGTTTTATTATAGTATAGATAGATACCTACTTTAAACTTAATACCTAAAAACTACGTATCTATGTATTGTAATATCTAAAGCGCGCTTATTCCGAGAAGAGTCAATAAGAACCACGTCCGTTCGCATTAAGAGTCAATGTGAATGAAATTATATAGATGCACCGGTTGGCCGCTTCGGACGTTAAACAAAAATCAACCGTACAGCCGTACTCATACTGGCGCGGCGACATTTGGAAATTTTCTTTCATCTAAATCTTGTGTGTTTATAAACCGATTTCTATAATTTTTTTTTTATGAATAAGGTATTAAAGTGTACTTTTGAAATATGGGAGTTTAAAAAAGATATGTCTATGCAAATTACAATATATTTATGTATTTAATACACTTTGAAGAAAACCCTAACGATTAAACAGGTTATTGTGGCTAATATATAAAAGATAGATATATACTATTCAGGACTTTTTTGTTCATCTTTTGAAGACCTTTATTTTTGTAATACATATTTTTGGCGTATGATCAACGTATGCGACGATAAGAGCTCGAACGCGCTTTTTTTCAACCGACTTGCTTCAAATTTTTCGTCACTGCTCAGCACCTATGTGTCTTAGCGTTATGTTATACAGCCTATAACCTGCCCGGGAGTATGGACTACAATTGTACCAAGTTTGGTTAAAATGCCTTCAGTAGTTTTTGACCCATGCGTGCACATACAGACAGACAGACAGACAGACAGACAGACAGACAGACAGACAGACAAAAAATTTATTGATTGCATTTTTGGCATTAGTATCGATCACCATTCATCCTCCAATATTAATTTTTAACATATATTCAATGTACAGAATTGATCTCTCTACAGTTTTATTATAAGTATAGATATGCATATAATTTGAGTCATAATATTGCACAAGTAATTTCAATAATAAAATAAAGTTAATATTGTTATTTTTCTAAGTAAGAGTTAATTCAAAAAGTATTTTTAAGTTAAAATATTAAAGAGCAAAGCTATTAATTGCTTATTATTACGGAGTGTATGGTGGAAACCGGTTATGTAATTAGTATATTGCCTCCCATATATTGTTACAGTTATCTGTTACATTGATATTTCGCTTATTGTATTGTCAGAGTTAAGTTGCTAGCATGGAAGTGTTGCTCGACGATTGTTTATTAAAATTCCGTTCGGATACTTTGGAAGCTGTAAGGAAAGATGTGAATTTGGATAAAGCTGGAAGAATTGACGAGGCTGTTGATATTTTGGAAAATTGGATAACGTTACAGTCGCATTTTGTTAAAAAAGATTATGGTATGTAGTTTTTTATATATGTAATGGAATATCCATTGATTTTCACATTATCATAAATATTTTATTGAACAATAATTAAATACCGTGTTCACAATAATTCAATGAATATTTTTAACAACTTTTTTATTATTATTATTGTATACAATATTTATTTAAAAAATTTATTTAATATTTACCTTTTATTTTATTTTAATTATGATTAACACAGTCGAAGGACTTAAAAAAAACCGATTTAATTTTTATAATATTTAATTTTAATATAAGAAAAATAAAAGGATTACAACTAAGTCTGACTTAAGACGATGCTAGTACAAAAGTGACATAAAATAAGGTTCATTTAATGTTCAATAAAATATTAATCGATGACAAGACATAATGGAAAAATGAGGTGATCGTGGATACACGAGGCGACGGCACGAGGCGCCGACTCAGCAGCTTGGGGCGGCGACAGTCCGGCGACGTCCAATTGTGCAATATTTAACGTAAATACTTCGTCACGCTAGATTTGCAGATTTGGTGTAGGCAGAGTGCGTAACACCTCCCCCCTCAGAACAGCAACTATTTGAGAACTTTGAGCGAGAAAGTTGCTGCAGAGTTCCTTGTTTTAGGGTCTGGAGTAGCATATATTTCTTCTGCAGGTAATGGGTTGGTAACGTTCTTTCTTTTCAGGTTTCCATTCAAACGGCGGATTGCGTAAGCAGTGATGAATACAACTACGCCGAATAGTATTCCATAAAAAGGTATAGTAGTGTGGTATAGTGCTTCGTTTGTTTCAACAGGCTCCAGTTTGCTAGGATGCTGCATTAATATCTTTTCTTCCAGGTTGTGCAGTTTATTCAGATTCATTGAGCTCAGATGAATATGTGGAATAATAGTAGAGTCATTGATGTTATAACTTGGTAATTCAGATATTATAATAGGGTTTCCTTTCACTTCGTCGTTTAGGTTGACAATAGTGAGTCCTTCGGTGCGTAGCATGCAGGTTTGAGGAACGGTCACAAGGTAGCTTCCATTGAGGGTTAGATATTCTTGGTGACCACATTTAAGTTCCATCTTCGTGGGTTTAGGGAGAGTAATTGTGTAGTGTTGGTCATCTAGTTGTTCCAGGGCTGGCTTAGTGACAGTTATGTTTGTAGGTAGGCAGTTTGCAGAAACGGCTTGCTTCGTGATGAGATGTTCCACGCAGTCTAGTTGCTCGCTGGGATGATTATTAATTGTTTCTTCACAGATATGTAGCTGGTCATACTTCGGGCATTCAGCCTCTATGTACATGAAACTCTTCCCATCAGTTGCTAGGTAAGGATAAAGGGGTATGATACTTTGAGAGGATTTATTAGGAATAATTGCAAGTTTATATAATTGGTAAATGGTGGGTGAAATGACAGGAAATTTAAATATAAATACTATCCTATTATCTGAATAAAAGTAGCTAGGTTTAATAATTTTATAATATTCTCTCAAATCTGTGTACAAAATGTGATCTTTGCCATAAATAGACTTGAGTCGATCGATCATATTTCGTAAAACATCAAATCTTAACATACTATGATGAGTGCCATGAGCACGTATAAAAGCTAAATTATCTTCTATCCTATTTAATGCTAAAAGTAAATCATCTGTATTTTCGCTGGTTATAGTTAAAAGTTGATTTAATTTAATGAATTTTAATAAATCACTTTTATAACCTTGTCTTAACACTAATTCTAACGTACTATTAATTTTTTCCTGATTAGAACTTATTTCTGAAAGTAATAAGTCATGTTGAACCATCCAGTCCTTATTAAGACTTATATGTTTATTCAGATCAGACGATATTTTAATTTCGTTATTTTCTAAATGTTTTATCGCGTTATTGTATTTTTCCGCATCTTTATAATCCAAATTTCCAGTTATTTCTTTTATAATAGAGCCTAAACCGTCAAAAAGACTTCTCTTACTACGAGTTGGTTCTAAACTAGTTATTTGTTCCCGAATTTTAGTTAATTTAGAAAGTATATGGTTAATTTGTATAGAGTATAAGGGAAATGTACTATTATCTAATTTAGATTCGAATAAGTTAATTTGGGATTCTACTGCATTACATTTGTCTTCAATGTCGGTTAGGTTTAAGTAATCGTCGCCTGAATGCTTATTTGCTCAACCGACCATTTTGACGAATTTCACTTTTTAATGCAATTTTATTAAGGATCAAATTGCGGTTCGATTGGTATATAATACTTGCTGTTTGGACTTAAAATACATTATTTATAAGGAATTTAAGTTTTTGTAAACTAACACAAGAGAATTAAAACTTCATGCTTAATTGCTCAACGTCCGTACAGAAACACCAAACGTGCATCCGAGCCTCGATTGCGTGCTTAAGTATTCAATCTCCTCACAGGTAACCAATCACGACATCGCATTTTGATGACGCAATACGCCGCCATCATTAATTTCTTTTTTGACGAAGCTCGTGCTCGCACGCATTTGAGTAAAAACTAACGCGAAATATAGAAAAAAGTATTAATTTTAATAGAAAACAGTACCCCAAATGTCTGTGACGAAATATAAATCGGAAAATATAGTCACAACTATAGAAAAGAATCGGTAACTTGTATTTTTGTTAACATTTCTTTGTAGATTATCACTGCATATCGTTAACTTATAGTACAGGATGTTTAAATTTAATTCTTATAATTTCAGATTTAATTAAATCTTTAAATGAAATTGTGACGTAGGTATCTATAAATGAACAGATTGTTTTGAACATTTCGTAAGGTTGTAAAATATAACTAATATAATAATAAAAATATTGCTTTTGTGCGGTGCCTTCCGTGTGGTGAGGGAGTAAGAATACAACATGTCACCACCCCATCTCATCCCATGGGTGTCGTAAAAACCGACTAAGGGACTATCCGTCAATAATATCTTTACAAAAAAGAAGGAAAACTTGAAATTAAACCCTATACCAATCCGTCTGGCCAGCGTGGTATTAGTAGGCCAAGTGTCCCTCCGTCACGGGAGGAGGCCCGTCCCTGCAGTGGGACATTAATGGGCTGTTATGATTTTGTGCGGTGACTGTCAAAATATACCTGCTACTTGCATGTTTGCTAATTGTTAAATGGGTAAATTTCTTAGCATTAAATGGGTAGTTTTGTGTTTACGTATACCTACGCTTTGTGTTCGCAATTATGTTAGATGCTAGATAAGTAGATTAATACTATTTTTCACTAGCCACAGATCCATTGCTCACATTGGACATCTATTTTTATTATGTCCGTTGCTTTGCATTTTCTTCCCTATTTTGGATGAGAAATTCAGAACTAATTACGCCGTTGAGGGATGAATAGCCCATAAACCAAAGAATTCCTTATGAAAACATCGTCAAAAAAGGGTTAATTTTCTTGTAAAAATAAATCAATTCTAAATTGTTTAAATAGTCTCAGTATATTCATTATTTTTTATACGTGTAGGTATGATCTTATCACCGTTTTATTTTCAATTTATGTCGTTTTTATTGTACATATTGAAATGAAGAAGTGGAGTCACGGTAATACCGTAGTTTCATTTAATGTTGACATTACGTACGATGATTCAAGAATCCGACCAAACAAGAATACGACGAATAAGGACTAATTCAAATCAGACACTAACCGAAAAGAAAATACTAACAAAGCCTTTATGGAATCTCTAATTAAAAAGGTTTTGACAGGATCAGACAACATAAACAATACCAGGCGAAGTAAACGATCTTGTATTAGTACAAAAACAAAAAAATATTGTATTTTGTATTTTATATATATCAAACAGTGTTTTTTTTAATTCTGTGTTATTGTTAATAATAAATAGCCAGTTAACTAGTTATTTTTTTTTACCACGATACCCACAGACGATACCCAAACACACTGTATTTGGTTATAGGGCACTTAAGTACTAAATATACTCGAATGCAAAATGCACAACCTCCACCCCGGTAGTGGTCTATCTCCAATTGCACAATTATTTATGTGTTTATTTGCTCAACCTCCATAAAAAATTGTGAAAATAAACATAACTGTTTGACTTTTTAATGATTATTTGTAATATATCATTTCATAAACACATTAACTATTTTTTTAATATAAAACTTTTATAAAATCATATTATTTGCTTAAATTAATCAATAAAACGTCTCTGGTGTAAAATGTTGCAAATGGAGGTTGGACACTTAAGTATTCGTGCGACGTAATGTAGGAATGAATGATAGTGAGTAACCAGTTTTGTTGGTCCAAGGTCGAAAGGTAGAAGTCCAGGTCCGTTTCCCAAGTAGTCAAGTTTTATCTCCAGCGTCTTGGTCAGGTGGGCGGTCATCAGTAGTAGCAATCTGTAATAATTTCGAGGTTTTAGGGATTCCTTTAAGTCGGTTTTTAGCAATGGGACCTTTCTTTTTAGATGTGTAAATATGGATTGGTAAGTCAGCCAAGACGGTGTCTTGTGTGTAGCGTGGGGCGGTCTTTTGACGACTAGCTAACGGGTTGGAGATGAACACTTGTTGGTCAGGGTGATACTCAATCTCTGGTTCTCTATTTTTATTGCGATTATCTATTAATCTAGTGCGGTTTTCTAAAGAAGTTTCATTTATTAAATTATATACGCGTTGCATTTGTTCGCGATGATTTAATAATAATATGTATTGTTGCATTAAGTGTTCATTTAAATTCAAATCAAGAGGGTCTCGAGGGTCAAAATGACCTCTTATGATGTCATGGGGTCTACATTTAGTGAAACTGTGAATGGAGCTATTGTATGCTAGCAAGGCATAGGGCATTAGGTTAATTATGGGTTCTGAAGGTTTTTCTAATCTTAATATACGTAAATGTTCAAGTAAAGTCAGGTGGAATCGTTCTATAATACCATTGTCATTAGGAGAGTGTGCTAATGTCTTATGGTGAATGATTTTGTGAAGTCTTATAAATTCAGCGAACAGCTGGTTACTGAATTCGGTACCGTTGTCGGTTACTATTGTCAAAGGTAAACCGTGGTGAGTACAATAAGTTAATAAAGCTTGCAAAATGCTGACAGCAGTTCCATCTCGTAGATGGTAGGCTTGACCGTATTTAGAAAATACATCCATGAATGTTATATACTTTTCTTTTGTAGTTTTGGGCAAGGGATATTTTTGTATAGCGGCTATCTTATCGGGATTAGGTTTTACGCCATCTTTGCTAATAATATGTCCTAAGAACGGTGTCTCTAATTTAAGGAATTCCGATTTGTCGAGCTGAACTTTAAAGTTAGAATTGCGTAATCTCGTGAATACTTTCTCTAGATTAATCATCATCTCTTGGAGTGACGTACCATAGACACAGATGTCGTCCAAATAAACGATACAGCATTCATTCAGGCCACGAAGAACATTGTCCATCACACGCTGAAAAGTGGATGGGGCATTCTTTAAACCCATAGGCATACGCAAAAATTCGTAGTGCCCATGCTCTACAGTGAATGCTGTCTTCTCAATGTCTTCGGGATGCATTTGAACTTGAAAGAAACCGGATGATAAATCTAATGTAGTGAAATATTGACATCTACCGAGCTTATCTAACACGTCAGAGATGTTAGGAATGGGATACTTATCGTCGACAGTTTTTTCATTTAATTTTCTGTAGTCAACGACAAGTCTCCACTTTTGTTTCCCAGAAGCGTCCATTTTCTTGGGAACTACCCATATAGGAGAGCTCCAAGCGGCTTCTGAAGGTCGTATAATACCTTGAGCTAACATCTTTGAAATTTGTTCACGTACTTCCTGTCTATGTATATAAGGGTAACGATAACTTCTAGAATAAATTGGGACTTCATCTTTAGTTCTTATACGGTGTTTAATTTGATTTGTAAAACTAAGCGGTTCATCTTCTAAATAAAATACGTCGGCATATTTACTACATAAAGTTATTAAGTTAAATTTTTCTTCTTCATTTAAATGTTCTGTTCGTAATCGCTCTAAGACCTTTTTCGTTCGTAACGAGTCTTGTTGTTCAGTACGCGTGCACTCTAAGTTAAAAGATTTTATTTGCAAGGTACAATCTAATCGTTCAAATGGAATAATTATATCAGAATTAGTCGGGTTTTCTATTTCAACTACTGCTAACTTATCTTTGACGCTCGAAATACATTCATGAACAATGCAATGACATACGATCTGTTCGTTTATGTAAATGTCACCGTCATAGTTATAAACTGGGATTTTTACTAACTTACTAGAATTGGAAGGAATCGTTTCGTGAAAATTTAAATTTTTAGACTTAAGTATTAGCATAGGTATGCTTGTATAGTCGGTTATTAATAAATTACGTTTTAAATCTATCTGGCAATTGTTCAAAATGTCTAACCCTAATAGCCCATCGAAATAATTATGAAAATTATATATGAATAATTTGATTTCTTTCTCATCACAAAATTCCGGAAAATTAGGTAATGTAATAGAATGATTATGAATACTAGTTAGACGTGAGTTAGTTACTTCGAAGGGATCAAGGTTAAGCGGTAAGTGTGAGTAAAATTTTTGTACTGCGTTCGGGCAAATAAACGACTGGTTAGCACCGGTATCGACTAACAATTTTAATGGTGGATTAGATATCTGTATATAACGTAACTCTTTCTTTGATTGTAAATTTAATTCTATTTTTGTTCGATTTTCAGTGTACTCTCTTGAAAATCCGAATCTTTAGGAATTTCCGTAGAGTCGGTATTATCTAACGTCCTGTAACATAAGTCAGTCGGTACTTCGTTATAATGATAAAGTTGTTCATAGTCATTATTATAGTTAGAATAATTATAGTTATAATCGTCATAGGTAGTATCGGGTTGCTCGTCATAATACTCTGGGTAGTAATATGTATCGTAGTAGTCCGTACTTTCGTTAAAATTTATTTCACGCGATTTAAAGTAGTTGTTGGGTGGTGGATTTCCCGATTTTCTCCAATCATGCCCGGTCATGGTTGGTGGCAATGGTCGTTGTGAATAATGACTAACTCCACTCATAGGTTTTGGTCCAAAGGTACGCGTTTGAGGAGCTTTAAAGACGTTACTACGTGGGTTATAATTAGGTGGTGGTGAACGGAACATTTGTTGAGTACGGGTTATAATAGGATTATTTATTTTTATTTTTTATTTAAAACTTAATGTACATGGTGCACAAAGGCGGACTTAATGCCAAAGGCATTCTCTACCAGTCAACCTTAGGGTGATGCAGAGACAAAGTAATGCTAAGATGGTAGATGAGAAGATATAGATGATTTTTCTAAATAATATAAACCTACACATATAGATATAATAAAAAGGTATACATATTTATATAAATTATACATACAAGAGTAGATACATATATAAATATAGGATAAAGTTATAATTTATTCTGCTGACTTCCAAACAATTCTCGTACTTTAGCTTTAAAACTAAGAATACTTGTTGACATCCTGATTTCGTGGGGGAGGGCATTCCACAAGAGAATAGATTTGACACAGAAAGAAGAATGAATGAGACTGGAACTGTGAGAAGGACATAAAAGGAGAAGATTATTAGAAGAACGTAGTTCTCTATTGTGATTTGAGCAAAGAAGTTTAATATTTGACGTTAAATAAGAAGGAGCGTTAGGAGAGTTTAGCAACTTGAACAGTATAGTTACTGTTCGCACGTTACGACGTTGTCGAATTTGTAACCATCCTAGTTCCTGGCGATAGGAAGATACATGGTCGTATTTTCGGAGATTGAAGATGAATCGAATGCAGTTATTCAGAAGTCTGTCAAGTTTATCGAGGAGATCTGCATTCAGGTCGAGATAACACACATCACAATAGTCAACCATTGGGAAAATTAAGGTCTGCACAAGCATTGTTTTGGTTCTTGCTGGAAGGAAATTTTTCAAACGATACAGAGCCCGCAGAGTACCTGTTATTTTCTGGCTAAGGTTCTTCATCTGTGTCTGCCAACTAAAAGTCGTGTCAATGTGTAAACCCAGATCCCTAACAGACTCAGATAGCGGAATGGTACACTTATCATAAATAATTTGAGGTAACACATTTGATTCCATTTTACTTATCATTCTAGGACTCCCTATCACGATGGCTTGACATTTGTCAGGATTGACTGCCAGACCGAACATGTTAGACCACGTTCGGACAGCCTCCAGATCCCGATTAAGCTTGTTTATCCCCACAGGAAGATCCTCCACCTTCACTTGCGTATAAAGCTGCAGGTCATCAGCGTACAGATGATACTCACATTGAAGATGCTTTATTAGGAGATTAATAAATAAAGAAAACAGAAGAGGAGAAAGTATACCGCCTTGAGGGACGCCAGAGTCAAGATTACCCCAACTAGAATAAGTCTCTTCCACACAGACTGACTGCTGGCGCCCTCGAAGATATGAGGAAAACCAATCCAATACACCAGGGGACATCTTAAGATGGGAGAGTACGGAAAGAAGAATATCATAATGAATGGTGTTGAAGGCGTTTGAAACATCAACCAAGACTAGGACGGTGATCATCCCAATCTCCATGCCTGCTCTGACATCACCGGTGACTTTTAGTAAAGCAGTGACTGTGCTGTGTCCAGGTCTGAATCCTGATTGGAATGGTGAGAGAATGTTGTTACAGTTAACAAACCTGAACAGTTGCTGGTGCACAGTAGCCTCCAACACCTTGGAAAGAAAGGGGAGAATAGAAATTGGCCGAAAGTCGCTAAGTGAAGCAGGGTTTGCTTTTTTAGGTAGAGGGCGTACATAGGCTTTACGCCAAAGGGATGGAAATTGACCAGATTCAAGGGAAAAATTTAAGATATGGTGGATAGGAGAAAGAAGCTCATCCACTAAAAGTAAAATCATACGACGACTAATGTTATCGCACCCGACTGCCTCAGGCTTTATTGACAGAATAGTCTTTTTGATGTCACCTAGTGGTATTGGAGAAAATAAAAAGGGCTTGTGGTTATGTTTAGGTAGTGCAGAGATATGATTGACACTTTGAGTCAATGTCAAACCATCAAGTGTTTTGGTTCCTAGGAAGTGATTATTCAAGTTATCTATATTAATACTTTTTGGAAGATCTATGTGACGTTTTCTTCCTATACCGAGAGTTCCAAGAAACTTCCAAATGTTAGTTGGCGAATTGCTAGCAATATTATCGTGGATGTATCGGCGTTTTGCGTTTCGTATCATCTGATTACACCGATTCCTGTCAACTTTAAATTTTGCCCAGTTGTTATCGTTCCGCTCCTTGCGGAATTTGCGGAAAGAACGGTCCCTACGTCTCATGGCCATTCGAATACCTTCTGTCATCCAAGGCGCTGGAGGACGTTTGAGTTTAAGTTTCCTAATTGGTGCGTGTCGGTCATATAGATTTAGTACGATTTTATTCAGGAACTCGATCTTAGCATCAATAGTACCAGCCTGAACCAGGGGATCCCAGACAATTTCAGAAGCATCCTTCCGTAGTACATTCACGTCAATTCGCGCAAAACAACGCCTGTGCAAAACCTTTGGTACGATTTTAGGTGGTTTCAACAAATAGGAGAGGAAAATTAGGTCGTGACGGGAAAATCCAGGAGCGGGATGTTGGCCATAGAAGGAAGCTAAGGAAGGGTTAGATGTGATTATTAAATCTAGCCAAGTATCTTGTCCATTTGTATTGTGGTGAGTTGCTTGTAATGGGAGGACATGGAGACTAGCAGACTCGATTACTTGGCTAAGCTTATGGGAACGTGTTGAGGGATTAGATAGGTCAGTGTTGAAATCACCCATGACAATATGATGTGCATTCTCCGAACCCAAAGATTCTAAAACCACCTCAAGGTCGGTGAAGTAATTTGTAGATGGGGGAGAATAAACAACACCCAAAGTAACCCTAGCTCCTCCGACGCAAACCTCTAAAAAAAGGTATTCGGCAGTAACCTGACGGTTAGTTGAAGAAGAAGTAATAATTTTGTATGCAAGATTACTGCGTAAATAGATAGCTACTCCTCCTCCTCTCCTATCTGATCGATCATTACGAATGAGAACAAAATCAGAGAGTGAGTAAAGAGTGGAAGGAAGATGAGGTTTGAGCCAGCTCTCAGAAATCAGGATGGCATGAACATTGGTATTAGAAAAGGCCTCTAGAAGGTCATGGTAGTGACTAGGCACGCTTTGTGCATTTATGTGACAAACGTTGAACATATTGTTACCCTTTTTGTTGAAGCTATCACGTAACGCATCACCAAGAGTGTCGCCCACAGAAAGAAAACTATCGTCATCCGAATTGTCAGAAGCAGAATAAAAAGAAGAGTTATCAGACGATAACATTAGGAAGAATATATAATAATAAATATGATAGTAATGTAAATTTATAAATATAATATATATTGTAGTAATATTGTTTTGAGTCGCTTATTTGTTATATAATGGCTCTGCACCACCCGCCAACCGACATGTATTTACACATAACACGTAATATAAAAAAAAAAAAAAAATCTAAAATTAATACATGGATATTTATACAACAGTTGATACTACACAAAAACTAAAAACTAAAAATAGAAATCTACAACAATTTAACAAAAAACTAACAACTTTAAAATTTAATTACTTGTTCCAATAAGTTTCCGAACGTAAAGAGTATTATGACATTTAATTGACAGTAAAATACTTTGCTTGTCATTCAGCTTGAAACTTTGTAAAACTAACCTATAAATAAATTGTGTTAAGGTACTACAAAAGATAAATTATTATAATTATCTTATTTGAAGGTCGCGGTGATGAATGTGGCTGCGAGAATTTAAACGCGGGCTGCCAATGCTGTTGTGGCGTTTGCATATGCGTACGCCAACTCGGACCTGCATGGGTATTATCTCTAGGTACAGTACCTGCGTATTTCTGGACAGTCGGCTGCGTAGTATGCGGCGGTCGTCTCTCCGCAGAGTATCCATGCCTATTTTGTAGGTACATTACATTTTGCTCTTCATGAACAAATTCCAGAGCCTTTTCGATTGTATCCGGTCTCATACAACGGATACGCGACCCTAGAGGTTCTCTAAGTCCTCTTATAAATGACTTTAAAGTTAAGTTTTTGTACAAATCCCGTTTGGCCTCGATAGTAGTAGCCAATGACTCGTGTAACGACACATAGGTCATAATTGTACTGAAAAGGGTCTGGCATTTGTCGTAAAACTCTTGAGGCGAGCTGTGACCTTAAGATGACATAGCGATGTCATTATACAGGGCAGTTTCGTCCCGTTGATCGGCGAAATTATTTATAAGAGCGTTCCGTATACCACTCCAGTTGTCGGCTATGCCGTTTGAATTTATAGTTCTGGCCGCGGGGCCCGTAATCTTATTTAAAATGCCATTTATGACACATAAATTTGTTAACTGGTGATTTGGATCGTCAATAATAAAAGTTGCAACTAATTGATCGCATATCTGAATAAACCTAGTAAGTACGTTTGGATTGCCGTCGAACTCAGGCACTGTGCGTAAGGTCTTGTAAATAGTATCAGGATGAATCGACATATTTGGTTCACTAAATATACTATCTAAACTAAAATAACTACAATCTAGGTCTCTAGTGACGTCTAGATTTCTATACCTAAGTACCTGTCGATGTGAGACAGAGGTCTCCCTGGTTTTCCTTGGATGGAAAATTTTGGAAGGAATAAGGAAGCAACTATATGAAAATATTTCAAAGTACTTACATATATTTCATATCTGGTTTTCTTTGTATTAATGCTTGAATACGCCCGTCGACTGTAGGTTCTTGTGAGATACCCGAAATAGTACTAGGGAGTACTGGCAGCGACAGCGGAGTCTGCTGGACCACGATTTTGGAAGTCTCTAAACGCGCCGCGCACTGTCTCGAGTATCCTACCGGCTGCGCCAATTATGATAACACAGTCGAAGGACTTAAAAAAAAACCGATTTAATTTTTATAATATTTAATTTTAATATAAGAAAAATAAAAGGATTACAACTAAGTCTGACTTAAGACGATGCTAGTACAAAAGTGACATAAAATAAGGTTCATTTAATGTTCAATAAAATATTAATCGATGACAAGACATAATGGAAAAATGAGGTGATCGTGGATACACGAGGCGACGGCACGAGGCGCCGACTCAGCAGCTTGGGGCGGCGACAGTCCGGCGACGTCCAATTGTGCAATATTTAACGTAAATACTTCGTCACGCTAGATTTGCAGATTTGGTGTAGGCAGAGTGCGTAACACAATTTAACTTTTTCTTTAACAGTAACAATAAGATTTTATTATAACAGACAAAAAGTTCGTATGAAAAAAGTACATTATTCTTTGTCTTAACTTAACCCTGCTTACCTTGTAACCTGAACCTGTTTTAAATAAATAAAATAAGTTAAATGTCAGCCTATGGAACTTTTTTGAAAATCATTTATAATTGAAATGAGCCGTTCTCCAACAGAGAGGGGGAGAAGCCTTTGTCCAGTAGTGGAAGTCTGTTGGCTGATATATGATGATGACAATCAAAAAAACCTTAACGTTTGGTGATTCTGTTTAGTCGTTATATTAAAAAAAAAAATAGAATATTTGTCCGTGTGGTGACGGAGTAAGAATACAATATGTCACCACCCCATCTCATTCCATGGGTGTCGTAAAAACCGACTAAGGGACTATCCGTGAATAATATCTTAACGAAATAAAAAGAAGTAAAACTTGAAATTAAACTCTTTACCAATCCGTCTGGCCAGCGTGGTATTTGTAGGCCAACTATCCCTCCGTCATGGGAGGAGGCCCGTCTCTGCAGTTAGACATTAATGGGCTGTTATGATATGATGAAAACACCCTGGATTTAACAGACACTTTAATTTTACTCGTATTTATATGTATCACAGAAAAGCCTCAATGATCCATGTCTGTATCTAGTCTTTTCATTAAATATGTATTAATTTAAATGTATGTAATTATAATTACGTTAATGACTTGCTTACTTAAAAAAGACGATTGAACGAGTATTCATCGTTCATTATTCACACATAAAATATTGTAATCAAAAAAATATTATCCAAAAAAAAACCAACTTTAATTTTTAATTTTAATCTCAGCACACCTGTATAGTTTTTTGGTACCTATATTATCAAAGCTTAAACTATCTCACGGATTTTTTAATTAATTAGTAAGGATTCAATTTAAATAACATTATTTAAATACACATACAGATATTTTGTACTATTTTGAATGCTTTTAATACTTAAAATACTATGAAATCAACTTCCAGCTTCTCATTTGTATCCTAAAGTCTGAATTGAATAGAGTTACATTACTGTAGAAATTCGTCGCCAGAAAATTTGCCAAGACGAATACTTGAAGACCTCCTAATCTCCAAGCAGTCGTCTTGGCTTATTTTAGTTAGGGTCGGCGGATAAGCCACCCACCACACTTAGGCCCGTGATCGTGGGGCCTTTAGATCTTGGACATTAACATATTATGCCATGTTAAGTACACGCAACAGCGAACGGGTGGTATTTTTCGTTCGGTGGTGAGTTAGCCAGGTGGTTACAGCCCCTGCTAGGTAAAAGAGTTCAGTGTATTAAAAATTAATTGTTTGTGATTACAGATCGTGATTACTTAGAAAGGACACTGATTTCAGCTAAAGGCTTGGTAGAGCGAGCTAAGAAAAGAATAGATAATCTTTGCACCTTCAAAAGTATTATGCCTGAGTTCTTCACAGTGCCTACTGATACGCAACAATATTCAGACTTAAAGAAAATCATGTAAGTAGGTATTTATCTCTCTGTGTGGTGACGGAGTAAGAATACAATATGTCACCACACCCCATCTCATCCCATGGGTGTCGTAAAAACCGACTAAGGGACTATCCGTGAATATTATCTTTACGAAATAATAAAAAGTAGGAAAACTTGATATTAAATCCTATACCAATCCGTCTGGCCAGCGTGGTATTAGTAGGCCAAGTATACCTCCGTCCAGGGAGGAGGCCCGTCTCTGCAGTGGGACATTAATGGGCTGTTATGATGATGAGGTATTCATTATTCATCTTGTGTTGTGGTACGAGTAAACTTAGACTGCTCCTGAAGATGTAGGGATTCTAAAAGGTGACAAAACTACTATTTTTACAGTAATTATTGAATTTAATAACCCAACATTCTGGCTTGGATAAGAGTAGTCGATGAAGCGTACTATCGATTTGGTGCACTGTCGATGTAGAATACTGTCGTTTTAGTGTACTGTCGATGTAGCGTACCATCGATTTGAGGTACTGTCGATGTAGAGTACTGTTGATTTAGGCTAATGTCGATATATAGCCCGACAATGAAACGTTTGCGATACAGCGAGCGACCATCGATGTAGTAACCCAATAAACATTTTTGAAGTCACCACAACGTCTCTATTTGAACTCTTAGTTCTAAAAGCTGGTTGCAAGAACGTTGTAGTAACGTTGTTACGACCGAAAATAGGCCCATTTTATAGGAATCAGAGTTCTAATATAGTCGCGTAAACGTTGTATAAATGAACTTTTTCTTGTGTCATCGATCGAGTCTTTGAAGTTTATAAAGGAAGTAGCCATTTTTAATTATAAACTAAATATGTGTAACATCTTTAGCTCGTGTTAAAGTGGTTGTAGTGCATTTATCTGATGGGAAATTAATGTTATCGGGTAATATGCGTTAGTTTTGGCAATATAACGAACGCGCCCTACTAATTTTTATAAATAAACATAAATTATCCATACATTTTTAGCGAACGTACAAATATTTACCTTTACACAACATATGGTTCTGATTACAACAGTAAGACAACATCAAAACGACTTTTCATTTTGTGCATTTATTTTTTATCAGTTTAGTATCAGCCATATTAACAAATAGTATACTCTGGCTCCAAAAGAATAACACTCTCCAACTTGAACCAAAATCAAAAATTACCGAAGTTAATAACACGTTTTAAGATTTCATCGCCATCAACGATTTAAAGCAATAAAACTCAATAAGGAACAACAAGTTCAAAACACTAGATTTAATTTTAAGTACCTTACCGATAACTGACCTTACTTAGTGACTTCCCTTTGTCATCAATTGATACATTGCACCCACCTTTATTGTTTACTACACAAAGGAGAATGAAACCTTCACTAAGAGTTTTGGGCCAAAATTAAACAGAAATGAGAGTATTATCAATTTATAGCTTCACACTTATCAGTCTCGTGCTAAATCTTTTGTTAGTTTTGGCAATCTGAAATCCAAGATAATTTTTTTTTGAAGAAGATGGAAACTTCTGGGCTAAAGCCTGTACATTACTGTACAGAGTAAGGATATGCCCTAAAAATCTTTTCTATTTTATTCAAGTTCGAAACCTAATACAATTGAGTAATTTTAGTATTATTTTATTAAAAAATAGGAAAGAATTTTAAGGCATTTCCTTACTCTGTACAGTAATGTACAGGCTTTAGCCCAAAAGTTTCCATCTCCTTTCCACTAAATCTGCCTTAGAACCAGCTGCAAACTTAAAACCGAACTTTTTTAAAGCAGATTATGAGAAAGTAACAGATCATTTAAATTCTATTAATTGGGAGAATTTATTCAAAGGTTGTACTGCAGTAAATGAAATGGTTGGTATATTTTATGCTCAAATCAGAGAAATCATATCTAACCATATTCCTATAAAAAGGGCCAAGAGTAATAAATATCCGATCTGGTACTCTCAGGATCTTGTTGGCACAATTAAAGAAAAATACAAATATCACAAACGAGTAAAAAGATTCAATAATCCCCTGGATCGAGAAACTTTTAAGTCTTTACGTAATAGATGTAGTGTTCTTTTGGCAAATTGTTATAATAGTTACGTCAAACTAATAGAATTAGCTGTAAAACAAAACCCTAAACTATTCTGGTCTTTTATAAAGAATAAAAAAATGTCAGCTAGTCGTTACCCTTCTGATATGAGATTAGGTGACAGTGGCCTTTGAAGGTAAGGAGATATGCAACTTGTTTGCTGAAAATTTTAAAAGGTCTTTTACTGTCACGGTTAGCAATCATTCATTTCCACTTGACACTATTGTGTCATCATCTTCATTTTGTAATCTCACTCTCAGTGACTTTGATATATTGCGGGTTTTAAAAACATTAGACGAGTTTAAGGGAGCGGGGAATGACGGGGTCCCACCTATATTTATTAAACGCTGTGCAAATTGCTTTAGTTACACCTCTTAAATTAATTATTAATAAATCCTTAAAGGATGGTTTATTTCCAACGGCCTGGAAAGAAGCTTTAATAGTACCTATCTTTAAATCTGGCGACAAAAGCTCCGTTAATAATTATCGACCTATCTCCATATTAGTAACTTTTGGGAAAATCTTTGAAAAACTTGTAACTGTTCACCTGTCTTGGTACCTTAAACAACAAATAATAGAATCTCAGTATGGATTCATGAAGTCCAGATCAACGATGTCAAAGGAGAATGGGCGGTTTCGTCCCATGTGTTGTAACACTTTGTGACCTATATCATTTGAAAGATCTCAGCGAGTGCTATGTTTTATTGTATGGGCATAACTCCGTATCTCGTGCAGGGAAACTGTTATAGGGTTTTAAAAATATTAAAAAAAAAAAATAATGTCTTAACTAATTGATCTTTTAATAACTACTACTAAAGAGATTTAAAGGTAGAGCTTACTTTGACCCAACACCCTCTCTGCCACCATTGTAAGCGCAGCGTTGAGAAGATTGCTGACATGTAAAATGTGATTTACGGCGGTCCTTTTGGGTAGAAGAGTTCTCAAGCTTTCAGAAACGTTTGCGCAATTACATGGACTAAGAAAAAACAGCTTCCTCTGCTCCCCGTCATTTTGTTCCAAATATGACATCTGCTAAGTCAGTTGCAACAACTTCAGGTCGGTCAAATAAGTTTGCGCTTATGGTAGATGCCATTATTATCTTACTGGTGTAGTGTTGCAGTCTCTCCAACGATGCTAGGTACACCAACGATATTTCATAACACTGCAGTGCTTAAGTATACGGAAACGCCATTATGTTGCCTTGTCTCGAGGATGGATTATCAAGAACTATGAATTTGCAGCGAGGTATAACGAAAATGGTGTCATGTCATAGACCAAGGAGGACCTCAATATAATGCTCGATGACCCTAATGGTATCTCTCAATGAGTGGGTCTTAAAATGGACACGGACAAGACCAAGATCACTTCAATCACGGTTGGAGGCTCTACACTCAAAGTTGTCCACGAATATATTTACCTGGGACAATCAGGCCAGATAAGTCCAACTTTGAGAAGGGGGTCACTCGTCAAATCACGAGGCTTTTGGTCATCTACAGGGGAATGGAGAGAGCTTTATTGGGAGTTGACCTGCGTAATTGAATCAGAAGTGAGATAATCCGCAGGAGAACTAAAGTGCCCGATAGAGCACTCAGGATTGCCCGTAAAGGGCGACATAGCACGAAGAACTTATAAATGACGATGAGGCAGAAAAGTTTTCGAAAAGCGACAGCGTATATCGCGTGATATCGGGGTGGCGCCAAGTGATAAGGTAGTCACAGGATCGGCAAAGTAAAGATATCTGTAGGAGGCCCATCTCCAGCAATGGACGCCTATTGGCTGAGGGCTGAAAGCATGGTAGTGTTGTTGCTGAGCTGTACTTTCGTGTTTTCAATGTATTTTGAAAGATATGTGAATAAAACAGGTATATTTAAAGGAGTTGTATATTTATACTGTCATTATAATTATGACAACCTTATCAACATCAACAGCTATGTAGAGAATAATGCGATGAGGATTTTTATTTTCTCAACCTCAACTCTATGACGTATCTATACATTTACGTAAGAGATTTATTTAGCGATAACTTTACCATTTTCACTTATATATTTTTAACTGTGTAACGATCTAAACTAACGATTACTGTCTGTAAATTGTCTACAGTTATTATTATTGGAATAAGTATAATGTGTTTCCGGGTCACAAAATGTAAAAAAGTACGATTAAAGCCTTATTTGATACAAAAATTATTTTATCATTAACAGCTCAGTACTTTTGACCTGCACACAATTTTAATGAAAAAAATATATATGTCGGAACCCGAAGGATAGTTCGACTCAGAAAGAGTCCTACAGCGTGGGTATAACGGGCGAGGATATTGAGATATTACTCGTATTACAAATCACTTTTTATTACACACTAATTATCTTGAACAACAATATACAATTCTTTAACACTATTAATAATAATTTCGTAACACTGTGAACACTAACAGTTAACTCTAATAAACAATAATTAAGGCGACAAGGTGTTCCGCCTAGTAACCATCGCTACGACTCTCTCCAAATTACCGCCAAAAAGTGACAACCCCGGCCTCGCGCTCCCTCTCGCGCCTCTAGCGGATTTTCACACAAACTATTAACAGTCAAAGCATGTTACAAGCGTTACACCAGAAATGGCGCCACTACCATCTCTAGTCCACCAAAAATTAATCTAAGTGGCGCGTAACTACATAATATTAATCTAACACGTTAGGCGCCGTCATATATTTATAGAAAAAAAATCTAGGTGAACATGTTAATGCTAGTCGCAACATGTTACAAAGGTTGGGACGCAGAGAGCAGATGTCATATTTGGAACAAAATGGCGGGGAGCATAGGGAGCTGTTTTTTCTTTGTCCATGTAATTGCGCAAACGTTTCTGAAAGCTTGAGAACTCTTCTACCCAGAAGGACCGCCGTAAATCACATTTTACATGTCTGCAATCTTCTCAACGCTGCGCTTACAATGGTGGCAGAGAGGGTGTTTGGTCAAAGTAGGCTCTACCTTTAAATCTCTTTAGTAGTAGTTATTAAAAGACCAATTAGTTAAGACATTAATATTTTTTTTTTAAACCCTATAACAGTTTCCCTGCACGAGATACGGAGTTATGCCCATACAATAAAACATAGCACTCGCTGAGATCTTTCAAATGATATAGGTCACAAAGTGTTACAACACATGGGACGCACCCCATATAAAACTGCCCATTCTTCTTTGCTAAGTTTTACATCGCAATTAGTTTAGTAAAGCATTTGATCAGGAGTATGTGGATCTATGTTAAACTGGTTTAGTTCCTATTTAGCCGAAAGGACGTCTCAAGTAGTAGCAAGTGGGTACTGCTCAAATAAATATCTGGTCACTTCAGGAGTCCCACAAGGATCCCACTTAGGTCCTATCCTTTTTAATATTTTTATTAATGATATATGTACTTGTTTTAAACACACTAACTTCTTCCTTAATGCAGATGACCTTAAAATTATGAAACCAATACAAAATAATTTGGATACATTCTTGCTGCAAGCCAACCTAAACTCTCTATCCGAATGGTGTAAAAACAACAATATGAAAATGAATACAGATAAATGTTACTATATTCAATTTACTCGTAACAAAAACACACATCGTAATGACTATAGTATTGATGGAACTCCTTTACAATGCATGAGCGCAGTTCGCGATTTAGGCATTACAATAGACGCTCAATTGAAATTTGACACCCATATTTTAAAATAAATGTTGTTTCTAAAAGGTTCAAAACTTTAGCTTTTGTACTGCGAAGCTGTAAAGAGTTCAAAAAGACTAGCACTAAAATATTATTGTTTAACTCTTTAGTCACACCCATTCTTGAGTACAATAGCCCTATCTGGAATCGACACTACGAAGTGTACAACAAGCGTCTAGAAAGTGTTCAAAAACGTTTTTTGTACCACTTACCTTACAATGACCATCTGGCAAGGCAGCTTCCCAGTTATGTGGATAGGTTAAAACACTACAACATGAGTATTCTAAGTAATGGCAGACAGTACCTAGACACAATGCTTTGGCCACTTCGAACACCTACTATAATAAATTTAAGTATGTGAAAAAAATGCATTTTATTAATTTAAGACATAATGTTTCATAGAGATATTTACTGCTTAAGACCTACAGAATCAATATTTAAATAGAAAAAGTATAAGTTTTTTTTTGCAAAACAACCGGGTTCGATTCCCCAGCAGGGTACAGTATCTTTTTCAAATGTATGAATGCAGTTTTTCTTTTTATCAAAATCGGTGTCATGGTTCCTAAGAACAAATCTTCGTATGACTTATAGTTTAAGACTTTCCCATACTGACCCTTTTGAATGAGCCACCCTGTATAGGATATACAACGGTCTCATTGATAGCAGCGAACTTATTAACAAACTAAATTTTTTAACACCTAGAAAGTGCTCATACAACCTTTTTTCAATACCCGTAGCAAAATCAAATCTCGGGTATTTTGCTGCTGTACCAAGACTCTTTCGACAATATAACTCACTCTCCAAAACCAATGAATTAGATCTCAGCTTACCTATTTTAAAATTTAAGACTTTGCTAAAAAATATAATCTCTCAGACACAATTATTGTAAATATATTTTTGTATTATATATTTTTTATTAGTTTGTTTTTCTTTCTTATTTTCAAATTATTCAAAGTTAATTGTTAATAGGATATTATAATATTATTTTAAGTTGGTGTTGTTGTTGTGTTATCATATTTAAAGGATTTAATTTAAAGTTTTCATATAGGTAGATTTCAAATTTTAATTTAATTTTTTAATTTTTATATTGCCAATGTTAGTTTTTAATTTAGTTTTTCATTATTTTAGTTTGTTTTTTATATTCGCATGCTGTGGTTTCCTGTAATTGAAGGAATACACGCCATGATTCTGTAATTTTAAAAATTTCTAATGTATTGTATTGTATCTATTGTATTGCCTTTGTTGGAGACCGATAATAAACAAATAAATACAATTATGGACCACAGTTACGTATGCAATTTTTACAAATTACACCTTGCTTTTTTCATGGAATATTTTACTTAATTAGGTATTATTAGGCAGAGTTTATAAAATAAACTAATTAACCTTTAAATTTCTTTGAAAAAAATGAGTAATTAGTAGAATTCCCTTTACATAAATCTAACTAGGTACCTAAGTATAAAGTACCTACAATAAATAAACCTACAATATCAAGACACGAAGCATGAAATTGTAACAAGATAGGTCACTATTAATTACCACAATGTTCTAAGTTTATACGACCATTATAATAATCAATTTTTAAACACTGCAATGAACTTGAACTTAACCGTATGTACAATAATTGTTCATGATTTTATTTGTTTATCTATAATAACATCGCAATTCAGATCAGGAAAAAGAAAAATAATATTAAGTCTTAAAAACTTCTCATTATTATCAAATGTTTTATGAACCGTGTTTAAAGAGCTTGCGTTATAGGTAAGAGAATACATATTATTATATTACTACAACATAATATTATGGCGAAAGTAACGCAGATATAAGATTAGGCAGATGTAGTGATTCGTAAGCCTTTTCGTTGTTAACAGTCTGGTTATGATTTCGAAGATCAGTATTTGAGTAATTGTTGTAGAAAGGGACTACAATATGAGAGATAAGTTGTTTACCAGATGACCTATTTGTGGCATCGGGAAAACAAATGCAAGAGACACAACTGCACCGCACAAAGTTTAAATACTTGGAGTAGATCACTGTCCAGCACTCGGCGACTGATATAATTATGATAAAAGCATTGAATTATTTTGGCAGCTTATTCATCGTTGTACCAACATTTAATTATCATCATAACAGGCTATTAATATTCCACTGCAGGGAGGCCTCCTCCAGTGACGGAGGGATACTTGGCCTACTAATACCACGCTGGCCAGACGCATTGGTACAGGGATTAATCTCAAGTTTTTCTTCTTTTTATTGCCTAAAGATAATATTCACGGATGACATAGGGTGGTGATGTGTCACCACCCCATCTCATCCCTGTTTTCTTACTCCGTTACCACACGGAGAGTAAAATTTAGATTTCGTTTTTTTTTTGGGTTATTTAATGTTTGTTAATGAACAATGGTTAGCTTATTGTACAGTGGACCCTCGACACCAAATTACTTAAAACACACAATAAAGCAATGTGTAAATATTTAGAGAAAACCTGCCTTCAACCAGTCCTTCTTTGACTGATTTGGAAATTAATTAAACTTTATGTTAATGAAAACATAATAATTTTTTCAGATCATCAGCTCATTTGCCAAGATTGACTCCAAAGCATTACAGAGTATATTTTACAAAATTAATATCTCATACAAAATTAGAATCCTCACATATGTTTATATATTATAAATATTTAACTATGGTAAGTTGTTCTCGCTTAATATTTGATCTTTGATTATTAATTTGACTTGACCCCTAAGGTCAAAATGTCCGAAAAACTTTTTATTATTAACATAAATGCATCAACAGTGGCGGTAAAACAAGTAAACACAGTCATAAAAATAATAATAAATAATCTAACTGACCAAAGTACTATTATTATTGAATTTAGATCAATTTATCATCTATAAGAATGTGTAGATAAATATTTACTTACATTAAAAAAGACTTAAATAATAAACCGCCATTCATTCATAATCGTTTTGGCACTTACAAACCAATAACCCGTTTACTAATCATCATCATCATTATCAACCAATTGACGTCCACTGCTGGACATAGGCCTCCTCCAAATAATAATAATAATCCTCACACATTCACACATCGCCACCTAGTCCCAAACTAAGCAAAGCTTATACTACCCATGGGTACTAGACAACGGATAAACTTACTTAAATACTTTTTTTTTGTAAATACATACATAATACATAGAAAACACTTAAATTGACGACCTCGGTGGCGCGACGGTAGCGCAAGCGGCTGCGCACGGCAAGAGGTTGTGGGTTCGATCCCCACGCAGGACAATAATTTGTGAGATTCACAAATTATTGTCCTGGTCTGGGTGTTCTTTGTGTCCTTTAATTGATGTTTGTAAAAGGTCCCCGCGACACAGGGCATGAACCCTAGTGCGGGAGTTGTCTTTTTTGAATAATGAATAATGAAAACGCTCAGACCAATGCAAACAATCATGTTCACGCACACAAAGTTACAGCTATGTAATATACCTCTGCGTTGCAGCTATGTAATATACCGACTGCACCACAAGAGGTCGTCAATATTGTCACCTTATGCCGTTTACTAATTGATCATTATTTAATTTACAGCTGAGTGAATATTTCAAAAACGTCGAATACTGCAACGGTTTCGTCATTATTATCGACTTCACGGATGCAAACCTAATAGAGACTGTGTCTAAAATAAGTCCCATAGAACTCAGACAAATAATTACTATAATGACTGTAAGTATTATTAGTTATTTAAATAATTTAGTAAAGCGATGTATATGCCACTGTAATGTCAATGTAACTGCCTTATTGAAGTTGGACATCGTGAAAGCAGGACGCAGGAAAGATAAATATAAATATATAAATAATCCTCACACATTTACACAACGCCACCTAGTCCCAAACTAAGCAGAGCTTGTACTAAGGGTACTAGACAACGGATAAACATACTTTAATACTTTTTTTGTAAATACATACATTATTATACATAGAAAACACCCAGACCAATATAAACAATGATGTTCATGCACACAAAGATTTCCATTAAGCGGGAATCGAAACCGAGACCTCTGCGTAGCAGTCATGTTAAATAACCACTACGCCACAGAGGTAATGAAACACTAATGTGACACAAGATTTGATCTTGCGAAAGTTATCTTTTACAATAGAAAAGAAAGAAAGATTATAAAATGGCATAATAACATAAATGGAAGGTAACAACCTTAAGGGTTAAGTATTAGCTTTTGTTCAATTTTAACCAACTTTGAAAAAGAAGGCGGTTCAATTCCGATGTATTTTTTTTAAATCTTATATTTGTAGTTATTTTTTTTTTGCAATGACACGTTAACAATATTTAATCTATATAGCGTGTAGATCACAACGTTAAAACGCTTTGATCTACACTATTTATATTTACGCTTATTATTTTATTTTTAATATTTTATTTATGACAAATAAAAATAAATAAAAATTTTGTACTTATACAAAATTTTTATTTATTTTTTATTCTAACATCAATTTTATCTCAACTTTTCAGGAAGGATACGGCTTACGAATCAAAGGCATACATGTAATAACATCATCAAAGGTAGTGGATATCTTGATAACTCTACTTAAGCAAGTATTTAGCGCTAAGTTAAGCAGCAGAATATTTGTACATAAAGATGTTGAAGAAATTTATGAGTTTGTTCCTAAAGAAGTATTTCCATCAGATTTTGGTGGTGACGAAAAATCTTTAGAACAGCTTCATAGTAAGTATATTTTATATGTATTATTGTCGTAAAAATAGCATTTTTTTTATTTTATTTTAAGTTCCATTACGTTAACAGAACCTAAAGATAGCCTTCTGGGACCTAATAACTGAGTCAAAATTTTTTGACTCTGAAAACAAAGCTTTCTGTGAATTTAGTCACAACATGTAAAAGTTGTATAAAATAAACAAATGATACCACGTCTATAGTCGACCTATCTTCCTATACTAGTGCACCGTGATATATACTGCTTAGATTAATAGCTTCTTAAATGTTGTAGTGTGTGTACAGCCTATCTGTGTCAGAAAATTATATAGGTATACTTTATTGTGACTTATTTTATAAAGACAGAGTAAATGTAAGAGTCTTTATCAATGTAAGAAAAGTTAGACCCTATGTCGAATTTGATACCTACTAGAGAATTGAATTCGATATTATTATGCCAAGACAAAAAAAAACTGTTTAGTTTTTTACTTACTACCAGAAAAATGTGCATTTAATATAAACTAAACATTTACTGGCTAGCAAAAAAAATCCTTTTTTGAAGTCGGTTAAAAACGTATAAATATTTTTGCGTTACTTGTAGTAAGCGAATTGCTTACTAATTGTCACAATAATGCTTAAATTAAGTAGAACTCTACCACTATCGTACTAGATAGCCTCTCGGTGAAGAGAGCTATGACTTTATTTCTGTGGGCTAGCTTCATTCAGTTCAGAACCAAAATATTTAACTAGCCTTTACTTTTACTACGCTTTGAAAGCATTTTCTGTTTTATTAACTTGTGTACTTGTCTGAACTAGTGTCGTTAAAAATTCGTACTTATTACTACTATTGAAATTCGTACTTATTACTACTATTGAAATTCGTACTATTGAATGTTTTAATGACTACCAAAATTTTAAATTTACACAATTTTACAGAATGTTGTTGTACCTGTAGCTTGATTATGGACTGAGCACTGAAATAATTATTATTAACACCTCGTGTATCCTTGTGGTGACGGAGTAAGAATACAATATGTCACCACCCCATCTCATCCCATGGGCGTCGTAAGAACCGACTACGGGACTATCTGTGAATATTATCTTTACGAAATAAAAAGAAGGAAAACTTGAAATTAAACCCTTGGCCAGTTTGGTATTAGTAGGCCAAGTATCCCTCCGTCACGGGAAGAGACCCGTCCCTGCAGTGGGACAATAGTGGGCTGTTATGATGATGATGAACACCTCGTGTAACCTATATTTCATGCTATTAAATGACATTTATTCTACTCAACTCTTATCTTCTAAAATCGAATTTATATCTATTCTAATTTATATCCTTAAAGCTCTTGAATCGGCATAACAGCCCATTAATGTCCCACTGTAGGGACGGGCCTCCTCCCGTGATGGAGAGATACTTGGCCTACTAACACCACGCTGGCTAGGCGGATTGGTATAGGGTTTAATGTCAAGTTTTCCTTCTTCTTATTTCAAATTTTCAAATTTTATTTAATATATAAAAATATTACATAACATTATAAAGTATGTTGACTGGTCCCAAACTAAGCAGAGCTTGTGCTATGGGTACCAGGCAACAGTCATACTTACATATCGTAAAGATAATATTTACGGATAGTCCATTAGTCGGTTTTTACGACACACATGGCATGAGATGGGGTTGTGACATATTGTATAACAAGAATATACTGTAATAAATTTAGTTCTTTAATATTTTTTTAATTCATTTTACAGATGACTGGTTAGAAGCAGTAAGCTCCAAGAAATTTCTGGACTTCTTCAAGATGATGACCCAAGCGAGAACTGACGAGTTATGCAGACGACCAAACCAATTTAATGAGACCTATGTCGGAATGCCTGGCTCATTTAGATCTTTAAGTGTAGACTGATTTTGTAATGCTTAGTTAAACACTACTTAAATTTTTAATACTTTATTTCGGTAACATAATGTTAATTAAAATAATATTTAAATTTTCTATTTTAAGGTTTTTTAAATGTATTTTTTGGTTTTTTATTATAGCAAAGCTAACTTAATTTTTATTTAAATAAAGTCAAGGTTATGACCATTTAGACAAAGGAATAGTCAGAGTGTAAAATTTATTTTAAAGTGAACTAGGTATGCGAAATTAAAAAAGTGCTATCGTAGGAAAACTAAGGAAGGATTACGAAACTAATACATAATAAGATACGTTTAAATTTACCTTGAAAAAATTATTAATCATTAATTTAAAACGACTTACAATATTTTTATAACTTGACTAGTATTATTCGACACTAAGTTGACTTCAGTTATTATTTAAGGGTTAATTTAATATTAATAATAAGTTTAAAACATGTAATTGACAAAAAAATATTTTGTAAGTAACAATAAAATAAAAGACCTTGCAACCGACTTAATCCTATGATGTTTATCTTTTACACAAAGGAACTGAATGTACTATAATCTGCCTACGCTGACAGATAATGGAAGGGTGCGAAAATACTTTGCTTTTTTGTCTTTTGTAAGACAATTCCTACATAAATAAATATTTCAATATTCCTAACACATTCACAAAGCGCCATCTAGTCGCAAACTAAGCAAAGCTTGTACTATGGGTACTAGACAACGGATAAACATACTTAAATACTTTTTTTTTGTAAATACATGCATAATTACATAGAAAACACCCAGACCAATACAAACAATCATGTTTATGCACACAAAGATTTGCATTAAGCGGGAATCGAACCCGAGACCTCTGCGTAGTAGTCATGTTATATTATAACCACTACGCCACAGAGGCCGTCTAAGTTACGGTAGAGCCCTGTGATGTAGGGTCATGATGTATATTATTATACAGACATAAAATAAACGAGGTTAGAGTCCGAGACAAGGTGGTAAAAGAGTACGCTTAAATATCAATGTTTTAAAGATTTTCGCCTTTTCGGGTCTTTTACGTCATCATTCCCCTGCCCTTATCCCAATTTTAGTTAGGGTCGGCGCAGCATGTCTTCTTCTTCCATACTTTCCTATCGGACGTCATCTCCTCTTTCACCTTATCTGTTCATCGTTTCTTTGGTCGTCTTGTTCCCCTATATCCATCCACATACCTACATGTTCAACACCTTCCTCACCACATGATTCTCATTTCTCCGCATAACATGCCCATACCATGACAGCCCGGTTGCCACGTAGTTTTTATGCCACTGGTGTCACTTTCTAACGGGTTTCGGGTCTTTTACGTGTTCAGTAGTATAAGATTTTGTGTAAGGTGCCTCAAAACGAGAAGATAAAAGAAAATTTTAAAATGCTATTGTTAACCCTTTTTTGGCATGTATGGCTATTTTAAATAAATGAGATTAAAAAAAAACCTTTTTTTGAATTCTAGAAAAAGGTTATTTAGTCGGTAGTGAGACATAAGGGTGTTTCTTCGAAATTCGATTCTTTGTCTGATTCATATGGTCAAAGTTTTTTTTCACATTTTGGCTTATAAAACATGTTTTTGTCAAAGATGATAACCTAATATACAATGTCTGAAAAATGCACACTTTTTTATGAAATGGTTTTCGAGATAATTAACTTAAAAAATTTTGAGGTCATATAAATCAGAATTAGGAACAAAAATGAAATTCTAGTTATAAAAATCAGTCATTTATTTATTAAAATCACAGTTGATAATCACAATGATTATCACCACACCTAAATCTAGTTATTAGAAGCATTGACAACTTGACAATATCAATCATTATCCGTGCCGCCATATTAACAATATGTGTGAAATTCTGATTAATATAGTATTTTTACCGTATGAATCAGGTACATATAAATCAAAATTTTGCCTTTTAACATCGGTTAATCACTACACGTATACAATTAAGGATTGCTTTTTATACATAGGCTTTTAGTCCCCAATTGAATTATATTTCCAACAGATTCAAGTTTGTGCCGGACACTCACAATTTATTTTTTTATTAAAAAACTATCGCAAATATTAGTACCATTTTTTTTGTGTAAAGAAACAACTAATATTCTATCGTAATATTTATAACGCACATCGATTCGTTAATAAGAAAAAACGTTACTGTTACTAACGTTCAAGAAACTGGGGTACGGACACACCATATTAATCAGAAGAACGCTTTTTAATATTTTTTTTTAAATATATAAAAAACTATTATTAAAAAACAATAACGTGTGCAAGATAGGTAACTGTCTATACTATGTTTAAAAAATAATTGCAGTTTGGTTGGTCTGTTAGTTACAAAAAAAAACCTCCAGGCATCGAAAATGTTAGGCTCGAAGAATCACCCATAACCTTCTCGCTCTACCTTGCGTGAGAGGTTCTGCACAAAGAAATATTTCATTTACGAAAACAAAGATAATAAAGGTACATTAAGTTATGACATTTTGAAAACCTTGATCACAGACAAGTGTTATTTACTTGATAATTAAATTGATTATCACATGTAAAGGTGATAATCAGTTTATGATATATATTTGAGATGAAGTCCGATAGGAAAGTATTGAAGAAGAAGATATGCTGCGCCGACCCCAAATATAATTGGGATAAGGGCATACATGTGATCAATGATGATCACATGTAAAGGTAACAAAACTTTTTGCATATTTAAATACAAAGCTTCGTCACGTTTTCGACGTTTAGCTTTCCTCTCCTCTGTCTTGTCAGGCTTGGTACGTTGGGCCCGCCCATACGTGTCCCCAAGAGCTTACCAGACAAGGACAGTGCCTCTCCTGCGACCTCATCACGACCACGTCGCTCATTTTGTTAATTCAAACGAAGAAATAAAAATGGTTTTAATATACCACGTTCGTTTGTTTTATTTTCCGAGAAGTCTTTATGGGTATTGCTGACATCTATCCCGAAGGCACAACAGTTACTGTAAGTGTAGGTGATCAGCTCGAGAAAACTCTTAATCTATACTAATATTATAAAGAGGTAAAGTTTGTGTGTTTGTGACGTTGTAGGGGGTAATCTCTTGATCTAATGAACCGATTTTAAAAATTCTTTCTGTGTTGAATAGTCCATTTTATTGGAAAGTGTCATGGGCTTCGATACTAATATTATAAACAGGTAAAGTTTGTGTGTTTGTGACGTTGTAGGGGGTAATCTCTGGATCTAATGAACCGATTTAAAAAAATATTTGTGTCGAATAGGCTATATAGTATCACGCTATGACTAATAGGAGTGGAGCAGTAATTAAATATGTTTAAAAAATGGACGCGTTTTTTTCGCCGCCCGTTGGGCTTGCTATGTGGGCACGGGTCAGCTAGTAATAAATATTTTACACAGGTGTCTAATGTTTTAGCGCAGTTCTTGTACTAATTTTATTAACATTTTGAATAATTTTAACTATGTTTGTTACTTACTTTCTCTAGTAAAACGTCTGGATCAAGAAAATTTAAGACACTATTAGATATAATATTACTAGATGTAGAATTCAATAAAACCACTCTGTATTCCGATCTAGAGACATTTATTTAAAAAATCATTTGGCCGTATACAGTATACGAGGTAACGAAACCATATCGAGGTTTAGGATGGTCAGTACAACGCCATCTATCGCACTAAAAGTTAAACTATATACATAATGATCTATGAATGATCTACAATAACAGACATAGGTAGTTCATGAACATACCGCCCACCAAGGACATTTAGTGGCGGAATGTCCTTCTTAAAGTTACATTATCAAACACTTCAGTAAGTTTATGTAGTAAATATCTAACAGTATGTTGTGAAATATAAGTACAACATTAATTGCAACAAAGAATTTATGTGAACTAGAATGTAAACAAGTCATTCAGGGTGACTAAAGATATAATTGAAATGATTATATGGTAAACAAAGTGTAAATTTTATAAAATAACTCTATAATTTGTATAAGTGTAAATAGGGTAGCTATAAAATTACATAACACATAGGTAAATTACAACATGCTTAAATACAACTAAAACATAAATATAACTGTCTCAAATAAGTGTATATTATTTTGATCTCTATTATTACATGAAGACTATTATATAAATCAATCTGCTATAGGTAAAACACATAATTTATTTATTGGCCTCTTAACAATAGTAGATTTAGAACGCAATGTGACCACTCTAGTAACATTATCGTGACCGGGATGTTTTTGTACAATTTGACCTAAAGCCCAACGACTTGGCGGCAAATTATCATCTTTGATAAGGACGACATCTCCCACATTTGGTTCAGGGGTTTTTGAACACCACTTATACCTGTTCATTAAGGTAGTCAAGTATTCCTGAGACCATCGACTCCAAAATGACTGTGTCATCCTTTGGACAAATTGCCACCTCGATAGTGAACTAATATTTGAATTCATGTGATCATAATCGGGAACTACTATTATGGGTTCTCCAATTAAGTAATGTCCCGGGGTTAAGGGTGTTGGCTCACCGGGATCATCCAATTTGAGAACGCTTATTGGACGGGAATTCAGACAAGCCTCTACCTGATATAAAAATGTACTGAATTCTTCAAAAGTGAGTGTCGACTCACCTACAACTCTCTTGAGATGGTATTTTATGGACTTCACTCCTGCCTCCCAAAGACCGCCAAAATTGGGTGCATGGGGAGGAATGAAGTGCCATTCAGTACCATTGGCTTCTATCTGCTCAACTACAGATGTGTGAACTTTGGCTAATTCTTTAGCGGCACCAACAAAATTTGTCCCGTTGTCACTCCAGATTTTAGCACAGTGACCCCGTCTGGAAACAAACCTTCTAAAGGCAGCTAGAAATGCCTGTGAGCTCATATCACTAGCTACTTCTAAATGAACTGCCCGTGTAGACATACAAACGAACACGCATATATAACCCTTATAAGAATGGTGCCCTCGACCCTTCGAGGTTCTTATATTAATGGGTCCAGCGTAGTCCACACCACTGTGCAAGAACGGTCTAGTAGGAGTGCAACGGACTGACGGAAGTGAACCCATAAAGGGGTTATTTATGTTTGCCCTTTGTTTGGCGCATGTCACACACTTTCTTACGCAACTCTTCACCATGTTCCTGACACCGATTATCCAGTAACCTGTTCTTAAATAGTTCAACATGAGTGTAGGTCCACCATGCAATGTTTTGTCATGTGCATCTGCTATCAATAATTTCGTAAAATGCGCTGTATTTGGGAGAACTATTGGATGCTTTGTTTGCATATCCAATGGAGCCTTCTCGAGTCTACCTTGTACTCTCAGAATACCTTGGGGGTCAAGGTAGGGACATAATGATTTTATTTTGCTTGACTTTATTGTTATGTGACCCTTATCTTGTAATTGTTTGTGTTCCATTTCAAATGCTTGTTCTTGTGTTCTTTTAATACAACATTTTAATGCTGATTCAATTTCTATACTTTGTAAATAATTAGGTTTTTTAATTTTCGTACTTAAAAATCTACGGCAGTAGGCAACAACTCTTAAGAGTTTACTTAAAGAAGAATACCTTTCAAATATGTCGTTATTGTCTTGTAAAACAGCCACATAACCTTTAACAGATTTTTCTAATTTAACTTCCAAATCCTTTGGCCTTTTGTACATAATACTCTTGCCTTTCAAAAATGATGGTCCATCAAACCACAATGAACAATTGACAAGTGAACTTGGAGATATACCACGAGAGGCGCAGTCAGCTGGGTTATCCTTGGATGACACATGAAACCATTGCGAAGATTCCATTGAGGTTAAAATGTCTGATGTGCGGTTAGCAACGAAAGTCTTCCATTTGCTAGGATGACTACTTAGCCATGCCAGTACAACTGTGGAATCTGTCCAAGCCCTTATTTTGTCCTTAGGTATGTTTAATACCTCTGCTACTTCCATTAAAAGTTTTGAAAGTAACACTGCTCCACATAGCTCCAGGCGAGGAATGCTAACCTGCTTGATTGGAGCCACTCTAGATTTTGCACTTAATAATACTACCGAGACTTCGCCTTTGGCGTTAACTGCTCGCAAATAAACAACGGCAGAATAGGCTACCTTGGATGCATCGCAGAACCCATGAAGCTCAAGATCATCGTCCCCCTTCGTGCCAAGCCAGCGAGGAACCTGGACATCAGTAAGTAACGATAACTCTTCACGATAAGTAATCCATTCTTTTACTAACTCATTACTTAAATCTTCATCCCAACCGGCACCTGTTAGCCATAATTTCTGGATAAAGATTTTTGCTATGATCACACTAGGTGCTAGCCACCCGAGAGGATCAAATAAACGTGATATATCTGCTAATATATTTCTTTTAGTTACAGGTGCAACCTTCGTAGGTGGAAGATTCAGCGTGTATTGGAATACATCCTTCGTGCGATTCCAGGTAAGTCCTAGAATTTTCATAACATTTTCTGTACTATTCCCTAATTGTTTGTCCTCCTTATTTTCCTTATTCATTGTACTTGATTGTCCCTTTGTTCTATTCTCTTCAATTGAACTAATTATATTCAAAACCTTGTCATTATTGCTATTCCATTTTTGCAATAGAAATCCACCTTTCCTTAACAACTCTGTCATCTGATTGTATATTTCAATGGCCTCTTCCTTTCCAGAGCATCCTGTCATGAGGTCATCCATATAGTAACAATTGATTACTCTTTCTGCAGCCAATGGGTACTCCTCACCTTCATCATACGCCAGTTGATGTAAGGTTCTAACTGCTTGGTATGGTGCCGATGCCGTACCAAAGGTTACCGTGACTAGCTCATAATCCTTGATATCCTGCGTTGGTTCATCTCGCCATAGTATCCGCTGATACATGGCGTCTTCATCAGCTATACGTACTTGCCTATACATCTTAATAATATCTGCTACAAGTACAATGGAGTGAAGTCTCCACCTTAAAACAATGTGTCTTAAGTCTGCCTGCAATGTCGGCCCAACCATAAGAGTATCATTTAACGATATGCCATTCCTATTCTTCTCAGAAGCATTAAACACCACTCGAACCTTACTTGTGCTCTTATCTTTCCTTATTACGGCGTGATGGGGTAAGTATACTGCTATATCCTTTTTATCATCATTTTCCTTTACTAACCGCATGTGTCCTAAATGTAAATATTCCTGTATCACCTTTGTATATCTTTCCTTCAAATCTGTGTTCTTCTCTAATCTTCTTTCTAATGATTTTAGTCTTGTTTCAGCAATAGCGCGCGAATTACCAGCTTTACAAGGGGGATCTACGTTGCGGAAAGGTAACTTGACTATATACCTTCCATCTTCACTTCTCTTAGTCGTCTCTTTATAAAGCTGTTCACAACGTTGTTCTTCTGGGGTAAACATTGTCTTTGAGTTTGTCGGTTGTTCTTCAACTTCCCAGAACCTTTTGAGAAGATCATCTTCTCTACACTGTGAGTGCATCACAGTAATATTTCTGGTTGAACTATTAGAACTACTGTATTGGGTATCTACTACGCCTGAAAGTATCCATCCTAGGGTAGTGCTCTGAGCCATTAAAGTACCAGATGAGTTCTTTTTAATACGTCCATTTAAAATACAACTGTATATTTCAGCACCAAGTAATAAATGTATTTTATTTGGTTGATTGAAGTGGGGATCCGCCAAATCTATGGTCGCTATATTCGCCCAATCAAACGTGTCAGTTTTATCAAGGTATGCTTCAGGTAAGTATGAAGTAATTCGTTTCAGGACGTAGGCGTTTATATTTAATTCAACGGTTTGATCTAAACGTGATTTTATTTTCAGGTTTACCATATGACTAGCTGTGGTGGAACCATGACCTAGGCCTGAGATAATACTTTGAGAAGGTATTTTTTGTAACCTTAAATATTGCACAGTAGCCTCTGTAATAAAACAGGCTTGTGACCCTTGGTCAATTAGGGATCTAAGTACGTAATGATCACCAAATTTGGTCTCGGCTTTTACTAGCGCTGTGGCTAGTAAAACCTGTCGCGGTATATTAACGTTTTTAGAAAAACAGGAGACTACTGGTGTAACACTAGAAGAAGGTCTAGTGCTATCAGCAGCCTGCCTTTCCTCTTCCTTCTCTACTGGTTCGCCCAAATGTAGCAAAGAATGATGCCGTTTATTACACACCCTGCATGTAGTCTGCTTGTTGCATTTATATACTATGTGGTTACCACCCAAACAATTAAAACAAATCTTCTGTTTTGCAACGAAGTCGCGTCTGTTAGCAACAGATTGTTTGGCAAACTTCTTGCAAAAACATAGTTTGTGACCTTCAGAGCAGTACTCACAGCGTATATTGTTTGAACTCACGGCTACTAACGATTTTGGGGCGTGTGAATTATTATTTTGATTAGTTAAAAACCTTTTTGGCTCTATGTTCTCGAAAGCACGAAAACGGTTTTCTATGAAGGTGGCAAATTGTTCAAACGTAGGCAACTCATTCGAATCTTGACTATTGATGTATAATTCCCATTGCTTACGCGTTTCTGAATCAAGCTTAAATGTAACTATGTGAATGATAATAACGTCCCAAGTAGTCACATCAACGTCTAAATTTTTAAGTGCACTGAGACATTCATTAGTAGAATCTAAAAGTTCTTTTAAGGAAGACGCTGACTCTACATGTAAACGTTTTAAACTAAAAAAGCGTTTCAAAATACAATTGACCAAATATTTTTTATTGCTGTACCGTTTCACTAATAGTGACCAACATTGTACATAATTAGAATCAGTAATAGGTGTATGCCTGACCAATTGTTCAGCTTCACCTGTAAGATGGCTTTTTAAATAGTGCATCTTTTGTACATTGTCTAAACTGTTGTTGTTGTGTACCATAGAGACAAACAAATCATGAAACGTGGTCCACTCAGTATACTTACCACTGAAATTTGGTATTGAAATTCTAGGCAATTTAATTAAACTAGAATTTTTGGAGTTAGAAAAATTGTCCTTACTATCTTTTACAGACTCTTTACCTATACTGGACTTATTCAAAATAGTCTTAATTAAACAAGTATAAGTGACATAAACATCCTCTGTACTATCATAACATTCTACTAGATTCTTAATTTCCGTGGTATCATAGAGTTCTTCAAGTTTCATATAACCACTCGTCTGGCAAGACAAAATGGCGGAAAATTGCACATCTGGCCAACCAATTTTCGGCGTTTTGCCAGTCAGGGGTTTTAAGCTGACCAATGTTTGAAAAAGCAGATTTTCTTTAAATCTAATTGGAATTTAGTATAAGTCCAATAAGATTCTTATAAGCCGATTATCTCCCATTCTAAATGGAAATTTGTATAAATCTAATAAGATTCTTGATAATAAATAAAAAAATATGAACTTTACCTTGCAAAAATCATACCTTGCAAAACAATTGCTCTTCCGTGTTATGAAAAATAAACCACTTACGAATGTTTTATTACATTGTTGTAACACAATAACAATGAACACTTATTAAACTTCACATAACACCACTCACAATCACAAACAAAGCACAAATACAATTTAAACTTCAATGTTTATATAACGCGTAACACGACTCGCTTAACGTAAACAAATGACTGACAGATTCAAAAATAAATCTGTCATAGCTTTTGTTCCATAGATTAAATGATTTTTATATGAGAGGACTAGAAATATCATGCATAGACGATTTGTAATGAGTAAGGACTAGAACAAATAAGAAATATTTTCTAAATGGCAAGAAAGTAATACGATGTTTTGACCTTGTCAAAACGCCGATTTACGGCGTTTGGCCAGATGGACGTTTTTTTTAGGCGCCGATTTACGGCGCCTTGGCCAGACGAGTGGATAAGTATCTTTAAATAAACACCAATCTTTCTCTAATAAATTCTGTCGTGTTTCTAAGTATTCAACAGTTAACCTGTCTTTAGGACACTTTTTAAAGTTAACTAGGGCTCTTTCGATCCCTGCTTTAAGGTTTTTTAATATTTTTAGTAAACCTTCCATTTTGTATATAAGTAAAACTTAAGAAAATAATGCTAAGTATAAGGTTTATTATCTTGTTAGACTTTTTATAATTTAGGAAAGTTATGTTGTAAATATAATTATTAAGTTAACTATGTTCTTTGTATATTATTGAACTTAACACATTAACAAAATCATACAAATTTGTCAAAAAATTCTAAGTGTTTGGAATACTCTTTACTGTTAGGGTAAATTGGGCATGGATTCCCCGTTCCCCCGTTTTCCATAAATTTTTCTAAGTCTTAAATCTAACATGCAACTAAACTAGAAAACTAATGAAATTATTCTAAGTGTAAAATTAACAGACTTATATCTAAAGTTAAATTGTCCATGAAAATAAAGTTCAAAATTGCTTGAATTAACTGCTTTGTTCTTGATGATTTTTAATCACTGATTGAATTGCACTAATTATTTTAATTTGCACAATACCTAAATCAAAATAATTAAAAGTACTCACAAATTAATGTCCACTTCGTTACCACTTAAATTGTTGACCTGCAAGTGATTTGTGATGATCGTCGGTATGACCGCTTTCTGCACCTTACTGCTGTCCGGACTTCTCTGCACCGTCACCTTGCAGTTTGAACTGGGAGCGCCCTCATGCGGTGATAAGTTGAACTGGCTGCTCAATATGACGTCACGTCGACATATACGCGACCGCGACGTTAACCGTGTACTCTATTGCAGCGATCCACTGCGAGTTACACGCTGAAGCCGATGGTGGCTCCCTCTTACGATGCAAAAATAGATCGTACCCGACTCGTAGGACCAATGATTTAGGTCTCAATGGCCTATTTGTACTGGGTGAGAATACTAGATGTAGAATTCAATAAAACCACTCTGTATTCCGATCTAGAGACATTTATTTAAAAAATCATTTGGCCGTATACAGTATACGAGGTAACGAAACCATATCGAGGTTTAGGATGGTCAGTACAACGCCATCTATCGCACTAAAAGTTAAACTATATACATAATGATCTATGAATGATCTACAATAACAGACATAGTTCATGAACATAGTGTGACTTTTTGACAGTGTTTTACGAGTTAAACAAATCTGGTAATAATATTTCGTTAGAGTTAAAACACGTGCCCAAAAATTTTCAAGATCTATCCGTGTGGTGACGGAGTAAGAATACAATATGTCACCATCCCATCTCATCCCATAGGTGTCGTAAAAACCGACTAAGGGACTATCCGTGAGTCTTTACGAAATAAAAAGAAGGAAAACTTGAAATTATACCCTATACTAATCCGTCTGGCCAACGTGGTATTAGTAGGCCAAGTAGCCCGTCGTCACGGGAGAAGGCCTGTCCTTGCAGTGGGATATTATTGGGCTGTTATGATGAATTTTAAAGAACTATAGAGAAAGAATACACAACGATTTACGCAGTTAGCAACCAACTTAACAAGATCTTAATAAAAAAGAAAAAAAAATCACAATACTGAAATTAACAAAACTGGTGTTCTCTTGGTCTGAGTGTTTTTATGTATAATGTGTTAGTATGTACAAAAAAAAGTATGTCAGTATGTTTATCCGGTTGTCTAGTATCCATAATACAAGCTTTGCTTAGTTTGGGACTAGATGGCATTATGTGAATATGTCAGGAATATTTATAGGTATTTTTATATCCAGACTCTGGACAATAATTTGTAGAGCACACAAAGTATCGAATCCGCTACCTCAAGCAATAAAGACTCAACCACAACTGCCGCGGCACCAAGGCAGTTTCATATCTGCTATATTGTTTTTATGCATTGTATTGAATTTAGAAGTATGTTCAGAGGTCAATGTGGTCTCAAGTAGTCCTTAACTAGGTTGACCTTGTACGATGAGTACATTGTAATTATTTATTCAATATTTTGTAATAAAAAGTGAAGTATACAATGATGTTTGCTTAAGTTAATTATTGGTGATTGAAATATATTTATTTTACATTAAACTTAATTGGTGGCTTACCTAAAAACTTGTGGGTTTTCGACCTCACCAATGTGGATTCTCCGTGTGGTAACGGAGTAAGAATACAGTGTGTACCACCCCATCTCATCCCATAAGTGTCGTAAAAACCGACTGAGGGACTATCCGTGAATATTATTATCTCTACGTAATAAGGAAAAGGAAAACTTGAAATTTAACCCTATACCAATCCGTTTGGCCAGCGTGATATTGGTAGGCCAAGTATACCTTCGTCACTGGAGGAGGCCCGTCCCTGCAGTGGGAGAATAAAAGGCTGTTATGATGAATGTGAGATCAGCAGTAGAGGCACGCTTTGTCTAGTGTACTTACCTTTTGATGAAAGAAATGCGGTAGTCCCTATCTTCTCCGAATATCAATCGTCTGAAAATCATAATTCCTAACAAGTTTACTATAATCATCACTTTCCATAATGTTCGGGTATACGACTTAGTACGAAGAAAGCTAGATTTATTCATTGTTTAATTATAATCATTAACTAATGATTATCAATTTATAATCTTTCTTAAAAACTATCACGTAATTGTACATTGATCACATACGATAATATACTATTAATTAAGTTTAAGCAAGTCTTTAGGTACATACTAATAAATATTACATAATACATACAATATAACACATACATGTAAAAATGTAGGTTTGTCCGTTTGTAAAGACGGATTAGGTTTTTTTTTCACTGACTGTTGCTACAACTTGCTAAAGTCAGGGAAAAATTACATACCGACAATTTACCCTATGGAGAATTGGATAAAAAGGCGCATTCTCCGAAGACGTACAGGTTCAAATTCTGTCACGACTATCAAACTATTTCATTGTCTTGATTTCATCATCATCATCATAACAGCCCATTAATGTCTCACTGCAGGGACGTCCGACTGTCCCACGACACGCACGGAGGGATACTTGGCCTACTAATACCACGCTGGCCAAACGGGTTGGTATAGGGTTTAATTTCCAATTTACCTTATTTTTATTTCGTCTCAGATTTTTTACGGATAGTCCCTTAGACGGTTTTTACGACACCCATTGGATGAGGTGACATATTGTATTCTTACTCCGAAACCACACGAAGAATTTATTGTCTGGATTTAAGCCACAAAAAATACTAATAATTTTATTACAGTCAATGGAAATACCTTACAACACGTGATAATTTGTTTCACATTTTGCTATTTAGACGTAAATCGTTTTCATAAACGTGATTGAACAAAAAAAACTTGCAAATGAATAGTTAATACAAAAAAACTGAATGTATTTTATATTCTTTACTTACAACGCAAAATTATATTATTCATTTACGTCATACTTTAAAACGTACCTGTTTAAAATAATTTATTAAACCAAATAAAATAAAAATGTAACTTATTTTTAGCTGGTTTTTCTAGCATGTATGGATTAATTAGTTGCAAAATCTGATTATACGCACTTCGTCGTCATACGTTTTTATTTTCAAAATGTGTTTTAAAACTAGGGATTAAGTTAATTTTTTTTATTTTCAAAATGTGTTTTAAAACTAGGGATTAAGTTAATTTTTATAATGAGAATGCAATTATAATGGCTGACAAAAAATCAATATGTCTATTTTTCGACATGCAAATCTAATTTTTAGAAAGCGTGGTACTTTTTATTTAACATTATCAAAAGATAGCTGTTAAGACGGTAGGATACCGATGTGTAAAGGAGGCACAGGTCGGCACAAGGTGGCAATATTTAAAGGACGCCTATGTCCAGCTGTGGGCGTGAATTGTGTTATTAATGTAAAATTTTACAATAAAATTTAACATTACATACATACAACGTAATGTTAAATTTTAACATTAAATTGTATGTATATATGAAGCCTATTTTAATTAGGCGACTTACCTTTTTGTCCATAATACGCAACGAAGCATGTAATTTATAAGTTTTTCTGTGTTCCATAAAAGTGTATTCATTGCTAAAGCTAACTTACTATATAATATAGTACGATTGGCAAAGAAGTGTAGTTGTTTAAAATTTAAACTACATAATATGTTCGATAATAAATTTAATACCTTTTTCTTTTATAAATCTTTCAAGGACAAAAAATGCACTAACAATTAATTAATTAATTTTCTTCGGGCTTAAACTAAGACGTTACGTTCCCACAAGAGGTATTTAATAAGTAATTAATAATTACTACTTTAATTAACATAAAAAATATGCATGAAAAGTTTCAGTAATATTGCATACGAAATCGATTTTTTTAAAGTTTATTGTAAAAAAATTGCACACTTCAAATCTTTAGATTTTTTTTACTAAAACTATTATTTGTAAAATATAGTAAAATTTTCAAAGTTACTACAATTTAAGAGAAATAAAAACTTATTTTATTCCTGGTAAACAGACAAAACGTGACAGCGCGGCGTCGCGTGAATCAACTAGTGTTGTCTATAAGTCCAATATTATAAAGATCAACAAAGATACATCGCTCAGTTTATGTTTGATCGTTCGACGGAAATGGATACTTCAAAAGGCGGCATGCTTGAATTTTATCCTAATACGATAGAAGCAGTTAGGAAAGATATAAATTTGGAAACTAATGAACGACTCAATGAAGCTGTTGATCTTTTAGAAGAATGGATTAAAAAGCAGAATCATTTCTTGAAAAAGGATTTTCGTGAGTAATTTTTTCTTTATTTTATTTTTTGTAATAATTTTTTTTGTAATATAATACTAATATTATAAAGAGGTAAAGTTTGTGTGTTTGTTTGTTTGTGAGTTTGTGACGTTATAGGGGGTTACTTTCTGGATCTAATGAACCGATTTAAAAAATTCTTTCCGTGTTGAATAGTTTATTTATCGGGGAGTGTCATAGGCTATATAGTATCACGCTATGACTAATAGGAGTGGAGCAGTAATGAAATATGTTTAAAAACGGGACGCGTTTTTATCGCCGCTCAACGAAGTGGGCACGGGTCAGCTAGTAGGTAATAAAGGTTTTAAGCATAACCTTGTGGATTTGTTGCAATGAAGTGATTAGATAGATGGCACAGAAAAAGCTTTTATATAAAGTGTTTTTTTAATAACAGTTGTTAAACTTAGATACTATAATTACTTTTATTTGTGCAGTGATATTTATTTTTTTATGGGTCTATAGCAAAGGCAATACACGTTAGAAATTAGTATTAAAAACTACAGAAACATTGCACATTGAACACTTCAATAACAGGAAACTACATATTTATTTTTCTTTAACCAACCACCAATGATAGAAAACTTATTACTATATTTTTTTTATTAAAAGTTTAAAGTGTTTTTAGTTGCTGTACTTTGATAACTTAGGCCTTGCATACTGTTTAGTACTCATTCGTTACAAAGAGAGATAAAATATATCTGAAAGTTGTAACTATCTATGAATAATTAGTTTACAACCTCTAGCTCTGTGGCGTAGTGGTTATATAACATTACTGCTACGCAGAGGTCTCGGATTCAATTCCCGCTCAATGTAAATCTTTGTGTGCATGAAAATGATTGTTTGCATTGGTCTAGGTGTTTTATATGTATGATTTGTATGTAATTACAAAAAAACAATTAAGTATATGTTTATCCGTTGTCTAGTACCCACCCATAATACAAGCTTTGTTTAGTTTGGGACTAGATGGCCTTGTGTGAATGTGTGAGAAATATTTATTTATATTTAGTTATTTGCTTTTTTCTATTATTCCAATAAACGAATAAATTTTTTTAACATGTTCTAATTTCTTGGGTACGTTTTTTACAGAGCTCTAGAATATGTACAACAAGAGCAAACGGGGTGGATTTTGTAGCTTTATAAAACATACCTATTTAATGCGTGAGGAATATTTATTATTATTATTATTTATGTATACCAGCTAAACTATGTTTATTAACTTAAGTTTTAAGGTACTTCAAAACTCAAGGAAATAAACATAGTTACTCATAATAACAAGCTCCAGCCACCTTGGTCATCGATCCATCGCATGATGTATCTGTCCCCTCTGGGTTAAAAATAGATAATTTTCCGTGGAACCTTTTGAAAGAAGTTTATGTCCAGAAGACAAACTGTCTTACATTATGTAATAATATCCGTGTGGTGACGGAGTAAGAATACAATATGTCACCACCCCATCTCATCCCACGGGTGTCGTAAAAAAGGGACTATCCGTAAATGTTATCTGTACGAAATAAAAAAAAGGAAAACATGAAATTAAACCCTTTACCAATACGTCTGGCCAGCGTGGTATTAGTAGGCCAAGTATACCTCCGTCACTGGAGGAGGCCCGTCCCTGCGGTGGGACATTATTGGCCTGTTATGATGAATAATAATAGTTATAATTATCATACAATAACTTACTTCATGTGTTTTTTCGGTTGGGTGGCCGTTGTGAGAGAGGGATATGGTTAGGTGCACACAAGGTTGCCGTTTTGAATACTAAAACAATTTTTTGTGCTTTTCTCAAATGATTATCTAAAGCTTAGATTTTCGTTATCCATTGAATCTTGTAAAAGTTTCCACGACTCAAGGCTAAATGATCCTTGATGATTTTTCGGATATTTTTCCATAATATCATTTACTCTTCGTGTGGTGACGGAGTAAGAATACAGTGTATCACCACCCCATCTCATCCCATGGGTGTCGTAAAAACCGACTAAGGTTAAAATAAAAAGAAGGAAAATTTGAAATTAAACCCTTTACCAATCCTTTTGGCTAGCGTGGTATTAGTAGGCCAACTATCCCTCCGTCAAGGGAGGAATACCGTCCATGTAGTGGGACGTTAATGGGCTGATGATGACGATGATTTATCAACATTTTTTATATTTTTATCAGTGTTTTCCATTATTTTTCAGCCCGAAAATATCTAGAAACTACTTTAGTGACAGCTAAAGGGCTAGTGGAACGTGCAAAGCAAAGGATGGACAAATTATGCACTTTGAAAACACTAATGCCTGAATACTATCCCAACACTGTCACCAAAGACATGTTTAATATTTTACCTGATATTCTGTAAGTATGCATAATAATTATGTATTATTATATTATATGTCGCAGGGAAATGAGGAAACCAGGGATTTCACGAAATCCCTAGTGATATTATTATGACGAAATCCCGTTTCTACTAGAAAAGAAATGCTCATATTTTTGTTTGCAGGTTTAAAAACACAAGGATTCCAACTTCTGTAGGTTAGGTCAGCTAACCTTTTTTTTTTTTTTTTTTGCGCTGGGAAAATGCTTTTACGCATCCCCCTTCCCGTCGGGGGACGGGAAAGGGGTATGTGAGACTCCCCGGGAAAGAGATTCCCGGTATACCCACTAAAAACCCAGCGGTGCTCCGACCTCGCCTTAGTGGAGGGGGTCTGGGAATCCATGACATCCAGTCCCCCACCGCCGATTGCCCGCCTTACGGCAGGCCCCTCACGCCTCCCCCCAATGGGGAGGGGGCCTTATAATGGCCGGAGCACAGGGGGTGGATCGTGTGATGCAGGCGGTGGCGCCCCCGCGCCTGTCGCCCGCTGATCACCCCTAGGTCAGTTAACCTGACCTAACCTACAGAAGCCAGTTCTAAAACTGTGACCATAATGCACGAGGCGAGCGAGCAAAGCAAGCGTGCCCATAGTTAGCGGTAGCGGCCGCCAAAGTGCAAGGCATTTTCGACATTTACCGGGATTTCGTGATATCCCTAGTGATTACGTGAAATCTCTGGTTTCCTCATTTCCCTGCGACATATATAAACAAGACGTACAATTATTCTACGTCTTGTTTTTGTACGACAGAAACCTTTTAAAGGCTACCTTTCAATAGTCTAGGAGGGAAAGTTCGTTTTAAAATTATAAAAGTTCCGGCCTAAAATCTAGGGTATAATATTAATCACGGGTCAGTGCGGTGAGAAGCCAGGAATTACTTGAGCTACCCTGGCGACTTAAAGCAAACTTCAAAATGCTTTATTTCATAAAATTTATCACAAATTGTTTGAAATCGTCTTTTAGAATTTACTTGAAATTGAAGCTATAGTTAAAATTATAGATCGACACAGACAAACGCCACAGCACTAAAAAAACCGGGTTGTATTGTCCAATGTAAATTAGAGGAGAAAAATAAAACCAATCTACTACTCAAATCTACTTGTCTGTCTGTGTTGATCCATAAATTCCAGTTTCCAAGGATCAGAGTTTCCAGGAAGTAGAGGCCATTCCTTTCTTATGTTGTGTTATATAATTTATAATTACTACTATCCTACAAACATGAATCTGTGATTCCTCTGGTGTTGCGGGTGTCCATAGGCGGCGGTGATCGTTTGCCTACCATCATAATATAAAAAAAGAAAATGTTTTTGAAGCCTTCTCATAACAATACTTACACCAAAACAAAACGAACGTTTTAATAATCCAATTTAATTGTAATTACGTTCAATTATTTAATTCTTTTCTTTCCAGCGATCACTGTCATCTACCCCAGATGACAAAGGAACATTACAGAGTGTACGTACTTAATGTAAAATCTGATGCATTAACCTCAGATGTGGTACAAATGTATTATAAATACCTAGTTGTGGTAAGTGAAATTGAAGTTTTTAATTATCGTATCGATATTATTATTTTTTATCTTTTTTTTTTATTCAAGAATATTTGTGATGACTTTGGGTATTCAAAAGTCACTTAATTGCGACAGAGATTTTATTTTGTCAATTTATTTTGTTCTGGAATTCAACTATTCACATAAATATGTTACGTATGTCTTGCTGTAGGCCAGGATCGTCGATACGTCCTTGCAAAAATATCTGACCATGAGTGAAATGTTATGCTTAAGTATTTTTGCATGGTTCCGGGTAATAAACAAAAGCTTCTTGAGTTTACAACAATTAGAAGAAAAAGAGTAGTTGGTTGGAAAGCTTCCCTCCTAAACTTAAATATCAGCTCCTAACAGTACAGATACTTGGCTCGTACAATGCAAATAGGTTACATCTATTCGAATGACCCATCATCGTCATCATAACAGCCCATTAATATCCCACTGCAGGGACAGGCCTCCTCCCGTGACGGAGGGATACTTGGCCTAATAATAACACATTGGCCAGACGGATTGGTATAGGGTTTAATTTTAAGTTTTCCTTTATTTTATTTCGTAAAGATAATATTCACGAATAGTCCCTCGGTTTTTACGACACCCATGGGATGAGATGGGGTGGTGACATATTGTATTCTTACTCCGTCACCACACGGATGAGAATGACTTATAATAATATGCATTTACGCGGTTCTAATCAAATAAAGTTTGATTAAAATTTTCTTTTGTGTTTCAGGTTAGTGAATATTTAAAAATGTACGATTATAACGCTGGCTTTGCATTAGTAATGGATTTTAGAAATATAAATATATTAAACTTTTTAACAAGACTTAGTCCAGTTGATGCTAGACATGTTATAACTTTAATGACTGTAAGTATTCTATTAATTTACTACTATCCATACTAATATTATAAATAGGAAAGTGTGTCTGTCTGTTTTCCTTTCTTTCACGGCAAAACGGAGCGACCAATTGACGTAATTTTTAAAGTGAAGATAGTTGAAGGGATGGACAGTAATATAGACTACTTTTAATTTAGTAGCCCATTAATGTCCCACTGCAAGGACGGGTCTCCTCCAGTGACGTTACTTGGCCTACTAATACCACGCTGGCCAGACGGATTGGTATAGGGCTTAGTTTCAAGTTTTCCTTCTTTTTATTTTGTCTCGGATTTTTCACGGATAGTCCTTTAGTCGGTTTTTACGGATGAGATTTGGTGGTGACACACTGTATTCTTACACCGTCACCACACGGAGAATTTATGTACAATTTTATTTTAAAGTTATTATTTTTTTTTTACTTTACAGGAAGGCTATGGTATGAGAATCAAAAGGATCGACCTTCTATCAGGGTCAAAAATGGCAGATTCCTTAGTTTTATTCTTCAAACAAATATTTAGTGCTAAATTAGGAGGAAGGATTTATGTTCATAAAAGTTTGGACACTATACATGAGGCAATTGGTAAAGACATTATGCCTGAAGATTATGGTGGTAAAGCTCCACCAATAAGGGAAATTAATGGTAATTATTTATTTTCTTTGTTTATTATGAACTTTTACAATCAGAATAAGGAATACTTAATAAAAAAGAAGAGATAAGACAGAAGAAAAATTCTATAACAAAGAAATACTTAAATGCAAATTCACAAAAAAAATTACATATCTCTTCTTTTTTATTATTTCTTATTGAAAATAAAATGCGGTGCATTTTAGTTGAGTATGTTTTAGACTGGGAATGTAAATTTTTTTGTGAATTTGCATTTAAGTATTTCTTTGTTAAAGAATTTTTCTTCTGTGAATTATTAATTGAAATTTGAAATTATTGTATTTTTTTATGCTTAATGCGTTGAATAGTCAACATGTGATGCAATTAACCATCACTTTTTATTTATCGTCAGCGCTGTGAGTCAGACGTGTAAATCGTTATTAATTAAATAATAATTGTTTAGCGCGGCGCGAGCCGACGCAAGTGTCCACAAGTTTATCACTCATGGTGAAATAATTATTTCACCATGAGTGATAAACTTGTGGAGAATGAGTTGCTATCTTTTGTACAACAAAAGCTAGACGTTATAGACGAAGTATCAGCGCTCCAGATTTGTGTCTCGAATTTCAGCGAGGAAGAAATCGTGGCTGCCAAGCTATTGGTTTTTCGATCGCTGAATAAAGAAGACCAGATGGTAACACGTAGACGTGACGGACCTAAGAAAAGTATGCAGGACATTATCACACTGCCTAAGACGACCGATCTCGCAGACGTGCCAAGATTTGTAGCTAGAGACTTGAAAAATTACCCCTGGTTACTTTAGAGCACGTCGACGTAACGAGTCTTCTAAGGGACATCGTGTATTTGAAGACTAGTCTGGCGGATGTCAAGAAGAAGTTGGAGACATCTGAAAGAAACGTGACAGAGTTGCGCACCGAACTAGATGATTTGCGTAATTGTGTCAAAGTATCTGGGTCACCGATGTCGGCGCGTGTAAGTACACGTCACGGTGCATCGACTACAACAAGCTACGCGTCAGCGGTCTTGTTGTCAACACCGTCTACAGCTGACAAGGCAGAGTGAGACGCACGAAGTTACGCGCGCCCCGCTCCCGTCACGCAGGCTATCCACTGCACGACCTCTCGAGCTCCTTTAGATAATGAGCCCAACCCCATTGTTTTAAAGAAGCAACAAGATCAAGCAAGCAAGAATCGTACCAATGATAATGGTTTCGTGACTGTGCAAAAGAAAAAACATCGCCAGCATAGCAATAAGAACTGCTGCGGCACAGCACCTAGGGAGCCAAATGTTAATGTTCGTGCTGCAAAACCGAATACTCCGGTGTACATTTCGCGCCTGCATTACACCACAAAGGCTGAGGACATTGTCGAGTACGTATACCATAGGTTGAAATACACGGCGAGAGTGCAGTTGTTAGAGTCGCGCCGCAACGTGAATTTCAACGCGTTCGTGGTACGGGTTCCAACATGTTACCTGCATCTCGTCATGGACGAGACCTTTTGGCCGCAGGGCGTGGTATTCCGCCGTTTTCGCGGACAAGTGCCACCTGATCGCACTGTGACGTGATTTATTTGTATTTATTATGTTATAAAGTTTATATGTTTTTATTATGTCACGTGTTATTATTATAATTAGTAGGTAAAAGTAAATGAAATATGTATATAAGTATGTATGCCTGTTGTCTAGTACCCATAGTACAAGTTCTGCTTAGTTTGGGACCAGTTGACATTGATAAATTATGTGTTATTATATTATACATTATATTGTTAAAATAAGTATATTATTATATAAATAATTGTAAATATAAATATGTAAGTATGCCTGTTGCCTGGTACCCATAGCACAAGCTCTGCTTGTTTTGGGACCAGTCAACATACTTTATAATGTTATGTAATATTTTTATAGAAATAAATTTGATTAATTTGAAATTTGATTCAAATTATTTCTGTAATTCTTTTTTATTTTCCCACTAACGCAATGTAAAAAAGAAACAAAATCATTCATTACGCTTGAGAAACTGACTCAAAACACCTTAATAAACAATTTAATTTATTTCAGAAAAATGGCACAATGCACTTGCTAGTGAAGATTTCGTGGAAATATTCCAACAACTAAATAAGGCTAGAACCGATGAAAATTGTAGACAAGGAGAGAAGTTCAATGAAAATTATATTGGCTTGCCTGGTTCCTTCAGAGCTTTGACCGTAGATTAAATACTTAGTTATACTTTTTATAATGTAATGAAATATAAGATCTGAATTTAAGGTAATAAATGATAAGTTTTTCTAGTTTATGTTTAAATATTTATTTTGATGATGACGAAACAAAAAGATGTTTTTTTTGTAATTAATATTATAATATTAATTAATGTTACAAATCTTGAAAAGCATCTCCGTACCAGTAGAAATCAAATTTAATTTACGCAAATATAATGTAACAATTTTCATTAATATCTGTCAATATTCTTTATCAAAATGGTATGTAATTTATTTTCTTATCTTATCTTTATCCTTTCTTTTTGTAAGAATGTAGATTACAAATAAATAAAAGGGAAATAAATATAGCACTTTAAATAGAAAATAAAATAAATTATTCTTACATAATTTTTTATTTCATTTGGTTATTGAGATTGTAGACTTAAATAGACTTACTTACGCTTAATAAGGACTCTTTCAATTTAGCCACTTCGAGCCGTACGACTGCCGTGCGGCGAAAGTTCGACACTATAAATAATGCCGTACGGCAAGATTTGTATGAAAACAAACGAACGTTGCTGTTGCCGTACGAAAAACACTCATGCCGTACGGCACGAAGCGGCTAAATTGTAAGAGCCCTTAGACAAATTAATAGCGTAATGTGCAAGTCGCAAATGTATATTGAGTACATTGTTGTAAAAGTATGTTATAACTCTTCTACAACATTTTTTTTTGTAACGGACTATGGAAGGATGAAGAAAACGTATGAGCAATTAAGGTGAAAATATTTGAAGAAGGCTTTTGTCCAGCACTAGATATCCATCGTCTGACTTTTATTTATCGGGACTTTTACGAACAGCTTATGTCAGTCCCATCGTACCCTTAACAAAACAACAAAACTTAGCCTATGTTTAATTGTGGCATGAATTTGCAGGAGCCCCATTTGGTTCTGACACAATTAACATTAAACACATCGTCTGTTATGATCAATAATATTTATCTTATACTTCATCACATAACTTTTAAAATATGCTTGTCCTTGAATACTTTAAGATGAACGAAATTACGAAATAACAACTTGAAGAGACAACCGCAAGTGCTTAGTCAATAGAAATATGTTTAGTAAATATAATTGACGTAAGTGTTTATAATACTTTATTATTGATTAATTTATTTACGAGATTACGTATTTGTTAATTTTTTTAACTGTTTTTTTATTTGATAAAGTGTAAATTTGTAAGAAAATATGTATTAAGTATAATCTTCACTTCATAGTAAAAAACAACTGTCTGTTTGTCCTTATTTAGGCTTAAATCTTTAAAAATACTACGGTTCATGGCCAATTAAGGTCAAAAATTTGTTCTTTGTCCTTAATTACTATAAAAGATAATGAAATTACTAAATAACAACTTGAAGAGACAACCGCAAGTGCTGTGTCAATATAATTATGTTTAGTAAGTATAATTGACGTAAGTGTTTATAATACTTTATTACTGATTAATGTTGTATAGTCTGATTACGTATTTGTTATTAACTATTTTAGTGATAGATGACGTATATAGTGTTAATATATTGTTAATAAATATTTTAAGTATGAAATGTCTATAATATGACTTGTCAGAATTTTTATCTTATCTGTCTTATGTGTTATGCTAAAGCCCGATTTACACATCGACAAGTACAGTAGCGAGTTAAGTAGTAATTTGTTGATTAAGTTGATTTAAATAGATCTCCATCCTATTTTTTGCCGATTTAAGTTTGCGAGACGCGAGAGAGGGGGCTACTTCGTACTTAACTAGCCAAAAAATAGGATGGAGATCTATTTAAATCAACTTAATCTTAAAATACTACTTAACTCGCTACTGTACTTGTCGATGTGTAAATCGGGCATTACGGAAGAAAAAATCAAGTGGAAGTGCTAAGTAGGCGTGGTAAGCGTGTCACTAATACGCGCAGGTACGCGTAACTTGTCGCTGAGGTCATAGGTAATACTTTACGCTAATATCACCTAAAATCTGTCATAGGATGCAATATTCATCCATACTAATATTATAAATTGGAAAGTGTGCCTGTTTGTCTTTCTTTCATGGCAAAACAGAGCAACGAATTGACGTGATTTTTTTAAGATGGAGAGTAACATTGGCTACTTTTTTTTTGTTTTTTTTTTATTTTCCGTGTCCAGGAAAGGGGAACAGTGCTACCCCGAATTTAACGCAAGCGAAGCCGTGGGCAATAGCTTTTTAACCTATAAAGCTTAAAGCGTATAAAGAAAGAAAGAAAGAATAATTTATTTTCAAGAATATGGTGGGTTTACAGGTGTTAAAAATTATTGTTACAGCATATTCTGCCATGTATGGCGTGCAAATATTAATTAGGTACAACACATATTACGCAATTGATTACATTACTACTTATTACATATTATTAATTAAACTGTACAATCAAATTTCCATTATAGCATATTAGATTAAATTACAAAAAATGTCCAGTATCATTAAAATTAAATTAAAAATAAACCTAATAAATAAAACTACACTCATGTCATGTTACATTATTTCAATAGTTATTTTATCGCTGAGGTATTCATTGATGTCGTAATAAACTTTATTTTGTAGTAATTTGCGGAGCTCTCTACGAAATTGTATTAAGGGAAGATTTATAAGTTTGTCAGGGAGATGGTTATATATTTTAATACACATACAGTACGAGTTTCTTTTGTGTAGCTCTAGGTTAGTTTGAGGTACTTTTAATCTATTTTTGTGTCTGGTTCGACTACCTTCTACGTCTCCGAGTTTTGTAAAAAGGTTTGCGTTAGATTTAACAAAGACACACACCTCAAATATATAAATACAGGGTAGAGGAAGTAGCCCTCGCTCTTTAAATAGTGGTCTACAACTGTCTGTATAGTGGCAATTAAATAATGCTCTGATACATCGTTTTTGGGCAATGAACAATTTATTAAAATCGACTGAATTGCCCCAGACCACAATCTCATAACGAATAACAGAAGACACATACGCATGGTAGGTCACAAGTGCCGTTTCTACGTTTACAGTTTCCCGAATTCTCTTTAGTACAAAAACAAATCTGTCTATTTTGTTAACAGTTTTTTGGATATGTGCCTTCCAGTTGCAATATTTGTCGACAGTGATACCTAAAAAATACACAGTGCTCTACATTGTTTAAGGTCTGATTATTATATTTAATTTCTAAATTAGGAGTTAGTGCTTTATAAGTTTGAAATTGAATTATATTTGTTTTATTGATATTAATTTGTAAGTTGTTTTCTCTAACCACGTTATAACATTTTTAATGGCCTTATTGACCTCTAATTCTAAGTTCGTAAGCGTTTCACTTTTTATTATTAGAGTTGTATCATCTGCGAAATAAATTGATTTATGACATATTGCATCAGGGAGATCATTTATGTAGAGAAGAAACGAGAAGCGGCGAGAGAAGACTTCCCTGTGGGGTACCTACTTCGTTCTTTACATATGAGGATCGATAACTTTTTTCATAATTATTATGTGTTTTTGTGATTTCAACACATTGGAATCTATCAGATAAGTAACTTTTAATCCAATCGTATGCATTTCCACGTAAACCATATCTATTTAGCTTTGATAACAGGGTTTTATGACACACAAAGTCAAAAGCTCTCGTCATATCAAGGAATACGCACGCTAACATCTCCTTGTTATTTATTGCTTCATTTATTTGTTTAAATAACGAGAAACACGCCAAAGAAGTGGAACTATGCTTTCTAAAACCAAACTGCTCGCTTTTTAAGACATCACACGTTTGTATAAAGTTTTCTATTCTATTATGCATAACTTTTTCAAATACCTTTGCTAGTATTGGAATTTAAGTTATTGGTCTGTAATTAGACATATCACTTTTTGTTCCTTTTTTATATAAAGGTTTAACTATAGACCTTTTCAATCTCGTGGGAATTTTCCCTCTGTTAACAACATATTTATGATGTATGTAAGTGGAGTAATTATACTAGCAGCGGATTTTTTCAACACTTTTGTGTATATGTCATCATATCCGGTAGAGTGGGTATTATTGAGTGATTTTATTATATTATAGATGTCAGATTCATTTACAGGAGTTAAAAATATACTTTTGTTATTATAACAAATTGAAGTGGACGGATAATTATTAGTTTTGTCATTTAAATTATTATTGGTCAAAGAAATGTAAAATTGGTTAAAAATATTGCTAATTTGAGCTGGCTCTTCATATGCTGTACAGTTAACTGTTATAGAGTCTATCTCGGACTTGCTAGAAGTATTATTTGTAGTGTCTTTAATCAGTTTCCATGCCGCGACACTTACGTTTTTTGAGGAGGCGATATATCGTTGACTATTTATTCGCTGAGACGTGATTATGCATTGCTTTAGAGTTCTTGTATATTTTTCATACTGAATACGATTATGTTTTTTATTTGATTTTTGTAGATGGTTTTTGAGGTATAGAATTCTCTTTTTAGTGCAACATCGTTTTATTCCCTTTGTTAACCATTTATTTTTTATTGGTTTGCTTGTGTATTTTATTCTTTTAAACGGGAAACATAAATTATAAAAGAGCAACATTGTATCGTGAAAGCTATCAAACGCGACATCTGTGCTTTGAAGCTCACGAAGCGAAGCTCAGAAAATGAGAGACAGCCCAAATAATAACTAAATTTACCTATGTTCTCGTCACTAAGATCCCTGAAACTTCTGAACCAAAATTTAGGTTTTTCTTTAGTTTTATAACTTTTTAGGTTTACTGTAATTGACTGTGCCATTTCGTGATCTGAGAGAGCAAGGTAGTGGATGTTTATCCTGGGGTTTTTTATATTGCTGGCAATGAGGTCTAGACAGGCACCCTTTCGAGTAGGCAAATTAATGTGATTATTTAGCTGGTTATTACACAATATTGAAGTTAGTTCAGTAGATTGTTTATTGACTTTCAGCATAAAGCAATGGGTTAATTTGGTTAACGAGACAAAGATTCGTATATCCTAACGGTTTAGGCACTGGATGCGAGTACAGAGACGCAGATTCGAGTCCTGCCTGGAGGATCAATTTTTTCCATTATCTTTCTACTTTTAAAGAATGCAAATTATATTCATATTTAACAATATGTAACCACCCCATCTCATCCCATGGGTGTCCTAAAAACTGACTAAGGGACTATCTGTAAGTATTATCTTTACATAGAAATAAGGAAAACTCGAAATTAAACCCTATACCAATCCATCTCGCCAGCGTGGTATTAGTAGGCCAAGTATCCTTCCGTCACGGGAGGAGGCCCGTCCCTACAGAGGGATATTAATGGGCTGTTATGATGATGATTAAACTGTGACGATACAAAAGACATCGACGAGACATGTTATACATTTTTAAATGAGTTGGAGTGCTTTCGTGTAAAAAACAAAAAGTCAACAATCTTTAAAACAAAACCTACCGTAATATCAGCCAATTGACGTCCACTGATCCAGACGTCCATTGGTTGATGGATAGCAGGCCTAATTCCCCCTATCGCTAAAAGACGCCGATACTCGTAGAACAAAATATTACAGCGTATCTATACCTAAAGATATTTTGTATCCATACTAATATTATTATAAATGGAAAAGTGTATCTGTTTGTTTGTCTTTCCTTCACGGCAAAACGAAGCGACAAATTGACGTGATTTTAAGTGGAGATAGTTGAAGGGATGGAGAGTAACATAGACTACTTTTTGCCCCTTTCTAACCCCCCACTTTGAATTTAACGCGAGCGAAGCTGCGTGCAAAAGCTAGTTGTGAATATTTGTATCATTAAACACAGTGTAAACGCTCTAACAGGTCACGGCAATGATCGCAGACCAAACGCCAACTACAAAAATTGATTTTTACAAAAAAAAAAAACCGACTTCAAAAACACAAATTGCACTAAAAAGTAAAAAATAAATTAGTTGTATTTTGGTTTTACAACATTAAATCAGCCATTGCTTCTACTGAATTTTAATCTAAAGAATAGGTTCTTATAATTATTGTAAAAAGTATTGTTTAAGATATTTCTTGAAGAGTCTGTAAATATATTGATTTGTAGATTCTTTAAAAGATAATCAAATTATTACAAATAATGTAATATTATTGTTATTTTTGGAGTCGGTGTCAGCCACGATAGTTTATATACCTACCATTTTTTATTTCTGACTTAATATTTAAACAGACATTATGGCGTCATGTTACACACAGGCTAAAGACTAACAATTACTTAAAATTCGCATTAGAAAATGAAACGGCCGTTTTTGTTTTCAATGCAATATTTATCTAATTAAAAACCATTTAAAGTGATTCGAGTGTGTTAGAAAAGGCAGTTTTGTATAACTTTATCGTACTTATTGCGTTGGCTGACACCGACTCCAAAAATAACAATAATATTACATTATTTGTAATAATTTGATTATCTTTTAAAGAATCTACAAATCAATATATTTACAGACTCTTCAAGAAATATCTTAAACAATACTTTTTACAATAATTATAAGAACCTATTCTTTAGATTAAAATTCAGTAGAAGCAATGGCTGATTTAATGTTGTAAAACCAAAATACAACTAATTTATTTTTTACTTTTTAGTGCAATTTGTGTTTTTGAAGTCGGTTTTTTTTTTTGTAAAAATCAATTTTATTTTCAAATTTTTAGTGAATACCAATTCTATAAATCCGTGTGGTGACGGAGTGAGAATGCATGTCACCACCTTATCTCAACCCATGGGTGTCGTAAAAACCAACTTAGGGACTATCCGTGTATATTATCTTTGAGAAATAAAAAGAAGGAAAACTTGAAATTAAACCCTATACCAATCCGTCTGGCCAGCGTGGTATTAGTAGGCTAAATATCCCTCCGTCAGTGGAGGAGGCCCGTCCCTGCAGTGGGACATTATTTTGTCTAAATATGGGTAGACCTACGAAACGCGCTGCTCATGAGACAGCGCTGATTGTATGAGACTGTAGAGGTGATAAAGAAAACGTGACGGTTATTTACAAGACTATTTACTTAATGACACAGAATGAAAGAGAATACAGAGTTATTAAGTTAGTTAAGTTCACAGCACTGAAGTTAAGTAAAGTTATACAAGAATAAAAAACAAGATGTAGATTAACTAGACGTAGCTAAGACTGCGAGTATATAGGAGTAGAAAACAAGATGTAAATTAGAATCTAGAGATCGAGTTAATTGCGTACGCATGAAGTGCGGGCGAACGTGCATTCGCCGTCGGTCTACGTCTCGCACTGGTCCACAGAACATTTATACTCAAAGGAGAAGAATGTCAACTTCATATAAAATTCGTGAGGAAACTTTTTCTAAGCGTGTGGCGCCATCTATTGGCACCCCTCCTAAAACTACGGTTAATGTCAGCAGCGTGGGAAATTCAAATTGATGGTTATTTTAATTATTATAAACAAAAAAATAAATCTTAACGCCGGAGAATTTGACTGGACGCCATGACGAGAGGTTGAGCTGTCATTTATATATTTTACAAATTGATTTTTCGAAGATTTTGTGATGCAGAAAAGATGCGGTTTTGTTTTGCAAGTTCATCGTCAGTAAATAAATATGTTTAAATATGCAAGTGATTGGTGAATAGCTGGTGGCGGGCGGCGTCGTGATCAAGCTGTTCCTGTCTCCATCATACGCGTTCCGGTGAAGTTCTCCTGGACGGCAATGAAAAGAGAAGCATCGTCTTTTTAATGTTGTTTTTTTTGTATGTGTAAACTTATACTCTTACTTACTGAATGTAATGTATTTCACTTGACACTGGCAAAATATGTAACTATGTTCATGACGCCATAATAAATAAACATAACATAAATCTTAACGCCCTACGTAGGGCATTAGATATATATCTCTTTGTTTATTTTGTTGAAGGTTTAAATTAGGATGACTGTATTTGGAGTTGGATTTGATAATAAAAAACTTCATTTCTTTTACAATTTATTTATGTAAATAATATTCATAATAAAAAATATTCACATTCTTCATTGAAACATCCTTTTCTACATTGAAACTCATTGTAACATAACAAAAACCCTATAGGAGTCACTCTCTCAGAACTGGAGTCAATAACGTTCAATTTCACAAAAACACTTTAACTAAGGAATAGGATGCTCGTGCAACGTTTTTAATGCAGGATAAACTTGTTATTTATCGAGATTTTTTATTTATTTACAAGATATTTAAGAATTTACAAAATAAACGGTTTCTTTTCTTGTAGTGTTGACTGTTGACAGCTCCATATAAACAAGTATTAGGTGGTTGCTAGGAAATGACATGACATTTTCTATTGCATCTTTTCTCTCTGTCGTACATAACAGCCCTAATAGAAACATTGTGTAGAACAGAGTTGACTCCCCCTGCACTGGTCGCTTGCGACTGAGCGGTAGCGGGCGGACCGGTCACCGTCGGGTCGCGGGGCGCGCGGGGAGTGCAGCGCGGTCTCCGCCGCGGTATGTTCATTGGTGCGCGTCACAGGTCACAAGACTTGACGCGCCCGCCACGGGTTCGATTCGATGACAACCGAAGAAAGGAAGAAACGCCATTCTCGAAGTAGGAAATCTACCTCCAATGCCATTTCAAAAGAGACTAGTGAACAACGTAAGAATCAGCTTTCACAAAAAAGGACCTACATGAAAAAAGTTTTAAATAGGGAGAACATCGAAAAGCGTAGCCACACCGTCTCGGCGTGGTTAATTAGTAATAAAAATTATTAATTTATTGTGCGACATGCACACTAAATTGATAATTTAAATAAATTGACATAAAAATAAATCAAATAAATATAATAGTTAATATTATCAATTTGTTGTACCTAAAGAATAAGTTTAAAATAAATGAAATGCAATTTATAGTCTATTTATAATCCGGTATTAATTCCTATTTTAAATTCAAATAAGAACTTCATTATTAAGTCTTAAACCATACCTTCAATTACAGTCATAATGTTAGTGTAAAGTTTTCATCAATACGAATAAAATAAGCCCAAACACTAGGTAGCTGCTATTTACTATTAAAAAGTTCCCTTGACCCTCAATCTTCTTCATCATTAGATTATGTTTGTGTAAAGTTGTGTAAAGCTTTTATCAATGCGAATAAAATAAGCCCAAACACTAGGTAGCTGCTATATACCGTTAAAAAGTTTCCTCGACCCTCAGTATTCTTCACCATCAGATGATGTTTGTGTCAAGTTTTGTAAAGTTTTCATCAATACGAATAAAATAAGCCCAAACACTAGGTAGCTGCTATATACCGTTGAGGAGTTGCCTCGACCCTCAATCTTCTTCATCATCAGATCATGTTTGTGTAAAGTTTTGTAAAGTATTCATCAATACAATTAAAATAAGCCCAAACACAAGGTAGCTGCTATATGCCGTTAAGGTGTTCCCTCGACTCTCTCTGGTCTCCAGGATCGGACCAGTTCTAATTCTTGACTATTTGGTAGTGACGTTAAAGATGCACATGTATGACAAGATTTTACACAATGCGTCCCTACAATTTTCAAGAGTTGCCCTCGATTTCTCTGGGATCCCCTCATCCAGATCCAGATCTGGTGACAATGGGACCAAATGGGAAGCATACCGATACGAACAAAAAAAAATTTTTCAAATCGGTCTAGCCGTTTTCGAGAAATCAGGTAACAAACACAAAAAAAAAAAAAAAAAAAAAAAAAAAAAAAAAAAAAAAAAATACAACCGAATTGAGAACCTCCTCCTTTTTGAAGTCGGTTGAAAAGTAATAGCAATTTATGCTGTCATAGATTTCTCGGAATAATATGACTTTTTGCAAAGGCACTCTTTAGTGTTTTAATGATTTCTTGCTTGCGATACTGTATATGCCGCCTGCTTCTGTATATAACTATGCGTCCTATATGCCTATTTATGTATACCTATTTAATTCTACATCTTGCCCACCTCATAGTGTCAAAAATGCTTACAAAAGAAATACAATATATAATTTTATTAGTTGATGGATATCAGTATGTAGCCAGAAGTAGCTTAAATCATGCTCATTCACGTGAAACCCTTAAACATCCTAATAAATAAGCAGTTTTATTACAAAAATCATTGCTTATTTTACTAAATAATATACTACACAAAGCAGAATGCAAATATTTCAAGCATCGTTGAGCATTGACGCAAAGATGTGTCATATACACAAAAAATTTTAATTCTAAATACTGAAAATAGTCATTAAGTATATATAGATAAAAAATAAACGGATTGTACATACTGATTAAATTTAACTGCCTTGCTGGCGCAATACCTTTATGCATGTGGCGGATACGTATGTAAATACCTAAATCTAAAATTACTTACGTTAAAATACCTCCGTTCAAAATACCTAAAATTAAAATACCTAATGTGTTAAATTAAAATACCTTGCATCTAACAAGGTTGAGAGTTTGTACTAGTGATGGACAGGACTCGAGTTCTTTAAGTTGTAATTTAGGGACTGGACTCGACTTTTGGAGACTGGACTCATAAATGAGAGCTCAAGCCTTTTTGTCAGTGACAAGACTTACGAGTCCTCACAATATGACTTGAGAACTCTTGAGTCTTTTAACGATAATTATTTTTAAATAAACTTTTAAGACTCAAGTTCAATGCGAGCTCCAGTCTTTTTAAAAAAAGTGAGTTTTATTTTCATTCTGTTGATATAGGTACCTTACCAGACTATAGGTTGTTAATTATAATCTCGTTTATCATCATGTATAAGATTAAGTTGGTTACAGAGTATTTGCAAATAAGTAATTTGTCAAAATACTTAAGAGGACTCAATTTTCTTTAAAAAACTCAAGTTCTTAAATATGACTTTAGTTTTCTTTAAGAACTTGAGTTCTATAAAAAAAACTCAGTCCTTTGAGTAGAGTCTTTTTGCATTAGGACTCAATAAAAGGACTCAAGACTCATAACTTCTTTTAGTCAAAGTCTTGCGAGCTCTGTCAAAATGAGTCCAGTCGCTAAATTAGGACTTAAAAAAGTTTTCCATCTCTAGCAGCTGTATTTTCTGCATTTATTTCCCTTAGTCGCCTTCTACGACACCCATGGGATGAGATGGGGTGGTGACATATTGTATTCTTACTCCGTCACCACACGGAGTATACCAATGACATAATGTTTATAATCCAATCTTAAAGTTATTAGTGCTTATTCTAATTGTATACTTCCTTTTCAAGGGTTTTACCGTACAGAGTAATAAAATTATAGGTGTCTTACAATTTTAATTTATTCACCATCATAAATAATTATGTCATAAATGTATTACTGAATACATCTTATTTTATGTTTTTAATAAAAAAAATAACTGATAAGCCATTGATCGATTTAAAAATATTTTAAACTGGAGATTTACTTGCTGTATGAAGTTCAAATAAAAATTGATAACTTAATTTATTTTAACGCGACTTAAATTAATGACTGTAGTTATATTAATTTACTCGTATTAGGAGTGGAGCAGTAATGTAATATATTTAAAAAGGGACGCATTTTTTTGCCGCCCAACGAAGTGGGCACGGTTCAGCTAGTATACATAAAAAGATAAGCTATTTCATACATAAATATTTCAATAATTTGACAAAATTTAAAACTCGTGTCAGGATCCAATTTTGTGCATCCCCAGATACACCGTCTATATTTTTTTTTATTTTGTTAATTAAATTTATTAACTAATTAGCATAATATATTAGTAATAAACCGACAAAAACGCAAACTAAACAATGTTTTCATTTACCTAAACCTCACATTTTTAAAAAAAAATTTATATAATCAAATCTCTTGCTCGAAAACTTTTTACCAACACCAATGAATTTGGGCTAACAAGAACACATGCTTACCAAAACTGGTTTTTTCAAACTTGTTATTAAGGCCTTCCAAGAGAAAAAGATGCATTATATAAATACACTCGTAATACGAGGGCGGGTCAATAAGTTCGTGACTTTTAGCATAAAGCACAGCTTTTTAGATAAAAACTTATTTTATTATTCAACGTAGTCTCCTTCGAGATCTATACACTCAGCCCAACGTTTCTCCAATTATTTTATCCCTTCCGAAAATTGTATTTTGTCGAGGTCTTCAATATAGGCATTTGTGTGTGAGGTGACTTCGTCATTGGTGGCAAATCTCTTTCCGCCGAGCCATTTCTTCAAATTTGGGAACGAAAAATAATCAAACGGAACTAGATCTAGTGAATAGGCCAGATGAGGGAGCAACTCGTAACCAAATTCATGAGTTTTACCATGGAAACTGCACATGTGTGCACCCGAGCATTGCCCCGGTGGAAAAGGACTTTTTTCTTGGCCAAGTGCGGTCGCTTTTTTTTCAATGCCTCATCGAATCGACCCAAAAAGTTGCTGTAATATTCAACATTGATTGTTTTTTCTTTTTTGAAGGTAATTAATGTGGATAAAACCGCGTACAGCCCAAAAAACAGTCGCCATGACTTTATTGGCTGACAAACCCACCTTTGCCTTCTTTGGCGCCGATTCACCCCGAGAAACCCACTATTTTGACTGTTGTTTGGTATCCGGTATGTTGTGGTAGATCTACGGTTACAAAACGGCGCAAGAACTCGTTCATATTGCTATTGAACAAAGCCAAACATTCCTGCGAAATTGTCACACGTTTGCGTTTGTCGTCGATTGTGAGCAAATGCGGCACCCATCTTGCTGAAAGCTTTCTCATACCCAAATTATGATTCAAAATAGAAACCACTGAGCCATATAAGATGCCTGTGTCTTCCGCAATCTCTTTCATTTTTAATCGCCGATCGACTAAAACCGTATCGTGAATCTTTTTAATTGTTTTGGATGTGGAGGCCTCAACTGGGCGTCCGGAACGTTCGGCATCTTATGTGCTTGTACGGCTACATCTAAATTCAATAAACCACTTTTTACCATAGAAATGGATGGTGCAGAGTCCCCATAATATTTATCAAGCTTAGCTTTGGTTTACGTAATAGATTTTTTTCGCAAAAAATGATGCTTTATGAGCACACGAAATTCACTTTTTTTTCATTTTCTTCTTAGTCAACGTGGTAGTCTGATATAAACGGCTGTCAAAAACAAACTAAATGTCAAAACTGGTTCAATTGTTGACAAGAGTCAACTGACAGATGACTCTTGACAGGAGCAGTGTTGCTATTTCAATTAAGAGGCGGGAAATCCAAAAAGTTACGGACTTATTGACCCGCCCTGGTATCAAGGTAACTTAAGTTCTTTGTTATAATTTCACCTCACTTGACGTGTTTTAAGTAAATATATAAGTATGGATAAGTTTAAAAATGATCGTCTGTTAAAAATACCACAAACTGCAATTTTGGAAATTAGAAAAATACATAACCTTGATAAATCAGGAAGGTTGGATGAGGCCTTGGACTTGTTAGAAGATTGGATTAAGAAACAGGATCATATTTTGAAAAAAGATTTTGGTAAGTGAATTTATTATTACTAGTTGGTCCCCGCGAATAATACTAGTTAGTGCCTGCGACTTCATCTGCAAAAGATTTGTATATTGAGTAACTTCCATTTAAATATGGAAAGATCAATACTGTCTGTGTGGTGACGGAGTAAGAATACAATATGTCACTACTTCATCTCATTCCATGGGTGTCGTAGGAACCGACTAAGGGACTATCATACATTTAATTTTTTTCTTAAGCCTGAATACTAATTAAAAGTTCTTAATCATTCAAAAACAAACAAGGTCATGTCTTTAGTACGGGAATAACAACATATTCACGGACATCTCTACACAGCGCTATCTGTTCCCAAAGTAATATAGGCTTAACCTGCTTGTGTTATGGGTAACAGAACAACTGATTTTAAAACTTCTGTACTTTTTTTTTCTAAATACATACATAAATTATACATAGAAACACTCAGGCCAATGCAAAAAATCATGTTCTTGTATACAAATATTTGCATTGATCGGGAATCGAACCCGAGACCTCTGCGTAACAGTCATGTTATATAACCACTACGCCACAGAGGTCGTCAAAACATATTATTATAACAACAAGAAGATTATCTTTATATGCAACAAAGGTAGTAAGGTTAAAACGATTTGGTTAGGATGTAGAGACGGAAATTGTGTTTTTATATATATTATTTACTTGAATAATTGTTTTGACCATGGAGTACTTTACAATCGTTTTAATAAGACGCACCGAACATTAAATTCTAATCAATCAATCAACTAGCATATCGCAGTCCACTGCTCGACATAGGCTTCTCCCAACACGCCTAATTAATTAAGTATAATCAGCCCAGCGATAAATAGTTACTACACTAGCCAAAAAGGTTGGTATGTGGTGGCTAAAATTAGGCCGTGAAAGGTAACAGGGCGAATTTGACCCACTTTGTTTTTTTTCGCGTACAAACACCAAACTAGGTTTAAATTGTATACTTTAATACCGCTTTTCTAATTATGTAAAAAAAAAATGTACCTACCGGGAGAAAAAAGTTATTTGGCTGTATGTGAGTAGGAAGAACCAAATACTGAACATTATTAAGTTTGTAGAAAAATGAAATTAACGCGACAGTTTTTAATTATAACGGTTTAATAACACGCATACACCAGACAAAGTGGTAACCGGCTTGAAGTTGTTGCAAATCAGCTGCGGAGATATCATATTTGGAACTAAAAGACCGGGAACATGGGGAGCGGGTGTTTTTATTTTTTCCTGTACGTGCGCAAACTTCTCTGAAAGCTAACTTCAGCCCAGGTAGCGCAAACTGTATGTGTCCAGTAGAATAAAAAACATTTTTATAAAACGTGATTTTATTTCTGTGCTACTAGGTTACAAGCGTAATAATGTGAACAGTGTTGTATTAAACAGACTACTGCTCCAAGTATTATCGAAATAAGCCCAATAGGTTACTGAAATATTTTGATAAATCCTTTGTTTAATGCCGTAAAACAATAAACATAATTTTCATTTTTCTCCTTTTTCCCATACCCCACAACAGTGGGACCTATATCAGTAAGTATTAGGTATATTTAACTACATATACCGCCATATTTCGTTCGTGTACGCCATGGGTCATATATCCAAACAAAACGCCCGTTTACCTTTATAATAATCAGGTATGCTTTTTTTATGACAATAAATAATAAAAAATAGACTGATATGTATATCATATTTTTCTACATTTATCTACAAAATATAGAATTAAGTACTGTATCAAATAATAAAAATAACTTATTGTTATCAAAATAAAAGGTCTGGTTTTGGTCAATTTTTTAATTAGAAAAAGGTCAATAATATAATAAAAATATCGGGTTCAATTCCCGCTCAATGCAAATCTTTTTGTGCATGAACACACTTAGACCAATTTAAGCAATTATTGCTTAAATTGGTCAAAAGTATTTAAGTAAGTATGTTCGTTCGTTGTCTAGTACTCATAATACAAGCTTTGCTTAGTTTGGGACTAGGTGGCGATGTGTGAATGTGTAAGGAATATTTATTTATTTTTATTTTATCATGTTTTTTTACAGAAAGAGACTATTTAGAAAGTACTTTAATATCAGTTAAAGGCTCTGTAGAGAAAGCAAAGAAGCAAATAGATAGATTATGTACTTACAAAACATTATTGCCGCATTTCTTCACGAAGTCAAGTGTTGGAAGGGAATTAAAAGAATACAAGAATATAGGGTAAGTGTCATTTACCTTTATATATTTGGTATGTTTTTACCTGCATGACAATTCTTGTACCTTAAATTCGGTTAAGTTAACTTTTAGTTGTCAAATTGTCTTGTTTTTTTGCTATTGCAATTGTAATCTTTTGCGGTGGTGTTAAAGTTTTATTTAGAGTGTGACAATTTAAGGTACGAGAATTGACATGCAGATATCATACTTAGTAAGTTTTAGTAAAGTTTTCCGTGTGGTGTCGGAGTCAGAATACAATACGTCACCACCCCATCTCATCTCATGGGTGTCGTAAAAACCGACTAAGGTACTATCTGCGAATATTATCTTTACGAAATAAAAAGAAGGAAAACTTAAAATTAAACGCTATACCGGATCGCCTAGCCAGCGTAGTATTAGTAAGCCAACTATCCCTCCGTCATGGGAGGAGGCCCGTTCCTGCAGTGGGACATTAATGGGCTGTTATGATAAAGCTATTAGCAATATCAGAACAAAATGTTATAATATTCTGTTTCAGTAGTTGTTTTGATTCCTTACAGTACGTTGCATAACAATTTCTAGCTAACAAGGCCACAAGATGCAATCTTACGAAATAAATAATATTTAATTGTGATGTTTACTACTTTTGACGACCTCTGTGGCGTAGTTACTGTGGTTATATAACATGACTGGTACGCAGAGGTCTCGGGTCCGATTCCCGCTCAATGCAAATCTTCGTGTGCATAAACATGATTGTTTGCATTGCTCCGGGTGTTTTCTAAGTATAATATGTATGTAAATACAAAAAAAAAGTATTTAAGTATGTTTATCCGTTGTCTAGTACCCATAGTACAAGCTCTGCTTAGTTTGGGACTAGATAGCGTTGTGAGAATGTGTAAGGAATATTTATATTTATTTATTTAATTAAACTGAGGTGTTTTTTGTGTTAGTTTCAGAGAATTTAAATACAGGTTTTGTAAAAATACTTTAACTTTATTTTTCTTGTGTATGCTATAAATGAAATAAATAAAAGCAATTTTATGATTTTTTAAAATTCTTTCTGTGTTGAATAGTCCATTTATTGGGGAGTTTTATAGGCTATACAGTATCATGCCATGACTAATAGGAGTGGAGCAGTAATAAAAAATATGTCTAAAAAAGGGACGCGTTTTTTCCGCCGCCCAACGAAGTGGGCACGGGTGCTAGTTTACCATATAACAAAATGTTTTACTTTCAGATTTGCTATTCCGTTACCAGTGATGACACCAGATTTTTATAGAGTTATGCTTGTCAAAGTTAATAGTAAAGATATTACGGAAAATCACTTTTTGGACTTTTATCGAATAGGTATTGTTGTAAGTGTTTAGTATTTAATTCATTTTTAAAAATATAGTAATATACAAGTAAATTAACAACTCTTGATGGTAAACTCACCATCATCCTGTTATGATGACCTATGTCACCACCCCATCTCGTGGGTGTCGTAAAAACCGACTAAGGGACTATTCGTAAATTATCTTTACGAAATAAAAAGAAGGAAAACTTGAAATTAAACCTTATGCCAATGCGTCTGGCCAGCGTGATATTAGTAGGCCAAGTACCCCCCCGTCACAGGAGGAGGCTCATCCCTGTAGTGGGACATTAATGGACTATTATGATAATATACAATTAATAATTTATTTCAGCTTCGTGAATATGTCAAAGTCCACGATTACATAAACGGATTTATAATGGTAGTGGACTTCAGAGAAGCGAATATTTTAAATATTGTAACTAAGATGAATCCTGTGGAATTACAACAATGTGCGTCAATTTTTATTGTAAGTGTTATGTTGTTAAATAACTGTGAATTTTAAGTCCCGTACCAATTTTGCAAAACGGAATCCAAATTTAGGGATCACTTTGTTGTCCGTCTGTCCTGATGACGTCTCGCATTTTGGTGGGAAAATTTGTTTGTACGGAACCCTCTCGGTGCGCTAGTCAGAATCGCACTTGCCCGGTTTTTATTTAAATTTTACTAGGGTGGTTTTTTTTGGTGGTTTATTTCTTTGGTCGCCAGACGGATTGGTATAGGGTTTAATTTCAAGTTTTCCTTCTTTTTATTTCGTAAAGATAGTAGTTACGGTTATTCCCTTAGTAGGTTTTTATGACACCCATGGGATGAGATGGGGTGGTGACATATTGTATTCTTACTCCGTCACTAAACGGATAACGACGGCACCTAGCTAAAACTAAAACCTTCCCACTTGGTAGCCTACCATATTATAGGTAGGAAAGTCACTTTAAGAAGATTCATTTATGAAATGTTATCTTGTTGCAAAAAAACTATAACTCGAAACCTACAATATAAGCACACGTGCATTAACTTTGACGACCTCTGTGGCGTAGTGGTTATATAACGTGACTGCTACGCAGAGGTCCCGGGTTCGATTCCCGCTCAATGCAAATCTTTGTGTGTATGAGTATGATGGTTCGCATTGGTCTGGCTGTTTTCTATGTATACTATCAAAGTATTTAAAAAAAAAAGTATTTAAGTATGTTTATCTGTTGTCTAGTACCCATAGTATAAGCTTTGCTTAGTTTGGGACTAGATGGCGTTGTGTGAATGTGTGAGGAATTTTATCACTATTTATCAATATTAACTGGTCAAGTGTCTGACCTTTTTTTGAAAGAGGTTGTCTGAAATAAACCTTAAGACAACACGAGCACTAGCACGAATTAATTTGAATAGTACTAGGTAATTAATACTAATTAAATCCAATATAGTTTATTACTTTACTAAATGATGATGGCATGGTAAAACCTAATAGATGAACTAATTAATAATTAGATTTTATAAAAAATCAATTAACGTACTAATATGGTATGTAATTAGTAGGTATTATTATTTGAACGTAATTCTGGGCACACGTACCAAGGCATAGGTCAAATCAAATTAAGATAAAGAGTCTTGGCAAGGTATTATTGTAATAATTAATATAAAAAAAAGATTTTAAAATAAAACGCTGGTTTCCTCTTACCCTTTTTTCAAATATTTTAGGAACGACGTAACTTTAGATTATAATAATATGATGTCTTTTGATTTCTGTTTTTAGTTTGGTAACTATTATCTACTATATAAAAATAAGTCGGGTTTTCCTTCCTGACGCTATAACTCCAGAACGCACGAACCAATTTCTACGATTTTGCATTCGTTGGAAAGGCCTCGGGCTCCGTGAGGTTTATAGCAAAGAAAATGAACAGATAAGCGGGAAAATAATGCCCGTGCGAAGCCGGGACGGACCGCTAGTTTTCTTATAAATAAACCGCGTTCTTCTACATACATTTGTCTTTTTTTTATATAGAATGTAAAGATAAAAGCCTTTTAGCTCTATTCGACCTTAATAATAACCTAGGCATGAAATTAGGCGTAAAGAAGTCTTAGAATCTGAGAGCACTTTTTACTACCGATTTTGGCTAGTGTGTTATGAAGAACTCTAGTTTTCCACCGTTACTAGAGCACTCTTCGATCGGAAGCGTGATTATAAAATAATAGCCCAGAAACAGACAAGAAGAAATGCTGACAAATATGATAACGATTCTATCATTTTTATTTTCAGGAAGGCTACGGCACAAGAGTAAAAGGAGTCCACATTATAACCCAATCAAAAACAGTAAGGTAAAAGCCCCTAATACGGAGGTATTTCGCAACATTTCAAAGTAAGAAACAAAAATAAGCATTTGTAAATATTTTTAACTGTGCAAAAAAATGTCATCGTCAAAAGTGGAATTTATATTTTGTATTACTGTCGAGTTTGTTTCTTTTAATGATATTAGTTATTTTTTTAAAAATATTTAAATAGTCGGGTCGATTTTCCCTAATTCGGAGGTATTTTTTTCGTCAGAGCCTATTACTGCGGTAGACGATTCCTAATACGGAGGGTCAGAAATTATATTCATCTAAGTTCCGTACAAATAATATTTATCAAATAATTTAAATGTATTAGTAAAGTAAGTTGTATTTTTGGTATTCATTGACCATTGATTTGTATCTTTTTTAATGAAATTATTTTTTACTACCTGACCCGTGCCTACTTCGTTAGGCGGCGAAAATAACGCGTCACTTTTTTAATCATGATTCATTATTGCTCCTCTCCTATTAGTCATAGCGTGATACTATATAGCCTATGACACTTCCCAATAAATGTACTATTCAACACAGAAATAATTTTTAAAATCGGTTTATTAGATCTAGAGATTACCTCCTTTTTAATATTATATATAATAAGTAAATAAGTATAGATAGAAATACACGTTCTAAAAAGAGTTTAGTGTTATTAAAATAAGGTTAACTTTTCTTTTTATGCTTAGTAAAATAAAAACAGAAATATAAAATTACATAGATTGCATTTTTATGTAAAGTTATTACATAAAAAGAATATGTATATTTAAAAGCTTTTATCGCTTTTAGTTTTATAGAAAACAAAAAAACTTACGTGTCATATAACAATTCTATTCTCAGAATCAATAACCACGGTACCCTAAAACTTGTAATTTTATGTTCTATGAATAGGGCCGTAATAGGAAATCATAGATCCTAACACAGACTTACTTGGAAATAATTACCACCGCAATAGGAAAACTACTCCTGTTTTTAATAATCCTAATTCGGACCTATCAAAACTTCGATAAATGGAACAATGTAAATGTTTAATGAAACTATAACAGTTTTTTGGCTCATATGTGTAAACAGTAGTCAACAGTTATACAAAATTAATGATTTATAATAAGTTAAAATACACCTTCCTATTTTTACCCTTTCTAAGAAATCCACATTTTGTACTCAACAATTTTCGTATTTAATTAGATTTCTAACTACGAATACATACCGCAGAATATGGTTTTTAGTTTATGAGATTAATAATTATTTCAAAAAACCTTGAAACAAGTCCAATAAGTTAATAGATTGAAAGTTATAAGCAATTAAACATGCCCAGTATTTTTTCTATTACGGAGTTATACCACCGTATTAGGACGAATCTAAAAAAATCGTGTCGTATTACGGCGCTATTTTATTTCTTATTTTTTGGATATAAAACGAGTTACAAATATAAAACAAGCTATTGAAATAGTGAGTATAATAGTAATAAAATGCTATGAATAAGAAATAAACCATCTTAAACGGCTTATTAATACGAAAAACTTAGTTTCTAAATATTAGTGCACCTAATTTTGTTGTTCAGCGTTTGTATGGAAATCCCTTTCACGTCGATGCCGTTACACAGATTGATTGATTTTGATTAGTTATCTATGTTATTTACTTGCAAACGTCAGGTAAATTATGAAGTAATAGATGTAGAATAAACTGATTTCGTTTTGTTGTACGTAAACTGAATAAAACCAGAATAAAACACGAAAAGAGAAATACCTCCGTAATAGGACGCGATTTTGACTACCGCCGTAATAGGAGCTTTTACCTTAGAGCTTCTTGTGAAACTAGTAAGACAATTCGTTAGTGATAAAATTGCTAACAGAATGCACGTACACAAGAGTATAGAAGAATTAAACGAAATTGTTCCTAAAGACTTGCTGCCTTCTGATTACGGTGGGAAAGGAGAAACTTCTGATAAGTTAGTTGGTGAGTTATTTGACTCTTATACTGATTTCCGAATTAATAAACCCAAAATAACGTTACCACGAAAACATGCAATGACGAATAACGTTACCACGAAAACATACAATGACGAATTTTTATTCTGGCACTCGCAGTGCTCGTGCATCGCATTGTCATCGTTCTAACCTAACCTAATCTTTCGACAGTGGCGTGAAACGATGTCAAATGAAAATTCGTGATTGCCTGTTATCGTGGTAAGGTTTTTTTACCAATTGGTGCGCATGGCAAAGTCTAGGATACATGACAACGATCAAGTTTTAAACAGACCTCCTTACAACTAATATCTTTCAAAATCTTCTTAAATAATATAAATTATGTATTTCAGATGCTTGGATCGAAGTATTATCCTCTGAGAAACACATTGAATACATGAAGATGATGAACAAAGCTGGTACTGATGAAAAGTTACGACAATCTTACGAATTTAACAAAGAATACTTAGGAACTCCAGGCTCTTTTAGAAATTGGAATGTTGATTAACTAATATGTACCTACACTATATTATTTAAATAAAAACTCTCCGTGTGGTGACGGAGTAAGAATACAATATGTCACCACCCCATTTTATTCCATGGGTGTCGTAAAAACCGACTAAGGGACTAACCGTTAATATTATCTTTACGAAATAAAAAGAAGGAATACTTGAAATTAAACCCTATACCAATCCGTCTGGCCAGCAGCGTAGTGTTAATAGGTCAAGTATCATTCATGGGAATTGACCCGTCCCTGTAGTGGGACATTAATGGGCTGTTATGATAATTATTATTTTAAATATTAATTAAGCGATTACAATTATTTCACAAAACAAGTTGCTCTGTTTATAAATAGCACTAAATTAGAACTCCAGTGTTAGGAGCTACTCCTCTAGTTGTGATTCCAGTGATTTTGAATAAACAAACTTAAACATTAAAACTGTCGCTTTTTATTATACCACCATCCATTCCATTCCATTTTACAAATATTGTAAATGGGAAGGTGTGTCTGTTTGTCTTTCTTTCACGGCAAAAGGAGCGACGAATTTACGTGATTTTTTAAGTAGAGATAGTTGAAGGCTAGGCTACTTTTTTTTTCTACTGTGTCCAGGAAAGAGGAACAGTGCTACCCCGAATTTAACGCGAACGAAGCCGCGGGCAAAAACTACTATGAAATAAACGTACCTATGTAAAAAAACATGTGTGGTAATTTATTTAACAAACACAACGATATCAGGTTTTTATTTATATTGATAAAATACAACTTCCTCTCAAAGAAGTAAGTAAATACATCGCGACTGGAAAACGAAAATGTCTAATCTCCACTTTGCCTACTTTTCAGGAGAGAAGATTTAAGTTTTATTTTTTCAAAAAAAAATCATAACTTTAATAATCAATACGTCAAAAATCACAGTGCGAGCAACATCTTTGTTAATTCACTCCGCGAAAATAAAATAATTTTCGTGTTAGTAGTATTCTTAGTACATAGATTTCTATAGAATCCATAAGTGAAAGTGTCAATAATGCTGAAGCAGACTTTTATTAGTGATATACAATAAAACAGTGCATAAAAACATTGAATAAGTAAAATAAAATATATAAATCTACCGACATCAGTTTTGTAAGCCTACTAGTGAGCGAAACGCGTAAGTGCCGCAAAATTCATGGCGCTTATGATCTTTTTCTCGCCGCTTCGAACAACCGTTCCGTTTTGTCGTCTTCAACGCTGCCTGTGAACCTATGTAAGTGTGGAATTTATTATTGTGCACTAAGAGTATTCATAAATAATTTAACTTGATTTACTCTGGATATAATTATTACAATATCCTGAATTGTAGAAGAATTATTATTATATACCGTTCATAGAAGAAATCTTAGAGATGGCGTCAAAAAATAATATAATAAACTGTGCTGGTTGCCAGAACATTGTAAATAATAAAGAGTGTTTGAAATGCAGCCAATGCCGCAAAATTTATGATTTACCGTGCTCAAATATATTTGATAAAAAGCATTTCACTGCCATGGGTAAAGAACAAAGAGCCAAGTGGGTTTGTCAAGAATGCAGAAGTAATCTACCAAAAGTGGGAAACATTAATACCCCTGTTCGCAACCTTAAGGATGAAGAGTCAAGCTCTAGTTCAACTGACACTTGTGACAAAGCACCATCGAATGTTACTTCCAGAAAGAAGAAAGCTAGTACTCAGCAAAAACTCAGTTTGAGCCCTATCTCTACTGGCTCAATGGTGGGGAACGAGGTGGCGTTCATGGAGGCGATTGAGCAGCGTGTTCTTGAAGCGATTAAGACCGAGCTTCCGAAACTGATATCTAATGTACTTAAAAAGGAACTGGCCCCAATCAAAAAAGATCTCCAAGAATTTCGTGAATCTCTTGATTTTTTGAGTGAAAAACATGATGATATGCGGAATACCATTGAGCTTTTGGTCAAAGATAATAGTCTTTTATCTAAAGAAAACAACGTACTCAAATCTACAGTCTCTGAATTATCGGATCGGCTTAATAATTTAGAACAGCATTTACGTGAAAATAATCTTGAAATACAGGGCATACCAGAATTCCATAATGAAAACTTGTTGAATGTTTTAAATCACTCTGCTCACGTCGTAGGATTTGACCTTAAGGACAATGATATAGTCAAATGTACAAGAGTTGCAAGAATGAATAAGGAGAGTAAGCTTCCTCGGTCTATTGTTGTAAAGTTCAAAAACACAATTACTAGAGACGGATATTATTCAGCAGTGCACAGATACAATAAGTTGCATCCAGAGGAGAAGCTTCATACCGCTCTATTGGGTATCGCCGGTGATCGTAAACCAGTATTTGTGTCTGAACACCTATCCCCGTTTAACAAATCTCTACACGCATCTGCACGTAAAAAGGCAAAAGAACTGGGGTACCAGTTTGTGTGGGTGAGAAATGGGCGCATATTCGTTAAAAAGGACGTTAATTCTAAGCAACTATTGATTAGAAATATGGAAAGCCTCAGCCTTATAATATAGTTAATTTCTGTCAGTTTTTTTTTTTAATGTGTTATTATTGTAAAAACCTAATTTTAATCATGTATCAACTATCAATATATTATCAAAATATTAGAGGCATGAAGACTAAGGCTATTGATATATATAATATGATATTGTCTAACAACTTTGATGTAATCTGTCTAACTGAAACTTGGCTTGATGATACTGTGCTATCTTCGGAGCTTTTTGATGATAGATATTGTGTACTACGCAGGGATCGGGATGCCTGGTTTCGCACACAATTCAATAAGGGTCATGGTGGGGGAGTGCTTATTGCCTATTTAAAGAAATTTCAAGTTATACATAGAAAAGATTTGGGGGCTAAAACATTGGAAGATTTGTGGGTCCAACTTGTAGTATACGGGTCTTTGTCAATTAATTTGGTAGTGGCCTACTTACCTGATTATTTGCCTGTAAAAATTGTATGTGAATATTTTGATAAATGTAATAAGGTACTTACTGGCTCTTCTAAGAACATTACATATATTTTGGGCGATTACAATCTTGGTAGTATAAAGTGGTCAGAGAAAACGGGTTATCCTCTCAACTATAACTGTGAGAAATCTAAATCTTTGTATAATTTGTTTGAATTAACAACAATTTCTCAAGTTAATAACATAGTAAACAATAAAGGTAGAATTTTAGATTTAGCCATTACTGACAGACCTGATCTAACTAAACTCATACCTACCTTGCCTTTAAGTCGACCTGATATGCACCACCCACCTTATGAACTTATAATAAGTACTGCCACCACTCCTTGTCTTGCGCACAACATTAATATTGACAGATTATGTTTTAGAAAGGCCAACTATGATAGATGTAGGAAAGATATTGCGGCAATTGATTGGGCGCAGCAAGCTTCGCTAATGTGTTGTGATGAGTTCGTTCAATTCTTCTATAACAATATTTACTCTGTTATAGAAAAACATACACCAAAGAATAAGGTATCAAATAAAAGTTATCCAGTGTGGTTCTCTAGAAATCTTATAAGGTTACTTAAGGCTAAATGTAAGGCTCATTCTAGGTTTAAGCAGTATGGCAATCCTAGAGATTACGACGAGTTCGCTATTCTTAGAGTGCAAGCTAAATTTTTGATTAATAAGTGTTTCAGAGAATATATTGATAGAATTGAAGATGATATTAAGCTCAATGTTAAAGCTTTTTGGCGATACACAAAAGCTAAATGTGTCACTAATAGTTATCCCAATAATATGTTCTATAATGATGTTAATGTAAATTCTAGTCAAGGGGTGGTTGATCTCTTTGCTGCCTTTTTTTCTTCTGTCTATGGTTCTACCTCTACAAATAATTATACACCTAACTTTGCAACATTGAATTATGCTATTGGAGAATTGTACATTTGCAAAAATAGCTTAGAAAAGAAATTGAAATCAATCGATTTAACTAAGGGTTGTGGGTTTGATGGCATTCCATCCATTTTTATTAGGTTGTGTTCGTCCGAGTTGGTAACACCACTACACATAATCTATAATAAATCAATTAGAGAGGGTACTTTCCCTGAAATTTGGAAAATTGCCAAAATTACGCCTGTTTACAAGGCAGGTGATCGTAGTGACATCTCTAATTACCGACCCGTTTGTGTACTGAACTGGTTTGCGAAGATATTTGAGGGTTATATTTATAACCATCTGTATTTACATTTAAGACAGCAATTGAGTCCGCTTCAACATGGCTTTATGACTGGCCGGTCAACTGGTACCAACCTATCAAGTTATACAACCTACTTGTGTGATGCTTTTAATGATAAAAAGCAGGTGGATGCCATCTATACTGATTTTTCCCGTGCGTTTGACCTTGTTGATCATTTTACGCTGCTCGCTAAAGCTCAGAGCTATGGAATTCACGGAAATTTATACAGATGGCTATCTTCATATCTTCTAAACCGAACACAACTAGTAACTCTTAATGGATATGAATCAGTACCGTTTGTGGCTAGATCTGGAGTCCCACAAGGGTCCAATTTGGGTCCCCTTTTGTTTTTAATTTTCATCAATGATCTGCTCAATAAAATCGGTAGTGAATGTTTGGCATATGCTGATGACCTGAAAATATTTAGGCGTATCGGAGGCCAACATGACTGTGAGAGTCTACAAGCTGACATTAACATAATTATTAGTTGGTGTCAGGATAACTCTATGTCCCTTAACGATAGGAAATGTAAAATAATATCATTTACTAAAAATAAAAGTACTATTAACTACTCATATCATATTAAAGGTGTCATTTTGGAAAGAGTTACTGTCATTCGTGACCTGGGGGTGATATTCGATTCTGCCATGTCATTCAGACATCATTATGACCATATATGCAGTAAAGCACATCGTATGTTGTCATTCGTCCTGAGAAATGCTAAGCCGTTTAAGGAAAGTGCTTCTTTGATAATTTTATATAACTCATTAGTCAGGAGTATAACTGAGTACTGTTCATCCATATGGTCTCCCATTTACAAGACTCATATTGATCGCATAGAAGCAATTCAGAGGCGGTTCATGAGAGCACTGTGTTCAAAGTTTGGCTACAGAAAAAAAATAAAAGATTATGAGGATAGACTACTAAAGTTCGGAATGACAAATCTTGAGAGTAGAAGATGGATAAGTGACTTGTGCATGTTACACAAGATAGTAAACGGTTCACTAGACGTACAGCTAGTTACAACTCTAAATATTAAGGTACCAACGAGATCTGTGCGAATACCACAACTCTTTACTATTCCCTCTAGTAACAATAATGTATCCCAAAATAACCCGATTACACGTATGTGTAGTCAGTATAATTCCATTTGTTCTGAGGTTGATATATTTTTTCATAGTTTTGATGTTTTTAGGAGGTCTCTATATAAGTCCATCAAATAATAATTTCTTATTTCAAATGTACTATAAACAATATGTAAGTTAACACTGTAGCAATATAAGATAGTTTTAAGTGTTGTGTATAGTTATAAGTGGATTGCAGATTTGTAACTGTTTTAAATGTTTTGTATTATTATGTAATGTTTAATCTGTAATCTGTTACTGTACCATTGCAATAAAAATAAAATAAAATAAAATAAAATAATAATTGACACACATTCATAAAATTTACATTTATTATAAAATTTACATAATTTATTCATAGATTCATTTATTTGTTTTCTATTATCCAAGTTATTAAATTTTATTTTCCGTCTACTTCTTTAAAAGATAGTGTCGCTTTAGACAGAATTTATTCAAATGTTGGTCAGGTGAAAATCGCTAAAGTGCTCGAATACTATATATTTTAAAGATAAATAAACGCTAATTGCTAATATTTTGCCTAAAATGATGAAAGTAAAAGGATTAACATAACATTATATTCGACTTCAAAATCATTTCAGATGGCTAACAGTTAATCTTCTTAATATGAAAATAATCCTCAATTTACTAATATGTTAGTATCAAATCGGAAACAGCTCATGTAAAATGCTAAAATAAAATAAAAATGTAAATAACTCAAAAAATTCTCTCTAAGTTCCTATAATTAAAAGGGTATTTAGAAAATTTTTTATTAAAACTTAAATAATTAAAATTCAAATTATTTATTTGAGGTAAATAATTACAAAACAAAATTTTAAAAAGTGGTGGTTTCGGCTTGAGCCCGTCCTTATAAATGAGATCGCCACTAACCAACGTCGAAATGTGGATAATTAATACACGTAGTTACTTAACTTAAGACCAAACTAAACAATTTAGCAACATATCTAGTCAGTCTCATCACTTTGTACTTGTGTATGTACCTACAAATAATTAAAATTGAAAACCATAATTAAGTAACTTTTATTTAAAATACAGAAAACGTCTAAAAACAGTAATAAAAATTTAAACAAAAAGTTCTTTATGTAAACTAATCTGAATCAGAATCTTCAATATCACTTTCTGGCAATGCCTCAATAACACTATTGTGATACCGCAAATTTTTGTATTATTTCTGGTATTGTCTTGTTTGTGCATAACTTGAGCAAATCGTTGTATTTCGGTTTTGATATTGCTAAACAGGACTTGTACAATTGTTTAGGTTTTTTGCTTCTGGGTGTGATCGTTACAAATTCATTTTCAGCACCAACAGCAAACTCAGTTTCAGCACCAACAGCCATAGAGTACTTCAGTTGCGCTTTGTCTGATTTTTAATATAGCAATTCTGATTTTACAATAACAATAGCCTTTTCTGGTTACTGACTCATAGAAAGTTAAGTTACACAGTCAGCTTTCTTCTATAATATACAACACGCCCCTCGTGGTGGGTGTTTAGTACTTTCTGCAAGTCAAAAGTAACACATAAAATTGATTTGTCTTGCTCGTGAACACTTTGGTGTATCTTAAATCTGGCGTATGTCTCCTCTTAATCTTGTAGGTGCAGTTTCTTCTCTTCAGCCATGGAATCACCTGTGGTGTTCTCATATTTCATGCATTTTTGGCATTTGTCCTTCCGGGGGACATGAAAGCCAATATTGAAATTTCTATTTATGTAAACTCTTTATTTATATGAAAAAGTATCGTAAAATTGCTAACATTAATGAAAATGTAAAGATAAAAAATGATAAAATGTAAATGCTTGGAAAGATATATTACTAAATTGCCAAAAATCTATATTTTACAGAAGCTTAAGGTTAGAAATTTTGTCTAACCTCCATTATCATTTCATATTCCGTCAGCTGGTTTTTCTAATAAGCCATGTTAATTATTTTTATTGCACAGCGAGTTTGCTAACAAACCATAAATTACAGTAACTACAGAAAGCCTATAATGCTAATTATTTTATATTCAACAAAATAAATTATAGTGAAATTGCTTACTGTTGACAAATGCGTAAACAAGTGAAATCAAAAATGTGTAAACAGTCATGATTACTAAAAAGGTAAAAATTGTGTCGCTTAAGACAGGTCGATTGCAGTAAAATAGCGATTTTTTGGTTTGCTAAAGCACCAAAAAAGTGCTCGGATCGCTGTCTAACCTAGACAGATCGACGAAGAAAAATTAGCTGATTACAAATATGTATATAACTCAATTTCATGAAAATGGTCGTTTAGACGTTTTCGTTTTCCAGTCGCGACATACACTTTATCAAAGGGATTCTTACATACGTCAAATTGACTAATGGAGAATTTTATTCAATAGAACTTCCTACAATAATTTATCTCCTATACATTCCGATAGCAAATTTGATCAACCAAATACAAAATAAAAACAGCTACCTCTGTTCAGGTAGCTGATAGCTGATTTTATGGCGCTAAATATGGTAACTGATTAACTTTTCGTTTTAAATATATTACCTAAATTATTATTTTTTTAAATAAAGACAACAATAACAAAGAGCTTAGTTAGCCTTTTTGGTGTAGAGAGTGGTTCAAGCCTTCAGTTTTCAGACCTATGTTAACCACTTCTGCCACTAAGACAACCAGAACTGACTAAAACATGCCTTTCGAAGCCAAAAACGCTCAAAAGAAATACCATTGACCGGTCACCCATCTATAAAGAACTTCACTGGCATTCCTTAGCCTCTCATACACTTAAAAATTCATCATAACAGCCCATTAATGTCCCACTGCAAGGACGGGCCTCCTCCCGGGACGGAGGGATACTTGGCCAACTAATACCACGCTGGCCAGACGGATTGGTATAGGGTTTAATTTCAAGTTTTCCTTCTTTTTATTTCGTAAAAATAAAATTCACGTATCCCTCGTCCCTTAGTCCCTTAGTCCCTTAGTCACACGTCCCTTAGTCGGTTTTACGACACCCATGGGATGAGATGGGGTGGTGACATATTGTATTATTACTCCGTCACCACACGAAGAACTTAACAATTAGTGCATCACTTAACTAATGAATATTTAAAAATCATCAAAAATTACTGTACCGATATCGATGGGTAAACACAGTATGATACCAGTTTGCTCGTTAAGGTCAAGTTCAATCATTAACCGCATAACGTTACCATTAAGTAAAAGTATTGATATAAAGTTTTATGCGCACAGACATATGTGAACGTTTGTAGCAGTAGGTTCATTTGTGAAAAAAAAATAAACAAAAAACTAAAATGACAACTAAAAATCTTTTGATGGAAATGCCACCAAATGGTATTGAAGAAATAAGAAAAATTCACAATTTGGATCAACCAGGAAGAATAGAAGAAGCGGTTGATCTTATTCAAGATTGGGTGCAAAAGCAAGACCATATTTTAAAGAAAGATTTTGGTAAGAGTTATGTTTAAATTTTTTATTAAGATAATCTTTTGTATATATCATAATAATATCATAACAGTCCATTAATGTCCCATTGCAAGGACGGGCGGAGTATCCCTCCGTCACGGGAGGAGTCCCGTGACGGAGGGATACTTAAGCTACTAATATATCGTAGTCATATATCATTGCATGTCATATTTATAATAATGTGATATAACACAATCATATGTTTATGTTGGGGTGAAGACTAAGTGAAGTTTTCCTGCTGCGTCTGTGTCGTCCACTTAAATCAAACTCTAAATATAATAACTCAAATAAAAATATATAAACAAGGTTCAAATAATAATAATAATAATATTAGTAAACCATATTATTATTGTGCGCTCAGAGATTTTATCAACCTTAGGTATCCCTAACTAGATGAATTAATCTATACTAATATTATAAAGAGGTAAAGTTTGTATGTTTGTGAGTTTGTGACGTTGTAGGGGGTGATCTCGGGATCTATTGTACCGATTTTAAAAATTATTTCTGTATTGAATATCCATTTATTAAAAATAGTTAATGACAACACATTAACATTTTTTTTAATATAATACTTATATAAAATCATATTATTTGCTTAATCTAATCAATTAAACGTCTCTGGTGTAAAATGTTGCAAATGGAGTTTAAACACTTAAGCATTCGTGTGACGTACTGTCTAACATTAAAAGTAAAAATAGATGAGACTTTAAAGAAGATAAAAAGACTAAGTATATAATTTAATAAGACTTTTATAAATAAATAAATAGTCATATTTTATGTTATTTGTTTATTTTGTTACTATCAGCTTAATATTTTCCCTGTGAAAATAGAGTATAATACATAGTGTCATCACATCAATTTATTTAATTGTATTTAACTGAAAATCGAAAGTATGTTGTAGTATCTAAAAATGCAAGGAAAACTTGAATACCCAATACTCCGTCATAAGTAGACTATGGGAATTTTTTCGCAGTTATTATTTAGGAAAACAAAAGAAGGAAAACTGGACAGAAAAACCCACTACAAAATTGAATTTTTGGTGATACGTTTGTTTGGCTCTTATGGGACGAAGTGGGCTACGAATATCAGAATTTTCGGTAAATTTATGAACTAGTTTGATGGGATGTAACGAAGCAGCGCACGGATTCGAATCCCAAGGAAATACATTTGAAAACGTGATCGGAATACTCATGTATATAGTTAAATGTGACAATAATGGTTTTAGTGGCATAGGGTTTTGTGACAATAATGGTTTTAGTGATATATTAATGATATATGGCATGCTGGTTTATTTTACTTTAATATTGATCAATAAATATAAATAAATAATGCCTCGATGGCGCAACGGTAGCGCAAGTGGCTGACGTGGACGAGGTCACGGGTTCGATTCCCTCTTAGGACAATTATTTGTGGGATCCACAAATTATTGTTCTAAATCTGGGGTTCTTTGTGTCCGTTAAATTGTAAAAGACACCGCAAAACAGGGTATGATCCCTAGTGCTGGAGTTGTCTTTTTAAAAAATAAAAAAAAATAATGCCTAGTAATTATTGTATCAATTATTAGAACAATAATTAGAATATAACATAACATAACTTCTCTGTGTAGTGACAGAGTAAGAATACAATCTGTCACCACCCCATCTCATCCCATGGGTGTCGTAAAAACCGACTCAGGGACTATCCGTTAATATTATCTTTACGAAATAAAAATAAGGAAAACTTAAAATTAAACCCTATACCAATCCGTCTGGCCAGAGTGGTATTAGTAGGCCAAGTATCCCTCCATCACGGGAAGAGGTCCGTCCCTGCAGTGGGACATAAATGGGCTGTCATGATGATGTCATGATGACATAACTTAGACGTTATGCAAGTTTCGGGATTTTACATAACTTATAAATAACATTAAGATTTTCCTTGAACAAAATTGCCCTTTTAGGTATGCCTATAAGGAAAATTATGCGCTGTATAAAACCGGTTAAACTTGTTAAAATCATAAAGATTTTATATAAATAAGGATTTTATGTGTCCATGACAATGCACCATTCACCAATTAAACAAAATATACCGTTCAGGAAGTAATAAAATTTATTTGTCGACTTAATCCTTACAAAACGAAATTATGATATTCGTTCTGGTCTTGGCATAGTGTTGCCTGTTACAGGGGTAACAACTTTTTAATTTTTAAATGGGAAGTTAAAATATAACGGGTTATAACTGGTTTAGTAAAAAAAGTAACTGTTTTAAAAAATATTGACAAGTTTTAGGTTTACAATAAATAATATTTTTTTGTACTGTATCGTATGGAAATATTTAGTTTTAGTAAAAAATTGAACGCCTTTTATAATTAATTGGAAATATTTAAATCTATAGTGATTATTACTCAGAAGCGGTTCATAATAATATCATAATCTAAGTATACTTCTATACTAATATCATAAAGAGGTAAAGTTTGTGTGTTTGTTAACTTTGTTTGTTTGTGACGTTGTAGGAGGTAATCTCTGGATCTAATGAACCGATTTTAAAAATCTTTCTGTGTTGAATAGTCCATTTATCAGAGAGTGTCATAAGATATATAGTATTACGCTATGACAAGAGGAAGGTAATATTTACGGATAGTCCCTTAGTCGGTTTATACGACACCTATGGGATGAGATGGGGTGGTGACATATTGTATTCTTACTCCGTCACCACACAGGCCAGGTCAGGCTACTCAGGCCAGGTCATTAGTAGGCCAAGTATCCCTCCGTCACGGGAGAAAGCCCGGCCCGTAGTGGGACATTAATGGGCTGTTATTATGAATGTATTATTTTATAATCAGACACATGTCTTTATCTAAACGAGGAAGAATCAACTTTAATCATTAAATTGAGCATCAAAAACAGTCTAGGTATATTATTCAATTATCTATTCTATCATAATTTTTTGTATTAAAATATTATTATAATTATTTTTCTTTAATAGCAAGGTCTTTTGTATCGGATTGACGACCTCTGTGGCGTATTGGTTATATAACATGAATGCTACGCAGAGGTCTCGGGTTCGATTTCCGCTCAAAGCAAATATTTGTGTGCATGAACATAATTTTTTGCATTGGTCTGAGTTTTCTATGTATAATATGTATGTATTCAAAAAAAAAAGTATATGTACTAATATCCGTTGCTCTGTTACCCATAACACAAGCAGGTTAAGCCTAGCTTACTCTGGGAACAGATGGCGCTGTGTAGAGATGTCCGTGAATATTTATTTATTTTTTTAAAACAGCAGATTTTTTTGTATTGATTTTGTAATAATGGATAGCTATTAGCAAAGAATAGTACCTATCCTGCTTACTTTTTTAACATTAGTAGGAATTAGTAACTAAAAACAAATTTTAATGTTACAGAGAGGGGTTATTTGGAAAGAACACTAATAGCAAGTAAAGGATCGGTGGAAAAGGCAAAGAAACAAATTGACCGATTATGTACTATGAAGACTTTGTTACCGCAGTTTTTCGCAGTGTCAAATATTAAAGTCGAATTGAAGCAAATGTTACAAACAGCGTAAGTATTTTTTTTATTATATAAATCATTGGCGATGTATACGTAAGTATATGACTGTAGTACATACATATTGAAGTATTCATATCAGGTCGTTTATTATCTTTGGAAATATTATTGACAGGCTAGTTTAGTGCCTGTTAGAAAAAAAAAGATGTAAACCGTATAATCATCATCATCATAACAGCCCTTTAATGTCACACTGCAGCGACGGGCCTCCTCCCGTGACGGAGGGATACTTGGTCTACTAATACCACGCTGGCCAGACGGATTGGTATAGGGTTTAATTTCAAGTTTTCCTTCTTTTTATTTCGCAAAGATAATATTGACGGATAATGATTGCTATGAAATATTTGTAAGGCACTTACTACTACTAAAATGTTTCAATCAGGAGTAGTTCACCAGATTCTCAATTTACCAGATTCGCAATTCACCAGATTCTTCACTTACCGAATTCGCAATTGACCATATTTTGTACTATCAAGCAGAAAATGCAACAAGGATTTGTTACAACAATGTACCTATTATAAGGAAAATCTCATTAATTATTTTGGTGAAGCACCATCAGCTGAGCCATAAGACTGAAATAAACTGGATCAGAAGGGATTAGTGTAGAGTGTTATATCATGTTTTTCTACTCATGTTTTCATTCAGACAATTTCGCAAAAGTTTCATTACCTTATGTCACCACCCCATCTCATCCCATGGGTGTCGTAAAAATCGACTAAGGGACTAACCGTAAATATTATCTTACGAAGTAAAACGAAGGAAAACTTGAAATTAAATACCCTATACCAATTCGTCTGGCCAGCGTGGTATTAGTAGGCTAAGTATCCCTCCGTCACGGGAGAAGGCCAGTCCTTCCAGTGGGACATTAATGGGCTGTGTGATGACCCGACAGACATGGGATAAGATACTGTGGTGACACCATGTAATCTTTCATCGTTATCATATCTATTACATGTATGTTAATGTCTGTTAATTGTCCATTTTCAGTTGGCTCGTACCTTTACCAAAACTGACCGACGACTACTACAGAGTTTGTATGATCAAAGTAAACGCTAAAGAGTTTAATGATAAAAGCTTTTTGCAGTACTTCAAATACAGCGTCATTGTAAGTATATTATTTATTTTAAATACAATTCTTGTGGATCGAACACTATTTTACGTGGTCAACTTTTTAAGGCTTTCTGCCACTCTATGGCCTAGGTGAGCAAGTGGGTTGGAGTCCCGAAAATATGGTAATACAGTGTACCGACTAAGACCGCGTACCGGAAAGCGCAGGGTGGGGAGTCCCCTTACACGGTGTACCGACGACCTAGTTAGGACGGCGGGAAGCCGATGGATGAGGGAGGCACTAGACCGCACTTGGAAGAGACCTATGTCCAGCAGTGGACGTCAATTGGCTGATATGAATGCAAAAAAAAAGATGACTAAAACCATTGATTTACAAAAAACCAAAGATACACACTCCACTTCCCAAAAAGGTCCGCAACAAATAGGCGCATTGTGCACTTTTTTTAAATTAGTATCGCGTTGTTCTACCGGCAAGCGTCAATCATTAAATTTTATTGCTTTATGTGCATTACTTTTTAAATACAACTTTATGTCATGCGTGTAAGATTGAATTTGAAAAAAAAAATATGTTTACGATATTACTATACGTATTTATTGCGTATGTTTAATTTGGTGACACTTTTTGCTGTTAGTTTTGTTTGAAAATGTGCATCTTGGGTTTTTTATAAATCAATGACTAAAACTCACAATGTTTTATTGTCATCCATAAACGGCTAGGTCGGCAAGAAGATAGCCATTACTCAAGCAGACCCGGCGTGTTTTGAGCTCTGTGTTAAAGAGACTTTTCTCTGACATGAAATTAACAGACACAGAGAACACCCAGGGCATATTATTATGTGGATCACACGAATAATTACATCTAACACCAAAACTGCCATCTAAACCGTCTTTTAACGGGCTACGCAATTACTTTAACACGTGTATCAATCAATGCCTTTTGCAGTCCACTGCTGGACAAAGGACATAACACGTGGATGGTAGGATGAAATACCAATAAGCGGTATTGGTATTTCAATACCAATTGAACGTGTGTCTAGATGTATAGGTGCACGCGGTTGTAGTACAGATGTATCCATCTGTATTACAACCACGCCGAAATTTTTTAATAACCATCATCATTTCAGCCAATGGACGTCCACAAGTGGACATATGCCATCTCCAAATATTTTCACCCTGCCTTCCTTTTTTTAATATTAATATTAAAAATTGTATGTTAATTATAATTCTTTTGTGTTTCAGTTATGTGAATATATGAAAGCAAACGATTACGTCAACGGATTTATTCTCGTGGATGATTTTAGAGACACCAATGTATTTGATTTGGTGAAACATTTGAATCCTGTTGAATTACAGCAGTATGTCTCCGTTGTTGTTGTAAGTATTATTTATTTAATTAAATAAAGATATTATTTGATTTTCTCTGTACTCTTAGTGAAAATACGAGTCAAACTAATAAGGCCTGTTAGCTTAAATAAAAATGCTTGATATTAGTACATTAGATGAAATAGATGCATTTGGCAGAGTAAATGCAAATGTCTGTAAACCCGAAGAGACTCCAACCATTATTAAAGATACACCTAAGTCTATTAACATAATACATTTAAACATCCGTAGCGTAAACTGCAACTTTGACAGTTTTACGGTTTTTCTACAAAGCTTAAAGATTACATGTGAGGTCATTATCTTAACTGAATGTTGGTTGAATTCAATTTCAACTATTCCTGCAATAGAAGGTTATTTGTCATATGCTACAAGCAAACCGAAAAACCAGAATGATGGCATCATAATGTATGTTAAATCGGAACTGGCACATAACATTATGGAACCTGTAATGCCGGACGCTAGTTATCTGGTATGTTATTTGAAGTGTTTTAATTTATCAGTTGTGGCAATTTATCGTTCACCTTCACTCCGTGATCAGGACAGTTTTATTAATGGTTTGGATAAAGTTCTTTCTGAGGTGACACCTCAGAAAAATAATATCCTAATAGGAGATATTAACATTGACATAGCATCTAGTCCCCTTAGCCGACAAGCCCATGAATATCTCAATTTAGCAGCTTCTCATGGCTTACTGCCGTCACATTTATTTCCTACTCGCGAAAATTCCTGCTTAGATCACGTATTGGTCAAATCAGATTTAAAAACCACAACTTTAGTTATTGACACGTATATTACCGACCATAAACCTACCATGCTTAATATGGAGAACACCATACTGACAAAACCCAAGTTACACCGTACTGTAGTAGACATGCTTGCTGTCAACGAGGACCTATCTAGAGCAGATTATACTGGCATTATGGGCAGCCAGGATGCCAATTGTGCAGCTGAACTTCTAATTTCTATAATAGGCTCTGTTATTAAATAGCACTCCAAAATAATTCATATTCCTTCTAAACGCAGGATAATTAAGCCTTGGATTACCAAAGGTTTGCTTCGGTGTATTCGTAATAAGGATAGCTTAGCTCGCAAATTAAAAAAAGACTCTGATAACTATACGCTTAGAATTACTTATACCAGATACAGGAATTTCTTATACAAATTAATAAAAAAATTAAAAAGAGAGTTTGAGAAGAAAGAATTTTCTAAGGCTCAAAAAAACCCTAAAGCTACATGGAACGTCATTAAAAAAATTACCTCCAGAGATCGTGATTCTTCCCAACCGATAGAATTGTTAAGTTTGAATCCGGATAGTATTAACTCTATAAATCAAGTTAACGACTTCTTTGCAAATGTGGGCAGACGACTGGCTGAGTCATTGAGTCCTGCCTCAGTGCCGAATAACTCGTCCTTTTCTGGGCCGCTGAATTCTTTTACACTCCTACCTACAGATGAGGCTGAAGTTGAAGGAATTATACGTGGACTGCGTGCTGATGCTGCAGTGAGATGGGACGGAATATCACCTAAAGTTTTAAAATCCTGTCTGACAACGCTAGTCCCCGTCATAACGCATGTATGCAACATCTCAATAGCCACAGCTCGTTTTCCAAGGGTCTTCAAAAGGGCGGTCGTACATCCCATTTTTAAGGGAGGAGACAGGCACAGTGTTTATAACTATAGGCCTATATCTATTCTGACAGCTATTTCTAAAATTTTGGAGAAAATAATTAACAACCGTTTGGTATTATATTTGGAGACACATAACTTCTTAGCACCTAACCAGTATGGCTTCAGAAGAAATAAGTCTGCAGAAAATGCTGTTGCCGCCTTTATTGACAATACTGTAGAAAAATTGGATAAAGGGATTAAATGTGTAGGTATTTTCCTTGACATTTCAAAGGCTTTTGACACTGTGTCTGTCCCTCATCTTATTTCGAAATTAGAAGCTGTTGGAATTCGTGGAACTACCCTTGAAATGTTTTGTGACTATCTTAATGATCGTACCCAGTGTGTAAAAATAGATAACCTGATGAGTAATACAAAAACACTCAACTTTGGCGTGCCCCAGGGATCAATTTTGGGCCCAACATTGTTTTTAGTGTACATAAACGGACTCTGCAACCTATCACTGGTAAACTGCTTAGTATATACCTATGCAGATGACACTGCACTTCTTATATATGGTAAAGATTGGTCGGAAACGTACCTGTGCGCAGAAAATGCACTTAAAACAGTGACGCAATGGCTTGCCACCAATATTCTAACTGTGAACCTAGATAAAACAATGTACATGCCCTTTTCGCTTAAACCTTCTTCACTGCGCACTCTTGGTTCCCTGTCTCTCAAAGCACACCACCTTAATTGTTCTATGTTATGTGATTCTGACATTTATTGTAACTGCCCACCCTTAACACGAACTAATACTGTCAAGTATCTTGGGATCAAGATAGATAATTCCCTTAACTGGAAGCCTCATCTAGAAAATCTGTCCTCAAGAGTACGAAAATTAATATATATATTTAAAAAATTAAGACAGTCTGCAGATATTGGTACGTTAAGAACAGTTTATTACGCACTATGTCAGTCTATACTTACATATGGCATCTCGGTATGGGGTGGGGCTCCTAAGACTCACGTTTTGCAAGTGGAGCGAGCGCAGAGGGCTGTTCTCAAGGTCATGACCTTCAAACCCTTTAGATCCTCAACCGAAATGTTGTACTTGGATTGTAGGGTTCTGACCGTGAGACAGCTCTTTGTACTTCAAATCATTCTTCGCAAGCACAAAAGCTCAGAATTTGATGCGAATGCTGATAATAGTCGTCGACCATATAACGTCTGTACCACACGATCTACTCGTACTGCTACTGCCCAACGACATTATGATTCTGTTGGAGGCCACTTATACAACCTAATTAATAAACAAATTAACATTTTTCATCTTACTACAAAATTATGTAAAGAAAAGGTCTGCAACTGGCTTCTAACTTTAAATTATGAAGAGACGGAAAGGTTAATCAAAATTAAACTATAAAATAATTATTTTTCCACAATAAATTTCTCACTCACTTATATACCCACGCTCTCTGTACACGGACAGACATTCACACATATAATGCATACATACTGTCACAGACACACATAAACACGCTTGATACAAATCCATACACTCGGCACACTCGCGCACACACACACCAAACACAAACAAATTGGTAAATTTGTAGGTTGATTTTTTGATAATAATTGTTGTTACTGTCATAGCAACTGTTAACTTATAACTTGTACCACACTAAACTAAGTACTCACTTTTAATTACCTTGGTGTTATATTTATATAGCGGGTAGTTCTATACCGTAGTATTTTTATATTTATAGTATTATATAAACTACCCACTAAAAAGTAATATACTTCCATATTTATTTTTAACTACTATAATTGTTTTCTGTTTTAATGAGTTAAGATAGTGATTTGTTTCTAAAAAACAAATAATAATTGTGTATAATAATATGTGTAGTAATAATTGTGTTATTGAATGTGTTGTGTAGTAATAATTGTGTTATATAAATATTGTAATATCTTATTACCTGGAATGTGCTATGGTGAGTTATAAACATTGTAGTTATTATTTTTATTGATTATACCTTTACACTTACACACATACACACTCATACATTAGCACACACACACCACACACTCATTGATACCTACATGTTTTTGCTGAATTTTTTTACTTTATTCTTATTTTATTTTTTAAGTTTATTGTTTACTTATTTTTTGTTGGTCATTGTTATTATTCTTTTAATGCTAATTGCTGATCATTAAACGACCGACGACACATACGTCCAATATGTAATAATGTTAAACTTTGCAAAACACGAGAGAGCACTGGTATCCATAACACAAGTTAAATCTTTTCTTGGATACCAGAGTTCAATAAACTACTTACAAATGTTAGCTGTTATTTTAAAGGATAATAATATGTATATTAGTCTGTAAGTGGAATTGTACTTTTTATGTGAAAAATAAACATATTTGTATTTGTATTTGTATTCTATAATTCTCCGTGTGGTGACGGAGTAAGAATACAAAATATCACCATCCCGTCTCATCCCATGAGTGTCGTCAAATCCGACTACGGGACTATCCGTGAATATTATCTTTACGAAATAAAAAGAAGGAAAACTTAAAATTAAACCCAATACCAATCCGTCTGGCCAGCTTTTTGTTTTGTTTTTTTTTTTTTTTTTTTTAGCAACTCCCGCACTAGGGATCATGCCCTGTGTCGCGGGGACTTTTACAAACATCAATTAACGGACACATATAACACCCAGACTCAGGACAATAATTTGTGGATCTCACAAATTATTGTCCTGCGTGGGGATCGAACCCACAACCTCATGCGCGGCAGCCGCTGGCTTTACCGGCGCGCCACCGAGGTCGTCATAGCTTGGTAGTAGGCCAACTATCCCCGCGTCATTGGAGGAGGCCCGTCCCTGCAGTGGGACATTAATGGGCTGTTATGATGATGATTCTATAATTGGTAGGAGTTATTAAACAAGGATTAGGGGAATTTTGATGCAAAATTTTACACTAATGGAACTTGTCATCTTGTCATGATTACGCCATTTATCTCCCATTCATTGAAGGCACATCCCTGCAAAATAATACACCAAAAAGATGTAATTATAAATTACCACTTAGATATAAAAAGCAAAAAAAAAATAACTCAATATTTTAATTAACCAACAACTTTATTTGCGGCTTGAGCTAAATGTTTTCGAAAATAATTTGCTAACTACAGGAGTACACATCGCAAAAATAGGAAAACCGAAGAGAAGGCCTTTGCCCTACAGTGGCAGTGCCCAACACAGTGTCTTATTATTATTGTCTTTGTGTGCATGAACATGATTGTTTGCATTTGTCTGAGTGTTTTCTATGTATAATACGTAACTATGTATTTACAAAAAAAAAGTATTTAAGTATGTTTATCCTTTGTCTAGTACCCATAGTACAAGCTTTGCTTAGTTTGGGATTAAATGACGATGCGTAAATGTGTGAGGATTATTTATTTATTTATAACAACAAAAACAATTTAATTACAGGAAGGCTTCGGAGCAAGATTAAAAGGTATACACATAATAACACAATCGAAAGCAATAGAGGTATTTATAAAAATGATGAAACAGTTCCTAAGTCAGAAGATATCAAATAGAACGCATGTTCATAGAAGTTTAGAAGAACTACACGAGGTTGTTCCTAAGGAGTTGTTTCCTGTTGAATATGGAGGAAATGAAAGGTCTATTACTGAAATGAATGGTATGTATTTTGTCTTAACATGCTACTAACTATAAACTGCCTCGGTGGCAAACATTTTGTTGTTTTGAGCCATAGTAGGTACAAACATAATAATACAGTATTTCGACTTTATAGAACGGACGAAACGCGATTTATACCTACACGCTCACGATAGCGGCTTTGGGAAGTGAACAGCCGCGACTGTGCCGCAGTAACGAGCGGGAAAGTAGGTAAATGTAATTAAAGAGCTGGAGGTGGGCAGCCCTATCGCATGTTTACGTACCGCGCATCCGTAGGCATTTATAATGTGGTTGAGCGTAAATTTTAATGTCTTTGTGTCTGTTAATCTGAGTTGTAGAATACTTACAAGTTGATCCCATTGTTACTTCATTTAAATTGATAATTAGATAATTTTGGTTTTATCTCAAAAAGTTGTTAAGACAAGTAAAAATTCAAAACAACTTATATTGTGGTATTTTTGATTGTAATAATTATGTTATGTGGTCTCACGGTAAGCAATTTTGGAAAAGAACGTAATTTAGTTTTCTGACACAGTCAAGATATAATCACTTTTAAAAAAAATACTTTATAAATAAATTTATAAACAAAAAATTACGAAGCCCAAGTTTAAAGGTAATCATAACAGCCCATTAATGTCCCACTGCAGGGACGGGCCTCCTCCCTTGACGAAGGGATACTTGGCCTACTAATACCACGCTGGCCAAACGGATTGGTATAGGTTTTAATTTCAAGTTTTCCTTCTTTCTATGTAAAGGTATTATTCACAGATAGTCCCTTTGTCGGTTTTTACGACACCCATGGGATGAGATGGGGTGGTGACATATTGTATTCTTACTCCGTCACCACACGGAATATTTCCAATATTAACATTTTTTTTATTTATATTTTCAGATGATTGGGTAGAAGAGCTCAGTTCAGAAAAGCACACAGCATACATGAACATGATGAAAAACGCTTGCACTAATGAAAAATTAAGGAGATCAGATAAATTCAATGATGAGTACATGGGAATGCCTGGTGCCTTTAGAAACTTAACTGTAGATTAATTAGTATTAATTATTAGTTTTCAATAATTCCACCCTGCGCGGTCTTGTGCCTTCCTCATCCACCGGCTTCCCGCCGTCCTAACCAGGTCGTCGGTCCACCGTGTGAGGGGTCTCCCCAACCTGCGCTTCCCGGTGCGCTGTCGCCATTCTAGAACTTTTCTGCCCCAACGGCCATCAGTTCTCCGCGCTATGTGCCCGACAAGACCGCGCAGGGTGGGAACGTTTGGAGGAGGTCTATGTCCAGCCGTGGGCGTCTATAGGCTGATATGATGATTATGATTAGTTTTAAGTAAATTAAGAAAATAGGATATAAAGATATGTATACAATATTGTAAATATAAGTTTTATAAAATAACAAGAGGTGTTTGTTTATTTGTACTTACTTACTTGTTTTATTTCTTAGGCGCTGTCTCCACGAGCGATAGAATCGCGACGAGTCTGAACAAAAATCGCCGCGATAACATCGCCGTGTGGAGACAACTTCATGGAGAGTATATAGAAATACGTGGCACGACGATAATATCGCCGCGATTTTATCGCTCGTGGAGACAGCGCCTTAGCCATTTATATAAAATCGCCAATCAGACTAGGAATACAGAGAGTCAGAATTATTATTGAACATTTTGTAAACATGATGATTAACATAGTATGTCTAGTATTTCTAACACAAATATAAGTGATTCTAATTTATTTGTAGAAACCCCACTTTGTATAGTAAAATATCACTATAAAAGAATGATTACAAGTAATCTTAGATCCATCCTTTTTTCCTTTGTCTCAATGCACTCAAACCCAATCTTTTTAAATTTGACATCATAGTAATTAAATATCATAATTATAAATATGCAAAAATAAACATTGTATGACTGTAACCCTATTTTGAGTGTGTGAGAACGTTAGATTATTAACCTGGTCTTCAACGACTAACTCTATGTGTTAATAAAATCTTTTGTTTTGATACATTTTATTTTTTGGTTCAGTATTAACATAGGGTAAACTTTACGTAAAATTAACCAATAAATAAATCAAAATAACAGAGAAATAACAGGAAAGACCAGCTGGTCTACTCTTGAATTTAATTCCGATCGATCGGGATTGGAATTATGACGTTTACCGCTATTTCATACTCTTGAAATCAACACTAGCGCCAAATTGTTTTCAAATTAGGTGTCTATTTGTTGAACTACATGAAATTGTGATTGAATTAAAAATGGTAGGTACTCTTGAATTCATTTTGACAGCTGCGTATTGCGTTGCAATTGTGTTCGGATTGCTTGTAAATTGGTATTATTCCAATAGCAAATAAGTAACTTTTTACATTTTGTTATGTGTTTTATGTCGACTTGCGAATATTAATACCAATCCCAATTTCAATCCAATGTTGACGAAATTGTTTTCAAGAGTACGAAATCACGTGACTTTGACATCGACATTGTAATTGGATTGGTAATAGATTGAAATTAAAATTATGTTCAAGAGTAAGCCTACAGATTGCCAATCAAAAATAATAAAAAGTATTCGATTTAAGAAGTTTGTGCCACTCGTAGTTAAAATGTTATTTGTAAAAAATATTTTTGTTGGTCAAGTATGTAAGAAAAATGAAAAATATGACCTAAAGTAGTGTTTTCTTTATCGATTGTTTATAAGGAAACACTACTTTAGCGATATTCATCATCATCATCATAACAGCCCATTAATGTCCCACTCCAGGGACGGGCCTCTTCTAGTGACGGAGGGATACTTATCCTACTAATACCACGCTGGCCAAATGGATTTGTATAGGGTTTAATTTCAAGTTTTACTTCTTTTTATTTCGTAAAGATAATATTCACGGATAGTCCCTTAGTCGGTTTTTATGAAACCCATGGGATGACATGGCGTGGTGACATTTTTTATTCTTACTCCGTCACCACACAGAGTTCTCTAAAGTAAGCACCATCATTTCATTCTCTAAACTATTACAATAAATACCTTGTAATCCAAAGAAAAGACTTATTATAAAGCTTCAAAACTACGATATTCTATAACATACTTTTAGTCTATTGAATTTTAATGCCATTTATTTGACCTATAGATTTATTTAACCTATAGCTATTTAAATTGAAATAAAAAGAAAACCCATTAATGCCCATTAATAAAAAAATGGTTTCTTTTTTGCATATAGATATACAGTTCATAGTAACATAATAATTATGACAGTTTTTGTCAAGAACTAGGTCTGCGAATAACATAAATTACGAAGGCTATTAAAGGTAACGATTAAGCGACCTTTGCAACATAGAAACACTTATTTAGCAGAATCTAAGCCATGCCATCACAAAACTGAGATAGAAGTCAATCTTCATACAAAGTGAGTCATCATAACAGCCCATTAATGTCCCACTGCAAGGGCGGGCCTCCTTTCGTGACGGACGAATACTTGGCCTACTAATACCACGCTGGCCAGACGGATTTGTATAGGTTTTAATTTCAAGTTTTCCTTTTTTTTATTTCGTAAAGATAATTTTCACTGATAGTCCCTTAGTGGTTTTTACGACACCCATGGGATGAGACGGGGTGGTGACATATTGTACTATTATTCCGTCTCCAAAAGGATAATTATATTTTCTAAACCAGTAAACTTTATCCCCCTTACTCATAAACGCCTCTTAAATTTTAGTCAATTGATTAGCCTAAATTTTTACGATTTTGTTTGGTATAAGGTTGAGTTTACTAATAAAAATCTCGCTAAACAGTGATTAAATTTAAGAGGCGTTTATGATTAAGGGGGTATATGACTAATTGTAAACCAATTAGTAAAACCACTAAGTCGAAAAGATAAATGTGGTCTCTAGATCCTTGGTCGCCTTTAATAAACCTGACCTAAAGTCGCATAATTATTATTAAAAAAAACACAGGTAAACAGTGTTACTAAAACTAAAATCTAATTAGTTCTACATAAATGACATTCTTTTAATTACTGACTATATTCATTTATTACACAAATATAAGGTTTATTCGCTTCCATTCCGAGGTTGAATGCTTATTTTACTGGAGTATACTAATAATATATCTTTATAAAATTTATTAGTTAACTGTTAGTTATCAACAGCGCTCCACGCTTTAACGGCAAATGCTTTGTAAATAAAAAATAAAACATTTAAATAAAATCGTCAATTTTTTTTTTTAATATGGCATCATTACCGAATAATAAATTATTAGAATTACCTTCAGATGCTATACCAGAATTGAGAAAATTGATTAATTTGGATGATCCTAAGAGATTAGAAGAAGCGATTAATATTATTAAAGATTGGATTTTAAAACAAGATCACATTATCAAGAAGGATTTTGGTAAGTGCTTTGTATGTCAGTTATTGTCATCATCATCATCATCATAACAGCCCATTAATGTTGGGACATTAGTAGTGGGCTACAGGGACGGGCCTCCTCTCGTGACAGAGGGATACTTGGCCTACTAATACCACGCTGGCCAGACGGATTGGTATAGGGTTTAATTTCCAGTTTTCCTTCTTTTTATTTTGTTAATATTCACGGATAGTCCCTTAGTCGGTTTTTACGACACCCATGGGATGAGATCGGGTAGTGACATATTGTATTCTTACTCCGTCACTACACGGAGGAGTTATTTTGTTACGAGATATTTTATTTTCCATGCGGTGAAACATCTTACTATATTTTTTTTATAATAATTGTAAAAATAAACAACTTAATGAGAGAATCTAAAAAAATAGATTTTTTTTTAGGAAAATTCTAGTTAAGTATTATTAAAATTCAAATTCATTATTTTATTAAATAAGCAACATTGTAATGCTTACAAAAAATGTTAGATGTAAATATTTTCAAAAGATAAGACAAATAATAACCAAACGTCTTTTATCCTTGAACATACCCGTTGTAATACTTTTTAAGACGAAAAGCGGTAAAAAGTAAAATAGACAAGATCATTATCTTCTAAACGAATGGACCTTCTTGAATGCAGTATAGAGAAAGAGAGATGCTCTTTTAATACATAATTTAGAGAGCAGGAATCCTTAAAACTAACCCGTCACCAATTCGTGTGTGGTATTATTTTGGTATACCAGTCCTGGGTAGAAGAAGTCCCAGTCAGGACTGGTCCAAATTCAACCCTAATAAACCTGCTTAATTATGTTCTGTGGCACTTGTTGAAGGAGGCCTATGTCCAACAGTAGACTGGAACCTGCTTTGCTTTGTCAACATTTACACATACTCCGTCATTTCATACACGTCCATTCTGTACCCTTATTTTAACTTTAATACTACCCTATTCTGAAGTACAGTCACGAGCAATAATATGTACACATTTTCAAATTTTCTAAACTATCTGCACGTTTATCTAGACATTACAATATCAAAATGAATTCGTAATTTAGAAGAGGTTCCGTACAGTTTTGAATTAATCTTCGAATTTTCAATTTTGGATTGGCAGAACTTTAGATAACTGGTTTACAAAATGCGAAAATGTGTACATATGATTGCTCGTGACTGTACCACGTACAGTGTTACAAATTACGTTTCAGCAAGTCTACAGCGTTCCCTGGTAATGTTACCTAAGTATACCAAAAATAGTACCAAACTAAAAGAATATTTCCAAAATGTAATTTCAGATAAGGATTACATTGGAAGAACCTTATTGGCAACAAAAGGCTCAGTAGAAAATGCAAAGAAACAAATAGACGCATTGTGCACTATGAAGACACTGTTGCCACATTTCTTCACAGTTAGCAACGCGAAGAATGAATTGAAGTTCATGTTGGAATTAGCGTAAGTACTTTAAGTTTTTTTTATATGATAGGAGGCAAACGAGCCAGCAGGTCACCTGATGGTAAGTGATCGCCGCCGCCCATGGAGACCAGAGAAATCACAGATGCGATCAAACTTTAACCCATTTAGACCTGAAACTATTTTTTTCTAAATTTCAGTAGTTTTTTGTTATAGTTATGGTTAAATAGTCACAAATATGGTATAACAGTGATTAAAAAAATCTTTGGTGTAAGGGTTGCTGAAACCCACCCGTATCGTATGTGATACAGTAGGCTTACGCCTATACAAAAAATACAAGAATTTCATTAATCATCGTTTATTCATTTTACGTATTGATATTGTTATTACTCATAACAAAACAACAAAAAAGATGTAAATAAGATAAAATAAAGGTAGTTAAAGGTAAAATTATTACTTGAAATAGTATTTCAAGAACATTTCACCTGCATTTTATGCATCTGGAAGGTCAAAATGTATGGCAAAGTGCACACCTTGGTCGAGATTTCTGCTCGAGAACAAAATAGTCTTTGTCATCGTATCTTACATCTTGCTGCACTGAAGATAGTTTGCTTGGTCCAAGTCTCTGTCGAGTATTATTCTCTTTCATAACAACGATGGTAATCCGATGCCTAAGTTAGGAGGTCTTATGATCCGCCGTTATCCTTCCAAAGTAAAAGCAAGCTTTTTGTACAGCCACATCAATGCAATGTAGCAATATGGGCCATACTATTATGACAATTCATACCGCGGATGCTTGTTCGGTACACCGATGTATTCTGATCATAACGATCAACTCCTCGCATGTTTTGATTACATAGGGGTCTCAGATGGGACTGGGATACCATTATCTTCTGTTTTATGCTGCTGTAAATACCGTGTCGTCCTACGAATTAGTTCCAAAGGAGATCTTTTCTGAAAGACAGATGTGGCTGGTTTCCATTTCGTTTCTTTAGTACAATATCTTTGCCTTCTTCATCAGTAAGTTCAGTAGCCAATGCTGAACTCGCCGACAAAGATTTTTATCTTACTACCAGATAATTAGGTGGCGATAAAAAAAATGTCGGTTCCCAAGTCAGAACATTCTGTATCTACATCTTCTAACATCGTAGTTATGTCTTCTAACGTCAAAGACCAGAAACAGAATAGTAAACACAGTTCGAAAAATCACTTATAATTCCGTAAGATTTGCATACTTATAAGCCTACTGTATCGTATAGGATACACCAGATCTCAAACCTGAAAATTACCACATAGGTAACGTAATAGATCTAATATTTACGCCACATATGTAATTTAGTGACATAAAAGATTATCTATGTTGAAAAAATATGTTATATTACCACTTTGATGTCATTATGGTGAAACCATCTCCAAATCTCAATTTTCATCAACTAAAACAACAGCCTTTTACTATTTTTTAGCATTAAATATATTTTTATAATGCGGAACACTAACCAAAGATAATAAAACGCCTTGTATAAATTGAAACGTAATAGTAGGTAGTTCCTAAGGTTATTTTAATTCTACCGTATCGTATGTGATACGGTAGGTCTAAATAGGTTAAGTTTTTTGTTTTTATTTATTTTTAAGTATGTTTATCTTGTTGTCTAGTACCCTTAGTACGTACTATGGGTACTAGACAACAATGCTTTGCTTAGTTTGGGACTAGGTGGTGATGTGTGAATGTGTGAGGATGTGAGTGTGCCAAGAGCGATAATTGTTTTTAAAGAAAAAAAAAACAAATTATAATATTATTATTATCAGACTATTATAATTGCAGCAGAAGTGTGAAAATTATTTTCACACCTTTGCCATCTGTTCCGTAAACTATTTAGTCGCACGTTTTTATTACTCCTATACAAAGTCTGTATTAATACTTGCCATTGTGAAAAAGGATATTTTAAGTTGTACTGTTTTTTTATCCTTACACATTCACACATCGCCAGCTAGTCCCAAACTAAGCAAAGTTTGTACTATGGGTACTATACAACGGAAAAAACATAATACTTTTTTTTTATAAATACATACATATAATATAATACATGAAAAACACTCAGACCAATGCAAACAATCATGTTCATGCACACAAAGATTTGCATTGAGGGGGAATCGAACCCGAGACCTCTGCGTAGCAGCCATGTAACATACCGACTGCACCACAGAGGTCGTCAAACTTTGTTTACTTCAGGTGACAAACTACTAGATATTATAGAATTCTCTACTGGTACTTAAAATTTTCCTTTAAAGGTCGTCCTCTGGAGATTAAAAGATAAATAAAACAAGCTATACCTGTTCTATCTAAAATGTAATAATACATAATGATTTTTATGTCGTGACTATTAAGAAATGAATACATTCTGGGCAGGAATAGTACCTAATCCCAACAGCACATACCACATGAGTACACTTGCTTACTATAATCTTATAACTAAATTCAATCATAGAAGGCATTTAGTTAGTTTTAACCTGTAGCATCTTACTACTAGGCAAAGGTATTTTGACTTCTACATCGGTCTCTTGTCAATAATTGCCACTGTTTCTGTGCCCTCTCTAGCTCATTTCGTCACCTCTTCCGTGTCCTGCCGTTATTAGTATAAATTAATTACATAGCTTCTGTTAACAATCCACCATATTAAATTAATAACTTTTAATCCTTGTTATATCTGATTTAAATTAATAACTCTAATTAAAATAGACGATCCACTACCACAGTTCATAAGGTCATAATTAATGCACTGACAGAAAATATTATTTTAATTGTTTGGGTTACGGCTGAGATAAATATTCACACACAATAAATATGAATTGATTTATTTTTATTCCTTACACATTCACACAATGCTATCTAGTCCCAAACTAAGCAAAGCTTGTACTATGGGTACTAGACAACGGATAAACGTATTTAAATACTTTTTTTTTTGTAAATAAATTTAAGACATCTTATACAGAAAACACTTGGTCTGGGACCAATGCAAACAATCATGTTCATTCAAACAAATATTTGCATTGAGCGGGAATGGAAACCGAGGCATCTGCGTAGCAGTCATGTTATATAACCACTACGCCACAGAGGTAATTAAATATCAGATAGATGTTTAAAGATGAAAAACCTTATTAACAGGCCAAGTTAAGCCAAGGTAGAGTCACTGGTTAAGGCCTACATCTGCACTCAATCAATTAATCCATTGTTCTATAACAAAGTTATAACTTATTGACTTGATCGAAAATATATATAAAATATATTATATATTTTAAAATTTAGTTAAGATCTTAGCACTAATCGAGACGTATTGATATTATTTTACTTGTTTGCAATATTGTACCAAAATAATATATCATTAAAGCTTAAATACGCTTAAAATAGTATCACAAAAAAAACGGTTAAGATTATAAAAAACAATCCACCTATTATGTTATTTATTTTTTCTATGAATTTTATTTAATTGCGTTTATTATCGACATCTTAGAGCAAAGTGTTAATTGGTTTATTGTTTTTAATTACATTTATTTAATACTTGCAATTTGTACTTTTTTATGAATATGAATTAACAATAACTTTATTATTTAATTATTTTATTTAGCTATTTGCAAATTTATCTTTGTATTTTTTTTCCACGGCGTCGCTTGGAAACTGGCATACGACCCACCTGGTAGTTAGTTCTTACCATAGTTTATGAACGACTGCAACACCAGAGGACTCTCACGCGCGTTTCCAACCCTTCACAAACCTATATAAATCTAAGAGCAATTTGTGAAAAAAGTAAATCAATAATACGCCCAATCTAAGTTGGCCAATGAAGCTGTTACAAATGGCTGCGCAGGTGTCTGTGACGCAAACTATTTGGTTTATACAATAAATATTTTGGAAGCCTCGATATCATTTTTGAAGACCTATCCTTAGATACCCCACCCCAGACGTATGTGTTTGATGAACAAAATGTTTTTGAGTTTAAGTTGTAACTATGGGGAGCCTCCAATATTTTTTTTTTATTTTTGCATCAAAATCTTAATGCGGTTCACAGAAAACATCTACCTACCCAGTTTCAACAGTATATAGCTCTTATAGTTTCGGAAAAAAATGGCTGTGACATACGGACGGACAGACAGCCATGACAAATCTATAATAGGGTTCCGTTTTTTGCCATTTGGCTACAAAACACTAAAAATTGTCTGTGTAAATAAAACATTTTTCATTTTATTAATGTTAGCAATAATTTTTGTAATTAAAAAATAAGTGGCATGAGCCAACAAAGGAAGTTAATTTATAATTAACTTCTACTTCATGGAAAAAAATAAAATAACAGTCATGGCTAATTTGTATAAAAAGTAATTAAGTATATTTAGTATTATATTTTTATAATAAATAAAATATGAACAAGCATTTAATAATAAGTAACAGTATGGCGGAAAACTGATGGACGAGGGAGGCACAAGACCGCACAAAGGGAAAAAAAAATTGGCTGGGCTGCCTATGATGATCATGATTTAAAGAGTCCGTTATCTTTCAGATTGATCAGTAAATATGTATTTTATCTATAACCGTAGGCTATTGAAGTTAGTGTATCCTATTGCTAGCAAAAAAATAATATGTATTTAGTAATACGTATAACTTTTTTTTCCTTTTTTAATTGAAGTCACGTTGAAGGGCCTTGCATAAAAAAGACGCAATTTTATAGAAGAGTAGACTTCCCTTGCAGGAAGAAACTGTTGAAAAATATCTGTTTTAAATATTATAGTTTTAAATAGTCTCCGTGTGGTGACGGAGTAAGAATATAATATGTCACCACCCCCATCTCATCCCATGGGTGTCGTAAAAACCGACTAAGGGACTATTCGTCAATATTAACTATACGAAATAAAAAGAAGGAAAACTTGAAATTAATATTACTATACCAATCCGTCTGGCCAGCGTGGTATTAGTAGGCCAAGTATCCTTTGGTCACGGGAGGAGGCCCGTCCCTGCAGTGGGACATTAATGGGCTGTTATGATGATGAAATATTATAGAAGTTGTCTTTCCGTTGAAAGATTTTATCTATCTGAAACATTTTGTCAATTTTCAGGTGGATAGTTCCGTTACCAAAAGTAACAAAAGACTTCTATAGAGTATTGATGATCAGAATAAATGACAAGAATTTTACGGAGCAACACTTTTTACAGTATTATCAGTACAATATGGTTGTAAGTATTTTATTTTATTTTGAGTAAACGCTTCTCCGTGTGGTGACGGAGTAAGAATACAATATGTCACCGCCCCATCTCATCCCATGGGTGTCATAAAAACCGACTAAGGTTTAGGGTGTCTAAAAAAAAGAAAAACTTGAAATTAAACCCTATACTAATCCGTCTGGCCAGCGTGGTCTTAGTAGGCCAAGTATCCCTTCGTCATGGGAGAAGCCCCGTCCTTGCAGTGGGACATGGGCTGTTATGATGAGTAATACGCTAGTTGACGCAAACGTTATCAGGAATTCACCTCTTTATACCTACTTCGCTACCGTAAAACTATTATTATTGATAGTATACATAGTTAAGATGTTTTACAGTACTACTTGAAATGAAAGAAGTGACAGATCATCAGAAAGTATTTTGGGATAAAAAATGCCTTTATCTTTGTACTTACGCAGTTTTAGGCAGTTGTTAACATCCTCATAAGAAAATCAAGAACTTACTCTATAATATACTCATATCAGTTTTACGTTCATAGATGTTCATTATTCTTATACCTATCAATATTTTATTCACTTCTTTGTTTGCTCAAAGATTAGTCATTCAATAATCCAATAATACATTTTTCTTCAAGTCCCTATGATTTTCTACCAGTTACATGTCTAAATGAATCTCTTTGTATTTTAGAAATACTTATACCAAACTTTATTTTATGATTTTTTTGTTTAAAGAATTTTTTTTTAAAGAGCCACGCCGCGCATGTATGTGTCGCTTAATAAATGTGGACGAGGCCGAATCTGTTTGCCAGGATCGTGACAAGTGGCGTTCTGTCGTCTCTGCCTACCCCGGACGGGATAAGGCGTGAGTTTATGTATGTATGTAATTTGTTGTTCCCAGGTCTGCGAGTATTTAAAAGCTCACGACTACGTCAATGGTTTCATAGTTGTTGATGATTATCGAGATGCCAACTTATTGGATATGTCTACCAAAATCAACACAGAGGAGCTACAACAATTCATGGCTATTCTTGTAGTAAGTATTACATTTAAATTTTTATTATACTTAATAATAATAAATATTTACGGACATCTCTACACAGCGCCATCTGTTCCCAAAGCAAACTAGGCTTAACCTGCTTGTGTTATGGGTAACAGACCAACGCATATTAATACTTTTTTTTTTTCGTAATTAAGTACATACATATTATACATAGAAACACTCAGACCAATGGTAATAATCAGTTTCATGCACACAAATATTTGCATTGAGCGGGAATCGAACCCGAGACCTCTGCGTAGCAGTCATTCATGTTGTATAACCACTAGGCCACAGAGGCCGTCGAAATTTTAGTTTTTGTATTTGAATATCATTTCTTTATTTCAAAAACTTACTTTTGTAGACCGTTGAATCAATATGAAAATCTTACAAAAGCCTAATAAGATGAATTAAACAAAGATAATTGCGGTGTCGAAATTGTTAATGCGATGATGAATGATTGTTTGGAGCAGGAAATGTATTGGGTTCTTAAAATTAGTGTTTGAAAAAGACCCAAAATATTATCTGAAAATCCCTAAAAAAGCGTTGCTTAAATATTTTAATTAATTTAATTAACTAATGCTTATAATATACTAGTGATTCATTTTAATTATTAATTCACTTCAAATAGTTTAATATTTATTTATGTTCTTACAGAAAGGTTTTGGTGCAAGATTAAAAGCGATACACATTTTAACGCAGTCAAAAGTTATTGATTTATTTATGAAGGTTGTAAAACAATTTCTACCAGGTAAAATTGGAAGTAGGTTGTATGTTCATAAAGATTTAGAAGAATTGCATGAGGCTGTTCCGAAAGAAATATTACCTTTTGAGTATGGAGGAAACGAGAGAGCTGTAGCTGAAATGCACGGTTCGTATCTTTCAAAGTAAATCTATTTTCTAGAAGTAACGTAACTTAAGTTTATTTAAGCACGGTTATTCTCTTTCAGTTTGTACTTTGGAAGGATTTTGCTAGCTTGTTCTGTCTAATTCTTAATTTAACCCGCATGTCAATTCTCGTTTCTTAAAATCGTTAAAAATTCAGTTAACTTTTAGTTGTCAAATTGTCACACAATAGGTAAGACAATTTGACAACTAAAAGTTAACTTAACCGAATTTTTAACGATTTTAGTGTTCCTAGATCTAATCACCTGTTTATTAGACTTGACGTCTCTTTTTCTACCTAGTCCTAATCTGAAATAGCACTAAAGCAGTGATTAAAAGGTTTTCCTCGGTGGTTATATTGTGAAGTTTGTACCAAACGCGCTTAATAATACAAATAGAAAAAGTAAGTTTCAAAAAGGCTCAAAAAACGGTTAAATACGCATTGTGGAGATTCTGTGTTTCTTTTCAAGAAAGTGTCCAAAACAGATGCCAATAGGCCTACCACATCTGATCCGGGTACAATAAGGAAAACTTAAGGGCACTACTCGTATTCTGTATAACTTTGTCATCATAAAACATTAACATCAATTTCAATTTTCATTTCAGAGGACTGGATAGAAGAACTTAGTTCCGAAGATCACGTCAATTATATGAAGATGATGAACAAGGCCTGCACTAATGAGTCTCTTCGACGTCCAGATCAATTTAACGATGAATACATGGGAATACCTGGGGCTTTCAGACATCTTACTGTTGATTGATAATGATTTGATTGATGTTCATGACAAAAAATCAATTTCAGCTTTAACGGAGTCGTTTTAGAATTATGAATTCGGCATATAAGTGGTAAAACATGCTATGAAGTTATTCTAAATCATTTCAAATTTTATTTTTCTACGGCGCGTGTCTAGGGAGCTGCAGGATCTTGTGCCTTTAAAAATATGTGGTATCTTTCAATCCAGTTTTTAAGTTATTCCTAACCATAACTTTACGTATATATTATTTTCGCCTTCTACAGTTTGATAATATCAAATAAGCAATTTAATATTTGTAACTTAAAATTAGTGCCCTATGTTTGTTACAAATTTGATTTTAAAAAAAATTGTAGATACTCGTAGCTTAGTTGTATTTAAAAAAATCTTTGAACTTCTAAAAATAATACATTAAATTAAATATTAAATTTGGATAACGATAATAATTTAATCAACCACTGTGTAGTTTTGTTCTGGGCATACTAGTAATGTTATATTTTATCGCCACACTTTCCAGGTTAAGGTACTTATAGTTAAATAGTTTACTAGTGTTCTTATACCAATTGATAATTAAATTAATATCAATATGAACATTATTCTGGAATTTTTACTGATGGAAAACCTTTCGAAAAGAAGAAAGACAATGGCAATGGTACTCGAGGCGGTCCTCGAACCCGCGTCTCTGGACTATATACGCGTCCAGCGCCATGACCACTAGGCCACCCGAGCATCCGTCTCGACTACCAAATTTAACCATTGCTTTATACGGCACTTAGAACTCTACTGTACAACGTCATTGCTTTTATAGCGACAGCCGTAAACTTTCAATGTTGCAATTGAAGAGTTTACGTAATGGTGATGAGTTTTGTATTAAATTTTTTTTTTTTTTTTCGGATTTTTCTAATTATATCTAAGCTTTATAGGTAAAAATTATATGGAAAACCTTTCGACCTGTTAACCATTGTTTATAAGCTATTTACAATTAATTCTAAGGATATTAACATAAATGTATGTATAAGGTTATATTATGTAACAAAATAATAGGTTCTATTAGGTAGGTTTAGCTCAGTATGTCTATTAATTATTTTGAATAGACTGACCTTAAACAAATTATATGCAAACTAAAAGAGATTCTAAATTTAAGCCCTGTACAGCACGTGTATCTAAAATAGGTTTACATATTTGTTATTTGGTATAATGTGTTTTTTATAATATATTATGAAAGTAATGTGTTTTATTTCGTATCAATCAATGCATTTAACTTTATATATTTACGAGTTATGTATAAATAACCCTACACTACGTTTACTGAGTCGCGGTCTCCACTCTAGGACACGTATGCTTTAACGGCCATCGGTCCTTTGACAGATATGTACAGCCCATTGCCAGTTCAGGTTGCCAATTCTACTAGCTATATCGGTAACTTTGGTTCTTTGTCGGATAACCTCGTTTCGAATTTTAGTGTCGCTAATTTATATAAAATAATTGCTATAATAAAAAGGTGTTTTTTCTATGCAAAATTAAATGGCTCTTAAAAACATAAAACAACAGTCATAATAAAAGTATGTTTTTCAAGGATAATGACACTATTTATATGATATTCATACATACCATTACGTTTTCCCACGTCTGCAAAATTGCTAACAGTATAAAATAAAAAAAGAGTTGGCATTTTGTTAAAAAATTAAAAAAAAATGGATCAAGACGATGAATATTTTAATTATATTTTTTTGGTTAATAGACAAAGCTAATGTTAGGAGTAGATTATGCCATCTTAATATGGTACGGCTGAAAAATATCTGAAAGTAATGAAATGTAGAATGATAATTATCATTCACAATATTAAAATAATTCATTCAATTCTTTACTTTCATACAACGCTTAAAACTAAGCTAGGAGAGAGAGATATAAAAAATAATAGAAAACACCCATCACCAATTCAAACATTACATTGACCACAGAGGCGTTTTAATTTATAACCCACGCAGTCGTAATAATTATACGACTACCTAGTCGTATAATTTTAATGACTACAATTAACTATTATAAACTAGTTGGTGTCCACGACTTCGTTAGCGCAAGATTAGGTAGTATTTGGAGTAACCACCTACTAATGTCCCACTGCAAGGACGGGCCTCCTCCCGTGACGGAGGGATACTTAGCCTACTAATACCACGCTGGCCAAACGGATTGGTATAGGGTTTAATTTCAAGTTTTCCTTCTTTTTATTACGTAAAGATAATATTCACGGATAGTCCCTTATTCGGATTTTACGACACCCATGGGATAAGATGGGATGGTGATACACTGTATTCTTACTCCGTCACCACACAGAGAAGCTTAAATATAAGAATACAATATCTTTATAAATTGTAACATATGTGTTGTTCTAAGGTATAAGCTATATCATTGTAAAGCGATCATTTTACGCGAAAGAGTAACAAACATACCTCAAACCTACCAACCTACAAACTTTCACGTTTATAATAATATGTAACTAGCTGACCCGCGCCCACTTCGTGGGGCGGCAAAAAAAAATTTTTTTAAACATATTTTATTACTGCTCCACTCCTATTAGTCATAGCGTGATACTATATAGCCTTTGACACTCCCCGATAAATGAAACTAAAGAAATACATAATAAAATGAAACTAATAAACACAAAAAGATTTTTTTAAATCGGTTCATTAGATCCAGAGATTACCCCCTACAAAATTTTGTTAATTATAAAAGTTTGTTTGTTTGTGAGTTTGTGACGTTCACAAACTCACAAGCAAACAAACTTTACCTCTTTATAATATTAGTATAGATTAGTAGGATTTTCATGTTCTTTTTGCATACTATGTTAGTAAGTTATTAATGCTTCTGACGTCTCTAGAATATAATTACACAAATTCATTTTAATTTATTTTTCTAAATTCATTTTTATACAAATTCATTTTAAACATTTTATACATATTTATTTATTCTTGAAGTTTAAATAAAAACATTCTTTAACAACATCACACACGTTAAAACCGTCTCTATCTCTTTGTGAAGTTGACTTCATTTTAATAATATGACGTTGGTACCAAGAAATAGAATATTCGATTGTGATCCAAGTTCCGTTGAAGCTATAAGCAAAATACGTAACGTTGATGAACCAGAAAGAGTAGAGGAAGCTATAGATATAATTATAGAGTGGATTGCGAAACAGGATCATATTCTGGAAAAAAAGTTTTGGTAAATAATTAATTATTACTCTGTGTGGTGACGGAGTAAGAATACAATAATGTCACCACCCCATCTCATCCCATGGGTGTCGTAAAAACCGACTGAGGTACTATCCGTGAATATTATCTTTACGAAAAAGAAGAAGGAAAACTTAAATTAAACCCTATACCAATACGTCTGGCCAGCGTGGTATTAGTCAGCCAAGTATCCCTCCGTCACCGGAGGAGTCCCGTCCCTGCAGTAGGACATTAATGGGCTGTTATGATGATGATGATCCTGGCAAAAAAATCAGGATAAGATTAAGTAATCATGTTTATGTAATTCTAGATAGACATTATTTGCTGAGGATTTTATTGATATCTAAAGGATCTATCGAAATTTCGAAGAATCATTTGGACAAATTATGCACAATAAAAACTCTTCTACCTGATTTCTTTACCGTTTCAAATGTAAAACTTGAAGTACCTCATATTTTACCATTCGTGTAAGTAGGTTTTTATTTCAATTTGAATTAGTTTTTTTTTTAATAATTTTAAATTTTCCTAAAGGGTTTTATAGGATTATAAGACAAAATTTCTTTCTTCGCTTTCGTATAAACTATACAGGCAATTTTTAATTTTACTAGATTTTATAAAACTAGTAAAATTTGATGGTGACTTACAAAATCTCGTATGTAACTTCGTCACAATGGATATAAGTTAAAAATTCTAGGTAAAAATTTGTTTTTATTATATTTTAGGTCAGTAGGCATATTGCCACAATTGACTGCAGATAATTATTATAGAATAGCTATGCTTAAAGTAAATGATATAAAAATAACAGAGGAAATTTTTATGGACTTCTATCGATATACTGTTGTGGTAAGTACATTACCCTATTTCTTATATACTCAATATATTTATTGCATTTCCACAATGTTTACTTAGGTGGTAACTTAAAAAATAAAATTTGATCGTTATGTACCCTGTCGGGCATAGCAATACGAGAGGGGAAGGGACCTAACCCAATATAGAAGTATAATCTTATTTATTATTTATTTTATTAATTATGAAATAAATAAAATTAAAGTAAGTATATTATTATTATATAAAATTATCATTATTACTTATAATTTTTTATTTTATATGTAGGAACAGTCATGGTATTTCAAGGTCCGCCACTTTAAGGCCTATTTTCGTGTGTTTATGCTGTATGAGCGATACTCTGCTTTACCGATAATAATACATTATATTGCATTGAATGGTTGGCTGTCACTCTAGTAGGGATGGCAATACAATATCGGTTACCTAGGATACAAAATTAGTCCTTCATGAATGCTCGTGAATCGGAAATAATATTTATTACGAGTATTACTTAATATTATCTCATTCACGACAAACTGCAATAATGACTATATCAAACATCTATTAATTTAAAAAGCACATAAATATTAGCATAATATAATTAAGTTCTTAGTATCAAATAATTTTAGCCGACAGCGCCGGAAAAAGGATTGTATACTTTAAAAAATTGGTTTGTATGATTTAGCTCAAGAAGTGTTTTTAGATTCCTATAATAATAATAAGAAACCACTTGGACTCAACTTACCTTTTAAATAGAATAGGTTTAGTGTGTCCACGTATTACTGCTAGAAAGAAAATTGTATTCCATATTCCCTCTTTTAGAACAAATTATGCTAAAAATTCATTTATATATAGATCATGTCACTCATTTAATAACCTGAATGTTAGTAATAATGGAGCCATTGATATTTTTGTACTTTCCTTACCTAAATTTAAAAACTTAATTCATGACTGTCTGGTCCCTACAGTCAACTAAATACTTTTTGTTTTGTTTTTAATTTACTTGTATATGTATCTATATTAGTATAAGTATATATATATATATAATAATATTGTCTTTTAGGCGCTATGTATGCATATTTAAGAGTGGAAACTGTTTTGGTTTAAGTGTAGTTTATAAGCATAATAAGACTGTATGTTATAACTGTTTGTTTCCCAAATATATAAATAAATAATAATATATTCTGTGAGATTGGCATTGGTTACTATTATATAGAAAAAGGCGTGCTTTTGGTGTCAAATTCATAAAATCTTATGTTTTACTTCATGATTCATCCGTGTGGTGACGGAGTAAGAATACAATATGTCACCACCCCATCTCATCCCATGTGTGTCGTAAAAACCGATTATGGGGCTATCCGTGAATTTTAACTATACGAAATAAAAAGAAAGAAAACTTGAAATTAAACCCTATACCAATCCGTCTGGCCAGCGTGGTATTAGTAGGCTAAGTGTCCCTCTGTTACGGAAGGAGGCCCTGAATCTCTGCGGTGGGAAATGAATGTGCTGTTATGATGATTTCATGATTTTGTGTTTCAGGGCTTAGAATACGTAATGAGTCACGAATACTGCAATGGCTACATCGTCGTCGTCGACCTTCGAGATATAAGCATCATGGAAGTAGTTACGAAAATGAATCCTGTGGAATTACAACAGTTCCTTACTATTGTTCTTGTAAGTATAATGTAAAAACAGTTCATCACCATAATAGCCCATTAATGTCCCACTGCAGGGACGGACCTCCTCCCGTGACGGAGGAGTACTTGGCCTACTATTACCACGCTGGCCCGGATTGGTATAGGGTTTAATTTCAGGTTTTCCTTCTTTTTACTTCGTAAAGATACTATTTACGGATAGTCCTTTAGTCGGTTTTTACGACACCCATGGGATGAGATGGGGAGGTGACTTTTTGTATTCTTACTACGTCACCACACGGATATGTTTAACTCCGCTCCGGAGTATTATTAAATCCTAATAGCTTTTTAAACTAATGAAGTAGGAGAACTAAAAAAACATTTGATGAATAAAATATTTTTTACAGAAAGGCTACCCTGCAAAAGTGAAAGGTATACACTTGTTAACACAGTCGAAAACTATAGATTTATTTGTAAGTTTATTAAAACGTTTTCTGAGTAGTAAAATGGCGAGTAGACTTAACGTTCATATGACTTTGGAAAGTTTACACGCGGCTTTTCCTGTTGACATCGAAATTTTTCCTAAGGACTTTGGTGGAAGTGAGAAACCTTTAACTGACTTGAATAGTAAGTATACAAGTTTGAGTCTCTTTTAACATATAAATAAAATGTCACTAACGCTTTATCTTCTAAAAATTTAGGAAGATGAAATTAGAATCAAAATATTTCCTGACCATTATTTCTTTACATTGGCTTGAAACGGCCCTTTCGGCCCTTCCGGCCTTTATACCTACATAAACTCGAGTTCTGCTTCCTTGGAGATAGGGAGAGCCACTTAGCGCCATGTACTACCATCATTACACATCGTCGTTGTGTATGTGTAAGGAATATTTATTTATTTATCTGCATTCACACTATTATTCTCATACCTACACGTCGGTTCTATTAGAGATTTACTTATTTCTTTAGTTTTCTACATCAGGGACAAACTTTCTTCAATGCAGAGTATAAAGTTACTCAACTAACAATATTGCTGGGTACTCGATAGTTGCTCTAGGATTTGCTACATGGTTTCTGTTTCTAGGGATTGACTCTTTCCGTTTTAATTTAATTATAACTAACATGTAGACCACGGGTGGATTAAGTCACTCTCTGATTTTCTACCCAGACTGCCTCCAACCATACGAACAAGGCGTGATCTTATCATCATCATCATCTTAACAGCCAATTGACGTCTACTGCGCAGGACATAGGCACAGTACAACCAGTAGTCTATTTCGGCCGAATATTTATTATAAATACCTACGGCTGCGCGGTACGTAAACATGCGATAGGGCTGCCCACTTCCAGCTTTTTAATTACATTTACCTAATTTCCCGCTCGTTACTGCGGCACAGTCGCGACTGTTCACTGCGCAAAGCCACCTCTATCGTGAGCGTGTAGGTATAACTCTCGTTTCGTCCGTTTCTATGAAGTCGAAATACTGTATATATGTGTACTATGACATAGGCCTCCTCCAAATATTACCACCTTGTGCGGTCCTGATCTTATGCTGGTATCTAAATAATTTTCTTCTTATTTCAGCGGAATGGGTGAAAGAATTAACAACAGAAAAACATGTGGAATTTATGAAGAAAATGCATAAAGCCAGAACAGATGAAAGTATGAGACGATCTGATAAATTTAATGAGGTATATATGGGTATGGCTGGTACATTTAGGCATGTTAAGGTTATTTTTATAACTACACGTATCTCATTTTTATTAATGGTTGTAACAATGACATCATGATCATAATTATCAGCCAATTATGACCTCTGTGGCGTAGTTGTTGTAATACATCGCTGCTACGCAGAGGTCTCGAGTTCAATTCACGCTCAATGGAAATCTTTGTCTAAATGAACATGATTGTTTGCATTGGTCTGGGTGTTTTCTATGTATAACATGTATGTACAAGCTCATAGTTTGAAACTATAGTGTATTCACGGAGACGAGTTAGTATAGCGCCTTCTTTATCGCACATTATCATACAAATGACAAGGACAAAAAATACTTTTCTAGGGTCGGTGGGCGTTAACAAATCCTTAGAAATGTAAATGTGCGTTCACACTGCGCTTCTTAAAAGTTCGCTTAGTTTATTACTGCGGCTTCGTCTGTCGTATAAATTGAGAGACATTAATTTGATAGATTTTTTTATGGGTATCTGATGGATATGAAGGAAAGAAATAAATTCGAGGATTTAATTCGCAATGATACGGCGGCAGTCTCAATACAGTTTTGATTTGTGATTTTGACATTTCGTCTATAATGCAAGCGTCGTATGGTCGGTCTATGATTTTTAACGATGTTTAATAATTCACGTTTTAACATTTCAGCGTTATAGCTAATATTTTTTTCTCGTAACCAATTACAAGTATCCTGTTTTTTAAATTGGGCCGTTGGGATTCCCTCTATTTTTCTAGAGTGATAAGAAGCGTTATCCATGACTATCACAGAATTATCATCTAGCTTATTTAAAACTTCTCTAAACCAATTTTCAAATTCTTCGGCATTCATCTCCTTGTGATAATCGCCTTGTTTCTTCGACTCAAACATATTTAGACCACCTTCCATCCTCCATCCTCATCCTCACTCTCAACGAGAATATAAAAATGTTATAAAACACGTGTTTCAACAATGAGAATATAACAATAACTTAATGATAATAATAACAATGGATGTAGCGCACCAGTTTAATATACCAAAATTGGGAAATAGTATTTTACTATGGTAATGCTCATTTATGACAAAAGAACAATAAACGGGTCATTAGCACACCTGCGATGCTTAAAAATTACCATGGACCATTTATTAAAAAAAAATGCACACCTGAAGGTGTTTTCAAGCCAGTCGTTAGTTCATTAATAAATTATAAAATCCAATACACCAGCCGGTTCACAAGTCGAGCATACAGTCACAAGTATGAGCACGTCTGCACAGAACGGGAAGTATGAGTAGACTAAAAAGTACTCGTACTGTGTACACCGCCTTAGCGTTTATCACTGACCAATCGCAATTAAAAAATTGTGTGAGTGAGATAGCGCTCTACTAACTCGTCTCCGTGAATACACTATAGATGCCGTTGTGTGAAAATCAAATTGACGTCCACTGCTGGAGATAGGCCTCCTCCAAAATATTGCCACTTTATTTATTTACAATTTATGCGCACAATTAAATTGATGTACAATGGTATTTTATTTATTTATTTATTTATTTATTTATTTCTAAACAAACATACATTTGTGTTGAAAATCATACAAAAAAACATAAAGAAAATACACCCAAAATCAAAAAAATAAAAAACAATAATACACAATCAATGATAAGAATATGAAAAAATTCAATAAAATAATAATTCAATCAATTAAAATACAATACAATTCTTTACAAAATACAAAATAAATTAAATTAAACAAATCATTCAAAATGATTCAAAATTATTGATCATCAAACATCACGTCTTATCCTTAATAAATTCATCGATGGTGTAATAAGCCTTCTCAATTAGTAATCCCTTGAGTTTATTTTTAAAAATCCTAACATCACCAATATCTTTTAAATCTAAAGGTAATCTATTAAAGAGATTTACTGATTGCACACAAGCCGAGTGCTTAACAACACCAAGTTTTGCCTGTAATATTGTTGGCAAATCTTTTCTTCGAGTTTTGACTCTGTGCTCTCTTTCATCAGCAGACTCATACATGGACACTTTTTTTTTATAAAGTGAGTAAGCAGAACCAAGATGTAAAGACAGGGTACCGTTAGAATATTTAACTGTATAAAATGGTCCCTACATGATTCTGTTTGTGCAATGCCAAGCATTGTCCTGAGTGCCCTTTTCTGCACAACAAAAGCTGCATCAATGTTATATTTATAACTGCCTCCCCAAAATTTGATGCTGTACCTAATCTTGGATTCCACCAAAGCAAATAGACAGTACGCAGTTGAGCTAGTGATAAAACATCCCTCAAAGTTCTTATTGCGTAACATGCGCTACTTACTGTGTTAGTTACTGACATAACCTCAGCCTTCCAATTGAGTAGAGAATCAATCTGTACTCCTAAAAATTTTATAGTTTTTACCACCTCAATTTTATTTCCTAAGGATGTTACGTTTAAATAAGTATTATTTTTAACTGTGGAATTAAACAACACACATTGACTTTTTTTTACGTTGAGAAGAAGGTTATTTACCGAAAACCAGTTTTCACATGCTCTAAGAAAATCATTTATGTTGCTTTCCAAAGTGACAACATCATTTGCGCTTATTACAGCGCTTGTGTCATCTGCAAATAGCACAAGCCTAGTGTTGGGCAAAACACCCTCGATATATGCAATAAGATCATTTACAAAAATTATGAAAAAAATTGGACCGAAAACTGAGCCCTGAGGAACACCCTTATCAACCGGATAGAGTCTAGATCTATGTATTTGTTCTAAGCCATCCTCAACCGATCCTATCTCAACATACTGAGTTCTATCAGCTAAGTACGAACTAAGTAATTTTAACGCATTGTCTCTTACACCGTAATGTTAGAATTTATCTGTCAGAAGAGAATGTTCCACCATATCAAATGCAGAACTCAGATCGAGAAAGATGCCTGCAACTTTTAATCTATCATTCATCCTGTGAACTACAACATTTACCAAAGAGTCTATTGCATCTAATGTTCCTAGGTTCTCCCGGTAACCAAATTGATTAGAATTTAAGATTCCTTCCTGACATAAATGACTAACCAGTCTAGATTTAATTAATTTTTCCAGAATTTTCGACATAACTGGTAGCAACGATATCGGTCTATAGTTCAATGGATCAGTTTTTTCACCCTTCTTAAACAACGGCAAGACTCTGGCTATCTTAAATTGATCCGGAAAAACACCCCGCTCAATACAATCATTAAAAAGATCCGTCATTGGATAGGCTAAAACATCTATGTTATCCTTGATTATACTGAGAGGTACCTCATCATGGCCAAATGATTTTTTATTTCCCATGGACTGGACCATTTTATAAACTTCAAATGGAGTTATTGTGTTAAATAGCATGGGATTTTGAACTCTAGTAGTATACCTAACCAGAAATGTTCTAGCCAAATCCGCATTATAAGTGTTTAGACCTTTATTGTTACGAAATTGTTCTGCAAAAATGTTGGCGATATCTCTTGGGTTTTTTATAAGATTATTATTCAACTTGAGTACTATATTGTCTTTGTCAAAGTTTTTATCAATCCTTTTACGAGCATTATTAACTATATTCCAAATTTCTTTGCTAGAATTATTAGCTTTTTTAATTTGATTGTTTGTTATTAGCTTTTTTAATTTGATTGCTAGTTTCCATTCTTTTAGCGCATCGTATTACTTTTCTATATATTCTAAGATACTTTGCACGATATTCCAGAATGGATACATCACTATTAGCTACATTTACAGAATTAAGTACACGTTTCATTTTACTAGCTATACAGATACCCTTAGTTATCCACTTAGATCTACCAGTTTTACCAAGATTTATATTTAAATTATTTTTAATAAATGTGTTAGAGTGTAACTTTTCAAATTGTTTAATAAATTTATCAAAACCTAAACCCCAGTCATGTTCTAATAGCTTACTTCTAAAAATTTCTCTGTTTCTTTCATCGTAAATTCTTCTCTTAATGGCTACAATATGAGAACATCCCTTTTGATCAACTTTCTGTAAATATGCTGTACAGAAGAGGGCGGCATGGCCATCTGCTAATCTGTTATGATCAATGGTTGCTAATTTCAATTTCAATTTATTTAATTTCTCTCAAAAGGTTACATTTTTAAAGATAAAAGTACATTATATCTTAGACTAGAAAACCTTATGAGAGCTGGAGTCCGTAAGAGGTTCAAGACCTGTGTGACGGATCTCCAGGCTCTCTCTTACATTCAAAATAATACTTAAGTCTAGAGTCCAAGGTGTCGTGAGTAGAAATATTTTGTGAGAATAAATAAAAATATATATAAAGGTGCATGCAATGTGTGAATGTGTATGAGGGTGTGTGTGTGTGTGTGTGTGTGTGTGTGTGTGTTAGGTCTAATTGTTGTTACGAGAGCACAGTGCTTGAGTATATGAAAGTTATTTAAATACATATTATTTATTTTAATACTGTTATAATTTTTTCCGTATCTGAATAGTCCAGACCCAGTAGCCAAATTGCAACGACTTTTTTGCAATCAAATTGACATAAAGGATATATATTCAGAATACGATTAACCCTATTATAAACGAAAGCACCGAGGAAAAGAACAGAGGACTGAGCTAGTTTAGTCTTTACTGGTTTTACGTGACAAATATGATGGTTGCGGCGAGTGGTGTTAACTATAGTGGGGTCATAAGAGGTTTGTCTATGGGTAATTATAATCAATCTAAGGATAAATAATTTGCGTACTGTAAGAACTTCACAGGTTTTATAAAGGTCAGTGGTGGGGAACTGGTATGGTAACCGCCAACCAACCTTCAGAAGTGCTCTCTGAGCTCGTTCTAATTTAAGCAGGTTAGTTTTACCCGTGCCGCCCCACACAACTATGCAGTATTGGATAAGAGACTGGACTAGGGCCAGGTATACAAGTCTCAGTACTTTCCTTTCAGCAGCATGTCTCAGATTTTTAAAAACGAAGATTAACTTCCTTAGTCTAGATGTAAGTGCTTCTATATGCTGCTGAAAAGAGAGTCTGTAGTCAATCTGTACCCCCAAATACTTAATGCAATCGGTTGTACAGAGTGTAGGGCAGCTGCACTCTTCTGGTTGCAATGCAGCGCAGGAATGGGCAATTAAAGGGTTCAGGGAAGGAGGGGGTTTACCAGCTGATGTAAGTGAAAAATGCAGGTAAAAAGTTTTATCAGCATTTAAGGTAAGAAGGTTCCTTCCTAACCATTCAGTAACCTGGTTTAGTCCCACCTGGGCTGATACAAGAACCGACTCCCACGAGGTATCATGGAATATCAAAGCAGTATCATCAGCATATGTAAAAATAGAGCCATTATGTATAATATTTAATCTACATAGGCCATCAATATAGATTAGAAAGAGTGTAGGGCCTACGATACTACCCTGGGGCACACCGTAGGATACATTGAGCTCACTACTAAGCCACTCTCAGATGGCGCTCTGTCGTCCGTGTTAAGTTCAACTCCATACAAATCTTTGAATTAAAAATATAGAATTGCTACAAATCTCATAAATTAGTAAAGTAATTGTTTTGTTGGACCCTGATAAACTTGTGAAAACGTTGGCAGTGAAATCGGTTAAGGTTTTGGTGATTTACGAACAATAACAAGTGACGAGTAGTGTAAACTATTTTGCTGTTAAATCTTAAAGGTACTGTGCAAGTTACATACTAAAATTTGTTTAACATTTGCAATCAATCTAAAACAGTGATTAAATAGAAAGACAATTTCTGTTGGAGTGTTTTTATAGATAATTACCAAAAAAGTGCCCGTTTATTTTCACTGTTTTGAATCTGGACATTAGCCTGTCTCGCTTGCGCGGGCGCGTTCCCAGTTGAAAACGCATAACATTAAGCATCATCAGCGCCATCTACCGACGAATAGCTGCAGATTATTAGTTCCATAAATAGTCACTAGATGGTGTAAGCAGTACTTTGGTTTATAAATAGCTGTTGAATTATATTTTTACAAAATACGGCTCAAAATGAAATGCTATGGTTGTCTCAAAGCTTTAAAAGCTACTAACTTTTTAACTTGCACGCTCACGCCATGCAGGAAAACGTTTTGTTCTCAATGTATAAGCCCTGCTTCCCTCTCGACTGACAAGAAGAAGGTTTGGATGTGTCCAGACTGTTGTGCCGTTCAAAAAAAGGGAGGTGATAATAGCTCCACACCCTTAAGATGTACTCCTGATGAAAACGTGACAACGAGGAAAAAAACAGAGAGCCTGGCTGAAGATACTACCATTGAGGTCAGAAAACTGATAGAGGAAGTGATATGTATGTGCGTAGGGACAAGTGAAACAACTAATGGTCGAGATCACACTGACGTTTAATGACAAGCGATGGATACTTATAGGAGTGGACGCAGCCACTCACCTATGTACATATACATATATGCAACATTCCTCCCTCTATAGCTTGACAATATGGATACAGAAATATATAATATAAAATAAAAGAAATATATAATATCTACACAAGAAAATTTACTACCTAACTATTACAGTAAAAAAAACTTTTATAATCAACCCTAGGTACAGGGCGTAAAATCTTTCCACAACTCGTTTGTCTATCAGGTTGTCGAGGTTGTAGATCCGATTGAACTTCAACACTCGTGTGTTCTACAGCCTCATGAAACTCTTCTTCTTCTTCTCCCCTCGGGCTCGGGGGACTGTTAGCAACATTCGTCGACTGTGACGTGTTAGCTTGCGCTGAGGTATGCTGTGATGTAATATCTTCAATTTCGATAGGACTGTCACTGGATGATTGACGATCGCTGCCTGTACCTCTAAAGGGTATTATTTGATTCTGATGTCTTTTACAAATATTGGAATTTAGACTGTCTTTAATAATATATATCACTTTACCTATTCGTTTTGCAATAATTCCTTTGTTCCATGATTGATTTTTATTTTTATTAAATGTTTTATATAAAACCAGGTCTCCCGGGTTAAAATGAACATGTCTTGCCCTAGACTGTGAGCACTGTTGGACGTGTTGAGTGGAAGTGACATATGCCGGCGGCAGACATTGCGGTGTTGGGTTTATTAAATCTAATCGTGATCGTAACTTACGCCCGAATACGAGCTGTGCAGGTGAACTGCCCGTACTAGAATGTATTGAATTCCTATAGTCAAATAGGTACTTATATAATTAATGCTGTACCGATTTAACATCAGAGTTACATAAGATAGCTGATTTAATCCCCTTTTTAACTACCTTCACATAACTTTCTGCCTGTCCGTTGCTAGCCGGGTGATAAACAGGTGACGTCACATGCGATATTCCATTCGATAAGCAAAACTTTTTAAATTCTTCTGATGTAAATTGTGTGCCATTATCACTAACTATAGTGTGTGGCGAGCCGAATCTCGCCATATATTCGTACAGTTTACTAATTAACGAAAACGATGACGCGCTTGTCCCCATACAGTACGCCTCGACCCACTTGGAATACGCGTCTACTATAACTAAATACAAGCGATTATGAATAGGTCCTAAGAAATCTACGTGTATTCTGTAAAATACCTCAGGGGGGCGTGGCCACGGCTCAGGGAGCGCGCGCGCTGGTGACGGCCGCAGTTGTATACAAATCTCACAACCGGTTATCATATTTTCTATAGCTTGATCTATCCCGGGGAACCAAAATCTTCCACGAGCCTCTGCTTTTGTTTTCACAATGCCTAAGTGTGATTTATGCAACTCAACTAAAATCTTGGTTCGAAGCGATTCCGGAATAACTATTTTATGACCTCGCATTATGCACCCATTCTCATAAGATAGCTGGGCCCTACAAAGAAAATATGGTTTAATTAACTCATTAACTACATGTTTAGGCCATCCCTTCGAATTATAATAAATAACTTTGCACAACACTTGATCCTTTAAAGTTTCCGTACGAATATCGTTAACTGTAACGGGTAAACTACTATCTATTACAAAGTTAATATAGGAGGCGCGATCCTCTACCGGCGCTAATGAGTCATAGTTGCCTGTCGCGGCGTGCTTGTGTGCGTGTGACTCATCGTCATCGGGCAAACTCGCGCGAGACAGATAGTCCGCACTGTTGTCTGCACTACGTATATATTCTATAGTGTAGTTATATCCACTAAGGAATATGGCGTAACGTTGCAGCCTATTAGCTGAGACTTCAGGAACGCCGCTCGATAACCACTTTACACCGAAAAAGTGTGGATTCGGGGAACGGCACAACTTTTATGCGGCTACGCAGACAGCAGAAGAGACGTATTCGCAGTGGGCTGCGAGGCTACGTGGGCTAACTACACATTGCAGTTTCTTGAACGTAGAGGAGGCGCTCCGGGATCGTTTTGTAATGGGTATGCAACCTGGGCCGGAAAAGGAGAAGTTGTTTGCACGGGACCTCCAGGACTTGACACTGGCAAAGGCAGTGGAGCTGGCGGAGAGCGTGCGCAGTGCGCGCAAAGGAGCAACAGCGTCTTCATCTTCCCAGGCAGAAGCAGTAGGACCAACACCGAGCGAGCCGGTTTTCAAGATAGCGCGTAATAAGCAAACGGAAAATACTAACGGTAATACAAAGGAAAAGTGTACAGTGTGCGGTTATAGAAACCACAATGCGGTTCAGTGTCGGTTCTCTAAGTACAAATGCAAAAAGTGTAACGAAATAGGCCATTTGCGCCGAATGTGTAAAAAAGTGAACTTTGTAGGTACCACAGGCGAGTTGAGTGAAAGTGACGGTGACGACGGTAAGATTTTAAAAATATTTTCTCAAAGGGGTGAACCAATGACATTAACTATTTTAATAAATGCCGTTAGCTTAAAATTTGAACTGGACACAGGTTCGGCGGTTACTGCGATTTCCGATAGAACATATAAAAAATATTTTAATTCTATGCCATTATCATTAACAAAAGACCGGTTATATACGTACACGGGAAGGGGCAATTCAATGCCTTGGTATTATTAATTTGCCTTTTACGTATTTAAATGATACGCACGCAATAAATGTACGGGTAATACAAGACGGGGGACCACCAATAGTGGGACGCGATTTTATTTCCTTGTTCAAGTTACAAATGCAACAAATAAACAATGTAAACATTGATATTGTCGGACAATTAAAATTACGTTACCCATTGGTGTTCTCCAACGAATTAGGCGTTTTTTCAAAATACCAAATAAATTTACAATTAAAAAACGATGTAAAACCGGTATTTTCCAAAGCACGTCCTATAGCGTTCGCATTAAGAGATAAGGTTAATAATGAACTCGATCGTCTAGTGCGTATAGGTGTCCTAAAACCGGTTCAACACTCGCAATACGCATCTCCTATTGTACCTATATTAAAACGCGATGGTTCTGTTCGTTTGTGCGCTGATTATTCTGTTAGCGTAAATAAACAGTTAGTGGTGGAACACTATCCCTTGCCGACAGTTCGGGAATTGTTTGTGAAACTACACGGGGGGCAACAATTTACTAAATTAGACTTGACCCAGGCCTACTCACAATTTGTTCTCGATGAGGCATCGCAAAAGATAACTTGTATAAATACCCATCGGGGATTATTTGTATATACTAGACTTGTCTTCGGCCTCTCCAGCGCGCCCGCTATTTTCCAGCGCGCGATGGAGTGTCTACTGTCGGGATTGGATGGAGTTATGTGCATGCTCGACGATATTTGTATAACAGGGGAAACTAAGGAACAACATTTAGCTCGCCTTGAGATGGTTTTAAATAGGTTACAAGACGCAGGGTTAACCTTGCAAAAGAACAAATGTATATTTTTTGCTGATCAAGTGGAGTATTTAGGTTATACTATAGATAAAAATGGGATTAGAAAATCCAAACAAAAAGTAAAAGCTATAGTTGAGGCTCCCGTGCCAAATAGTGTAAATAAACTACAGTCTTTTCTAGGGTTAGTTAATTATTATAGACAGTTTGTACCAAATGCATCTTCTATCCTGAGTCCTCTTTATGCACTTTTGAAAAAGGGTAGTAAATGGAAATGGGACCCTATACATAATAATGCTTTTAAGAAAATTAAAGAGTGTTTGTCATCTGAGCAAATACTGGCTCATTTTGATCAGAATGCAAAAATTATTCTTACAGTAGATGCATCTCCTAGTGGGTTAGGAGCAATTCTGTCACAGGCAGGAACTGATGGAGTGGAACGGCCCATATCGTTCGCCTCACGAACGCTAAATGCAGCGGAAAAGCGCTATTCGCAAATCCAAAAGGAGGCCACAGCCATTATATTTGGAGTGCGGCGGTTCCATCAGTATTTATATGGGAGGGCGACCCCGTTTATACTTCGAACTGATCACAAACCCCTATTATCCATTTTTGGACCCTACAGAGGCGTTCCTGAAGTCTCAGCTAATAGGCTGCAACGTTACGCCATATTCCTTAGTGGATATAACTACACTATAGAATATATACGTAGTGCAGACAACAGTGCGGACTATCTGTCTCGCGCGAGTTTGCCCGATGACGATGAGTCACACGCACACAAGCACGCCGCGACAGGCAGCTATGACTCATTAGCGCCGGTAGAGGATCGCGCCTCCTATATTAACTTTGTAATAGATAGTAGTTTACCCGTTACAGTTAACGATATTCGTACGGAAACTTTGAAGGATCAAGTTTTGTGCAAAGTTATTTATTATAATTCGAAGGGATGGCCTAAACATGTAATTAATGAGTTAATTAAACCATATTTTCTTTGTAGGGCCCAGCTATCTTATGAGAATGGGTGCATAATGCGAGGTCATAAAATAGTTATTCCGGAATCGCTTCGAAACAAGATTTTAGTTGAGTTGCATAAATCACACTTAGGCATTGTGAAAACAAAAGCAGAGGCTCGTGGAAGATTTTGGTTCCCCGGGATAGATCAAGCTATAGAAAATATGATAACCGGTTGTGAGATTTGTATACAACTGCGGCCGTCACCAGCGCGCGCGCTCCCTGAGCCGTGGCCACGCCCCCCTGAGGTATTTTACAGAATACACGTAGATTTCTTAGGACCTATTCATAATCGCTTGTATTTAGTTATAGTAGACGCGTATTCCAAGTGGGTCGAGGCGTACTGTATGGGGACAAGCGCGTCATCGTTTTCGTTAATTAGTAAACTGTACGAATATATGGCGAGATTCGGCTCGCCACACACTATAGTTAGTGATAATGGCACACAATTTACATCAGAAGAATTTAAAAAGTTTTGCTTATCGAATGGAATATCGCATGTGACGTCACCTGTTTATCACCCGGCTAGCAACGGACAGGCAGAAAGTTATGTGAAGGTAGTTAAAAAGGGGATTAAATCAGCTATCTTATGTAACTCTGAGGTTAGGAGAGGTAGGGACAAGTGAAACAACTAATGGTCGAGATCACACTGACGTTTAATGACAAGCGATGGATACTTATAGGAGTGGACGCAGCCACTCACCTATGTACATATACATATATGCAACAGGAAGTACGTCTTCTCACACGAGAAATCACATCGCTAAAAGGCCAGCTAGAGAGCGCTACTTCATCGTTAACCTTGTGTCAAACAAAGCTAGCCGAGTTGGGAACAGCTATAACGACAAATGATCAACGCATCAGGAAACTTGAGAACAGAGACAAAGAAATCATACTCCTCGAGTCGAAAGTAACTGAACTTCAAGTGGACATAAATGCACAGGCTCAGCGACACCTCAGTAATGAACTGGAAATAGCAGGAATTCCCGAGCACAACAATGAAAATCTTCATCACATTGCCCTTGTAGCTGCGCGAAGGGTGGGCGTGGAGATGACCGACGTTGACATCGACTGGGTGACGAGAGCTGGCCCTCGTGTGCTCTCTGCTTTATCTGCCGAGGGGGCCACTAAGCTCCCAAGACCCGTAGTGGTACGTCTACTGCGGCGAGCTAAGAGGGACGAAATAATTAAAGCATCGAGAACAAGAAGGAATATCACTACTGTTGACCTGGAACTACCTGGTGCGTTAACGAAGATATACTTTAACGAACGATTAACCAAGTCAAACAGAATACTTTTTCGGGAGACAAGAGCCAAGGTTAAGGAACACGGCTACTCCTTTTGTTGGGTTACTCGTGGTAATATTTTCGTCAGACAGCGAGAAGGAAAACCACCTATACCTATACGCACTTACGATGATCTCAGCCACGAATTTGGGCATCATAGTGAGGACACTTGTTAAAAATTATGTTCACATTAGTTTCTGTTCAAGCCAAGTTAGTGCTTATTGCTTTGTCCGTTGTTTTCTTTATTCATTAGTTTCATATTTTATATTATTTCTTCTACTACACTTTACAAGAAATTCACTATTACTAATTAAATACTATAATGTTTTGTGTCACTTTATGTACTCTAGACTAGATATTGTTACTCATAACTTTAAGGCTAGCGCATTCAGTATGAACTCTATATTGCAAACGTTAATTAACCAAACAGTACTTTACTTGAATGCGTTATTCTTCACATATTATATTTGTTTAAAAGAACACACAAATAAAATAAACGTCTTTTGGCAACTACTAGTATACTCCTATGTACTATATGTATGCGCATACCTATGCATCACGGTCTCAACCTATACTGGATTTCAAATGCACTTCTGTCACCATGCTTGACAATAGAATTATTCGTGAGATAGATTCAGTGGGTATAAACTGTTATGCATTACAAGCGCCTGAAAATTGCCAAGAGAAAATCACATCATTGCACAATTTTAAAATACTAGCATTAAACATAAGGAGCATAAACAAAAACTTTGACCTATTTACTGTGACACTGACCCGAGTAGCTATACAAATTGATGTTATTATTCTGACTGAGTGTTGGCTTGACGACTTTTCTGTGATTCCTCAACTGCCGTCGTACACGTCATACAATACTCGAAAAGTAATTAACCAAAACAGTGGAGTAATAGCTTACGTAAAGGACTCTTTAAATGTTGACGTCTGCGAACCTGGTATACGCGACGCTAATTGCTTGAAACTGCAACTGGCAAATGGTGTTACAATTCTAGGTATATATCGTCCACCGTCCTACAGAAACTTAAACAATTTCCTTTGCTCGCTTGATAATATACTGTCAAAATTTTCTAGTAAGACAAAAACACTGATACTTGCGGGTGACATGAACATAAACCTAATGCCCGATACCAGTGGCCATGACCATGAATATATGTGTCTAATAGCAGAACATGGACTCTTCCCGGCAATTACAGAACCTACACGAGGCGAGGCATGTCTTGACCACATTTTTGTAAACACAGTGCACGGTGCTGCTGGTGTGGTGTGTAGTACCGACGTGACCGATCATGATATGGTACTGCTCGGTCTTTCTCTTAACCAAAAAGACAAAGAAAAACTGGACCGAACGAGCGTAAAACAAAACTTGGACGCAATCAAAACTGAGCTTGCAGAAGAAGACTGGTCACTGATTTTGAGGCACAGTAATGTGAATGACTCAGCGCAATATTTCTGTAGTCGACTTGAACAGATTATTAGCAAGCACACGTATAAAGTCGGAATAAGCCACTCGAAATATAGCATTCATCCCTGGATCACACCTGGCCTGATACGTTGCATGCGACATAGAGATCGATTGCATCAAAAGTCACGACGTTTGCCTAATGATCATCTTCTACACACAATCTATACACGTTACAGGAATTTTTGCAATGACCTATTACGAAAACTGAAAATTGAGTACCACAGTAAGGAAATTTCGAGTAACACCAAAAACCCTAAGAAAATGTGGAATGTCATTAGGAGCGCGTGTCACCTCAACAAAAGTAACAAACAACCAACCGAACTTCTATCATCGTTAAACAACAGAGAATTCACGCAGCAGTTGGATATTTGTAACAACTACTTCTCAACGGTTGGACAAAGACTGGCCAGCGACATCCTGAATGGCCTAGACGTTAGTCAAGAAGACTTAGCAGCCAAGGTTCCAGATTCTTTATTAACACGTTCCTTTTTTCTGCATCCCACTGACAAAACTGAAGTAGAGTCTCTCATATTATCATTGCAAAATGAAAAGGCTCCAGGTATTGATGGGTTAACTAACAGGCTAATTAAAGATATTAGGAGCGATATTATATTGCCACTGACCACGATTTTCAACCAAAGCATAGAGTCAGGAACTTTCCCTGACATTTGGAAGACATCCTGTATTGCGCCCATTTACAAAAACGGTCCAAAAGAACTAGCAGAAAGTTACCGCCCAATCTCGCTTTTAACAGCTTTCTCTAAGTTACTGGAAAAAATAGTTAACAACAGGTTGGTAAAGTATATAGAGTCTAACCACCTAATAACAAATAGACAATTTGGCTTTAGAAGAGGGAGGTCAACTGATGGAGCGGTCTCACTGCTCACCTCAACTGTGGCATCCCAGCTTGATAGAAATAGAAGCAGTGTAGGTGTGTTCCTCGATTTAGCGAGAGCATTCGACACTGTTTCTTTTCCAATACTTTTAAAAAAGCTGGAGAACTGCTTCGGCATCAGAGGAGTGGCCTTCGAATGGCTTAAAAGTTACATAATGAACAGAAGGCAATGTGTTAAAGTATGTAACTACACAAGTGGATTTCGTACGGTAAATTTTGGCGTCCCACAAGGCAGCGTGATCGGCCCAACTCTATTCATCATGTATATGAATGATATGCACAAAGAAATTGATGGAGACGTAATTTGCTACGCAGATGACACAGTGATTTTGTATGAGGGTTCGTCTTGGCCAGAAGCCTTTAAAGCGGCAGAGAAAGGAATGAGAAAGGTGGCGATCTGGTTCAGCAACAATCTTTTGACACTAAATGCTGAGAAAACGAAGTATATATGCTTTCACAAGACAGCCGCTTCGGCCCCGCACAACTATCTCAGTATTAAACTACACAAGTGTTGTGAAACGCAGCCAAATTGCAACTGTGAAGCACTCAGCAAAACTGAGAGTATTAAATATCTTGGAGTTGTTGTTGACCAGAACCTAAATTTTAAAGCTCATATCTCTTCCTTAGCTAAACGTGTACGCAAAACGGCAAACATTATGAGGCTACTTCGAGATTCTGCTCCCTTGGGTACACTAAAAACTGTATACTACGCTTTGACACAGTCCATAATGACTTATTGTATAGGCTGCTGGGGCGGTGCGGCCAAGACCTTCATGATACAAGTTGAGAGAGCCCAACGGAGTGTGCTTAAAACAATGACAAAGAAACCATTCAGGTACCCGACAGAGGACCTTTACAAGGATTGCAAAGTTCTCAGCGTCCGACAGCTGTTTATGATACATTGTTTTTTAAAAGCTCACAAAAACACCATAAGCTCAAAGGAATACACAAAACTGTTGAAGCGTCGTGTGTATACATATTGTGGTGCCTAAAGTACGATCTTCATTTGCGAGACGTTTCGGTACAGCAATAGAGAACTACATTTACAACAGAATAGCCAAATCATGCAACATCAGTCAGTGTTCTCCTAACGAAGCTAAAGCAAAAGTGATCGACTGGCTTTTTTCTCTAAATTATGACTCAACTGAGAACCTGTTGGTTCATCTTGCATAAACCACCAAAACCGAATCAAACACTCACAGACACAAATATTATATAAAACACCTGCTTACATTATAAAACACCACACACATACACACACACACACATACACACAGATTTTTGTTAGTTTTATATTCTATATTTTTTTATTAAAAAATGTTATTAGATATTAGGAATTTTATATAGTATAAGCAAAGTAATTTATTGATGTTGTATGAACTTAACACACTGGTAAACTTTATTGTTTTGGTACCCACAGGACAGGCTTGCCTAGTGTGGGGCCAAAGGATACTGTACAATTTGTTTTATTTCTTTTTTTTTGTTAATAAACGTTTTTTACTTTTTTTTTTTTTTTTTACTTTTACTCTCCAATCTTAACACACTGCCGTCTATTTGATAAATAGCTGGCAAATAATGCAAGTTGAACACCTCTTATACCGAGCCTCTCAAGCTTTGTCAACAACAGTGGGACAGAGACCGTATCAAAGGCTTTTGCGAGATCAAGGAAAATGCCTATTACTTTTGCTTTTTTCTCCAAATTTACAATAATATTGTTGGTTAGATCCAGTACTGCATTTTCTGTTGAAATGCCTGAGCGGAAACCATATTGAGACGACGAGAGGAGGTTATTTTTTTCTAAGTAATTAACAAGTCTATTATTTATAAGTCTTTCAAGAAGTTTCGAGAGAGTTGGCAGTATGGAAATTGGCCTATAATTGTTTGAACGGTCTCTGTCCCCACTCTTGTGTATAGGGTGCACAATGGCTAGTTTGTAGGCGTCCGGGAAAACTCCGGAATTTATAGCGATGTTGCAGATGTATGTGATGGGAGGGATTACGATGTTTTTATATTTTTTGAGAAACGAGCCCGATATGTTGTCTGAGCCTATCGCACAATCACTCTTGAGGTTCATTATTAGGTGCTCAACTTCAAATTCATCTGTTTCCAGCATGGCAAAAGTGTTGGATTGCACGTGTGATTCTGTGTCTGTAATGGTGTTTGTGGGTGGTGTTATTAATTCAGCCAGAGAGCGACCAACATTAGCAAAATAGGAATTAACAAGATTAATTGATTTTAAGGGTTCAGCCTGTGAGAGGAGTTCAAAGGCTTGTGTGTTAGTTTTGGTTGTGTATGTAATATTTTTAATTGCCTTCCATAGCTTTTTATTATCATTTTTAGCCGAGTTTAATTGTCTTGTGTCGTGATCTTTTTTAGCTTGTTTTAGTTTCATCGAACAAAAATTTCTGTATCTTTTATATGTTATTAACAATATAAATATTATTATTTGGATTGCTTTTTAACTTCAGATGAAGATTATCTCGGTTTCTCAGGCACTTCAGGAGACCGGCTGTCATCCAGGGTTTTTTTAGCCTTTTTCGGTTTGGTACTATTTTTAGAATTTTGTTCGAAGTAAGAATTAAGTTTAAGGAGTTATTAAAATAATTGGTAGCTTCATTAACATCAGTAATGGAATATAAAGGGGCGAAATCTAGTTTTAAAAGGTCGGATCCTATTTTGTCATAGTCAAAGATATCTATGGTTTTACCTTTTGGATAGGTGTTATTACTGTTACTCGTAGATAAAAAGAAGAACAGAGTATCGTGGTCGGTGACAGAGGTATTAGCTACGTAACAATAGGCAGATTGTTTGGTTTTCAAAATTAAATGGTCTAGACAGGAGCGGTTCTGGCGTGTAGGTAACGTATGAGCTGGTAGCATACCGTGATAAGCTGCTATGGTGAGGTACTCCGTAGACCAGGAATCAGGCGTTTCCTTAGAAATATCAATGTTTAAATCACCAGTGAGTATAATATTTTTGTACGATGAGAAAGACTTTAGTAATTTGTTTAAGGAGTCGAGAAACGGAGCAATGTTACGATAAGCCGGGGGGCGGTATATGGTTATCACCACTGTATCCTTGTTACGAATTGAGATGCAGTTAGCATCTTGCAGAACAGATTCCACAGCCGAGAATCGATGATGGGCTCGATGGTAAATAACCAAACCCTCATTTTGCGTGTTGTGGTTGCTTGTGGAGATAGCAAAATAGCCATCAATGGCGGGTATTGGTGGAGATTTTTGAAGCCAACATTCAGTTAAAACAATTATGTCCCACACAATTTGACTTCTTTCGAGAAGCACAGAGAATGCATAAAAATTCTTTCTTATGCTTCTTATATTCTGACATATAATTGAGATGGATCTACCATGTGTGTTTGCAAATTCTGGGCAGTCCTCTACGACGCATGTCGCTGAAGTAGCAACCGAGATATGGTCTAAATCATTTTTAATATTATTTAATGTATCGAATTTTAAATAAAAGGTTCAATCTTAATATGCAAAAATGTGATAAAACTTTAAAGGTCAGGTGGGAGTGGCGGTATACCGTGCTTGAAAAATGATTGAGAATATTATAATATAACTTAGAATGACGAGAATGTGTGGAAACATTGTGTGATTTTGATTTTTTGATTTTTTTTGGTTGGTGTGAAGGATAGTTTGGAAGGCCTAGAGTTAAGTCTAAATGGGCAGGTAGTCCGTTGGGTATGAATACAACTATATTCCTACAGTGCGTGATGCGTATATTGTAGTATGAGGTGTCCAACAATATTTTAATATAATTATGTGTACTAAGTAGTAAGTAGAAAATAAGATGAGTATGACTAGAGGCTGGGTGTCTGATTTTTGTAAGTATATTTGATTTATATGACGTTATTATAAAGTGTACATTAATGGTATTATATTGTAAGTGGTATAGGCGAGTATATATTATAGCATATGTGTTATTATACGGTACTTTTGCGGAGTTATGTATTGAGCAGATGCCAATGTTTACTGTGTGATAGTCTACAAGTGTGTTGTTAGTGTGTTTGAACGGAATCTGAGTGATACGCCGAGTAGTAATAACATGAATAAAAATAGAAAAAACTATAATATCGTATTGTGTGAATGACAAGTTAGTCTGCCCTGATAATTGCACTTGCAGTAATCGACATTTTTGGGAATTTAACTTTTTTGCAGAAATGGCATCCTAAGGACATAATCTATACGTAAAAAATATATCTATTACTTTTTTTCTATTACAAACGTGTTTTTTAGGTACTATGAAACGCAGTACTTGCACCTAAATGTAACTTGTGCTACAAAAATTTGAAGCATTAAGCATATTTATGCTATAAGTTTATGCAGTACTTGCTACGATTACTGCGTAAGCTTGTAGCATATTTTTTACTGAAACGAATGTTTACTTAGCCAAACGTAGTATTCTACAATCCTGCTTTACGAGAAGCGAGAGTGAGAGGGAGCTATGTGTGTATAATGTGTATATTGCGCTGTTTATTTGGTCTTCGATGACTAAAAAAATAATTTTATTAAAGGTCCCACTTTAAAAAAAGTATTTTTTCATACTTATTTATTTCAAACTATTTGTTATTTTGTACAATATATATTTAACACAGCAAAATGACTATTGCACCTGTGTGTCTATGTCCAGGAATGAAGCAAATGCAATATATGGTAAACAGTCTAAAAACATGGAATTTGTTGTTGATTGGTGCTGGTGGGGAAAGGGTTATAAAAATGCCTTAACACCAATGTTATACCAAAATGTTGCGTGATGTACTTTACCTGGTTGGAGCGGGTGAACTTCTATAACTTAAAATGTACCTTTTACCAATAAACCTTATTTACCTTTTCTGAACTTATTACCTTTACCTTTGACAGTGCAAAAGCATATTCATGGCTGGATGTAAGGTACCTACTTAACAGGTTATGGACAAGATATAACAATTAGGAATGACACAATAAATAAATAAAAACATTTTTCATCTATAATTATAATTAGCACATAGTTTATAAAGTGTGCAGGTGGAGGGTGCAAGTGACCTTATTTCATAAATTACCAAATATTGATCATAGTCTGGTGTTTTAGAGATGAAATTTTTATATTGGTTAAGCCACAATTTTCTAGTAGAAATTAGGACTCTATAGCGGTTTGTTCTTGAATAAAGCACTTAATTAAAGTTACTGTAGCTCTCATGTAATCTGACAAAACAATAGTCTATGTTTATTTGTCCAAAAGAAAGTTACACTTTGTTTCTTATGTTAACTTACATAACTATTATAGCAACAGTAAAGCTAATATATTCAATGAATAATAATTACAAACGCAGTACTAAGCACGTGCTAGGTGAGTTTGCAGTAATAAGCACTATTACTGCATGTGATCTTAGTAATACTGTAATGCTCGCAAGCCCAGAAAGTTAATGAAAACGCAGTACTAAGCATTTTATCTAAATAAGATAATAAAATAAGGAAAAAAATATATCAATAGAAAGAACGATTTTTTTACTATTTTTAAGTTACATTTTAAAAGTTATAGCACCGATATTTCTTCCTTAGATATGACGAAATATGTTTTTCGCGCTTATCTCGAAACCGCTATTTTGCAAGTACTGCGTTTGCAATAACGAGGGCAGAAGTACAATGTATGTTTGAGTATATAGTGATACGATATGAGCTCTTGGTGAGTATGTATGTAGTAAGCTGTGTGTGTGTTGATCTGTTTACATAGAGTGACTATAGTATAGAAACATGATAATGTAGAAATTACTTTTTTACAAGAAGATGTCATTATTACACGTGTAGTATGAATTGTGAAAAAAATATTATAAATAGTATTTAGTATAATATAAAATTTTAGGCATGCAGAATCATTATAAACAACAAGCAAAAAGATAAACATACTTTTTGTGATTATTTTTTTTCTAAAAAAGTTAAACATTCTTCTGATTTAATATGGATGGGTTTTGAATCATTATTTGTGCGAATAAGTATTTTTCCATTAGTATGCCAGCAGGAGTAATTGTGTGACTTCGCAAATAGACGAGCTTCAAATAGTAGTTTTCTAAGACTCGGGGTGAGATGTTCGTCTGCATAAATCGGCCTCTTTCCGCCAGCCATACCGATTGTCTCTGTGTTGAGTTTCTGAGGTATAGGTCTTTCTTTATTAAATTGACGTATTGACGATAAGAAGTCGTTTCTAGTAGACACAGAAACAAACTCTGCCACGATGGGCCTAACAGTGCCAGGTTTACCAGGGAGGCGGTAGATATCCCTCAGGTCAGACGGTTTTATGCTTAAATGCATAGATTGCGCAATATCAGAGATCACAGCTACAAGGTCGGTGGGCTTTTCTTCTTCCTTTATTGGGACATTTCGGAGTTCAATTGCAGCTGTTCGGGATTGTAATCTAATATCAAGAAGTTGTTTTTCAAGGCAAGAGATTTTTTGCAAGCTTTGTTTTCTTTCATTTTCTAGAATTAGTACTTTGTTTTTCATCTCCTCATAGCTGTTGCTTATAAATTCCATTCCTTTTTCTAACTCGGCATTTGATTTTTGTATTTTTAGGCATTGGGATTTTACGTCAGATACGTCTTTTACGAGAGTAGACAGTATAATATCCTGGTCCGCTTTCCAGGAAGTGAAACGATGGTCCTGTTCTATTTTCCAGTCTGTTAACATTTTAATTAGGTCACTTTTAAAACTTTCCAAGTTTTCGGTTTGGTGTTGATTTAATTGATTGCCTGCTGAGTCGTCTGGTCGCTGTCGTTTGCCTCGTCCAGTGTTTTTATGACTGGTTTGGTTATTATCTAGCGGAACACTTGAATCTTGACTGGAGACGGATTTGTCTTGCGAAGGAGGTTTTTTTGAAGAAGAGGTTGGAGAACGCATTGCATTCATCATTTTTATTAGCAGTTTTTGTTTAAAAACAATAAAATAATATAAAAAAAAAAAAAAAATTCAAAAATTGGTCGCACGAATCTCAGATTTGAACCGCGTGCCGTTTGATTGTAAACCAATACTATTACCACAAATATTAGTCAAAATATTATCAATACAAGATTCATTATTATTACGTATAAAAGTCACTGATTCAAATAAATATCTAAAATTATAACAAGTTAACAATGATAAAAATAAATTCTTTTGTTTGGTATCTTTCATTAAATTAACATTAAAATCGCCACAAATAACACATAATTTATTTAAAACAAACTGGAATAATAGTTCAAGGAATTTGTCAAAAGTTTTATCTGCTGGTATTCTATAACAACAAAAAATATATAAATTGGTCTCCTTGTCCCTTACCCCACAAATTTCAAAGGTATCCATTTTATACAGTTTCCTACAAATATCTACATCTTCCACCTGTCTGTTTTTATGTGTTAGCACTAGAGTTCCCCCCTGGTTTTATTATGTCTTGTATTTGAAGAACTTAAGATGTAATTTGGAAAATTAAATTGTGATATCATTTCTTTATTTAAGAAGTGCTCACTAATACAAATAAAACTAACCTCATTTTGCAAGTTTTTCAAGTAAATCTCAAGTTCATCCTTCTTATTGTTTAATCCACAAAGATTTTGGTGATAAATGGTAAAGTTTGAGCAGCATTTACCCTGTGATCCCTTGTTACTAACGAAAAAGCTCATTACTCACATCTTTCCTTTCATTGTCTACAATATTATTTAGTTGCACATTAAAAAAGTGTGTAATTTTTTTCTGTTTCATTACAGGCATAGATGACACTCTACTTGTTTTCATTGTTTGTTTTGGATAGGAGTTGCTCATTTCTACACAGTTTGGATCAAAGTACAAGTACATATACTGCTTTAAATGCTTAAAAATAACAAACATAGCCCTATTTTTTATTTTACCAGTATAAGATGAAAACATGTGATAATTGTAATCAATATATCTATTGCAGTCAAACAAATATGCATACTCATACCTACTATTGCTCTGGTATAATAACTTATTAAAAATCTCTATTCTCATGTTAAACAAGTTGACATTACTTTTAAGCATGAAACCTGGTGAACAGAGAATAATGTTCGTATGTGTTAAGGTACTCAACTTACCTTTTATGCAATTGACGAGCTTGTCATACATTTGAGACACCCTAAAGTCCTTATCACCCACTAATACAATACAAAAATCATTCAAAGTATAATTCATATTTTTTTTATCTAGATTGTCAATCAACTGTATAACACTTGCGTTTGGCATGCAGTAATGGCATACGTCATGCTTAGGAAAAATAGTTTTTGCACAATTTAGTATATTATTTACATTATTGTCACTAATTATACACATTTTACTAGTTTGATAATTATTTTTGGATACCGACACACTGACTTTATTATTTGTTACGTTTTTTATTTCTAGATGATTAGTACTTTTTTTAACGATATTGACCGTGGTTGGCTTTTGAACTTTGTTTATAGTCTCCCGATTTTCGCAGCTAATTACAGTAGATGGCGTTCTACTTTGCGATAATGCCAGCTGCGTGGGAGATGACTGATGAGTAGAACTGCAACTTTCAATCTTAGTTAAATCAAGTTTGGATAGATCGTTAAAAGGTTCTCTTTTCTTCTGTTCTTTTTTCTTTTTGCTCGTACTGGTACATATGTGGGTCAATTTGTTAACTTTTAGTTTGTATTCTGATAGATTATTTGCTAGTGAATTATTTTCTAACAGCAAATTATCAATTTCATTTTCTGCAATTTCTAGTTTAGTTTCCAAATGACCTATTCTTAACTTTAATTCTGTTACTTCTTGCGTTGTAATTCTATGTAACTCAAGGTTTGGATAGCTACGATTTAAATCCCTTGTTGGTGTTGAAGTCAGCGAGGTGTACTCATTATCCCTATCTGATAATTCTAATAAATCCTCAAACGAATTCTCCGTAGTAATTACAGTTCTAAGTTTTCTCTGTGTAATATTATTCGCGTACGTATCGTCTTCCATCTTTCATTCAAAAAGATAAAATATATTGTAATAAAACTTTAGAAAATAATAGATAGTTGCTCTAGTCGTCAATAGATGTCTCTGTACTCAATTTTTATTGTATTCAAAGAACCGTAAAAATATAAATTATGTTAACTGTCTCCTAAAACATAAACTACAATGTTTTATCGACCGGACATTAACTCTTTATAGTTCTATTTCAATAGATGTCACTAGTAATCCACATAATTTTCGTGCTACTAATTTTGAATAAAAAACGACTTTATTTTCGTTTAAGCTTTTATTTATTTGATTATGCCAACCAATTCAGTGAGAATGACATTTGTAATAGGCTTACTTGAGAGACTTACTGCTTATTAAATGTAGCAATTTCTTCACATTTGTTAATTTCTTCTGATAATGGGAGAAATCGTCACTTGTATGCACTGATGTTACTTTTGTTATTTTTTGATGAAATGTCCATAATTATGCTCAATAACGTTGTCACTCAATATTTGCACTGTTTACATCGCTTTAATACAGAAATTTAATAATAAAATTTAATACGGTACGGTAAGCTTAATGCCTTAAGGCATTCTCTTCCAGCTAACCTTTTGGTGATGCTGAGAAAGGTAAATTGGTAGGTGCATAACTACAAATACTTAAAGCAATTTAACCCGGCGTCATTGGGGTTGGGTCTGTGCGACCCGCCACATTTTATTTCGCTTGTAGTTCGGTTACTATACGTGTGACGTTGCTGCTCTTCTCAATAGCTGGAGCTGTTGAGTTATCTTACACGTCACAAGCAACACGTAAGTCGTGCCACGACTGCAGTAGGAGACACAGGTGCACAAAGTTAAAAAAGGTACGTGAGACCCATCCCCGCAGTCGGTGTAACAATTTCGCGCCGTTTTGTGTAGATATTGTTTTTCTTATTATCTGTGTTTTTATCATTTTTATGTTTGATTTTTCGTTGTTATTTACAATATTATAGCTGGTTAAATAAAGTTCAATGTATTTTATTTGTATTTTTGTAGGTACTTAGTAATAAATAGACCAGCGTTTTCTGCTGCCTGTACCAAAAAATAAAATTTCAAATGATTTTTTTTTTCTTTTAAATTTATTTAGCTACCTACCAAAAAGTGCCAATAAAACGTTAAAACTGATTGTTTATTAATAATATTATATTACATTTAAGTAGAAGAGAAAACTTTTGTTGAAAGATTTAGGGCTTTTTTTTAAATTTTACTGTACATAATTAAAACATAATATAACACTAGATTAAAATTTGTGTTTCATATAATCATATAAATACCCAACAATATAAATATAAATAAATATAATCATTATTATGTATAAAGTATTGAAATAATTTCGAAATTATGAACGGGTCGGTGAGACCCACTCCAACGTCCGTGTAACACTTTTCCACCCCCATGACGCCGGGTTAAATAATAAAAATACACACTACACATAAAATAGAGATATACACACCTCAACAAAGTCTAGGGATATTTTCACGATATTTTGTATTAAGTTGTGAAACTCAAAAAAAATTGGTTTGTTTATAATTCTTTTGATGAAAACTTACATTGTTAACCTTTTTCAACAATTCTAAATTTGAATTTGAAAAAAAAAAATATAAATAAAAGATTTACGCGGCTTGAACGTAGTCGAGTTCGAAAATTTCATTTACCAACAGTAAGTTTTGACTGCTTTTTTGTGTAAAATTTAAGTTTTATAACAATTTAAACGTTTGTTTCGAATGATTAATATTGTGTGCATCAAGCAGCGGCGCCATTTCAACATAGAGGAAATATTAAGGGCAGTAGGCATGCTCCCAGCTGCGGGTACTGAGCATAGTATTGCTGAAGAGATTGGAACAATACAAAATATGAAATTAAGTTTATGGTCACGTTATCGTGCTACTGGTGAAGTGGCTGAAAGATATCACAGCAAAAAGTCTGTCACCACTCAACGACATGATCGATTTTTGCAAGTTCCCGCGAAAGGCAGCCAAATGTTACTACCATGCAGCTGGCTTAGAGGCTCCAGCTCTTGGAGTAACCTCTTGCGGGTGACCAAACTGTCAGAAGAAGTCGGCATGAAGCCCACCTTTATGCTCGCATATCGCTTTTAACTCCAGCAATAAGTTGAGCAAATCGCGCACGATGACTAGAGTGAGGTCGTGAACATTTTCTCTGCAAAGATGACCTGTTATCTGTAGTGGTGTTTACACATGAGTCCCGGTTCGGTTTCCACTCGGATTCACGTAGAGAACGTGCTTGGCGAGTTCCTGGTTGTGATAGCCGTCTACAACATCCTGAGAAAAACTATTCATACCACGATAGAACAATTATGGTTTGGACGGGAATTTGTGTCGGTCGAAGAACAGAGCGCGTTTTGATCAGAAACACCATGACGGCTGAAAATAACTTAACGAGGTGCTAGAACTAATAATCTACCCCCGTAGACTACAATTGGGCCAAATGTTTAAGCTCATGGACGATAACACCCGTCCGCATAAAGCGAGAGTGATGACGAGATGGTTGCAGGGGCACTACGTATCGATTTTATGCTGAACCACTCAATCGCCTAACCTCAAAACCATAAAATACGCGTAGGACATGTTCAAAAGAAGGGCTTTGATGAATTTTCCTGCATAAACTTGCGATGGAAGAGCAACTTTTTTTGTATCCTAGTCGGTCCTGTAACATTATACCGCATCAAGACCTGAATAACTTAATCCAAGCATGAAAAACCGTTGCAGGACCGTTATTTACGGTTTTTTGAATGTACTGACTACTGATTACTCACATAACAGTTAAAAACAGATTAATTTTCGATTATTTTCACTTTTGCTTAAGAAACAAATTCATTGTTAGTTTTAATAATTTTCCAAATTTTTTATTTATTTAAATAAAAAATTATTTACGCAAATATAATACTTTTATTTAATTCTGGATTGTAGCATGATAAATTACCTTTATAAAAATATAAACATGTTGTATGTTATCTTCAATAATTTTGGAGTTAATTGAGTAAATACCAAATATCCCTAGACTTTGTTGAGGTGTGTATATTTGCATTAGGAGCATTACAAAGAGATGCCTATACATGTAAGACGAGACCAAATAAATAAATAATAAAGAAAGAAGGACGCGGCCGTGTGTCTCCCTCATCCTTTGTTATACGCCTCCCTAACTAGGTAAATAAATAATGATGATAGTTGTATGCTACATACTCAAGTATGTTACGTATCCGTGCTACTACGTATTCATTCATCTTTAGATTAATTAGATTGTAATAAGAACAATAAATCTCGTTTTTAGTGATTCTAGTTTCCTTCTTACACCCTCCGATTGTGACTCACGTAATTAGTATATAACCCTTGCTTTATTTGCAATGGTTGCAGCACCTTTTCATAGTCAAATTCACAAAAATATAAATAAAATATCTTACAAATCAAAAATATTATAAACTATTAAAAAAATGTGGCTGAGTGAGTCTTTCGATGACAAAATTCGCAGATAAATGACATAAAAATTAATAAATAAATCCAAAATACCAATTATATTTTATACAAAATAAAAATAACGACATTTACTACATTTGAATACCTATTAATCTAAATTCCTAGTTCTGAATGAACCCAAATACTTTTCAAACATGCTAACGTAAGGTCTTTTACTTTCGTCAGTCTTCGCCGCATTTATATCTTCTAGGAACGCTTGAATTGACTGTGAACTTAAAGTTTCAACTAAATCATCTGAAATTAAAATAAAATAAATTAACTAAGTGTTTTCTTTATTATAATTTTACTAGAATATTTTTATCAAGATAAGATATTTAGTACAAAAACAAATATTTTTAATCTATAGAATTTATTTTCATAGTATGAGCTGGTAGGGTCATGCTGTATTATCAGTCATGCCTAATACCAAAAGGCAAACTCTACCAAAAAGGAAGGTAAAGAAGTTTGAAGGAGGCCTACGTCCAGCAGTGGTCAAGTATTTTGACAGAAATATATGAGAAAATAAATATTTCCGTGTGGTGACAAAGTAAGAATACAAAATGTCACCACCCCATCTCATCCCATGGGTGTCGTAAAAACCGACTAAGGGACTAACCGTGAATATTATTTTTACGAAATAAAAAGAAGGAAAACTTGAAATGAAACCCTATACCAATCCGTCTGGCCAGCGTGGTATTAGTAGGCCAAGTATCCCTCCGTCACGGGAGGAGGCACGTCCTTGCAGTGGGACATTAATGGGCTGTTATGATGAAGATAAAATAAACATTTACCATGTAACTGCGAAAGTGGTTTTTCTGTACCGCCATACTCTTCTGGTAAAACCGAAACAGGTACGATTTTTTTTAAATAATCTTTTTTAGTAGTTACGTTTATATGACCACCTAGTAAAGGATTTAACATTGCTATGATTCCTTCCAGGAATTTCGATTTCGTCAAGTACGTTATACTTTTAACTTTGAAACCATGACCACTCTGAAATAAAATGAGTAACCTTAAATAAAATATTAACTAGGTACTTAGTGCCCGCTTCGTTTACATACAGGACTAGCTGAACCATGCCCACTTCGTTGGGCGGCGAAAAAACGCGTACGTTTTTTACATATCGCTCCTATTAGTCAAAGCGTGATACTATTATAGCCTATGACAGTCCCCGATAAATGGACTATTCAATACATACAGAAAGAATTTTTAAAATCGGTTCATTAGATCTAGAGATTACCCCCTACAACGTCACAAACACACACAGACACACAAACTTTAACTCTTTAAAATATTTAGTATAGATTAGTATTTCGAATAGCTTTTATAAATACAATATCCTTATAATTTGATTCCTATGTGACTAACACATGATGGATAATATAAATAATATTATTATAAAATTTAGTTAAAATTCAGGTTATTCAGATAGTAATTTTCGATTTCTGAAACCATAATAATCAGCAAATATTCAAGAAGCTGTCTACATAAATAAAGTAAATATAATAATATTCCATACTTGTATACTTACTTTAATAGCAACTCTTGCATATTTATGCAAGGAAAATACCCAGACCACATGTTCAAGCCTACAAAGTTATGCATTAAGCGGGAATGGAAGCCGATACCTCTGTACTGTATGTACTACTTACTACTCCACAGAGGTTAAAATATATCGTATTACGATTTACTTACGATTAATACCTGGTACAGTTTTTGTGATTCTAATAAACTTATTTTTGAAAATACTTCACTCGATCCTTCATCTAGTAAGTCACCAATAAAAATATATTCGTCGCAATAATCGTAATGCTTTAGAAATTCTCCCACCTGAAAAGTATAAACAAATTACTTATACTCAATACTCAATCATTTATTGCTTCCATAATGTACCTATTATTTTTAAATATTGAATTTTGTCTATATACACACACAATAATAATATTATTATAGTCTCTCTATCGGAGTTCGTGCTGCATTTTGCTTGACGATCAAATTAATTACTGTTTCCTACATAAATACAGGATGTCCATGACAATGGCGCATCAAAACACGAGGTAGGGGATATTTTCCTACTTAGAATCAAAATATCAACGAAAACTACGTATCCGTTTAAGAGATATGACCATGTCAATTTTCGTGAGTTTTTATGATGAAAAGAGGTTAAAAAGCATAAACATTTAAATGGTCAATTGACATGTTGATTTTTGTTTCTGTTAAACTAAATTATGCCCTACCTTGTGTTAAAATTTATGCGCTATACCTACTTATATACAACCTGTATAAAAATATATCCGATAACGTAAAGTTTTGATTACGTGTTGTAACGAAACACATATTTTTTAACGTTATTTATACTACAACTACCAACTACTATTACCAAGCCTAATGGTAGTCATACACGATCCTTCCTATCGTCCAATCGGCATGACGCTACCGATTGGATCAGTTAGAATTGACCGTGTGAGGGAGTGGATCGGCATGACAGTCAGAATTGATGGCAGATTCAGACTTTTGATTGAGATTGGATCCAGCCTCATGTATCATGCCGATTGGATGATTGGTAGGATCGTGTATGTCCACCATGATACTTACTATTAAGAAATATTTATTTATATCCGAAAAATCAAAAGTTTTGATATCCGCATCTGGTCTTAGCCTTATCATGCAAACTCGGTGGTGATCTGGGGTTAACTTTGGCAATATTCCAAAACAACTGAAAATAAAACAGTTTTAATTTTTTTGATCTTCTAATAGGCCTAGACTACATAGTCACGAGCAATAATATGTACACATTTTACCCCTTTTGTAAAACAGTTATCTAAAGTTCTGCTAATCCAAAATTGAATATTCGGAGATTTTTCGAAACTGTACGGAACCTCTTTTAAATTACGAAATAATTTTGGTATTTTAATGTCTAGATAAACGTGCAGATAGTTTAGAAACTTTTACTATGTGTACATATTATTGCTCATGACTGTACACGCGTTATTATCTGTGTCGTCAAGTCATAAAAGTCAAAAGAGATAGAAGATAGGTATACACATATAAGAATAAAACACCCGTTAGTGCAAGCGAGATAGAAGAGAAATGATATGGCCCTAAGACTCAGATTATAACGCGCGTAGTATAGTTAAAATTCTGGAATGGCGACCACGTACCGAAAGGGGCAGGGATGGCAGATCCCTCTCAAGGTCGACCTAAGATCTGGTAAAGGTTGCGGGTAACCGATGAATGAGGAAGGCAGAGGACAAAGGAAGGTAGAGACGTTTGAAAAAGGCATAAATATGTATAGCAGTACATCTACTACTCAGCCAAAAGAATTATGAATAAAAAAAAACAAAGATATTTATGAATGGACTTATTTGACAACTAGTCGATTGGATTAAAGAAACATACTTACCATTTATTTACATTGAGTAGCAAACTACTTTCTTTAAGATTTGACACTTGGAAATAATGTGGCATCGTTGTACGATAAGTGCATAACTTGTCTATTTGTTGTTTTGTCTTTTGAACTGATCCGTTACAAGAAATCAAACATTTTTCTAAAAAATATCTGCCTGTAACAGGAAAAATGGTTTTAGACTATGTAGTTAGTGCCCGCGACTTCACCTGCGCATGATTAGAAATTCGAGTACCTACAAACATATTATCATTTATCATTTTCAATACAATATATTTATAAATTGTAGCCTATTAGTAGGGGAAGCCGTGTACCGTAAAACAGTACACCCCATCTATTTTTTGAAATAAGTGAAATTTACCACGTTTGGTATGCTCAGCAATCGTTGACCAATCAGAACTAGTTGTCAACCAAAACGAGTCGCCGCGAGCATGCGCGTTTTCAAAATATTTAGTTTCATTGTTTTATAGTGACAATTATCTATTTTTTATGAAAATTTAATGTGTTACAGTAAATTTTGCATCGAATACAGGTAAGTCTAATATTTATTTTGTCTATAATTATGTCTATATACGTATAATTATGTCTATATATGGGATTTCGATCTCGCGCCGGCTAACTTGTCAGCTGTTCATAGTTCTTGTCGCTTTAATTTATTTGTATCTCGAAAAATACGGAGTATTTACGCAAGTTTTTATAAAAAAACTATTATTAAGTGTCTCTGTGTTAAAAATAAACAATTAATTAACTTTAAAATTGTGTAATTCAAGATAAATAAACAAATAATATAAGTGAGCAAATATAAAATCACCGTCATTGTTATTGTGAAAAAGTGTAAGACACGGACGCGTAAGTGCCGCTTTTTGCATGGCGCTTAGGACCTTCTCGTCGCGGTGGTGAGTCAACAAATACATTTACGCTCAGCGATTGACTCTGTGACCTCCTACCAAGAACGAAGCGATAGTATAGCAATAAACGGTGATAACTAACTTACAACTTAGTACAAGCCTAATACTTACTCATATAATTGTTTACATAAAATTAAATATTACCTTTATTGATTTTGCTTCACTATAATGTTGCGCTCACCATCGAATACTCACTATCACTCAGATCCTGATTTAGCAGTAACGGAACCAGGCGCTAAACCAGGCATGCGCAAAAGAAAACAACCAGAATACGATGGAGGTGAAGAATTAATTCGTTTTACTTCTGAGATCAGGATTCGGGACTCATTTAGAAGGCTTGAGTCAAAAATAGACACACGGTTCACAAGCCTCGATGAGAAAATATCCTCTATGCAATCCGATTTGTCTGCGCTTTCCGTCAATTTTGGTGAACTGTCGACTGAACTGAATTCGTTGCGAGCGGATCACAACAACTTAGTTTCAAATGTAGCCACCATCCAGAAAACTCATAACGATGCTTTGACAGGCCTGGAAGAGAAGTACACGAAAATCGAGAAAGTGGTATCAGATTTGGATTCGTCGATGCAGTTTCATTCTACACAACAAACTGAAGTCTTGGAGCGCACTTCACAGTTGGAAAACATGGCCAAAGAGAACTCAATGTCCTCTCAACTGGTTGCCTCCCTTGAAGCAAATATAAATTCTCTTGAGCAACAGGCGCGTAGCTGTAACATTGAGATAACTAACGTACCAGAAAAGAGAAGTGAAAATCTCATGAACATTGTATCATCAATATGTGACCTCATAAAATGTCCCATTACTAAATCAGATGTTGTATCCATACACCGTGTCCCCCATGCCCAGCAAACCAATAATAAACCAAAAAACGTGATAGTTAAGTTTTCTTCGCGGCTGCTCCGAGATAACATACTGAGCTCTTTTCGCAAGTCGAGAATTATAAAAACAGACCAAGTGGGCGTATCTGGAGCGTCACAGGCAATATACCTTAATGAACATCTTACTTTAAAAAATAAAATCCTTTTTCGTGAATGTCGCGAGACTGCCAAGAGACTGGGATATAGGTACGTGTGGGTTCGGCATGCAACAATTCTCGTTCGTAAGTCTGATAACTCTCCAATCACAGCTATTAGGAATATTGATGACATTGACAAAATTCGACGCCGCGAGGCAATGCAATCCGCCGGGCCCTCACGTGCCTAACCTACTGTCGAGTTTTTGGCAAACAAATGTTTCCTACAATAGCGTCTATTGTATCTTTCTCCTTATTATTAACCCATTATTATTAACTGTCGAATACGTACCAACTACTTTTTATTGTATAAATTCATTTATTTTTAAGACCCATGCATTGTTATTTGCCTCCCCAGAATTTCCGTCACTGTTTATTTTAGCAAATTGTACTCAAAACTTAGTAGCCGCTAATGCATTGTTCATTATAACTATAACAGTTATTCACTACAACACCTATATTAATAAACATAATACTAATCTATTGTTATCACCTTTTAATGGATAGTAACATCATATTGTACTATCAAAACTGCAGGGGGTTGAGGACTAAGTTAAATTTACTTTATATGAATATTCTGTCTTATTGGTACGACGTAATTGTTTTTACTGAAACCTGGCTTATGCCCGAAATATCAGATAACGAGTTCATTGATCAAAGGTATTTGGTTTTTAGAAAAGATAGAGAACGTATCGTCATGAATAAAAAAGACGGAGGTGGCGTACTCATTGCTATCCGACGCGACTTTAAAGCCTCTATATTGGATTTACCTTTCATTAACTCATACCCAGAAGGAATAGAATTTTTATTCGTTGAGATTACTGTTAAAAACAAGAACTCATTCGTAAGAAATGTTATCAACGTTACATACATTCCGCCCAAAACCAGCACTCTTAGATATATAGAATACATTAAACTAATTCAGCGGGTATTAAACAATCATGAAATAGATAACCTTATAATATTAGGTGATTTTAATATACCGGATATAACATGGACTAGAAGCTCTTCTCACAAAAACAGTATGGAGTGTTCCACTCATAAAAATAAGGAACTAGTACGTGAGCTTACTAATTTCATGAATCTAAATAATTTAACACAATATAATAATATTTACAATCCACAAACAAGATTATTAGATTTATTAATAACCAATGTCGACTGCTCTGTCCTGGACCCTAAAGGATACCTCACTAAAGTTGATTATTAATAATTACCACCCGCCTTTTGTTGCTATTTTACCACTCAATCTCAATCCTACCTATATGTCTAGCTGCCCTGTGGCGATATACAACTATCATAAAGCTGATTACCTTGCTATAAACAAAGCTATACTGGAGATAGATTGGGATGAAATGGTTGGTGGATCTGCGGCTGTTGATGCGGTTAATATCTTCTATGACAAAATATTCCAAATAGTAAGAATGTACGTTCCAATGTGTACAAAAAAGTCTTCGAATTTTCCAGTATGGTTTTCTCCATCCTTAATACATATATTTAAAAACAAATCAAAGGCATGGGTACGGTGGAAAGCGTATGGGAATAAAACAGATTACGAAACCTTTAGTAATTTCAGAAAAATATTTAAACGAGAATGTGATAAATGTTATAATAAATATATAGAATCTGTACAAGACAACATATGTAAAAATGTAAAATTCTTTTGGAAATATATCTCTAGTCAAGAGCGTAAATCTACCATGCCATCAAAAATGACCAATGCTAGCCAGGTTGCCGATACACCTCAGGATATCTGCAACTCTTTCGCAAGCTTTTTTGAGTCCGTTTACGAACCATCAACGTTAATTCCAGATAATTGGGTTCCACCAAAATCTTATGCTGAACATAGCCATATTGTTAGTAATTTCAACATAGAACTAGGAAAAGTAACAGCTGAACTTAAAAACCTTGACCATACCAAAGGGAAAGGACCAGATGGAATTCATCCCATTTTCTTAAAGAATACATCTTCTAGCATCTCTAAGCCGTTACATATAATATACAACAAATGTCTCTCTGAGGGTGTGTTTCCTGATGTATGGAAGCAAGCTTACATTACACCAATCTTCAAAAATGGATCAAGGCAAGATGTATCTAATTACCGTCCCATTTCCATATTATCTACCTTGTCAAAGGTTTTCGAAAGGCTTGTACATAATGAGCTTTACCCTATAATTCATCCCACAATTATTAAAGAGCAACACGGTTTTGTTAAAGGAAGGTCAACCGTTACGAACCTTATGATATTTGGCAACTACCTTTTTGAAAATCTGGATCGAAGAGTTCAAGTAGATGCAGTATACACAGACTTTCGTAAGGCTTTTGACAAGGTAGATCATGAACTCCTTCTCAATAAAATTGCATACAATGGCATTAGAGGTAATTTACTGCGTTGGTTCTCATCATATATAACGAATCGAAGTCAAAGAGTTGTTATAAATGGATTTAAATCGGACATAATTAAGAGTACGTCAGGGGTCCCGCAGGGCTCTATACTGGGTCCTTTGTTGTTTGTTATGTTTATAAACGATATTAATACTTGCTTTAAGCATTCAAGCTTCTTACTTTATGCTGACGATTTAAAGTTATTTAAAAATATTAGTAACATCAATGATTGTGCGTTACTACAAAACGATCTAGACCGCCTTACAGACTATTGTCAGTTGAATAAACTTCATTTAAGTTTGCCTAAATGTAATTATATAAGTTTTACAAAAAATAAAAATATATTAAAATTTCAGTATCAGTTATGTAATACATCATTAGTTAAAGTTGACTCACTGCGGGATCTGGGAGTACAGTTAGACTCAAAACTTCACCTAGATGAACATGTTCAAAACATCATTAACAAATGTTCACAAATGCATGGTTTCGTAATGAGATCTAGTAAAAACTTTAAACGTCCAGGTACTTATATTTATCTATTTAATACTCTCATTCGGCCTCAGTTAGAATATGCGTCCTCAGTATGGAACCCCTTTTACGAAAAATATACACAGTCTATAGAAAAAGTTCAAAAGAAGTTTTACCGAGCAATGCATTACAGGTGTTTTCGTAGCTGTCCCTCATATTCACTAATTTTAGATAAATACAATATATTAAATATGCAACAGAGACGTCTGCTTCTGGGCGCGTTGACTATTTTTAACCTATGTAATAATAAGTACGATTGTATAGATCTGTCAAACAAAATATGTTACAGTGTTCCGCGCACAGTGCACAAACGTGCAGTGAGGCCAGGTCGTTTATTCGCTACTGCTTCCTGCCGAACGAATGCCGGCCAACGAGCGCCTATATACCAATTAGTAAAAGCGTATAACACACACTTTGAACAAGCTGACGTTTTTGCTCTGTCTGCTGCACAATTTAAAGTTGCTGTTCTTAATATACTTAGAACCAACTCTGTTAATATTTGTAACTAGCGACGAAACAGTGTAGATTTCCGGTGTTTTAGAATACTACTTACTTTTATTGTAACATGTGGATAATGTTGTTGGTTGTACGTTAACTCTTACTATGTATTGATATGTATTACTTATAAGTGCAATGTACAACTGTTTATTGTCCCAAATAAAATAAATAAATAAATATACATTAATGATGACAAATTGCTTATACTGTCTTGAAGAATACGGTAAACGTGGCATGAAGGAAGACTGGGTTTAATATACGGGGTGCAAAAGCTGGGCCCATAAAGGCTGTACAGGGTATGAGTCTGCGTCATAACTCAGAAGACTTGGATGACTTCATGTGCTTGGGGTGTGTCGCTGCATGTTAGATATCGGGACAATATTGTACACAGTATACGGTTTTGTCCAAGTGTCGGGGCAAAATCGGAAAAAGCAGAGGTTCTATTTTTCTTGTTTTTTTTCTGTTTATATTGTGATTTTTTGTAATATATTTACCTAATATTACACCTTAAGAGACTAACTAATTAAAATTGTTGATTGGAAACAAAAGTGTTTTTATTTGTATCATCCAGAGCCTGAGACCCTTAGCTATACGGCTTTGACCCGGTCTCCCCTATGTATAATTCTGATGTTTATGCTTTATTATTTTAAAGTTTCATTTATCCACTTATGTGCAGCAGTGGACAATGGACATCCGTAGGCTGATAATTATGATGATGATCAGAACTCATTTAGTAGTCTTGACGTGAAAGAGTAACAAATATTCTTCAGAACTTACAAACTTTTGCGTTTATATACCCCCGGTTTCCGAATGACTGATCAAGTAAAACTTAACTAATCAAGTGTCTTAACAGTAATTTTAGTCCCCGAAAATAATAGTTTTCAGGAACTAAATTTTAGATCAGTAATTCGGAAACCGGCGGTTAGTAGGATAATTTATTCACTGACGTATAACATTTTTTTTACTTACTATAATTTTTCTTCAATAAGTGTGGCTGCTTTTGTAACCAATCTTCTAATGTTCTAAAAGCATCTTCTCTTTTCTTTAATGTATCTAAATTATTTTTCTTACGTACATATTCAACCGTTTCTTTATCAAAATTTACAACACTATATTTTGGTTCCATTTTTATTATTATTTTATTTATGTTAATTATTTTTTTATTACAATTTTACATTATTTTAAACCGTAACATATGGCGGATATCTTAAAAGTGTAGTAGAGTCTCATCTTTGAAAACCGAAGTTAATTTATTATTTATTTATTGTTATTTAAATGACGTAAAAAATTATTATTATGTGCGTGGGAAGTATATTAATATGTATTATTATTAAATAGATACATCTCAAAATTAATAATAAAAAGACATAAAATAATTAAACTTAATTAACAACTATTTTCTATAATTATATTTGATAATACACATTGCTAACTAGGTGACAATAAGATTAAGGAAGAAATAAAAATAATTTTTGTTATTGTTTTTCTACTATTGTGTGTGTATAATTGTTATATTTTAGTACAATCATTAATCCATATTCTATTAAAGGTGTAAATGAGTATGGCTTATAAAGAAGACGATTTTTTTGTTCGGCATATTGCCCCGCCACATATTATGGCGTATAGCAATGAAATGCATATCGGTTTATTCCTTATAATCTCTAGATAGACAGTTTGCACATATCAAAACTTTCTCTAATGGGAATATACTCTGAAATTAATAATTAAAATAATTGACGACCTCGGTGGCGCGCCGGTAGAGCCAGCGGCTGCCGCGCATGAGGTTGGGGGTTCGATCCCCACGCAGGACAATAATTTGTGAGATCCACAAATTATTGTCCTGAGTCTGGGTGTTCTATGTGTCCGTTAATTGATGTTTGTAAAAGTCCCCGCGACACAGAGCATGATCCCTAGTGCGGGAGTTGTCTTTTATATAAAAAAAAAATCAAAACACGACTCTAGTGATAACCTAAAATCTCAAAACAGCGATTGTCTAATGAATATACACTAATAAAGCAACCAAGACCTCTCGAAATAACGCAGTTTTTGCTGGCTATTGCTTGTTGATCTAAAATAATAAGGTACGTATTAAAATTAACAATATATTAATTTGTAATTTATTTATTAATAATAATGTTAATTTTACAAATTGGTTTTTGATATTACTGAATGCGAAAGGCACAAGGCTGTGTTCTGTGGCGCGTGTTAGGACAGGCCTATGTCCATCAGAGGACTGCGATAGGCTAGTCTATTGATTGATGGCACAAATTATTTAGTCTAAAGTCATAGTTCTAAAGCTTCCAGCTATTCCCATGTATTGATCGTTGAAGACGTCCCGTTGTCTTTTGGTTTCATCAGTCCCAGCAGCTGACATCTCCTTTATGGTGTTAAGTACTGGCTCGGAACTTAGCGTGTTTAGTAAGTCTTCTGAAATTGAATAAAAAATTGATTTATTTGAGATTTTAGAAACAAATTATTGATTTTGGTTTTATAAATATTTGGACTTTACCTATGAATTTGCCGTTTTGTATGAATATTTTATTAGAAGTTTGTTTTTTTATACTAACGTTTTCCTAGTTTTCTCAATAATTATTGAACATAATAGAATGAAATTTGGTATAAGTAAGGGCGCACATTTAAGCTGACTATTGTATTTAAAACCAAGAAAAAAAAACTATCAGGGAAGAAGTTACAAGTTTTAATTTTGTTGTCTTTTGTTAAATATTAGTAATATCCTATATTTCCTAAATAACAAAAATAATTTAAAAAACATATTATTATGTTTTAAAAGAATATAGAGATCAAAAACTGCATATAAAAATAACGTCACTGCAGTGGGACTTTCACGGGACTTTACAGGTTTATGGTAAAGAATGGACATCTAGTAATTATCATTTTTGAATGTTTATTTAATCTCTTACCCTGTAATTGCTCTAAAGGTTTTTCGGTTCCGCCATATTCTTCTGGTAAAATACTACTATTAATATCAAACCATTCTTTTAAAAATTCTTTGTTATTTGAAACTTGAAATCTGCTTCTTACTTTTTCTTTGAATAATGGTTTTATAATATTTATGAAACTTTCAATAAATTTCGATTTTGTTAGGAACAATATTCCACGGATTCTTCCGCCTTGCGCTTCCTATTTTAATAGAACAAACTTTTAGAAATACAATTTATGTACTCACATTTATAGCGGCTTAAAAAGTACTATTAAATTGATAGGTATCATTATTAGAATTATTTATTTAGTTTTTGTTAAATTCAATGGTTTATTCCAAAGTTAGGTCCAATGGCACAATGACGTAAAAAGATACTTAACAAAATAAAATAGAGATCAGACATATTGGAAAGAGATCCTTCGAGGTATTGACCTTTCGAGGTAACGAACCATCGGTGAAGTGTACCGTCGAGGTAGAGACATCGAGGTAATGACCATCAAGGTAACGTTATTCGAACTAGAATATTAAACCCTTTTACTTTTTGTGCAACTGTTAGTATAATGTAACAAACAAATTTTGACAAGTGGAAAATATTTTCGACTACAATTTTAATTCTCTGTATGAAGCCAAGTTCTTATTTTAAAATTACTAAACGCAGTTACCACAAAAATGTACTCGGTAATAGTTAACAATATTATAGAGATGATGCTCTACGAAGCCGAAATTTGGCCGATTGTCTCTTTACAAAAGTCGATGTGTAATATTTACGGCCGGGTACTGTACATACCTAGTAAGAAGGTATATTTAGACAGAAATTGTGACTGAGAAATATAAGGGATCAAACATAGGTTGTATAATGTTAAATACATACCGATACTGGTACATACTGCTGAAGTTCAGTTAAATTAAGTTTCGGTAAAACTTCACTGATGTTTGTATCTAAACAGTCAGCAACGAAAATATATCCTCTATTATAATCTGTATTTTTGAGATATTCACCTATCTGAAAAATAAAGATATCATTTTTTTTTATTTTAATCATATCATCATTTCCCCTGCCCTTATCCCAATTTTTTTTTTTTATTTTAATAATAAAAATTAAAAAAATATTACTTAGGTAAGTGATTTAGCGAATGTTAATGAAACAGTAACTGAGTAATTTAAACCAATATTTTGGACACATTTACTATCTGTAACTTGTATTAAATCTTTAGTAGGTACTTACCTGGTGTCCTGCGTGGGCGACGAAAGTGACGCAACGTACGCGATCAAATCAACGGCATACCCTACTTGTGTAATAAGTGAACGTATATTTCAAAGCAAAATTGTACTGAACTTCTTTATAAGTCAAAAGGTAATGACACAAGTCGCGTGTATCACCGCGTCGCGTTCGTTGCCCACGCAGAACACCGCGTTATAAATTTATATTGTATTCTGCGATGTGTGATTTATGGAATAAAGTAAATACAAAATACTTACAAGCGTTAGATATCTATAAAGATTTACAAAGTCTAAGGACGTAGCTTCAATATTTGGCTTAACTTTTATCACAAACACCCTGTGGCGCTCCTTAGTAAGCCTTGGAAGTAAACCAAAGTGACTGAAATACAATCAAAACATACATTTTGTCCGTAACACTTTATGCATGTGTAGTTTTAAACTAAAACTATAGATTTTAAGGGGGATTCAATAAATATAAATATCAATACTCGAAAGAGTAGCTATACTATATTGTTTAAACCAAGTAGAATCAGACTAAGATTTCTATCACCACTTAATAAATAAATATTCACGTTCACGAACATCTCTACACAGCGCCATTTGTTCCCAAAGTAAGCTAGGCTTTTAATTTAAATGATAATATCAGTAATGCAAAACTAACTTACTAAAAGAAGATAAAACAATATTAAAGAATAAGATCTCTAGCGACTCGTAAAAGTCTGAAATTAGGAGCATTTATATTCTAAACTTAGAAATATGAAAATCCTAATGAAAAGAAAAAGAAACAGTTTGCACGTACCATTTATTAGCAGTTTCCATCAGTATGCTATCCCTTACGTTAGAGATTTCAAAAAACTTCTTATGCATTGTTTTTAACGTGCACATTTGATCTAATTGAAGTTTTGCTATTTCTATAGATCCTTTAGTTGTTATAATACATCTTTCGAGATAATTTCTGCCTGAAAAATAGTGATAAATTTTTCCATTAAGTCTAATCATAATTCTGGGCCTTCATTGAGAATAAAACGAATGATCGTTTATTTGCTTGAACCATGGTAACATTAAGTTGTTAAATTGACATTTTAGTACAGTACATATTTCATCAGCAAAAGCAGGTATGCAAATATTTAAAACATTGGAGACAGTGACTTTATCATTGGAAATGCCATTAATAAAAACACACTGTTCTTTTAATACCATATTATTATATCCTTCTGAATGTGTGTTTTATGTCAAGTTTTCCTTTCTTTTTTTTTGTAATAGGAGGCAAACGAGCCAGCAGGTCACCTGATGGTAAGTGATCACCGCCGCCCATTCCTTATTTTCTTCCTTATTTTTGTTTAAAATAATATCTTTACTTTCGAAGTCACACTGTATTCGTACTAGGCACACGGTATCATTATTTCGTCAACTAGTTAAGCATGTGATATCTTGTTTCCTTCTTCTTCTCAGTCAAATGATGTTCCTTCTCTGTCCTGTTCATTGTGAGCGCAACCTTCACCAGATTGTTCGTCTATTGTCTAAAGCCCGATTTACACATCGACAAACACAGCATTTAAGTAGTAAGTTGATGATTAAGTTGATTTGAATATATCTCCATCCTATTTCTTGGCGAGTTAATTTGGCGAGAAGCGAGGGGCGGGCTACTTTGTACTTACAAACTAAACAACTTAATCAGCAACTTACTACTTAACTCGCTACTGTACTTTTCAATGTGTAAATCGGGCTTTAGGTACTAAATCATCTAGCTTATAATAATTTACTTCATTGTAATTGTATGTATCATGAATACAAGATTATCTGTATTTACTTAGGTAACACTTAGGTTATAAAGTTTAATTAATTAATTTCACACGATATCTCTGATTGTTAATATAATAATTGATGAATAAAACAAGGTCACTTTAAACTTTACTACGCCATCTTACTAACATTGACAAACCGAAATATTATGAAGTACTTCAACTTTGTATTCAAGGTACGAAAGAGTTGTTTGATAATTACCAGCTATGCAAATAAATAAATATTCCTCACACATTCACACAACGTCATCTAGTCCCAAACTAAGCAAAGCTTGTACTATGGGTACTAGACAACGGATAAACATACTTAAATGCTTTTTTTGTTAATACATACATATTATACATTATACATAACATATTTATTATATATCTTTTGAATAGTGACTTAGCAAAAATGGGATGAGTTTATGATCACAGCTCTTTCAAAGGCTTTGATCGAGAATTTTTTTAAGTCTAGGTCAACGTATTCGTGTTATTAGTAGTTTCCTGTCCGTGTTATTAAAAGTCTACGTTTCGCGTCTATAAATTGCAATAGGATATTTTAATGGTTGTGAGATTGCATAAGGTCGCGACGCAATTAGACATTGAATACATAGTTATATTGAGGCATGTAATATTTTTAGACAACAATTTTAACATTAGTATTGAAAGAAAGAAATATATTTATTCAGACCTATTGAGCTCGTGACGTATTACGATATGGCAATGTTTGCCGGTAAACAAATGTTATAGGTGGAACAAAACCTTTACCTAAGTACCTTCTTTACAAGGTAGAGGCTATTAAAGAATTTTTATTTATTTATTTGGATCAATATGACATCTGACACACTATTATACAAAAACTTTGAGATATAGAGAAGGTAAGAATTTGACTGGACGCCATGACGAGAGGTTGAGCTGTCATTTATATTATATTTTTTACAAATTGATTTTTCGAAGATTTTGTGATGCAGAAGAGATGCAGTTTTGTTTTGCAAGTTCGTCGTCAGTAAATTAATATGAATAAAAATATGCAAGTGATTGGTGAATAGCTGGTGGCATTGTGGTCCTGCTGTTCCTGTCTCCATTTTACGCGTTCCCGTCAAGTTCTCAAGAAAGACAATGAAAAGTGAAGCATCGACTTTTTAATGTTATTTTTTATGTTACTTTTATACTTACTTTTACTTATACTGAATGTAATATCTCTCACTTGACACTGGCAAAATATGTAACTATGTTCATGAGGCCAATAATAAATAAATACAATAGAGAAGGTATTTATCTAGAAGTACACCGTTTTTGCCTGCGATGATATGGTTGAAATTAAAAGCTGTCAAAAGTTCATTAAGTAATTTTAATTTCTACTTACCAAATTGTTTAACTGTAAAATGCTCTTGCTTCGAAATCCAATCTTCAAATATCTTGAAAGCTGCTTCTCTCTTTTCTTCTGTATCTAAATTATATTCATTTCGAATAGCTAAAATATCATCTTGGTTGAATTTCATAAGTTCGTATTTTTGTTCCATTCTGCCGTCAATAGCATAGTTGCAGTAAGTACGCTTTATATAGTTTTGAGAAAAACGCGGTTAAAGTTTTGGGTTGAATTTTCTAAATAAATCCTTTGTTTGAAATCGGATCACGATGGTTGATACCTTAAATTATAGAAGACTTCAGCACCTATCTATAACTTATTAAAAAACTAAAACTGAATAATTGTAAGAAAAAATAAACACATTATTGTTGTTATGCTAAGTATTTCCTAAAGGCTCTTTGATAGGGAACACTTAGCATAAGTACAGTACAAACCTTTGCCTCATTATAAGTTTGTAGGGTTACTTAGCTTAAATACAGTAAGTGTGTGTTTTACTGTATTTAAGCTAAGTAACCATACAAACTTATAATGATTCAAAATTTTTATATTATTAGGTTGCAGTGATAATAAAACAACTAGTTAATGGTTTTAACATTGTATTTAAAATAAAGAATGTAGCATATTATACTCTCCAAGTACAACTTGAAACTTGAGCTTAAATCACTGTTTACAATATTGACAAACGAAAACAGTGTCTAGTTCTTGTTTTGTGACGAACAATTATCTGGCCAAATCACCAAGTGACTTTTATTCCGATGGTGTATAAAAAAGCTCTGAATGTTGACACAATGTCATAAACATTTCGGCCTGAAATCGCTTCATGCCATAAGACAGCGTAAGGATTATTTTCTTTATTAGATTTACATAAAGGAGCAAACGTTTCATAACGTAACGCAATAATTCGAGGACAGAATATTGATTCTTTGTAGCTGTCCATGCGAGGTAGCATTACCACCTTTTGAAGATCTAAACACACTTAAACGGTGTCATTATACACTTCTCATCAAAAAAATCGAAACGGTCTGCAAGTTTGTGTTTTGTATGGATTATGAGAAAAATGTGTATATTTAGGAATACGTGTTATATGACATTTAATAGGGAATTTAATGAGGTTTTCAAATAATAATGTAACGTTCTAAATTCAAATTAAATTTTCGTATATTTTGTGTTTTGTTTAACAAGTCGTTTTTACCCTGTACGTAGTTTGACGGAAATTGATAAAATTACGCACATACATGAAAAAAAAAGCTAGGAAGCGTTTATTGCCCAAGGTCTCATTACTGCTTCTGTACGGTTCTTCATCGATCGGATGAGAGTCACGATAAAATATAGTGGCGTTCTGTTCTATTCCTCTTGGATTATACTTATTTTACAGCTGGCTAAGTGTTTTTAAGGCATGATCTCTTGCACTAATTCGTCTTTTTTACTTATTGCATAGATGGTAAACCGGATTCATGTTCGGGCTTCTTGCTGGCCAATCAATAATAGAGATATCTACTACGGAATCATAATCTCATACGACGCTCGCTGTGTTTGCCCTAGCATCCTTGTGCGTAAATGTAAAACCGCGGTCAATAAAATGTGCATAGGGTATAACATGAGCTTCAAGACACTGTTCAATGTCCCTATGACTTAAATAAAGGCAGACGTGACCCAAAAACAAAGACAAACTCTGTCTTGTCGTCGCCGCTAATTTCTCCCCAAATAGTCCACGAACCACCACCATGGATGACCTTTTCTTTCAATCCAGCATAGTGCAAAGTATTCTCCATCTCTTCTGTAGACCTTAGTCTTTCCATCCTTACCATACAGTATAATTTAACACTCTTTAGAAAGGAGAAATTTGTTCCACTAGATGTATGACCATTTTAGGTAATTGCGTGAAAAGTTAAGACACGCTTTTCGATGATCTGCAGATAATTCTTCATATTTGCTGGCTTGTATGGTAACAGTTTACGTTCCTTCAACCTTCTTCTAATTATAGAGTCACTTATATGTAGCTACCATAGGTTCATCATGAAGCTGCTGCTGCGGTTGAAAGACATTAATGCGTAGATTTTGGAAGGAAGTTGTAACTATAAATCGATCTTTTCAGTCAGAAATCACCTGTTTTCTGCCAGATCACTAAGGGCACGTGAACAAACAAGTCTTTTTTTTTTTTTTTTTTTAAAAGACAACTCCCGCACTAGGGATCATGCCCTGTGTCGCGGGGACTTTTACAAACATCAATTAACGGACACATAGAACACCCAGACTCAGGACAATAATTTGTGGATCTCACAAATTATTGTCCTGCGTGGGGATCGAACCCACAACCTCATGCGCGGCAGCCGCTGGCTCTACCGGCGCGCCACCGAGGTCGTCGAGTCGTCGAGGTCGTCGAGTCTCTTGAAAGCGTTTGTAGATTCTATGAAAATATAACTGGCTTAGATGCAATCTTTCAGCTGTTACACGCTGACTAAGTCGAGAATTCAGCAATGCCACCACTTGGCGGTTTTTGCGGGTGAAAATCGCATGGATGCATTAATAAGAGGCGCGAGGAACTCTGGAAGCGAGTTACGGGTTATTAAATAAACGCTTCCTAGCTTTTTTTTCATTAACGTGCGTAATTTTATCAATGTCCGTCAAACTACGTACAGGGTAAAAACGACTTGTTAAACAAAATACGAAATCTACGAAAATTAAATTTAAATTTAGAACGTTAAGTAACATTATTATTTGAAAACCTCATTAAATTCCCTATTAAATGGCATATAACACATATTCCTAAATATAGGTACACATTTTTCTCATAATCCATACAAAACACAAACTTGCAGACTGTTTCGATTTTTTTTATGAGAAGTGTATTTATGTTCTTTTACGTTTTCCTTATCTAATTTGTAAGCCTTTCTGCTGTCTGTATAGCTTTGGCGATGTATAACATAATTATTAAGTACATGAAGCACAAATTGTATTTGGAGTTTGTGACCATTGTGATCCGATTGCAAACAAAAGATTTGTGTAAAAATTTCGATCCAAAACTTTAACCACCTTTTTCTCAAAACCCCGCACCCTCCCCGCGCCATCGTAGTAGTGTATGTAATATTAAATTATGTAGGTATTCGGGGAACAGATTATTATATAATTTATTATACTTCACTGTTTGTAATAAAAGAGAAATTGTACGACTTTTAGTTACAATAACATATTACGTTCACAGTGAAGCAACTTTACTGCAGTATATTCATGACGTGGCATTATATCGCAGCTATGTAGACATGCAAGACCTAGACAAACACTTCTTATAATTAGTAGTAAGATCATATTATACGTATGTTCTGCTTAGTATGAGTACAGTATAGCTAATTTACTGTCCACGTGATTTGTGCATCTGTCCGCTATCGCTATCCTGCTGTCTAAACATGAACACAGGATGGCTACATACTCTCTGTATAATAAGTAACCATTACGTTAGATTTGATTACGTTGCTTAACATAAATTCAATATAGTATCATACTGTCCTTGTGGTAAGTATTAAGGAACCAACGCTAAGGATCAATTACTAAGCATACATGCAGTATCGCTGCATACTGTTTGTAAGACTAGATACACACTTAGTAAATATTGGGAAGCTGCTTAAGATCAAAACAGTATATCTTCTTAAAGTTTTTATGATTGGCCTATATTCTATTTTTAAACTGTTAATGACCAAACATATTAGCAGTATATATGTCATACTGCTCTTATGCAGTGAGACTCTAAATAAAACTTTTGCCGTAAGTATACAGACTGTAATCATGCTTTGTGATGTAAAAAAATTGGTCGACTTACTGCAAATTTCTAATTGTTAACTTTGGATTAAAAAACGATACAAATAAATGAGTTAGATACAGTTGTAGATCTCGTTATCGTGATCACGGCTGTATACCTAACTCAATTTTGACAAAAACCCGACTTACTGTAACTATGCTATTGACGGCAGCATTGTTACAAACAAATTACAATTTTTCTCGTGACCTCGACTAGCTGTCAATGATGTTAAAATAACAATAGGTAGCAGCGATGTTATGAACAACTTAGTTTCCACTCAAAAACTGAATACTTAGAATAAAAAGTTAATTAATTTTTGCTAGATTAAGCTAGCGTCTTGTTCGCAACGTTATGAATTTACAATGATTGTTAAAAGATTTAAATTTATTAATTGAAAATTCTTTAACTTACCTCGCTATTTTATACTCGTATTTTATCTTATTGTTTGATTTAGTAGATTTAGTTTTTTTTTTGTTGATTAGTGGGTAATAAATCATAATGATTGAGATAGTACAGCTCAATTTTGAGATTTTTTTTAATTCCTAAGTAATTGTATAATATAAGTTATTAAAGTAAGTATAGGTTTTACAATAATAGGGATTGCAGTGTTGTGATTTTTAATGCCAATCCTATCTTATCCTACTAATATTATAAATGTGAAAGTTTGTGAGGATGGATGGATGTTTGTTACTCTTTCACGCAAAAACTACTGAACGGATTTACTTTTAATCCCTAAGTCACCTTTTACGACAGTAAAGTAATGAAAAAGGGACTAAAAATAAAAACTGTCACAAACCGATCTTATTCAGTCGCCGGTGTCGTAAAAATTTCGTCAATTCCGTCACAGAGACGTCTAAAATTAAAGTCACAAAATAAAATACATCATAAAGTTAGAGGTTCCGAAAGTTATGTTATATAAATGGTAGTATTGTTAAGCATCTTTATAGAAGATGAAAAACAAAAGATGTTTTAGTTTTAGTACACAATCAGTCTTTATTATTCAGATCACAATTTTTGCCTAATTAATTTTAGGAACTTATTTTTATTGAAATTATATAATTCTAAACAAAAAAACTAAAAAAATATAATATTCTTTAAATATTTATTAAGATAAAAACAAATTAAAAATTTCAACCTAAATAGAAAAAAAACTGACAGTTTTTTTGATCTGATTGGGCCAATCAGAACTATTTTCATTGGGGTAATTTACAGTCTGTACATATTACTTGTATAGAACAAATAAGACACATTGGCGTATTGCGTTTGTAGCAAAAGTAGTTTGTTCGTATTTTTAGACGGCTCGAACATAGGACAGGTTTTCCGAATTATACCTTGCATGTTTGGAGGCTGTACAGGTGAGGAGGCATAAATATAGGGGAATCCGTTCATTATAGATCCGATACAGCTCAGCTTCATTTGAAGTAGAAATAATTCTCGCGCAAGTAAAAGTAAGAAATTCTGTGATGACCATATAAATCTATTTCTACTATAATAGTAGCGGAAAGGCTCAGATGTCACCCTTTTACCAGGATCCTGTTCATATGTACCTCCATCATCCTCTTGACTATCTTGTTCAATTTCAATCAGAAAACTGGTAATAGTTTGGATAATTTCAGATTCTTGTAGTGTTGAAACTTGATCTTGTTCCCCTTCAGATTGTTCGGAGTCTGATTTATGATCATTCTCCAGTACAAAGTCTGGATCAACCACATCATCGTCAAAAACACTACAGTTATCGTCACTCTCGTGACCAAGATTGTCAACTTTACTACAGTGTCGTGTGCCTTTATCAAATATCAGATCTTCCATTTTTCTAATTGGTAATTTTTTGACATGACTATACAATCCTTACTAAATGCCCTAACGAATGTCGGTAGTTTCAGTTTTTTAATGTAAATACGGAAGAAGTGGTGAGTAGTCAAAGAAAAATGCTCAAAAATGTATGGACACCGTCCCCACTTTGTAGCACTTTAAGATATATGTTAATCGAAAGGTATTAATCATCTCTCCATTTTATTGTATGACAGCAAAGCTCAAATGTGTATCCGAAAAAAGTTATATCGACATAAAGAAACCGAAATCAGTCACAATGATAATTCAATTATTGTTCATAATGTTCCTTTTATTTTAATTAATATTGTGGAATGAACTTATTCCGAGTTTTGAAATGACTCCCGCTTTTTGTAAAGTGGCCATGGACGGTTTTTAGAAGTTTTCAAATACAAATATCTTCATAATCGCAACTTTTTATAACATTAATCAGTATTTTCAGTGTCAATTACAATATTGTCCCAGGCACTGGCTGGCCCATTGAAATTGTCTAAATCCCTTCCCATACCAAAGTACCACACGATACTGATGACATGCGCGTAAGCACCAGCTGTTCTTATAGCAGTTAAGCATGAACAATAATATGCCTGAATGGCGTTTATATCCTGTGCGTTATTTCAATCCAATTAAATATCTGTAATAGGTCGCATTTGACCTATGTTTGGATAAAATTCGACCCCTCAAAAGAGTGCAATCTGCCGTGTTTATACCGTATTGGTTTATAATTGGACTTGGAGTAGCACAAACTTCTATGTTGCAGACGCCGCAACGTAAATGTTCGCTAACATAGGAAGCTGCTAGTTTTAACTGTGATAATTATGTCCCCAAACTAAACAAAATAATATCCTCGTTTGATAATTCAGGAACGTTACATTTATGGACATTGACTGATGAGCAGTCAATATTCTGAACGTACCCCGCTGCCTGTAACGTAGTTACCCAAGTCATTGTTGATGTGAATTCTGCAATGAATTCGTTCAACGAAGTCTGTGGCATAGACACTGTCATAAAAAGGCTCCCTGAATGTATTGAGAAGCTCTCCAGCAATTTGGAAGTCTGTGAAGAGATGAAGAAGTGTATTATTAAATACTACATTCCTGAACATTTTAAAATCACCTTTAAATGTCCCGTAAGCTCTCCAGCAATTTGGAAGTCTGTGAAGAGATGAAGAAGTGTATTATTGAATACTACATTCCTAAACATTTTAAAATCACCTTTAAATGTCCCGTTTATGGCCTCAATGATCCAACGGACAAATTGTTACTAGACGGGATTTATTTAGTTATTCATTCGTAAATCTGCATCCAACGCCCTCAGCGAGTGGTTCTAGAAATGGAGGATAACAGTCAACCCCGAAAAAAGCCAAGCGTTGATGTTTCACAAGAAAAGGAGCCACAAAACTCTCTCGGCAGAGACACCGCTCTCACCTCTGGGATGGCTCTGCACAGTACCTTCTAGATGCTCTTGATCGGTTACAGAGGCGAGCTGTGCGTATCATTGGGTGCCCAGAAGTATATAAATCCCTTGAGCCTTTACAGCTGCGTAGGGACATCGCCGGATTGGCGGCCTTCTATAGCCTGTACCACGGCGAGTGTTCTGATGAACTTTTCCATCTGATTCCACCCTCTCCTTTCTTATCCAGAACAACACGTGCCGGACTTAAGTGCCACCGCTACACTGTAGAAACCATACAAGTCCGAACAAAGCGGTTCAGCACTTCGTACATGTGCAAAACCACCAAACAGTGGAACTCTTTGCCAGCCTACATGTTTCCTTCAAACTACGATCCTGTTTGCTTCAAGCGTGGCGTGAAAAAGCATCTTCTGAAGCCGCCATAGTTGAGACATTCATGCCTCTACAAATATTGTAGCTGGCATGGTGCTCGCCATTCTTGGACTCTAATGGATGCGTAACATCAGGCAACATAGAGTCATTCTGGTAGGCCAATTTAAAAAAAAAAAGTCAAGATGTTCAGCTCCCCGATCCCTTAGACGAGGGAAGCCAAACACCTTGGAGTCATACTCGACGATAAGCTCTTGCTCCGTCCCCACCTAAACATGGTTCGCAAGCGGGGCTCATTTGTGATGGGACGGCTGCACATACTCCTTAGGAAGGAGTCTAAGATGTCGATCCGCAGTAAAGTTAGGATATACGAGACTTGTATTAGGCCAATCATGACGTACGCGTGCGTAGTTTTCGCCCACCTTGGGCCACACAGCAGGATCCATAGGTTACAAACAGTTCAAAATAGGATCATGCGAAAAGCGACGGGAGCACCGTGGTTCACGCGTAACGGGGATCGCCACATCGATTTCGAGTTGCCGACCATCCACCAACACATGAAACTCTGTTCCCGTCGCTACTTTGAAACGGCTGCCACTCACCCCAACCAACTAGTGGTTGAGGCATCCGGGTACATCCCCTCTAGAATATCCAAAATTAGAAGACCTAGACATGCTCTCGAAGAACCGGGTGATAGGATCGCGAATAATCGCGATCGCTCAACGTAGAGCTCATACGGCTCGCGAAGCAACAACAACACGTCCGCGGTTCCGTCCTCGCCGACGAGGCAGGAATATGCGCCGCGTTTGCTCCTAGAGGGCGTGCCTTCCGCAGATCCTGTTAGTCGGTGACGGTCCAGGCATAGGTTCGTGCCCTTAGGGGGTGCCCCTGAGGCATGACACTTAAATGTCCTAGGGCCATCCGCCCCATAGCCAGCGTGAAGTAGTAAATGTCCCAGGAGACAAACTACTCGTGCTCACAAAAAAGAAAAAATCGGGTCATTGGGCATATACGGCGCGTAATAATAAATAAATAAATATTTTTTTTATATTTTGCTTATATTCTACACTGTTAACTATGTATTTTATTGGCTATCATTTCGAAAAAGTACAATAAACAGCAACATAATTGTGACTCATTTCGGTTTCTTTAAAGCGATATAACTTTTTTCGGATACACATTTGAGATTTGCTGTCATACAATAAAATGATGAAAATACTAAGGCCTTTCGATTAACATAGGTTTCAAAGTGCTACAAGCTGGGGACGTTTTGAGCATTGTTCTTTATGTTATTATTGATGCGTTGAAATCAGTAGCGTACACGAGTAAGTTCAAAACCATATTTACATGTTATAAACAGTGTTAATTATTGCAAAAATAACTTTAAATCAATAATTAACAATTGTAATTGCTAAATTGTCATAAAAAACTAGGTGAAATGTCCGACATTGGTAAGTTATTAAACATATTACCGATACTGGAAAATTATAAGAATGTCGAAAGTTTGACTAATTTAAAAAAAAATACATCAAAATACATGTTAATTTTTTAATATGAGTCAGATAAATTAATAAACTTTGTATTTGAAAACTGTCAATGTGCTCTTTTTGGCGATTTACGAGATATTTGGTTTACCGATTGGTCAACTCTCTGAAGATGCTCTAGAAGGAAGGCATCGCATACAGTGATTTGCATTTTTGCAAAACTTCTAGATCACATAAATAAAGATTTAATAACCATCCTATTGTTAACTCTGACTATCTGATCCAATGATTTCAACAATAAGATCTAGAAATAAACAAAAAAAAAGATGTAATCGATCATTTTAAATAACTATTTTATGTGATTTTTTTTATTTTCTTGTGCTTTCTTACCCACCTTGTACACAAACACAACAAAAAACATACATCAAAAATCCGATTTATGATAAAACGTTCTATGGACTCGCGACACTGTGCAGCGTCGACGAATTTGAGCTAACAAAAACACATGCTTCCAAAACTGGTTTTTTCAAACTTGTTATTAAAGCCTCACAAGAGAAAAAGAAGCATAATATATACACTCGTAATATCAAGGTAACTTAAGTTCTTTGTTATAATTTTACCTCACTTGACGTGTTTTAAGTAAATATTGTAATAATGGATAAGTTAAAAGATCGTCTTTTAAAAATACCTCAAAATGCAATTTTGGAAATAAGAAAAATACATGATATTGATAAACCAGGAAGATTGGACGAGGCTTTGGACTTATTAGAAGATTGGATTAAGAAACAGGATCATATTTTAAAAAAGGATTTTGGTAAGTGAGTTTATCATTATCTCGCAAGACCGATTATATTTAAAGTTTCTGAGTAGAGCTATTTCAAGTGGACAGACATTATTGTCAAGGTTGGGGGCAACCGATGAATTAGGGAATACAGAGGGCTGAAGAACGTGGAGATTTTTAAGGAACCCTTTGTCCAGCAGTGGGCGTCTTCTGTTGTTATATTAAATAAAATAAAATAAATATTGAAATTACTTATTGTTATCAATTTTATAGCTCTAGTTTTGAGCTCTTTTATTAATTAGAAAGTACTATGTTTTTTTTTCAGAAAGACGCTATTTAGAAAGTACCCTAATATCAGTAAAAGGTTCTGTAGAGAAAGCAAAGAAGCAAATTGATAAACTATGTACTTACAAAACGTTATTACCGCATTTCTTCACGAAGTCGAATGTTGGAAGGGAATTAAAAGAGTACAAAAAAATAGGGTTAGTATCTTTGCAATAGGTCTGGTCTAATGTCTATTTTTTTTTCTACCATTCCAGCTGTCATATGCTAGGGACTCCAGTAAGCTCATAACGCACGCACTGTTGAGTGCTTGCCAGCGTCGACTATGTGTTTATTATTTATAATGTTTGGATCGCCAAGAAACTAAGTGGGTGGCTACCAGTCAACTGTGTTTTTAACCTTCAAGCGGGCGCGTGGTCATTCGTAACCTAAAAGACCTATTGTATGTATATTACAGGGATTTAAAACACGAATTAATTAACAATCATTTATTACTTGTTATTTATACATATTATCATTATAGTAGGACTAAATTTAACGAAAAAAATTAATTTTAACTCGGCTTATTACAATATTATAAAAACAAAAACTTAACTTAAATTTACTTTGGATGAAAAAATCAATTTGACAATACACAATCTTCTTATATACCTCTAACTAGCTTTATGTAGTAAATAAACAATCAAAATAACAAAATAAGTTGGCTACATGAGATTAAATAGTTAAAATTACAGAATTTATTATGAATTGGATCTAGTTTTCTTCAGAATCAGTTGCATATAAATCCTCTAAATTCGCGTGTGACACTCGCAAGGTACCTGCAATATACAGTAACCCAAATAATGCTCGAATTTCAACAGCAATAATCTGTTTGCAATCACGAGGTCTATCATACGATGTGTATAAATTCATTTATGTATAAATTCATTGGTGTGTATGACAATTTTTTCAATAATATCTTCACTAATAAATAAATTCCAGGCATCCACAAACGTTGTCACCCCTACGCCATTTCTCCGAGTACCAGCACTTTCCGTAAGAACATTTTGAACTTGGCGCCTCACTCTGTTATTGTTAGATTTTTGCCACTTTGTTACCTTATCACGCCCCGTAAAATATGTGCATAAATCTGAAAGAGGCACATCCTCTTCATCTGAATCCGAACTGCTTGATTCTTCAACAGATTGAGTTTCCTCTGGAACTAAAAGGTGGTCGGAAGCTTCTGAACCTTGGTCACTAAGCTCCGATTCACTCTCCTCATCTTCCCGTTCTATTTGCGCAAGTATTGCACTACTATTTAGTGGTCTACGAGCCATTTTGATATAAAAAAACACAACTACTAACCTAATTAGATGATATTTTAAAAATTAATATCTCGCGTTGAGCGTCGCGCGTAACCTTTTCGACGACAGGCGCGTGGTGTGCTTTCGACGCCTGCGCCGCGACTTAAGTAAATGTGATCTGTGCGCTCCAGGGAGCGCGGGGAAGTGAGGTAAAATGTTTATTTAGTGCATAGTCAAACAATGACAGGCTACTAGGAATGTTCAGAAATAACGATATTATGAATAAGGGGGTATTGACTGCGGTCGATTCGACGCCGCGCGACCGCTTGAAGGTTAAAAAGATATCCTACAAACCCGGCTTACGTGCGTCGGATATTAAAAGATGCATGCCTTTGTAAGATACTTTACAAACTTAATTAATATAGATTGTCAAGAACTCTGTAATTTTTAGGGTTCCGTACCGATTTTGAAAAAACGGAACCCTTATAGGATCACTTTGTTGTCCGTCTGTCTGTCTGTCTGTCATGACCATTTATCTCAGGAACGCTTGGAGGTATCAAGTTGAAATTTTCACCAAATACTAAAGTTTGTTGCCTCTTAGGCCCAGATTCAGAGTCGTGACTTTACTTTAAGTACTTCAAAGTAAAGTAAACTTTTCATGCGAAAGTTTACTTTGATGTTTTTCAAATTCAGAGACAATACCTAGACTTTGCTAAGCAAAGCAAAAGCAAAGTACGCTATATAAAGTAAAGTAAGCGTTTGTTCAGCTACACGCAGCTTTTACATTATTATTTTATATTCTAAAACATGTAACCGATAAAACGAATTAATATAAACTAGTAAACTTGTCAAACTGCAAAAATCGCTAGGCTTTATATATAGGCTTTCAAAGTTTTTTTTATCTAAAAACATCAATTTAAATGTTATTCTTTTTCAGCTGTCATGACATATTAATGCAAAACAAGTTTGACAAACAGTACTATTAATATTTATATTATATTATATTTATATTTATATTGACTTATTAATATTTTTTTCATAATGATTTTCGAGTCTTTATTGGCCATAGATTTGTATGAATGAGTAATCGTGACATTAACTAGACCCATTTTAGGTTTGTTTACCTAATTTCTCACGCCCAGATGAATAGAGTATAGATTTGTTTTGATTTGTTGTTCACATTCGTTTACGACACAACTTCTGCTTTTCTGGACTTAATTAAAGAAAGATAAGAAAAGAAAAGAAAAGCACAATTGGTCAGAAAATAAAACAGAAATGTTTAATAAATGCAAATATTGCTAACACAATGGCCTCTTTTTTTAAGACGTATAGTTATGCAAAGTTTACTTTGGGAGCAAAGTCAACCTTATCGTCGACTTTGGCTTTGCGAAGTAAAGATCAGTAGCGGAAAGTAAAGTTCGAGTTTGACAGGACTCTGAATCTCGTTTTCGTATCAAAGTCGATCTTTCCTTCAAAGTAAAGTCAAAGTGCGGTCTCTGAATCTGGCCCTTAGTGCTGTTAAAAAAATCAAACTGCTCATCTAACGCAATCAAGAGATATATAAGAGGGGTAAGGGCAAAAACCTACAGGGTACTTCCCTACAAACTTGAAATTTGGCATGAAGCAAGGTCTTATAGTACATGTAATGGGAAAATTCCGAAAACCTTAAATTTTTACTTCAATCATATTTATATTTTGATTTCATAGAATTTTGGCGGGAAAGCTGAGTCATTTATACATATTTGTTAGTTGTTGCCCGCGTCTCAACTTACTTGCATGTTGTTTATCGATACCCATAATTGGATTTATCCTTTTCCGAATTCTGGTTAAAATCAATCATAAGATAACTATTAACTATATCTTATTTTATACCTGTCATATTTGCTAGCCTGCGGCTAAGCCCACCCAAGCATGTTGTTCAGTGATATAATCCTAAAACCAATAGGTAATAGTGCCGGTGGTGTCTTTCTGGAGCATTGGTGCCGTATTCATAATGGCTCTGGCTCTGATGCTTCAGGAAGGTACCTACATTAATTATTTTAATTTTAACTATTAATCTTACCTTTTTTCAATAAGAAGTACAAACATAGTGTATTAAGTTGTAATACTAACAATCTAAGTATGGAATTTTTTACTGAAATAAATGATATAATATAAAAAATTTCAAAATCATAACCTGTTTCAGTAGTTATTTAAAATCTTAGCTCCTATTTTAGCAATATTACATAACATTTTACAGCAAACAAGGTCATATAAATAATATTTAATTGTTTTATTTATTAATAATAATTATTATGATGGCGTTTGTGGTGTTAATGTAATTAAATTAATTTCAGAGAATATAAAAGCACTAACACGTCTTAATGTTATTTATTTATTTCTTTGTTTTTGTAAACTGATGGACTCATAAACTACATCAAAGTTCAGGTTTATTCTAAAAGGATTTTTTATAATAAGTATGCAAACTTTTTATATTAAATTATATAAATATGGAAAGACTGGCTCTTAATCTTAAAAAAAAATTAAATTTAAAAATAGAACTGCAGTAAAACAAATGAATATAGCCGGGAAAAGAAAATTTACCCGTAAGTATCAGATTTGCGTGTTATTTACAGCAAAGTTTTAAATTGATTCTTATGATTGTCAATTGAATTATTGTTACCAGCATAATTGTTGGGTTAGTTTTTTAACACATCGAGAGTTTTTGAACCATAATATGGATACTTCGTCCGAACAAGCGGCACAAATTGTAGCATTGGTGCGGGAGGGCTTGGATTAACGAACGATAGGTAGAAATTTAAATTTAAACCAGTCTACGGTTTCTAGAATATACAGAAGGTTTGTAGAGACAGGTTCTTACAGGAGGAGACGTGGTACAGGCAGAACTCGAGCAACCACAGGTCGTGATGACCGATTTATTGTTACAACTTCCCTGCGAAATCGTTTCCTAACGTCAGTTAACATCAAAACCAAGCTTAATGAAGTGCGTGGAGTAAACGTGTGTGCACGAACAATAAGAACAGAGATATTAGAAGATCACGTGGTGCCTTACATGGGATTCATAGGTGAAAATTTTACTTTAATGCAGGATAATGCCCGGCCGCATGCAGCTGCACAAGTTCAACATTATTGCGAAGAGGTTGGGATACGTACAATGAATTGGCCAGCACGCAGCCCGGATCTTAATCCCATCGAGCATGTTTGGGACAATTTAAAAAGAGCTGTATATGCGAGAAACCTTTCGCAGACGACAGTGGCAGCACTAAGAACAGCACTTTCAGAAGAATGGGACAATATTCCGCAAGATCTTTTAAAAACCCTTATAAAATCTATGCGGAACCGATAAGAATCCGTAATAAGGGCACGTGGGGGTAATACACCTTATTAAAACACAAATAAACCCTTGCATAAAGTTTGTGTCTATTGTTAAAACCAATTTTTTAATTAAACCAATTTTCCTTAAATTTCTGTTTTTTCTTCAAAAAAAGTCTGGTCCTTTCCAGTACATAAACTTAAACTTAAAGATATGACCCTACGCTGTTTTAAAGTTCACGAACCAATCTAGAGGTTTCAATTTAAATCTGTATAGAAAGTTTGCATACTTGGTTAAAATATTTATTTCAAAGTCGTCTATTACTTTGATGCTAGCTAGTCGTCGCCTGAATGCTTATTTGCTCAACCGACCATTTTGACGAATTTCACTTTTTGATGCAATTTTATTAAGGATCTAATTGCGGTTCGATTGGTATATAATACTTGCTGCTTGGACTTAAAATACATGAATTATAAGGAATTTAAGTTTTTGTAAACTAACACAAGAGAATTAAAACTTCATGCTTAATTGCTCAACGTCCGTAGAGAAACACCAAACGTGCATCCGAACATCGATTGCGTGCTTAAGTATTCAATCTCCTCACAGGTAACCAATCACGACATCGCATTTTGATGACGCAATACGCCGCCATCATAAATTTCTTTTGTGACGAAGCTGGTGCTCGCACGCATTTGAGTAAAAAATAACGCGAAATATAGAAAAAAAGTATTAATTTTAATAGAAAACAGTACCCCAAATGTCCGTGACGAAATATAAATCGGCAAATATAGTCACAACTATAGAAAAAAATCGGTAACTTGTATTTTTGTTAACATTTCTTTGTAGATTACCACTGCGTATCGTTAACTTATAGTACAGGATGTTTAAATTTAATTCTTATTATTTCAGATTTAATTAAATCTTTAAATGAAATTGTGACGTATCTATAAATGAACAGATTGTTTCGAACATTTCGTAAGGTTGTAAAATATAACTAATATAATAATAAAAAATTTTGCTTTTGTGCGATGACTGTCAAAATATACCTGCTACTTGCATGTTTTCTAATTGTTAAATAGGTAAATTTCTAAGCATTAAATGGGTAGTTTTGTGTTAACGTATACCTATGCTTTGTGTTCGCAATGATGTTAGATGCTAGATAAGTAGATTAATACTATTTTTTTTTTTTAAAGAATTCCTTATGAAAACGTAAAAAATCGTCAAAAAAAGGTTAATTTTCTTGAAAAAATAAATCAATTCTAAATTGTTTAAATAGTCTCAGTATATTAATTATTTTTTATACGTATAGGTATGATATTATCACCGTTTTGTATTTAATTTATGTCGTTTTTATTGTACAGTCATGGTATTTAAAGGTCCGCCACCTTAAGGCCTATTTTCGTGTGCTTATGCAGTATGAGCGATACTCTGCTTTACCAATTGAATATGACATAATATTGCAGTCAATGATCGGCTGTCACTAGTAGGAATGACAATACAATATCGGTTACCTAGGATACAAAATTAGTCCTTCGTGAATGATCGTGAATCGGAAATAATATTTATTATTATTTAATATTACTTATTTAATATTCAAGTTTTATATTCTGTGGCTATAGGTATAATAAATTATTATTTAAAAAGTAATAAATAAACAGTAATAGACATTGACAATGAAACAGAGGATATCACAGCATATTAAAAGTTTGTAATGACTAAACAGGCATGTTGGTAGAATTATCGATTAACTTAGGAGCCATTATAAAAAAATAGAACAGAACAGACTAAATAGTTCATTAAAAAGGTTTGATGTTGACATGTAACTAGACGTAGACCAAAGGTGAAAATGAATTTGACCCTTATTATCATACTGTGTGAGTATAGTTTTATGTGTTTTGTCTATACAATGCTTTAGTTTCAAAAGGTACTAAGAGTTTTAGGCTTCACAAACGAATGAAAAAGAAAACTGGCGGACGTTTTCGGTCACCCACTGTACATATTGAAATGAAGAAGTGGAGCCACGGTAATACCATAGTTTCATTTTATGTTGACATTACGTACGATGAATCAAGAATCCGACGAAAGAAGAATACGACTAATTAAAAAAAAAAGTACTAGGACTAATTCAAATCAGACACTAACCGAAAAAAAAATTATATTAGAAGTACTTACAAATATATGAAAGCTGACGACAAAGCCTCCATGGAATCTCTAATTAAAAAGGTTTTGACAGGATCAGACAACATAAACAATACCAGGCGAAGTAAACGATCTTGTATCGGTACAAAAACAAAAAAATATTGTATTTTGTATTTTATATAAATCAAACAGTGTTTTTTTTTAATTCTGTGTTTTTTTCAATAATAAATAGCAAGTTAACTAGTTATATTTTTTTTACCACGATACCCAAACACACTGTATTTGGTTATAGGGCACTTAAGTACTAAATATATTCGAATGCAAAATGCTCAACCTCCACCCCGGTAGTGGTCTATCTCCAATTGCATAATTATTGATGTGTTTATTTGCTCAACCTCCATAAAGAATTGTGAAAATAAACATAACTGTTTGACTTTTTAATGATTATTTGTAATATATCATTTCATAAACACATTAACTATTTTTTTAATATAAAACTTTTATAAAATCATATTATTTGCTTAAACTAATCAATAAAACGTCTCTGGTGTAAAATGTTGAAAATGGAGGTTGGACACTTAAGTATTCGTGCGACGTAGTGTATTTATATTCTCTGAATTTGTTATGATTAAAACTATACTACGTATCAGCTACTCTGTACTGCAGGATTAGGGCAGATAACTATTAATTATTTATGTTAAGCTTTCACATATTCAGGTTAGGTAAGTTTGTTGTTAGGTTAGGTTAGGTTAGGTTAGTTAGTTTGTTGTTCAATTAGGTTAGTTTGTAGTACGTGTCCCTTTAGAAGAAAGACAATGGAAAAAATTGGTACTCGATGCGGGACTCGAACCCGCGTCTCTGGACTATACGCGTCCAGCGCCACGACCACTAGGCCAACCGAGTAACCGTCTCGACTACCAAATTTAACCATTGCTTTATAGGGCACCGGGCCGCAACTTATATATGTCTAGTCCAGAGACGCGGGTTCGAGTAATACGTGTCCTTTTGTCGTTTAGACTGTTAATTATTTTTCTACTAATAAAAATTCTGTTTTAATATCATCGTCATCATAATATCATCTAATTGAAGTCTACTACTGGACATATGCCTCCTCCAAATGTTTATAAATTTGGTTCTGTGCTTTTGTCATCATGTCTGTCATCATCGTGTCCCGTCGTCCCTTACTAGGACGTTTGTCTACCGTGTTAGGGGTCTCCCCAACATGCATCTACTAGTGACAAAATCTTTTTTTTTTCAGTTTTGCCATTCCGTTACCAGTCATGACGCCAGATTTCTACAGAGTAATGCTTGTCAAAGTGAATAGTAAGGATATTATGGAAAATCATTTTTTGGACTTTTATCGAATAGGTATTGTTGTAAGTGTTCAGTGGTTAGTTTATTTTTAAGGTATATTTTTTTGTAATTACCAACAACTGATGGTAAGTTATGCTGGACTACCCTATGACTAGGACCTATATTAAGGCTTCATTTATATAGTCCGGAGATTCCGAATTCCGGAACAAATTGAGACGTGATAGGCACTTCTACACTATGGAATATATCCGAACGCGAAACAAGCAACAGACAAGGTAAATGCAGTTCCTTTGTCTGATGAACACTTAAGAACTGTTTTTACAGATCTAACTTTATTTTGAGGGGCGTAAAAAAACATCTTCTAAGGCTACCATTGTAAGTACTTCCTATAAACCCTACTAATCTGCATGTCAATACTCGTTCCTTAAAATCGTTAAAAAATCGGTTAAGTTAACTTTAGTTGTCAAATTGTCTTACCTATTGTGTGACAATTTGACAACTAAAGTTAACTTAACCGAATTTTTAACGATTTTAAGGAACGAGAATTATTGACATGCTGGTTAAAGAAAGACATTTTATTAGGCTTATAGTACATTTTTCTTAAACGTGTAAAAATCCTAAATGGACTTTGTGTCTCAAAGGGTTGTTAGGGGTCTTGGGCATCTCGGATTCGAACAGACTAAAATCATACAGTGTTATTTCCAGCGTTAGTTTAACAATGATCGTATAAAAATGATGATATAATTAAATAAATAAATAATATTAAATAATATAAAATTATACGTGTGGTGACGGAGTAAGAATACAATATGTCACCACCCCATCTCATCCCATGGGTGTCATAAAACCGACTAAGGGACTATCCGTGAATATTATCTTTACGAAATAAAAAGAAGGAAAACTTGAAATTAAACCCTATACCAATCCGCCTGGCCAGCGTGGTATTAGTAGGCCAAGTATCCCTCCGTCACGGGAGGAGGCCCGTCCCTGCAATGGGATATTAATGGGCTGTTATGATGAATATAAAATTATTGTTTTGTTTCAGCTTCGTGAATATGTCAAAGTCCACGATTACATAAACGGATTTATAATGGTAGTAGACTTCCGAGAAGCGAATATTTTAAACATAGTCACTAAGATGAATCCCGTGGAGTTACAACAGTGTGCATTAATATTTATTGTAAGTCTTTATTTTTTTTCATAATGACTGTATTTATTTATATACTGACGACCTCTGTGGCGTAGTGGTTATATAATATGACTGCTACGCAGAGGTCTCGGGTTCGATTCCCGCTCAATGCAAATCTTTGTGTGCATGAACATGATTGTTTGCATTGGTCTGGGTGTTTTCTATGTATAATACGTACCTATTTACAACGTCATCATATCATAACAGCCCATTAATGTCCCACTGCAGGGACGGGCCTCCTCCCGTGGCGGAGGGACACTTGGCCTACTAATACCACGCTGGCCAAACGGATTGGTATAGGGTTTAATTTCAAGTTTTCCTTCTTTTTATTACGTAAAGATAACATTCACGCACAGTCCCTTAGTCGGTTTTTACGACACCCGCCCATGGGATGAGATGACACACTGTATTCTTACTCCGTCACCACACGGAATTTACAACGTATTTACAAAAAAAAAAGTATTTAAGTATGTTTATCTGTTGTCTAGTACCCATAGTACAAGCTTTGCTTAGTTTGGGACTAGATGGCGTTGTGTGAATGTGTGAGGAATATTTATTTATTATTATTATTATTTATATCATTAAAGTGGTTAATAAGTAAGTGGTCTGCCTGGTGGTAAGTGGTATATGACGATAATTGACATCAGCAACGCCAGAGCTCAGCTAAGCCCAAGCCTGGGCCTACCCTGGGACACAACCGTTATGTCCAACTTGGCTAGTTTCATTGCATTAGTCATTTCATAAAGTTATTCAACATTTTAATTTTGATAAAAACTGGTTTAGTCAAATCTAACCTAATAACAGCATTTGTTAAAGGTATCCAATCAAACAAGGAAATAGAGTGTAATACTTGTTTATAGTGTTATTTTGTTCTTATAAATACATATTTTGATTTTGCTTATAACTTGGCACTCATTTAGATCTCGATTCTTTTTACGGCGAAGCCCGCAGCCAAGCATAATTTTTGTATTGAACTTGGCTCTCCTTATTTTATGTTTTTGGTAGGATAAACCTTACAGGCATGGTTAATTGAACTGGTCATTATAGCTTATATTATGTATATACATATATATACACTAGCTGATGCCCGCGGTATTACCCGCTTAATTGTTATTTTACACCATAAACTACCTATATTCCAAATTGAATTAATGAAACTTATACTTTCTCATTACAATAGATATCTTGAGTAAGATTCGTGATGAGTCAAAACCCATTTTAGTAGTTTTTGCATGAAAGGGTAACAAACATCCATCCATCCTCACAAACTTGCATTTATAATATTAGTAGGATAGGATAAGCAAAGATGTGTCACTTTAGTGCCTAACAAATAAGGTGAATATTATCTTCACTAAATAAAAAGAAGGAAAACTTGAAATTAAACCCTATACCAATCCGTCTGCAAGCGTGGTATTAGTAGGCCAAGTATCCCTCCGTCAAGGAAGGAGGCCCGTCCCTGTAGTGGGACATTAATGGGCTGTTATGATGAAATAAGTTGACAATTACGAATTTAAGCTCTCTAGATATATCAGACCCACAGCTAAAAAACCGGTCAAGTGCGAGTCTGACTCGCGCACCGAGGGTCCTGTACAAACAAACAAACAAACAAACAAACAAAATACTTTATTTATGTACAATCTCCAAAAACACATACAATTTAATTTAGTAACACATAAATACACTGCAATTAATTTTACTAAGCATCTGTTCTGGAGAAGTGTACACAAAAAGGAACCTTCTCAGCATATTGTCTGACTTTCGTCAGACACTGATTTTCAGAAGGCCCATTTTTTGTGCACTGATGTTTAAAAATTGAGCAATAAGTTCCTCTATTTTAACAATAAGCTTTTTTTTTTTAATTTATTTCCTCCACCTGTATAATTAAACTAACAACTAAACTAACAACTATAATATACTAACAATACTAAACAACAATAAAACTAACTTTACCTTAAACTTAATATTACACTTAACACTACTTAAAAGCCATGTAGCCCAGCAAGACATTACAATTTTTAACACTGGCCACATTGGCATCCAACTACTGTCAGTCACTCTGATGACATTTATACAAGAAACATACAAAAGCAGACACAGCTAAGTAAACATAATGTACAATATCAAAATACAACTTTGTTTGCACTTAGTGCAACAATGAGTTTACTAATACATGTACCTAATTATCTGTTATTACACTATCAATAAACATTACAACAAATTGCTTAGAGTAAAAACTAAACAAAGCACACGTATACACAAAATTAACAGTACAAAACATAGCAGGGCAGTAAACAAAAATAAGAAATACGCAACGAAAACAGCAATTGAGCCACAAAGTTACCACAAAAAATACAGACAATCTACAGGTAAGAGATGTCGGCCCGAAGGTTACCAAAATTTTTTTGCCTATCCAACAGAAATTGCGTCAGTCGTAATCTAAAGACCATGATCGAAGGAGTAGATCTCACGGGGGGTGGAATATTGTTCCAGATTTTGGAAGCAGCATACCTAAAACTTCCCCGAAAGGCAGCAGATCTGTGACTGTGTGTTGAGAGTTGCAGTGAACACTGTCGCCTGCCAACCGGTCTTCTACTAGCAAACCTATTTATTTTCCCGCCAAATTGTGATAACGTCAGGATTCAGCTGTTTTAATACTATTTTTCCCGCCAAAATTCAATGACGTCACGACTTAGCTGTCAAAATATATTTTCCTGCCAAAATTCTTTGACGTCACGACTCATCTGTCAAAAATTCTATGACGTCACGCCTATCTATCAAAATTGACAGCTGTCAAAAGTGACAGAGGTATCAAATATTTTCCCGCCAAAATAATATGACGTCACAAATCATCTGTCAAAAATTCTGTGACGTCACGACTCATCTGTCAAAAATTCTATGACGTCACGCCTATCTGTCAAAATTGACAGCTGTCAAAAGTGACAGAGGTATCAAATATTTTCCCGCCAAAATAATATGAAGTCACAAATCATCTGTCAAATATTCTGTGACGTCACGACTCATCTGTCAAAAATTCAATGACGTCACGACTCAACTGTCAAAAAATATTTTCCCGCCAAAATTCTGTGACGTCACGACTCATCTGTCAAAATTCTATGACGTCACGGGTCACGTGACCTATGACGTCACATGTCACGTGACCTATGACGTCACAAGTCACGTGACACAGCTTTCCCGCCAAAATTCTATGAAATCAAAATATAATATGATTGCTAATAAAAAGTAGCCTATGTTCTTTCTCAGGGTCTAAAGATTGTCTGTACCAAATTTCATCGAAATCCGTTCAGCCGTTTAGGCGTGAAAGAGTAACAGACAGACAGACAGACAGACAGACAGAGTTACTTTCGCATTTATAATATTAGTATGGATTGCTAATAAAAGTAGCCTATGTTCTTTCTCAGGGTCTAAAGATTGTCTGTACCAAATTTCATCGAAATCCGTTCAGCCGTTTAGGCGTGAAAGAGTAACAGACAGACAGACAGACAGACAGAGTTACTTTCGCATTTATAATATTAGTATGGATTAATTTATAGTAGGCTAAGAGACATCAAATATCTAGATAAACATAAGAGATGCAGAGGCATTAGCACGTATACATTTGAATTCTAAAACACACTAATTAAATCTAATATATTTTATTACTTTACTAAATGATGATGGGCTGTAAAAACCTAATAAATTAGGCTATCATTACAAATCAATTAAGTTAATCTAGTATGTAATTAGTAATATTAATTAAACGTAATTATGGTAACAACTAACACGTACCATGGCATAGGTCACCTCAAATTAAGATAGTTTAGGCACGTTTTTATAGTAATTATTGACATCTAAAAGAGTTTTTAAATAAAATGCAAGGTTCTTGAAACAGTTTTTTTTTTAAATTTTCCGAGCTATGTGATCCTAATAGGTCTGTCTACATCTCTATTAGTCCTGGTACAACTCTATTTTATGATACCTTTTTAGTTTTTTATAATGATATTTAGGGCGCCTTCAAATTTGCCGCTAAGTGCGGTCGCGCTGCCGTCGCTAGGTTTGAGAATGGTAGTGTTGTGTTTTAGTTTTACGGTGGATTCAGACGAAAATACACTGCTCTTAGTGTTACTATTAAAAAGAAAAAGTATTCTAAACAACACTAGTCGATCGATGAACGAATGCGGGGACGCAGCGCGGGCGTAGCGCTGCAGTCGCGCGTTTTTTACCTCTATGAATTTACAAAACAGCGCGACAGCAGCGCTGCAGTCGCGCTGCCTCCGCGCGACACTTAGCGGCAAATTTGAAGGCGCCCTAATAGTGAACACGCGTTTTTCTGGAGTGCATAATATGCCTTTATACGAAGGTTGTATATTTAGGTTCCCAAAATGTTAAAGAATTGACTACACCCGATTTAATACATTTACTCCATCTGGCCACCCCGATTTAAAAACATCTGGTATACTTCCATAACTAGAACACTCTTGTATCTGTAATATTATTTCTGTGATTAAGAAAAACTAACCTTTTACCATGCAATTTTGAGTTCTCTTTACTTAGAAATAATAAATTTATTATTCCTGTCAATATTCTTTTGCTTATTTTTACTACAACCATTAGACGAGAGAAATGTATGATACAAGACAACACTTTTACTAAATTTTTATTAATTTATCAGGAAGGCTATGGTACAAGAGTGAAAGGAGTTCACATAATAACTCAATCAAAAGCGGTAGAGCTTCTCGTAAAATTAGTGAGACAATTCGTTAGTGATAAAATTGCTAACAGAATGCACGTACACAAAAGTATAGAAAAATTAAACTCAATTGTTCCTAAAGATTTGCTGCCTTCTGATTATGGCGGAAAAGAAGAAGCTTCTGATAAATTAGTTGGTAAGTTATTTATGTAGTTGTTATACTAGAACTAAATGGAAAGTGTATTAGCATCCTTATCTGCGATTGGACTATTTGGCTTCAACCATATATTTTCACTATACCCTTTCCAGCGTAAGTTTGGTTTTTTGACAGTTCACGTCCATGAAGTTTTGTAATACTTCCGCTTATTTTTCGAACAAATAAATTTGTATTTCATGGACGTACCCATGTTTTTTTCGGTTACCATGGTTACTTAGTGATGGACACTCATAACGATTACCACCAGTATGAAACAAATTACAAATAATCGGTAAAAATAAATGCTATAAATAAACCTGAACTCTTCATAATACGTTTATAAAATGTAATATGAAATTTTAGACTAGCTATAACCCGCGAATGTGTCACGATAAATTATGTATTTTAAATAATTCCTAAGCTAACTATAATTTTATCCTTTTAAGCTTTAGGCAAATTCTCTTAAAATACATAAAGAAACGAATAAACTGATTTTTATTTGTTTACAAAAACTCTAAGAGAATATTAAGTAAATCGAAATGCTAATCATTGAAATCGCTTACAATCGAATGGCATTACATTCGAGATAATGCTGAACGTCACTAACGTCAAGCTGTCAAATGTTGTTAAATATAGTGGAAAGGGTATAAGGCCCCTTTCTTACCCATTGGTTTCTTGCTGACTCAAATATGTTATTATTTCGTCCAACGTGCGACTATTATTTATTATCTAGAATTTTAAGAATGTTGTTAAAACTAACTAAGGGAAAACTCGCAGATAATATATATCTCAAGTTTCTCTCCTTCACTGAAGAATGACCGTCTCTACAGTTGATATTAATGAGTAGTTATGAGCCCTCCTAAGCTTAATGACTCATTTCTTTTAGAAATAGATTTTAAGGACTAAGTACAATGAAAGCATTAAAAACACCAATTTCACACTATGTAACTTAGTAACTTAGACAATATTATGTAACTTAGTAACTTAGACAATAAATAGAATAGGTGATTAACAACTTTGTAATCTCTGTCTACAAGCCTAACAATAATACAATCGGCAGTTATTTAAACAATTACAACTTAAAATAATGATGTAAAAATATTTAATCTTCTATTTAACTGGTTGTTGGTTTTTGAGTAGTAAAGGCTTTTTTTTAACGAACACCAATATAAAATATTATTTGTGTACATAAGTATTTTCGATTACAATTCGATACATAAGATTACATATCATTAAGTCTGGCTAACGTGGTATTAGCTCCCAACACTCTCATAACCGTATTATACGTATGATTATTATACTTTCCTAATTTATTTCAGATGCTTGGATGGAAGTGTTATCCTCTGAGAAACACATTGAATACATGAAAATGATGAACAAAGCTGGTACTGATGAAAAGTTACGACAATCTTATGAATTTAACAAAGAATATCTAGGAACTCCAGGTTCCTTTAGAAATTGGAATGTTGATTAACTAATATATACTTATTATAACTAACTTAGCTAGTGACTACTTCGTTTACGAATAAACCATTAAAAACTAGAACTGCAGTGATGGGAGGTACTTCTCCAGTGATTGTTTTTGCGATACCAGTAAATTTAAATAAAAGAACATAAACATAAATAGTTCACTTCGTTTCTTATCTATTATGGCTCTGACAATTCTGCTAATTTCCTAAAGGTTAGCTTACAGGAATATTTAGATTAGACATAAATAAAATGTAATTACCGAGGTTATATTACCTAGTTATATTTATTCGTTAAGATTAATAAGTAGCAGTTATTTGTCAAACTGCTACTATTTTGCATATTATCTTTTACTTTGTAGTAGAAACAAATTTAGATAAAAAAATATGAGAAACAACAAAATGTTTTTGTTTATTATCCTTAAAAGTTTACAAAGGGAGCTGACTGTACTGGTCCTACCATTATACAACGCTATCAGAAGGTAAAAGATAGAGTAGCTTCAGACCTTCAATCTTTATGTTAAACAACTTTCCAAGAGAAATAAAAACATGAACTTATTTTTGGATAGTTGCTCGCGAATACAAGGTAAATATCGATACTACTGTTAACTCTTTTGCGGGCAGAGGTGATTATATTCCCCCTTATTAGCAACTCTAATGACCTTGTAATAAAGGTCAAAACCAATGAAAAAACGAAGTTACTTGTGCCCGTTAAAGGGTTAACTAATCTGTTATATTATTTAGCAGACTGGATAAACGAATTTTTAATTTATAATGAAATCAAAGTCTCTGTAAAAACAGTATAACACCGAGAGCTTTACGTAAATGTCTATCGATAAATTTTATTAATCATTTATCGATAAAGTCAACGCCTAGCGTATATGTAATTTTTTTGAATGTGGTAGTTATAAAATGTAGTATAGGGTATTTATCCTTACTTGATTAACTTGGTAAACAAACACCACATATTGCAAATTCACTAGTTTTTACATCAATCGCACATTTTGATATGGATGAAAATTTATGGAAAGTAGCATTAAACGTTTATGCAATAGAAAACACGTAAATTACTTTGATTTAACCACTATCTTTCCTAAATTTTAAATATATGTAAACGTCAAATTTCACAGATAAAATTTAATTTCTCTATTTGACATTTGTAGATTCTAGAATTTGTTCTTGATTCCTATACATTTCTCAAAGGTTAAAGAATAAAGTCTTTAGTCTGTGGTTGACACGACGCCATAGTTGTTTACCTTTATAATCAATTCATAATAAATTAACTGTAGTTCTCCTATCTTAATTTTTTGTAGTTTGTTTTATTTGTTTAAATGTAGTAGTGCTGATTGGTTCGTTGTGACGCCGTATAAGGGAGATATTACAAGTAAATAAAATTGATTTTTACAAAAAAAAAAAACCGACTTCAAAAACAAAAAATTTTTTTTTTTTTTTTTTTTTATTACTTTTAGGAAAGCTTACGGACTAATTGGTACAATTAAGTTACATTAAAAAATAGAAAAAGTGGCCAATTACAAGCTTCCGCCTATAGATATAAATTTGTATGCAAATGATGAATTTACACAAATCAACAATTAACTACAAACAAGTACGCTAACCAAAGCACACCAAGTTTTACACTACAAACTAACTCTAAAACACTAATCAACACTTAATAAAACTAAAATTAAACTTATAACTAAGAAGAAAAGAACCGCTGCGCTAGAATTCGCTTAGCTTCATTCGGTTTTGTACAGAACAGGTCAATATCAAAACCAGAATCAAGCTTATTAAAACATTTCATGCTGCGTATTAAGTATGAGTTCTGTCGATAATTCGTCGCTGTAAGGGGTATATCTAAGATTGGTCGCTTCCTTAGACCACTAAGATTAGTCTTAAGTGTAATAGAAGAGACCAACTGAGTGCTGTCAACACTACCGTTGGCTATTTTTAAAAGGTACGATATGTCATCAATAGAACGCCTATCTTCCAAAGGTAGGAAGTGGTACCTACGGCAACGATGATAATAGTCATCCGACTTTTGCTTGGCTTTAAAATCAAGGAACCGGAGAAACTTTTTCTGGATTCCCTCGACACGATCCTTGTAGATGTCATATTGAGGACTCCACACCTGAGATGCGTAGTCTAGGTGGCTACGAACGAGTGAACAGTACAGGATTTTTAGAGGTTTGAGTGTACGAAAGTCTGATGTGGCTCTCACAACAAATCCCAACGCTCGAGATGCTTTACTCACTATACTATCAATATGTTTATCAAATATTAATTTACTGTCAAAAATAACACCTAGATCCCGAATTTCATCAACTTTATTTATAACATTATCATTAAATTTGTATACAGTTTTTAATGTGTTTTTCTGACGAGTGTAGCAAACATGGTTACATTTAGAAATGTTCAAAGAAAGCTTATAGATTTTACAGTAATCGACAAATCTATCTAGATCGTCTTGTAGTAGCTGGGCATCTGTCACGCTACGAACATGATGAATGATTTTCACATCATCAGCGAACAAAATTGGTTTTGAGTTTAAAAAGCATGAAATTACATCATTTATAAATATGGTGAACAGCAGTGGGCCCAATATGGAACCTTGGGGCACACCAGAAGGTATTGTCACCCATGATGAGGTATACCCGTGCAGCACTATGGCCTGCGTACGCCCATCTATATAAGATGAAAACCAGCGATAGAGGTCGCCGTGGATACCGGCTACATAATTTAACTTATATAAGAGTGTTCTGTGATCTAAACGATCAAAACATTTTGTGTAGTCTGTATATATTACATCCACTTGGGCTCGCTGCTCCATACCCTGGGTAATCATATCATGACATAGCACTAGATTAGAAGTGGTAGACCGTTTAGACACAAAGCCGTGTTGTTCCTCCGCAATCAACGCACGTATCGACGAGTACAGTTGTGTGTGTATTATGTTCTCAAAAACCTTTGAAAATAAACACAGCTTGGAAATAGGACGATAATTTTCAATCCGTGATTTATCCCCCCTTTTAAAAACAGGTGTAATAAATGCTGACTTCCATATACGTGGGACCGTGCCCTCGGATAGGGATTGCTTAAAAAGTAAACAAATGGGTTTGACTAGATTATCAGCACAATTCACGATAAATATAGGTGGAATATGGTCAGGTCCTCCCGACTTACTCAGGTCAAGTGATTTTAGGAGTTTTAAAACTGTTTTAGGACATATTTCTACCGTGGATATGCCTGAAGTATGAGAAACATTAACCATACTCACACCATGACTATTGTCACTTGCATCAGGTACCTGATACGTAGAATTAAAATATGTGGAGAATAAGTCAGCTATCTGTTCACCGGTATGCGCTAGTGTTTGTTGGTAATGCATAACATTTGGGAATGAACAGGTACTACGCTTGGATTTTATAAAATTCCAAAAACTTTTAGGATTTGTAATGATTGAGCTCTCGACGCCGTTAATATACTTAATATAACAATCCCTCTCGACTACCAAGGCTCTATTCCTCAAAATTGTAAATGAATGATAATCTGAAATATTTTTGTATTTTTTATATTTAAGATGATATTTATACTTTTCTTTTAAAAATGCACTAAAAAGTAAAAAATAATTAGTTGTATTTTGATTTTACAACATTAAATCAGCCATTCTTTCTACTTAATTTTAATCTAAAGAATAGGTTCTTTTAATAATTATTGTAAAAAGTATTGTTTAAGATATTTCTTGAAGAGTCTGTAAATATGTTTATTTGTAGATTCTTTAAAAGATAATCAAATTATTACAAATAATGTAATATTATTGTTAATTTTGGAGTCGGTGTCAGCCACGATAGTTATATACCATTTTTTATTTTTGACTGAATATTTAAACAAACATTATGGCGTTGTGTTACACACAGGCTAAAGACTAACAATGAGGTACTTAAAATTCGCATTCGAAAATGAAACGGCTGTTTTTGTCTTAAAAGCAATATTTATCTAATTAAAAACCATTTAAAGTGATGAGAGTGTGTTAAACAAAACTTTATTGCCTTTTCTAACGACTTTGTAGCCAACATTTTGCATTTTTGATCCTATTTGCGAATTATGATTTTTTTTCAATTGACGGTGCTGGTAAGCCCCTTAAACGTCCTTAAGTTCTGGAATGCTATTTTCAGTTAATTAATAATTTTATTAAAATGTTAGAATGTGATATGGGTATTTTAAAATATATTCATTTAAATATGATAAATATAGTTATTTAATATTTCTTTAATTTTTAAACTAATCCATAAACAATCAACAACTGTTAGTCATAATGTCGAAGTTATATACCTATAATCTTTAACACTTAAGGACTCGCTAATGGGTCCAATGGACCCAGTCCAAGTCTGATTTTACTCCAAATAAGATATTATGTGTTTTGTCATTTTTTTTTATACTTCTGTGATGATTGATCTCTCTTAGCTATTCCGTTTACATACGTATATTATATTTGTGTAAGTAAATCCAGAAAATTTTGTTTAAAATAAGTAAATATAAAAATTACAATGATTACCCTAAATCTTGTCACAACACTAAGGAGAAATTAAGTATATTTTCGTACTAGCCTTTGTTTAAGTAAATAAAATAAATATTAATATTTCATTCAATAATATCTTTTATTATACATATAGAATCCGTATAAAAAAGTAAACATTTACGTTTATCATACAGTTCTGGAAAAAACTTATAACGTTATACTGGGTCCAGCGGACCCGGTAGCGAGTACTTGTGCGACAAATTATGACGCGAGTCCCTAAGTGTTAATTCATGGCCGCCATTACGTTTGCTTAGATATTATCGTACTTATTTCATTGGCTGACACCGACTCCAAAATTAACAATAATATTACATTATTTGTAATAATTTGATTATCTTTTAAAGAATCTACAAATAAACATATTTACAGACTCTTCAAGAAATATCTTAAACAATACTTTTTACAATAATTAAAAGAACCTATTCTTTAGATTAAAATTAAGTAGAAAGAATGGCTGATTTAATGTTGTAAAATCAAAATACAACTTATTATTTTTTACTTTTTAGTGCAATTTTTGTTTTTGAAGTCGGTTTTTTTTTGTAAAAATCAATTTTATTTCCAAATTTTTAGTGAATACCAATTCTATAAATCCGTGTGGTGACGGAGTGAGAATACATGTCACCACCTCATCTCAACCCATGGGTGTCGTAAAAACCGACTAAGGGACTATCCGTGAATATTATCTTTGAGAAATAAAAAGAAGAAAAACTTGAAATTATACCCTATACCAATCCGTCTGGCCAGCGTGGTATTAGTAGGCTAAATATCCCTCCGTCACTGGAGGAGCCCCGTACCTGCAGTGGGACATTATTTTGTCTGAATATGGGTAGACCTACGAAACGCGCTGCTATGGGACAGCGCTGATTGTATGAGACTGTAGAGGTGATAAAAAAAACGCGACGGTTATTTACAAGACTATTTACTTAATGACACAGAATGAAAGAGAATACAGAGTTATTAAGTTAGTTAAGTTCACAGAACTGAAGTTAAGTTAAGTTATACAAGAATAAAAAACAAGATGTAGATTAGCTAGACGTAGCTTAGACTACGAGTATATAGGAGTAGAAAACATGATGTAGATTAGAGAGTAGAATCTAGAGATCGCGTTAATTGCGTACGCATGAAGCGCGGGCGAACGTGCATTCGCCGTCGGTCTACGTCTCGCACTGTCGCTCACGACCGAGCGGTAGCGGGCGGACCGGTCACCGTCGGGTCGCGGGGAGTGCAGCGCGGGCAACGCGGGGTATGCAGCGCGGGCACCGACGTAAGTTCGTTGTGCGCGTCACAGGTCACAAGACTTGACGCGCCCGCCTCGGGTTCGATTCGATGACTAACGAAGATAGGGAGCAACACCATTCTCGAAGTAAGAAATCTACCTCCAATGCCATTTCAAAAGAGACTAGTGAACAACGTAAGAATCAGCTTTCACAAAAAAGGACCTACATGAAAAAAGTTTTAAATAGGGAAAGAACAGAGACATCGAAAAGCGTAGCCACACCATCTCGGCGTGGTTAATTGGTAATAAAAATTATTAATTTATTGTGCGACTTGCACAATAAATTGATAATTTAAATAAATTGTTATACTGTTAAGTTGTATATACTGTTAAGGAGTTCCCTCGACCCTCAATCTTCTTCATCATCAGATCATGTTTGTGTAAAGTTTTGTAAAGTTTTCATCAATACGAATATAACAAGCCCAAACATGAGGTAGCTGCTGTATACCGTTGAGGAGTTCCCTCGACCCTCAGTCGTCTTCATCATGAGATCATGTTTGTTTAAAGTTGTGTAAAGTTTTCATCAATACAATTAAAATAAGCCCAAACACAAGGTAGCTGCTATATGCCGTTGAGTTGTTCCCTCGACTCTCTGTGGTCTCCAGCATCAGACCAGTTCTGACTCTTGACTATTTGGTAGTGACGTCAGAGATGCACGTATATGACAACATTTTACATAATGCGTCCCTACAATTTTCAAGAGATGCCCTCGATTTCTCTGGGATCCCGTCATCCAGATCCAGATCTGGTGACAATGGGACCAAATGGGAAGTATACCCAATCGAACAAAAAAAAAATTTTTCAAATCGGTCTAGCCGTTTTCGAGAAATCAGGTAACAAACACAAAAAAAAAAAAAAAAAAAAAAAAATACAACCGAATTGAGAACCTCCTCTTTTTTGAAGTCGGTTGAAAACGGGACAGAGTAATGCGTTCATTGATAATCTATAGTATTTTTCACATAGAAAGGGTACGGTGACATTTGATCTTATCCGTGTTACTCAGTTTACTTTTGTAGAAATTAAAATTAAAAGCTATCAATTTATGAACCTGAACTGATAGACAAATAGAAATATTATTTAGAGTTTAATATTTAATTAAATTATATGAAATATTTGTTTTATATCCCATCTTCAACCTTATTATGTAAAATATAAACATATAAATTTTAAAATTGTATGCGCGACTCGGAACGAATCTCGGTAGAGATTGACACAATAAATTTGTTAAAATCGAATAAATTGTTATTAAATTGATTAAATCGATTTTTTTTTTTTAATATTCATAGAAATTAATAAAATAATTATATTTCAGTTGTCTCTAAATATTAGTTTTTCCAAACTTATATGGAATGGTATCATTTTAAAATTGCCAATACGAGGATAGGCCGCGAGTTTTTTTTTGGCGGGATTCGTACGTCGTAGCGGCACTACCTACTTTATTTTATTATCTCAAAAAAAATATTGCAGTATTTTTTTACTTACGATCGACTTAACTTGACTGACTGACTGTTTCATTTCATTTCATTTCGCGCGATCTAAGAAAGCACCAGTAACAGAAATATAGATAATTTTGATACCGCTGCTATCCGGAATCACATATACAACTATTATCAACATAACCAATTGCCGTCTCTACTGAAGCTGATAAAATCTTGATGATGTCATTATTAAAAGAGGCCTGTGACCACGTAACTGCCGATGATTGGAAAAAACAAAAAATCTAATACTTCATGACTGGGACAGGAAGAGACATCAGATTAGACAATTCAGTATATTTTCAGTTATTAATTCATGTAAGTGACGAATCCAGTAATTCATCAAGCTGTTCATCAGATGAATCACTTGATTCCTCATAATTAATAGATACAAAAAATAAGCGTTTTTTATTTTGTGCCCATAATCGATTTATTCTTGTTTATAAATTATATTAATTAGATATTTAATCAGTATTTTTAAAAACGATTTTAGCGTTACTACATTTCTAGTAATGACCACGTCACCGTACCCATGCTATGTGAAAAATATTATAGATGTAACTGAGAGCACTAGTAATGTATATTCGTACATTCTATGGCTGCGTGGGTAAATAAAACTGGCGACATTAGGTTTCCCTACAAAATGACATTCTGGGCATATCTCCTTTGTTTTGATATCTATGGTTTTGTAGTAAATTCGATCAACCAAATACAATATTAAATGCTAGAGCAATAAAAAATATAAATAACAGTTTGCTGGATAGGTTTAGAAAACGCCTTTGACTTTGCACACCACAAGCTTATGTAATGTGCTTTGCAGTAGAATAACTTTACGCCTTTTGTTTCTGAAATGGAATCCAAAAATGTTTATAAGCTTAAACTTAAATTTGATAAACAACTGTGAGATCTATAAATTAACTTGTGTGATCTATAAATTATTGTCCTGATGTCTTTGTGCTCGTTTAATTGATGCTTGTTAATTCCCTCGCGACACAGAGCACGATCCATAAGCGGGTAATATCTTAAAAAAAAAAAAGAAAGTATCCTAACTACTAATCGTAAAGAATATGTAGTTCTTTACGATTAGTAGTTAGGATACTTTCTTTTAAAAAAAAGACTTAGGCTGCGTGTACGAAGCTTGCGACGTGCGGAGCGACGGCGGGGCGGGGCGGAGCGACGGTGCGTTGTAGTAAAATGTATTAAAAACATTAGCGCTGTGTACGAAACGGGCGACGGCGGTGCGGGGCGATCGAGCGATGCACGGGCGGCGGAACGGGGCGGGGCGGCGCGGAGCGACGAGAACAAATAGTTTAGTTTCACTGCTCGTGCCGGTACATTTAATCAAATAATTCGAAGTTTGTTTCGTACCTACACACTCAAGACACCGCTATCTCGCAGCACCGCGCCGCCCCGCCCCGCCGTCGCTCCGCTCGTCGCAAGTTTCGTACACGCAGCCTAGTCTTGTTACAAGGTTACTGTTTAAGCTGGTTACACTGTGTAAAATTGATGAAGTCTGTACAATTCTAGGTAATCAGGATACTTAAGCTATACCTACTTCATACTACCTTAGGTTACATCGGATTTCTAGATTAAGTAGATAAAGGTTTTAATAATGTTACAATCCTTACCAGGAAAGTTTTATTTGACTGTGAAATCAAAGGTTTTGTTTACTTAACCGCCATATTTTAGTAATTTACTATTATTATAAAAAAAATATCCGCCAGTAAAATCTGTTATCTGTCTAGCCAAAATAAAAAAAACTTACTTTTTTAAATTAGTCACATATGTCACTATTCTTTATTAGATTTATTTAAGATAAAAGGATTCACTGTTCATAGCTTTACACGAACGGGCCGAGGGGGTGGAGGTGTACTTGTTTGAGTTGTTTCGGGAGGGGTTAGATGCGCGGGCGACCGCAGGACCGGCGACCATGCGTGCTGCGGAGTGTCTCTATTACACTTCATTGCTCTGGGGAACCTCTTTGAAAAAGTAAACAGGATACAATTATTCATTTCGTTGAGGAACTTCGTAACTTATTAAATAAATCAATTAGGTTTTTGAAATTATTACTCGTAGTAGTATACAAGAAAACTAAAAATAGTTGTAAAGGAGATTATAATAAGTTATATAAAATATGTAAAATTCTACCAGTAAGGGCCTTTACGTGGCTCACTAGTGCCACCAATAGTAAAAAAATCATAATTCGCAAATAGGTTAAGTAATGTAAAATGTTGATAACAAAGTCTTGAGAAAAGACAATAAAGTATTTGTATAACACACTCTCAACACTTTAAATGTTTTTCAATAAGTTAAATTTTGCATTCCAAAAAAAAAAAACGGCCGTTTTTGTTTATAATGCAATATTTATTTAGTGAGCCCTATAAACGTAAATATTACTTATACATAAATACTTATTATTAGTCAACAACCATGGCAATCGGGACAGTGACCCACTAGTTTTATACCGGTATACTACCAGGTCGATGTCTGCAGGACAATATTACGTACCTAGAGTAACAAATTACTATATAATAAACGCGTTCCTTATTTTTTCAACACTTTACCTGCTGATATCAGACAAGAAGAAATTAAATTAAAATTCTAAAGAAATTTTTGTAAGACTCGCGGTAATTTCAGATATTTGTTAATTAATTATGTCATATATTATAAACTATAAATGTAAATTGTATTAATTATAAGAGAATAAACGATCTCATAGATATAATTATGAACTTTTTACTATAATAAATGATCCATCCATCCATCCAAATATCGTACCCTCAGTGGAAAATAAGCATAAGTGATGTTACGTTGAATCATCGATTTTATCATATTCGGAAAGTACGTCTAAAGATACGTATGCTAGATTTTTTTTATATTTTTCTTGTTAAATTTGACGAATTTATACAAGAAATTAGTTTTGAGAATTTTTATTCCATCACATTTTCTCTAAGGGATTAGTAGATTAAGTGATATTACGCAAAGAAAAAATTGAGAAATATGGCATATTACTTAATATTACATTTATCCCTTTATTTAAATGTAGAAAATAAATAGTAACAAATATTATGATTTAAATGCGTTTGGTTTTTTTACATCGTTAGTTTTGTATACACGATTACTGCTTTCTTCCACTAAAAACTTTTCTTTACGCATAAACATAAGACTAACATACTGCAGCGAGGCTGTAAAAGAGAATGATTACTTTTTTCTTCCACTAGAATATTTTCATTGCACCGAGACGTTAGATTTGATACAGCGGCGCGTGAGTAAGCAGAGGGGACATAAGTGTGAATATGTCGATGCGATAATTTATTAGTATTTTTTTTTCGTTGATTATTTTAAAACAAAACGTACTGGCAATAAGTAATCAATCAATTAGCCCCTATCGCAGTTCAGTGATGAACATAGGCCTCTCCCAACCCGCGCCACAGAACACTGTCCTGCATCTTTCGCATCCATTCTGACCCAGAGACCTATCTTAGGTCGTCGGTCCACCTAGCTGGGGGGAGTCCTACACTACGTTTTCCGAGTCGCGGTCTCCACTCTAGGATACCTTTGTTCTGACGACCATCGGTCCTTCGACAGATACGATCAGCCTATTGCCACTTCAGGTTGCTAATTCTACGAGTTATGTCGGTAACTTTGGTTCTTTGTCGGATAACCTCGTTCCAAACTTTATCCTTTAAGGAGACGCCGAGCATAGCCCTCTCCATAGCTCGCTGCGCGATTTTAAGCTTATGGACTAGGCCTACTCGCAAGTGTCCAGGTCTCGGCACCATACTTCATTACTGGTAGGACGCATTGGTCTTCAGGCATTGCGGTAAAGGCCCGACGTAGCTTGCTGAATCCTGTCCAACTGGATCCTGCGATCGATTTATTTCTTGAAGTTGTTTCTACCAAGTTGAACAACTTGTAAACATACTGTTGAACAACTTCGAGCATCAATCGTTCGACATTAGATCGACCTCGGTGTGACATGATTGTGTAACATGATCTTTGTTTTGTTTAGATTTATACCGGGTTCAACCCATCAACAGGCTCCAAATTTAGGCTTTGTGGCTTTCTGTCAAGCTGTTCCAGTGACTCTGCCAAGATGACGATGTCGTCAGTAAACCGAAGGTGTGAGATGTACTCGTACTTGCCGTTAATGTTGATGTCCCGTCTAGTCTACTACAACGTCTTAAAGACGTCTTCGAGCGCGTTGGTGAAGAGTTTTGGAGAAATTACATCCCCTTGCCTGAACCCGTGACATGACGCTACTCACTAAGTGGGGTAGTTTTGTCCTGGAGCTGGACAGTTATAGTGGCAGTTTCATATAAAGATCTACACACATTGATGTATGCCAATCGATGCCACATCATTGCAGAGCATCCAGAACCACCCAGGTTTTAATTGAGTCGAAGGTTTTTACGTAATCCACGAATGCTATGCACAGCGGCTGATTGTACTCTTCAGTATTCTGTACAATCTACCGAACAAGATAGATGTGGCTCAGGAGTGATACGGGCCTATAGTTCTTCAGCGAGAATTTGTCACCTTTTTTGAAGAACAGGGCAACGGCACTCTCCCGTCTGAGGCGTTAGGGCCTGGTGGATGACGGAGCTAAAAACACCTCACAAGTTTTTAGCTCTTTTTGATTATGTGTTCCGCCAGTTTTAATAGCTCTGTGGTGATTCCGTCATGCCCTGGACACTTATTGTTCTTTAGTTGCTCGAGAGCAACTCTGACCTCGCCCCGGTTGACATCGGGGATGTCCTCCGTGTAATGGGGCGTGAGTGGGGCTATGTGGTCATCTTTCTTAGGTCCTATGTCATCCGTGATGCGTGCAAGTATTTCTAGAAACTCTCTATTTCCTCGAGTATCTCGAGCTCGGAGGTCACAGTTCTGCGGTCCGCAGTATTGAGTTTCGTTAGATGGGTTCTATCAAGCTTGCGCGCGAATACTTTGGTGCCTCTATTCTGTTCGATCGCAGTCGCAACGGTGGGGGTGTTGGAATATCTGAGGTCACGTCGCACCAGTTTCTGGATCTTCCGGTTAAGGTATCTCCCATTTGTCTAAGAGTAGATTAGTCTGCTTCGAACAAGTCGTTGATCACTCCTAGTATTAAACGTCTTAATTTATTTAGTTATTTGTTATTAATGCACACAAATAAACTGATCTACAATGGTAAGCTTAATGCCTTAAGGCATTATCTTCCAGCTAACCTTTGAGTGAAGCAGAGAAAAGTAAGTTGGTAGGTGCAATAAAGACAATTATCACAGAGACATCTCTGAACACGTATCTTCTATCGGTCATGATAAAGTCTATCTCGTTCCTCGTCACAGTATTGGGGCTTTGCCAGGTCCCCTTTCTATGTGGCTTCTTCTTAAAGAAGGAGTTTATTAAGAAGAGCCCCTGCGTCTCCAGTAAGTTGACCAGCATCTGCCCCCTGTGGTTTCGGCGCCCCACACCGTAGTATTCAATTTTTTTTTTGCCGTTTTCTTGTACTTCCACTTTGGTATTGCAGTCTCCCATAACAATGTTGTAGTAAGCCTCGGTAGTGCCATGTAGTGCCTTAGCGATGTCTTCGTACATGGCATCAGCTATTTTATCGCTGTATGTCGAGGTCGGAGTCTCTTGTATCACCGGCAATATGTAAAGTGCCTTTAATTTTAATTTGTTAATTGTAATTTTTGTTTGTTACTTTAGATTTTTATTGAGAGAACGTAATGTTTTGTTGTATGGAGCCGAGAAAAACCTTATTCTGTTAATTGTTACAAGCATTTACAAATTATCTACTGATTATTAAAAAAAATATAAAAAAATAATTAGTGGTAGTAATCTTTACCGAAATTCCACATGTCTGAATTTTTATCGTACAATATCATTGTTAATAGTACGAACTTTAATTGTATCCAAAAATCTAATTAGTATTTTGTCTAAATTAATAAATATTAAATACAAAAAATGCATTTGCTTTTTTTCCCTATAGACATAAGCAATAACTTAAAGTAATATGTGTTAATATGCAGCAAACATTTCTATAACATAAATATAATGGAATAAGTAATTACTATTGTTTACTTCTGGTTTCTAATCAAGTCCCTAAATTGAAAAAAGGCGTAAGTACTGCTTAATCATAATTTTAATAAAGGAAATAATGCGGTAATCTTACTTATACAACCATAAATGTTCATACTTACAAGTTCATAACTGCTTTAAAACAACATACTTTTTAAATACATTTTACTTTTCTGACAAAGCCTGTCATAAATTTTGATACTTAAAATGCATTATTTTTTTACATTCTGAAAAATAGCATAATAGTTTATTTTTACAATTCCTAATAAACTATAAACATTAGCACTAACGTAAATACAACACGCAGTACACGTTTTTTTTTCCTTTTTTTTGATATAACAATAATTGTTCCACGTTTGAAAATAAAGTAAATAAACCCATAAATTCAGTTTTTTCGCCCTACTGAAAAATCAGCATTTTCGTCTTATGCCTTTTTTCCACTGAGGGTGCGATATCTTCGCGTATTTTAATCAGTGCTAACAAAATACTGTATAATCAATATAACAAGATTCAAATTCGACTGGTTTATGATGTTATGATGGAGAACGAGGGTTTTTGCGTAACCCTATAAAAGAAAAGTAGTGTTACATAATATTAGGTACATACTATATATATATTTTGTTGCAGAACTTTTTGTCTTTCTTACCTTTTTGATTTCTAAAAGGCTATTAATTCAGGAACCGTGAAAATACTTCCAATTTAAAGATTATCTGAAAGCTTGTTGGGAACTGTTAGTAAAAAACTACGAAATTACAAACATACAGTTCAAGAATATTTATATAGGTACCGATAAAAAAAATTCAATTACACAAACTTTTTTTATAAAATTACATCCAACAATAACACCAAGAATCAAGGTGTCGTGTGGTTCATGGTCTCCCAACCTGATCTTGAAATTTGTTTAAAGCACCCTCATTTCTCTGACGTATTTTTACCACTACAGTCACTACGATAACCGAAACAGACTTTTGCCATGCAGGCAAACCAAGAAAACACTCAAATGAAATACCATTGATTGGTCACCCATCTATAAAAAACCTCACTAACATTCCTTAACCTCTCATACTTTAAACAATTAGCGCATCACTTACTTAGCTAATGATTATTTAAAAATCAGCAAAAATTACTGTATCGATATCGATGGGTAAACACAGTATGACACCAGTTTCCTCGTTAAGGTCAAGTAGAATCATTAACCACATAGCGTTACTATTAGTAAAAGTATTCATACAAAGTTTTATGCGCACAGACATATATGAACATTGGTAGCAGTAGGTTCATTTCTGTGATCGTTGTAAACAAAAAAAAAACAAAAATGACAACTAAAAATTGTTTGATTGAAATGCCACCAAATGGTATTGAAGAGATCAGGAAAATTCACAATTTGGACCTACCAGGAAGAATTGAGGAAGCAGTTGATCTTCTACAAGATTGGGTGCAAAAGCAAGATCATATTTTAAAGAAAGATTTCGGTAAGTTAATTTTATGTTAATTATTAAGCTAAACCGTCGCCCTGTCCCTTGTATTAGAATAAGAATAAGAATAATATTTATTTGTATAAAATGTAGTTACATTAAGATGGTAGTTCAGAGCGACGTACAAATAGGATGCACTGAATTATTAAAAACAATCAAAATATATAACAACAAAACAATAACACAAAAAAAATCTTATAATAATAATTAATTAAATTGACATTCGAACATTGATATAAATATTATTGACACATTATAAAAATGTAAATTAAATTGACACATTACAATATTAAATGAATAAAATTAAATCTCCCCCTAAGTATCTTTGCCATTAAACAACTCTGACACTTAATAAAAACATTTCTCAATTAAATATAATTTTAAATTAAAAATGGGGATCTTTAATTTTTTACTGAAAGCATGGTTAGGAAGACAACTAATTTCAGAGACAGACTATTTATTAAATATGATACGACATAAAAAATGTTTTACATACACATTTTGTGTCTGACAGGCAACATGTAAATTTAGCTGTTTTGAGACGTTTTAAACGAGTGAAGGTTTCCTTTTCGCTTCTGTGTCATTCACATAAAGCTATCTATATATATATATAAGGGTTAAATAACAATGATATATATTGGTGTATCATAATATTATTATTGTGCAATCAGAGTTGGCATATAGCTTGTGTATCCCTACCGCCAATATATAGGGCCAATTCGTCTTGGCATAGGCTCTATTTATGCTTTCCAAAGAACCGTTTCTCTAACAGACCCTAGTATAATGGAAAAATAAACATAGTATCTTATTAACATTAGTTAAAATTGCATTTATTGTTTGTTTAAATTGAAATTTACTACAACAGAAAATCTCTTAAATTTCAAAATAAAATAAATATAAAGTTGAGTTATCGTTGCAAGGTAGGTCACATAGACAAGAGTAAAAATTAAAATATACATTACTCAATATGGGTGTAATATCCCTTTACGGTCTTGTGCCTCCCTCATCCATCGGGTTCCCGACGTCCTAACTAGGTTAATTTCCCCATAAAGGCAACATAATAAATTGACGCGGCGACACTCTGTATTCATACTCTATTTTTACAGGAAGAATATTTATTATGTAGATGGTAACAAAATATCAAATTACATGAAGACTTTAAAGGGGGTGTAATATGTGACAACGAAAACTGTAACAACAAATACCACGACCCCGTAATTTTACTACAACGAATCACGTAACAACAAATGCACGCCACCACGAATATTAGCAACGAAGTCATGGGACCTCGAATAACACGACCCCTTTTTGGTGGTCTTGCATTCTTGGGTTACTTTAAACTATAACTTTACAATTCTATTTTATATTATTATGTTTTTCCTTTCTTTTTACCCAAGAATGCAAGACCATAAAAAAGTGGTTAAATCCATTGTATTCTTAGTGGTGAATTCGTTGTTCTGTTATTCGAGATCGCATGACTTCGGTGCTATGTTATTCGTTGTTGCGTTTATTCCTTTTCAAGTGATTCCTATTAACGAAAAAAGGAGTCGTGTTATTCGAGGTCGCATGACTTCGTTGCTAATATTCGTGGTGGCGTGCATTCGTTGTTACGTGATTCGTTGTAGTAAACTTACGGGGTCGTGGTATTCGTTGTTTCACTTTTCGTTGTCACATATTACACCCCCATGTGATATTTGTGATATTTTGTTACCATCTACATAATAAATATTCTTCCTGTAAAAATAGAGTATGAATACAGAGTGTCGCCGCGTCAATTTATTATGTTGTCTTTATTGGGAAATTAACCTAGTTAGGACGTCGGGAACCCGATGGATGAGGGAGGCACAAGACCGTACAGGGATAAGGCCTTTGTCCAGCTGTAGACGACCATAGGCTGATATGAAAGGGGAAATTGAAAGTATTTGTTTCGTATGATAATGCAAAAAAAAACTTGAACTTGGTGAAAAACCCAATATTTCAAAGCAGACTATGGGTTTTTGCAGATATTAATTACGAAAACAAAAGAAGGAAAACTGTACGAAAAACCCAATACTATCAGTCTGATCAGCGTGGTATAATTTAGGCCACGTTTCCTTCGTCAATGAAAGAGGCTGTCTTGGCCTAAAATTAATGGGGTGTTGCGAATAACAACATTGAAAATGATTTTTGACCTCGACCTCTGTGGCGTAGTGGTTATCGTATAGAGGTCTCGGGTTCGATTCCCGCTCAATGCAAACCTTTGTGTGCATGAACATGATTATTTGCATTGGTCTGCGTGTTTTATATGTATAATATGTATTTACAACAAAAAAAGTATTTAAGTATGTTTATCCATTGTCTAGTACCTATAGTACAAGCTCTGCTTAGTTTGGTACTAGATGGCGTTGTGTGAAAGTGTGAGGAATATTTATTTTATTATATTAACTGCTATGATGGGATATGACGCTGCACGGATTCGAATCCTACGAAAGACAATTGAAAAAAAATGATCGGAATATCATTTCAATCAATCAATCAATCAATCAACTAGCCTATTTCAGTCCACTACTTGACATAGGCCTCTCCCAACACGCGCCACAGAACACGCTCCTGGGCCTTTCGAATATCATTTGTATCCGTTAAATGTATATTGTTAAATGCAAACCTTTGTGTGCATGAACATGATTATTTGCATTGGTCTGAGTGTTTCTATATATAATATGTATGTATTTACAAAAAAAAAAGTATTTAAGTATGTTTATCCGTTGTCTAGTACCCATAGTACAAGCTTTGCTTAGTTTGGGACTAGATGGCGTTGTGTGAATGTGTGAGGATTATTTATTTATTTTATTTATCTAAATGATAATTGATAATTGTTTCGCAATCGGTGAAACATCAGAATAGGGACACGGTTAGTGTTGTGTGCATAATGAGGGTAGAAAGAAAATCTTCTGCCTAGGAGACGGAAATATGACATCGCTGTATCAGTCTGCTCGTGACCATGGCTGGTGTAACTAAATAAATAAATAAATATTCCTCACACATTCACACAACGCCATCTAGTCCCAAACTAAGCAGAGCTTGTACTATGGACACTAGACAATGGATAAACATACTTAAATACTTTTTTTTTGTAATACATATTATAAATAGAAAACACCCAGACCAATGCAAACAATCAAGTGTTTACCTAAAATCTATACGCGTTAATACCCGTTAATTTTTATAATAATAAAATAATGGTTCTAGTTACACAGGGTATGGCATGCTGGTTTATTTCATATTATTTTTATTTTTTTATTTTAATATTGATAGTAATTTAACATTTACACTTTAATAGTAATTTTATCAATTAAGACGATCATTATTTAACAATAACACAGATGTTATGCAAGTGTCGGGATTTTACATAACTTATAAATAGTATAAAGATTTTCCTTGAACAAAATGGCCTTTAGGTATGCCTATAAGGAAAATTATGCGCTGTATAAACCGGTTTAACTTGTTAAAAACATATGATTTTATATAAATAAGGATTGTACGTGTCCCTGACAATGCACCATTCACCAATTAAACAAAATATACATTCCAGGAAGTAATAAAATTATTTGCCTATTTAGTCCTTACAAAATCATATTATGATATTCGTTCTTGTCTTGGTTTTGAGGGAAACAACTTTTAAATTTTACCAACGGAAGTTAAAAATAACTGGTTTAGTAAAAACTGTTTTAAAAATATTGACATGTGTATGATATAAAAAACTTAAATACCTCTTTGACGGAGTAACTATAGTCTACGGCTGTAACGCAGAGATCTTAAGATAGGTCCTCGTTAAATACAAATCTTTATATTGTACAGTATTCAACAATTAAATCATAATAATGCATTAGAATTATTTAAATCAAATGTGATTATACTCAGAAGCAGTTCATAAAATCAAAAATTATACTATTTACGACAATGTTAATTCTAATTAGCTTTTAAAGGTTATGTTGTAAAGTCCACTTTAATATTTTTTTTAAATATCATACACAACTAAATCTATTATGAAACCAAAGTTTTTATTTGTATCTACTTCTTTCTTATGAGCCCTTTCACTACATTTTAGACAAATGATTTTCAACTGCAATTTAAGTTCTGTTTGATTTTATGATCAGACACATAACTTATGTAAACGAGGAAGAATCAACTTTAATAATTAATTGATAAATTAATTGACAATTGTCTGTTCTATAAATTTGATAAAACAGATAAGTGCTACAATAATTTTTTGTAATAAATAAGCTGATATTGTTACCTATAATTTTTTAATGCTTTCAAGGTCTTTTGTATCGATTTAAAAAAATAATTATTTTTTATTCAAATTTGCGATTAAGTAACAGTATAAAATGAATAATATACCTAGTCAAGTGACAATTTTTAAAGTTGTTAATTTTTTTTGGTAATTATTTTTCCAAAATGAAGATAATCACAATATTCTACTAATATAATCAGATTTTATAAAGCTAGGTAAAAGGTTAAGTATTTTGAATGGTTTATAAATTAGGAAAAATAAATAATCTCAAATCAATTTATTTTTATCAGTTCTACTCTTTTTTACATCAAATAAATTACTTCACAACAAATAAACTAAACGTTTACCAAAACTAGTTGTGCAGATAATTCGAAAATGTACATCAAAACTACATTACTTACTTTTTTTCTCTAATACGAGACATATAAATTCATGTAGCATAAAAAATACTAACTGAGCAGCAAATTCTCACAGCAAAATAACTATACGAGTAGCGTTTATATTAATAAGCACCTCAAATCTTGTTCATCATATTAGGTAGCTAAGTAGGAATTAGTAACTGATAATATATTTTAATATTTCAGAGAGGGGTTATTTGGAAAGAACCCTGATTGCAGGTAAGGGATCGGTAGAAAAGGCAAAGAAACAAATTGACAGATTATGTACTATGAAGACTTTGTTACCACAGTTTTTTGCAGTCTCGAATATTAAAGTCGAATTGAAGCAAATGTTGGAAACAGCGTAAGTTGTTTGTGTATTATATTTTTGTATTTGGCAGTCGTGACAAGTCCGTATTGTAAGGATGGGAGACAAGTGATACACACGAGTTACGTTATAAGACTCCTTTATTAATTGAAGTGCATGTACTTATATTGTACATGCACACATACACCACTACACCTCCGGGGGTGCACGAAGAAAAAAACGAAGTACATGAGCTTTTTTTTTATAAACATAAGTTACAAAATATCCTAAAACATAATATAATTAATAAAAGAAATAATATTATAATTCTGAACACAATAAAACAAAATTAAAAGAAAAATAAAATATAAGTCATAATTCGTGACATCACACTCTAATTATTGGGAAGAGGTGAAACTCATTTCATAAATTTTTAGTACCTCATAGTACTATTGAAGGTCATAGGTACCTCTTTCACAAATTCTCGCGATATAATTTGCGATGAAGAAGATAGTGGGTGGCCGTCCACTACTTTTTATTTATTTCTTTAGTTAACCTTTGACTTATTTTTCATTTATTCATTTATTAATTATACTTTACTTTTATTTATCTTTATTACACATTCATAAACGCTCAAGTTTACTCAAATATTCGGCTCGCGATATATTCGATCGTAATACATGGCATGTAATTCTTTAAAATTACTTTTTTTTTTACATTATTTATTTCACTTCTTCTGTCTGACACAACAAGTCTCTTAATTATAGCTAGATAACGATTTCCACAGGCAGCGGGTGATCAGTCTGATTATCCTAGGAAATGGTTATTTAACTTACAGTTCCATTTTTTTAACACAATATAACATCATTAGGTACATACACTTTTTTAGCAAAATGTTAAAATAGTTATTCGCATTTTAGCGTAATATAACAAGTCTTATTTGGATTCGAACCAATGCAAGTCGCTTGGCATCCTATTCTTTATCCACTAAACCAACTATCAAAAACATCTCAAAAATATTCATCATTTTACAATATAAATTCTCCATTATTATTAAAAAAACGCAACAACGCACAAAACTCATAATTATTTTATGTTAATATTTTACTTTTGTTCGCTACATTGAACACATTTTAAAATTATTTCGATCTATTTAAATTATTAAGTTCACAATAAAGTCACAAGTCTACAATTAACTTGTGTACAAATTCTTTACCTTATTTGGTTGACATATCTAAACAATATCATCACCACTAAGTTCGAAGGTATGTATCGTTGCTAAGTATTCCTATATGGAATGGAATGTTGTCACATCTCAATTTCACATAAGTATCGTCCGTGTTATAATAAGTTTAATAACTATGTCATGATTAATACATACAGTAATACTTATTTAAAAGGTATTACAAATCAAATTGTTTAATGTTCTTTAATAATTATAAATCTTATACTTATTATTAATTACTTAGATAAAAACATATTTTTATCAATACTAAAAAAATCGTAATTCTATGTACATAATTAGAATATAAAAGTTATTATATCGACTATATAAGTACATTATTATTAACTAAAATTGAATAACTTGTGTTACACTTTATTTTTATAATGATTTAAGAAATAAACTATCTTTTAATAATATTTTAAACTAAGATAATTAGGTATAATAACACATCACATTCGCATTTTCACGGATTTTGGCGATGGATACGACGAAGACGACGACGTTTGGGATGGCACGCACCCGACAGAGGGGCACCATGCCATACCGACTCCAATTCAGGCCATGTCAAGCCTGTCGATTCCATGTCTTATTTTCCCACTTAAAATTTGTTCAATAGCACTATACCACTCCACTATGGTGGTAATTAAGCATCATAATTAACATAATTTAATAAACAGCAACAATATTAACGCACACGTTTTTGTGATTAGCCCATTTTTTTTTCATTTTACGTTTTGTTTTTATTTAAATATAAGCACTTTTTTAAAACGCACTTTTTCTTAATAAAAAAAAACCACACGGTTGTAAAAAAAAATAGTCAATAACAACATATTTCACTCGCTATCCGATGCCGGTCGGATTCATTTCTGGCAGGGTCGCCATGTAAGGATGGGATGTTATGGGAGACAAGTGATACACACGAGTTACGTTATAAGACTCCTTTATTAATTGAAGTGCATGTACTTATATTGTACATGCACACATACACCACTACAGTATCATGACAATTGTGTGGTTATCCATAAGTGATAATATTTCCTATTTATAATCTTATATTACCTACTCGTATTATCCACCTTTTTAGCCCTAGATCACTGACCCTATTTTTCGAACGTTAATGCTAAACCTCATCGTTTTAACTACGCTGTTAGATAAAGGGGCTTAAAAGGTTCTATATAAATAAAATATCCATAGGTTATGTTTTTTATTTATTAAACAGTATTGATTTATGTATTTTATTGAGTTTAAGCAACTAATATAATTGATTTATTATTCAAACAGCCTTGCAAACATTTCAGATCACATTTTTATGGAAAATCAAAAATAGTAACATTTTTAAACTTCTTATACTATATAAATTTTAACAAAAATATGAAAACAAAATTAAAATCCTAAAAATAACAAAATAAATTGACTCATAATTTTAAAAAAGTCGTGCAAAATCTAGCTACTTATACATTTGTGACATAACATGTCAAGCTTGGGCTTTCCGCCTAACGATTTTTTACACTTGGTGCAACTACTTTTCGTCGTCATTGTTGTCATAGGACAATATTTGGCGAAGTATGTGTATAACAGAAAATACACCAACATATAAAATGAATAAATACATCTATAAAAGAAAATAAACCAAAATAATACATAAAATATTGCACTCAAAATATAACGTTAATACTAACCCTCGTTGTTACGACGAGCCATATCTACTGAAATTCCACTCACGGGTCTTTTATGCAAAAATTGCCATCATCCATCTTGAGTGCCATGGGCCATCTGAGATAAGCTGAGGTATGAATGTAGTGGGATTGCCCGCGTAAAAGTTATCGCCGGTTTTTCAAAACCGCGTAGTCGAATCGACGAAGGTTAGTGATCTAGGGTTAGTACAGCGCAGAATAACACGTTTATGTATAAACAAAATTTGATTACCGTCTACTAAAAGTACTATCTTAACTGGTCATTGGCGAAATCTTAGATTCGCCATTTAAAAAAAAAATAAAAAAAATTGTTAATAATTATAATTTGTGCGTGTTAAAATATTTATAAAAATTACAGCACTCTAGTATAGGACTTACTTTTTTAAAAACATTCTATTATCATTATTATGTAATAAAAAAACAAATCGGAGTGTTGATATCGATACTTTGAAACTTTTGTGCTTACACCCTTTTTTAACACCCATGTTTTAAAGTTACTTACCCTTCTAATAAAGACAAATCTGTTCAAAGTAACTAGAAGTGAGAAAGCCAAATATTGTCAACTCATCCGTAGAACAAAGTTCGTTCTGCAGATAGCTAGTTTTCATTAGAAGCTAGATAAGTTGTTGACTTGTGTTATTCTAGAACTATGAGACTGCTTTGGCTGAATGCTATAATTAAGTGCCTGATAGAATATTTTTTTGTATACCGTAAAAGGTTTGCTATGAAAAGTTTACAAGGCACTTACCCATACAAAAATGTTTCTCTTCAACAATAATTCAAGCTGAAATTTAGACCTTTAAGTTGGTGCTTAATTTGTGACTAGGTTGTTAAACTTGATCATCATAATAACATGTCATTAAGTGACAAGGAAAAAGCCTAGTTTAAACCGTTAGCAGGTTACGGCTTAATGTTCAGTCTAATGGTTCGTTAAGAAAATATGGGCAAAATTTTCGATAGTCACTTTTCACGATATCTATCAAATTATATAATGGTGCCACCATGTAACCCTTCTCCCCTATTACACATTACATTTTATACTCATGTATGTTAATTGTCTGGTTTCAGTTGGCTCGTACCATTACCTAAACTCACTGACGACTACTACAGAGTATGTATGATCAAAGTGAACGCTAAAGAGTTCACTGATAAAAGCTTTTTGCAGTACTTCAAATACAGTGTCATTGTAAGTATAACATTGTCTTATTATTATTATTATCCGCATGGTGACGGAGTAAGAATACAATATGTCACCACCCCATCTCATCTCATGGGTGTCGTAAGAAACCGACTATGGGACTATCCGTGAATATTATCTTTACGAAATAAAAAGAAGGAAAACTTTAAATAAAAACCCTATGTCAATCCGTCTGGCCAGCTTTGTATTAGTAGGCCAAGTATCCCTCCGTCACGGGAGGTGGCCCGTTCCTGCAGTGGGACATTAATGGGGCATGATGATGGGCATTTTCATTGTAGATGCTATTATTCATAGCTTATTAGATTATATTTTAAACATACTAAAAAATAAAACCGGTCAAGTGCGAGTCAGACTCGCGCACCGAGGGTTCCGTACAAACCTATTTATTTTCCTGGCAAAAAATTATGACGTCACGACTCATCAGTCAAAATTCTATGACGTCACGATTCATCTGTCAAAATTGTATGACGTCACGACTTATCTGTTAAAAATGTTATTCCCGCCAAAATTAAATGACGTCACAATTTTTCTGTCAAAATTTCTATGACGTCACGAATCAACTGTCAAAAGTTCTTCTTCTTCTTCTTATTTCTTTTATACCGCAAACTATGCCGATGTCGACAATTCCGACAATTAATTTATTAAGTTATTTTCCCGCCAAAATTCTATGACGTCACGACTCATCTGTCAAAATTCTATGACGTCACAAATCATATGTCAAAAACATTTTCCCGCCAAAATTCTATAACGTCACGACTCATCTGTCAAAACTCATGTGACGTCACGAATCATCTGTGAAAAATTCTATGACGTCACTACTCATCTGTCAAATTTGACAGTTGTCAAAAATAATATCCCGCCAAAATTTTATAACGAAATAATCAAAATATAATGAAGGAGGTAAAAATTTAAGGTTTTCAGAATTTTCCCTTTACAAGTACTATATGACCTAGCTTCATGCCAAATTTCAAGTTTGTAGGTAGACGGGAAGTACCCTGTAGGTTTTTGCCCTTACTCGTCAAAAATTTGCAACAAAAACGGCTATAATCTCCTGATTGCTTTGGATTAGCTGTTTGAATTTTATTTTTTTAAAATTAATTACAGTCTTAGTATTTGGTGAAAATTTCAGCTTGATACCTCCACGCGTTCCTGAGATAAATGGTCTTGACAGACGGACAGACGGACGGACGGACAGACGGACAACAAAGTGATCCTATAAGGGTTCCGTTTTTCCAAAATCGGTACGGAACCATAATAAAAGGGAGTACTACAAATAACCTACTCCCTTTTAAAAGGTCGGCAACGCATCTGTGATTCCTCTGGTGTTGCGGGTGTCCATGGGCGGCGGTGATCACTTACCATCAGGTGACCTGCTGGCTCGTTTGCCTCCTATTAACATAAAAAAAAGTACAGTGTAATAATGAACAGCACTTGTTACAAATTCAGACAACGCCATCTAGTCCCAAGTACCAAACTAAACAGGGCTTGTACTATGGGGAGTTAACAGATAAGCATACGATGCTTACTAAGGGTCGATGGTCATCTGTCTGTACTTAAACCACTCCGGTATTTCTTAATATTATTATCATCATCATCATCATTTCAGCCAATCGACATATGCCCAAATATTTTCATCTTGCGCGGACCTGTGCCTTCCTCATCCATTGTTTTCCCCTCGGTTTTCGTTTCTTCACATTGTAAATGTATTATTTCTTTATTTATTCTTTCCTTCACAAATACAATACAATTAAGTGCACATACAGTTTCAAGACAGTGTATCTTTATGATTTGTAAAGGACTGGCGCCCGTAATGAGTTTAATAAAACCTGTGTCACGGGTCACCAGGCCCAAATATTAAAATTTAATTGTTATAAATTTATCTTGTGTATTTCAGTTATGTGAATATATGAAGGCAAACGATTACGTCAATGGATTTATTCTCGTGGATGATTTTAGAGACACCAATGTATTTGATTTGGTCAAACATTTAAATCCTGTTGAATTACAGCAGTATGTCTCCGTTATTGTTGTAAGTATCATAAATTAAATAAATTTTACAGTTAATAGGATCTTTTTATCAAAGGCCATGGAACATGATGCTTAATTAGGTTTTGGTTTTTCTACGGTTCGCGCTTTTATGTGTACCTACGGAAATCAACCAATGTAACGCGCACACGTATAATGACAGATTCAAGGTCGGTCCACATAACACCGACTCGACGTCAACTCCACTCCAACTCAACTTACAGTATGGCATTCAAATGTAAACTTTTCTTTAATAATAATAATAAAATAATAAAATTTATTCAATAAAATTTAACCTACTGTACAATTACGGCTCACTTATGGCTAATGTTATACATTGATTTCTAATCATAAATAAAAATAAAAAATCTTATATTATAACAATTAATTACATATATTTTTAAGCTATTATATTGGTATTATGGTATTTGTTTTATTATAATTCCTGAACTAGGTTAGAAACCTGTGTTTCAGGGTTTAGATAGGGCTTTGAAGTAAAATACTTATCTTATAATATATATTAACAGCGGTATTATCTATTTATTTGTATGTAAATGACAAATGTCACATAAACATTGCACCAGTTAAAGCTAATATTAAATGGTAAAAATTTTAAATTAAAAGACTTAAGCTATAACTGTAAGTAAAGATTCTGTATCTGAATAGTTAAGTAGTTTTAGGTATTGTGTTAATTTAATTTATCTCTCTGTACTACATTGGTTATAATTTAAAATATATATATTTAATATCTTATTAAGTACATTGTATAAGTAAGGTCCTAAAAATAAAATAAAACTTGTGTTACATATGAGTGAATTTTGCAAAATATAACGCGGTGTCCTGCGTGAGCGATGAAAACAACGCGATCAAATCAACTGCGTACTCTACTTCTGTCCTATATGACAGTCTGCGACGAGACGCGACGTAATGCGTCCTTGTTTTGAAAGCAACTAGACGCGTCACCACGAGTTTGTAAACATTGTTTAAAACAAAATTTTGATTTGCAAGCCATATCCGGGCTCATTGCCGAACGGCAGATTAAGACATTGTGATGGTTGCCGTTATCAAAAAGCGGGCGACGCGTTGCTTGCATATCCGTCTGTCCCTTTCTCTCCTTCCTCCGAGTACTGTTGCAAAACAAAGCGCACGAGTTTTAAAGGTCCTCACCTCATTTCCGCTGATGACCGACGAGTTTATCGCCTAGTCGACGACCTGTTGCTACCAAATCGATAGCTCAAGTTGGAAAGTTGTTGGACTGGTGTCGATTTGGTCTAATGTGCGACGACCATAAACCTATTTTGTATCTACATTCCCTTGCCTTTACTTCTAGACTGTATTCGCAAACTTTCTATCATATTCGATACAGTCATTTTATTGTGTATTATATTTTAAGAATTTGCTCTCTGTACTAAAGTATCTGGGTACCGTGGTAAAAGTACTTTAATAGTATAATTTAATTACAGGAAGGTTTTGGAGCAAGATTAAAAGGCATACACATAATAACACAATCACAGGCAATAGAGGTATTTATAAAAATGATGAAACAGTTCTTAAGTCAGAAGATATCAAATAGAATGCATGTTCATAGAAGTTTAGAAGAACTACACGAGGTCGTTCCTAAGGAATTGTTTCCTGTTGAATATGGAGGACAAGAGAGGTCTATTACTGAAATGAATGGTATGTATTATCTTTAAACCAACATCTAGGTCGTAAGTCCTAGACGCTGTTATGCAAGTGTTCCGTCCTCTATCACGCGATGGACCCGGCACCCACACGGAGAATACATGGAATTCTAAGATTAATAATATTATTGAAAGGACATTAAAAATGTATGAAGCATAAGACAGTATTCGAATTTTATTTTATATATTAATTTATTATATTTATATAATATTATTTTCCTAATTATAACAGCGCCACTAAGTTGCATGGCAGAGAACTTTTAATGTTGAATTGAAAGAAGAATGGGCAGTTTTATATGGGGTGCGTCCCATGTGTTGTAACACTTTGTGACCTATATCATTTGAAAGATCTCAGCCAGTGCTATGTTTTATTGTATGGGCATAACTCCGTATCTCGTGCAGGGAAACTGTTATAGGGTTTTAAAAATATTAAAAAAATAATTAAAAATGTCTTAACTAATTGGTCTTTTAATAACTATTACTAAAGAGAATTAAAGGTAGAGCTTACTTTGACCTAACACCCTCTCTGCCACCGTTGTAAGCGCAGAGTTGAGAAGATTGCAGACATGTAAAATGTCATTTACGGCGGTCCTTCTGGGTAGAAGAACTCTCAAGCTTTCAGAAACGTTTGCGCATGACAAAGAAAAAACAGCTCCCTATGCTCCCCGCCATTTTGTTCCAAATATGACATCTGCTCTTTGCTTCCCAACCTTTGTAGCATGTTGCGACTAGCATAAACATGTTCACCTAGATTTGTTTTCAATACATATATTTTTTTCAATTAAATTGTGTGCAGGTCAAAAGTACTGAGCTGTTAATGATGAAATAATTTTTGTATCAAATAAGGCTTTAATCGTACTTTTTTACATTTTGTGACACGGAAACACATTATATTTATTCCACTTATAATAACTGTAGACAATTTACAGACACAGGAATCGTTAGTTTAGACCGTTATTAATAAGTACACAGTTAAAAATATATAAGTGAAAATGGTAAAGTTCGCTAAATAAATCTCTTACGTATATGTATAGATACGTTATAGAGTTGAGGTTGAGAAAATAAAAATCCTCATCGCATTTTTCTCTACATAGCTGTTGATGTTAATAAGGTTGTCATAATTATAATGACAGTATAAATATACAACTCCTTTAAATAGACCTGTTCTATTCACATAACTTTCAAAATATATTGAAAACACGAAAGTACAGCTCAGCAACAACACTACACCATGCTTCCAGCCCTCAGCCAATAGGCGTCCATTGCTCGAGATGGGTCTCCTACAAATATCTTTACTTTGCCGATCCTGTGACTACCTTATCACTTGGCACCACCCCCATATCACGCGATATACGCGGTCGCTTTTCGAAAACTTTTCTGCCTCATCGTCATTTGTAAGTTCTTCGTGCTATGTCGCTCCTTAAACGGGCAATCCTGAGTGCTCTATCGGTCACTTTAGTTCTCCTGCGAATTATCTCACTTCTGATTCAATTACGCAGGTCAACTTCCAATAAAGCTCTCTCCATTTCCCTGTAGATGACAAAAAGCCTTGTGATTTGACGAGTGACCCCCTTCTCGAAGTTACACTTATCTGGCCTGATTGTCCCAGGTAAATATATTCGTGGACAACTTTGAATGTAGCGCCTCCAACCGTGATTGAAGTGGGTGCAACATGAACATTTGCCATGATCTTCGTCTTGTCCGTGTCCATTTTAAGACCCACTTATTGAGAGATACTATTAGGGTCATCAAGCATTATATTGAGGTCCTCCTTGGTCTATGACATGACACCATTTTCGTTATACCTAGCTGCAAATTCATAGTTCTTGATAATCCATCCTCGAGACAAGCCAACATAATGGCGTTTCCGTATACTTAAGCACTGCAGTATTATGAAATATCGTTGGTGTACTTGGCATCGTTGGAGAGACTGCAACACTACACCAGTAAGTTAATAATGGCATCTACACTAAGCCCAAACTTATTTGACCAACCTGAAGTTGTTGCAACTAACTGAGCAGATGTCATATTTGGAATAAAATGACGGGGAGCATAGGGAGCTGTTTTTTCTTTGTCCATGTAATTGCGAAAACGTTTCTGAAAGCTTGAGAACTCTTCTACCCAGAAGGACCGCCGTAAATGACATTTTACATGTCTGCAATCTTCTCAACTCTGCGCTTACAACGGTGGCAGAGAGGGTGTTAGGTCAAAGTAAGCTCTACCTTTAAATCTCTTTAGTAATAGTTATTAAAAGACCAATTAGTTAAGACATTTTTAATTATTTTTTTAATATTTTTAAAACCCTATAACAGTTTCCCTGCACGAGATACGGAGTTATGCCCATACAATAAAACATAGCACTCGTTGAGATCTTTCAAATGATATAGGTCACAAAGTGTTACAACACATGGGACGAAACCGCCCATTCTCCTTTATTCTCTTGTCATTTTTCTATTGTCATTTCGTTCTTTTTGATATTTTCTAGTTATAAACCTACATGAAATACATATAAGTACTTTTACTTCACTTAACAATAAATTAATGTGATTTTTCTGTATCAACGGGAATTGTAAAAAACTATCATAGTTTGTCTCATAGAAATTTAATACAAAAAAAAATTTGCTTTTTATCTCAAAGAGTTATTCTATATAAATAAGCACTTTAAAAAAATAAAATGACTACGGTTTTGTTATAGATTTTTTAAACTTTTTTTTGTGTAAATAATTATTCAATGGGGATTAAATTATTTATTGCTGCAGATAAGATACAGTCATTATTAAAAATCCAGGTTAGGAGATTACATCTTCAAATGTTAACAATTTTTTAAATTATTTATTTCAGATGATTGGGTAGAAGAGCTCAGTTCAGAAAAGCACACAGCGTACATGGACATGATGAAAAACGCTTGCACTAATGAAAAGTTAAGGAGATCTGATAAATTTAATGATGAGTACATGGGAATGCCAGGAGCCTTTAGAAACTTAACTGTAGATTAATTAAAGTAGTTTTATATAAATAAAGAAAATAGATTAAAAAGATAGGTATACTTTACAATAATTATAAGTTTTATAAATAAAAAAAGGTGTTTGTTTATTTGTAGATGTTTTATTTCACAACCTTAAATTTATTAACATCATTAAATCAGTTCAATCATGTCTATCGTTTTTTTTCTTTCCTATGTTCCAATGCGCCTAAACCTTTACTTACTAAATCTTCATGGGCTTAACTTTGAGTTTAAATTTGCCATAATAACGTAATTTTGAACTATAAAAATACACACAAAATATATTGTAAAATTAAAAAATAAACATAATAAAATGACTGCAAGCCTTTTCTTGGAGTGTGAACGTCAGAACCTGCAAGGTCTTTATCATCATAACAGCCCATTAATGTCCCACTACAGGGACGGGCCTCCTCCCGTCACGGAGGGATACTTGGCCTACTGATACCACGCTGGCCAGACAGATTGGTATAAGGTTTAATTTCAAGTTTTCCTTCTTTTGATATCGTAAAGGTAATGTTTACGGATAGTCCCTTAGTCGATTTTTACGACACCCATAGGATAAGGTGGGGTGGTGACATATTGTATTCTTACTCCGTCACGACACGGTCTTCATGACTGTAAACAGTAGTCATGAAGACCGTGTAGAATAAAATCGTAGCTAGCCGAAACTATCTCTCTATTTCTTACAAATTAAAAAGATACGATATAATTAATTAAAATATATTTAACATTGTAACATAATCGGTACAAAATAAATAAATATTCGTATTAAAAGAACGGAGGAAAGGGATGATAATAAAAATGTAAACAAAATATATAAAACTAAAATAAAAAAAATAACATAAATAATTTTGTATATTCGTTATACACTGGGGCTAAATTAAAAGTCCAAACTTAATAGAAAGCTTTTAATGATGCTTGCTGATGTAAGGTTGGCGGTGAAGTAACAATTGTGTCAAAGCAAGAACTGTCATCAAAAACGCCTGTGCAGACGCTAACAGCAACTCAATCAAAAACATAATACTAATTAATTGGTTAGGCATTTTGCCGCAACATATTCCCGGCCGTTGAAAGGTATCTTCCTTTCAACACCCTAACTCGTCTGCAGTGGGTAGTGGGCAGAGCCTTGTGAAGGGTCGTCTTACGGAACCTCTCGTCGTGTTGATCTCTGCGACACGAGCCACGCCATCTGGTCCAGGAAATAATCGAAGAACTCTTCCTAAACGCCAGTTTAGAGGAGGCACGTTGTCTTCTGCCAAGAGCACCATATCACCAACATTGAGCTGAACATTGCCTGTACGCCATTTAGTGCGCTGTTGAAGTTCCGACAAGTACTCTTTCTGCCACCTTTGCCAGAAATTGCGCCTTATTCGCTCCACTCGTTCATATCTGGTTATCTTGTTGATGTCATCGTTGCCATCCAAGTTTGGTCCAGGTAACGCTGTTAGCGGACGCCCGATGATAAAGTGCCCTGGGGATAAGGAGAGGAGGTCATTAGGACAGGACGATAGGGGGCACAAGGGACGACTATTGAGAATTGCCTCCACCTGTGCAAATAAAGTCATAATCTCTTCTAGGGTCAAATGACTATTGCCAATAACTCTTTTTATATGGTATTTGGCCGATTTAACTCCAGCCTCCCAGATGCCGCCGAAATGAGGAGCGTAAGTAGGAATGAAGCTAAACTTAATACCTTGCTGACTTGCAAAATCAGATATAGGGTCGATATTTTGTGATATAAAATTCCCTATCTCCTTAGCGGCCGCAACAAAATTACGGCCATTATCGCTACATATTTGCGATGGTTTTCCTCTACGTGCAATAAAACGTCTGAGAGTCATTATGAATGCATCCTTAGTTAGGTCGCTGACTGCCTCAAGATGGACACACTTATACCGTAAACATACAAAAATACACATATAACATTTTATCAAGCGACTTCCACGCCCTTTTCTATTTAAAATAAAAAATGGTCCAGCGAAATCTAAGCCCACCGACAAGAACGGAAAGTCTGGGGTGACGCGCTGTGAAGGTAAGTTACCCATTTTCGGACATAATGTCTTACCACTCAATCGTCTGCATCGTACGCAGTTGTTCACAGTGCGCCTCGCGAGGATTCTGCCATTAACAGGCCAGACTGTTTGCCTAATCGTCGCAAGTAACAACTGCGGACCCGCGTGTAAATTTGAAACATGTTCCTTCGCAAAATATAATTTAGTTAACCTATTTGAGGCATGCAAAAGTATAGGATGCCCTTTTTCATAATCGCATGCAGATGAGTGTATTCGACCTCCTACGCGAATTAAGTTATCTTTATCTAAGAATGGAGATAACGATAAAATTTTGCTTTTAGCTGGTAGCTGTCTACCTTTTATAAGTAACTTGTACTCAGTATTATAAAAATCACGCTGGCTAATAACACACAGCGAATGAAATGACTCTAATAATTCGTCGGCAGTAACAACACCTACTCTTTTATTGGAAGGATTACGCAAATTAAATATAAATCTCCGAACGTATGCAACAACCTTCTGAAGTTTGTTGAATGATGAGAAATCTTCAAAATTAATAAAATTGTCATGGACTATTTCAGATGTATGCGTTTTTATCTCTGGCAAGTTATCTAACTGAGTCTCATTTAACCTAGGCCAGCTCGATTCATCTTCATGTAAAAAACTCGGCCCGGACCACCAAATATCTATGCCTAGTAGATTCTTAGCATCTACTCCCCTTGAAATTAAATCTGCTGGGTTCATTGCCGTGGGTACGTAACGCCATGAAGATGCTCTAGTTAGTTCAACTATTTGGCATACACGGTTGGCCGCAAACATCTTCAATTTTGTTGGATCACAATTTATCCAACTCAACACCACATTCGAGTCACACCAGTGCACTAATCTTGCTGGAGTGTAACGTAATGAGTCAGTTACAGCCTTGCATAGCTTAGCTGCTAATAATGCAGCACATAACTCAAGGCGTGGTATCGTAGTGGGTTTCAAAGGCGCAACCTTGGACTTGGCGCATATAAGCTTAATAGCACAGTGACCATTACAATCAATTGATTTTACATAAATACATGACCCAAATGCGCATTGAGACGCATCACTAAATGAATGCAGTTCAATACGAACAGGTTTATCACACAAAACTAGCCTAGGAATTTGAATCTTGGTTAACCAAGTTAAATTGTTAGTAAATTTTAGCCAATCTTTTTTCAAATCATCTGTAACCGGTTCATCCCAATCTAACCCTAACTGCCATATCTTCTGCAATAAAATTTTAGGAATAATAATTACCGGACTTAAAACACCTAAAGGATCAAATATTTTAAAGGAATTCGACATAACTAGTCTTTTTGTTATCACCACATCGTTATGAAGCGTAAAATTTTTAATAGTAAAATATAAAATGTCACTGGATGGAATCCACCCAAGACCTAGTGTACTGGATGACTCGCTTATAGTTAAATTATCCTCATGATTTATGTTTAAATTTTGAAATATGGTTGAATCGTTGCATTTATACTTTCTTAAATGAAATTGACCATCTTTTAGAGCCTTCGATACACACGCTTGTATATATAATAAATCCCCTTTGCTGTCGGCGCCCGTTATGAGGTCATCTACGTAGAAGTCCCTCTGTATTATCTGTTTGATCAATTCATCATCCTGTTCTTCACCCAACTGCCATAAGCAGCGCGTACTAAGATAGCTAGCACTGGCTGTACCATAAGTAAGTGTATTTAGTTCTAAGGTTTTAATTGCCTGAGCTTCGTTATCTCGCCATAGTATGCGCTGTAGATGGCGGTCTTCTTTATGTACAAGAATCTGGCGGTACATTTTTTCAATGTCTCCAGTTAACAGAAACTTGTATTGTCTAGCACGTATTAATATAGAAAATAAAGAATCTTGTAATGATGGGCCTACCATTAGAATGTTATTTAATGAAATACCTGAAGTAGAAGCCGCAGAGCCGTCAAAAACTACACGTAATTTAGTAGACTCGCTTTCCTGCTTCAGTACAGCGTGGTGACATAAATGATAGCATATTCTTCTCTCATCTTTAGCTACTGAGAGATGACCTAATTGGGCATACTCATTTATGAATTTAGTATATTCGAGTTTTAGTTCTGGCTTTTTACTAAAACGCTTTTCTAAATAAAGTAATCACTTTTTGGCTAACCTATAACTATCTCCAAGACAATCTGGAGTGTCCTTGAGTGGCAGTTTCACACAAAACCTACCATTGTCTTCTCTACGAGTGTGGGCAATAAAATGTTGTTCACAAGCCTTTTCATTCTCACTCATTATACGCCTTACAGGCACTTCCTCTAACTCCCAAAACTTAGTAATTAAATTATCAATATTGATTTGGTTTGATTCATGTGTGATTGCTTGATTGCAATGAATAGATGAACTATTATTTGAATATATAGGACCGGATATGATCCAGCCAAAATGTGTGTTTCTTAAAAATGGATTTTGAGGGCCAAGGGAAATCTGTTCATTACCCAATATGTCCCAAAATAAGTCGGCGCCTATTAAGACATCGACAGAGGCTGGCTGATTAAACATTGGATCCGCCAGCACAATATCTTTAGGTAAGTTCAACGCGTTTACGTTGACTGGGAACTTCGGTATTAAACCGGTTAATTCATTTAAAACAAGACAGGCACAATTAGCACTGTATTTTTTAACCAAAGAATTTATTTGTATATTACAACTTTCTGAGATATGTGAAGTGACTGTATTTCCGATTCCTATGACCTTTAGTGAGTCAATTGGGAACGAAGACATAGAAATTTTATTCTTTAATGCCTTAGATATAAAAGATGACTGGCTCCCACAATCTAAAAGTGCTCGAACCTTGGCTCTTTCATGGGTAAATGGATTTGAGACTTCAATTACAGCAGTCGATAAAAGAATTTGACTCGAATTGCGTTTTGAAAAACTAGCAATTGTTTCAAAACTATCATTACTAGGATCATTTAAAGACACATAATTATTATTATTATTAGATGCTACAGGGCGGTGCAGTAGAGAATGATGTCTCTTACTACACTCGCGGCACGGACCCAAGCGGCATGAACTCACATGGTGTCCCTGCCTTAGACAGTTAACACAGAGTTTATATTTATTGACTTCTACCATCCGTTCATCTACGTTTTTTGACTTAAATGTGGGGCAGTCAAAAATCCTGTGATTGTCATTACAAACAATACAGATGTACCCGCTAACAATGCGAGATTTGTTAGCTTTATTGTGAGAAGAGGCAAATGATTTGGTATACATTTTGTGGTTGGGTTTGTGACTGCCCGTGACATAATTTCTTGTATTGGTTAATAATATTGGCTTAGTCATATTGCTTCCGCTTTCGTTTTTGTTACGGTTTAATGATTCCAGAACGTCTGCACGATCAATCATGAATTTATAAAATTGGTCTAATGTTGGAGTGTCACTGTCCAAGCAGTTTCTAAATTCCTCCCACTTTGCTAAAGTGTTGCCATCCAATTTTGATGACAACATAAAAATAATCAAGACATCCCACATGTCGGTAGGTTGACCTAAACTAGCTAATGCGCGCAAGTTCTTTGTGACATGGTCCACTAAGAACCTTAATGACCTTTCGGATTCACGTGGAAGCTGCTTAACATTAAACAAAGCATTTAAATGATGATTTATTAAAATTCTTTTATTATTATATCGGTTGCTAATCAACTGCCACGCTTCGGCATAATTATTTGCTGATAGCTCGAGATTGGATACTATTCTAGCAGCATCGCCTTCTAGGTAAGACATTAGGTAGTGGAATTTATGAACAGGTGATATGCGTTCATTTTTGTGAATTAGACTCTCAAACGTATCACGGAACTCCAACCATCGAAAATAAGCGCCATCAAATTTGGCTATCTGTATTTGAGGTAATTTTAAACCTGTTGTATGATTATCCGCGCAACAAGAAGTATCATGAACAGAAGCACGCCTCTGTTCGCATTCCAATTTTGTAGCTTTATCTAATAAAGTCTTTGCAGTGGCAATGTTAACAATGATATCGCGCTCAATACTATCGCGTTCATCTATTTCAAGAGACAAATTATCGGAATTTAATACCTCAATCTCATTCTGCAAGTCATCTACACGTACTGACAACGCCTCAAACTTTGCAAGTTTCAATGTTAATTCAGTTAATTGTATGTTATTCAATGTAGAAACATTTTCTATACTAGACAAATAATTTTTAAATTTTGTTATTTGACCTTTAGCTGAAGATCTTTTTGTAATTAATTGTTTCAACAAAAATTTATCTTCAGTAGACATTTTAATTAATATTAAATTCACTAAGCGATAAAAATATACTATAAAACTAATATTATTTTCTTGTAAGTAAACAAAAGAATGGCTCACGCTCCTCAACTCGGCGACACAGGTGATAATCAAACCGGCTCGGCTCGCCCAGCTGACTGCAAGCGATGATGTAAGATAGGTAGGTACTTGACGCGCAGCGCGCGTCGTGTAGATATATTGTTATTAACCTGGAACTATCGGCAAAATATCTAAGCGTATATCGCTAAAATGTAATGTCAGCAACCTACCCAACAGGTCACTAACATTAACCTTGATATAAGTATGTTAAGGGCAGGTAGATACTTACAAAAAAAAAAACTTTTCCTTCTTTCGATATCAAAACTATTTAAACAAATAAAGAATGCTATTTTAAAACAAACAAATAACTCTTTGTTATGTACTATAATGAATTTACGTTAAAATAAACGTTAATAATTGAACAGAAAAAAAACCATGTTTGTATTTGTAGGTTATGTTGCGTGCTAAAGAAAAATATTTCTTTTAACAATTAGGTACAACTTATGATTTGCACAGATGAATTTGATTTTACTAATTAAAGTATGGTGTATGTGATGGATTGTATGAATTTAGGATAGTTAGGCTATTTGGAAGGTTTGTTTTAATGGGAAGAAAAGGGCACTCATCTGTTTAGGCAGAAGTCCGAAGCGCGGTGAGATTCTTTCGACAAATCTGCTCGCATCAGTCCAGAACTCGTAGATCATGATCCTGGCTGCACCTCGTATCTTGAACGCCTTTCTTCAATGTTCTATTACGCCACGAACAATTCCTTGTAATATGGGCGTTGGCTCGTTGACGAAAATTTGTCGTATTTTGATTATGATTTCTTCGTAATTGTATTTTCTTTGTAATTGTTCCCCTCATGGGCCACCAATATGTATATTCGTTATACACTGGGGCTAAATTAAAAGTCCAAACTTAATAGAAAGCTTTTAATGATGCTTGCTGATGTAAGGTTGGCGGTGAAGTAACAATTGTGTCAAAGCAAGAACTGTCATCAAAAACGCCTGTGCAGACGCTAACAGCAACTCAATCAAAAACATAATACTAATTAATTGGTTAGGCATTTTGCCGCAACAAATTTGTAATTTAAAGACGTCTAAGCAAAAATAATGCGGTAGGCCATGAACTAACAGGGTGTAAATAAAAAAGGTCCACGTGTAGATTTTTTTCACACGTCAAGACTCTACTGTTAAAAACTCTCTAATTAAAGATATGCTGAGAACTGGTGATTGAGATGACATGAAAGTTTTTTGTAGTCCATGTTGATTTAAAAACAAATCTTTCTAAGCCGTAAGTTGTCCACTGCTGGACATAAGCTCCTCAAAGTTCACGCTAACTTGCCCCACTAAAGCTATTTAAATTGAGATAAAATAAAACCGGTCAAGTGCGAGTCTGACTCGCGCACCGAGGGTTCCGTACAAACTTATTTATTTCTCGCCAAAATGCGATGACGTCACGATCAGCTGTCAAAAATATATGACGTCACGACTCATCTGTCAAAAATCTATGACGTCACGACTCAGCTGTCAAACATATTTTCCCGCCAAAATTCTATGACGTCACGACTGTCAAAATTCTATGACGTCACTAGTCACGTGACTCAGCTGTCAAATTTTTTCCCGCCAAAATTCTATGATGAAAGAATCAAAATATAATAAAATATGATGAAAGCTCAGACCAAATAAAAAATAAAGACGTAGCGCTGTCAACAGCAAAGTGAAGCCGGTTTTGTAAGCATGTGTGCGTGCTAACTAATCACCCTAATATTTTGTCTAAGTACTGGCAGACTGATTGAATTCATGGATAGGTTTAATTTTAAAAATGTATATAGGTATAAGTGGTGGTATAGTAGCATGTTTATTCTGACAAGATTGGGTAAAAATAAAACAATTATTATTCCAGAATCATAAATTAATAATTAATGGCCTTCTTCTTCTTATCTTCACTTCTTCTTTTAGGGGGCCCTTCAGGATGCACTTCGACCCCAACGGATCTTTTGTGCTGGTCCCCCATTTACCACCCCAGCTTCCTCAATCACCTTCGCGAAGGAGAGGAGTAAGCCTAGCGGCAGCTTGTGGAAGACACTTGCTAGTGAAAAAAGCTTCATTCTTTGTGTGGTGAGGGCTTCGCAGTTACACTTCTGATGTTCCACTGTTTCGTCTCCCTCATCACATGCTCTGCATTGGTTGTTGCCTGATAGTCCCATCTTCGTCAACAAGTTGTTGATAAGAAGGTGACCTGTAAACATTCTGATTATTAGACAATATTAGTGGCCATTAGAAACGTACCTTTTGAAAAACCTACTCATGGTTCCGGTCCGTCGAAACTCCTGCTCGATCCTTCCTCAGGACTAGGAAACCTTAATAATGCACATGTTTTTATTAAACAACTCCCGCATTAAGATCAATTTTTGATGGTACCGATTTTGGTAACAATCCTAATCCACAAGTAAAACGAATATAAATAAATAAATGAATGTGTATGACTGTGTACCTAATGATACGTTTCCCATTACTTACAAGTTACCCCATAAACGGGGATAATTCTGACGCTTACTAGTGGTAATACTTGTTGAGGTTTTGTGTTCCAGGCTATCATAGCTCAATAATATGAATAATAAAAATTATGTGCTTTTATATTTACTTACGTATGATATTGTGATTCCATCTTGCATTTTATTATTTGAAGACTGGTTTTTGCACCCTTTTACTACACTATAAGGCATTTTCCCGAATAAATTATGAAATTTGTTTATACGTCATACTCTATTGACAAACTAGCGCCAACTGACCGATAAGGCGTAGTTTGGGTAGTAAATGTGTGCGTGTGAACTTGTATGTATAGAGCGAGGCGTAGTTTTGCATGCTGTCTTTAAACTTAGATTAAGTAGTTTAAAGGGCGTCATTATAATGAAAATTGTATTAATTTTGATTAAAGCATTTTTGACTTTGACTACTAATATTATAAATGCGAAAGTTTGTGGGGATAGATGATTGTTACTCTTTCACGCAATAACTACTGAATTGATTTTGATGAAATTTGGTATAAAGGTAGTTTAGGGTGTAGAATAACATTTAAGCTACCTATACAACGCGGGTGAAGCCGCGGGCATCAGCTAGTATTTTATAAAACGATAAAATGTATTATAACTAATTAGTTTACCTACCAATAAGTTAAAAAGATAAGTAGTGGTCTCTAGATCCTTGGTGGCCTTTAACGAACCCTAATGCCCGATTTACACATCGACAAGTACAGTAGCGAGTTAAGTAGTATTTTAAAATTAAGTTGATTTAAATAGATCTCCATCCCATTTTTTGGCGAGTTAAGTACGAAGTAGCCCCCTCTCTCGCGTCTCGCCAACTTAACTTGCCAAAAAATAGGATGGAGATCTATTTAAATCAACTTAATCAGCAACTTACTACTTAACTCGCTACTGTACTTGTCGATGTGTAAATCGGGCATAAGGGTACAGAATAGCGAGTTATATTCTGAAGTCGCGTACTTACTTAATTATTATTTAAAAAAATATAAACAGCGTTACTAAAACTAAAATATAATTAGTTCCACTTAAATGACATTCTTTTAATTACTAATTATCCTCACTTATTACACAACAAAATATACCTAAGGTTATGAAAATAATGAATTTATTTTGGATAAAAATGTGTTCAAAATAATGTATTTTTAAACCAGATTTTTGAGTAATTCACGAATAAAAAGAACATAAATTATGTAGACTCAACTTCACAAGACTAATTAAAGGTAAAGAATCCATGATCTCTAACTCCTTAATTAATTCTTCATGAAATTAAACAACAATATCGAAATGAAATAAAATAATATTATCTTATTACGAGTACAATTTTATTAGTTAACTCTCAGTTACCGACAACGCTCCACGCTTTGACGGCAAACAATTTTGTAGTTATTTAAATAAATAATATATATTTTTCAAATAAAATCGTCAAATCTTTTTTTATTTTAAATTAAAATGGCATCATTACCAAATAATAAATTATTAGAATTACCATCAGATGCTATACCAGAATTGAGAAAATTGATTAATTTGGATGATCCTAAGAGATTAGAAGAAGCTATTAATATTATTGAAGATTGGATTTTAAAACAAGATCACATTATCAAGAAGGATTTTGGTAATTACTTTGTATGTGAGTTATTTTGTTACGAGATATTTTATTTTCCATGTGGTGAAAGATCTTACTTTATTTTTTTTATAATAATAGTAAAAATAAACAACTAGAGAATCTGAAACAAGAAATTGTCTTAGGAAAATTCCACATTATTATTAAAATTCAAATTTATTATAAATATTTTTTTTATTTCTTTAATACATAATTTAAAAATATCAACTTATAATAAATGTTTTATGAATGCAAATAAGCAACATTGTAATGTTTACAAAAAATTTTAGATGTCAATATTTTCAGAAGATAAGACAAATATAACCAAAAATCTTTTATTCTATAACGGGTATGTTAAAGAATAAAATTTCTAATAGGTTTTACGACGAAAAGAGGTTTTTTTTTATAAAAAACACGGCAATATTACCATATCGAACCTAATGGAAAGCGCGAGTGCAGTCCACAAATTAAACCAACGGATAGAAGTTTAAAAATAACTTCAATCCGTTGTCATCATCTTGCCGGTTTGGCCAAATGCTTCTTCACACTACGTTTGTCATACGATGGAGGAAATACGTGAGCCGGAAGTTGGTTCCACAACTTAATGGTTCGGCGTAGGAAGGAATTCCCGAACCTTTTGGTGCGAGCCGATATCCGACAGACCGTCTGAGTATGGCACCGAAAACCGACACGAGTGGTCCTTTTATGAAAAGGGGACGGAGGAACAAGATCGAATAACTCTTCAGAGCACTCTCCATGGTACAGTCACGAGCAATAATATATACACATCGTCAAATTTTCTAAACTATCTAAACGTCTATCTAGACATTAGATTACCAAAATTAATTCGTAATTTAGAGAAGGTTCCGTACAGTTTTGAACTAATCTTCAAATATTCAATTTTGGATTGGCAGAACTTTAGATAACTGTTTTACAAAATGTGAAAAAGTGTACTTATTATTGCTCGTGACTGTACATGCGATAGAACAAATTTTTTTTTGTTTCTGCATAGTAAAATTATGCCCTACCTCGTGTTAAAATTTATGCGCCATTGTCATGAAATATCCATGTGGTGACGGAGTACCAATACGTCTGGCCAGCGTGGTATTAGTAGGCCAAGTATCCCTCCGTCACGTCGCGGGAGGAGGCCCGTCCCTGCAGTGGGACATTAATGGGCTGTTATGATGTCATGAATGCAGTATAGATTAAAACATAATTTAGAATGAAAGAATCTTGAAAACTAACCCCTTACCAATTCGTTTAGCTTGTGTAGTATTATTTTGGTATACCAGCCCTGACTAGAAGAGGTCCCAGTCAGGGCTGGTCCAAATTCAATACTAAATAACCTGCTTTGCTGCATCTACATTCACACATACTCCGTCACTTCATCCCACTTCATCCACGCCCGTTCTGAATAATACCCCTTTCTGAAGCACTACTTACAAATTACGTTCCAGCAAGTCTACAGCGTTCCCTGGTAATGTTACCTATACCAAAAATAATACCAAACAAAAAGAATATTTCCATAATGTAATTTCAGATAAAGATTACATTGGAAGAACTTTACTTGCAACCAAAGGGTCAGTTGAAAATGCAAAGAAACAAATAGACGCATTGTGTACTATGAAGACACTGTTGCCACATTTCTTCACAGTCAGCAACGCAAAGAGTGAATTGAAGTTTATGTTGGAGTTAGCGTAAGTATTTGACGTTGCGTTTTTTGTTTTTAATTTAAATTCAGGACTGTGTGGCGTGTGTTGCAAGAGGCCTATGTCCAGCAGTGGGCTGCGATAAGGAAAGGCTAATTAGCCGGATCCACACCAAACAATCCAGCGCGATACGATCGCGCGCGGCAGGAGCGCGCTCCAAACTGCGCGGCAGGATCGCTCGCTCTTTGCCGCGAGCGATCCGTCGTCGATGGATCGCGGATCGCGGGATCGCCGATCCAAAATGGATCGTTTGGTGTGGATCCGGCTAATTGATTGATTGAAGTACGTAGAACCTACTAATGTTTTACACGGGTCTTACTCGCGGTATATCGTCGCATGAATACTTAAGTGGCCAAGCTCCATTTGCAACATTTTACACCAGAGACGTTTAATTGATTAGTTTAAGCAAATAATATGATTTTATAAAAGTAATAAATGAAAAATATAGTTAATTATGTTTATGAAATGATATATTACAAATAATCATTAAAAAGTCAAACAGTTATGTATATTTTCACAATTTTTTATGGAGGTTGAGCAAATAAACACATAAATAATTATGTAAGTGGAGATAGACCACTACTGGGGTGGAGGTTGAGTATTTTGCATTCGAATATATTTAGTACTTAAGTGCCCTATAACCATATACAGTGTGTTTGGGTATTGTGGTAAAAAAAGATAAGTAGTAAACTTACTTTTTTATTAATAAAAATGAACACATAATTAAAAAAACACTGTTTAATAGTAGGTAATATAATAAAAAAATCTATGTAATATAATAAAAAAATAACAATAAAAAACTTTTTTTTTTGTTATTTTTTGATTTTGTATCGATGCTAGATCTTTTACTTCGCCTGGTAGGTATTGTTGTCAGATCCTGACAAAACCTTTTTAATAAGCGCTTCCTTATAGGCATTGAAGTTAAATAAGAGTCGAAAACAATATGTAGACTAGCTAGACGTAGCTTAGACTTTATAGGAGTAGAAAACAAGATGTAGATTAGAAAGTGGAATTTATAGATAGGGTTAATTGAGTTAAAATGAAGCGCGGACGAACGTGCATTCGCCGTCGGGCTATGTTTCGCACTATCAATCGCGCGCGACCGAGCGGTAGCGCGCCGTTCGCCGGTCTGGTCACCGACCGAGTGCAACGCGGGGTATGCAGCGTGGGCGCCGCGGTAAGTACGTTGGTGCGCGTAGCTTGACTTGACGTGCCGGCCTCGGGTTCGATTCCGGCGGCCGCTATGTAAATCAAATTTATTTTTTACATCTAACATCATTGCGAACACAAAGCGAAGGTATACGTGGAACACAAAACTTATAATGCTAAGAAATTAACCCATTTCACAATTAGCAAACATGCAAGTAGCAGGTATATTTTGACAAAAAATCATACAATAAGCCATTTTGAACAAGTCCAGTCACCGCACAAAAGCAATATTTTTTATTATTATTTTAGTTATAGTTTACAACCTTACGAAATGTTCAAAACAGTCATCTGTTCATTTATAGATACGTCATACATAGGGATTTAATTAAATCTGAAATTATAAGAATTAAATTTAAACATCCTGTACTATAAGTTAACGATACGCAGTGGTAATATACAAAGAAATGATAACAAAAATACAACTTACCGATCCTTTTCTATAGTTGTGACTATATTTTCCGATTTGTATTTAGTGACTGACATTTTGGCTACTGTTTTCTATTAATATTTTTACTCCTTTTATATATTTCACGTCAGTTTTTACTAAAATTCGTGTGAGCACCAGCTTCTTCACAAAAGAAGTGAAGATGGCGGCGTATTGCGTCATCAAAATGCGATGTCGTGATTGGTTACCTGTGAGGAGGTTGGACCCTTAAGCACGCAATCGATGCTTGGATGCATGTTTGGTGTTTCTCTACGGACTTTGATCACTTAAGCATGAAGTTTAAATTTTCTTGTGTTAGATTAAAAAAACTTAAATTCCTTTTAAATAATGTATTTAAAGTCCAAACAGCAAGTATTATAATATATCAATCGAACCGCAATTTGATCCTTAATAAAATTGCATTAAAAAGTGAAATTCGTTAAAATGGTCGGTTGAGCAAATAAGCATTCAGGCGACGATATATTACGGTTCAGTAGTTTTTGTGTTTATTAACATACAAAAATACAAATCTTTCCTCTTTATTATATTAGTATAGATGATCAATGTGAATAATAACTGATTCCAAAAATTATTATGATATCAGCCCTGTATCAGCCTATGGATATCCACTGTTGGAAATAGGCCTCCTCCAAATATTTCCACATTGCGCGTTCCTGGAACTGCCACTTCCATTGGTTTCCTCCTGTAATTTTAGTAAATTTTATACATTATAACTGAAATGCTTGTTCATGTTTATTATATATTTATTATAATAAATAGTTTTAATTTGTAAATAAAATCTTTATTATTTTAATTACTTTTAACAAAAAAATGTGTGAACCTCGCCATGATTCTTTTTCCATGAAGTAGAAGTTAATTATACATTAACTTCCTTTATTACCTCATGCCACTTATTTTTTAATTACGAAAATTGCTAACATTATTAAAATGAAAAATGTTTTATCTACATTTTTCTATTACATTTTTGTGTTCTTACATCTTGCAGCTACAGTTGGCGCAATTTTACTTGGCCGGTTAGATATGTTCGCACATGTACAGGAACAAAGTGAACAGCCGCTTTTAACCATTTATTTAAAAAAAATTACATCTGCCACAACTTTAAACCGACCAACTTAGATTACTTAGATATTGCATAATTTTATATTTCTACAGTTTTCTTTTAGATTTAAATAATTGTTTATACATTATGGGGTCCTTCAGTAGTTTTTGTTAATAGGTTTTTGAATGGTCGGCAACGTGCGTGCAATTTCTCTGGTGTTGCAGTCGTCCATAGGCTATGGTAAACGTTTACTACCAGATGAATCGTATACCAGTTTCCAACCGACGTAGTATATAAAAAAATAAAAATAGGTATAACGTTGCCAATAGCTGAATAAAATAATTAAACAATAAACTTATTGTTAAATCATATTCACAAACAATTACAAATTGCAGTTATTAAATATGTAATTAAAAGCAATAAATCAATTAACACTTTGCTCTAAGATGTCGATAATAAACGCAATTAAATAAAATCCATAGAAAATTTAAATAACGTAATATAGGTAGATTGTTTTTTTATAAGCTTATCCGTTTTTTGTATCACGATACCATTTCAAGCGTATCTAAACTTTAATAATATTATTTTATTACAATATTATTAACAAATAAAACATATCATCAATACGTCTGGAATAGTGTCAAGATCACAACTATATTTTAAAATATAAAATATATTTATTTTAAATAATAAGTCACATTTTGACGTCCTCTGTGGCGTAGTGGTTTTATTACATGGCTGTTACGCAGAGGTTTCGGGTTCGATTCCCGCTCAATGCAAATCTTCATGTGCATGAACATGATTGTTTGCATTGGTCTGAGTGTTTATATGTATATATTTACAAAAGAAAAGTATATAAGTATTAATATCCGTTGTTCTGTTACCCATAACACAAGCAGGTTAAGCCTAGCTTACTTTGGGAACAGATGGCGCTGTGTAGAGATGTCCGTGAATATTTATTTATTTATTTTATTTATGACATAAAACTTCACAGTATCCTGTCTCGCATAGTATCCTAAGGCCTAGATACCTTCCGAATGTGGAAAGAGATTTTTCCAATTACTTATTAATGGGATACTATCATTAAATGGGAGATTCTCACACGGTGGACCGACTACCTAGTTAGGACGGCGGGAAATCGATGGATGAGGGAGGCACAGGTACCGCATAGGGTAGCAATATTTGGAGGCCTACGTTTACACTGCTAAACGTAGGCCTCAATTGGCTGATATGGTATTGATGATGATGATCATTATAAGGACCTATTACTGTTCCACTGTGCAAACTTCGGTTAAGTAGAATATAATTGACGTGAGTAAGTTACAACTTTGTTATATTATAATGTAGAAATAGCCGAATTGATTAATTGATTGAGTGCAGCTGTAGACCTACATCAGTGACACTACCTTGGCTTAACTTGGTATATTAATATGGTTTTATACAAAGATTTTCATCTTTGGGTTTCATCATTTTATAAAAAACAATTTAAAAAAATATTTGCGTGTTGCAATACGTCTTGGATTATGACCTATGAACTGTGGTAGTGGATCATTTATTTTAATTAGAGTAATTAATTTAAAACAGATAAATAACAAGGATCAAAAGTTATTACTTAAATAACAATTTAATACACCTCAATTGTTATCACAATGTATGTAATTAACTTATTCTAATAACTGCAGGGCACGGAAGAGGTGACGAGATGAGCAAGGCAGGGCATAGAAGCAAAGGTCAGAATCTTCATTGGCCATGGACTGTGACATGCGGAAGTGAAAGGGGCAGGCCTTTTTCCAGCAGTGGGATGATACAGCAAAAAAAAGCAAATTTATAAATGCAGACTTTGTATAGGAATAATAAAATATAAGTTAATTAAGATTCAGTCGCACCTTGCAAAGTTCACGGAACTGACAACATAGGTGTTAAAATAATTTTCACACTTCTGCTGAAATTATAGAAGATTGCATGTAGGTACTTACGAGTATGTTATAATTTGTTTATTCTTTAAAAACATTTATCGCTCTAGGCACACTAGGCATAGAGATATCAATCGCGGGGAATATAACGGACATGGTGTTAATGGAAATATGATTACAAAAACTTTCAGTCCTATGACAATAATTCTGTGGTTCTAGTGAAAAGAGATCTAAGTGCAAAAATGCAACTTTACAGGAGACCCAAAAAACACTCCGTGCGCTGCAAAATAGTGTTTGAACTTATGTGTCATTTAAACCGTTATCTAATTAAATACCATGTAATGTATTTTTTGGTGTCAGTTAAATCCTTTTACACAAAGTAACTTCTTTATTTTTAATGATAGCTTAGATCCGTTTTCACCAAATGATAATGTATTTTTTTCTGATCATATTGGTATGCTCAACTCATTTTGGACAAAATCGGACTTGTACCCTTTTTCACTAGAGCCACAGAATTTATGGATCACAGAAATAATTATGTTGCATAGCAAAGAATTATTTAGAATCGAATCGCGCACGTTTAGCATACATGACCGGTTTGCCACCGAGGCACTATAATATCTGGTATTAAATTTACATCTTTCTTCTAGTGCAGTAAATAAGTAATATATACCGCGAGTAAGACCCGTGTAAAACATTAGTAGGCAAACTGCGCGGCAGGATCGCTCGCTCTTTGCCGCGAGCGATCCGTCGTCGATGGATCGCGGATCGCGGGATCGCCGATCCAAAATGGATCGTTTGGTGTGGATCCGGCTAATTGATTGATTGAAGTACGTAGAACCTACTAATGTTTTACACGGGTCTTACTCGCGGTATATATTACTTATTTACTGCACTAGAAGAAAGATGTAAATTTAATACCAGATATTATAGTGCCTCGGTGGCAAACCGGTCATGTATGCTAAACGTGCGCGATTCGATTCTAAATAATTCTTTAATTATTAATTACTAGTTTTATTAATGGTTGTATCATCATAATCAGCCATTTTATGACCTGTGTTGGACATACTAATAGGCCTCCTCCAAAAACATTTCCATTTGACTGTGTCTCCCTTATCCCAATGTTACCCGCTGCCCTAATCTGGTGTAAGCTCACCTATTATTTTTAATAATAAGGTAAATGCACCAGTGGATGACTCTATAAGGAAGAATTTTACACATTTTTGCACATATCTCCTTAATTATCAATTTTATCGACTTCTAACAAACGCGAATGCATGAACTGGTTCTTCATCCATGATATACGAATAAAACATTGTATAATAATATTTCTATTATTGAGCTATTTCAGTTTTTCACAACCTCTGAAATTGTACTAGTGGATGACAGACAAAATCTCGAATGCCCCAATGTATGACTATGAAAAAACAAAATCGGTGACCCAGTATATGACAGGATGTTTTAGGGATTTCCATAGGTATCTAACCAGTTATAGAGCAATGTATGAATAGGCCAACTATTGGAGATCGTCGTGGGTGGCAACCTACAGTCATGTGGGTGAGAAGTATGAGGAATTTTGATCCACCATCAAGTAGCTTGTAGGTCTCATGCGCCGTTCGATTGGGTGTTTACTTTTTACTTTGTACAACAAAGTAATATGTGGGATATCATACTTCTTTGCTACCGCAGCCACAGACATGCCCTTCGATACCTCGACTAATGCCCCTAACACGTCGTCCAGACTATATTTATACGTCCTTGGAGGCATATTTGTAAAGCAAAATATCTGAAACCAATGTATGACAATGTAGTCTTGACCCAATGAATGACACCTGTCATACATTGGTACTCCATAGAAAACCAGTCGATGTCACCCCCTGTCAGGCACTACTCAATCATCAAATAAAAGTTTTTTGTTTACAGGGCAATTAAAATATAATGTTCTACTTCATTATAATTCAATAATAATGATGTTTTAAAAAATATTAATTTGTACTAGAGAATGACATAGGTGTCATCCACTACTAAACACATATAAGATTACCCAGTGAATGACACCCCTCTAAAATACTAAATTATTGAATAAAACCAATTTAAAACCGTTTATATTTGTCTTTTGTTTAATTATGTAACAATTTCAATAATCACTTACCTATATAACATACAATCCTGGCTATAACATGCACATTCACTAAACAGTTCCTTAACAAATCAGATAAGTATCGCGATGCACGTCTTACTTAAAGCACTCGCACGCTAAAACTAATTCATAATTACAAAAATAATGATCCCATCGATGCCAAATTTTGCAAAAATATCTTAGATAGTACTAGTAGTCTATTTAACTAATTTTTTTAGTAATATTATTATTTGTTGCCTTATTATTTTATGTTAACTGCAAAAAAGTCATTCATTGGGTACCTGTCAGCCACTGGTGCTTTTACCTTAATTGTGTATGTACTCTTCGTAAATTATTGTCTTTGCCAATGATGACGTTGTGTTGATCGAAGCAACAGGAAGTAAACAATAGAGAAAGTTGTTGATAGTTAATGTATTTATTCAAATAGTAAACTGTTATTATAAATAGTACTTTGTTACAAATGTATTTTAGAAATCATTTAAATAGATAAATCATGATGTTAAGAATTTAGATGTAAAATTAAGTCAGTGTATTGTCAAGGCTGCGACTGCGTCGGCGGCCATATCATCCGAATCTGACTGAGCGGGAAAGACGGACAGTTGTATTTTTACAATATTTATGGAAAAGTGATAATATACAATGTTAAAGTAAACCGGTTTTTATTCCCACACCCTGCATAACTAAACTAGACCATCATCATCATCATTCAGCCAATCGACGTTCACTGCTGGACATAGGCCTCCTCCAAGTATTGCCACCTTGTGCGGTCCTGTGCCTCCCTCATCCATCGGCTTCCCGCCGTCCTAACTAGGTCGTCGGTCCACCGTGTGAGGGGTCTCCCCACCCTGCGCTTTCCGGTACGCGGTCGCCATTCCAGAACCTTTCTACCCCAACGGCTGTCGGTTCTCCGCGCTATGTGCCCTGCCCATCGCCACTTTAACCGGGCAATCCAGAGCACTATGTCGGTTACTTTGGTTCTCCTGGAACTTCTTCTGTTCTCAACTAGACCATACTGGTAAATAAATGGTAATGATGGTTGAGTAAAATTTACAAAAAACCTTGACAAAGTAGTTTTTATATTTAAAATGAATTATAAATATATTATTTCCGTGTGGTGACGGAGTAAGAATACAATATGTCACCACCCCATCTCATCCCATGGGTGTCGTAAAAACCAACTAAGGGACTATCCGTGAATATTATCTTTACGAAATAAAAAGAAGGAAAACTTGAAATTAAACTCTATACCAATCCGTCTGGCCAGCGTGGTATTAGTAGGCTAAGTATCCGTCCGTCACGGGAGGAGGCCCGTCCCTGCAGTGGGACATTAATGGGCTGTTATGATGATAAATATATGCACAGCAGCCTAGCCGCATACACGACCGCTTTTCCACGGGGCGGTTAAAGATACCAGTACTTTTATACTACCCAAATCACCAATTTTATCAAATAAATCGACTTTAGTATTAATCCAAATTCCTAGTTCTGAATGACCCCAAATATTTTTCAAGGAAGCTAACTTGAGGTCTTTGACTTTCATCTGTCTTCGCGGCATTTATATCTTCTAGAAACGCTTGAATTGGCTGTGAACTTAATGTTTCAACTAAATCATCTGAAATTAAAACAAATAAATTGCACATTTGTTTTTGGATGTTAAAATTTGATTATTTTTTTACTCCATTAAATTGATGTTTGTAAAAGTCCCCGCGACATAGAGCCCCATCCATAGAGCAAAAGCTGTCTTTTTAAATAAAATTAAAAAATAAAATGAAATAGTAATGGATTATCAGGTAAAGTTTGTGACAATCGATGGATTAGAGGCCCACAGATTAAAGGAAGGTACAGAAGCTTGAAGAAGGGTAAAGAGCCTACAAGTTTTTTTAAAGAAATGACAAAATAAAGTATTTACCATGTAACTGCGAAAGTGGTTTTTCTGTACCCCCATACTCTTCTGGTAAAACCGAGAGAGGTACAATTTTTTTTTAATAGTCCTTTTTAGTAGTTACGTTTATATGGCCACCTAGTAAAGGATTTAACATTGCAATGATTCCTTCCAGAAATTTCGAATTCGTTAGGTACGTTATACTTTTAACTTTGAAACCATGGCCACTCTGAAATAAAATGTTTAACATATAAATATTATTGCTAGCTGTTGCCCGATTCGTCTGCAGGTTTGCTATTTCGAATATTTTTTATAATAATTATATTATACTATCCATCAAACAAACACGTCATCATCATCATCATAACAACCCATTAATGTCCCACTGCAGGGACGGACCTCCTCCCGGGACGGAGGGACACTTGGCCTACTAATACCACGCTGGTCAGACGGATTAGTATAGGGTTTAATTTCAAGTTTTCCTTCTTTTTATTTCGTAAAGATAATATTCACGGATAGTCCCTTAGCCGGTTTTTACGACACCCATGGGATGAGATGGGGTGGTGACATATTGTATTCTTACTCTGTCACCACACGAAGAACAAACACATAGGAAACAATTAATAAAGATATTAATATTATGTATTAGTCTGATGAATAATATAATTTGTATTATTGAAAACTTTAATTAAATTCAGATTATTCAGTTAGTAACTTTCGATTTCAGAAACCAGATCAAGACTGCCTTTCTGATATATTTCATAAGATGTCTACATAAAAAAGTAAATATAATAGTAATTCACATACATTCAAACAATGCTATCTAGTCTCAAACTAAGCAGACCATGTACTAAAAATACTTATATACTTTTTTGGCAATTCATGCATATAATGCAATTCATACAAGGAAAACACCTCTTGCCGTTAAATTCATTTTCATGCCCACAAAGTTATGTATTCAGCAAGAATGGAATGGGAAGCATCTGCATAACAGTCACTTACTTTAACTACTACGTCACAAAGGCGGAAAAAATTAAAAAAAAAAAATTTATTAATTTCGATGTTATTACAAATATTAAAATAAACTAATTAATAATTTCATCATCATCATCAGCCAATCGACGGCCACTGCTGGTCATAGGCCCCCTCCAAGTATTGTCACCTTGTGCGGTCCTGTGCCTCCCTAGGTCCTATGTCCTAACCAGGTCGTCGGTCCACCGTGTGAGGGGTCTTCCCACTCTGCGCTTTCCGGTACGCGGTCGCCATTCCAGAACCTTTTTGCTCCAACGGCTGTCGGTACTCCGTTAATAATTTACTTACGATTAATATTTGGTACAGTTTTTGTGATTCTAATAAACTTATTTTTGAGAATACTTCACTAGATCCTTCATCTAAAAAGTCGCCAATAAAAATATATTCGTCGCAACAATCGTAATGCTTTAGAAATTCACCCACCTGAAAAGTTTAATTTAAATTAGGTCTACAGGTCACATAAATACTGGCCTTTTTTGGTCATGGTTAATATTTTGTATTTGTAAGTATAGTCGACCACATAATTGCTTTACCATCTTTAGAGTAATATTGTTAGTAGCATATAATAAAACCATGAGGTTTAATGTCTCATGACACAAAGTAGCTAAAGCATGAAGTTGCTTTAAGATATCAGTTTTAAATAATGCATCTTATTGAATTTGAATTATGGTGGATTGTTTTAATCACATAAGTTAAAAACTTTAAAAGTGTTTTTTCCATGGAACTTTTTGCTTTTCGGTTCTAAGTTGAGTTTTACTTCTTCGTTTTAATTTACCTAGATAGAGACTTCAGTACAATATAGATAAGGTTTACTTTTTTACTACTTCGGTTAGACATTGAAAAACAAAGAAAACTTGTGGTGGCCCGTTCTACGATCGATTAGTCAACTCTAGACATTAAATAATTCTACTCAAACAAAACGTTTAACAGTTCCTAGTAAGGAAGCTCCGATCAATTAAATATATATCTCCTGTATATAAGTATAGTCGAGAACTAAATGGCTTTATCACCTCTAGAGTTAATGTTAGTTGCATGTCATAAAACTATTGGGTTCAATATCGCACAACAAAACATCAGCTAAAGCATGACGCTACTTTGACATAATATCAGTTCTCTTGTATTAGCAAATAGTCATTAGATATTTATAAAAACAAATAGTAAAGTCAACGTTATTGAGTGTTACTAGAGCCTATTTTCGGTAAAACGTTTTATTCTAATGAATTTTTATCTTTTTTCCTTCTATGTCCATCCCTATCATTTCTTGCATGACGTCATTGGCGCATATTTCAATGTAGAGTTTTCGTAATTTTATAATATAAAACAAATTAGGGTAAACCACTTAATCGTTAGAAGTCTTACAATTATTGGCACTTAAGAGTTAAAAGTGAGTAAAAAGAAAGAAAACACTATAGATTATTCAAGTTCAGTATGATTATTCAAGTTCAAATATTATTATCATATTTTATTTATTTCATGTGTCAACTTAACAACAATAAATTTATCAGAATCCTTTTATTGGTATTAGTGCCAATAATATTTATTTAATACTATTCAATCACATAATAATGATTAAGTATAAGCAAAGATTAAAGTATTTTATCATTTGATGATATTTTAGTCTGACACGAAGTCCACTCTTAAGGTGCCAACAATTGGATAGCTTACCAGCCAATATTTATTTTCTACATTTTAACAAGTTGATTTTAGTTTTAAATTATTTATTGGTTTTTCATGGTTTTCCACATACAAACTCTACAGTTTAATATAGTGACATTTGTATTGTGTTAGTAGATATTATTATTTATTGCGTTGAATTGAAAGTTTAAAATAGATTGCACTTTTAATCTAAGCATAGTTTTGATTACAGTCAACCAATGACGTCAAGCTCACGCATAAGCATAAATAACGATCTTATTGAATTTGAATTATGATAGAATTTTTGTCAAAACTGATAAAGCCATTTCGTTTTCGGGTATACATCCGATAACGTAAAGTTTTGATTACGTTTTGAACTTAACTTATATAAATATTTTATAACGATAATGTATATCAAGCCCAATTATAAAATACTTACTATTAAGAAATATTTATTTGTATCCAAAAAATCAAAAGTTTTCATATCCGCATCTGGTCTTAGCCTCATCATGCAAACTCGGTGGTGATCTGGAGTTAACTTTGGCAATATTCCAAAACAACTAAATAATAAAAATAAAACAGTTTTAATTTTTTTTTAATTTTATATTTCAATTAAAAAAAATATTAATATTTTATGAAAATTTATACAAAAAATTTTAATACTCGAGATAGGAGTTGAACCAGCGGCGTCTCCGGAATTATAATTAGTAACGACTAGCTGATGACCGCGGCTTCACCCGTGTTGTATAGGTAGCTTAAATGTTATTCCACACCCTAAACTACCTATATTCCAAAGGAGAATGAAACCTTCACTAAGAGTTTTGGGCCAAAATGAAACAGAAATGAGAGTATTATCAATTTATAGCTTTACACTTATTAGTCTCGTGCTAAATCTTTTGTTAGTTTTGGCAATCTGAAATCCAAGATAATTTTTTTTTGAAGGAGATGGAAACTTCTGGGCTAAAGCTTGTACATTACTGTACAGAGTAAGGATATACCCTAAAAATCTTTTCTATTTTATTCAAGTTCGAAACCTAATACAATTGAGTAATTTTATTATTGTTTTATTAAAAAATAGGAAAGAATTTTAAGGCATTTCCTTACTCTGTACAGTAATGTACAAGGCTTTAGCCCAAAAGTTTCCATCTCCTTTCATCAAAATCCATTATGTAGTTTTTGCGTGAAAGAGTAACAAACATCCATCCATCTATACATCCTCACAAACTTTCCCATTTATAATATTAGCAGGATAGGATGTGTAAGATACTGACTTTAATCCTCCAAAAAGAAAGAAAGCTTGAAATAATAATAATAATAATAATAAAAACGTTTATTCATCTCCACAAATTACATGTACATACACAGTTGACAGAAAGGTTACAAGTTTATAAGTAATTTGTGGGAGATCTGGAGTCTAAACTAAGCCTAGGCCTGTACTATAGATCTCCAGGCCCCCCGTTTTAAACATAGGATAGATTGTCAACAATGAGATGATGTATTGTGCGTTGTGGTTGTGACTAAAATATAATTGCGTGTGCGCGTGTAAATGTGTGTATGTGTGCGTGTGTATGTGTGTGTGTGTGTATGTGAGTGCGTGTGTGTATGTTTGTGAGTATGTGCATGTATATACAATACTAAAATTTTAAATAATTATTATGTCTTTCTATGTATTATGTTTATTAAATTATATTATATTTTAACTTTTAGAATTTTTTCTGTTTCATCATAATCTAGTTTCTGTAACCATTTGTAAATTACATTTTTGCTTTCAGCTTTACAATAGTTTGAGAATGGAGCTATTTTATTTATTTTATTAAACAGCATACTTCCTCGAAATGGAAAGAATCTTTGTGCAAACGACGTGTTTACTGCAACGGATTCACAAATCGCATAATTTCTTCTTCTTTGAGCTATGTGACTTCTTCTGTCCTCTGAAACGTCATTGAGTTTATGTAATATGGATAACATTATGTAAATCTGACGGACAGTAAGGACTTGTGCTTCTTCATACAGTTGGGTGGTGGGAAATAGACGTGGTTTTGATAATCCTACTTTTAATATTAACCTTTGAGCTCTTTCAAGGGTTATCATCTTCGTTTTACATGCTCCTCCCCAGGAGGTGATGCAGTAGGATATAATTGACTGGCCTAGGGCCTCGTAAACTAACCTTATTGTCTGTCTGTCTGCCACATCACGGAGAGTTTTAAATATATATGTAAGTTTCCGCAACCTAGTAGATACAGCATTGATATGGTTTTCAAAGTTTAGATTTGCGTCAATTTCTATTCCAAGGTACTTAATACATTTAGTGGGTGTAATTTTGGGACATGTGCAGTTATAAATAGAAGGAAAGTTACATTTATGAGCAGTTATATTATTGGGGAGATTAGCTAGCTCTTTTCTATTTTGGATACTGAACACAATGTAATTGGTTTTATCGTCATTTAAAGTGAGGGAGTGTGATATCAGCCAGTGACACACCGTATCGAAACCCTTCTGAGCAAAATCAAAAAGCTCACTCCATGAGTCCGCAAAGAATGTCAAAGCTGTATCATCGGCATACGCAGAGATTCGACAATTGTCAAGATTAAGGGAACAAAGCTCATTAATAAAGCAGAGAAAGAGAGTAGGTCCGAGTATGCTGCCCTGTGGCACACCATACGTTATTGGTAATATGTCACTAATGTTTTCACCTATTTTTACGCATTGAGTTCTATTTTGTAGATAATCTGTCAGGAGTGTCAGAGGGGTACCTCTTATACTTATTTATTTATTTATTTTATTTATTTATTTTATAAGGAACATTTAACAGTTATACGTTAACATAATAACAAAATACAGACCTTATAGATAAAGTAAACGTATAACCCACACCAATGTTCGCAGATTAATAAACCGATTTTATATGTGAAGCGAGAGAGAAGTAGAAAAATATACTATAGTGTGCAAGTTTTATAAATGGATGTACATAATGTTTTTGTATTATTAAGTTTTTAAGGTTTCGTTCCTAAGTTCTGTATAACTAATTTCTTAAATTTAGACTGAGAGTTACTAAAAATATCAATGCTAAAGAGGTGTGTGTTGTATGTTTCAATAATACGACGTAGAGGGGCGCGCACACCTGCGTTGGTTCTACATTTGGCAGTGTAGAATAAACGAGGCACACGCACCTCCCGCCGCATAACAGTTCTAGGTACTAAATAACATATTCTGTTGCTTAAATCTATACAGTCAAATCTACCGTTGCATATACCATGCAGCACCATGGACTTTAGAAGTATGCGTCTATCCTCCAAGCTTAGCAAATTATATTTTTGTAGCAAATTCGGATACTGTAATTTTGAACGATGGAATCTATAGTGAAGAGAACGTAAAAACTTCTTCTGTACTCTTTCAACCATTTTAATATATTTGTTGTAAAGTGGACACCAAATAGGCACTGCGTATTCCAACTGAGATCTAATGAGGGACTTAAATAAAAATATGAGAGTAGAAGAGCGTCTGAAGTCGTGGGAACATCTCATGACGAAACCATACATCTGGAAGGCCTTAGTAATAATGTTATTAATGTGTATATCGAGGTGTAATTTTGAATCCAAGGTGACACCGAGATCACGCACAGATTCAACTCTAGACAAAACAGCATCCTGCAAGTTATAGTTAAAAGAGATAGTTCTAATATTTTTTGTAAATGTAATTATGTTGCATTTAGAGATATTAAGTTGTACTTTATTTTGAGAACAGTAACTGGAAAGTCTGTTAAGATCTTCCTGTAAGAGCAAACAATCAGTTAAGGTACTACACGCCTTATAAATTTTTATATCATCAGCATACATAAGGAAATGAGAACTTTTAAAGCACTTCTTAATGTCATTGACAAACAAATTGAACAAAAGAGGGCCCAGTATCGAACCTTGGGCCACACCAGACGTTATAGTAATCGACTCGGAATGATAACCATTTATGACTACTTTTTGAGTCCTGTGAAACACGTATGACATGAACCAACGAAGCAAATTGCCACGAATGCCGTTGAAAGCGATTTTATCCAAAAGTAGTTTATGGTCCACCTTGTCAAAAGCTTTCCGAAAGTCCGTATACACAGCATCAACCTGAACACGATTATCCATATTTTCAAATACGTGACTAGTAAATAGTGTTAGGTTTGTGATAGTCGAACGACTCTTGATGAAACCGTGCTGTTCAGGTATAATTATATGGTGGAAATAGGAATACAACTCATTATGAACAAGACGCTCAAAAAGCTTAGACAAGGCGGACAAAATAGAGATGGGGCGATAATTTTCAACGTCACCTCGGTCACCACTCTTGAAGACGGGAGTTATATAAGCGGTTTTCCAAATGGCTGGAAAAAACCCCTCCGCTAAACAACGATTATAAATTATGTAAAGTGGGTAAACTATGTGTTCGGCTGATTTTTTTATAAAAATCGGAGGCAGTCCGTCAGGACCAGGCCCCTTGTTTACGTCAATTTGTTTAATAGCATTATGGATAGAATCAGTAGTAAAAGACATGTTAGAAATACAAGATGAACCATCCCCAAAGGATGAAGGTGGCTCCCACAGTTCAGGGTTCAGGGAAGAGGGCTCATAAACCGATGTGAAGAAGTCAGAAAACATGTTGCATACTTCAGTAGGTATACTAGAGTTTTTATCACGAAAATGCATATCAGCTGGAATTTTGTTATTTTCTTTTCTTCTGGAAATGTACGTCCAAAATGCCTTTATGTTAAATGGAATAGAATCTTCAACTGAGTTAATATAAGCAAGGTAACATTTGTTACATTCGATTTTAAAATGTTTACGTAAAGTCGAGAAATTTTCATAATCAGATAAATTAGAATAATTCTTCCAGCGTTTCCAAGAATTTTCTTTATTTTTGAAAATGCGGATTAAAGCCGGAGTGAACCAAATCGGGAATCGGGTATCTTTAGGCTTAGTGAGTGGAATATGTTGTTTTATTACACCATAAATTACGTCATAAAATATATCAACAGACCGTTCAGCAGAATGACCATGCAGTAATTGGTCCCAGTTCAATTCACTTAATACAGAATTAATTACGCTGTAATTTGCCTTAAAATAATTATGCTTACAAGTAATGACACGTTCCATGGGTAAAAATGCAGTTTCTAGCGGGGCTAACATGTAAAACGGTGGGTGATGCGGGTCTTGGGAGAGTAGTTCTACACAAACCTTGGGCTCACAAACAACGTTAGACATAAACAAATCTAATATACGTCCTAGATTATTTCTGTGTTTATTGTATTGAGAGGAGTTTGTAATAGCCAAAAAATCACACAAAAGGCGACCGGTAGAATTAGTGGGTTGGGATATGGTGATAGTATTATTTTGATCAATCCAGTTGACACAGGATAAATTGTAGTCTCCCGCAATACAAAATGTTTCAGTACAAATATCATTTACCAAATCTTGTAAAATATCGAAGTGAGAAGTATACAATTCATCTGGAGAACATGGAGGTATATAAACCGCGCTGATGACGTGACGTTTAGTAGAATTTACTGCAGGAAGTTGAATCATTACGTGTTCTATCTGTGGGTGAGTAGAATGCAGTGTTATACGTGCCGGTCTTAGAGTGCGTAGGATAGCAATCAGCACACCTCCACCATCCCTCTTTCCAGAAGCAACACGGTCACGGTCGCTTCTGAAAACCAAGTATCGGTCATCGATAAACTCCGAGTCAGCAATGTGCGGCGTGAGCCAGGTTTCCGTCAGTATGATCACGTCATAAGAAGAAGATAATATGTTCATGTATAGTGTATGTAATTTTGTACGTAAGCCACGACAATTCTGGTAGTAAAAAGACAAGTTTTTCAGGTCCATTTGTTTACTTTAAAATGCAAGAAAAATAAATCATATAAAGTGTGATTGTAGCAATCATAAAGCTTGGAGGCGAACAAAAGTTTAATAATAATATGCAACGTTAACATAACATGTGAAACAAATATGCAACGTGTTATAAATAATACTGTATAATAGCTATTTTTAATTACATCCTTACAAGACAAGTTACTATATCTATATAAATTGAGGCGAAAAAAAACAAAAAACCTAGAATTGTATAAAAATGAATAACATAGCACCAATACAAAGTGTATGCGCCTATAGTATAGCAAACAAAGTAATAACAGCCAAATACTACCATTTTTTCTTGTATCATCTAGACAACTTGGGTTACACAAACTGCGGTTATATACTACAAATAGATTAGTATCACAATCACAACCAGATTCAACATACAGTAACAACAAAATAAATATATGCATACAATATGAACTAATAAGAAATACGCCAGGAGAAAGTATAAAAATGTAGATTGGTTGAAATAATTTTATAAATATGTTACTTAGATGATAATCACGCAACAAAGTTATACCTAAATTCACAACTAAGCAGTCAATAGAATGTTTATTAAAGCACATAATTAGGAACAGCAGATATATGACTATATTGTGATTAGATAAATTATTGCAAGATAATTTGTCCATTTTGCGGCGGTAGAAGTTTAAAAGTATAAAATATAATAATCCTAATAAAAGCTTCAAAAACAACCCAATTACTATATTATGAGTACAAATGAAACAACTTGGGAATTCACAGCGATGAGGCGGTAATAAGTTGAGTACATTGAACACTTTTACAAATTCAAAAACAAATCGTAGAACATTATTACGGCAAAAAGTTATAATTAACTTTAAAAATAGATAAATATTTATGGAATTTGAAACAATGCAACCATTTAATTTAATTAAGAAAATGTTATCTATAATTATGAGACATTTATGCAAACACAATTGATTAAAAATTAATACCAATGTCTCATTCATTATTAGCCATACAATAATAGAAATGTAGGTAACAAGCAGAAAAAAATAAAAACATACCTCAAGAACAGAGCAAAATGCACAGAGTAATACTCGGCCGAGACACCGCAAACTAAACACTACGATCACTTGAGTGGACAACAATATACAAACTATCATAATATTTATTGTACACAGTAGCAGGTGGTTGAGCATATTATTTAGGAGTGTAGGGTTTGATTTTGGATAGGTCGTCTTCGGAACGGATAGCAAATGCGGCCTCGGCGACGTCAGCTCGAACAAGGATAACTCCGTGCCTGATCCAGACAAACCGATGTCCGTATTGTTTGGCAGTCTCCCTGGCAAGCCGAAATAATTTTTTGTTTTGCAGGGTTAAATGCTCGTTGATATATATTTTCTGTGGCGACCCATGTATCTTTAAATCTTGTGATGTTATTCCCTTTTTGAGACGCGCCGCAGAAAGAAAGTTGTCACGAGTTATTTGACTGGACAATTTCACAACCACATTTTTAGGATGAGACGACTTAGGGTTTAATTGGGGCACTCTGTGAATTGCAACAATATCGTGAGACGATAAGGGCTGTTTTATGACATTCGAAATGCACTCCAAAATCGAATCAAATTACTGATCTCAATGTTGCAGTTGCGAGATTTTTGTTCCATTGCTTCAAGCTTGGACTCCAAAATAGCCACACGTTGATCATTGGCCTCAGGGGAGCACACACTTTCTTCCAGTACTTTCAAGCGAGTAGCGAGATCTTGTGACTTTTTCTGAAGGTCGTCATATTTGTCACTAATAAATTGGATAGAAGATTTTATTCCTTCAAACTCTGTAAGAAGACTAGAGAACTTCTGATCTTGTTTAAGAGACCAGGATTCGAGCATGGCCATCATTTTGTTCTGAAAGGTAGTAAACTGTTCACGCAAGTCTTCGCGAAAGCTTATGTCCTGGTTGCTAGCCATTCCTTTGCGAAGTGTGACAAATGGCGCTTTAGACTTATCATCCAACAGTGATGTGTCAACACTCGTATCACCGTGCAGTTCAGATCGGTCGATGTTATGATTTCGTGCACTGTTTACGTTAGACATCTCTGTATACAACACTACTCTGTGAAAAAACGGGCAGGTATTGCTAACTCGGACGGATTCACGCACACTTAGACAACACTCAGCGGCGAGATACGTATAGTACGACAAACAACCGGCTCGGTTCGGTTCGCACGACGGAATGGATACCATGGGTTTCTAGGATATCTACGAGGCGGGGGATAGAAACTGTGTCAAAAGCCTTGGCGAGGTCGAGGAATATGGTGAGACATTTCTTTTTTTCATCTAAATTAGTAGCCAAAAAATTTACAAGGTCTAGCACAGCCTGGTTGGTGGAACGTCCAGATCTAAACCCATATTGCGAGCTGGAAAGTAAATTGCCGTCCTCAAGGTATTTAGTAAGTCTAATATTAATTATGCGCTCAAATAATTTTGATAAGGTAGGTAAGATTGCAATCGGTCTATAGTTACTAACACTGTTTCTATCACCCGCCTTGTATATTGGGTGTACCACAGCTCTTTTTAAAGAGTCTGGGAAAACCCCCGACTCCAAGCATCGATTTATCAAGTCAGTAAGCACAGGTGTTATTGGCTGGCAAATTATCTTAAGAACTTCAGCACTAATTTGGTCCCAACCTGGTGCACAATCACATTTTAATTTATTTATTGTTCTCTCTACTTCTCTATTATCAGTCGGCAGGAGAACGAACGATTTTACGGGAGGCTCTATAACTTTCTTGAAATTTGGATACCGTGTAGGGTTTATTTTATCAGATAGACGTTTACCAATACTAGAGAAATATTCATTTGTCATGTTAACCCCCGCTTGCGGATGGCCAGCTATAGTTAAAAGTTCCAGTGGTTGTTTATTTTTATTATTTTTATTAGTTATAGTGTTAATAGTAGACCATAGTTTTTTTGAATTATTTTTTGACATTACTAGTTGATCCCTTTCATACTGCTTCTTAAGTTTTTTTAAAAGATTGTTGCAATAGTTTCGATATCTTAAATACGATGTTTTTAATATTTCATTATTATTATTGGATTTTAATTTTATATGCATTCTGTCCCTAGTACGTATACAACGCAACATACCAACTGTGATCCACGGCTTTAGTGTAAATTTATGCCTAGAAGTTATACGTGTTATTGTATTATTCACAATTAGTTGTTGAAGTATAGATACAAACTTGTTCATTGCGTTATTTAAATTAGTTTCAAGATAAATCTCTTTAAAGTCGTAACTACTACAGTCAGTTTTTAGTTTTTCCTTATTAATTTTACTATATTCTTTTTGTCTTCTTTGTAAATTTGTTGATACTTTAGTTTTTAAACTAAATAAAACTGATTCATGATCAGTAATGCTGGTACCTAGGGTGAAAGTAAAGGCGGTAGATTTCGTTTTTAGTAAGACATGATCTAGGCACGATTTGCCCCTGGTCGCAGTGTTGATGGCAGGCAGTAGTCCATGAAAAGTTATTACGTCAATATACGATGTGTTAATAGGGCTAATTTTAATAAGATCTATGTTTATATCGCCGACTATTACAATATTTCTAAAGGACGAGAAACCCTCCAGTAATGTATGTAAGGAATTAATGAAAGTGTCCGGAGTTTTAAAACTAGGTGGTCTGTAGATCGCAATAAGTATTGTATGATTTTGTATTTTGACCACTAGGCAATTGGCCTCAGACAGTAATGGCTCCTCTACAACACATTCCAGGCCACTTTTTGTATAAATTACAAGGCCATCATTTTGATTATATTGGTCATTGGTTTTGAATGAGTCATATCCCTCAAGCAATGGCATGTCCGTGACATAAGAGAGCCAGCATTCTGATAATACTACAATGTCGCAAGATAATTTTAATCGCGTAAGGAGGATTTGTAACTCCTGAAAGTTGCAGTTTAGGCTACGTATGTTCTGTTGTAGAATATTAAGATATCGTGTAGGTTCTTGTAGGTATGAAATACATTGTTCTGGTTCGCATGAGACAGGAACAGAAATATTAAATTTGTCAAGGTTTTGTATTAAATTATTTATGTTATCAAATTTTGATTATAATTTTTACATGTACAAATAGGGTACTTATAACAGTATTTGTTTCGATGTGGAGGTAAAGTAGAAACCGTACTATCTCTTCTATCTGTATAGTATAAAAAAACATATATCGAAATGCTATGTTCAATTTCATTTTAAAATAAAATACGTATAATAGGTATATAATAACGGTGAAAAATAATGATTTTATAAAATTATTTTCATATTTTAAATAGGTATGTGTCGATAAGTATTTTGTATCAGAATTATATTTTTTATTATATGTGATATTAATACATCTTGTAGTGAGTGTTGTGTAATGTGTATTGATTGTGTATAATAATTGTATTTGTATTATTGATTGCGTGTAATGTGTATTGATTGTGTATAATAATTGTAGGTATGCTGTTTGCTGTAAGTGTGTTAATAGGTGAAGCGTGTAGAAAAACATAATAAACAGTTTAAATCTTAAAAAGACATAAAGATATTTGTAGGATGTGTTGATATTACAATAATTAGTTTTTAGGAAGTTATATCTAGGTTTTACGCAATAGTGTGCATGTACTAGTCATTGCGTTCTTAGTGTAGTTAAATCAGTTTCACATGAAATTAACTTGGCTGGTTCTCCTTCATTTAGACGAATATATATTTTGCCATAAGAAGTCCAGCAACCTGCATAGTTATTGTTTTTGACAGCTTGACGTGCTAAGTAATATAAGCGCCTTCCATTAGTGGTGAGAGATTCAGATAAAAAGATCGGTTTAGAAGTTCCAGTTAACTTCAAATGTCCAGTGCTGAGCTTCTCTTTGTTCACCTTATTGAAAGTTTTTGAGGCTTTCATTACGTTTTCTTTAAGACATGCTGTGGAAAATTCCACTATCACTGGAGCTGTTTTATTGCTTGACAGTTTCGGTCTAAATATGTTTCGAATGTCGGCCTCTTGAATCTCGACGCTCAGGACGTCACCCATACTTTGTACCATGCCGATTAGCATTGACTTATTTTCCAATTGTTGTTCTGGTAGGTTACTGAGTTCTAATGTAGATGCTTTGGAATTTCGTTCAAGAAGCTCAACTTTTTGTTCTAATAGTTTTATCTGTTTCTTGAACGCCGTATTTTCGTTTTTAGTTTGCCTAAGTTCATGTAAAATATTGTCGTATTTGGCTGACATGGTCTCAATAGAAGTTATGATATCCGCATTTTGTTTAATCATCTTATTCATTTCTGTATTAAAATGTAAGGACTGAGCTTGTTGTTGTAGTTGCAGATCTGTAAGCATCTCTTTTATATCGGATAACGTAGACTCGTCATATTTACGTTTACAACGACGTGAATTGTTTGTTTGTCCTCCGCAGTCACGATCAGAGCCAACACAATCAGACGCCGTGTCAGACTCCTGCGTTACAGTGACCGGGGTCATTAATAACTTATTAGGCGGAGTGCGCTTTGTAGACATAATAACAAAATAAAGTTTCTATATAAAAACTTTAAAAACTGTCTGTTTATTAAGAAGGCGACAAATAAATAGGTGTATTACAGTGTAGTACACAGATGTGCCGTGCTCCACGCGTGCGCATATAACCCGTCACTTTTTCTCCAACAGGGGTTCTCAAGGACGAAGTTCTTGCTATCGTGCTCACACACAAGGTGTCTGTCGCTTTGGTCGGCGATCGACGTTTAAGAAGTAAACTGGCGTCCGTCCAGTTTATGTAGACCTCTCGGTGTAATTACAAAAAGTGGTTACTCACACTTAATCTTGATTACGCTGTGTGTGACCGCTGCACGCAGAAAGGTACAAAGCAAACTCTTTACACTTTCTTGCGCCCTGGTACTTTGAAGATTTATTTGTTTGTTATTTTACGAAAATTATTGTTAATGATTAAATTAATTGAATAATTGAGCAGTTGAATAGCACAGTAGACACGTCTTTACGCTTTCGCGATCCGATCGGGAGGAGGGGAAATAAATGTTTATACATTAGTGTTCTTCTGGTCATAGCTTAGATTATTTTTCTAACTATTATTTTAAGCAGTCACTTTTCTGATAATATAATATCTTAAACTATGACTGAACTTATGTCAAAACATGCCGCCGCTTGGATTAATTTTAAAGAAACATTTTTTAAATTTTAATATTCCACAATATGGATCGACCCCTGTGTTGAGGGGACTTTTAAAACATTATATTATCGGACACAAAAAACATTCAGAATTAAGATAACAATCTTTGAAAAACGCAAATAATTGACTTGCTAGGATTTGAAACTGCGACCTCGTGGTAGCCGCATCGGCGACCGTGGCGCCACCGAGGCAGTCAATTAGTATTTTAAGGGTCGTAGCACATTTTTTTTTTGTTGTTGAGGACGAGTAGTTGGTCTCAGACGACCGTTACTACTTTACGCGGGCTGTGGTGGGGCGGATGGCCCTCAACCATGTCGTAGCACAATTAATATCAAAACGGAAAGGGATCGTCACCGTATTAACTCTAGCCGTTCAGTATTATTTGTACGAAACTCCTTCTGCAACGCATACTTATCGGAAGCGTAACGTAATAGCATCGCCAACTTAAACACCGACGATAAAGGCATGGCGGTAACGATCCCTTTCCGTTTTGACATGTGTGCTACGAACCTAAGCTGTCATTTTTATGATATCTTCCAGTAGAACTAAAGTTACCTGACACCAAGTCGATTTGATTAAATTAAAGAGACACTTACCATTGGTTAACATTGAGAAGCAAACTACTTTCTTTAAGATTAGACACTTGAAAAAATAGTGTGGCATCGTTGTACGATAAGTGCATAATTTGTCTATTTGTTGTTTCGTCTTTTGAACTGATCCGTTACAAGAAATCAAACATTTTTCTAAGAAATATCTGCCTGTAATAGGAAAAAAGATTTTGGACTAGCTGTTACCTGGATTAGAAATTGGAGTACGTAGCATTTATTTTCAATACAATATCTTTATAAATTGTTGCCTATGTTTAATTCTGATGTATAAACTATATTATTTTTAAATTTCATTTATATCCATTTAAGTGCAGTAGTGGACATACGTAGGCTGATATGATGATGATTAAAATTCATTCAGTAGTTTTTACGTGAAAGAGTAGTGGTTATATAACATGACTGCTACGCAAAGGTCTCGGGTTCGAATCCCGCTCAATGCAAATATTTGTGTGAGGAACATGATTGTTTTCATTGGTCTGGGGTGTTTTCTATGTATAACATGTATGTATTTACAAAAAAACAAAAGTATTTATGTATGTTTATCAGCTGTCTAGTACCCATAGTACAAGCTCAGCTTAGTTTAGGACTAGATGGCGTCGTGTGAATGTGTGAGGAATATTTTTTTTAATATATATCCCTCCAAGTAATGAAACTCTCGTTTTTAAATTTTTATTAGGATAATTTATTCACTGACGTATAACATTTAAATAATTACTTACTATAGTTTTTCTTTAATAAGTGCGGCTGCTTTTATAACCAATCTTCTAGTGTTTTAAAAGCATCTTCTCTTTTCTTTAATGTATCTAAATTATTTTTCTTACGAACATAATCAACAGTTTCTTTATCATAATTTATAACACTATATTTTGGTTCCATTTTTATTATTATTTTATTTATGTTAATTATTTTGTTTATTAAAATTTTAAATTATTTTAAACCGTAATATATGGTAGATATCTTAAAAGTGTAGTAAAGTGTATCTCTTATAAAATCTTTAAAAACAGAAGTTAATTTATTATTAATCTATTTATCAGCGATTGTTATTTAAATGACGTAAAAAAATTATTATGTGCGTGGGAAGTATATTAATATGTATTATTATTAAATAGATACGTCCCAAATTAAAAAAAGACACAATAATGAACTAATTAAACTTTATTAACTACTATTTTCTATTATTATATTCGATAATATACATTGCTAACTAGGTGACAATAATATTAAGGAAGAAATAAAAATAATTGTTGTTATTGTTTTTCTACTATTGTGCCTGTATAATTGTGTCTATTTAAGTTAATGTGAAATAATTTATTATATATATTAATCCACGTTCTATTTAAGTAATTTATAAATGAGTATGGCTCATCGATATCTATATAATTATATAAAATAAAGTTGCTTTTTCTGTCCCTATGTCCCTTTGTATGCTTAAATCTTTAAAACTACGCAACGGATTTTGATGTGTTTTTAGGGTTCCGTACCAGTTTTGAAAAAAACGGAACCCTTATAGGATCACTTCGTTGTCCGTCTATCTGTCTGTCAAGACCATTTATCTCAGGAACGCGTGGAGGTATCAAGCTGAAATTTTCACCAAATACTAAAGCTTGTTGCCCCTTACTGCTGTAAAAAAATCAAACTGCTCATCTAACGCAATCAAGAGATATAGCCGTTTTTGTCGCAAATTTTAGAGGGGTAAGGGCAAAAACCTACAGGGTACTTCCAGTCTACCTACAAACTTGAAATTTGGCATGAAGCAAGGGTCTTAAAGTACATGTAATGGGAAAATTCCGAAAACCTTAAATTTTTACTTCAATAATATTATATTTTGATTTCATACAATTTTGGCGGGAAAGCTGAGTCACGTGACCAGTGACGTCATAGAATTTTGGTCACGTGACCAGTGACGTCATAGAATTTTGACAGATGAGTAGTGACGTCACAGAATTTTTGAAAACTAAGTCGTGACGTCATAGAATTACTCGAGAAAAAATTTTTTGACAGCTGAGACGTGACGTCATAAAATTTTAACAGGATTTTTTTTTTTGACAGCAACGTCGTGACGTCATTGAATTTTGACAGTTTATTCGTGACGTCATAGATTTTTGACAGCTGATCATGGCGTCATAGCATTTTGGCGGTAAAATATTTTTGACAGCTGAGTCGTGACGTCATATGATTTTTGACAGATGAGTCGTGACGTCTCAGAATGTTTGAAAGCTGAGTCGTGACGTCACGTCTCATCTGTCAAATTTGACATTTGTCACTTTTGATAGCTGTCACTTTTGACAGCTGTCAATTTTGACAGGTGAGACGTGACGTCATAGAATTTTTGACAGATGCGTCGTGACGTCACAGTATTTGGGCGGGAAAATATTTTTTGATACCTAGCTGGGTCGTGACGTCATTGAATTTTTGACAGATGTGTCGTGACGTCACATAATTTTTGACAGATGAGTCGTGACGTCACAGTATTATTGACAGATGATTCAAGATGTCATAGAATTATGACAAAAACCAAAACACTAATTTAGATTTTATTCACTTCACATTAAGTCATAGCACTTCGGACTCTGGCAGAATTGTCGACATCGGCATAGTTTGCCATATAAAAGAAAGAAGAAGAAGAAGAAGAATTATGACAGATGATTCGTGACTTCATTGAATTTTTGACAGATGAGACGTGACGTCATAGAATTTTGGCGGGAATTTTTTTTTGACAGCTACGTCGTGATGTCATAGAATTTTGACAGATTATTCGGGACGTCATAGATTTTTGACAGCTGATCGTGACGTCATCACATTTTGGCGAGAAAATAAATAAGTTTGTACGGAACCCTCGGTGCGCGAGTCAGACTCGCACTTGACCGGTTTTATTTTTTAATAGATTGAGTGATTCAAGAGGAAGGTTTATATGCATAATTCATGCATAATATAGTAGAAACCTATATAAATTACGAGATTTTCTAATGAAGCTTTACTTAAAAGTTGTTTCAGGATATTCTGTAGTAGGTGCCCGTGCGGAGCCGGGGTTGATCGCTAGTAAATTTATAATACAAAGAAGGGGCATAACTTTAGTAGAAACAACATAGAAAAATATAATCTAATAAACCATGGAAAAAGAGAAACAGCTGTTTTTTAACCTTTCTATACCCGCGCCAATTTGTGTAACACCTATACTCGCGTACGGTCTCACAGACCGAACTTTCGGGACACTATTTCTTGATTTTTTATTGATATACCTTAGGTATATATTATTCTTTCTTAAAACTATAAGATGTAATGAAACAAAACATATCAATCACTTGCTTATTTATTCATTATTTAACATGCAATCAGTCGTTTATAACAGTCTTAAAAATCAACGTTACTCGCTATCATTTTCATCGTCATAATCAGTAATTTCGGTTTCCTTTTCCAACGTTGCTGTAATTTGTTCATTTTTAATCTTTATGTTTAAAATTTCATTACTTAGTAAATAAAATAAAGAAAACAATAAAGTAAATACTTACATAAAAAGTTACACTTATACCCGCATCGGTCTGACAGACCGATTGGGGCCAAATACGACTAAACGTTTGCTCTTCACGGCCGCTTAGGGTGTACGGAGTTGAAGCGGCGAATCCGGCAGCTAGCAAAAAGTTTGAATTCACAGCGTTTTTATTAAAAAAAATATAGGAAGGTTACTTATTATATATACCTTTATTTTGCTAATGAATGTGGATACCTTGAGTTAAAATGTATGCGCCATACTTATTTACAGTCAACCATCAAAGTTGATAAGCACATCCAATATTACAAAACATCTCAACGCTTAGAGCTTCCATATAGGGATTGCAATCCAGCGGCGTTTTTAATCCAGCAGAATTTTTGCTGGATTGACCTAAATCCAGCTGGATTCAGCGCGGATCCAGCAAAACGTGGAACGAAAATAAAAAAACGACATTTTAAGACTATTTTTATTAGTTTGTACTTCTTACGAAAATCTTTGAAATCTTCCACTCATTTGGTGATATCTTATATTAATTTGTTATCTTATATTAGTTTTTAAACATAACTTTATATTCATCTAACATTTAAGATAATGTTTCTAAGTAAGCACTATTTTATTAATTACGCTTATGTTTAATGATAGGAGGACGGCTAATCAGTAGCAGGATTTTTTCCGGTTCCGGTACTTGAATTGTCAACACCTTCATATTGTCACTCCGATACAATAAATCAAAATAAAATACTTTCACGAAGATTTTGCACCAAAACATTGTTTGCAAGTGGAAAACTAAGTGGCACTGGGCGTTAGAAATAATCAACATTGTGTAACTAAAACATTCGACAATAATATTGCAACAAGAAAACCGGCAAATTTTTGAGGTTAGTTAATCTAAAACTACATTGTCATTGTCAACACTGTCAGTCAGCGACGTAGTCGGCGAACGTGACAGTCATCTGAGTTGCCAGCATAATAAAATACTTTGGAACGTTCCATTACTCACTAAACCATGGATGATCAATTTCAAATTTTCTTTGAAAAAATGAAAATAGAAATGCAAAACCAAACGGAATTTATAACTAATACAATAATGGAGAAAATGGATGAAAAATTAAAACCAGTGTTAGAAGAAAATAAAAATTTAAAACTTAAGATGGAAAAACTTGAAAATAAAATACAACTTTTAGAAAAAGAGAAGAAAAGCAACAATATAATAATTTACGGGCTACAAGAAGGTGAAAAATCTATAACAGAATTACTAGAGAATACAAGACAAAAATTAAGGGAAGAAATGAACATAAAAATAGAAAACTTCGAAATAAACAAAATCTACCGTATTGGGAATTTAGTAAATAGAGAAAAACCGAGACCTACACTTGTATCCTTTATCAATGGGTGGAAGAAGAGTGAAGTTTTAAAAACCAAGAAAAAATCCAAAGAGTTACATATATCTGAAGATTACACCAGAGAAACTTTGGAAAAGAGGAAGGCATTACTCCCACAACTACAGGAAGAACGTAATAAAGGAAAGATAGCCTACCTAAAGTATGATAAACTCATTGTTAAGGAAAGCACAGGCGTCAGTGATAAACGGAAAAGAGAACCATCTGCCTCCCCGCATGCTTATTCGCAACTGAAGAAACAGCAGCTGATATCTTCCTCTAAAACTAACAGAACAAATGCTTATGACCTGATGAGAGCTCGGTCTAACTCTTTAACAACCCAACCAACGGGAAAACAACAATAGCAATTAACTATCGGCGAACGGAAACAAAAACACAAACAAAAATATAAAACAACAACAACAACTATACACCCTCCCCCAAGCCGACTGGTCCCCGTGGGGGAAAACGACCAAGACCCTTTAAAGACCAACAAAAGAAATTCAAATTCAGATATACACATAGCAACATTTAACTCAAGATCATTGAGGACACCTGATAGACTTCAAGAACTAGAAATGGCCCTATCGGAAATAAAATGGGACATAATAGGAATTAGCGAAATGAGGAGATATGGGGAGACGATAGAAGACTATGGGAATTATATTTTACACCACATAGGCGAGACGCCGGGACAGTATGGAGTTGGCTTCCTAATCAAAAAGTCTCTAGCGGATAAAATAATTGAAGTTAAAGGTGTCACAGAAAGAATAGCTATCTTAAACATATTACTACCGACCAGCAAAGAGGAAAAATGGTCAATCATCCAAGCATACTCACCCACAGAATCAAATAAAAAAGAAGATATAGTAAAGATAGAAAAGTTTTACCAAGATTTACAAACAACCATACAAAACACATACAAACAAATTATTGTCATGGGAGATTTTAACGGCCAGATTGGGACACGCTTTAATGGAGAAGAGTACACTATTGGCAAGTATGGACATGGTAAAAGAAGTAAAAATGGAGCCAGGATAGTAACATTCGCTTTAACAAACAAGCTTAGTATTATCAACAGCTTCTATAAGAAAAAAGAATCAAAAAGATGGACGTGGGTTTCCCCAAATGGTCTCTACAAAAATGAAATAGATTTTATCATGTCTAATAAAATTAAAGCTTTTAAAAACATATCAGTCATACAAAACTTAAATTTTAATTCAGATCACAGAATGGTTCGTGCTACATTAACAGGACAACCTATAAAAAAGAACAGGAGATGGATGAATAATAGATCGGCTTTGATGTGTATTGGAAATAACGACAATCATATTAACCTCGCATCTCTAGTAAACATAATCGGAGATAAAACTTTATGTATTGAGGAGAAATATAAAGAGACTTTGAGAGTGCTGAAGACAGAAACTGGAAAGGTGAATAGAACTACAAGCTCTGTAAGGACTCAGCAGCTGTTGGAAGAAAGAAAGAAGCTATTAATAACAAAAGAAAATAACCAAGAGAAGAGAAACAAAATAAGAGATATTAGTAAAAATATAAACGAAAGTATCAGGAAAGATAGAAAAACGAAGAGAAGACAAACACTGCAACAACATATAAACAGAACTGGTGGAATAAAAAAGGCTATCAAAGAGTTAAAGGAAAAAAGTGAATGGATGCTAGGGATAAAGACAATTAATAAAACGAAGACTAGAAAAAGACCTCAAATACTGAAAGTAGCAACTGATTTTTATAGAGAATTATACCAAAGTAAGAACCCAAGAGCGGCTACAGACAGTCTTATTTTAGTGGATTCTGAACCTATTCCCAAAATATTGAAACAAGAGACCACGAAAGCAATTACTACCCAAAAAATAGGCAAAACACCTGGATCTGATCAAATTACCAATGAAGTCCTCAAATCAAGTATACCTTCGATTGCTCCAATACTAACAGACTTATTTAATGAGATTCTAGACACCGAAACTATCCCAGAAGACTGGACAAAATCAACAATAACACTTATACACAAAAAAGGAGACAAAGAAGAAATCGGGAACTATCGCCCCATCAGTTTAATGTCCAATATTTATAAGGTCTTCTCAAAAATTATCTTAGCTCGAATTACTACTGTACTCGATGAGAACCAACCAAAGGAGCAAGCCGGTTTCCGAAGAAAATTTTCAACAATCGATCATATTCATGTCCTGAGACAAATTTTACAAAAGTATAATGAATACAATAAAATTTACTATTTGGGGTTTGTAGACTTTAATAAAGCTTTTGACTCATTGGAGCATGACTACATCTGGGAGGCGTTACACAGTCAAGGAATTCAACACAAATATATAAGAATATTAAGGAATATATACTCTAGAAGTACAGCACGAGTCAGATTGGAGAAAGCGGGCGAAGAATTCCCTATAGAGCGAGGCGTCCGACAAGGTGACCCTATCTCGCCCAAACTTTTTTCGGCAGTCCTGGAGATGATATTTCGAAACTTGGAATGGGATGAGAATGGCCTCAATATAAACGGCGAACAGCTGAACCATCTACGTTTCGCAGACGATTTAATACTGTTCTCTGAGTGCCCAAGTAAGCTACAACTTATGCTACGCCAGCTTTTAGAACAGAGTGATAAGGCGGGGCTGTCAATGAACATCACCAAGACAAAAGTCATGACTAATTCCTCAAACAAACATGATATAGTAGTAAACACTCAACGAATAGAATACGTAGACGAGTACATATACTTAGGACAACTTATATCGCCCAACAAAACTATGGATAAAGAAATCGATAGAAGGATAGCCAACACCTGGAAGAGATACTGGTCCCTTAGTGAAGTCATGAAGGACAGAGACATGCCTATAAAAGCTAAAAGAAAAGTCTATAACGCCTGTATTCTGCCCTGCTTAACCTATGGTAGCCAAACATGGTCGCTAACGGAATCCCTAACAAACAAACTAAATGTCTGTCAAAATAGTATAGAAAGAAGTGTCATTGGAGTCAATAGAAGAGATAAAATAAAATTAACAGAAATAAAAAACAAAACTCAATTCAAACAGGCACATTCTGTATATCGAAGACTAAAATGGCGCTGGACGGGACATATGCTGAGACAGAGACAAGAGAAATGGACCAGTATAGTAACAGAGTGGTATCCAAGAGACGGTAAAAGAAAGAAAGGCGGTCAAACAAAAAGATGGGAAGATGATATGAAGAAGGTGGCTGGTCCAGAATGGATCAGAGTTGCAAAGAACAGGGAAAAATGGAAATCTTTAGAGGAGGCCTATGTCGAAAGACAAACTGTTTCTAAAAACAAGGATTCGAACGCGATAATTTAAAATATTCTAAATGTATAAAATCAATTAAAGTTAACGTTAGTTTAAAAATAATGTTTTATAAGTGTAACAGTAATAAAGGCTAATTTTATTTTTTATTTTTATTTTATAATCAGTAGCAATCAGTCTCACAAATTCGTTTAAAATTAACTTAATTAACAATTTTTTTAAAAAGGACCGTAACAATAACAATATTTTAATTTTCAATAGTATTTTTGTATCAAACAAAAAAAGCTTTGAATAATCTTCTCTCCGCTCGTTAATAATTAAGAAGCATGTCAATTCTCGTACCTAAAATTCGGTTAAGTTAACTTTTAGTTGTCAAATTGTCACAATCTAAATAAAACTTTAACACGACCGCAAAAGACAATTGCAATAGCAAAAACATGACAACTAAAAGTTAACTTAACCGAATTTTAGGTACGAGAATTGACATGCAGTTTAAAGTCTGACGATATGAGACTAGGTACTTCTTTTTTTGAACTCTCTGAAAGTAAGACCTTAGAAAACAAATTTTATCTATCGTCTTATCTCCCAACCTGCTTCGCACAGAACTGCATATGTAGCCGGCTGCTGAGAAAGCCAATACACTGGTCGGTTTTAAGGCCATTAAATACTCATAAACCATTGATAAATGTTCACTTCGCATTCTTTCGCTCTCATAAACGCTCATTTCTTTCAGGATCTTTTCGTAATCTAATTAATCATCCGTATTTCCGTATCCGATTCGAAAATGGCGGCAACTCAAAACTAAACAATAGAAATTGATACGTTTGCGGATCCGCATCGCTGGATCAAGATGTATGCTGGATCCAGCATGTTTAAAAAGGCGCTGGATCCAGCTGGATTGCTGTATGCTGGATCCAGCAATTGCAATCCCTACTTCCATAGTGTCGTTAAACACGGTACACCAATTTTCCATAAATGTGTTAATCACCAATTTTCCATAATGTATTAATCAATTTTTGCAGTTGACTTTACACCATGTATATAAATTAAAATTAACAATATATTAATTTGTAATTAATTTATTAATAATAATGTTATTTCAAAAAATTAATTATTGATATTATTGGGTCGGACTGAATAGGAAAGGTTGGCGTGTTGGGAGAGGCCTATGTCCAGCAGTGGACTGCGATAGGCTACTTGATTGATTCATCATTTTAATTATTTATTTTAAAAGCACTACCACATCATATATATTAAAAACATATTTTATGAAAAAATAATAAAAAATACAAAATATTTTATCTGATATATATGACAATTACGGTGTGCATAACACTGACAAGAATAATTTTAAACTATTATAAACATACTTATTTAACTACATAACTAAAGTATATTATGATAAATAAAATATAAATAAATATATACATACACATTCATATATAAACAATTAGCCAATTCACTATACATTTTTAGATAGTAAGTTCAATAAACTATTTTTAAATTTAATGTACGAGTTATTAAAGATATCAATGTCAGCATCACGAGTTTGTAATAAGTTATATTGATTTAAAATTCTAAACATTGGTGATTGTCGACCTAAATTGGTTTTACAGAATGGTGTATGGAAAATTTTGGTAATTTTGTGTCGTGGATACCCAAGTAACACATCAAAGCATTATAAGGGCCGAATAAGAGTATTCTTGTATCCTTTTAGCATTTTGAGTTAGTTTTATAGTCGCATTATAAACGTTTATATGGCTACTGTAATGCTTATTTGGGCACAAATTATACAGCTTTATGCCCTATATAGGTTCACAGTAGCTGGTTAATAGCATTACTGGCGCATTATATTAGCATTATTGTGGTCAAGAAAGATGTCAATCGGATTAAAGAAGCATCATTTTGGTCAATAATATTGCCAATCGCATTAAGAAAGCATTAAAATGGGTAATGAGATAGCCTATTGCATTACAGAAGCATTATAATAGCAAAATTATTGATAGTGAAGATGCCAACGGCATTACAAAAGCATTAGACTAGCATTTAAATGTGCTAAAAGAATTATTGGAGCAATTTAAGTGTTCACACTTAGGAAACTTTATATTATTGCGTGTAAATTATTACAATCAAACAAAGAATAAGTAAAGACGGTCAAAATAAAACAGTGAGTGACGCCATATTATAGTTTGCATCGAAACAAATTCATCGGATAAGTTTTTAACCCGTTTGTTATTTCTTGCCTTCAAATATTACTGCGCAGTGTAGTTTACTGTACTTGTTTATATAAGTTTCATTGAAAATTTTCACGCGCCTTCGATATTTTGTGGTTTTCATACAAAATGTTTTATAAAAATGATGTGTGTAAAACCAAAACAAATGTGTATTCCTAGTACAGAATAAGTTTTGAATAAATACAATTATAGTTTTGCTTGTACTGTATTAAATTAAGTTATATAAATATTTTAAATGACAATTCCTTTTATAAATAGGTCCGAAAGAAAATATTTTTTGGTTATAAAATATTTACAAAATGGTGGTCAGCCTTAAGCAGCCCGGTGAGCCCAATTAATGCCACCAGCATTACAACTACTCACGTGTGATTGTTTAAAGAGCTATTAGCTACACAACAGCACTCAGTTCTTCCTTCAAATGCAAGCATTATATTGATTCACATTTATGCTGTTCAGCAGCATTAAGCTTTTACTTACCCCTTACAAGTGCTTTTACACAGCAAAAGGCACAAAAAACAGCTTAAAGCTGGATATCGGGTTTACATGGCATTATAGTGGTTCACGTTTGTGCTGTAAAACAGCTTCAAGCACTTATTAACTACTTTAAAATGTCTTTGTAGAACCAAAAGCACTAACAATAGCTAAAGGCTTTACAAAAGCATTCTGATATGCCATTATCCAACTGTTATACAGCGTAAAGCATTACAATGATTTTCAAATGCCATTGTTCAGCTTCAAGACGCTCGGTGAACTTATATAAGAGTTTGTACGGGTCTTAAGCTCTATATAAGTTCACTTGTTGCTTGTTAAAATGCTTTCTGTGTTACTTGGGTATGAATGGGGAATGGATAGAGACACCTTGTCTAAGAGGTTACTGCAATGTATTTGGTTATTTATCAATTTATGAAGGAAACAGACGTCTGAGATACATCTACGGCTACTGAGGGTAATCATTTTGAATTTATCCAAACGTTGATAATAAGGGTTTCTATGGGAAAACCCACTGTAGGAGTATGCAAGACTTCTAGTGAATGCTCTCTGTATACTTTCAATTCGTTGTGAACTTATTGCGTAATAAGGAGACCAGACAGTAGTGGCGTATTCAAGAATGCTACGGACATGGGAGTTATAAAGAAGCAATTTGGTAGTAAGTTTTTTGAAGCCTTGAATATTTCTTCTCAAAAAACCTAAAATTTGAGCACCCTTTGTAACAGTATGGTCAATATGTGCTTTAAATGTTAGACGTGTGTCCATTATAACTCCCAAGTCACGAATTTCATTAACTTCTGTTAGGCAAATTCCGGCAATCTTATATTTAGAAGCAAATGGCTGTTTTTTACGGGTGTATTTAATATGGAAGCATTTATTTATATTAAGTGACATATCATTTACACGGCACCAGTGCAAGATTTCGCAGAGGTCATCTTGAACTAGTTTTGAATCACTGGGAGATTTAATGGGGCGGTAAATTTTGAGATCATCAGCATAAAGATATATCTTGCAGTGCTTAATACAAAACCTTATATCATCAATAAACATAATGAACAGCAATGGTCCCAAATGAGAACCTTGAGGTACACCAGATATTGCATGGTAAACACGTGATTCAAATCCATTAACAACCACTTTAAGTGGCCTGTTCAGCAAATAAGATTTAAACCAGTCAAGCATTGAACCCCCCACACCGTAAGCATGCAATTTATTTAATAAAAGGTCATGTTTCACCCTGTCAAAGGCACTACTAAAATCGGTGTATATAGCATCAACCTGAAACCCAGCATCGACATCTTGGGAGATATTTGTGACAAATTCGACCATGTTAGTTATAACTGATTACTAACACTGCGATTAAAGGGTACACAAGTAATTCAAATAATTTTGAAAAGCATGAAAGTATGGATATGGGCCGGTAATTTTTAACATTATTATGATCCCCTTTTTTAAAAACTGGTATTAATCGAGCTTTTTTCCACTCGTCTAGAAAGGTTCCATCTGCAATAGACCTGTTATAGATTAATTTAAGTGGTAATACAAGCGATTGACCACATGTTTTAACGAATACAGGGGGGATCAAATCTGGTCCTGCACCTTTTAGGCCATCAAGTTTCTTTATTGCAGATTCAACATCTTTATCTGAGAACTGTAATTTTGTTATATGTTTATTAGAGAAGGATGTAACTGGATTGGGTGGGGTGACAATGGAAATGTTAGAATAAACTGAGCAAAATTGATTCATTATCAACATAACAGCCCATTAATGTCCCTCTGCATGGACGGGCCTCCTCCCGTGACGGACGGATACTTGGCCTACTAATACCACGCTGGCCAGACGGATTGATTGATAGCATAATACTAATTACTTAGTCTAAAGTCATAGTTTTAAAGCTTCCAGGTATTCCCATGTATTGTTCGTTGAACACGTCTCGTTGTCTTTTGGTTTCATCAGTCCCTGCAGCTAACATCTCTTTTATGGTGCTAAGTGCTGGCTCGGAACTTAGCGTGTTTAGTAAGTCTTCTGAAATTGGAATAAGAAAGTGAGTTATTTTAGATTTTAGAAACAAATTATTGATTGGTTTTATATTAGGTCTTTACCTATGAAATTGCCGCTTTGTATGAAGATTTTATCAGAAGTTTGTTTTTTCATACTAACGTTTTCTTATTTTTTTTTTAATAATTATTGAACATGAAGGCGCATCCCTGGCGCCGTGAAATAAAACTAACCTTTTTCTTGGATACCGCTATACCTCCTTTAACGTTCATAGAGATTTATAAAACAAACATTCAAAATGTTCGGACGAGAATGTCAAGGAGTCGTCATTCTAGCAGAACGTCATGAAAACTGGGAGGAAACCATCGAACCCGTGAGGCTGGTGGTCCATCCGGAAGACAGTGTGATGGACTGCTTTAGTGTCCGTGTACTAGTGCAGCTTCAGTTGTAATTCAATAAGAAACGAGATTATAAAAATGTTACTTAACAGAGTTCTGTATTTATTTTCAAAAGACCTCGTGCCTTTACCTACTTGAAGAAGTCTGAATCTGATACAGATAGCCACCTGCCGACATCAGAAGTGGGATACGAGACGCCACACCACGTGTTTGAAATCGTGAAAATACCTTTGTAAAATGGCAAGTGCCGCTTGAGCGACAAAATAAGAATTTTATGACGATTATTCGTACTATGAAGACGCCATCTTTGCCGACGGGAAAATTCTGACAAATAAGATGGATTCATACCATGCCGCGCGACTCATGGCGGCTTTGTGCCATGTTTAAAGTGTTTTTGATTTCAGCAATACAGTAATGTGTCTGTGTTTGACACGACAAGGAAAATGGATATCGATACTAGGATGAAAATTAATTGGTAATGATGACGATTATGCTACATAACACAGTTGGGTAAAAATAAGGTAAGATTGAAGGACGGACAATAATTGATGTCCAATATGTCTGTAAGTACTATATTGTTACAATGTGCCATACTATTACAAGTCTGTTTTGTTGGCGTGTATGCTAAACTACGCTGTTACATTAAATTAGTACCATAAATATACCAAGGTCCGTTTAAAGTCAAGTCAGTTCAAGATTAATAGGAGTTATTTCAACACGCATGTCGAACCGCATATCCTTTGCAGTATTTTATTGAGTAAACTCGTGATGGAGTATTAAGCTGTCCGCTATCTGATAAGGACGGTAATCCACACTCGAGGTTGTTCCGAGTCCTGTTTTGTTGGATCAGGCACCGTGAGGGTGACCTGAGTCCTGTGTTGTTGGATCAGGCACCGTGAGGGTGGCCTGAGTCCTGTGTTGTTGGATCGGGCACCGTGAGGGTGTGGGCAGAGTGCTTGTCGGCTGAGTGATGCTTGTTTTGCAAGTAATAGTAACTAAATAAGAATATAGTTTTTGCGGTTCGACTGTCGTTGAAAATAACTCCTTGAGGTAGCTCACACGAGGACGTGTGAATGTCAGGACGGTCATGTAAAGGCGCGTCAATATTATAGCCTTTAGAAAGCGCCAAGTAAATACTGCCAAAGAACAAAAAGAAAACAAAAAAAAAAAGCTGTGAAACCTAAACCGCAGTCTTATACCTGACTGTATGTTTACAGGGAGAGCGTGTGGTAAAGAAGTCGAAACGGTGGAGCACTTGATGTGTAGCTGTCAACAGACCAAGAATGAAGCTACTGGGAGTAAAATATCTTATTCCTGGTGAAGTCGAAGTGTATTCTCGAGGGCTCTCTGAGGAAGAGTAAAGAGGAACATAAAAGGACAGTAATATTTTGAGACTATTTGTAGAAAAAGTGTTAACTACTGACACTTCTGGTTTGTTGGTAGACGGCGATGTGTCACCCAGACCACACCCGTTTGGGTTGGTTAAGGGGACGCAACACCCAGGTGTAAGGTGTGTGCTGGGTGGTTGCGGTCCTGGGCTGCTAGTGGCTAGCAGTAGGGACGCAACACCCAGGTAAGGTGTGTGCTGGGTGGTTGCGGTCTTGGGCTGCTAGTGGCTAGCAGTAGAGACGCAACACCCAGGTAAAGTGTGTGCGCTGGGTGGTTGCGGTCCTGGGTTGCTAGTGGCTAGCAGTAGGGACGCAACACCGCGGGAAGAGATGTAGACCCTGACTTGTAGCTAGTTTAGTATGTGTGTGATGGATAATATTGTCCAGGCCTAGCCTGCGCTGGTGGCTAGCGCTAGGTGTAAGGGATGTATGGGTTCAGTTCACTTATTAATGTTGAATTGAAGAGATTTTGGCTGGAAAGTAAGAAGAATCGACTCGTGTCAGGTTGGACGAGCTTGATGACTTGAGTAATGGTACTGTACGTTATTGTTGCAGGAATGCATATACGCCCGAGGACGGGCTATACGCCCGAGGACGGGCGATGCGCCCGAGGACGGGCGATGCGCCCGAGGACGGGCGATTGTCAGTCCGGCCGTGAAGGCGCATCCCTGGCGCCGTGAAATAAAACTAACCTTTTTCTTGGATACCGCTATACCTCCTTTAACGTTCATAGAGATTTATAAAACAAACATTCAAAATGTTCGGACGAGAATGACAAGGAGTCGTCATTCTAGCAGAACGTCATGAAAACTGGGAGGAAACCACCGAACCCGTGAGGCTGGTGGTCCATCCGGAAGACAGTGTGACGGACTGCTTTAGTGTCCGTGTACTAGTGCAGCTTCAGTTGTAATTCAATAAGAAACGAGATTATAAAAATGTTACATAACAGATTTCTGTATTTATTTTCAAAAGACCTCGTGCCTTTACCTACTTGAAGAAGTCTGAATCTGATACATATAGCCACCTGGCGACAAACATAATAGATTTAAATTTGGTATAAGTAATGGCGCACATTTAAGCTAATTACTATTGTGTGTAAAACAAAAAAAAACTAAAACCGGTCAAGTGCCAGTCTGACTCGCGCACCGAGGATTCCGTACAAACTTATTGATTTTTCCGCTATAGTGCGATGACGTCACGATCAGCTGTCAAAAATATATGACGTCACGAATCATCTGTCAAAATTCTATGACATCATGACGTAGCTGTCAAAAAAAAAAATTCCCACCAAAATTCTATGACGTCAGGTCTCATCTGTCAACTTTCTATGACGTCTTGAATCATCTGTCAAAAATTCTGTGACGTCACGACTCAGCTGTCAAAAAATATTTTCTTGCCAAAATTCTATGATGTCACGACGTAGCTGTCCAAAAATATTTCCCGCCAAAATTCTATTACGTCACGGCTTAGTTTAAAAAAATTCTGTGACGTCACGACTCATCTGTCAAAAATTCTATGACGTCACGGGTCACGTTACCAAAATTCTATGACGTAAAATTCTACACGTGACACGATAGTCACGTGATTCAGCTGTAAAAATTTTTCCCGCCAAAATTATGACGAAGGAATCAAAATATAATAATAATATGATGGGAATATATATATATATTATTATTATTTTTTTTAATTTAAGGTTTTCGGAATTTTTCCTTTACCATGTACTATAAGACCTTACTTCATGCCAAATTTCAAGTTTGTAGGTAGACTGGAAGTACCCTGTAGGTTTTTGCCCTTCCTCGTCAAAAATTTGCGATAAAAACGGCTATATCTCTTGATTGCGATGGATTAGCAGTTTGATTTTTTTACAACACTAAGAGGCAACAAGCCTCTTAGTGTAACAAGCTAATGGCTTATTTGAATTTGGAGAAAGTTTCAGCTTGATACCTCCACGCGTTCCTGAGATAAATGGTCTTGACAGACGGACAGACGGGTTCTGTTTTTTCAAAATCGGTCAATTAAATATTATCTTTTGTTAAATGTTGGTAATATCCTATTTTCCTGAATAAAAAAAAATTAAAAGAATATAGAGATCAAAAACTGCGTAGAAAAAGAACAGCAATTTCAAACCTATTATAATGAACATTGTCTTTTTATATTTTCTAAAGAGGCATACTACCTAACTGCATTTGGGTAAGCAAATACCGTAGCTTATTCTACAAGGGATCATTCAGGGACTCATATTAGGACTAATAGCTGTCTTGTACAAAAATAGGAAAGGAAGGCAAATAAAACTTAACTACAAACCCAATACTTGTCTGCCAAATCAGAAAAAGAAAGTCTACTTTTCCTTGACCAGACGTCCCTGCAGTGGGACTTTCATGGGACTTTACAGATTTATGGTGAGGATTCGATACCTAGTAATTATAATTTTTTAAAGTTATTTAATCCTTACCCTGTAATTGCTCTAAAGGTTTTTCGGTTCCGCCATATTCTTCTGGTAATATACTACTATTAATATCGAACCATTCTTTTAAAAATTCTTTCTTATTTGAAACTTGAAATCTGCTTCTTACTTTTTCTTTAAAGAATGGTTTTATAATATTTATAAAACTTTCAACAAATTTCGATTTTGTTAGGAACAATATTCCACGGACTCTTCCGCCTTGCGCTTCCTATTTTAAAAGAACAATTTTCAGAAACACAATTTATGTACTCACATTTATTTATGCAGCTTAAAAAGTATTATTAGACTGATAGGTACGGTCAGCTGCAGAGAAATCTAACCCACTTTAAAAAAATCACAGTGCGCTAAAGGGGTTAGATTTCTTTGCAGCTGACTGTAATATGAATATTATTATTAGAATTATTTCTTAGTTTTTGTTCAATTCAATGGTTTATTCTAAAATTAAGTCCAATGGTTCATTGGCACAATGCAATGGCGTAAACAGATACTTAACAAAATGAAATAGAGATCAGACATATTGGGAAGAGATCCTTCGAGGTATTGACCTTTCGAGGTAACGAACCATCGGTGAAGTGTACCGTCGAAGTAGAGACATCGAGGTAGTGACCATCGAGGTAGCGTCATTCGAACTAGAGTATTAAATCCTTTTACTTTTTGTGCATCTGTTAGTATAATGTAACAAACAAATTTTGACAAGTGGATAATATTTTCAACAACAATTTTATTTCTCTGTACAGTCACGAGCAATAATATGTACACATTTTCGCATTTTGTAAACCAGTTATCTAAAGTTCTGCCAATCCAAAATTGAAAATTCGAAGATTAATTCAAAACTGTACGGAACCTCTTCTAAATTACGAATTCATTTTGATATTGTAATGTCTAGATAAACGTGCAGATAGTTTAGAAAATTTGAAAATGTGTACATATTATTGCTCGTGACTGTACGAAGCCAAGTATTATAAAATTCTGTAATTGTTAACAATACACCTATTTATTTATGTAATACAGAAACAGGTTACAAACCAATAAAGTTACAGAATTTTATATTAACAGTATACATAGTTGCGGTCTGAAGCCCAATTAAGTTAACAATACACTCAGTACATACCCAGTAAGAAGGTATAATTAAACAGAAATAGTGACTGAGAAATATAAGCGATCAAACATTTTTTGGTTTCTTAAAATATAAGCGATCAACAAACGTTTTTTTAAGTATAATTTAAAATACATACCGATACTGGTACATACTGTTGAAGTTCTGTTAAATTAAGTTTTGGTAAAACTTCACTGATGTTTGTATCTAAACAGTCAGCAACAAAAATATATCCTCTATTATAATCTGTATTTTTTAAATATTCACCTATCTGAAAAATAAAGATATAATATTTTTTTTATTTTAATCATAAATAATTAAAAAATATTACTATACCCCTTCCAGCGTAAGTTTAGCTTTTTGACAATTCACGTCCATGAAGTTTCGTAATATTTCTGCTTATTTTTCAAACAAATAATATTGTATTTCATGGACGTACCCATGTTTTTTTCAGTTACCATGGTTACTTAGTGATGGACACTCATAACGATTACCACCATTATGAAACAAATTACAAATAATCGGTAGAAATGAATGCTATGAATAAATCTGAACTCTTCATAATACGTTTATAAAATGTAATATAATATTTTAGATTAGCTATAACCCGCGAATGTGTCACGATAAATTATGTATTTTAAATAATACCTAAGCTAACTATAATTTTATCATTTTAAGCTATAGGCTAATTCTCTTAACATGGATAAAGAAAGAAACAGTAATAAAATTATAATGTAAGTTGATGTAAGGATCCAAATGTGTAAAATAAAGTAATTTAAAAAATCGAAAAATCGCGAAATCGCTTACAATCGAATGGCATTACATTCGAGATACTGTTGAACGTCACTAATGTCAACCTGTCAAATGTTGTTAAATATAGTGGAAAGGGTATAAGGAAAGTGATTTGGCGAATGTTAATGAAACAGTAGCTGAGTAATTTAAACCAATTTTTTGTACACATTTATTATCTGTAACTTGTATTAAATTTTCAGTAGGTACTTATAAATTTATATTGCACTAGTTTCCGCCCGCGGCTTCGCTGGCGTGGTGTTTTGATAAAAAGTAACTTATGTTCGTTTTCAGATTTCAAACTATCCCTAAACAATTTTGTAACAGATTGTTGCCTAAGAAATTTTTACAACACCGACTGAATAAGATCGGTTTGTGACAGTTTTTATTTTTAGTCCCTTTTTCATCACTTTACTGTCGTAAAAGGTGACTTAGAGATTAAAAGTCTTTATTATTTGTAGCCTATATGTTATTCTGATGTTTAGGCTATATTACTGTAAAGTTTCATCAAAATCCGTTCAGTAGTTTTTGCGTGAAAGAGTAACAAACATCCATTAATCCATCCATCCATCCTCACAAACTTTCGCATTTATAATATTAGTCGGATTCTCCGATGTACAAAATACTTCAATTTGCAAATTTTCACAAAAGAAAGACTCTAAAATTTTGAAATGAATGCGATATTGTATTTCTCTCTTTGGCCTATTGTTATTTTTTCCCAATCACCGGGCGAGCAATATTTTAATACAACAAAGTTGCCATTATCAAGTTAAACATCATAACCTATTTAAAATAAAGTAGCACTTAGTTAAATACTTACAAGCGTGAGATATCTATAAAGATTCACAAAGTCTAAGGACGTAGCTTCAATATTTGGCTTAACTTTTATCACAAACACCCTGTTGCGCTCCTTAGTAAGCAAACTAAGATTGCCATCACCACCAGAGGAAGCCTAACTTTGCAGTGGAAATGTATGCCTAGAAGATGAACAATAACACATTATTATGATTAAAACAGGTCAATGATTCAAACATCACTAGTCAAATGTCATACGATTTGGCAACGGTAGTAAAAGCAACACCACTCCTAAAGCGTATCGTATCGCCTAGCTGTAGTTACTAAGTTTTTACTTCAATTACACCAATAATGAACAACTAACTAAGAAAAAGAAATACAATATTCGGAAAAAAATAATCTGTAGAGAGTCGTAAACCACCAAAACTATGAACTACATTTTAAAATAAACTAAGAAATATGAAAGTCATAACCAAACAAAAGCAATTTGTACTCACAATTTATTAGCAGTTTCCATCAATATGCTATCACTAACGTTAGAGATTTCAAAAAATTTCTTATGCATTGTTTTTAACGTGCACATTTGATCTAATTGAAGTTTTGCTATTTCTATAGATCCTTTAGTTGTTATTATGCATCTTTCAAGATAATTTCTACCTGAAAAGTAGTAAGTTTCTCTCTCAACTTGAGGCACATTTATTGTCCTCTTACACAATTGTAATAATATTCTCCGTGTGGTGACGGAGTAAGAATACAATATGTCGCCACCCCATCGCATCCCATAGGTGTCGTAAAAACCGACTAAGGGACTATCCGTAAATATTATCTTTACGAAATAAAAAGTAGAAAAACTTGAAATTAAACCCTATACCCATCCGTCTGGCCAGTGTAGTATTAGTAGGTCAAGTATCCCTCCGTCGCGGGAGGAGGCCCGTCCCTGCAGTGGGACATTAATGGGCTGTTATGATGAGTCTGGATGTGTGGTTTTTTGTCAAGTTTCCTTATTTTGATTTGAAATAATATCGTTACTTTTAAGGATAAGATGGAGTGGTATCACACTGTAACGGTATTCGGTACAAGGTAATCTTAATATTGTGTCACTCGTTAAAAACACGGTTTTGAGTCAAAAGATATCTTTTCTCTGTCCTGTGCGTATCTTCTTCATCAATTGCACGCAATTTGCACCAGTTTGTTAGTCTGTCATAGGCACGGAAGAAAGCATTAAGTGGAAGTGGACTAGGCGTGGTACGCGTGTCACTAATACGCGCTGGTTCGCTTACTTGTTGCTGAGGTCATAGGTAATAAATACATAACGCGAATATCACCTTTATGAACAACATGTTAAAGTATATAAATACCAGAACTGTGAATGTGAATTTACTTCATTATAATTGTATTTATCATCACAAGGTTATCTTTATTTACTTAGGTTACAAAGTAATACTAAGGTTATAAAGTTTAATTATTAAAATTCACAGTAACTGATCGTTAATATAATTGATGAAGAAAACAAGGTCATTTTAACTATGATACTACGTCCTTATACAAAGATTTCAAGAGAACTCAAAATATTTTCAAGTATGTAAAGTGTTTATCAGTGTAGAGATGAATTGTTTGTTAATCAGAATCAACAGATCTATAAAATACAATAATACTAGCGACCCGAATAGCCTCCGTACGGCATCTACTACAGAATGTCCTTAAACAATGTTTATAAACAATGTTTAAGTACAACTTCGTTAGACGATTACATTAGAGGCAGCGGCCGGCGAGTGCCAGAAACATTTAAGTAAAATGTTCATTTTTTAACTACTATGTCCAATAGTTTATTTTTTGTTAACTTTTCATGAAAATTTTGTAAGTTTAATTTCATTCAATAAACAAAAACACTACAGTTCACCTATTTTATTACTTTGCCCAAGATAGGGTGGGCCTTATTTATAATGGCCGGGAAAAGTGATTAATTATGCTGTATTAATCACATTGCCCAATTGAGTCGGGCATTATTAATACAGACCGGTCATTATTAATAGTGCCCGGACTTATCAAATTGCCCGTAACATATACATTCCTCTTGAATTACTCTATCTATTAAAAAAAAAATTAAAATCGGTCTAGCCTTTTTCGAGAAATCAGATAACAAACACAAAAAAAAAATACAACCGAATTGAGAACCTCCTCTTTTTTGAAGTCGGTTAAAAAACCGCATCAAAATCCGTTAAGTAGTTTTATTTATTTTTATTTCAACTTGCTGCACCTACCGTGTCATTTTCTCTGCATTACCCAAAGGTTGGCTGGTAGACAATGCCTTAAGGCATTAAGCCCGCCATTATGCAATGCATTATGCATTTGTGCAATAAAGTGTAAATAAATAAATATCGAAGCGTACAAAGGGACACAGGGACAGAGAAAGCGATTTTGTTTTATACTATGTAGTAATGCCCAATTACCAACTAGTCTTTAAAATAATTAATGTCTATAAAAAAAATTGTGTGGTTTTGATCTAGGGATTTTTTTAATCTAGGTCAAACGCGTTAATTTGTGCATCATGATTTCATTTCATTAGAAGTTTCCTGCTCATGTGTTATTACAAGTCTAGATTTCCCGTCTGTAAGTGTAATAGGATATTTTAATGGTTGTGAGATTGGCAATAAGACTTAAGTAGGTACGGATGTGTCAAAATATTAATTTCATTGTTAATAAACTGAGGCAGGTTAAAATTTAAACTACATTTTACCATTATCTTATCATTGTACGGCCTCTGTGGCGTAGTGGTTATACAACATGACTGCTACGCAGATGTCTCGGGTTCGATTCCCGCTCAATGCAAATATTTGTGTGCATAATCATGATTGTTTGAATTGGTCTGAGTGTTTCTATGTATAATATGTATGTATTTCCAAAAAAAAAGTATATACGTATTAATATCTGTTGTTCTATTACCCATAACACAAGCAGGTTAAGCCTAGCTTACTTTGGGAAAAGATGGCACTGTGTAGAGATGTCCGTGAATATTTATTTATTTGTTATATTTTAAGAAACCAAAAAATAAATAATTTTATTGAGACACAATATAATTGGCCTCAAGACAAAGTATCACAAAATAATGTCATAATAAATAAAACACACAAAATGTTTTTTACATCATCATAATAGCCCATTAATGTCCCACTGCAGGTTCGGGCCTCCTCCCGTGACGGAGGGATACTTGGCTTACTAATACCACGCTGGCCAGACGGATTGGTATAGGGTTTAATTTCAAGTTTTCCTTCTTTTTATTTCGTAAAGATAATATTGACGGATAGTCCCTTAGTCGGTTTTTACGACACCCATGGGATGAGATGAAGTGGTGACATATTGTATTCTTACTCCGTCACCACACGGATATTTACATACCTATTCTTAAAATGTATTGATTTTAAGCTTGGTTTTGCATACATAGGTAAGTGTTCATACACGTCACTATGTACCGTGTAATGTATGAGAAAATAATTAAAAAACAAACGTTATGTGTGTTGTTTAAGAGCGTTTATAGGGCTCACTAGCGCCACTAATAGAAAAAAAACATAATTCGCAAATAGGATCAATAATGCAAAATGTTAGCAACGAAGTCTTGAGAAAAGGCAATAAATTATTTGTATATAACACCACAAATGTTTTCAATTAGTTAAATTTCGCATTCGAAAAAAAAAAATATTTATCTAATTGAAAACATTTATATAAAAATAATCATGATTTTTTTCTATTAGTAGTGAGCCACGTAAAGGCCCTTAAGGTAAAGTAGGTAATGTATAACGATTATGGTAAGGTTTGCCGTTTGTGTGTATGAAGAAAACATAGAACAGAGGATGATGGAGCCGTTTGAAAGAGCCCTATATCCAACAGTGAACTTCATCTGTTGGATGTAAAAAACTGTTCCTACTTTAGTAATTAAACTACTTACCAAATTGTTTAACTGTAAAATGATCTTGCTTGGAAATCCAATCTTCAAAAATCTTGAACGCTGCTTCCCTTTTTTCTTCTGTGTCTAAATTATATTCTTTTCGAATAGCTAAAATATCATCTTCGTTGAATTTTATAAGTTCGTATTTTTGTTCCATTGTTACAAATAAATTACAATTTTCTCGTGACCCCGACTAGCTGTCAATGGTGTTAAAATAACAATAGGTAGCAGCGATATTATGAACAACTTAGTTTCCACTCAAAAAACTGAATACTTAGAATAAAAAGTTAATTAATTCTTGCTAGATTAAGCTAGCGTCTTGTACGCGGCGTTATGTATTTACAAATACTAAATTATATCTTAGGTGTGTACCCTATTAACGCTTTATATTAGAAGTATGTGAATGTCATTTTTTTTTTCAAAAAAACTTGTAGAGATGGATAAAAATCATAACATACTACCTAAAAACCAACAATTACAATTTTGTGTATTTATAAAAAAACTGCATTTATTGCATATTTAAAATACCTCCGTGTGGTGACGGAGTAAGAATACAGTGTGTCACCACCCCATCTCATCCTATGGGTGTCGTAAAAACCGACTAAGAAACTATCCGTGAATATTATCTTTACGTAATAAAAATAACGAAAACATGAAATTAAACCATATACCAATCCGTCTGGCCAGCGTGGTATTAGTAGGCCAAGTATCCCTCCGTCACGGGAGGAGGCTCGTCCCTGCAGTGGGACATTAGTGGGCTGTTATGATGATGATATTTAAAATTCTTGTTTATACCTTAACAAAAATACAAAGATAAAATTATCGTTTATTTTAGCATTATCATAACAGAATATAATTAATGTCCTAATACAGGGAGAATGCCTTCTACAGACAAAAGGATACTTAACATATTAACATCTAGCTGCCCATTTGGACTGACATAATAGGGTTTTCCGTGTGGAGACGGATTAAGAATACAATATGTCACCACCACACCCCATCTTATCCCATGGGTGTCGTGAAAACCAACTATTCTTTTTAATTTCATAACAGCCCATTAATGTCCCACTGCAGGGACGGGCCTCCTCCCATGACAGAGGGATACTTAGCCTACAAATACCACGCTGGCCAGACGGATTGGAATTGGGTTTAATTTCAAGTTTTCCTTCTTTTTATTTCGTAAAGAAATAAACAAAATAAAAATAATTCATGGATAGTCCCTTATCCGTGAATATTATAGGTTTATAGACCTTACCACGTGGAAGTATAATTTTTCGCCATGTTATAGTAAGTAGGTAACGGACTAATTAGAATACTATTGAATACAGCAAATATAAAGTATAAGTATTTATGCAAATAATAATAATAATGTATATGGTTTTAAAAGTTAAATTAAAACCGACATTGTTTTTACTCAGCAGGCCAATTCTCGAAACATAGTATTTAATTTAACTTAATTTTTAATTTATTTTAATTTAATTTTTAATTAACCCAAAGTGGTATTCTTGTCCGGTAAAGTAAAAGTTAAAATTAAGTTAAATGGCAAAAAAGAGTTAAATATCAGAGTTGCCAGTTTACGGTATACAATTTAAAAGATTGGAAATTTTAATAGATTTTCTAACACGCCATATACAGAAATAAAACATTAATATATAAATCAACTACAGGAAATTATCTTCGGTAAATTAAAATATTATAAGATCCGTAAAATTCCATTCTAAGAAAAAAAAGATGAAAATCAGGGTCTTTGAATGTAATAATGCGTCCCTAACTTGTTTTTCCCGCTCGTTTCGCTTCCCTCGCGCACGCGCACTGCCGCTCCTAAAATAAACACAAAGGTTTTGACGTTTCTTAATGACAAGAATAGCGCGAAAATTACAACTGTCACTTTAAAAATTACAGAATAATTACAGTACGATTACAAAATTTTAAAAATATTTTAAATTATAAATACAAGAATACCTATTGTGTCACAATTTGACAACTAAAAGTTAAATTAACTTTATTTTTAACGTTTTTAAGGAACGAGAATTGACATGCAGTTTTCTAACTTTGTCTCAAGGTTATGCTTCTTCACAATAGTTTAATGAAAATATTAATTTAAACATGTTTAATTATTGTCGTTATATAATTAAATATATAGGTATTAATTATCACGGACTAAGAATTATTTTATCCACATCTCCTCTTATATTGTCGACTAGCTGTAGCCCGCGACTTCGTCCGCGTGGTATAGTTACTTTAGGCTGACATTAAACTCTTTCTCTTCATCCAGCTATGTATCCCACATGATGGAGCTTTTCATATATTTTCCTCCACTTCGCTCTATCCTCAACATCTTCGTCAGTTACGTCGCATTCCCTCTTGTCATTTAGCACTACATCCCTCCATCTAGTCTTAGGTCGTCCTCTAGTCCTCTTGGTCTACGTCGAGTTCAAGCTCTAGTGCCAAATTTCCGACGTAGTCTGGTGGCCTCCTTTTCACGTGACCATACCATCTCAGCCTACTTTCCTGCATCTTGTTGGCGATGTCGCGTACACCAAGGTTTCCTCGTACGTATTCGTTGCGGATTTTATCGAGCCTGGTTACTCCGCACATCCACCTAAACATCTTTATTTCAATAACTTGGATAGTATGTACGTTTTTTTGGGTTGCGGGTGCATGTTTCGCTGCCATAGTTATGGTTTTTTTGGGCTGACATTAAACAAATAGATATATTCTGCTAGGATTTTTTTTTTACGTTTTAAGAGCATTAATTCCGTTGTACATATTTTTTGTGTAGCCGTAATATGACCTTTTGCACAGCGCACGCAATGATAAGCTGAAAGTAGTAATTTTTCTCCGTTTTTGCAACATTTTTTATGTAATAATATTATGTTCCGCTCCTATTTATTTGGGCGCGATGTTATATAGCCTATGTTACTTGCAAATAATGTATCTATAGATTGGTAAAAGAATTCTTAAAATCTGTTTTGGAGTCTATTCAATACAAACCAGAAAACTATTTTTTCTTTTTTACATAAAAGTGTAGTTGAATACATTTGCACACCACTTATGGCAAAATTAACTGCGCGGCGGTTGCATTATTATTATTGTTAAAATTCTATGCCGTCACAAATCATCTGTCAAAATTCTATGACGTCACGACTCTGCTGTCAAAAATTCTATGAAATCACGCCTCACCTGTCAAAAAATATTTTCTCGCAAAAATTCTTTGACGTCACGACTCATCTGTCAAAACTCCTATGACGTCACGACTCAGCTGTCAAACATTCTATGACATCAGTCTCACCTCGCCTGTCAAAAAATATTTTACCGCCAAAATTCTATGACGTCACTACTTATCCGTCTAAATTCTATGACGTCATGAATCAGCTATCAAAAGTTATTTTCCCGCCAAAATTGTATGACGTCACGACTCATCTGTCAAAAATTATATGACGTCACGAATCATCTGTCAAAATTCTATGACGTCACGAATCATCTGTCATAATAAAGTAATTGGAGAAATTAAGTGTGGAGAGTTTTACCAACATTTTCCTTCACTGCTCTGTTCCTATTGATCGTAACGTGATGAAAAGTATACAATAACCTGACCAGGATAGAGAACAATTGTACCAAGTTTCATCAATATCCGTCGAGTAGTTTTTGTTTCTATAACGAACATACAGACAGACAGAAAGACAGACAGACAAAAATTTAAACACACCCTGATAGTTATTTTGAAAATATATTTCATGTACAGAATTGACTTCTCTCCAGATTTATTATAATTATAATTTTTCACACACTGGTTATCATTTTGTCGGTTTTGTTACGCTCAAAGGATAAGATGATTGATAGATAGAAGATTTCAGTGAAAGACGCATAGGTATAGGTAATTTGCGAACTATAGCATAATTAAGTAAGTACAACATGTGGTTTGGTCGTATTATGCTGCCCAAACTACTACTACTTTGGTCAGCATAGTATGCCAAGTTTACTTTTGTTACTATGGGAGTGGGATGTAATTGGACTGTAATTGTATTCACTTAATCCAAAAAAAGAAAACCCTAGCATTGGTGTACCTACATTCAATGCGTTTGATTAGACTGGTAAAATTATAGCGACAAAGCAAAGCCATTTTATGACTATAATATAATAATTATGTAGGTTCTATTGACACCACGATGCCTATCCCGACAGGTTGGCTTTGAAAGTTTTTTTTCTTTTTTACTATCTGTACTTAGTCGACATTTAAGAATCCCTCGAATAGATTATGAAATAATGAGAACCCTGTGTTCTTAGTCTGCCAGCCAACGGACATTGTTTTCTTTTTTTTAAATTTCGAAATGAATTTATGAAATGTTAGTTTAAAAAGAGTAGATAGCTGGTAATATAATAGGAGCTTTGAAACCTGAGACGAAACTAAAAATAGCCTCGCAGGACAAAACAAAGTCCAATTATCAAATAAATAAGATTTAAAAAAAAAAGTCCAAAGTGTGTTAGAGATCAATGTTTGATTTTTTGATACAAATTCTAGAAATAGGCAAAATAAGTAAATGTGAAAAAAAATACTGACATCAGGCAGATACTGACATCAGTATCTGCCTATCTGGCAGACAGGCGCTAGGTACTTTTTCTTTAAATAATGCTTACTGTATTATTATTTCTTCAAATGTCTATTTTCATCATCATCATCATAACAGCCCATTAATGTCCCACTGCATGGGCCTCCTCCAGTGTCGGAGGGATACTTGGCCTACTAATACCATGCTGGCCAAACGGATTGGTATAGGGTTTAATTTCAAGTTTTCCTTCTTTTTATTACGTAAAGATAACATTTACGGATAGTCCCTTAGTCGGTTTTTACGACACCCATGGGATGAGATGGGGTGATGACCCACTGTATTCTTACTCCGTCACCACACGGAGAATGTCTATTTTATTTTTGATTAATGTTATAGTAAATTACAACATTTTTATTAGTCTAAAACAAACGACAAGTGCAAAACATCAACACACAAAAATCTGTTAAAAATTAGTTTAATTAAATATAACTAATTAAAACTCTATTTAGTAATTAATCTAAGCTTAATATTCTGAAAGTTCCTGGCATCCCCATGTAGTGTTCGTTAAATGTGTAAACGCTTCTTTTCGATTCATCTGTTTTAGCATTTTTCATTTCTTCTAAAAGTTTTTGAGCTTTTGGAGCTGATAAAGCTTTTAGTAAATCATCTAAAAATAAAGTATATAGTCAGAATAGATTAAAATATTGCATTTGCACATTTTTTAAAAAAAGAACTCGCGTAATGCCTTTTGTCGCGGGGACTTTTACCTACAAACCTGAAATTATCGGTTACAAAAAATTCTTCCTGATAACTTATTATGGTCTCACCAAACCCTATTTCATCCCATGAGAGTCGGGAAAGTCAACTAAGAGATCATCATAACAATCCATTAATATCCCACTGCAGGGCTTCCTACCGTAACGGAGGGATACTTGGCCTACTAATATCTCTCTGGCGCTGGCCAGATTGGTATAGGATTTAATTTCAAGTTTTTCTTCTTTTCATTTCGTAAAGATAATATTCACGGTAGTTCCTTAGTCGGTTTTTATGACAGCCATGGAATAAGATGGGGTGGTGACATTGTATTCCTACTCCGTCACCACACGGATTAATTCCCTCATGCGTCGGATCTTAACTTGACAGATATATTTTTCAATACTTAATTTTGTACCATGTAATTCTTCTATAGATTTCTCAAAAGTTCCTCCATATTCTTCAGGTAGAACGTCCCCGTTAACTAATTCGCGTATTGTAAGTTTTTTAGTAACAACATGAATTCTTTTGCCGACTTTTTCTGAAAACGTCGGCTTGACTGTATTTATAAAACCTTCAATGAGTTTTGATGACGT